>CM071138.1:6600953-7889703 GCA_036417725.1 Clanis bilineata | reverse complement strand
CTCCGTCACTACGGGCCTGGCACCCTCTACGGGAAAACGGCCCCGTTCAAGACGAACTTGGACAAGAGTATCGGTGACGAGAAAGCGGAACCTCCCGAACACCACATCTCCCGCTGCCGTTACAACAGCGGGATTCAGTGCTGGGCTATATTCCTGTTCGCTCGCCGCTACTAAGGAAATCCTGGTTAGTTTCTTTTCCTCCGCTTACTAATATGCTTAAATTCGGCGGGTAATCCTCCCTGATCTGAGGCCAACGATAATAAAAAAATTCGAGGCAGACGCGATATCCGTCAGCGCTACAACAACGCGTTTCGTACACACTAATCACCAACCGCCACCACAAACACACACCCCCCCACACGTGAATGCGGGGCGGTGTAGTATGTCGCGTAGGAGGTGCGTGTACGACGCACGTCGTCGATGCGCTCTTCGGACGTCGAGTCCGCCTACACACTGAACTCTTTTTATGTTCTATCTATTTCTCATTCGCGAACCGTGTGCATCTCTATATCTACACCCACAACTATTATCGCTATATATAATATGTATATATATATATATATTAGCTATAGTGTGTACATAACGTAGAACGACAATATCGAAGCGATGTCATCCCTCCACGCAACGATGGATTCGGATTCACGCACGATATCAACACGTCTACGACATATTCACACATAGTTGAGAAAGAGATAGAGCAAAGATGCAGAGACGATGCGAAATCGAAACACGGAAACGAACATTGAGCACGCAATTTTTAAACGGACCAAACCATCCCACATGCACATATGATATATGTATATATACACACACACACATGTAAGAAGATCTGGATACCGCCATATGCGCACGCTGGGGCGCGCGCAATGTGGTTTATGTTTTTTATACAGCCGGCCCTCAGACAGGAGTGGTCCTGGATGTGTCTCCACGGACCGCAATGTGCGTTCGAAATGTCGATGTTCAAATGTGTCCTGCAGTTCACACTATGACGCGCAGTTAACTGCGTTCTTCATCGACCCGCGAGCCAAGTGATCCACCGTCCAGGGTAATAATTTTACAATTGTATCATTTTAATATATAAATATATATATAAAAAAAAATTTTTTTTTTTTTCAAAAAATAAAAAATACACGCGCGCGCACACATTACACGCGCAACACGCACTGATGCGATGTTTGCATTGTGTTGTGTGTACACACGTATACACGTTAATGATCCTTCCGCAGGTTCCCCTACGGAAACCTTGTTACGACTTTTACTTCCTCTAAATGATCAAGTTTGGTCAACTTCCCAGCAACGCCGACGGCCGTGAAGCCACCGCGTGTCGGTCCGAAGACCTCACTAAATCATTCAATCGGTAGTAGCGACGGGCGGTGTGTACAAAGGGCAGGGACGTAATCAACGCGAGCTTATGACTCGCGCTTACTAGGAATTCCTCGTTTATGGGGGATAATTGCAAACCCCAATCCCCAGCACGAAGGAGTTTCAGCGGGTTGCCCGGGCCTCTAGGCCAGGGAGAACATGCTGATTCCTTCAGTGTAGCGCGCGTGCGGCCCAGGACATCTAAGGGCATCACAGACCTGTTATTGCTCAATCTCGTGCGACTCGAAGTCGCCGGTCCCTCTAAGAAGAATTTTAATACGTCGCCAGTGAGTTGCGTGACGCATAACGCCACGCACACCTAAATGGCGACGCCTATTTAGCAGGCTAGAGTCTCGTTCGTTACCGGAATTAACCAGACAAATCGCTCCACCAACTAAGAACGGCCATGCACCACCACCCACCGAATCAAGAAAGAGCTGTTAATCTGTCAATCCTTCCGGTGTCCGGGCCTGGTGAGATTTCCCGTGTTGAGTCAAATTAAGCCGCAGGCTCCACTCCTGGTGGTGCCCTTCCGTCAATTCCTTTAAGTTTCAGCTTTGCAACCATACTCCCCCCGGAGTCCAAAATCTTTGGTTTCCCGGAAGCTGCCCGCCGAGCCATTGTAGTAACGTCGGCGGATCGCTAGATGACATATTTACGGTTAGAACTAGGGCGGTATCTAATCGCCTTCGAACCTCTAACTTTCGTTCTTGATTGATGAAAACACCTTTGGCAAATGCTTTCGCTGATGTTCGTCTTGCGACGATCCAAGAATTTCACCTCTAACGTCGCAATACGAATGCCCCCAGTTATCCCTATTAATCATTACCTCGGAGTTCTGAAAACCAACAAAATAGAACCGAGATCATATTCTATTATTCCATGCACGAAATATTCAAGCAGCATTTTGAGCCCGCTTTGAGCACTCTAATTTGTTCAAAGTAAAATTGTCGGCCCATCTCGACACCCAATGAAGAGCATCGCGATAGGATTTTGATATTGAACCGACGCTCGTTAAAACGCCGGCTCACCGACGATATGCTCCGCAGACGTGTCAGTATCACCGCGTAAGCGTTGCACCGACAGCGCGGCGCACAAATGCAACTACGAGCTTTTTAACCGCAACAATTTTAGTATACGCTATTGGAGCTGGAATTACCGCGGCTGCTGGCACCAGACTTGCCCTCCAATTGTTCCTCGTTAAAATATTTAAAGTGTACTCATTCCGATTACGAGGCCTCGTAAGAGTCCCGTATCGTTATTTTTCGTCACTACCTCCCCGTGCCGGGAGTGGGTAATTTGCGCGCCTGCTGCCTTCCTTGGATGTGGTAGCCGTTTCTCAGGCTCCCTCTCCGGAATCGAACCCTGATTCCCCGTTACCCGTGACAACCATGGTAGTCGCAGAAACTACCATCGAAAGTTGATAAGGCAGACATTTGAAAGATGCGTCGCCGGTACTGGACCATGCGATCGGCAAAAGTTATCCAGATTCATCAAAATTAACGACTTCAGACGCGAGGCCCTCCGTCGATTGGTTTTGATCTAATAAAAGCACTCATCCCATCACTGGTCAGAGTTCTGATTGCATGTATTAGCTCTAGAATTACCACAGTTATCCAAGTAACCGAGTAAGATCTAAGGAACCAAAACTGATATATTGAGCCATTCGCGGTATCGCCTTAATACGGCTTGCACTGAGACATGCATGGCTTAATCTTTGAGACAAGCATATAACTACTGGCAGGATCAACCAGGGAGCCACCATCATAGCAGCAGAGCAGCAACAGCAGCAGCAGCAGCAGCAGCAGCAGCAGCAGCAGCAGCAGCAGCAGCAGCAGGCTGTGCTGCTGCTGTCCCTCTCTGTGCATCATCCCGTAATCGGCGACAATTTAAAAATTGGGCGCGCTGATCACAGAGATGTGTGTGTGGTAAAAATCAATAGTAAAATATATCACGCGCGTGTGTGTGTGCGTATGTTACACAAACACACGCGCGCATGATATATTTTAAACGTCGAAACAGATTCAAATACCGTTCAACGATGAATGTTCTAAAACACACCGAGATTAGACAAAATTCACAATACGGCACATAAAAATGTGCACATATTAGCTAGTTTCCGTATAAAACGAGATCGGACCAGAAATCCTCACGCGCGGTACATACAGAATACAACTCGATTATGCGTTAATTTCATTTGGAATCGTGTACGTGTGTGCCACATCAGTGCACAAGCACAATGACGATACGGTATAATACACCACCGGTACCGATGCGCAAAGGCAGACGACAGACACAGCACATACAAACACAACCCCGCGTTTTGCAGTCGTCGTATGAGTAGTGTGCGTGCGCGCGCGCACCATTTGCACAACAGTTTCGGGACATAAACCGGATCGTCTATATTGATAGGAACTTTAAAAGAACGAAAAGCGAACAGTGATTCGATTTCGTAGTTCCGCACAGAGATTGTAAAGAAAAACACCAACAACATCCATTAAACAAACACACACACCCAACCCCACCCCGCCACTCACAAACATCACTCGCAAACTCTTTACTCGATTTATTCGAACACAACAAACATTTATAAATTTTGTAAAGAATAACATGTACTGAAAGCAGTAGCGGAACACACTTTTAACACACAACAGTTGAGAGTTCACGCTCTGCGCGCTAGTCAACTGATCGCGTCGCGTGTGCCACTGCTCTCTGCACGTATAAGTTGAAAATGCGTATTCGACGGTAGCGGGAGACTGCGCGCGCGCAAGCTCACGTGATAATATTGCAATGATTTTATTTTGATGAATAAAGAAATGAATCAATATACAAAGTATACACTATATACTACATACGCTATATACGCCTAAGACCACAACAAATAGACAGAGATGTTTACTTTATTCAGCCCTATATTATATGGCGTTGTAAATTTCGTAACATTCAGTATTTCAATCAGCTGTGTGTAGATTAATTTAAAAAAAAAAGTAGTATAGAATGTTGCCAATTTTTTATTTTGACGTCAGGCAGGCAGCGGTTGTTAAAAAAAACGAAGACAAATCCTTTTTGCAACATGCTTGGAAAAGTTTGTTGCGCCGACCCCACACTACGGTGGGATATGGGGAGGTAGACAGAAAATTGACGAACATTTTTACTATAGATTTTAAATAAGGTTGTATCGGAACTCTGCCTCCGCGTCCACGTCCGCCTCCGCGTCCGCGTCCGCCTCCGCGTCCGCCTCCGCGTCCGCCTCCGCGTCCGCCTCCGCGTCCGCCTCCGCGTCCGCCTCCGCCTCCGCCTCCGCCTCCGCCTCCGCCTCCGCCTCCGCCTCCGCCTCCGCCTCCGCCTCCGCCTCCGCCTCCGCGAGTGCGGAACTTGTGTAAGACATCGTACCTCGCAATTTTTTTTGCGGAATTACAACGGAGGTTTACTTATGGACATAATAATTAGTTACAAAGCAAGAGGAGCGAGGCGCGCGATTTGGTGAATTTGTGAGAATACAAAAAAAAACTGGCTCATAAGATCAGCTGCAGTTCATTTGCAAACCACTTAAATGAGGTATTATTCATTATTTTTAATTATAGGTACACAATTCAGCCATTCCTATGCTAATTGCGATGATTTACACGACGCTTTCCGATTTTGAAATCTCCATGCTTAATAATTTATTAAACATTTTTTTTTTTTTACTTTACAATTACGATTTGAATCGTTCTCCTTGTATGTGCTATAATTGTTATTTGTACCAACTTTATGAAACAACCTGTATAAAACACGTAAGACAATTTTACTGTCTAAACATTATTAGGTACGCTGGCACGATCTTGCGCACGTATGTATGTTTCAAATAAGCCTTAGTGACTTATGACCACGAGGTCACAACTTCTGAATCTCAAGTTTCGTGCTGTTGTCCCGTCTATGTACCGTTGAATGTCTGTGCCTATACCCAGCAGTGACGATGACGATGACGATGACGATGACGATGACGATGACGATGACGATGACGATGACGATGACGATGACGATGACGATGACGATGACGATGACGATGACGATGATGACGATGATAAATTTTGATTATCAGTAAAGTGTGTACGAGTTAACCCCCGAATACGCGGAGGCAGAGCCCTTCGTATCAACATCCTCAGCCTCAGTTTCCGCCAAGAAGGCCAGGCCTCCGTTACAACCCGGTTAGCCAAGGTTACCCAAGCCGCCGTCAAGCCAGTTAAGTGAGTGGGTGGGTACCTACAGTTGTTTTATTATTTCGTTGTGTGTTAATAAAAATAAAAAAATAAAAAATATTTTGTTAATTGGTTTTATTATACAATTTTATGTCACAACATGTATTTCAAAGGAAGAAAAAGTAAATAAATAATAATTATTAATTGTTATTAAAATTCCACTATGAGCACTAGAGTCATCAGACACGTTTATTAAATATAGGACGGAATCTTCTCACTTGCTGATCGACAGAATAAAATTGCCTTATACTGCCTGTAGGTAGGTAGGTATATACTGTAGATGTACTGGACAGAATCTGGATAATATTATGCAAATATTTAGCAATTTCTTTAGGTGTGTAATATTTTCCCAAGTCCAGTCCTTGTGATTGAGAAATTTGTCTGAAAGAAGAAAAGAAATTAATACCCCTATAGATACAATTATGAAACATTTACATCATCATGATGTTGATGACAGTGAAGGACTCTCAGGTGGCCCACCTCCACCTCTCTACATAATTATTTATCAACATGATACATATTTTCAATAAATAACCCAACAATTTATTGATTTATTAACTGGTTAGGTATGTATGGATAATGGACTTATAGATGGAGTAACGTTAAACATGTTATAAGAAATGAGCTCGATTTTATGATAAATTTAATTACCATTCACCTACATTCATGTAATATTTTGTACATTATTATTACGAGTACCTACGTACATTGTATAATCCATAGATAAGGTATTGCCAGTTTTGAGTGAATATTGTTCACAATGTAGGTAATTTACAGAAAATAAAGCACACTACTGGGTACTCACAATCTCTTTAATAATATACAGAAAAAACAAAATGTACAACTATATTTTGTTACCTTAAAAACTTATAGTTTTTCTAATTAAGAAGGAACCAACTGTAACTAATAACTGTATGATGATGACGTTTGAGTGAATTTATTAGATATCAATAATAATAATATATAATTTAAAAAGTTTGCAAAACTCTCAATAACATTAAGTATCTGAAAATATTTAAGACGCGGTAAGTTTGTTTTTATTTTTGTAAATTTTCCCTTTCGGGAAGGCAAAGGGATCTAGCCCATACAGCCTCGTCTTAAGTGCTTTTTATTTCTTTATTTGCTTATATCTAATTTTTCACAAGTGCAATGAAATCGGATGTGTTCGATTTCAAGGCCCTGCCCTGAAGTTTTGGCGTTAATTCCTTCCAGTTTGATGCTCTTCAGACGATTTTCTCGCAGCAGAGGAGTCGAACATGGTCGACCCATCCACCCGACAAAAAGCGTCCAAAATCACTTATTTCAAAGCTTCCACATACTGTCCATCTTCGTTGATGTTTATTGCTTAGATTCACATCACATTTAAACGACAAGCACAACTTTAGACTAGAATATGAAATCATTAAAACAAGCGACCACCCGCACCGTCAGAATTCCCGCCAAAACTCTTGTTTTTATTATTTAATTTCATTCACATGGAACTGGCTAAGGTCAGAGAAACATGCTGCCAAATCATAAGTTCATCAAGTCGAGACCTGTCAAGAAACGATGAATAATGTTTTTGAGTTTGTGCAATAAACATTTAAAATTAATTATATAGATTCAACCTAACTGTGTATCGAAATATGTAAGTAAATCTATGTGAAGCTTCGTCGAGGGACGTGGTGACTCTTTTTTCGGGGATTCGACTAAAACACATCGTTATGAAAGACAAAACTATTGCCACCGAAAATTCAGCAAGACCATAAAATCGGACCATAAAATATATAAAAACGTAAGTAACTAATCAGTTGGCAGCACGGTCGCAGACGTTTGCCGGTTCCGCGTGGACGCGTGAAACGTGAAACAATAAAAAAAAGTGAGTTTTGACAGGACGGGTTTTCTGACGGTGCCGGTGGTCGCTCGTTTTAATGATTGTCTAATTTTGTGCTTGCTGTATAAATGTGTTATGTGATTTTATGCGATAAACATCAACGAAGATGGAAATAAGTGATATTGACGCTTTTTGTCGGGTGGATGGGGGCCATGACAATGTTCGATTTCTCCGCTGCGAGAAAATCGTCTAAAAAGCATCAAACTGGAAGGGAGGAATTGATGCCAAATATCCAAATAGGACCTTGAAAACTTAGTTATAGATAGTTTCTAAGTTAAGTTAAGCGAGAAAGAAAAATATGTAACTAATGACTTGGCAGCATGGTCTCCGACCTTAGCCGGTTCCCTGTGGAACAAATGTAAAAAAAAAAACAAACAATAAGAAAAATAACAAAATAACAACATGGCGGTAGTAAAACGAAGTCTTGTATTTGTTTAATTGCGCCGCGCCGCTGTGTGTGTGTGTGTGTGTGTTTCTCGAGTACCTATGTATTTAAATAATAGATAGAACATAATTATTTATCCAGTTTATTTGCAATGTATTTATGTGTGTCGGTTTCGCGTCGCGTCGCACCGATTTCAGTGTTACCAATCTGTGTTTGTGTACATATATGTTTAATGGACTCTGGATAGTTTATTTTTATAAATAAATCATTGTCGAATTTATAAATCTAATAACTTACCTACTTTAGTGGAACTCTGTTATGTAGGTATACAAATTATAATATACAACTTAAAATTAAGTGTTTAATGAGTATCTATCTACTTACATAATTATCTAGTTTCAACATCACATTAATTGTTGCATTTACAGGTTATATGTAATAATTTTAGAACTTTTGTACTAGTTGACTAGTACGCCCCTGCCTACCCCATCGGGGGTGCAGCCGTGAGTTTATGTTATGTTACCTTAAAAATATTATAGATACACATATGTAATTATTGATGACTATCTGAATGTAAAAACATTTAGACCGCATGAATTTAAAGATCATTATGTACCTACATCAGATACACATGTGTAGATGTGTTTGTCTCTCTGTTTTTAAATAGTTAGTTATGCTGTAGGTGCAATGCTACAATGTTCAAAGTTAGTGTAATGTTTTGTTAATAATACATAAATTTGTATGTGATGCTGTCTAGCAAATTGCACTTTCTCCTTTTAGAAGATTCTCAATAGTTAATTAATTAATAGTTATATTTTTGTTGCACTAGAAGAAATATATTTGTTTTCAAGATTTGCAAGATATTTAGTTTCTTGTTATATGTTATAATATATAAGTAATAATAAGTTATAATATGTGTTAACATGTCATTTATAATAGTAATTAATTGTATTGTTTTGAAATTATACCATGTGTGTACACGAGATCAGTATCATGTAACCCTGCAATAGGTAATTTGGAGTATGTACATACATATGCTACAGTTCTCAAATAATTACTACTATTTATTGAAACAAAACATTATGATTATGCCTATAATTGAATAGACATAATTTTGAGATGTCTCCAAAACAATGTTGGAAAATATTATCTTTAGAGATTTGTTATTACTAATTATTAGATTGTGGTTTTTATATTTAATATACTTAATAACTTGTTTATTTTAATATTAAAAATAACCATAAGTCATCAAGTCGAGCAGTATGGCAGTAGCGGCACATAGCATAGCAACATATTTATATATAATATTATACATACATATGGGGTGTGGACCGGCAGGTCCTGGGTCGGGCAAAGTGATTTTTCAAATAACTATTATTTGATACACCCTAGGACTGGATCTGAAATTATAATTTCTGCAACATGCTTGGAAAAGTGTTACAACACTTTAGGACAGGTAGGTGTAAGAAAAAAATGTAAATGTACATATAGTTATAGTTATTAATTATAACCTAATTTATGTTTTGTGTATTCCGGGTGAAAACAGTGATGGTGTTGTATGTAATATTTTTGTGTAAATATAATGAAATAAATAATAAAAATGATAATATATTATGTACCGTGAGTTGATATTCATAAACCTGTTCCCAAGTACTTTCCTTCTGCCCCCTCCTATGATACCCATCCCAACCCTCCCACTCCCTTGACGTTCCCATTGATTGAAAAAAATGAACTCAGTTTGCCCTAACAAGGCGCCCGCCCCCCCCCCCCCCCTATGCAGTTACCTTTCATATCGGCGCCGACAATGAAAATGTGAACGTTCGCGTAATGATTTAAAAATTTTGAAATGTTGAACGTTCACGTAATGATTTTAAACATGGAACGTTCGCGTATTGAGCCTAATTCATTGTCGTTTTTTAAATATGTACAACTAGAAAGTTTATAAATAAATACACACATTTATTGTGCGAAGGGATTTAAGAAAAAAGGGGAAAAAAATGGTTTCTCTTATCCGCGGCGACAACAAAAATGTGAACGTTCGCGTAATGATTTTATACAGGGGGAACGTTCGCGTATTGAACCAATTCATTGTTGTTCTTTATATAGGTATAATAAATACAACTAGAGAGAGTTCTCCGGTGTTCCCATCTTTTGGACACACATTTCGGAGGCGTTGGGATTTAAGAAAAAAGAAAAAAAAAAAGGTTTTATTTATTTTATCGCGGCGACAACAAAAATGTGAACGTTCGCGTAATGGTTTTAAATTTTGTAATAATGAACGTTCGTGTATTGAGAAAGAGAGAACGTTCGCGTAATGACTTTTATCACATGCATGATATTATCAAGAGAGATATATAATATAAATTATACTTTCGCGTAATTAGATTTTACATAGTGTGTAGACACCTCTCTACCTACAAAAATAATAATTCATTCATGATAAAATTTGATTGTGAACGTTCTCGTAATGAATGAAAAATAAAAAACGACAAACACATCGTCCTCGGACGAATCACCTGGCGTAGGGCTGAGTCTCAACAGATCGCAGCACGACGCTGCTCTACCGAGCACAACACCCCGCCAGGAACGGAAGTCGTCTACAGACTATTCCGAGCCCCGACATCGAACTGAGGTAAATGTGGACCTTCGGAGCCGTGATGCACGTGTTAAATACCGTGTTGCACCGATCTCCGTGATCCAAATGGGCTTCGACGTCGCACCTCACGTGGTGAAGCGCTCTTTGCCAGGAACTTTTAGTTTTGAAATAATAAGGATACATACACAAATAAGTATTCTCACTTCAACTCAACGTTTATTTACTTTTACAATACAAATGCTTTTGTAACGACCATTTGTCAGGATTTTACAATATAAGATCACTTATTTACTTTTAAACTTTATACATAAAGAAAATTACTGGTAAATAGCTCTGTGACAACATAGAGTCTCACTTATAAATACAGTTTAGCTGAGCAAATGGTAAATAGTCTGTCTCTTTTTTCCTTGTGTCACATTGTTTGATAATAAAAGGGACAGACTATACTTTACAGCATTTGCTCAGCTAAACTGTTTTTAGGGTTCCGAAGACAAATGTCAAATAAGGAACACTTATAGTTTCGCCATGTCTGTCTGTCTGTCCGACCACTGTTTAGCTCAGAGACTAAAGTACTAGAGGGCTGGAATTTGGCACGTATATACATATCTATGAAACTAAGAAAGTCGTGGAATAAAATCTGGAAAAAAATATTTTCTAGGGTGTTTTTTGTGAATGAAAAATGTGGGTGGACTTTTTTCTTCAGTATCCTATGTGTGTGTATAATTTTATAGGTCTTTAAAAAATAAGGCGAGTTTACAAAAAACATTTTTCGATTAGAGGCACTGTTTGCAAAATATTAAGCTTTAAAGTGAAAAAATTTGGTCGAGTAGGGCGTCGTCGTCGTCCCTCTATT
Organism: Clanis bilineata; assembly: GCA_036417725.1. NCBI lineage: Eukaryota > Metazoa > Arthropoda > Insecta > Lepidoptera > Sphingidae > Clanis > Clanis bilineata. The sequence goes on along the minus strand of CM071138.1, from coordinate 7,878,393 downwards.
TCCGAAACGGTTGGTTTTGTATACGTGAAAAAATTCACAATAGTAGCAAATATCATGAATTTCAAAGGAAAACTATGGCGGTTAAGCAGGCTTTACAAGTTAATAAGTAAAAGACCACCAAAATAAGAAGAAAAAATCGTACTAGTTATTTTCAATATCACTTATATGAAGTTGTTAGTTATGTAAAACAGGTAGTAAATATGAGTTTATGGACCATACACTTAAAATTATGTCAAATAAAATTACATTTAAGTAACAGTTATAGTAGGATTGCTAATTAAACGGAGTAATCTGAAATTTCAGATGTTGCCACTTTTTTATGAAATTTAAATAGTGCTGCGGTAAGAAGATCAAGATTATTTAAACATTTCAAATCAGTGAAACATTTCATTCTTTTATTTTCTAAAGTCCAACTTAAAGTCGTAATTCCTGCCTAATGTGTTATTAGTACTGCATGTCTATTGAATTATAGTAATAGTAAATTACTTGATGCTAAGTTATAGCATGTCTACTGGAATTATAATCATGGTTCATTATAAATAAAACATACAAAAGGTATGAATGTCCTCGAGTTTTCTGGGATCGCATCAGATCTTGATTTGGTGACAATGGGACCACCTGGGAAGTATACCCTTTTAAACAAAAAAATAATCGATTCGGCCCAGGCGTCTTTGAGTAATTGGGGAACATACATAAAAAAAAATATTCTGACGAATCCTTAACCGCTCCCTTTCTTAATTCGGTTAAAAAGGCTTCTCTCTTGTGTGAGTTCTAATATGTACCTTCAAATGAGAATTATGAGCACTTGCATAATCACAGTATTGACATTTAAAAGGCTTCTCTCCTGTGTGAGTTCTAATATGCCTATTCAAACCACTATTATTTGCACAAGAAAAGTCACAGTATTGACATTTAAAAGGCTTCTCGCCTGTGTGAGTTCTAATATGTATCCTCAACATACTTTTCTTAGCACATGAATAATTACAGTATTGACATTTATAAGGCTTCTCACTTGTGTGAGTTCTAATATGTACCTTCAAATGAGAATTATGAGCACTTGCATAATCACAGTATTGACATTTAAAAGGCTTCTCTCTTGTGTGAGTTCTAACATGTCTATTTAAACCACTATTTTTAGCAAAAGAATAGTCACAATATTGACATTTAAAAGGCCTCTCGCGTGTGTGTGTCCTAATATGTACCTTCAACAGACTCGTTTTAGCACTTGCATAATCACAATATTGACATTTAAAAGGCTTCTCTCCTGTATGAATTCTAATATGTAGCTTTAAATTTCCACTTTGTGCAAATCTATGATCACAGTATTGACATTTATAAGGCTTCACTCCTGTGTGAGTTCTTTTATGTATTCTCAGTCTACTACTTTCAGCACATGCATAATCACAATACTGACATTTAAAAGGCTTCTCTCCTGTGTGAGTTCTAATATGTATCCTCAATATACTGTTTTTAGAACATGCATAATCACAGTATTGACATTTAAATGTCTTTTCCCATGTGCGAATGTTTCCTTCTTTTAAATTACCACTCTCAGTAAATTTTTTACCATAAGACTTGTTCTGCTTTGCAAATGCATTTCTTGGTTTAATAATCACAGCTTTATGTCCACTTATATGTTTGATAAGAAGAGCTTCCGTATCACATGTTTCACCACAATAATTGCATATGAAATGTTGTTTACCAGTCGCAACCAATAATTGATTATTTTTTTCATCACATACTATCGGGGATGAGTTATTTTGATTTGTATGAGTCCCGGAGATGTTTTGCTTAGTACTACTCTCTGTAGAATGGTCTTCATCTTCAAAGATATATTTTTCTACCAGCTTACATTTTTTGTATATCGGTGCACCTGGTGAATCACAAAAATATAATAAAGTTATTTGATGTATGAGCTCACACATGAATTTCCAGAGGCAGCGACTAGCAAGCCTCCCATAGCTTATAGAGATTATTTTTGTCCCATGATATGATAATAATAATAATAATTAGCCCTGTAATATTACTGTCCCACTGCTGGGCACGGCCCTCCTCTACTAATGAGAGGGGTTAGGCCTTAGTCTACCACGCTGGCCTAATGCGGGTTGGTAGACTACACATATGTACCTTCGAAATTCCTGTGAAGAAATTCTCAGGTATGCAGGTATCCTCACGATGTTTTCCTTCACCGTTATAGCAAGCGATATTTCACAATGAAAATACACTTAACATAGAAAAGTCAGAGGTGTATGCTCCATTTTGGGGTTGGTCTTGAACCTCCGATACTTGTCTCGGTTGTCCGTACATTTCCCAAATGAACTATCGCTGCTTCTGCTATTATGATATGATAGGAAGCAATTTTTTTATGGAATGGCATTACTAACAAATAGATGGGCCACCTGATGGCAAGCTAATCTGGAACCTATGACCTCACAGTCTCGCAGTTCAATCACTAGTACGCTGCCACTAAACGAGTGAGACGATAGAACTTACGAGGTATCAAGCATGGAAGTAGAAGTTGTTTTCCCGGCCAGAGTTATGAACCTAGGACCTAACTGTTTCTAATCCTAAATAACGCAGTAGTATTGACCGTCATCACTGCTACCACACAGTATACACTCACCATCATCATCAGGTTCATGTTCAACCATCGCTTCATCACATGAAGCTGTAGCTGCATCATCTTCACTTTCACTTTGGTTTTCTGTTTTTATAACGTTGTTATGATCTGGTACTTGAAGCGATTCCAATCTAGTACCCATTAATGAACTCACAAGTCCATACGTCAGTCTCGTTACAAAAGAGACACAACTCCGATCCAGCTGCAAAACAAAATAAATACATCAATATAATATACCTGCCTGACTGCCTCGGTGGCGTGGTGGTATTTCGGTACGACTACGGTTCTGAGGTCTCGGGTTCGATCCCCGCGTCGGGCAAAGTGATATTGGATTTTTCCATATCAGCCCGGAGTCTGGAATTTGTGCCCGATATGGCGATAGGCTCGCCCCCTATCACATCTGGGATGGATATATGCTCGGCGCAATGTTGGGTGTTCCAGTTCGCTAGTGCACCTCACCTCTGCCTACCCTTTCGGGGATACAGGCGTGAGCTTATGTTATATAATATACCCTAGATGCACAGTTATTTACAAATATCCTCCTAAAAAGTGGTCTCCGGTCTTATTAAATAAAACAAAGAAAAAGATCACAAGTATTAATGAAATCAACACAAATATAACTCTATGCACGTGTTATAAAGTAGCTTTTTAAATTAAATGAGCGTTTTTTTTTATTCTGCAATTTAGAATTCTGTCGGCGTCTCAAAGCGTCGAGTGCTTAAGCACACCTTTGCTGTCTCATTTTCTGAGCGTCAACTGTGCATCTAGGTGTGTGTAAATGGCAGAGTAAACTTATTTAGGAGTATAATGATTTCTTAGGTTTACGTGGATGTTATTCATTGAAATTAAACTATTTTTACGGATTCTATCACGATTTGGTTTTAATTGTCATGCCCGACGTTAAAAAAACAAAACCAAATCGTGATAGAATCCGTAAAAACAGTTTGATTTCAATTATTTAAGAGTATTTAAGAGTGGCAGAGCCACGCTGTAGACAGTAACGTCTACAGCACGAATGGTCCGGCTCGACCGATTTAATACCACTGTCTCACAGAAAACAAACATAAAGTGGCAGCTCGCTGTCGGTGAGTGAGATTTCCGGTGGCCCAATTCCCCCTCCCCTCTCCCTTCTTTCGCAATCCCTATTTCCCTCCCTTTATGTTGGCAACGCACCCTTGATACTTGTGGTGTCTTGGGTGTCTATGGCCGGTGATCACTTTCTATCAATTGACCCACTCGTTTGCCAGTCTCTGCTAAAAAAAAAACTCTGTTCTAACAAGTCTCCTAACGTGTTGATACCGTTGTGCCAGCTATTTTATCGATCTACCTTATGGTCATTGTTGGAGACTTGAGGTGTCCCGTAAGCCACTATAGGGGCTGGTTTTAAATTAAAACTCACGACGGTGATTTTGGCATGCTGCTTCGTGTATTTCTTTTTATGTAGTATTGCAATTACAGAAAAATAAAAATAATTTTGTGTTGGTGTTGCCAACATGCTGGGGAGAACGTATTACGTATGAACAGTACCATCTTTAGCATAAGAGCACACGGGGCCCGTGCACAGGCCCCCCGACCTTAGGGGGCCCGTGCCCAGGCCCCCCGACCTTAGGGGGCCCCCCAAAGGCTGATAAGTTACATCTCTAACACTAGGGTGAATATATGAAGTGAGTTACCTAAAAAAACGGAAAACCGACTTCAAAAATGAACACTAAAAGTAAATAAAAGTAAAAAATAACAATAATTTCTTACTCCCTTTAGAGTCGGTGTCGCGCCGGGGCCGAAGCAGATCAAATGTAAATCACAAGTTTAATAACTTAACGAGCCGACTTCAAACCCGATCGTGACAAAATTTATATGGGACCACCCTTGAAATAAGCTCTATTGAACACAAAAAGAATTTTGAAGATCGGTCCACATTCGGCGGAGATGTCGCGTAACATACATAAAAAAATACAGACGAATTGAGGACCTTCTCCTTTTTGGAAGTAGATCGAAAAGGCACCGACTCCAAATAGAGTAAGGAATTGTTGTTATTTTTTACTTTTAAGTGTTCATTTTTGAAGAAGGTTTTCAGTTTTTGTTAAACTTTAATTATTATTTATCTATTTTTAGTGCTCATCTGTGTTCAGTAGCATAAAATTGAGACTCCCGACACAATCACGGAAATATTGTCTATCCGGTACTTTAACAATTATCCCCTAACTCCTAACTAACAAGGAGTTCTACCTTCCAGCATCAGCTCAGCAGAATCGCTTAAATAAACCTAACTAGCAGTCTATACGCGCCTATAATATTGAAAGAATCATCCACCAACTCCTAATAGTTAAGGAGTTATATTTTCCATCATCAGCTCAGCAGCATGAGATGATGAGTACCAGACACAAATACCTGAATAGTTTTAGAAAATATATAAAACACACTATGGTCCGTATAAAATTTGAGGGTTGACCTCGATTTTTCTGGGATCCCATCATCAGATCCTGACTTGGTGCCATTGGGACCACCTGGGAAGTATACCCTTTTAAACAAATAAATAATTTATCTAATTGGCCCAGGCGTCTTCGACTAATCGGGGAACATAGAGGTACATAAAAAAAAATATTCCAACCTTTTTGTTAACCTCCTTCTATTTTGAAGTCGGTTAAAAACATCTTTGTATAGAAATACGAGCATCAGTTCAATCACCTCAATCGTATGATCCAGTAGGTAGAGGCGGTAATGTCAAAGCGCGCCGCCCGAAGTCTATCGGGTTTATGACCTACGGCGGCGGCTCTTTGTTTGAGGTCGCTTGCGTGTTTCGTGACGTTAAATTTGAAACAGCTGATCTTATGGTTGTGTATGCGAATTTTTTACAAAATGTTTAAATGACATTAGCTATGAAAGTATTAGGTGTATTGAAAAATTTGCAAGTACATAACACGGAAGTTAAAAAAAAAAACAAAAGTTGGACGGAGCGCTAGAAATATTGAATGTGAACCAGGGTTTTCGGCATTGTATATATTGACAGCTTCCGTGGCGCAGCGGGCGAGGAGCCGGCTGTGAAACGTGATGTCGCGGGTTCGATTCCCGCACCGAGACAAATGTCTGTGTGGCCTATAGATATTTGTTTCGGGTCTGGGTGTTGTGAGACCGTGCGTCTCTCGTAGTTTCTGATACCCACGATACAGGTTACAACTAGTGTGGGGTCAGGACTATGTGACACATTTCGCCAAGCTTAGTTCCGTCCCAGATGTGATAGAGGGCGAGCCTATCGCCATATCGGGCACAAATTCCAGACTCCGGGCTGATATGGAAAAATCCAATATCACTTTGCCCGACCCGGGGATCGAACCCGAGACCTCAGAACCGTAGTCGTACCGAAATACCACCACACCACCGAGGCAGGTTTTTACTTAAATGTTCAGTAAATATACAATAACAGTGAAAACTCACATGGTGACTGGTACTTATGAGACTCACATAGTACTTGAGTTTATATAAACAAAAGTTAAGAATTTTTTTAGCAGATAAAACATATTACAGTCTATCACAATTTTTATGGGAATAACTAGCAAACCCGGTGAACTCCGTTTCGCCACCAGATGGCTTCGTTTTATGTAACATTTCAATTTCACAGTGAACACAATACCGGTTTGTCACATGAAATTAACTGAGCAGAGAACAATGAGTAGCTGTCAAACAATGTATCACGCACCGGCGCCATCTACTTAAAATATTGGTTTGTAGTACATGCTATGTATCAGAGATGGCGCTGTATGTGAAAAAAGATTTTCCCGCTTTTCTGTTGACATTTTTCCTGAATTTTCTTTGCTATAAACCTCACGGAGCCCGAGACCTTTCCAACGAATGCAAAACCGTGGAAATCGGTTCGTGCGTTTTGGAGTTATAGCGTCAGGAAGGAAAACCCGACTTATTTTTATATAGTAGAATATTGACATTCTGTAATCTACAATAATCTCTGTAATTTATATTATTTTAAGTCTGAGTGGTTTTGTTTTGATTTATTCTATCAATTTTCTTATACAATTTTAATATGCAATAATCATTAATGTAATGCCATAGTTAATATCTTGCTTGACCTGAAATGTAATCTGACTAACAATTTATAAAAATAAAAAGGAATTCAAGTTCGAATTGAGCATCAGGAGTAACCCCCCAGGTCTCTCGACTAAACTTACTGTATAATATATTGATGAAGTTTACCCATACATAAACTCGGTGCCTCCGTGGCGTGGTGGTATTTCGGTACGACTACGGTTCTGAGGTCTCGGGTTCGATCCCCGGGTCGGGCAAAGTGATATTGGATTTTTCCATATCAGCCCGGAGTCTGGAATTTGTGCCCGATATGGTGATAGGCTCGCCCCCTATCACATCTGGGACGGAACTAAGCTCGGCGAAATGTGGGTGTTCTAGTTCACTAGTGCGCCTCTGCCTACCCCTTCGGGGATACAGGCGTGAGCTTATGTTATGTTACATAAATGTACCTATATTATTGTAGTTTGTACACATAATAAAGAAATAAATAACACCCAACAGTCACATACACAGTCCTGACCCCACACTTAGTTCAAGTCTTGTGTTATGGGAATCAGGAACTACGAGAGACGCACGGTCTCACAACACCCAGACCCGAAACAAATATCTGTAGGCCATACAAACATTTGTCTTGGTGTGGGATCGAACCCGCGGCCTCTTGCTTCACAGCCGGCTACTCGCCCGCTGCGCCACGGAGGCTGTAATGGGACCACCATACACATGTTGTTCCGTACCTCACTACTAATTAGCATTTGTTTCAACAACTCGTCCGATTTCTGTGATGTAACAACAAGCTGGTGGCAGTTCTGTAGGTGGCGATGACATATGAAACAAGCATAATACAGAGTTCCATCCTCTTGAACCTGTGGATCACAAATAATAATACATACTGAGTACATGATACATACATACAACGAGAGCTTGTTTATACGAGATCAGCACAGTTTAAACCCTACCTTCTTGTTTGTTAACTTTTCATACACATCTTGAACTTTCGAGCCCGATATTGTGAGCATTCGGACACCGCTGTCCAAACATATTCGGCAATATTTTGATTCGGACATTGTGTTAAATTATAGTCCCTTCTAAAGCACGGTATATAGCGGTATATGCTAACATCTAGCTAACATATATAATTATATATTTCGAAGACTAAAAATGAAATACAAAAATGTACAAGCGGCTCAACAAGCAGCATTTAGACTTCATAATAGAAATAATAATATCTATAAATGTACTGTATATAGCTGCGCGCTGATGTCACTTTGACAGTTGGCTACATTCTTTTTTTTTTAATTTGTTCATAGCCATGGATACAATGTCTTTCAGCCGTATACTTTTTATTATTTATTACACTTTGTTTCCTATATTTAAGTTTTCGCAAGTGCATTGAAGTCGGATGTGTTCGATTTCAAGGCCCTGCTGGAGTTTTGGCGTCAATTCTTTCCAGTTAGATGCTTTTTAAACGATTTTCTCGCAGCGGAGGAGTCGAACATGGTCGACTCATCCACCCGACAAAAAGCGTCCAAAATCACTTATTTCAAAGCTTCCACATACTGTCCATCTTCGTTGATGTTTATTGCTTAGATTCACATTTAAACCACAAGCACAACTTTAGACTAGAATATGAAATAATTAAAACAAGCGACCACCCGCACCGTCAGAATTCCCGCCAAAACTCGTTGGCTACATTCAATGTATGAATGTACTCTTTGGTGGTTTTAAAAAAAAAATAAGGAGGGAAATGTATCAAAAAAAAAACCTCTGGTGGACATTAAAGTTTACATGCTCTTTGGTGGACATTGTGTCCAATTGTCCATGTGTGGACCGTGGTTACGGTTTTGTTTGTGCTGTTTTGTCAATGTCTAAAGAAAAATATATATAATATGACTTGGCAGCATGGTCTCAGACCTTAGCCGCTTCCGTAAGGAACGAACAATTAAAAAAAATATAAATACATATTACGATTCTTTACTCATTGTGTTTTGTACAAAGATTTGGTCAGATTTGGTTTAAAACTCAGATTATTGTACATAAATATGCTTTGAAAAAACAGACTGCAGCAGCAAAGTAAACTATTTAATAGTACTGCTTTTGTTAATAGTGTAAAATGGCTGTGAAATAATCCATGTGAATCCATGTTGAAATGATCATCTATCGTGCAGCGTGTTTATCGGTTTAACATCGTGTTAAGTGAATATTGCTACAAAATGTCTGAATCAAAATATTGCCGAATATGTTTGGATAGCGGTGTCCGAATGCTGCCAATATCGGGCTCGAAAGTTCAAGATGTGTATGAAAAGTTAACAAACAAGAAGGTAGGGTTCAAACTGTGCTGATCTCGTATAAACGAGCTCTCGTTCATGTATGTATCATGTACTCAGTATGTATTATTATTTGTGATTCACAGATTCAAGAGGATGGAACTCTGTATTATGCTTGTTTCATATGTCATCGCCACCTACAGAACTGCCACCAGCTTGTTGTAAAATTAGAGAGATCAGACGAGTTGTTGAAACAAATGCTTTGTACGGAGGTAAAGTATTTTTTATAACATCACCCTGAATTACTGCCTCATTTTTCAACCAATTTCGATGCAGTTTTTATAGGAAGGTTTCTATTTTGTTTTATTAGCTATTACTTATAAAAAAGTGTATAAAATGAACATAGTCAAGAACCCAATTACGTCTACAACACATGCTTTCCTTTTGGTGAGTGAGATTTCCCTTTCCCAACCCCCATTACCCTCCTTTTTGTCACCACACCTATGATACATATTTTGTCTTGAGTGTATATGGTTGAAGAACACTTCCATCTCTGCCATACTCAAGCTAAAATGCAGGAAGTGAATAAATCTAATTTTGAGACGTCTCCAATAAATTTGGAAAATATGCTACATACAGATTACATAGACTAATGGTTATACTTAATCTTAAAGTAAACAAGTATGTGTATGTATTAATGTTGGTACATCCCTACTTATTGACGCTTTTTATTTAAATAGTCACGGGCGGCTCGGCCTCCAGTGGCCCATATGCTTATGTAACATATATATGTGCCGCCTCCGACAGGTTAAAAAGTACAATCTAAGTGGGTACACTGTAAAAACCTGTCATGTGGGCTTAGACGACTGGCTTATGCGCTAGTCGAATAAAATAAAAAAAAGGGTGCATGTACTTACGTACGCGCGTGAGAAGTTATACTTCTTTTCATTAATTTATTCGAAACAAAAACTAAAAACATACGCAAAACAACCATTTTAGCTGTCACCTGCTCGTAGAACAATGGCCCATGGTATAAGATGCATGTTTTGTTCGTTTAGGCGCAGAATGTCCAATTCCCACATGGTCCAATTCTCAAAATGTCCAATTCGCACAATGTCCAATTCTCAAAATGTCCAATTATCATAATGTCCAATTCGCGAAATGTCCAATTCCCAAAATTTCCAATTTGCGAAATGTCCAATTCGCGAAATGTAGTGTCTTCAAAATGTCCAAATCTCAAAATGTCCAATTCGCGTAATGTCGAGTCCTCAAAATGTCCAATTCGCGAAATGTCGAGTCCTCAAAATGTCCAAATCTCAAAATGTCCAATTCGCACAATGTCCAATTCGCACAATGTCCAATTCTCAAAATGTCCAATTCGCGAAATGTCCAATTCCCAAAATGTCCAATTCGAACAATGTCCAATTCCCAAAATGTCCAATTCGCGAAATGTCGTGTCCTCAAAATGTCCAATTCGCGAAATGTCGAGTCCTCAAAATGTCCAAATCTCAAAATGTCCAATTCGCACAATGTCCAATTCTCAAAATGTCCAATTCTCATAATGTCCAATTCGCGAAATGTCCAATTCCCAAAATGTCCAATTCGCACAATGTCCAATTCTCAAAATGTCCAATTCTCATAATGTCCAATTCGCGAAATGTCCAATTCTCAAAACGACCAAATCTCAAAATGTCCAATTTTCAAAATGTCCAATTCTCAAAATGTCCAATTCGCGAAATGTCCAATTCCCAAATGTCCCATTCGCGAAATGTCCGTTTCGCAAAATGTCCAATTCGCGAAATGTCGAGTCCTCTAAATGTCCAATTCTCAAAATGTCCAATTCGCGAAATGTCCGTTTCGCAAAATGTCCAATTCCCAAAATGTCCAAATCTCAAAATGTCCAATTCTCAAAATGTCCAATTCGCGAAATGTCCGTTTCGCAAAATGTCCAAATCTCAAAATGTCCAATTCTCAAAATGTCCAATTCTCAAAATGTCCAATTCGCGAAATGTCCAATCCTCAAAATGTCCAATTCGCGAAATGTCCAATTCGCACAATGTCCAATTCGCACAATGTCTAATTCGCGAAATGTCCAATTCTCAAAATGACCAAATCTCAAAATGTCCAATTCTCAAAATGTCCAATTCGCGAAATGTCTAATTTGCACAATGTTCAATTCGCTAAATGTCCAAAACGCGAAATGTCCGTTTCGCGAAATGTCCAATTCTCAAAATGTCCAATTCCCAAAATGTCCAAATCTCAAAATGTCCAATTCGCGAAATATCCGATTCGCGAAATGTCCAATTTGCACAATGTTCAATTCGCTAAATGTCCAATTCTCAAAATGTCCAAACCGCGAAATGTCCAATTCGCAAAAGTCCAATTCGCAAAATGTCCAATTCGCAAAATGTCCAATTCGTAAAATATCCAATTCGCAAAACGTCCAATTCGCAGAACGTCCAATCCTTACATTAGTCACAAGTAAAGTATATTAATTAATTATTATTATATCTATATATATAAAAATGAAACCCGTTTTCCGTTGTCACGGCATCACGCGTGAACGGCTGGACCGATTTCGTTAATTCTTTTTTTAGAATATTCCTCGAAGTACGAGGATGGTTCTTACGGAGAGAAAAAATTTAAAAATTGCCTAAAAAGTCTAAAAACAACAATCGATTCGTAATAATACTTAAAAGTCAATTTGAACTTTAATACCATACGATAAAGTTCAAATTTTAGTGGAGAGGTTCCGGGAAGGCAAAACAATTGAGTGACGTCAATATTTGTCAATATTTATACGATGGTAACGTCACTCTGACCCGGCGCGGCGTCCCGAATGGGAGCGGAGCAAAAATGAAAAATGTTAAGAAGCGGGGAAGTTGATATCTCAGAAACTACTGGTTCGAATTAAAAAAATATTTTTTTGTGGGATAGTCTATTTATCGAGGATGGCTATTGGCTATATAACATCACACTATGACCTAAGGGCTGACTGACGAGGTGATTGATGGGGTGACTGACAGGGTGACTGATGGGGTGGCGGACGGGGTGACTGACGAGATGACTGACGAGGTGACTGACGGGGTGACCGACGGGGTCACAGACGGAGTGACAGACGGAGTGACAGACGGATGACAGACGGGGTGACAGACGTATGGCAGACGAGTGACAGATGGGTGACAGATGGGTGACAGACGGGTGACAGACGGGTTCACAGACGGGTGACAGACGGGTGACAGACGGGGTGACAGACGGGTGACAGACGGGGTGACAGACTGGGTGACAGACGGGGTGACAATCGATCAGACAGATGGGGTGACCGACTGGGTGACAGACTGGGTGACAGACGAGTGACATACAGGGTGACAGACGGGTGACACACGGGTGACAGACGGGGTGACAATCGAGCAGAAAGATGAGGTGACCGACGGCTTGACCGACAGGGTGACTGTCGGGGTGACCGACGGGGTGATGGACGAGGTGACTGACGGGGTAACTGACGGGGTGATGGACGGGGTAACTGACGAGGGTACTGAGTGGGTGACTGACGGGGTGACTGACGAAACCGGACCGAAGTAGATCATCTCATTACCTCCTTTAGAATTATTGGATTATAGGTGCCTAGGACTCATTCTTTCAACCCTCTCTCTCCTACGCAGACGAAGTTGCGCGGGTCAGCTAGTATTTAATATTATCAAAGAATTTAAACAATATTAAATTGCAATCGAAGTCAAATGGGTGCGTGTACGTGTACGCGGTTAAGCAGACAACTTCATACTGTAGACAACTTCATACTGTTAATTTTGTCTCACAGATGCGCGCGCATCTGAATTTCACTCTCATCATTTTTTCATAACGCGCCTAAAGAAGTATAACTTCAAAAATGGGTGCGTGTACTTATGTACGCGCGTGAGAAGTTATACTTCTTTGTCATCATTAAAAAATAGTTTTTAATTGCATGCAAATAATTAATTACAATAAAATAATAGAAGGATTGGAAAAGGATAATCAACAAAATATTTTCATTAAATTTATTTAGTTATTTTTATAAATATTTATTATTTATTCAATTTAATAGCAAATATTAAATATTAATATTATAATTTGATATTCAATTTTAATTTTTATCACAAACTTTTTATTAAATGTTTTATTAAATTTATTTCTTTATTTTGTAAATATTAAATAACCAATAATAAGTATTTAACATTAATAATTTAATAATATTTAGTGTTAATTATATTAAATAAAAGTATTTTTAATTTATATCAATAAATAATACATACGGATAGTTAACCTCAATTATATTGGAGCACTTGAAAAAGTATATAAGCAAAAATGGTTAAGCAGACAACTTCATACTGTAGACAACTTCATACTGTTAATTTTGTGTCACAGATGCGCGCGCATCTGAAAATTTCACTCTCATCATTTTTTCATAACGCGCCTAAAGAAGTATAACTTCAATAAATGAATGGGAATGACATAAGGGTACACTGCATGCGGCATTCTCTTATGTCATCCCCATACATTTACTTTTCTATTCGGCTAGCGCATAAGCCACTTGTCTAAACCCGATGGCCTAGCTACAGAGCTGATTAAACGTATTTACTTAAATAATAAGTTTCCGTAAACATAACACACACTCACGAACTTTCAAGGGCCGCGGGTTCGATTCCCGCACCGAAACAAATGTACAGATATTTGTTTCGGGTCTGGGACCGAAAGTCTCTCGTAGTTCCTTATACCCACGACACAAGACTTGATCTTAGTGTGGGTTCAGGACTATGTATGTGACTGTTTGGTGATATTTATTTATAACATTATTATGATGTACAATAGGATATTACGAAGCTGGCGAGAGAATGACAAAAAATATTTCTTTTTCAGCTGGGTCAGAAGTTCGTTTCTAATGCAGACAGACGGACACACGGGCTTGTGTACTCCTTAACCTGCTCTGATGTAGAGACATTTAACACGTCCGAATTCATCAAAAATATCAAAACGGAAAACGAAAGTGGAGGTGAAGATGATGAAGCGATGGTTTCTTGTGATGTAGCAGCAGTTCCTTGTGACGTATTAGCGGTTTCTTGTGATGAAACGGTGGTTAAAGTTGAACCTGATGACGGTGAGTGTGTTTATTTCCCAACAGGAACATATAGCATGAGATCTGGCTGCAAGATCACTACGTTCATCATGTAAATAAATAAATAATAATGGGCCAGTAATATTACTGTCCCACTGCTGGGCACGGGCCTCATCTACTAATGAGAGGGGTTAGGCCTTAGTCTACCACGCTGGCTTAATGCGGGTTGGTAGACTTCACATACCACATTTGAGTGGTAGAGTCACGCTATAGACAGTTACATCTACAGCACAAATGGGCCGGCTCGACCGGTTTGATACCACTGTCTCACAGAAAACCGACGTAAAGTGGCAGCTTGCTGTCGCGTTGCGTTCGGTGAGTGAGATTTTCGGTGGCCCACTTCCCCCCCTTCCTTTCCCAATCCCTTTTTCCCTCCCCTTCCATTGCCTCCTTTTAGGTTGGCAACGCACCCATGATTCCTTTTGTGTCTTGGGTGTCTATGGGCGGTTGAGATCACTTACCATCAGGTGACCCATCTGCTCGTGTGCCAGACTCTGCTAATAAAAAAAAAATCTTCGAAATTCCTGTGAAAAAATTCTCAGGCAATTATAGCAAGCGATATTTCACAATGAAAACACACTTAACATAGAAAAGTCAGAGGTGTGTGCTCCATTTTGATGTTGGTCTCGAACCTCCAACACTTGTCTCGGCAGTCCGTATCATTCCCAACTGAGCTGTCGCTGCTACATGCATCATGTATGTAGTAATTTAGTTTTTTATGGCAGAGACTGGCAAACAAGCAGATTGGTCACCTAATGGTAAGTGATCTCCACCGCCCCTAGACACCCAAGACACTAAAAGAATCATGGGTGCGTTGCCAACCTAAAAGGAGGGAATGGAAAGGGAGGGAACAAGGGATTGGGAAAGGAAGGAAGGGAAACGCGACAGCAAGCTGTCACTTTACGTCGGTTTTCTGTGAGACAGTGGTATCTGCCCGGTCGAGCCGGCCCATTCGTGCTGTAGACGTTACTGTATACAGCGTGGATCTACCACTCAGACTGTTTTTTATGGATATGTAATTATAAATGGAGGAATCTATTTTTGCCAAGGTTCCAATCAAAATTTGCCTCCTTGGTCTAAGGGCTGTGGACCTGCGAGGTCATTGGTTCGATTCCCAGGTCGGGCAAAGCGAATTTTCTAATTTCATTTGTCCGGGACTGGATCCCCCAGAGGGGGTTGACGTCAGGCAGGCCGGTAATAAAAACTTGGCCAAAATCTTTCTGAAACATGCTTGAAAATGTGTGTTGCGACCCCACCCCACCAGACCCCACATTAAGATGGGATAAGGGCAGGTAGAAAAAAAAAACAGTCCTCTTACTTCGGAACCCTGTACTGTGCGTGATCAGTAGCCCGAGTACGAAAAAACAATGTAAATGTATTCGAGTTCGCTGCGCACTGATGACGTTTGGTTAATATTTCATACAAATTTCATAGACGCGCATCGAGTTCGAATACATTTACGGTTGTCAGAAATTTTCGTGCTCTGGCCGCAGATATGTAGCATGCACTTGCCCGGTTTTTTTAGAGTTATATTCTGAAAGCGTTGCAGTATTTCAATGCAGACTGCCCGGTGGCGTGGTGGTATTTCGGTACGACTACGGTTCTGAGGTCCCGGGTTCGATCCCCGGGTCGGGCAAAGTGATATTGGATTTTTTCATATCAGCCCGGAGTCTGGAATTTGTGCCCGATATGGCGATAGGCTCGCCCCCTATCACATCTGGGATGGAACTAAGCTCGGTGAAATGTGGGTGTTCTAGTTCGCTAGTGCGCCTCTGCCTACCCCTTCGGGGATATAGGCGTGAGCTTATGTTATGTTATTTCAATGTTTGAGTTACTTGCCGATCCCCATAGCTCTAAACCATAGGTCAATATATTAATTTATAAATTAAAAAAAACGTGTGGCACTCGGAGACTGCCCTGTCCCCGAGTGCCACACGTTTTTTTTTGTTTTAGCTGTAGCAAAATCAATACACCTATATACTTTCTCACAAACAATAGTTTCTCGCAATAGCTTAACAATAATGTACACAAACATTTTGATTGTACATTTTTGAGGAATCCCCCTCTTCGCCCCGCAATCTGGTGATATTCCAGATGTGATAAACGAGCCTATCGTCATATCGGGCATAAATTCCAGACTCCGGGTTAATACTAAATAAACAATATAGCTGCCCACTCGGGGATTGAACCCGAGACCTCAGGACGTTAGGCAATCTGCTATTAGACTGAGATCCAGCTGCAAGATCACTGCGCTCATCATGTATGTAGTCAAAATTATTTTTAGGCTGCTGCATAGCTTCTATCGCGGGCCTTGAGCGTGGAGACCGAATCCAGAAATTCCGTAACGAAAATAACACCCCCCACTCCGACCGGCACAGCGGTGATCCTTTATAGTTTTGCCATCTATCGATGAATAGCAGACTTTTTAATGACTTTTTTGAAATATCACGCTTGTCTCTTTAGTTCAGCAACTCGCCTCTAGGTGGCATTGGTTGTATCGGCGTTCCTGCGCATGCGTAATCCCCCTCTTTTCCCCGCCACCTGGTGACTCATGCCTGCTTAGAATTTCGGCGTTAGGGCACCTCCTCTTTGTATTTACTTCATGGTACGACTCTACGAAGCTCGCACGAATCGAGACGAGCTGCTCCGAAATCGGACGAATACGTAATCAGCTGTTTGTGACAAAGTATATAGGTGTATAGGTATTTATCATCTATGTACAACAGTGAATATCTGTACTCGTATAATTTGTGTACAAGGTGTTTTAAATATGAATAAACAAAGTGCATTTATTAATGAAGAAAGTCACGGAAAAATAGTGAAAGAAAATGAGTGAGTACTCTATATACATACATTTTATTATTATTATCACAAACGCAGTATTATTTTTTTGTTTTGTTAATTTGTATATAATACTGCCATAAAGATAAGCAAAATTTTTGATATTAAAATGAGCGATATTAAAAGTAGCTCTCTTTTTGAAGTTATACTTCTTTAGGCGCGTTATGAAAAAATGATGAGAGTGAAATTGTCAGATGCGCGCGCATCTGTGAGACAAAATTAACAGTATGAAGTTGTCTACAGTATGAAGTTGTCTGCTTAACCGCGTACACGTACACGCACCCATTTGACTTCGATTGCAATTTAATATTGTTTAAATTCTTTGATAATATTAAATCTATATATATAAAAATGAAACCCGTTTTACGTTGTCACGCCATCACGCGTGAACGGCTGGACCGATTTCGCTAATTCTTTTTTTAGAATATTCCTCGAAGTATGAGGATGGTTCTTACGGAGAGAAAAAAATGAAAAATTGTCTGAAAAAGTCTAAAAACAACACTTTTCTGTACTCCCATACAATCGATTCGTAATAAATCTTAAAAGTCAATTTGAACTTAATACCATACCATAAAGTTCAAGTGTTAGTGGAGAGGTTCCGGGAAGGCAAAACAATTGAGTGTCGTTAGTATCGTATAAATATTAATGTCAGTATTTGTCAATTGAAAAATTCTTTTTATGTTGGATAGCCCATTTATCGAGGACGGCTATAGGTTATATAACATCACGCTATGACCTAAGGGGTGACTGACGGGGTGATTGATGGGGTTACTGACGGGGTGACTGATGGGGCGACTGACGTGAGGAATGACGGGGTGACTGACAGGCTAACTGATGGGGTGGCGGACGGGGTGACTGACGAGGTGACTGACGAGGTGACTGACGGGGTGACTGATGGGGTGACGGACGGAGTGACAGACGGATGACAGACGGGGTGACAGACGGGTGACAGACGGGGTGACAGACGGCTGACAGACGGGTGACAGACCGATGACAGACGGGGTGACAGACGGGTGATAGACGGGGTGACAGATGGGTGACAGACGGGTGACAGACGGGGTCACAGACGGCTGACAGACGGGTGACAGACCGATGACAGACGGGGTGACAGACGGGTGATAGACGGGCTGACCGACTGGGTGACAGACGGGGTGATGGACGGGGTGACTGACGGGGTAACCGACAGGGTGATGGACGAGGTGACTGCCGGGGGTACTGACTGGGTGACAAACGGGGTGACAGATGGATGACAGACGAGTGATAGACGGGTGACAGATGGGTGACAGACCGGGTGACCAACGGGTTGACCGACAGGGTGACTGTCGTGGTGACCGACGGGGTGACCGACGGAGTGATGGACGGGGTAACTGACGGGGGTACTGACTGGGTGACTCACGAAACCGGACCGAAGTAGATCATCCCATTACCTCCTTTAGAATTATTGGATTATAGGTGCCTACTACTCATTCTTTCAACCCTCTCTCTCCTACGCAGACGAAGTTGCGCGGGTCAGCTAGTATATAATAATAATTAATTAATATACTTTACTTGTGACTAATGTAAGGATTGGACGTTCTGCGAATTGGACGTTTTGCGAATTGGATATTTTACGAATTGGACATTTTGCGAATTGGACATTTTGCGAATTGGACTTTTGCGAATAGGGAACTTGCATGTAATTTTCTTTTTAGTTCATTGTTAAGAACTAGGTCTCGAATAAACACACCAGAAAGAAAAACATTAAAATATGCACAAATCATTTAATTATCGCAAGTCAAAATATGACTTTCAAAACCCCGCGCCAAAAAAGGACGTGACGTCACTGCTTAAAATTGCTTTTCGTTGACATCTCAGTTGACACTGACGGCTACAATGACGTTTGAACATTGCCAACAATGACGTTTGAACCTCTATAATTGCCTATCGTTTAAAATTTCCCCATACCGAACAAAAAATACCCCACAAGCTATTTCATTAAATAACGAATTAAAAATAAGTTGCACTCTTGAATCTTGAGCGGAGCGATGGGAAAGTTACACGAAGATAAGAATTTGGAAAGAGGAGGACATTCGAAATCTCATTCATCAATCACCATACTAAACATAACAACTGTTTTCCGCAAAATTGGGAAAAATACCCCAACCTGGAAACACTGCCTAATGCAACGACGCGACGTCACTTGGGTTTTGCAATAACGTTCCTTTATACGTAATTTCTAATCAAGATATTTTGTAAAATATCAAGTATTTTATCCTACAAATTTCAACATAGCACATTTTAAAGTTTTGTTTACTGATTTATCAACACAATTGCTCGTTATAATTTTCGTGCAAGTTCCCCATTGGACATTTCGCGTTTTGGACATTTTGAGAATTGGACATTTAGCGAATTGAACATTGTGCAAATTGGACATTTCGCGAATCGGATATTTCGCGAATTGGACATTTTGAGAATTGGACATTTCGCGAAACGGACATTTCGCGTTTTGGACATTTAGCGAATTGAACATTGTGCAAATTAGACATTTCGCGAATTGGACATTTTGAGAATTGGACATTTTGAGATTTGGATATTTTGGGAATTGGACATTTTCCGAAACGGACATTTCGCGAATTGGACATTTTGAGAATTGGACATTTTGAGGACTCGACATTTCGCGAATTGGACATTTTGCGAAACGGACATTTCGCGAATGGGACATTTGGGAATTGGACATTTCGCGAATTGGACATTTTGAGAATTGGACATTTTGAAAATTGGACATTTTGAGATTTGGTCATTTTGAGAATTGGACATTTCGCGAATTAGACATTGTGCGAATTGGACATTGTGCGAATTGGATATTTTGCGTTTTGGACATTTAGCGAATTGAACATTGTGCAAATTAGACATTTCGCGAATTGGACATTTTGAGGACTCGACATTTCGCGAATTGGACATTTTGTTATTATTATTTGATTATCCTTTTCCAATCCTTCTATTATTTTATTGTAATTAATTATTTGCATGCAATTAAAAACTATTTTTTAATGATGCCAAAGAAGTATAACTTCTCACGCGCGTACATAAGTACACGCACCCATTTTTTTATATATATATACACATACACACACACGTTCTTCATTATGTATCAGAAACCATTAAACCAAGCACGTGTACTATTTAGTACCTTTGTTTTTTTATGTATAGGTAATACACATTAATGCCACGCAGACAAGTATATATGATATTAAATCTATATAAATGTACATCGTGCGAAATTCGATGATCAAACTCTTAATATCGTTATTTTTGTTCAAATTTTTTGAATGATTAATTCTTTTGGTATGTAATTACATTATTAATACCTAATTATTTATACCTATTATTTATACCTAGATATTTTCTTTGTATAGACAAGAAAAGCATAAAGAGCTAAAAAGAAAAAGAAATTGTGAACGTCAAAGGGCATTTTATCAGCGTCAGAAAGATTTGAAGAAAAATGAAGAAAAAAAAATAAAGAAAAAAGTACCAAAAACAAATGCTGAACGTCAAAGGGAATTTCGTCAACGTAAAGCAGAAAAATCCTACGGGGATATGTAAATTGATTTAATAATATTTAAAAACAAATTTGTAATATATGCCTCAATATTATTTAACTTTACGATTTCCTAATTTTTTTCACAGGAAAAGACGAAAATTGTGCTGTAATGTAGAGAATGTCGTTCAAGGTAGGGCTGTTGAAAAGATAGAAAATGTAACGCTACAGGAAAATCAATTTCACAGCCAACAACTTCATATTTATGAACAGCGTAATGAATGCATTACTCCCGAAGTTATTCTACACAGGAACACAGGAATTCCTGACGATGGTAATTGTCTATTCCACTCGCTCATAAGTGTTTTGCAACTTCAAATTGAGACTTGTGACTTGAGAAATCAATTACGCGATTCACCCTATTTAAACTCCTGCCACAATCCGCAAGAAGCATACAACATTCTATCAAGCACTAATGATTACGGAGATTTGAATTGTTTGTATTTATTCTCAAAAATGTACAATCAAAATGTTTGTGTACATTATTGTTAAGCTATTGCATAGCTTCTATCGCGGGCCTGAGCGTGGAGACCGAATCCAGAAATTCCGTAACGAAAATAACTTTCACTATTTTTTCGTGACTTTCTTCATTAATAAATGCACTTTGTTTATTCATATACTTTGTACACAAATTATACGAGTACAGATATTCACTGTTGTACATAGATGATAAATACCTATACACCTATATACTTTCACACAAACAGCTGATTACGTATTCGTCCGATTTCGGAGCAGCTCGTCTCGATTCGTGCGAGCTTCGTAGAGTCGTACCACGAAGTAATTACAAAGAAGAGGTGCCCTAACGCCGAAACTCTAAGCAGGCATGAGTCACCAGATTTCGGGGCGAAGAGGGGGATTACGCATGCGCAGTAACGCCGATACAACCAATGCCACCTAGAGGCGAGTTGCTGAACTAAAGAGACAAGCGTGATATTTCAAAAAAGTCATTAAAAGTTCTGCTATTCATCGATAGATGGCAAAACTAAAAAGTATCACCGCTGTGCCGGTCGGAGTGGGGGGTGTTAGGTTATTTTCGTTACGGAATTTCTGGATTCGGTCTCCACGCTCAAGGCCCGCGATAGAAGCTATGCAATAGCTTAAAAATAATTTTGACTACATACATGATGAACGCAATGATCTTGCAGCTGGATCTCGGTCTAATAGCAAATTGCCTAACGTCCTGAGGTCTCGGGTTCAATCCCCGAGTGGGCAGCTATATTGTTTATTTAGTATCAACCCGGAGTCTGGAATTTGTGCCCGATATGACGAAAGGCTCGTCTATCACATCTGGGACGGAAATGGAACCGCGATATGTGTGTGTTTTAGATTCCTAGTTCGCCTGTCTGAGCATACATTGTATATATGTAGGAACACAGTCCTGACCCCACAGTAAGATACGCAGTGACGTGCAGTACATATAGACAAAGAGACACTGCCTACTCTGACCAATGACTAAAGAAAAAATAAGAGGACCCGGCATAACTACGAAAAATACGTGATTACTATGAAACCGGTTCCGCCATTTTAGTTTCGTGATTTATTTACATGTCAGTTGTCATCGTGTCATAAGAATTAACCCGTCGAAGGCGTCACATAAATATGTTCCATAAGCGTACGGGCCACCGGAGGCCGAGCTACCCGTGACTATTTAAATAACGTATAAATACTTAGATTTTGGACGCTTTTTGTTGGATGGATGGGTCGACCATGTTCGATTCCTCCGCTGCGAGAAAATCGTCTAAAAAGCAACAAACTGGAAGGAATTGACGCCAAAACTCCAGCAGGGCCTTGAAATCGAACACATCCGATTTCGTGGCACCTTCGAAAACTTTGATGTAGGAAATAAAGTAACAAAAATAATAAAAAGTATACGGCTGAAGGACATTGTATTCATGGCTATGAACAACTCAAAAAAAAATTAAAAAATGTATAAATACTTAGGCCGACTTGCACCACTATACAGTTACCTACAGTTAGTCCTAACCTCAAGTTAAATTGAAAAAGAAATATATGTAGGACATGTCATTCATTACATACCTTGCCTGCGTACCTGCATACCTTCGAAATTCTGGTGGAGAAATTCTCGGGTATGCAGGTTTCCTCACGATGTTTTCCTTCACCGTTATAGCAAGCGATAATTTACAAAGAAAATACACTTAACATAGAAAAGTCAGAGGTGTATGCTCCATTTGGTGTTGGTCTCGAACCTCCGACACTCGTCTCGGCAGTCTGTACCAATCCCAACTGAGCTATCGCTGCTACTGGCGCCAACATAACGACAATAAATCACCCCATACTTTACAACGTTGCAAGGCCTTGTACCGAAAATCAGTCGAATAGGTGAATTAGTATAGCCACGGGGGGGAATTTTATCTAAATTTTTGCACGTGACGTACATTCGGGGCGATCTAAAATAGCTGATCTTATCAGTCAGCTTTTTGGCGGCAACAAACATGGATGGACTTGTCCGGCGTGACTTGGATGCGTAGTTCACGCGTCGCGTACCTACTGAAGTTTACCTACATGTAAATTTTCGCGCATTATACCGCTTTTACACACTATAAATGGTGTGACATTGAATAACCGAACTGTTGCAATTTATTTTGTTCGAAAGAATAATTTTTTCAGTGTTACGTCTACAGCACGAATGGGTCGGCTCGACCGGTTTGATACTACTGTCTCACAGAAAACCAACGTAAAGAGGCACCTTGCTGTCGCGTTTCGTTCGGTGAGTGAGATTTCCGGTGGCCCAAGTCGCCCCGAAAGATTTTAAAAAAATATTTTGAAGTGATAACTTCTTATAGGAGGGTAAACCGCTTCGTAACGTAACGCGTTAAGGCGCCACTCTGTCTGACTTCTTATCATATTAATAAACATAAAGTGTAAGTAATAACCTAAGCTTTTCTCAAGTTAAACAATTTCAACATTAAATAGTTCAACTCAGATTAGTTTAAGTTATTACTTCTGTCGAGCGTCCCGAGACGCACACGGTTTTTATGCGGTTGTGGTCGAAAATGTGATACAAAAGTCCTTCTTATCAAACATCTACGTACACATAAACCTGTGGTTTAGTAAGTATACAGCCAATCTTGTGACATCATCATCATCATCAGCCACAGGACGTCCACTGCTAGACATAGGCCTCCCCCAAAGATTTCCAGATCGACATGTTTGAAGCGGCCTGCATCCAGTGACTTCCTGCGATCTTTATCAATCTTGTGTCAACAGAATAATTGTAACAAAAGAAAACACTCAACCATGTGAAAGGAGATTTAAATATCAATATTGCAACATAACATTTGCAAGAAATTATGCTTTGAAAATACACATTAGAACTCATAGGAGAAATGTCCTTTAAATGTCAATACTGTGGCTATAGAGCTGCACATAAATTTAAGAACGCTTGATCATTTCGTTTAAAAAGCTACTTTATATTACGTGCATAGGGTTATATTTGTGTTTGATTTAATTAGAACTTGTGATCTTTTTCTTTGTTTTATTCCTGAAACCACTTTTTATGAGGATATTTGCAAAGAACTGTGCATCTAGGGTATATTATATTGATGGTTACACCGCATTGAATATTACTCAAGGGAAAAGTTATTTAAGTCTCAATCCATCCAATCAAAAGTTAATTAAATGTGACTACATGTTCAGATATTTTAGGTAAGGTACATAAAATAACTCACACAGGAGAAAAGCCCTTAAATGTCAATACTGTGGCTATAGAGCTGCACATAAATCAAATCTAAGGTTACACCGCATTTAATATCACTCAGGGGAACAGTCATCTAAATGTCAATCTATCCAATCTAAAAATATTCAAATGTGACTACATATTCAGATATTTTAGGTAAGGTACATAAAATAATTCACACAGGAGAAAAGCCTTTTTAAAGTCAATATTATTATAAAAGATATTTTTTTATAGCAGAGACTGGCAAACGAGCAGATGGGTCACCTGATGGTATGTGATCTCCACCGCCCATAGACACCAGACACAAAAAGAATCATGGGTGCGTTGCCAACCTAAAATGAAGGAATGGAAGGGGAGGCAAAAGGGATTGATTGTATATGAAGTTATTTTACAGAAACATCACATTAATTATCACACAAAAAAGCTTTTTAATATAAAAATAGCTTTTTCCAGGCATTCCTGACAAGCTACTTGTTGACCTTGTCATGAGGGTCGTAAGCAGTAGTGTTTTTGGTGAAATATACCGAAATTCTGCTTTGTTTTTGAGGTAGATAGATATGTTAATAATAATAAATAATAAAAGGTACAGGCTATTTACCATTTGCTCAGTTAAACTCTTTTTATAAGTAAGGCCCAATATAACCCGCTGCGGTGTTTGATTTGAAGAACCTACATCGACAATTTATTATAAAGATTTATTAGGACACACATAATAATAATATAATTTACTAGCTGACCCGCGCAACTTCGTCTGCGTAGGAGAGAGAGGGTTGAAAGAATGAGTTGTAGGCACCTATAATCCAATAATTCTAAAGGAAGTAATGAGATGATCTACTTTGGTCCGTTTTCGTCAGTCACCCCGTCCATCACCCCGTTGGTCACCCCGACAGTCACCCTGTCGGTCAACCCGTCGGTCACCCCATCTATCTGCTCGATTGTCACCCCGTCTGTCACCTGTAGACATCTGGCGGGGATAACTAATTAAATGACGATTGATCAGTTTTCGACCGGAGAGGAAAAATGATTAAATTACTAAAATGGCTATTAAAAAATAAGGGTTGATCGTAGGAGGGTGAAAATTGAGGATTCTATGTATTTTTGTATGTTGTATCATAAAAAAATAGAAATTACAAAATTTTGTCTAAAAATTTTAAAAAAAAATTTAGGTGTGGACTACCCCTAACATTTAGGGGGATGAAAAATAGATGTTGGCCGATTCTCATAGATACCGGATAAACACAAAAAATTTCATCAAAATCGGTCAAGCCGTTTCGGAGGAGTATGGCAACGAAAACTGTGACACGAGAATTTTATATATATATATATATAATATATATATATATATATATATATATATATATATATATATATATATATATATATATATATATATATATATATATATATATATATATATATTATTATTTTTTTATATTAGATTTACTAAATAATTATTCGAGTTATAGATTTTTAAGTATAACAAGAGTTTATGATTTCATAATCCTTATTACGATTAAACGGCGGCTACTGCACTAGGCTCTAGGCCTGTATCGCAGGAGGATATTTTTGTAACGGGCTGAAAACTCGTAAAATTATTGATTTCCAATGTTATCATAACTGATTAGTTTACAACTTAAAAAGTGTTTATGAATATTATTATTAAAGTAGGTGTATATAATTGTAGATGTATATACATATTATTTCGTGATATTGTTGTGGGACCGAAGTCCTGCGTAGTCGATACCCACGATACACAGGTTCAACCTAGTGTGGAGTCAGGACTGTAGGTGAAACCGTGCATTTTACCGAGCTAAAAGTAGCCTATGTGCTATTCCAGACTAATCTAACTCAGCAAAAAATCCGTTCAGCTATACTGACTCGCTTCTTATCACGTGATGGGGCGTAAAATTTTCTACACGATGTAGCTGCCTTGTGCCACTGCCTAAGCCTTCGGAAATTCATGCGTGGACTTACAAATCAAATAATTTGTTTTATTATATTTTTTGTCATTCTCAAGGTACATCGACAAACAAAAAGCTGGACGAAAAACATATCCTTAAAGAAGATAAAGATCAATCTGTAGAGAGTGGAAGGAAGAAAAACATCTCCGAGACTCAAACGAGTATAGTAGCTCAAGAAAATAACTTAATCCCGATAGAGTTTGATGCCAAAAGTAACCAAGTATCAGATGTAAGCAGACGTGATACGAAAGCTCTTCTTTTCAAACATCTACGTACACATAAGCCTATGGCAACTACAACACGTACTTTCGAAAACCCCACATCCTGTGTTAACAAATTTATGGATAATGACAATTTGACACAAAACATAATTCAACCACTTGAAATGACATATAAATGTCAATGCTGTGACTTTACATCTACAGATTATTGGGCTTTGAAGATACATTATAGTACTCATACAAGAGAAAAGCTTATTCAATGTCAATACTGTGATTATAGATCTGCATATAAATCAAATTTAAAGGTTCATCACATTAGATATCACATAGGAGAAAAGCCATTTAAATGTCAATACTGTGACTTTACAAGTGCTGATAATTGGGGTTTGAAAGTACATAATAAAACTCACTCAGAAGAAAAGCCTTTCCAATGTCAATACTGTGACTTTAAATCTGCATATAAACCAAATTTAAAGAAACATCACAATAGAACTCACACAGGAGAAAAGCCATTTAAATGTCAATATTGTGACTTTACATGTGCAGATAGTACAAGTTTGAAGATACATAACAGAACTCACACAGGAGAAAAGCCTTTTCAATGTCAATACTGTGATTATAGATGTGCATATAAAGGAAGTTTACAGAAACATCACATTAAATATCACACAGGAGAGAAGCCTTTTACTGCCTCACAAGATAGTTTTGGGCTTTGTCATGGGGGCGATAAAAGTTTTTAAATAGCAACAATACTGCAGTTAGATGTTATACATGTCAAATAAATGTTTATCAAGAAATAATTTGTTTGAAACATCTGTGTTCAAGGTCATTGTAAAAACTTAATAGCTCATTATCAGGTTACTAATGGTGATGGATGACAAATGAATTGTTATTATTAAATTTAAAACCAACTTCAAAAACGAATACTTAAAAGTAAAAAATTACAATTTCGTACTCTCTTTGGAGTCCGTGCTGAGGCCGAAGCAGATTATATGAAAAGGCTTCAAAGAGAGTAAGAAATTGTTACTTTTTACTTTTCAGTGTTCGTTTTTGAAGACGGTTTTTAGTTTTTGTTAAACTTTGATTATTATATATCTATTTATAGTGTTCAGTAGCCTGTATGTAATATTGAAAGAATTATCCATCAACTCCTATAATAGTTAAGGAGTTATATTTTCCATCATCAGCTCAGATGCATGAGATGATTGAGTAGTAGAGCCACGCTGTAGACAGTAACGTCTATGGCACGAATGGGTCGGCTCGACCGGTTAGATACCACTGTCTCACAGAAAACCGTGGTAAAGTGGCAGCTTACTGTCGCGTTTCGTTCGGTGAGTGAGATTTCCGGTGGCCCATTTCCCCACTCCCGTTCCCAATTCCTTTTCCCTCCCCTTCCATTCCCTCCTTTTTGGGTTGTCAACGCACTCATGATTATTTTTGTCTTGGGTGTCTATGGGCGGTGGAGATCACTTACCATCAGGTGACCCATCTGCTTGTTTGCCAATCTGTGCTATAAAAAAAAAACCTGATTAATTATAAAACACACTATGGGTCCCTATGATATTTGAGGGTTGCCCTCGTTTTTCTAGGATCCCATCATCAGATCCTGAGTTGACAGAACAACGATTTTGGCTGTCACCTGCTCGTAGAACAATGGACCATAGATAAAAATGCATGTTTTGTGTAGGTGTCTAGTGTAATGTTTTAGTGCAGAAGACCCGGCTTTAGTAGTGCATAATGTTTAATATTTTTGTGCTTAACTTAAATGAACCGCTTTAACTGATTACTGTTCAACTTTAAAAGTTATTGTAAATATTATTAAAGTAAGTGTTTTAAAAAGTACACCTAGATCAAAGAGATTTAATATTACTAACTATAGAGGGGCTATCAAGCAAGATTCCATACAAAGAAATTGATCTCAAACTTCAGTACCGCCATCAACTACTTATTACACTGCGAGGGCGATTATTACAATTTACACCCTAGAATATTTTGTGAATGGTTAAGAATCACATAAGATTATTTTCTCAATATTATTTCTCTGGCCGACCTGGCGCGTATATTTCAAATAAACTGAGCGACATATGACCACTAGGACATAACTTCTGGATCAGAATTTTGTTGTCCCGTCTACCTCTATATATTGTTGAATGTTAACCTAGATCCATATATAATTTCGGGTTAATGTTGCGGGTCCGTAAGCCCCGCGTAGTCGATACCCACAATTCAGATTTAACATAGTGTGGGGTCAAGACTGTGTTTTTGACTATGGGCTGTATTATTATTGTCAGTACAACTAGCTGTTGCCCGCGACCAGGGACGTGCACAGACATATTCCATAGGGTAGGCAAAATATTAAATTCCTCCCATAAGTGGTATAGATACTAATAAAAGTTCCCTTGTGTCTTTTCCCGCTACAAAAAGGTAACCTATTTATTCAGAAATAGTCTGCCTTCCTAATAGGATATTGTTTTTTTTTTTCAATATCAGCCCAGAGTCTGGAGAATATGGCGATAGGCTCACCCCTATCACAACTGTGACGGAACTAAGCTCGGCGAAATCTGGGTATTCTAGTCCGCTAGTACGCCTCTGCCTACCCCTTTGGGGATACAGGCGTGAGCTTATGTTATTCTAGGTGCTTTAATACCAGACATTAGCGCATTTAAACAAAGAAATATGTAGGTTATCAAAATTTTCCTACATTCGTGACGCACATCTTTTTAATTAATAATATGACAACTATTTAGTAAATAATAAAATGGTGAGTTAAAGTTATTAAATGAAACTAAAAGACGAATCCGCAAAATAGCTTTCCTGATGAGTCAAATGGGTCACCACAATTACATGTAGGTACTTTAACTATCTAGTAGCTACAAATAAATAGTTATCATAACCATATAAGTAACTTTACTTTGTGTATAAATAAATACTTGCATTTCATACTCCACTTTAATACATTGTTGCACTTGAAATTCGAATAGGCATTGTCCTTTGTGTACCAAATAGTAGATTTTTTTCGTCTTAAGAAAGTTTCGAAAAATAACATTTAGTAAAAACATTTTACCACAATTCTCACAGAAGAAACAAATGTTTATATTATTATTATTAACCTACTTCATTTCAATGAAAATATATATTACAAGTTTTCAACAAAAAAATCTTTAAATAGTAAATAAACAAGACAACATCAAATTTATTGGAGAACGAACGAAAGAATGCTGAATGTATCGATCATGAGTGAACATTATTATACGATTCAGTTTATTGTACTTGTACCATGACGATAACATGACAAGTGAACGCATTTTCAAATGCAAATTGTTCGTACTATACTTGAGTTAACCAATAGCATTACACTGTTGACAGGAGGCGAAGTCTAAATCTTGATTTTTGTGCATTGACTTCACCAATAAGCGTACGCCACTACGGTCGACACAATCGTGTGATCATAGAAAAAACAGCTTTAATGCGTGCAAATTGAGCTCTTCAGAAATATGTATCATAGACTCATCAGTGCAAGGTCAGTCACTGACCACGTCGTTCGCGCCACGCGCCGCTTGGTACCTACCGATAAGCCGTGCGCCGTGCGCGGCAATTTTTAAATGGGTATTAGTTAAGATTTATTTTATTTCCTTGTCGATTTGTCAGGGTAGACAATGTCTTTTTGTCTATATGGACTGCACGCCGCTGCCCGCGACTACGTTCGCAGGGCGTAGGTAAATAGTCTCGCCCTCGGAAACCGTGCATTTTCCGGGATAAAAGTAGCTTATGTGCAGTGGCGTGCACTTCATATAGACAAATAGACATAGTCTACCCTGACAATTTGCTATTCACTCAAGGAAAGGATAAAAATTATGATAAAAACATATTTAACAGCGCCCGGGTTTAAATAGACACGATGACGAGTTCAAAAAAATTATTATGCAAAATTGTTGTCTACCTGGATGGAAATTCCTGTGCATGTCATTGCTTATGTGTCAAATTTCATTCAAATCTTTCAGCCGTTCTGGCGTGATATAAAAATACCTATCCAAATTTTCGCATTAATAATATTAATTTAGATCACTACCTAGGGAACTTGGGAATTGAATTAAATGCGTACAAGTATTGGGTTCCAGATCCCAGATTATGTACTGTGCCCTGTCTGGTGATAAACTCGCTTTCTATCACGCGATGGCGCACAAGCACTATTAGACGTGGCTGCCCTTATGCCACATCCTATGCCTTCGGAAATTTATGCATGGCCTCGCAAATAACTTGCTTTATTCTATTTTTATGTCATTTTCAAGGTGCACCGACAAATAAAATGCTGGATGAAAAAAAAATCCTTGAAGAACATAAAGATCATTCTGTAGAGAGTGGGATGAAGGGAAACATCTCTGAGACTCAAACGAATATAGTAGCTAATGAATATAGCTCATCCCAGACAGTATTTGATAGAGAAATTAAGCAAGCATCACTTAAGGCTTTTAAAAAATATTTTTTATGCAGTTGTGGACAAAGATGTGACACGAAAGCTCTTCTTGTTAAACATCTACGTACACATAAACCTGTGGTTATCAAATCAATACGTACTTTGGAAAATCCCGATTCGTATGTTGACAAATTTACAGAAATTGATAATGTGACACAAGATAACATTCAAGGAAGTGAAAAGCCTTTTAAATGTCAATACTGTAACTTTATATCCACAGATTTTTGGGCTTTTAATGTACATAATTGTACTTACACGGGAGAAAATCTTTTTAAATGTCAACACTGTGCCTTTACATGTGCAGATAAGAGGATTTTGTATGTACATAATAGTACTCACACAAAAGAAAAACCTTTCCAATGTCAAAATTGTGATTATACATCTGATTATAAATCAAATTTACAGATACATCATATTAGATATCACACAGAAAAAAAACCATTTCAATGTAAATATTGTGACTTTTCAAGTCCTAATAATTGGGGTTTGAAGATGCATAATAAAAGTCACTCAGGAGAAAAGCCTTTTCAATGTCAATATTGTGATTTTAGATCTGCATATAAAGGAAGTTTAAATAAACATCACTTTAGATATCACACAGAAAAAAAAAACATTTCAAAGTCAATACTGTGACATTGCAAGTCCTAATTATTGGGGTTTGAAGATGCATAATAAAAGTCACTCAGGAGAAAAGCCTTTTCAATGTCAATATTGTGATTTTAGATCTGCATATAAAGGAAGTTTAAATATACATCACTTTAGATATTACATAGAAAAAAAATCATTTCAAAGTCAATACTGTGACATTGCTAGTCCTAATTATTGGGGTTTGAAGATGCATAATAAAAGTCACTCAGGAGAAAAGCCTTTTCAATGTCAATATTGTGATTTTAAATCTGCATATAAGGGAATTTAAAGATACATCACATTAGATATCATATCAGACTGCCTCCGTGGCGTGGTGGTATTTCGGTACGACTACGGTTCTGAGGTTTCGGGTTCGATCCCCGAGTCGGGCAGTGATATTGGATTTTTCCATATCAGCCCGGAGTCTGGCATTTGTGCCCGATATGGCGATAGGCTCGCTCCCTATCACATCTGGGACGAAACTAAGCTCGGCAAAATGTGGGTGTTCTAGTTCGCTAGTGCGCCTCTACCTACCCCTTCGGGGATACAAGCGTGAGCTTATGTATTATGTTAAGTAAAAAAAATAGGGTCGTTTGAGCTTTAGGGTTTTAGCTTTCTGGGCAGCCGGTTGTTGGTTAGAAGGGCGGACAATGATGACACAATTGTACACTGTAAAAAATTTATTCACGACTGCTTATTTGTGACTGCCTAATAATGTCGGCGTACCTGCCATATCCCGTTCCCTTTTCACGGTCCACAAACCTCTCCATTCCCCTTCCCCATAGGACCCTATTCTTCTAACTGTATAACCTGCCTCCCTGATTCCAAATTCATAGCATTATATAATATTGTTACGGGCTAACGGGGTTCAGGACAAACAATTAAACGCCGACTGTTCTCGAAACTGACTCAGCACTTTATTTAAAATTAAACACTGTACTGCACACAATACGCGTCGAAATAATCGCTCCGAATATTCGCTTGTCGCTCGTTGTTCGCACTCGATCGCTTCCGAAGAAACACTGTGTCCCGCCAACACACACACACGCCTTTTATATTCGTCGATCTCTTATCGGCGCGTGACGTCACGCGGCCCGACTCAGCGCGGCTCGAACGCACGAGAACGTTCTGTACATTTATGGATGAAACGCGGCGCGTTCGGCAAGATATGGTTCTATTATGCACGCGTAACAATATTATAAGAAATACTTAAATCTAAATTATGCTTTTTTTTTACATGTCATAAGTGCTTTTATATGCCTACGTGATTAATAAAGATTTTTATTTTATTAGTTTATTTTAATTGTTGGCGCAGCTACTTTCAACTATTGCACACGCGTAAAAACAGATTCATGCGCCTCGCACACATGCATCGCGCTAATGTGACCTACAATACCTACATGCAGTAATAATGATGAGGGACACGTCAAGGGTAAACAGAAACTCATGTAATCACTTGTAAAGGCATTTCATATTGTTTATTTTAATGTAATTGAACATTAGGCCT
This sequence comes from Clanis bilineata, assembly GCA_036417725.1. Taxonomy (NCBI): domain Eukaryota; kingdom Metazoa; phylum Arthropoda; class Insecta; order Lepidoptera; family Sphingidae; genus Clanis; species Clanis bilineata. The sequence continues at coordinate 7,845,417 of CM071138.1, read as the reverse complement.
TAGTCTAAGGCCTAACCCCTCTCATTAGTAGAGGAGGCCCGTGCCCAGCAGTGGGACAGTAATATTACAGGGCTAATATTATTATTATTATTATAATTGAACATTAATGTGATATGTTGGTGAAACTGTATTCAATAAATACTATCAGCCCTGTAATAGTACTGTCCAGTTTTGGCGGAAATTCTGACGGTGACAGTTGTTTTAATGATTTCGTATTTTAGTCTAAAGTTGTGTTTGTGGTTTAAATGTGATGTGTATCTAAGCAATAAACATCAACGAAGATGGACAGTATGTGGAAGCTTTGAAATAAGTGATTTTGGATGCTTTTTGTCGGGTGGATGGGTCGACCATGTTCGATTCCTCCGCTGCGAGAAAATCGTCTAAAAAACATCAAACTGGAAGGAATTGACGCCAAAACTCCAGCAGGGCCTTGAAATCGGACACATCCGAGTTCATTGCACTTGCGAAAACTTAAATGTAGGAAAATAATTTCCCAAACTTGACATTGGCATAATGTATTTCAATTGCCATAAAAAAAAATAGTACTGTCTCACTTCTGATTTAAGCCTCCTCTCCTGAGAGAGGTTAGGTCTTAGGGTCACTTGCAGGTACGCGATAAATCTATTTATCCCAAATCTCGATTTAAAGATAGGAGTTGTATGTTAAATCGAGATAAGTTGTAAATCTAGATTCGTAATAACGCTGCAAGCCGCCCGTAGTCACCCACGTTGTAATACGGCACGGTTCATGTCACATACCGCCAAAATTCTTGTGGAGATTTGGAAATGCAGATTCTCTCACGATGTTTTCCTTCACCGTTAGGGATCGTACCCATATTACGTGACCAGTTCAGGGGGGGAGGGGTCTTCAAAATACCACGCTTGGTCACAGGGCTGGGGGAGTGTCTTAGGTTTTCGTCACGTAGTCGATATCCTCTAGGGATATCTCGTGGTTTTTCAAGCTATATTTAAATATGCGCGCAGCATTTACATATATACATACATAATATCACGCCTGTATCCCATGGGGGTAGGCAGAGACTATGGATTTCCACTTCGCCCGATTCTGACACACTACTTTCTCTTCATCTACTTTCATCAATCTCTTCATACATTCGCGTCGGTTAAGGGTACTTTTTATACCATTTTTAAAGTAATTCAGTCATTGATATATTATTTACATAGATGCACAGTTTACGCTCGGAAAATAGGACAGCTAAGGAGTGCTTAAGCACTCCTTTTCCCTACAGTCTGACGCCGTCAGAATTCTAAATTTCAGAACGCTTGATAATTTCGTTTAAAAAGCTACTTTATAACACGTGCATAGGGCTACATTTGTGTTGATGTAATTAGAACTCGTGATCTTTTTCTTTGTTTTATTCCTGAGACCACTTTTTAGGAGGATATTTGCAAAGAACTGTGCATCTAGGGTATATTATATTGATGGTTCCAATCAAAGAAGTTCAAGACACAACTCAGTCACAGGCGGCAACACATAATATTTTGGTTTTTGAATTTTCTTCTAAAAAAAATATTTAAAACCATATTCTAATTTAAAACCATATTGAAATAAAACTATTTTTACGGATTCTATCACGATTAGGTTTTAATTTTTATTCCCGACCCAACAGTCTGACCCGTGATAACGAAGACTGCTAAGCCTTCGAAACGTCGGGAATAAAAATTAAAACCTAATCGTGATAGAATCCGTAAAAATAGTTTTATTTCATTATAACATTCGCGTAAACTTAAGAAATCAGTATATTAAAACCATATTTATAAATTACTTCGTGACAACTAGAGGCGGAGGGTGGGCCTTGGCACATACTACGAGAGGTCACCGAGGGGGAGAGGGGGGGGGCTATAAAAATTGAAAAAATGGGTCACCTAATATGGGTACGTTCCCTTATAGCAAGCGGTAGTTTATAATAACTGAAACTTTATTTAATAAATATGTTACGATAATTTGTGATCTGTTAAAAAAATAAATATTTTTTAAATTTATTTTATTTTATTTTTTAAAAGCATAACATCCATAGGTCGCTGGTTCAAATCCGGCTCGAAGGACCATGTTGACTTGAGGTGTCCCGTATAGCCACTATAGGGGCTGCTTTTTAAATTAAAACTTACGACGGTAGTTTTTGCATGCAGCTTCGTATATTTTTTAAAGTGTTGTATTGCAAGTTTATAAAAATAAAACAATTTTGTGTTGGTGTTGCCACCACAGAGCACATAATTTGAGTGGTAGAGCCGCGCTGTAGAGTTACGTCTACAGCACATATGGGCCGGCTCGACCGGTTTGATACCACTGTCTCACTGAAATTTGACGTAAAGTGGCAGTTCACAGCTGCGTTTCGTTCGGTGAGCCCAATTCCCCCCTTTTCCCAATCCCAACGTAACAATAATTGTGTATTTTTTTTTAATTTTATTTAGGTTAACAAACAATTACATACTATATACTTATTACTAGAAATATTATTTATAAAAATATTTGTGTTAGGCTCAATTGCACCACTATTATTAACCTACAGTTAGCCTTAACCTCAAGTTAAATTGAAATAGAAATATATGAAGGACATGTAATTTATTACATGTAATTAATTAAATGTCATCATTTATTATCTGTAATTGCGTGTAGTACATTACATGTAATGAATTACATGCCCTTCACATATTTCATTTTCAATTTAACTTGAGGTTAGGACTAACTGTAGGTTAGTAATAGTGGTGCAAGTCGCCCTTAATAAGTATGTAACCAACACAGTTAACCCCAATTTACCCACTGTAAGAGTTGAACGTGCTTATACATACTTGGAAAACAAGATTCGCTCATCGCCGATACAATAAAATGAAATTGCCGCATTTTTTTCCTCATTACCCTTTTACGTATTTTTCAGTAGAACCTACAGGAGGCGCACATCGACTACATGACAGTTTTTAATTTTTTTCTATTAGTGGTTATAACCTGTTTTGTGTAAAATAAATTAATCGCCTTCCTTTTAGGTTAGCAACGCATCCATGATGCTTTTTGTGTCTAACGGCCGGTTTCAATAAACGATCTCAGGTTAGAGTGCAGATAGATCGCGAATATGAATCAATCAAATCAAGTCATTTGACGGAGTCATGTTCAAACTGTGTTCTTATTGGATAATTTTTGTAATCTATCTGCACATTTGAACTGAGATTGTTTATTGCAACCGGGCGTTAGGCATAAGGGCGGTGGAGATCATTTTAGCATTTACCATCAGGTGACCCATCTGCTCGCTCGCCGGCTTCTGTCAGACTTAGGTGTAGGTATACTTACTACTAGACAAGCTGTTTAGAAGTAAAATAACATAAGCTCACGCCTGTATCCCCGAAGGGGTAGGCAGAGGTAAACTAGCGAACTAGAACACCCACATTTCGGCAAACTTAATTCTGTCCCAGATGTGATAGGGGGCGAGCCTATCGCCATATCGGGCACAAATTCCAAACTCCGGGCTGATATGGAAAAATCCTATGTCACTTTGCCCGACCCGGAGATCGAACCCGATACCTCAGGACAGTGGCGAATTTACACATTTGCCGACAGTAGGCTATTTAACTTTTGCCACCTCTACTGAGATCTGAAATTACAAACTTAATCCACAATCATAATTACATTTTTCTATCAATAAAACTGCAACTTTATGAGTCGTGCTCTATAAATCCTTATTACATCAACTTTTCTCGTGATTATTATCATTGAAGAACTACCTTTGGAAGGTGTCTGAATCAGACACTTTCTTTTTTTATTTTTGTAAATCAAAACCAAAAAAAAAATTTGGTTAAATTTGCCGCCCCTTAAATTCTGCCGCCCTAGGCTTCAGCCTACTCACAGCCTATTGGCAAATCCGCCACTGCCTCAGGATGGTAGTCGTATCGAAGTACAACCACGCTACCGAGGCAGTTTTTATGAAGAGCCAAATGCAGAAGGCAGTATTACTGGATACGGCACGAATTGTGAGGAGGTTCCTCACTCTGGGGTCCTAACCGCCGGTGGCTTGGGTCCCGAGCCTCGCCATCGGAGGGGAATATTTTTATATTTTTAAATGTATTTTTTATAGCATATATTTAAAAATGTAAAAAAAATCTTTAAAAATAAAGAGTACTGAACATAATTACACAACTTCATCTCATCTGCATCACGTGCATACTGCATACAACCAAAGAGCATGTAAGTACATACAACATACATTCCACTTTCAAAAAATCGTAATCACGACTACCACTGCCATCTATCGGAATCTTACAGAAAGATCGATGAGTAGAGAAATAATTGTATTGTGTATTCGTTGGTTAATTGATTATTATTAATCATGATATTAATATTCTTCTACAAATTTATGGCTACACAATCCCTCACATGTGTTTTATAATTAATTAATAATAATAAGTTAGTCAACGATTGACCGCGTAAAATCCAATTACTAAAGAAAAAAATAAGAGGACCCGGCATACTATACTGTTTGTGTACTATGAAGTCGATTCCGTCATTTTAGATTCGTGATCTATTTACATGTAAGTTGTCACCGTATCATCAGAATTAAATAACGTATACATACTTATTGACTTTATTGTAAATACGGTGTTTTATTTACAGTAATACTAATTTAGGAATATGAAGATGATGCCTGTTATATGGGATCTTTCTTTCGCAAAGTCGCCATTTTGGTTTCATTCATACATTAGCAATGCTTCATTTTTTCTCGGTTATGCCCTGTCCTCTATCTTCTTTTGTCTAAGTTAAAATCTAACATGGCGGCAAAGATGGCGGGTATTATTACGGTGGGAGAGAATAATTGATAATACATGAATGTCGATTGTCGACTAACAATTTGTTTGATTTAATTTCGTCGTTTTGGAGTGCGTCATGCTGTTTGATTTTATACACATATTATATGTAATAGCAAATAAAACGAAAATGAAACCATTCTGTTAAACTGCATCGAAATTGGTTGAAAAATGAGGCAGTAATTCATATTTTAAATTCTGAGGTGGTTATTATAGATATCTTGCTATCCCTTTCCAACGCACGTACTCTTATAGTGTGATGTGATTTCACTGATACTTCTCTTTCCCGCAGTTTGACTGTTACACCAAACTTCAAAGGCTTATAACTTTTTCATTTTTGAGTATATTTCAATATTTCTTTCTGTTTTACATTTTAGACGGCGTAAATTTCAGATAAAATTAATAAAAAAACCTGGTCAAGTACCCAATTCACAACTGACTACTTCGAATATTCTTTTTTAAGGTGGGATAAGGGCAGGTAGAGAGAAAGAATATGTTATAAATAATGCTACAAGTAGCTTTGATGAGTATTTTATTGTTAATAATTTATTTCATTACGCTGCTAATGGCTGACAAATCAGTATTAGCACCATTCATCCCTTATTTTAATTTATTGGAATTTTCACGAATGGATTCTGGAATATATTTATATGACACCAATCGAGTAACATAAAATTTTGTAAATCGCTCCACATTTGGCGGGGATATTATAACATACAAAAGAACTATATCCTCCTTTTTTAGTCGACAAATAGGCCAAATAAAAATCAATGATTTATGAAAAATAAGGACTTGACATAATAACGAAAAATAAGTCTACTTTGAAGTGGTTCCGCCATTTTAGTTTGTCTATGTAAATTGTTATATCGTCATCGTCTGTCGCCTCCTTGGTCTAGTGGCATCATGTATGGGCTGTAGACCGGGAGGTCCTGGGTTCGATTCAGAGGTCGGGCGAAGTACATTTTCTAATTTAATTTGCCCGGGAGTGGATCGCTCGTAGAGGGTTGACGTCAGGCAGGCGGCCAGTAGTAAAAACTAAGCCAAATCCTCTTTGCAACATGCTTGAAAAAGTGTGTTGCGCCGACCTCACATTAAAAGTAGGATAAGGGCAGGTAGAAAGAAAGACACAAATAAATTTTATTTATTAAATTGCAGATAATTTGAAATATAGTATATAGAAATAATATATACTATATAAATGCTAAATTTCGGAATGCGCTGAACTGCGATATTAATGGGATCGTTCTTTCGCAGTCGCCATTTTGATTTTTTTAGGCATGCTTCTATTTTTCGTAGTTGTGCCTCGTCCTTATTTATCTCATGTCTTAGATATAAATGTAGTTAATCCATCAATATATTATACCCTAGATGCACAGTTCTTTGCAAATATCCTCCTAAAAAGTGGTCTCAGAAATAAAACAAAGAAAACGATCACAAGTTGTAATTAAATCAACACAAATATAACCCTAAGCACGTGTTATAAAGTAGCTTTTTAAACGAAATGAGCAAGCGTTTTTTAATTTAAATTTTGAAATTTAGAATTCTATCGACGTCCGAATGTAGGCAAAACGAGTGCTTAAGCACTCCTTTCTGTCCCATTTCCGAGCGTCAACTGTGCATCTAGGTAAATATATTGATGAGTTAGTCACTCAATTCTAAGTCGGAATCTGAGTCATAAGTGGTCCCTCTAATAGTCTTCTTATTTTGTACGTTTATAGTCTTCTTGCGATCTTCTGGCGGTACTAGAAGATCCCCAGAATACTCGATCACTCCAGATCTGCAAAATTAAAATTTTATATATTAATGATTTCTTAGGTTTGTCGCCTCCTTGGTCTATTGGCAGCATATATCGGCTGTGGATCGGGAGATTCTGGGTTCGATCCTAGGTCAGGCAAAGCAAATTTTCTCATTTAATTTGCCTGGGACTGGATCCCTTAGAGGGGGTTGACGTCAGGCAGGCAGTCGGTCGTAAATCTAAGCCAAATTCTTTCAGCAAAATGCTTGAAAGTGTTGCGCCGAATCGCAGAATCCGTAAAAACTAGTTTACTTCAATAAATTTATCAATTTTGGACTGCCTTGGTTGTTGTATTTCGTAATACTACCGTCGTGAGGTCTCGGATTCGATCCTCGGGTCGGGCAAAGTGATATTGGATTTTTCCATATCAGTCTGGAATTTGTGCCCGATATGACGATAGGCTCGTCTATCACATCTGGGTCGGAACTAAGCTCGACGGTATGTAGGTGTTCTAGTTCGCTAGTGTGCCTCTGCCTACTCCTTCGGAGATACAGGCGTGAGCTTATGTTTTTATATTACCTGGCTATCCGCCACTCCATAATTTCTGTGCTGAAGTCGTCTCTGTTCCCGAGGTCTGTGAATCCCACGATGAAGTCCTTCGTCTTGTTCTCCTTCACCAATCCCACCGTGGGTATCACGCGGATTTTGAGACGACCTGAACGAAACAAATTATCACAATCAAGCTGTTGTACAATTTAATGTTGGATCAGTATATTTTTATCAAAAGCCATTGTAGTTAGATTCTACTAATATAGGCGGAAAATCTACCATAACCTACCAAATTTTACCAATCTACCAAAACATACCAAATCACCAAAAAATACACACATCATAATAAATAAGTGATAAAAGATATTTCGTCTAACAGATCAATTTAGAAATCTGGGGAAGGTTCAGCAGTGGACGTCTTCACATAGCTTCAAGAAGCGAGACCAAATGTTTTAACTTTGAATGCCCAATGCTTGTTCATTGTCTTGCCTAGAGAACTGTTTTGTAAAAATTACATCTTATGATTATGATATTACTAGCTGACCCGCGCAACTTCGTCTGCGTAGGAAAGAGAGGGTTGAAAGAATGAGTCGTAGGCACCTATAATCCAATAATTCTGAAGGAGGTTAAGGGATGATCTACTTCGGTCCGGTTTCGTCAGTCACCCCGTCAGTCACCCAGTCAGTACCCCGTCCATCACCCCGTCGGTCACCCAGTCTGTCACCCGTCTGTCACCCGTCTGTCACCCACCTGTCACCCCCTTTGTCACCCGTCTATCACCCCGTCTGTCACCCATCTGTCACCCAGTCTGTCACCTGTCTGTCACCCGTCTGTCACCCAGTCGGTCACCCGATTGTCACCCCGTCTGTCACGCGTCTGTCACCCCGTCTGTCACCCGTCTGTCACGTCGTCTGTCACCCGTCTGTCACCCGTCTGTCAGCCCGTCGGTCACCCCGCCAGTCACCTCGTCAGTCACCTCGTTAGTCACCCCGCCCGCCACCCCATCAGTCAGCCTGTCAGTCACCCCGTCATTCCTCACGTCAGTCACGCCGTCAGTCACCCCGTCAGTAACCCCATCAATCACACCGTCAGTCACCCCTTAGGTCATAGCGTGATGTTATAAAACCTATATCCATCCTCGATAAATGGGCTATCGAACAAAAAAAAATTTTTTCAATTTGAACCAGTAGTTTCAGAGATATCAACTTCCCCGCTATTCAACATTTTTCATTTCTGCTCGGCTCCCATTTGGCCGCGCCGGGTCAGCTACGTATAAATATTGACATCAATATTTATACGATACTAACGTCACTCAATTGTTTTGCCTTCCCGGAACCTCTCCACTAACACTTAAACTTTATGGTATGGTATTAAAGTTCAAATTGACTCTACATTTTATTTAGAAAACATTTGAATGGGAAATAGAAAAAGGCTATTTTTAGGGTTTTCCCGGCAGTTATTCGAATTTTTCTTACCTTTTAAACCTTCCCTAGACCGCCACGAACATTTTAAGACCAAGATAAGATAAATCCGTTTAGCCGTTCTCGAGTTATAGCGTCAGGAAGGAAAACCCGACTTATTTTTATATAGTAGATTATTACACTCTTTATTCTTACTTTATTTCAGACATGTTAGGTGTGTCCGTAATTTGAATAATTAATCTTAAGTTGTATCACCTTACGGAACGTACCCATATAACGTGACCAATTTTATACCCCTCCCCCCCTCGGTGACCACCCGTAGTATACCCCAAAATATGGTTTCAAATAATTTTTTGTCGAAGAAAATTTAAAAACACAAAATATTATGGTGTGTGTACCTGTGACTTTAAAAAGTGCTAAACGCTGCGCGCCATATTTGAATATAGCTCGTAAAATCACGAGATTTCCCTAGATATTGACTACGTGACGAAAACCTAAAACACTGTGGCCAAGCGTGGTATTTTGAAGCCTCCCCCCCCCCCCTCCTCCCCCTAAACGGATCACATAATATGAGTACGTTCCCTTATATTTAAAAATATTCATACCAAAACCTACTACTACAAAATTCTACCAATCTACCAAAAGCTACCAAAAGCTACCATCTTACCTGTGAGGAACGGCGCCCTCTCCACATCGAGCTTCACGAATCGACACTCCACGTGCTTCGCCGCCAACGTCTTCAGATGCATGTCCACTATCTTGCATCGAGGACTGTCGGATTTGTAGAAATGACACACGACGTTCTCGCTCTTGTTGCATACAGTGAAGAACTCCTTCTCGCCGTCTATTTCTGTGTATTCTCCGTGGCCCTGGTGGAGAAGAATCAACTTTAAAACCTTTTACACGCACATACTTTTTATAGAGAATTAAATCTTTAAATTTGAAATGCTATCTGTCATAATTACTACAAAAAACTTAAGATTGACTTCAAAGTTGATCCGATGGTGACCAAATTTATATGGGACCACCCTTGGAATAAGCTCTATCAAACACAAAATAATTTTGAAAATCGCTCCACATTTGACGGAGATATCCTCCTTTTCGACCGACTTCCAAAAAGGAGGAGGTCCTCAATTCGTCTGTATTTTTTTATGTATGTTACGCGATATCTCCGACAAATGTGGACCGATCTTCAAAATTCTTTTTGTGTTTGATAGAGTTTATTTCAAGGGTGGTCCCATATAAATTTGGCGACGATCGGATTTGAAATCGGTCCGTTAAGTTTTTAAGATTGTGATTATTGTCAATCAGGATGTGCCAAAAAACACATCAAAATTAAATTGTGCCACTAGTGCAATGAGTGAGATTTCTGGTAGAGCAATTAGGTACTTGACTATGTTTGATTTTATACACATATTTATATGTAATAGCAAATGAAGCGAAAAAGAAACCCTTCTGTAAAAACTGCATCCAAATTGGTTGAAAAATTAGGCAGCAATTAATATTCTAAATTATACAATAAGCAAGAGTGGGGGTGTAGTGAGGATATCTTGCTATCCCTTTCCAACACACGCACCATTATGATATGATTTTACTGATATTTGTTTTTTCCGCAGTTTGAAGGTTACACCAAAGTTCAAAGGCTTATAACTTTGTTATTTTTGAGAATATTACAATATTTCTTTCTGTGCCATGTTTTAGATGACGTTATGCTGGTGGTAGGATATTCGTATCCGACCGGATGGCGACCACCGTACACATGCTGCTAAAACCTGCCATAGTGACCCTCACACGCGTTCCAGTATCATCCAGTGTACTTCCGGTTCTCTTGAGGGGCTTGCCACATGACTTGATGGTTGGTTGGGACGGGTATGGGGGTATCCCTGTATCTGCATCGCCTCCGCCTGTCTTGTCGCAAGCCAGGAGATTTGCTTCTTCCCTCTTCGGATTCGGAGTGTGAAGAAGCATAAATAAGCCGGCATGATTCTGACGACCACTGGTAAACCCATTGTTCGTCAGTGATCGCTAGTTTTTTTGGACTGCACTACACTTACCATCAGGTGCAGTGTAGTCACTTTGTCGTGCCCGGATAAAAAAATCATATAAAATTAATTTAATAAAATTAGTCAAGTAGCTTATTGTAAGAAATGGGTCACATAGTATGGGTACATTCCCTAAGGGCAGGTAGAAACAAAAATAATATAAGCTCACGCCTGTATCCCCGAAGGGGTAGGCAGAGGCGCACTAGTGAACTAGTACACCCACATTTCGCCGAGCTTAGTTCCGTCCCAGATGTGATAGGGGGCGATCCTATCGCCATATCGGGCACAAATTCCAGACTCCGGGCTGATATGTAAAAATCCAATATCACTTCGCCCTCGCCAGGGATCGAACCCGAGACCTCAGGACGAATAGTAGGTAGTATCGAAATACAACCACGCCACCGAGACAGTCGAAAAACGGTAAAAATAATTTACGAACAATAGCGAGCCACTCTTGTTTCTGTTTGGCTCGTTTCTTCATCTCTGCGACTCGTTGCTGCCTGATGGCTTCCAAATCACTGGTGTCCAGGGTCTCTAGCCTGAACGAGATAATCACAGCTTAAAGATACTATTATATTTGGTGTAATTATGTAACTTCAGTGACAATACATTTTTTTTTTTTCGAGACTGTCCCGCCCACACACCCGCCACTGTAACTCCTGTAAGCCAGGATCAACAGTGGCACGCATTTTACGACACCGAGCAATGAAGCTCGGCGAGTCTCAGATAATGCAAAATTGTCTTCATCCCGCAACGAAATTAATCAAACAGAAAGATAGGGAGGAGTTGGAATTATAGGGTTTCCACTTCCCTCCGTAAAAATGCAGGAGACAATGTAATGAACTAAGGAGGCATCAGCCACATGCATAGGGAGATTTACAACTGGAGAGGCCAGATGTAAAGCACCACGGAAATAATTTTAATTGTAGTGGGTCCTATCATGCGAGCTGTTAAACTTGATTCCAATAATAGGTATGGCAAAAACGCCGGAATGCACGGAAATTCGTCCTAGTTCCCACAAGGTCCATATAGTATACAACTCCAGATGTTATTTGCATACTGTCTAGCATGATGGTGCGCTCATTTTGCCAGAGACCACACTCCCAAAGAAGGTGATGTGCGCTCTGGTCATATTCACAGCCGAGTACAGAACACGGGCACGCAGGTGACTCAACCAACTTAAATGAAAACAATTTACACTTAAAGTTGCCGTGGCCTGTAAGAAATTGTGAGACACAATGATCTATTTCTAACCAAGTTTTAGATAGACGATCGCGGACTGAAGGAAAGTACTGATATAAGTGCCGCCCCTTTATAGAGTACAATACATATTATAATAAATAATACATATTATAATAAATGGTATGGTACCATGGAGCTGGTCTGATGATGGAGACGGAAGATAACTATAGGAAATTCTGAGTTCAACAAGATAAACCCATTGAGTTTGGGCTCGATTGATAGGTCTTGAGGAGCACTTTACATATCCGTAGAATATTTTTAAATATCACGCTTACTCTAAAATACTTACTAAAAATGTTAAAAATAAATTAAAAGTAAAAAAAATATTTTCATAACAAGCCTTTATTTGGGATAATGAACTAAAAAGTCAATATACATAACTTACGCCTGTATCCCCGCAGGGGCAGGCAGAGGCGCACTAGCGAACTAGTACACCCACATTTCGCCGAGCTTAGTTTCGTCCCAGATGTGATAGGGGGCGAGCCTATCGTCATATCGGGCAAAAATTCCAGACTCCGGGCTGATATGGAAAAATCCAATATCACTTTGCCCGACCCGGGGATCGAACCCGAGACCTCAGAACAGTAGTCGTACCGAAATACTAACACGCCACGGAGGCAGTCAGGCACGCAGGCAGTTAATAATAAATAATAAATGCTAGTATTTGGGGTGTAGATACTTACCTATATTCTTACTGCCGGTTCCAATAAACAATCTCAGTTCGAATGTGCAGATAGATTACAAAAATTGGCCAATAAGAACACAGTTTGAACATGACTCCGTCAAATGACTTGATTTGAATCTGCACTCTAAACTGAGATCGTTTATTGAAACCGGCCGTTAAAAGCTTGAGGCACTGTTACAAGTTACTGGTTAGGCACTGACTATACTTTTGTGCCTCAAGTTTTTAAGAATATAAGTAAGTACCAAGTACCTACTCGCCAAATACTAGAATTTATTATTAACTTTTTAGTTCATTGTCCCAAATAAAAGCTTGTTTTTAATAACATTTTTTTAATTTTTTTTCAGTTTTGTTTGGAAGATGGGTTGATCATGATGGATAAGCACAGAGGAAAGAAAAGCAACTGCATACCTTTCAAGCTCCTGATCCAGCTGCCTCTCTACATTCTGAGCCACTTTCTGCAGAACCTGCTCCATTGTAATCTGAAACAAATAAATTAAATAACACCCAACAGTCACACATAGTTCTGCCCCACTCTATATGAGAAATAACACCCGTCACACATAGTCCTGACCCCACACTATGCGAGTCTTGTATTGTGGATATCAGGAACTACGAGAGACGTACGGTCTCACAAAACACAGACCCGAGACAAATATCTATTCTCTTCTCGATTCACAGTCAGCTACTCACCTGCTAAGAACATATCTGATATTACATTACTTTCACAAATTAATAAGAAATATAGACTTTTATTTATAAGATTGATAAGATTTGACAGCCTCCGTGGCGCAGCGGGCGAGTAGCCAGCTGTGAAATGTGAGGTCGTGGGTTCGATTCCCGCACCGAGACAAATGTCTGTGTGGCCACAGATATTTGTCTGGTCTGGGTGTTGTGAGACCGCGAGTCTCTCGTATTTCCTGATACCCACGACACAAGACTCGATCTTAGTGTGGGGTCAGGATTATGTATGTGACTGTTGGGTGTTATTTATTTATTTACTGCCTGGTGGCGTGGTTGTATTTTGGTACGACTACCGTCCTGAGGTCTTGGGTACAATCCCCGGGTCGGGCAAAGTGACATTGGATTTTTTCATACCAGCCCAGAGTCTGGAATTTATGCCCGATATGGCGATAGGCTCGCCCCCTAATCACATCTGGGATGGAATTAAGCTCAGCGAAATGTGGGTGTACTAGTTCGCTAGTCCGCCTCTGCCTACCCCTTTCAGAGATACAGGCGTGAGCTTATGTTATTTTTTTGAGACTGGCAAATTAGCATATGTGTCACCTGGTGGTAAGTGACCCCCACTGCCCACAGACACCCAAGATATGAGTCATGGGTGCATTGCCAACTTAAGAGGAGGGAAACAACTGTTTTCGACTTTACAACTGTTTTCTGTGAGACAGTGGTATCTGCCCGGTCGAGCTGGCCCATTCGTGCTGTAGACGCAACTGTCTATAGAGTGGCTCTACCACTCAAACACTCTACTACACTTTTACGGATCCTATAACGATTTGGTTAAAATTTTGACGCCCGATGTTTTGAAAGCTTTTTCGAAAGCAACTGCAGACTTCGTAGAGCATTGGCGAACATTCAGAGGAAGGCTCAAAACATTACCTCAGATTCGACAAACCAAAAATCTGTGCCAAAGAACACCAATTTTTACCTAGGATGATACGTGAGGCTATTGGGATTAAAAACCCTAATTTCAATAGAGAAGATGGTTGGAAGCTTGCACAAACCTGGGATCCAATCATATATTTAATTAAATCAGAATCCAAAAGACCAACTGCCAGACCTCAAGACGCCATCGTAAGACTAAATCTATTACTACTTTCGTAAGACATCCATGTAAAACTCACACATTACTGTCGGGGCTGGACTGACTAAAGGGTGTATTAATAGTTTTTAAGCATTTGTCGTAAGAATGTTGTTTTCATTCGTTTTTTCGAATATGTCGGTACGATGACCTCATTTCCACACATGGTAATCTAAATCCAAATATTAACAAAACTTACCTGTTTGTATCACGAATAATAATTGATATCGGTTAATATTCAACAAATGTTTCAATTGTAACACACTCTCAAGCTGTAAATTGCATTAAAATAATAAAATACCAATTTTTAATCCAAGAAACAAATGCAAAGAAATATTTGTGTATCTGTCAGACTGTTAATGCCAAAAGCAAAGACCATGTTAGTAGCCAAAAGACAAAATTTAGAATAATGGGGATAGAGGTGGGCATTATTGCTTAAAAAGAATAACAAATTGAAACGTTAATTTATTTTAAAAAGCTGCTTTTATAAGTTGCTTTTATGCTTTTATGCTTATACACGGTCTTATGTATGTACTGCCCAAAAAAAAAAAAAAAAAAAAAGAGGCCACTTTTGACAGATTTGACACCAAATTTGTTGTTCGTAACTAAGGCGCAACCCAGATATCGATTTTGAAGTCAATAGGCCAATAAACAAAGAAAAACAAAATGGCGGACGCTTTTGACAGATTTGACACCAAATTTGTTGTTCGTAACTAAGGCGCAACCCAGATATCGATTTTGAAGTCAATAGGCCAATAAACAAAGAAAAGCAAAATGGCGGACGCTTTTGACAGATTTGACACCAAATTTGTTGTTCGTAACTAAGGCGGAACCCAGATATCGATTTTGAAGTCAATAGGCCAATAAACAAAGAAAAACAAAATGGCGGACGCTTTTGACAGATTTGACACCAAATTTGTTGTTCGTAACTAAGGCGGAACCCAGATATCGATTAATTGAAGTCAATAGGCCAATAAACAAAGAAAAACAAAATGGCAGACGCTTTTGACAGATTTGACGCCAAATTTGTTGTTTGTAACTAGGGCGCAACCCAGATATCGATTTTAAAGTCAATCGGCCCATAAACAAAGAAAAACAAAATGGCGTTAAAATATATCGCACCCGATTTCATTTCAGCGGTTTATACTAAAGGTATCAACTTCTAATAATTAAGGAGTTATATTTCCATCATCAGCTCAGAAACATGAGATGACAAGTACCAGCCGCAAATATATGAATAGTTTTAGAAAATATATAAAACACATTATGCGTCCCTATAGGATTTCAGGGTTGCCCTTGATTTTTCTGGTATCCCATCATCAGACCCTAACTTGGTGCCAATGGGACCACCTGGAAAGTATACCCTTTTAAACAAAAAAAGAATTTCTCGAATGAGCCCAGGCGTCTTCGAGTGATCGGGAAATATACATAAAAAAGTTTTCGACGAATTGTTAACCTCCTCCTTTTATTGAAGTCGGTTAAATAAACTTTAATTTCCAAAACGTATCGTTGAAATCGTTAACATAACAAATCCCCAGTGAAGAAAAATATGCACTGAGATAATTAATTTTTAACGCAAAATTCGCTATATCATTAAAATTCCCGTTGAATAAAAATATCCACTGACATAATTAATTTGCAACGCAAAATTCGCCAACTATTGTAATGTTAAAAACATCCACTTAAACTTTTAACTTATAATAATTGATAAAGCACGTTCGTAAACGTTACGTTCGTCAACAACATTCCACGTCAAGAATAAAAGTATCACTGACCAAAATAGCAACAAACGAAAACCTGATAAATTGAAAAAAATGTATAACGTACCTCCGATTGGATTAAATCATGCTTTGCGTTTTGGTTGGATTAAAATTATTACGCAACGAAACGATTACGTACGTAATGCGAATATACTACAGCCATCTATCTTTTTTTCTTGTAACTTTTTACAAATTTAGCAAGCACGCTTTATTGACTTGGTGTGAGTGATGCGAAAATTGACCACTAGATGGCTTGGTGCAAAAATGTTATCCATTTTTAATTACGAGAACTATAATTTCGAATAAGCATTTTAACGTAAATTGCTTAAGATATGTAATGTTATTTTTTGCTTACTTTGATAAACGTTTATTTTTTCTGCTTTCGTTTAAACGCCCACCTCTAAATGGGGAACTTGCACGAAAATTATAACGAGAAATTGTGTTGATAAATCCATAAACAAAACCTTTGAATGTGCTATGATGAAATTTGTAGTATAAAATAATTGATATTTTACAAAATATCTTAATTAGAAATTACGTGTAATGGAACGTTATTGCAAAACCCAAGTGACGTCGTTGCATAGGCAGTGTTTCCAGGTTGGGGTATTTTTCCCAATTTTGCGGAAAACTGTTGTTATGTTTAGTATGGTGCTTGTTGAATAAGATTTCGGAGGTCCTCCTCTTTCCAAATTCTTTTCTTCGTGTAACTTTCCTACCGCTCCGCTCAGGATTCAAGAGTGCAACTTATTTTTACTTCGTTATTTAATGAAATAGCTGCAACATTTTTGGGGAAATTTCTGTTCGGCAAGGGTAAATTTTAAACGATAGGCAATTATAGCTATTCAAACTAGGGATGATCGATATTAGAAAAACATCGATGTTAACATCGATTCAAAAGTATCGATGTACGATAAACATCGATAGCAAAACATCGATATGTCTAAACATCGATGTTTCGGTAGCAAATAAAACTGTCTATTCTATTTATTTTTTTCTTATTGTTTATTTGTGGTTTACTGTTAAATACAAGAAATAATTTAATATTCCCAATATTTTTGGGCACACTCTGTAAAAAAATTTACTTTGTTAGGTGTTTCCCTTTACGGCCGGTTTCAATTAACGATTTCAGTTTAGAGAGCAGATAGATCGCGATTATGAACCAATCAAATCAAGTCATTTGACGGAGTCATGTTCAAGCTGTGTTCTTATTGGCTAGTTTTTGTAATCTATGCACATTCGAACTGAGATCGTTTATTGGAACCAGGCGTTAGTCTGTGCGTTGAAGTTGACAACAGCGATCTTAGGAAATGCAAAGAAATAACTATTCGTACGGCTTACTTTAATTACGTTGATCAGCGTCATCTAGCGTTAAATAGTTGAATTTGATAGCAATCTAGTCCCTAGCTAGTACATACAACGCTAGATGGCCCTAAAAAGGATATTTTGACGTTTCGATATTTTATGCTCATAACATCGATATTTCGATGTTATCGAAACCAAAACATCGATGTCAAAACATCGATATTTTCCAGTTCAATATCGATGTTTATTAAACATCGATGAATATCGATCATCCCTAATTCAAACGTCATTTCAGACAATGTCACTAGCCGTCAGTGTCAACTGAGATGTCAAAGAAAAGCAATTTTTACGCGCTGACGTCACGTCCTTTTTTAGCGCGGGGTTTTGTAAGTCATATTTAGACTTGCGATAATTAAATGATTTGTGCATATTTTTATGTTTTTGTTTCTGGTGTGTTTATTTGAGACGTAGTTCTTTACAATGAACTAATAAAAAAATTACACGCAAGTTCCCTATTGATGCTATAGGGACCAATGATTAAAGAACAAATTAGAGGACCCGTCATAACTACGGAAAATACGTGTTTACTATGAAGCCGGTCCCGCTATTTTAGTTTCGTGATCTATTTACATGTAAATTGTCACCGTGTCATAAGAATTAAAAATGTATAAATACATATTGATTACGGTGTTTTATTTACAATAATACTAATTTCGGAATATAAAAAGATACCTAACTGATAAATTAACAGTTTTCTTTCACAGCACAGTCGCCATTTTGGTTTCGTACCATACATTTAGGCTCAATTGCACCACTATTATTAACCTAGTTAGTCCTAACCGCAAGCTAAATTGACAGAAAATGTATAAATGACATGTAACTTAACTTGCGGTTAGGACTAACTCTAGGTTAATAATAGTGGTGCAATTGAGCCTAAGAATGCTAATTTTTTCTGTCCTCTATCTTCTTTTGTCTAAGCTCTTGAGTAACACTCGATTCGGTTTCAACTTTGACTTAAAATTCCACCGAAATCGAGTTAAAAAATGTTTAGTGTGGCAATAAATTCGAGAACTTGGCATTTGATCATTTTTAAATTTAAATAAATGAAACCTAATCGAAATCAAATTGGAATCGAGTGTCAAAAGTCAAGGGCACGTCCTGAGGTGAGGTGTGTTAGCCAGGAGCTCACGCCTGAATCCCCGAAGGGGTAGGCAGAGATGCACTAGCGAATTAGAACACCCACTTTCCGCCGAGCTTATTTCTGTCCCAGATGTGATAGGGGGCGAGCCTATCGCCATATCGGACACAAATTCCAGACTCCGGGCTTATATGGAAAAATCCAATACCACTCTGCCCGACCCGGGATCGAACCCGCGACCTCAGGACAGTAGTCGTACCTACATTAATATTATGTAGATAATAATATATGGGAATAAATAGGGTGACAACCATTTTATATTTCGATATAACGTAGGTACATTATATAATTAATCAACAATTACAGTTAAAGATAATATAATTTATTTTCTCAAAACATTTACATTTCACTTAGATAAGTATCTACATATTTTATGAGAAAAGTCGAGAATTAGCCTTTTCGTTAATAAGGTTGTGGGTACCGCAGAAAATAATATCGGTACCTACCAACAGTAAAACATCATTGTGAAATATTAAATCACTCATCAATATATATTAAACCACATCACTTAAAAACAACAAACAGCTCTAGAGAATAATATGAAATATTTTTTAACAAGCGACGCCCACCCGTCAGACTTCTCGTCAAAATCAATTAGTGATAGCGAAGTACTGACAAATGGTCATTACTAAAGCATTAGAATTGTGCAGATCATAATTAACAATGAGTTCAGTTATTGAGTAATATAGCATAGCATAAGATAACCCATGTGGTAATCCTACGCTCCATATGGTCATCCTACATGCACATGCATAATCACAAGTTTAAAAACATAACTGACCGACTTCCAATTTACCGATCGTGACCAAATTTATATGGGACCTGCCTTGAAAGAATTTTGAAAATCGGTCCACATTTGTCAGAGATATCGCGTAACATACATAAAAAAAACAGACGAATTGAGGACCTCCCCCTTTTGTAGAAGTCGGTCGATAAAGGGTGTAAGGAAAACGCTTCCGAAAACTAATATAGTTGGTAGCGCTGTTAATTATTAAAATAATGGCACAAATATAATTGCGATATGGAACTTCGATTTTTTTTCTCAGTTTTTTGCGCATTATCATATTTGTATTAAGTTTTTCCCAAGTGGTAGAGCCACGCTGTAGACAGTAACGTCTATAGCGCGAATGGGCCGGCTCGATCGGTTAGATACCACTGTCTCACAGAAAACCGAAGTAAAGTGGCAGCTTGCTGTCGCGTTTCGTTCGGTGAGTGAGATTTCCGGTGGCCCATTTCCCCACTCCCTTTCCCAATCCCCTTGCCTTCCCTTCCATTCCCTCCTTTAAGATTGGTAACGCACCCATGATTCTTTTTGTGTCTTGGGTGTCTATGGGTGGTGGAGATCACTTACCATCATGTGACTCATCTGCTCGTTTGCCAATCTCTGCTATAAAAAAAAAAAAAAAAATGTATCTAACAGATAAATATTATCAATTAAAATAATTATTAAAATAATCTTTAAAAAAACGTAATTCAATTCGAATAAAATAATCAGCTGACTCTCGAGGCGTCCGCGTGGTGCGTGGCGGTGCGTTTGCTTTGAAAGGTCATTGCATCTCGCGCGAGCAACGTCCATTGTACTCCCGCCCGTCGCCCGCGCCCAGTTGACCATTGACGTGGGTAGGTAACTGACTACCTCAATTAATCGTTTCTGTTATTGTTTTACTTTCGAGTTTGAATTTTGATTGCAGTGCTGAACGATACTGTATGTTTACAGTGCTCGTGATAGCAATTAGGTACTTGACTATTTTTTAAAAATAAATTTCATATAACATTTACGCCATCTAAATTTAAAATATAGCACTGAAAGAATTATTGAAATATTCTCTAAAATAAAGAAGTTATAAGCATTTGAAATTTGGTGTAACCTTCAAACTGGGAAAGAGAAGTATTAGTAAAATCACGTAGGGCCATAACGGTACGTTAGAAAGCGATAGCAAGATAGCCCCACTATGTCCCCACTCTTGCTCATTGCAGAATTTAAAATATGAATTATTGACGTATTTTTCAACCAATTTTGATGCAGATTTAACATAAGTGTTTATTTTTTGTTTTATTTCCTAGTACATATAAAAATCTGTACAAAATCAAACACTATAGTCAAGTAACCAATTATGGAAAATCGTGCACTGTCAATTTACCTACAAAGGTAATGTCTAATCACCCACCCCGTCGTTCACCTCGCTAGTCACCTCGTCAGTCACCCACCGCGTCGTTCACCTCGCTACTCACCCTGTCAGCCATCCAGTCTTTCACCCCGTCCGTCACTCTGTCAGTCGCCCCGTCAGTCACCCTGTCGCCACCCCGTCGGACACTATTTTAGAGTAGGCGTGATGTTGTAAAATATAATACGGGTATGTAAATTGCTCCTCAAAAGGAATCAATCGAGCCCAAATGGGTTTATCTTGTTTAATTCAAAAGTTCGTATAGTTACCGTCCATCTCCATCATCAGACCAGCTCCATGGTACCATCCCATTGTATTGTCACCAAAGATACATTAGTACACAACATTTGAATCCAATCGGACATCGGGAAGTGGATCTAATTTAGCTTTCAAGATTTGATTACAGACAACGGGACAGGGGTACTTGACTGTAGTAACCAATATCAATGAATTTCTGTACGAATATAGATTTATCATCGAAATAACTTGTGCAATAGGAATTTATTAAAAATACTCCAAGAATAATTTTATTTTAGTAATTTAAATACTTAATTTTTTATCTGTGCGTCACGTGACTGTAAACACCAATCACGATGCATGATGTCAGATTACTCATTTTTCTTATAAATTTGTTCCAAAATGGCCCAAGACCTAAGATCCAAAGTCATACTGCCAGGTTATTTGGTATATTATTTTAGTATTTTTGTTTAAAGCTTAATCTAATTTCAACGCAGATGTGACCGACAATCAATATCTGATCGACGAAATATCTGACCCTTTTTTTAGTTTAAAATCATACCTGTATTTGCGATTTTGTATCTATGGTAAGGAAAGATGACGTCACCCGTATCTACAGGTAGACGGATAGCGTTTTGGCGGCAAATTAAATTATACATAATAGTTTTAGCTTTTTTAAACGAAATATATGAAAATAAATTACAAAATATTTTTTTACATGTTTAGGATAAACTAATGAATAGCCTTGTATACTTTTTAAAAAATAGTCAATGTTACGAATTCGGATAATTGTTGTGATTTAGTACACGATATTGAGGGGTAGTATGTTAATTATATTTATATTAACTACCCTCCAAGTAATTCATAATATTTGTGGAAGGTATTTCTTTATTAACTAAAGCAAAAGGTATAAAAGAGCGGGAGCTATCATTATTGAGTTAGTCTCCCCTTGGAGCTCGAAGTGTACACAACTAGTTTGAGATATACAGTAAAGTTGTGTAGCGAATATAGTGCATATAAGAGGCGCGTTTTAACCAAGTCTTTTACATCAAGTACCCAATTATGGTCTAATTTCGACCAGTAGGCGACCACTAGTTGTGTTGACATTTACAAGGCTTGTCTCCTATGTGAGTGGTGATATGTGACTACAACCCCATTTGTGTAAACCTATTGTCACAGTATTAGCATTTAATAGGCGCATCTCCTGTGTGAATTCTAAAATGTCTTTGCAAATTTATTTTATGAGCAAATGAATAATTGCAATATTGACATTTAAAAGGCTTCTCTCCTGTGTGAGTGGTACTATGTGTTTTCAAATAAGTACTATGAGCAGCTGCATAAGGACAGTATTGGCATTTAAAAGGCTTCTCTCCTGTGTGAGTTCTAATATGTACCTTCAAAGCAGAATGGTGTGCAGATGTATAATCACAATATTGACATTTAAAAGGCTTCTCTCCTGTGTGAGTTCTAATATGTGAAATCAACAGGCCCTTTTGTGTACCTCTATAATCACAGTATTGACATTTAAAAGGCTTCTCTCCTGTGTGAATTCTAATATGTTGTTTTAAACTACTATTTTTAGTACTTGAATAATCACAATATTGACATTTAAAAGGCTTCTCTTCAGTGTGAGTTCTAATATGTGAATTCAAATGGGTCTTTTGTCTACATCTATAATTACAGTATTGGCATTTAAAAGGCTTATCTTCTGTGTGAGTTCTAATATGTGAATTCAACTTTCCCTTTTGTGAAAATTTATTATCACAGTATTGGCGTTTTAAAGGCTTTTCTCTTGTGTGAGTTCTAATATGTACCTTCAAATGAGAACTACAAGCACTTGTATAATCACAGTATTGACATTTAAAAGGTTTCTCTCCTGTGTGAGATCTAATATGTACCTTCAAATGAGAACTATAAGCACTTGTATGATCACAGTATTGACATTTAAAAGGCTTCTCTCCTGTGTGAGTCATAACATGTCTCTTCAAATCACTATTCCTTACACAAGAATAGTCACAGTATTGACATTTAAATCTCTTTTCCCATGTGCGAATGTTCCCTTTTTTCAAATTATCACTCTCACTACATTTATTAACATAAGACTTGTTCTGCTTTGAAAAAGTATTTCTTGGTTTAATAACAGCTTTATGCCCACTTATATGTTTGATAAGAAGAGCTTTCGTATCACATGTTTTACCACAATCATTGCATATGAAATGTTGTTTACCAGTCGCAACTAATACTTGCTTACTTTTTTCGTCACATACTATCGGAGATGAGTTATTTTCATGAGGTACTATATTCGTATGTGTCCCGGAGATGTGTTCCTTAGTACTACTCTCTATAGAATGGTCTTCATCTTCTTCAAAGATATATTTTTCTACCACATTACATTCTTCGTATATCGGTGCACCTTGAGAATCACAAAAAATATAATAAACAAGTTATTTGATTTGTAAGGTCACAAATAAATTCCCAAAGGCCAAGCCTGCCACAGCTTGTAGAGATTATTATTGCCCCATGATGTGAAAGGAAGCAAGTTTAATCTGGGATCTAGAACCCAGGACCTCAGTCTCTCAACTGAAACACTAATACGCTGCCACTACACCAGTGAGACAATAGAACATACAAGGGATCCAGCATGGAAGAACAAGTTGTTTTCCCGGCCAAAGTTATGAACTTAGGACCTAACTGTTTCTGATTCTAAGTAATTCAGTAGTATTGACCGTCATCACTGCCAAAACATAGTATACACTCACCATCATCATCAGGTTCATCTTTAATCATCGCTTCATCACATGGAGCGATAGCTGCATCATCTTCACTTTCGCTTTGATTCTCTGTTTTTATAACGTTGTTATGATCTGGTACTTGAAGTGTTCCCAGTCTAGTACCCATTAATGAACTCACAAGTCCATACGTCAGTCTCGTTACAAAAGAGACACAACTCTGATCCAGCTGCAAAACAAAATAAATACATCAATGCCAAAGGTTCTAAGATCAATGTTTACTCATACCTACTGGGCGTAAGGGAAACACTTCCGAAAACCAAAATAGTTATAATAAACTACGTTAACACTGGCGCAAAACAATTTTCTTACTGTGAATCTGTGTTTACTTCATACTGTGCAAACTTAAAGTAAAGCAAACACAACAGGTGGTCAATTAACGCACCGAAGTACTGATTCAGGACGCTTTCTCGCGGGGCGGCCGAGTTCTTGCGTACAACATTCAAACGAGTGGCGGGCGAGCGGGAGCGCAATAGCCGTCGCTCGCGCGGGGTGCATGACCTTACAAAGCAAACCTGTTAAATCAGCTGGTTATTGTTTTCATATACATTTTTCTCCTAACCTCTTTCATCCCACTGCTGGGCAAAGGGTTCCCCCTGTCTTTCCATTTCATTTATATTACATTACTTTACTTTAATTGATAATTGCAATGTATTAATAAAATAAAGTGTAGCTAGCAAGTGGTTTATTCAGGACTGTTCCCCTAACTGTTCAGGATGTGCCATTAGTCACGTACATAATGATACCAATTTTACAATAATCTTTGTATTTGTTCGCACAAGTATACTGTGAAAAAATCTGTAAAAAAATTGATTCCATGTCACAATTATTTTTGTGGTATTAGGTTCATACACAACAACCAACACTATCACCTGTTTCTATTCTTGGAAGCATTTCCCTTACGACTAATACATACATATTATATTTCTGTCTCATAGAAAACCGACGTAAAGTGTCAGGTTGCTGTTGCGTTTCGTTCGGTGAGTGAGATTTCCGGTGGCCCCCCCTACCTTTTCCAATCCCTTTTCCCTCCCCTTCTATTTCCTCTTTTTAGGTTGGCAACGCACCCATGATTCTTATTGTGTCTTGGATGTCTATGGGCGGTGGAGATCGCTTACCATCAGGTGATCCATCTGTTTGTTTGCCAGTCTCTGCTTTAAAAAAAAAAAATCATGTACTTTGTACACATAATGAGATCACCGTACACATTGTGTTAAACTGTACCTCACTACTAAAAAGTATTTGTTTCAACAACTCGTCTGATTTCTGTGATGTAACAACAAGCTGGTGGCAGTTCTGTAGCTGGCGATGACATATGAAACAAGCATAATACAGAGGTCCATCCTCTTGAACCTGTGGATCACAAATAATAATACATATTGAGCACACGATACATGCAACGAGAGCTCATTTATAAGAGATCAGCACATGTTGAAAATAGCTATTAAATAAATAGTAACACGGCATTACAAAATAATAGTAGTTTGTCTATACTTCCTATAGTTTGTAATCTGTGGTCTGATATATCCGTAACCTGTGGTGTACGTGACTTGTGGCATGACCAGCATGGTAGTAGTGTTTATATGAAAAGTCTTGTTTTATAGAATTTCATATTTAAGTGATTTACATTCCTAAATTGCATTTATTATTTTTCTTGATTACACGCATCAAAAAGTTATTAGCATAATATTATATCAGGTCGAACCCTACCTTCTTGTTTGTTAACTTTTCATACACATCTTGAACTTTCGAGCCCGATATTGGGAGCATTCGGACACCGCTATCCAAACATATTCGACAATACTTTGATTCCGACATTGTGTTAAAGTCACTGAACTAATTATTAATGTAAAATTTTAAACGTCTCTTTACAATCTAAGCAAAATATAAGATAAAATCACGTAAATATGTATTCGATATTGTGATGACTGCTTGACCTTGGCTTGACTTGACAGTTGATTTTTTTATCGTTCCTTACTGCGCCGGCTAAAGTCTGAGAGCATACTGCCAAGTCATATTTTATCTTTTTATTAAAAATAAATATTAATATTTATGTCATCTATACTAATATTATAAAGCTGAAGAGTTTGTTTGTTTGTTTGATTGAACGCGCTAATCTCCGGAACTACTGCTTCGATTTGAAAAATTCTTTTTGTGTTGAGGGAACTTGCGTGTAATTTTTTTATTGGTTCATTACAAAGAACTACGTCTCAAATAAACACTCCAGAAACAAAAACATAAAAATATGCACAAATCATTTAATTATCGCAAGTCGAAATATGAATTACAAAACCCCGCGCTAAAAAAGGACGTGACGTCACAGCTTAAAAATGCCTTTTTGTTGACATCTTAGTTGACACTGACGGCTAGTGACATTGTCTGGAATGACGTTTGAACCGCTATAATTGCCTATCGTTTAAAATTTCCCCATGCCGAACAAAAATTTTCCCAATAATGTTGAAGCTATTTCATTAAATAACGAAGTAAAAATAAGTTGCACCCTTGAATCCTGAGCGGAGAGGTGGGAAAGTTACATGAAGAAAATAATTTGGAAAGAGGAGGACCTCCGAAATCTCAGTCATCAAGTACCATACCAAACATAACAACAGTTTTCCGCAAAATTGGGAAAAATACCCCAACGTGGAAACACTGCCTATGCAACGACGTCACTTGGGTTTTGTAATAACGTTCCATTACACGTAATTTCTAATTAAGATATTTTGTAAAATATAAATTATTTTATACTACAAATTTCATCATAGCACATTTCAAGATTTTGTTTATTGATTTATCAACACAATTTCTCGTTATAATTTTCGTGCAAGTTCCCCTGACCAATGGGAGCGGAGCAGAAATGAGAAATAAAAAACATGGAATTTATATCTCAGAAACTACTGATTCGATTTGAAAAATTATTTTTGTGTTGGATAGCCCATTTATCGAGGATGGCTAGAAGCTATATAACATCACGCTATGACCAATAGGAGCGGAGCAAAAATGAATAATGCTGCTAGCGGGGAATTTTATATCTCGGAAACTACTGGTTCGATTTGAAAAAATATTTTAGTGTTGACCGACGGGATGAATGGTAGGGTGACTAAGGGGTGACTGACGGGGTGACTGACAGGCTGACTGATGGGGTGGCGGGCGGGGTGTCTGACGAGGTAACTGACGGGGTGACAGACGGGGTGACAGATGGTGTGACCGACTGGGTGACAGACAGGGTGACAGATGGGGTGACCGACTGGGTGACAGACGGGGTGACAGACGGGTGACCGACGTGGTGACAGACGGGGTGACAGGCGGGGTGACCGAATGGGTGACAGACGGGGTAACCGACGGGTGACAGACTGGGTGACAGACGGGGTGATCGATTGGGTGACCGACTGGGTGACAGACGAGGTGACAGACGGGGTGACAGGCAGGGTGACAGACGGGGTGACAGACGGGTGACCGACGGGTGACATACGGGGTGACAGACGAGTGACCGACGTGGTGACAGATGGGTGACAGACGAGGTGACAGGCGGGGTGACCGACTGGATAACAGACGGGGTGACTGACTGGGTGACAGACGGGGTGACGGACATGGTGACAGACGGGTGGCAGACGGGGTGACAGGCGGGTGACAGACTGGGTGACAGACGGGGTGACAGGCGGGGTGACAGACGGTGGGACAGACGGGGTAAGAGACGGGGTGACAGACGGCGTGACTGACGGCCGAAGTAGATCATCCCATTACCTCCTTTAGAATTATTGGATTATAGGTACCTAAGACTCACTCTTTCAACCCTCTCTCTCATACGCAGACGAAGTTGCGCGGGTCAGCTAGTATTTTATAAAAATATTTTTTTGTTTTGGCGGGAATTCTGAAGGTGCAGGTGCTCGCTTGTTTAATGATTTCATATTCATTTCACAGAGACTTTTAGTAATACATAGAAGTATTTGATATTCTAGTTGTGCTTGTGGTTTAGAATGTGACGTGAATCTAAGCGATAAACATCACCGAAGATGGACAGTATGTGGAAGCTTAGAAATAAGCGATTTTGGACGCTTTTTGTCGTATGGATGTTTAGAGTATATATGACCCTGACCTGACCCTTTCTTTAGTTTAAAATCATACCTGTATTTGCGATTTTGTATCTATGGTAAGGAAAGATGACGTCACCCGTATCTACAGGTAGACGGATAGCGTTTTGGCGGCAAATTAAATTATAAATAATAGTTTTAGCTTTTTTAAACGAAATATATAAAAATAAATTACAAAATATTTTTTTACATGTTTAGGATAAACTAATGAATAGCCTTGTATACTTTTTAAAAAATAGTCAAGTACCCAATTATGGTCTAATTTCGACCAGTAGGCGACCACTAGTTGTGTTGACATTTACTAGGCTTGTCTCCTATGTGAGTGGTGATATGTGACTACAACCCCATTTGTGTAAACCTATTGTCACAGTATTAGCATTTAATAGGCGCATCTCCTGTGTGAATTCTAAAATGTCTTTGCAAATTTATTTTATGAGCAAATGAATAATTGCAATATTGACATTTAAAAGGCTTCTCTCCTGTGTGAGTGGTACTATGTGTTTTCAAATAAGTACTATGAGCAGCTGCATAAGGACAGTATTGGCATTTAAAAGGCTTCTCTCCTGTATGACTTCTAATATGTACCTTCAAAGCAGAACGGTGTGCAAATGTACAATCACAATATTGACATTTAAAAGGCTTCTCTCCTGTGTGAGTTCTAATATGTGAAATCAACAGGCTCTTTTGTGTACCTCTATAATCACAGTATTGGCATTTAAAAGGCTTCTCTCCTGTGTGAGTTCTAATATGTAAATTCAAATGGGTCTTTTGTGTACCTCTATAATCACAATATTGGCATTTAAAAGGCTTCTCTTCAGTGTGAGTTCTAATATGTGAATTCAAATGGGTCTTTTGTCTACATCTATAATCACAGTATTGGCATTTAAAAGGCTTATCTTCTGTGTGAGTTCTAATATGTGAATTCAACTCTCCCTTTTGTGAAAATTTATTATCACAGTATTGTCGTTTAAAGGCTTTTCTCTTGTGTGAGTTCTAATATGTGCCTTCAAATGAGAACTACAAGCACTTGCATAATCACAGTATTGACATTTAAAAGGTTTCTCTCCTGTGTGAGATCTAATATGTACCTTCAAATGAGAACTATAAGCACTTGTATGATCACAGTATTGACATTTAAAAGGCTTCTCTCCTGTGTGAGTCATAACATGTCTCTTCAAATCACTATTCCTTGCACAAGAATAGTCACAGTATTGACATTTAAATCTCTTTTTCCATGTGGGAATGTTCCCTTTATTCAAATTATCACTCTCAGTACATTTATCAACATAAGACTTGTTCTGCTTTGAAAAAGTATTTCTTGGTTTAATAACAGCTTTATGTCCACTTATATGTTTGATAAGAAGAGCTTTCGTATCACATGTTTTACCACATTCATTGCATATGAAATGTTGTTTACCAGTCGCAACTAATACTTGCTTACTTTTTTCGTCACATACTATCGGGGATGAGTTATTTTCATGAGGTACTATATTCATATGTGTCCCGGAGATGTGTTCTTTAGTACTACTCTCTATAGAATGGTCTTCATCTTCTTCAAAGATATATTTTTCTACCACATTACATTCTTCGTATATTGGTGCACCTTGAGAATCACAAAAAAATATAATAAGTAAGTTAGTAACACCCAACGGTCACATACATAGTCCTGACCCCACACTAAGATCGAGTCTTGTGTCGTGGGTATCAGGAAATACGAGAGACACACGCTCTCACAACACCCAGACCCGAAAGAAATATCTGTAGGCCATACAAACATTTGTCTCGGTGCGGGGATCGAACCTGCGGCCTCTCGCTTCACAGCCCTCTACTCGCCCACTGCGCTACAAAGACTTAAACAAGTTATTTGATTTTTAAGCCCACAAGTAAATTCCTAAAGGCGTAGGCAGAGATAACCAAGCCTGCCACAGCTTGTAGAGATTATTATTGCCCCATGATGTGAAAGGAAGCAAGTTTAATCTGGGATCTAGAACCCAGGACCTCAGTCTCTCAACTGAAACACTAATACGCTGCCACTACACCAGTGAGACAATAGAACATACAAGGGATCCAGCATGGAAGAACAAGTTGTTTTCCCGGCCAAAGTTATGAACTTAGGACCTAACTGTTTCTGATTCTAAGTAATTCAGTAGTATTGACCGTCATCACTGCCAAAACATAGTATACACTCACCATCATCATCAGGTTCATCTTTAATCATCGCTTCATCACATGGAGCGATAGCTGCATCATCTTCACTTTCACTTTGATTCCCCGTTTTTATAACGTTGTTATGATCTGGTACTTGAAGTGTTCCCAGTCTAGTACCCATTAATGAACTCACAAGTCCATACGTCAGTCTCGTTACAAAAGAGACACAACTCTGATCCAGCTGCAAAACAAAATAAATACATCAATGCCAAAGGTTCTAAGATCAATGTTTACTCATACCTACTGGGCGTAAGGGAAACACTTCCGAAAACCAAAATAGTTATAATAAACTACGTTAACACTGGCGCAAAACAATTTTCTTACTGTGAATCTGTGTTTACTTCATACTGTGCAAACTTAAAGTAAAGCAAACACAACAGGTGGTCAATTAACGCACCGAAGTACTGATTCAGGACGCTTTCTCGCGGGGCGGCCGAGTTCTTGCGTACAACATTCAAACGAGTGGCGGGCGAGCGGGAGCGCAATAGCCGTCGCTCGCGCGGGGTGCATGACCTTACAAAGCAAACCTGTTAAATCAGCTGGTTATTGTTTTCATATACATTTTTCTCCTAACCTCTTTCATCCCACTGCTGGGCAAAGGGTTCCCCCTGTCTTTCCATTTCATTTATATTACATTACTTTACTTTAATTGATAATTGCAATGTATTAATAAAATAAAGTGTAGCTAGCAAGTGGTTTATTCGAGACTGTTCCCCTAACTGTTCAGGATGTGCCATTAGTCACGTACATAATGATACCAATTTTACAATAATCTTTGTATTTGTTCGCACAAGTATACTGTGAAAAAATCTGTAAAAAAATTGATTCCATGTCACAATTATTTTTGTGGTATTAGGTTCATACACAACAACCAACACTATCACCTGTTTCTATTCTTGGAAGCATTTCCCTTACGACTAATACATACATATTATATTTCTGTCTCATAGAAAACCGACGTAAAGTGTCAGGTTGCTGTCGCGTTTCGTTCGGTGAGTGAGATTTCCGGTGGCCCCCCCTAACTTTTCCAATCCCTTTTCCCTCCCCTTCTATTTCCTCTTTTTAGGTTGGCAACGCACCCATGATTCTTATTGTGTCTTGGATGTCTATGGGCGGTGGAGATCGCTTACCATCAGGTGATCCATCTGTTTGTTTGCCAGTCTCTGCTTTAAAAAAAAAAAATCATGTACTTTGTACACATAATGAGATCACCGTACACATTGTGTTAAACTGTACCTCACTACTAAAAAGTATTTGTTTCAACAACTCGTCTGATTTCTGTGATGTAACAACAAGCTGGTGGCAGTTCTGTAGCTGGCGATGACATATGAAACAAGCATAATACAGAGTTCCATCCTCTTGAACCTGTGGATCACAAATAATAATACACACTGAGTACACGATACATACATAAACGAGAGCTTGTTTATAAGAGATCAGCACATGTTGAAAATAGCTATTAAATAAATAGTAACACGGCATTACAAAATAATAGTAGTTTTTCGATACTTCCTATAGTTTGTAATCTGTGGTCTGATATATCCGTAACCTGTGGTGTACGTGACTTGTGGCATGACCAGCATGGTAGTAGTGTTTATAAGAAAAGTCTTGTTTTATAGAATTTCATATTAAAGTGATTTACATTCCTAAATCGCATTTATTATTTTGCTTGATTACACGCATCAAAAAGTTATTAGCACAATATTATATCAGGTCGAACCCTACCTTCTTGTTTGTTAACTTTTCATACACATCTTGAACTTTCGAGCCCGATATTGGGAGCATTCGGACACCACTATCCAAACATATTCGGCAATACTTTGATTCCGACATTGTGTTAAAATAAAGTCACTGAACTAATTATTAATGTAAAATTTTAAACGTCTCTTTACAATCTAAGCAAAATATAAGATAAAATCACGTAAATATGTATTCGATATTGTGATGACTGCTTGACCTTGGCTTGACTTGACAGTTGATTTTTTTATCGTTCCCTACTGCGCCGGCTAAAGTCTGAGAGCATACTGCCAAGTCATATTTTATCTTTTTATTAAAAATAAATATTAATATTTATGTCATCTATACTAATATTATAAAGCTGAAGAGTTTGTTTGTTTGTTTGTTTGATTGAACGCGCTAATCTCCGGAACTACTGCTTCGATTTGAAAAATTCTTTGTGTTGAGGGAACTTGCGTGTAATTTTTTTATTGGTTCATTACAAAGAACTACGTCTCAAATAAACACTCCAGAAACAAAAACATAAAAATATGCACAAATCATTTAATTATCGCAAGTCGAAATATGAATTACAAAACCCCGCGCTAAAAAAGGACGTGACGTCACAGCTTAAAAATGCCTTTTTGTTGACATCTTAGTTGACACTGACGGCTAGTGACATTGTCTGGAATGACGTTTGAACCGCTATAATTGCCTATCGTTTAAAATTTCCCCATGCCGAACAAAAATTTTCCCAATAATGTTGAAACTATTTCATTAAATAACGAAGTAAAAATAAGTTGCACCCTTGAATCCTGAGCGGAGAGGTGGGAAAGTTACATGAAGAAAATAATTTGGAAAGAGGAGGACCTCCGAAATCTCATTCATCAAGTACCATACCAAACATAACAACAGTTTTCCGCAAAATTGGGAAAAATACCCCAACGTGGAAACACTGCCTATGCAACGACGTCACTTGGGTTTTGTAATAACGTTTCATTACACGTAATTTCTAATTAAGATATTTTGTAAAATATCAATTATTTTATACTACAAATTTCATCATAGCATATTTCAAGATTTTGTTTATTGATTTATTATCAACACAATTTCTCGTTATAATTTTCGTGCAAGTTCCCCTGACCAATGGGAGCGGAGCAGAAATGAGAAATAAAAAACATGGAATTTATATCTCAGAAACTACTGATTCGATTTGAAAAATTATTTTTGTGTTGGATAGCCCATTTATCGAGGATGGCTAGAAGCTATATAACATCACGCTATGACCAATAGGAGCGGAGCAAAAATGAATAATGCTGCTAGCGGGGAATTTTATATCTCGGAAACTACTGGTTCGATTTGAAAAAATATTTTAGTGTTGACCGACGGGATGAATGGTAGGGTGACTAAGGGGTGACTGACGGGGTGACTGACAGGCTGACTGATGGGGTGGCGGGCGGGGTGTCTGACGAGGTAACTGACGGGGTGACAGACGGGGTGACAGATGGTGTGACCGACTGGGTGACAGACAGGGTGACAGATGGGGTGACCGACTGGGTGACAGACGGGTGACAGACGGGTGACCGACGTGGTGACAGACGGGGTGACAGGCGGGGTGACCGACTGGGTGACAGACGGGGTAACCGACGGGTGACAGACTGGGTGACAGACGGGGTGATCGATTGGGTGACCGACTGGGTGACAGACGAGGTGACAGACGGGGTGACAGGCAGGGTGACAGACGGGGTGACAGACGGGTGACCGACGTAGTGACAGACGGGGTGACAGACGGGTGACATACGGGGTGACAGACGAGGTGACAGGCGGGGTGACCGACTGGATAACAGACGGGGTGACTGACTGGGTGACAGACGGGGTGACGGACGTGGTGACAGACGGGTGGCAGACGGGGTGACAGGCGGGGTGACAGACGGGGTAAGAGACGGGGTGACAGACGGCGTGACTGACGGCCGAAGTAGATCATCCCATTACCTCCTTTAGAATTATTGGATTATAGGTACCTAAGACTCACTCTTTCAACCCTCTCTCTCATACGCAGACGAAGTTGCGCGGGTCAGCTAGTATTTTATAAAAATATTTTTTTGTTTTGGCGGGAATTCTGAAGGTGCGGGTGCTCGCTTGTTTAATGATTTCATATTCATTTCACAGAGACTTTTAGTAATACATAGAAGTATTTGATATTCTAGTTGTGCTTGTGGCTTAGAATGTGACGTGAATCTAAGCGATAAACATCACCGAAGATGGACAGTATGTGGAAGCTTAGAAATAAGCGATTTTGGACGCTTTTTGTCGTATGGATGTTTAGAGTATATATGACCCTGACCCTTTCTTTAGTTTAAAATCATACCTGTATTTGCGATTGTGTATCTATGGTAAGGAAAGATGACGTCACCCGTATCTACAGGTAGACGGATAGCGTTTTGGCGGCAAATTAAATTATACATAATAGTTTTAGCTTTTTTAAACGAAATATATAAAAATAAATTACAAATTTTTTTTTTACATGTTTAGAATAAACTAATGAATAGCCTTGTATACTTTTAAAAAAATAGTCAAGTACCCAATTATGGTCTAATTTCGACCAGTAGGCGACCACTAGTTGTGTTGACATTTACTAGGCTTGTCTCCTATGTGAGTGGTGATATGTGACTACAACCCCATTTGTGTAAACCTATTGTCACAGTATTAGCATTTAATAGGCGCATCTCCTGTGTGAATTCTAAAATGTCTTTGCAAATTTATTTTATGAGCAAATGAATAATCGCAATATTGACATTTAAAAGGCTTCTCTCCTGTGTGAGTGGTACTATGTGTTTTCAAATAAGTACTATGAGCAGCTGCATAAGGACAGTATTGGCATTTAAAAGGCTTCTCTCCTGTATGACTTCTAATATGTACCTTCAAAGCAGAACGGTGTGCAAATGTATAATCACAATATTGACATTTGAAAGGCTTCTCTCCTGTGTGAGTTCTAATATGTGAAATCAACAGGCTCTTTTGTGTACCTCTATAATCACAGTATTGGCATTTAAAAGGCTTCTCTCCTGTGTGAGTTCTAATATGTAAATTCAAATGGGTCTTTTGTGTACCTCTATAATCACAATATTGGCATTTAAAAGGCTTCTCTTCAGTGTGAGTTCTAATATGTGAATTCAAATGGGTCTTTTGTCTACATCTATAATCACAGTATTGGCATTTAAAAGGCTTCTCTTCTGTGTGAGTTCTAATATGTGAATTCAACTCTCCCTTTTGTGAAAATTTATTATCACAGTATTGTCGTTTTAAAGGCTTTTCTCTTGTGTGAGTTCTAATATGTGCCTTCAAATGAGAACTACAAGCACTTGCATAATCACAGTATTGACATTTAAAAGGTTTCTCTCCTGTGTGAGATCTAATATGTACCTTCAAATGAGAACTATAAGCACTTGTATGATCACAGTATTGACATTTAAAAGGCTTCTCTCCTGTGTGAGTCATAACATGTCTCTTCAAATCACTATTCCTTGCACAAGAATAGTCACAGTATTGACATTTAAATCTCTTTTTCCATGTGGGAATGTTCCCTTTATTCAAATTATCACTCTCAGTACATTTATCAACATAAGACTTGTTCTGCTTTGAAAAAGTATTTCTTGGTTTAATAACAGCTTTATGTCCACTTATATGTTTGATAAGAAGAGCTTTCGTATCACATGTTTTACCACATTCATTGCATATGAAATGTTGTTTACCAGTCGCAACTAATACTTGCTTACTTTTTTCGTCACATACTATCGGGGATGAGTTATTTTCATGAGGTACTATATTCATATGTGTCCCGGAGATGTGTTCTTTAGTACTACTCTCTATAGAATGGTCTTCATCTTCTTCAAAGATATATTTTTCTACCACATTACATTCTTCGTATATTGGTGCACCTTGAGAATCACAAAAAAATATAAT
Organism: Clanis bilineata; assembly: GCA_036417725.1. Classification (NCBI taxonomy): domain Eukaryota; kingdom Metazoa; phylum Arthropoda; class Insecta; order Lepidoptera; family Sphingidae; genus Clanis; species Clanis bilineata. The sequence continues at coordinate 7,809,690 of CM071138.1, read as the reverse complement.
AAGTAAGTTAGTAACACCCAACGGTCACATACATAGTCCTGACCCCACACTAAGATCGAGTCTTGTGTCGTGGGTATCAGGAAATACGAGAGACACACGCTCTCACAACACCCAGACCCGAAAGAAATATCTGTAGGCCATACAAACATTTGTCTCGGTGCGGGGATCGAACCTGCGGCCTCTCGCTTCACAGCCCTCTACTCGCCCACTGCGCTACAAAGACTTAAACAAGTTATTTGATTTTTAAGCCCACAAGTAAATTCCTAAAGGCGTAGGCAGAGATAACCAAGCCTGCCACAGCTTGTAGAGATTATTATTGCCCCATGATGTGAAAGGAAGCAAGTTTAATCTGGGATCTAGAACCCAGGACCTCAGTCTCTCAACTGAAACACTAATACGCTGCCACTACACCAGTGAGACAATAGAACATACAAGGGATCCAGCATGGAAGAACAAGTTGTTTTCCCGGCCAAAGTTATGAACTTAGGACCTAACTGTTTCTGATTCTAAGTAATTCAGTAGTATTGACCGTCATCACTGCCAAAACATAGTATACACTCACCATCATCATCAGGTTCATCTTTAATCATCGCTTCATCACATGGAGCGATAGCTGCATCATCTTCACTTTCACTTTGATTCCCCGTTTTTATAACGTTGTTATGATCTGGTACTTGAAGTGTTCCCAGTCTAGTACCCATTAATGAACTCACAAGTCCATACGTCAGTCTCGTTACAAAAGAGACACAACTCTGATCCAGCTGCAAAACAAAATAAATACATCAATGCCAAAGGTTCTAAGATCAATGTTTACTCATACCTACTGGGCGTAAGGGAAACACTTCCGAAAACCAAAATAGTTATAATAAACTACGTTAACACTGGCGCAAAACAATTTTCTTACTGTGAATCTGTGTTTACTTCATACTGTGCAAACTTAAAGTAAAGCAAACACAACAGGTGGTCAATTAACGCACCGAAGTACTGATTCAGGACGCTTTCTCGCGGGGCGGCCGAGTTCTTGCGTACAACATTCAAACGAGTGGCGGGCGAGCGGGAGCGCAATAGCCGTCGCTCGCGCGGGGTGCATGACCTTACAAAGCAAACCTGTTAAATCAGCTGGTTATTGTTTTCATATACATTTTTCTCCTAACCTCTTTCATCCCACTGCTGGGCAAAGGGTTCCCCCTGTCTTTCCATTTCATTTATATTACATTACTTTACTTTAATTGATAATTGCAATGTATTAATAAAATAAAGTGTAGCTAGCAAGTGGTTTATTCGAGACTGTTCCCCTAACTGTTCAGGATGTGCCATTAGTCACGTACATAATGATACCAATTTTACAATAATCTTTGTATTTGTTCGCACAAGTATACTGTGAAAAAATCTGTAAAAAAATTGATTCCATGTCACAATTATTTTTGTGGTATTAGGTTCATACACAACAACCAACACTATCACCTGTTTCTATTCTTGGAAGCATTTCCCTTACGACTAATACATACATATTATATTTCTGTCTCATAGAAAACCGACGTAAAGTGTCAGGTTGCTGTCGCGTTTCGTTCGGTGAGTGAGATTTCCGGTGGCCCCCCCTACCTTTTCCAATCCCTTTTCCCTCCCCTTCTATTTCCTCTTTTTAGGTTGGCAACGCACCCATGATTCTTATTGTGTCTTGGATGTCTATGGGCGGTGGAGATCGCTTACCATCAGGTGATCCATCTGTTTGTTTGCCAGTCTCTGCTTTAAAAAAAAAAAATCATGTACTTTGTACACATAATGAGATCACCGTACACATTGTGTTAAACTGTACCTCACTACTAAAAAGTATTTGTTTCAACAACTCGTCTGATTTCTGTGATGTAACAACAAGCTGGTGGCAGTTCTGTAGCTGGCGATGACATATGAAACAAGCATAATACAGAGTTCCATCCTCTTGAACCTGTGGATCACAAATAATAATACACACTGAGTACACGATACATACATAAACGAGAGCTTGTTTATAAGAGATCAGCACATGTTGAAAATAGCTATTAAATAAATAGTAACACGGCATTACAAAATAATAGTAGTTTTTCGATACTTCCTATAGTTTGTAATCTGTGGTCTGATATATCCGTAACCTGTGGTGTACGTGACTTGTGGCATGACCAGCATGGTAGTAGTGTTTATAAGAAAAGTCTTGTTTTATAGAATTTCATATTAAAGTGATTTACATTCCTAAATCGCATTTATTATTTTGCTTGATTACACGCATCAAAAAGTTATTAGCACAATATTATATCAGGTCGAACCCTACCTTCTTGTTTGTTAACTTTTCATACACATCTTGAACTTTCGAGCCCGATATTGGGAGCATTCGGACACCACTATCCAAACATATTCGGCAATACTTTGATTCCGACATTGTGTTAAAATAAAGTCACTGAACTAATTATTAATGTAAAATTTTAAACGTCTCTTTACAATCTAAGCAAAATATAAGATAAAATCACGTAAATATGTATTCGATATTGTGATGACTGCTTGACCTTGGCTTGACTTGACAGTTGATTTTTTTATCGTTCCCTACTGCGCCGGCTAAAGTCTGAGAGCATACTGCCAAGTCATATTTTATCTTTTTATTAAAAATAAATATTAATATTTATGTCATCTATACTAATATTATAAAGCTGAAGAGTTTGTTTGTTTGTTTGTTTGATTGAACGCGCTAATCTCCGGAACTACTGCTTCGATTTGAAAAATTCTTTGTGTTGAGGGAACTTGCGTGTAATTTTTTTATTGGTTCATTACAAAGAACTACGTCTCAAATAAACACTCCAGAAACAAAAACATAAAAATATGCACAAATCATTTAATTATCGCAAGTCGAAATATGAATTACAAAACCCCGCGCTAAAAAAGGACGTGACGTCACAGCTTAAAAATGCCTTTTTGTTGACATCTTAGTTGACACTGACGGCTAGTGACATTGTCTGGAATGACGTTTGAACCGCTATAATTGCCTATCGTTTAAAATTTCCCCATGCCGAACAAAAATTTTCCCAATAATGTTGAAACTATTTCATTAAATAACGAAGTAAAAATAAGTTGCACCCTTGAATCCTGAGCGGAGAGGTGGGAAAGTTACATGAAGAAAATAATTTGGAAAGAGGAGGACCTCCGAAATCTCATTCATCAAGTACCATACCAAACATAACAACAGTTTTCCGCAAAATTGGGAAAAATACCCCAACGTGGAAACACTGCCTATGCAACGACGTCACTTGGGTTTTGTAATAACGTTTCATTACACGTAATTTCTAATTAAGATATTTTGTAAAATATCAATTATTTTATACTACAAATTTCATCATAGCATATTTCAAGATTTTGTTTATTGATTTATTATCAACACAATTTCTCGTTATAATTTTCGTGCAAGTTCCCCTGACCAATGGGAGCGGAGCAGAAATGAGAAATAAAAAACATGGAATTTATATCTCAGAAACTACTGATTCGATTTGAAAAATTATTTTTGTGTTGGATAGCCCATTTATCGAGGATGGCTAGAAGCTATATAACATCACGCTATGACCAATAGGAGCGGAGCAAAAATGAATAATGCTGCTAGCGGGGAATTTTATATCTCGGAAACTACTGGTTCGATTTGAAAAAATATTTTAGTGTTGACCGACGGGATGAATGGTAGGGTGACTAAGGGGTGACTGACAGGCTGACTGATGGGGTGGCGGGCGGGGTGTCTGACGAGGTAACTGACGGGGTGACAGACGGGGTGACAGATGGTGTGACCGACTGGGTGACAGACAGGGTGACAGATGGGGTGACCGACTGGGTGACAGACGGGTGACAGACGGGTGACCGACGTGGTGACAGACGGGGTGACAGGCGGGGTGACCGACTGGGTGACAGACGGGGTAACCGACGGGTGACAGACTGGGTGACAGACGGGGTGATCGATTGGGTGACCGACTGGGTGACAGACGAGGTGACAGACGGGGTGACAGGCAGGGTGACAGACGGGTGACCGACGTAGTGACAGACGGGGTGACAGACGGGTGACATACGGGGTGACAGACGAGGTGACAGGCGGGGTGACCGACTGGATAACAGACGGGGTGACTGACTGGGTGACAGACGGGGTGACGGACGTGGTGACAGACGGGTGGCAGACGGGGTGACAGGCGGGGTGACAGACGGGGTAAGAGACGGGGTGACAGACGGCGTGACTGACGGCCGAAGTAGATCATCCCATTACCTCCTTTAGAATTATTGGATTATAGGTACCTAAGACTCACTCTTTCAACCCTCTCTCTCATACGCAGACGAAGTTGCGCGGGTCAGCTAGTATTTTATAAAAATATTTTTTTGTTTTGGCGGGAATTCTGAAGGTGCGGGTGCTCGCTTGTTTAATGATTTCATATTCATTTCACAGAGACTTTTAGTAATACATAGAAGTATTTGATATTCTAGTTGTGCTTGTGGCTTAGAATGTGACGTGAATCTAAGCGATAAACATCACCGAAGATGGACAGTATGTGGAAGCTTAGAAATAAGCGATTTTGGACGCTTTTTGTCGTATGGATGCTTAGAGTATATATGACCCTGACCCTTTCTTTAGTTTAAAATCATACCTGTATTTGCGATTGTGTATCTATGGTAAGGAAAGATGACGTCACCCGTATCTACAGGTAGACGGATAGCGTTTTGGCGGCAAATTAAATTATACATAATAGTTTTAGCTTTTTTAAACGAAATATATAAAAATAAATTACAAATTTTTTTTTACATGTTTAGAATAAACTAATGAATAGCCTTGTATACTTTTAAAAAAATAGTCAAGTACCCAATTATGGTCTAATTTCGACCAGTAGGCGACCACTAGTTGTGTTGACATTTACTAGGCTTGTCTCCTATGTGAGTGGTGATATGTGACTACAACCCCATTTGTGTAAACCTATTGTCACAGTATTAGCATTTAATAGGCGCATCTCCTGTGTGAATTCTAAAATGTCTTTGCAAATTTATTTTATGAGCAAATGAATAATCGCAATATTGACATTTAAAAGGCTTCTCTCCTGTGTGAGTGGTACTATGTGTTTTCAAATAAGTACTATGAGCAGCTGCATAAGGACAGTATTGGCATTTAAAAGGCTTCTCTCCTGTATGACTTCTAATATGTACCTTCAAAGCAGAACGGTGTGCAAATGTATAATCACAATATTGACATTTGAAAGGCTTCTCTCCTGTGTGAGTTCTAATATGTGAAATCAACAGGCTCTTTTGTGTACCTCTATAATCACAGTATTGGCATTTAAAAGGCTTCTCTCCTGTGTGAGTTCTAATATGTAAATTCAAATGGGTCTTTTGTGTACCTCTATAATCACAATATTGGCATTTAAAAGGCTTCTCTTCAGTGTGAGTTCTAATATGTGAATTCAAATGGGTCTTTTGTCTACATCTATAATCACAGTATTGGCATTTAAAAGGCTTCTCTTCTGTGTGAGTTCTAATATGTGAATTCAACTCTCCCTTTTGTGAAAATTTATTATCACAGTATTGTCGTTTTAAAGGCTTTTCTCTTGTGTGAGTTCTAATATGTGCCTTCAAATGAGAACTACAAGCACTTGCATAATCACAGTATTGACATTTAAAAGGTTTCTCTCCTGTGTGAGATCTAATATGTACCTTCAAATGAGAACTATAAGCACTTGTATGATCACAGTATTGACATTTAAAAGGCTTCTCTCCTGTGTGAGTCATAACATGTCTCTTCAAATCACTATTCCTTGCACAAGAATAGTCACAGTATTGACATTTAAATAATTAGACCAGTTACTTTATTTTTTTACATAATGTCGGAACCAAAGTATTGTCGAATATGTTTGGATAGTGGTGTCCGAATGCTCCCAATATCGGGCTCGAAAGTTCAAAATGTGTATGAAAAGTTAACAAACAAGAAGGTAGGGTTCAAACTGATATAATATTGTGCTGATCTTGTATATACGAGCTCTCATTCATGTATGTATCGTGTACTCAGTATGTATTATTATTTATGATCCACAGGTTCAAGAGGATGGAACTCTGTATTTTGCTTGTTTCATATGTCATCGTCACCTACAGAACAGCCACCAGCTTGTTGTTACATCACAGAAATCAGACGAGTTGTTGAAACAAATGCTAATTAGTAGTGAGGTACAGTTTAACACAATGTGTATGGTGATCTCATTATGTTTACAAAGTACATGAATCTATACTAATATTATAAAGCTGAAGAGTTTGTTTGTTTGTTTGTTTGATTGAGCGCGCTAATCTCAGGAACTACTGGTTCGATTTGAAAAATTCTTTTTGTGTTGGATAGCCCAATTATCGACGGTGGCTATAGGCTATATAACATCACGCTATGATCAATAGGAGCGGAGCAGAAATGAAAAATGTTTAAAACCAGGGTAGTTGATATCTCAGAAACTACTGGTTCGATTTGAAAAATTATTTTTGTGTTGGATAGCCCAATTATCGACGGTGGCTATAGGCTATATAACATCACGCTATGACCAATAGGAGCGGAGCAGAAATGAAAAATGTTGAAAAGCGGGAACATTTACATCTCACACAGAAACTACTGGTTCGAATTGAAAAATTCTTTTTGTGTTGGATAGCCTATTTATCGAGGTTGGATATAGGCTATATAACATCATGCTTTGACCAATAGGAGCGGAGCAGAAATGAAATATGTTGCAAAATCGGGAGAATTTATATCTCACACAGGAACTACTGGTTCGAATTGAAAAATTCTTTTTGTGTTGTATAGCCCAATTATCGAGGGTGGCTATAGTTTATATAACATCACGCTATGACCAAAAGGAGCGGAGCAGAAATGAAAAACATGGAAAAGCGGGGAATTTGATATCTCAGAATCTACTGGTTCGATTTGAAAAAATATTTTTGTGTTGGATAACCCAATTATCGAGGATGGATATAGGCTATATAACATCACGCTTTGACCAATAGGAGCGTAGCAGAAATGAAGAATGTTGAAAAGCGGGGTAGTTGATATCTCAGAAACTACTGGTTCGATTTGAAAAATTATTTTAATGTTGACCGACGGGATGAATGGTAGGGTGACTGACGAGGTGACTGATGGGTGACCGAAGTGGTGACAGACAGGTGACAGACGGGTGACAGACGGGTGACAGACGGGTGACAGACGGGTGACAGACGGGTGACAGACCGGGTGACAGACGGGGTGACAGACGGGGTGACAGACGAGGTGACAGACGGGGTGACAGACGAGGTGACAGGCGGGGTGACCGACGGGGTGACAGACGGGGTGAGAGACGGGGTGACAGACGGGGTGACAGACGAGGTGACAGACGGGGTGACAGACGAGGTGACAGGCGGGGTGACCGACGGGGTGACAGACGGGGTGAGAGACGGGGTGACTGACGGCCGAAGTAGATCATCCCATTACCTCCTTTAGAATTATTGGATTATAGGTGCCTACGACTCACTCTTTCAACCCTATCTCTCATACGCAGACGAAGTTGCGCGGGTCAGCTAGTATATTTTTTTTTTTTTTTTTTTTTTTTTTTTTTTCTTTCCTTCTTTCCTTGAATCTGCAATCAGTCCATGGACTATAATCAGATGTGCTGAAGTAAAAGTAGAGACGTTAGGCGATTCGGGGCCATTGCCCCAGCACGCTAATTGCGAAACACATTGGCTCTTTTTAGTCTTCTTAATGATGAAGGTCGCAATAACACGTTAGTCAACGGATTTGGGTGGTTTCCGAGGCGTTCTGCATATTTGCACGTGAATCGTTTAGCTTCTTCGGCCACAGTTGGCATATTTAAGTACTCATGAATCTCAGTGTTACGGGTAAACCAAGGTGCAGCACATAGAGTTCTTAGGATGACATTTTGTGTTCTTTGGAGACAGAGAACATTTGATTTGCTAGCTGTAGACCACAGTTGGATCCCATAAGTCCAAATAGGTTTTAAAATGGCATTGTACACTCTAAGCTTATTACTTAGGGACAGAGTTGATTGCCTGCCTAGGAGCCATAATAGATTTCTGAAGCGATTATTGACTTCATCCCGTTTGTGCTTTATATGATCTTTCCATGTCATACGCTGATCCAAATAAAACCCCAAGTATTTTACACATGCGGTTTGAGGGAGAATATCCTGTCCGAGAGTGACCACTGGACATCGTCCCTGCCTAAGTGTGAATGTGATGTGGTGAGATTTAGAGGCACTTGCTTTAACACGCCATTTTTTCAACCAAGCATTAGTGAGGTTTAGTTGCGTTTGTAATACCCTGCTCGCCTCCTTGGGATCGCTGTTAGATGTAAGAAACGCAGCGTCGTCGGCAAATGTTGCTACAGTTGTGTCCGGTGCTTGGGGAAGGTCATGAGTGAAAATGTTGTATAACACTGGGCCAAGGACTGAACCCTGCGGTACTCCTGCACGACAAGTGTATAGAGATGATCTTGCGTCACGTATTTTAACTTGGAACAATCTGTCATGAAGATAAGATGATATCAGCGGGTAGTATGAGTGCGGAAGTGTTTTTTTGACTTTGCACAATAAACCTCTATGCCATACCCGATCAAACGCCTGTTGAACATCCAGAAAGGCAGCGGAGCAATATTCCTTTTTTTCGAGAGATTGTCTTATGGTATTGTACACTCTATGCACTTGCTCAATTGTAGAATGTTTTTTGCGAAATCCAAATTGATGATGGGGTATGACGTCATTATCGTCGAGATGAGTCTTCAGCCTTGTTAGAAAGAAAATGGTTGTTTTGCGTATGTTTTTATTTGTTGATTATCCTTTTCCAATCCTTCTATTACTTTATTGTAATTAATTATTTGCATGCAATTAAAAACTATTTTTTAATGATGCCAAAGAAGTATAACTTCTCACGCGCGTACATAAGTACACGCACCCATTTTTTTGTATAGAAACTTGCTTGATAGCCTCTATGGTTAGTAATATTAAATCTCTTTGGTAAGCATTGATGTCTTAGATTATCCTAATTGATGTGTATATTTTGTTTTGCAGCTGGATCGGAGTTGTGTCTCTTTTGTAACGAGACTGACGTATGGACTTGTGAGTTCATTAATGGGTACTAGATTGGAATCGCTACAAGTACCGGATCATAACAACGTTATAAAAACAGAAAACCAAAGTGAAAGTGATGATGATGCAGCTATCACTTCATGTGATGAAGCAATGGTTGAACATGAACCTGATGATGATGGTGAGTGTATACTGTGTTTTGGCACTGATGACGGTCAATACTACTGGGTTACTTAGGATTCAAAACAATTAGGTCCTAGGTTTATAACTCTGGCCGGGAAAACAACTTGTTCTTCCATGCTGGATCCCTTGTATGTTCTATTGTCTCACTGGTGTAGTGGCAGCATATTAGTGTTTCAGTTGAGAGACTGAGGTCCTGGGTTCTAGATCCTAGATTAAACTTGCTTCCTTTCACATCATGGGGCAATAATAATCTCTACAAGCTGTGGCAGGCTTGGCCTTTGGGAATTTATTTGTGACCTTACAAATCAAATAACTTGTTTATTATATTTTTTGTGATTCTCAAGGTGCACCGATATACGAAGAATGTAATGTGGTAGAAAAATATATCTTTGAAGAAGATGAAGACCATTCTATAGAGAGTAGTACTAAAGAACACATCTCTGGGACACATACGAATATAGTACTTCATGAAAATAACTCATCCCCGATAGTATGTGACGAAAAAAGTGAGCAAGTATTAGCTGCGACTGGTAAACAACATTTCATATGCATTGATTGTGGTGAAACATGTGATACGAAAACTCTTCATATTGAACATATAAGAGGATATAAAGCTGTTATTAAACCAAGAAATACTTTTTCAAAGCAGAACAAGTTTGTTAATAAATGTACTGAGAGTGATAATTTGGAAAAAGGCAACATTCGCACATGGAAAAAGAGATTTAAATGTCAATACTGTGACTATTCTTGTGCAAAAAATAATGATTTGAAGAGACATGTTATGACTCACACAGGAGAGAAGCCTTTTAAATGTCAATACTGTGATTATTCATTTGCTAAAAAAAGTAATTTGAAACGACATTTTAGAATTCACACAGAAGAGGCCTTTTAAATGCTAATAACAACCATTTCGACAGTCTCCGTGGCGCAGCGGGCGAGTAGCCGGTTGTGAAGCGAGTGGCCACGAGTTCGATTCCCGCATTGAGACAAATATTTGTGTGGGCCACAGATATTTGTTTGGTGTGTGTGTTGTGAGAGCGCGCGTCTCTCATAGTCTCTGACACCCACGATACAGGTTATACCTAGTGTGGGGGCAGGACTAGGTGTGTGACCAGCGGGTGTATTTATTTATTATTTATTATTTGTCAGGACTCCACTATTTAAGATTAATTAACTTTAAGACTAATTAACTTTATATGAAAGGCACGAGCTTGTTAAATAAGTGGGTACTTGACAATTTTTTTAAAAGTATACAGGGCTATTTATTATCCTAAACAAGTAAAAAATATTTCGAAATTTATTTTCATATATTTAACTAAAAAAAGCAAAAATTAAAATGTATAATTTAGTTTGCCGCGAAAACGCTACCTGTTAATTGTAGCTACGGGTGACGCCATTGCTCCTTACCATAGATACAAAATCGCTTTTAAAAAATATTTTGAGCAAATAACATTTATGATTTCAAACTAAACAAAACGGGTCAGATATTTCGTCGATCAGGGGGGTTACCACCAACTCTTATAGCAGTATTATTATAGTCTTACTACGTTTTTATTGTACGGGAATCGTTACAAGTAAGATTATAATAATATTGCTATAAGAGGTGGAAGTAACCTCCCAGATATCGATCGTCGATAACATTTGCGTCGAAATTAAGTTGAGATTTAAATAAAAATACGAAAAATAATTGCCAAATAACCTGGCAGTATGACTTTGGATCTTAGGCCCCTGTGGGACATATAAACCAGAAAATTGAGTAATCTGACATCATGCATCGTGATTATTGTTTAGTCACAGTCAATCATGTGAATCACAGATAAAAAAATAAGTATGTGAATTACTAAAAAAAGAAAAAAGCTATTGCATAGCATCCAAAATCAATACACCTATATACTTTCTCACAAACAGCTGATTACGTATTCGTCCGATTTCGGAACAGCTCGTCTCGATTCGTGCGAACTTCGTACAGTCGTACCATGAAGTAAATACAAAGAGGAGGTGCCCTAACGCCGAAACTCTAAGCAGGCATGAGTCACCAGATTGCGGGGCGAAGAGGGCGATTACGCATGCGCAGTAACGCCGATACAACCAATGCCACCTAGAGGCGAGTTGCTGAACTAAAGAGACAAACGTGATATATCAAAAAAGTCATTAAAAGTTCTACTATTCATCGATAGATGGCAAAACTAAAAAGTATCACCGCTGTGCCGGTCGGAGTGGGGGTGTTAGGTTATTTTCGTTACGGAATTTCTGGATTCGGTCTCCACGCTCAAGGCCCGCGATAGAAGCTATGCAATAGCTCAATAAAATTATCCTTGGAGTATTGTTAATAAATTCGTATTGCGTACATTATTTAGATGATAAATCTATGTTCCTACAGAAATTCATTGATATTGGTTACTATAGTCAAGTACCCAATTGTTGATTTTATTCATTGATTACTCATTAAATTTTCCTTCAGCACTGTCTTGTCTTCTTGGCGAAGGCCTTGTAGCCCGAGCACGAAAAACTAATGTTAATGTAAATGTATTCGAGTTCGCTGCGCACTGATGACGTTTGGTTAATATTTTATACAAATTTCATAGACTCGCATCGAGTTCGAATACACTTACGGTTGTCAGAAATTTTCCTGCTCAGGCCGCTGATCGTTATTCCTCTCGCTAAGATTCCAGATCCATCCCTTCCACTTCCGACCGATATCCTTTTCTTGTCCAAGGTGCTAGAGGCCTGTGTCCATGACCTGTTCAGGTTCGTAATATGACAGACTCCAAACGACGAAATTAAATCAAATAAATTGTTAGTCAACACTCAACATTCATGTATTGTCAATTAGGTACTTGACTATGTTTGATTTTGTACACATTTTTATATGTACTAGCAAATAAAACAAAAAAGAAACTTCAGTAAAATCTGCACCGAAATTGGTTGAAATATGTGTCAGTAATTCATATTTTCAATTCTGCAATGAGCAAGAGTGGGGATGTAGTGGGGATATCTTGCTGACCCTTTCTAACGCACGTACCGTTATGGCCCTGGCGTGATTTTACTGATACTTCTCTTTTTCGCAGTTTGAAGGTTGCACCAAATTTCAAATGCTTATAACTTTTTTATTAATCTATTGCATAGCTTCTATCGCGGGCCTGAGCGTGGAGACCAAATCCAGAAATTCCGTAACGAAAATAACCTAACACCCCCCACTCCGACCGGCACAGCGGTGATACTTTTTAGTTTTGCCATCTATCGATGAATAGCAGAACTTTTAATGAATTTTTTGAAATATCACGCTTGTCTCTTTAGTTCAGCAACTCGCCTCTAGGTGGCATTGGTTGTATCGGCGTTACTGCGCATGCGTAATCCCCCTCTTCGGCCCGCAATCTGGTGACTCATGCCTGCTTAGAGTTTCGGCGTTAGGGCACCTCCTCTTTGTATTTACTTCATGGTACGACTCGACGAAGCTCGCACGAATCGAGACGAGCTGCTCCGAAATCAGACGAATACGTAATCAGCTGTTTGTGAGAAAGTATATAGGTGTATTGATTTTGGATGCTATGCAATAGCTTTACCGCGGCAGTCCCCGAGTGCCACACGTCTTTCTTTTGAGATTATTTTAATAATTCTTTCAGTACTATATTTTAGATGGCATAAACTTCATATAAAATTAATAAAAGTAAATTATTAAATTAATAAAAGTATTTAATTCAATACAATTATCAATTTCTACTACTTATCGATCATTCTGTAAGATTCCGATAGATGGCAGTGGTCGTCGTGGTTGCGATTTTTTGACAGATAAGCGGAATGTTATGTTGCTTGCAGTATGCACGTTACAAATAAAATAAGATGAAATTGTGTCATATAATTTTTTAGGTCATAGTCTACCACGCTAGCCTAATGTGGGTTGGTAGACTTCACATACCTCCGAAATTCATGTGGAGAAATTCTCGGGTATGCAGGTTTCCTCACGATGTATTCCTTCGATGTTCTATCAAGCGATATTTCACAATGACAACACACATAACATAGAAAAGTCAGAGGTGTGTGCTCTCTTTGGTGTTGGTCTCAAACCTCCGACACTCGTCTCAGCAGTCCGTACCATTCCCAACTAAGCTATTATTGCAGAATAATAGTTATTATGTTCATAAAAGACGATGTCAAAGTAAAGCTGTCACTAGATGGCGCTAGTTGCTATAGTTCGGTGCAGCCTCCCAGTAAATTGATTGCAACAGCTAAACAGCTTTGAAATTAAACTACTTTTACGGATTCTATCACGATTTGGTTTTAATTTATATGCCCGACGTTTCGAAAGCTTTGCAGCCTTCGTGGTCACGCGTCAGACTCCTTCGTGGTAACGTCGGGCATAAAAATTAAAACCAAATCGTGATAGAATCCGTAAAAATAGTTTAATTTCAAGCTAAACAGCTTGTTAAGCACATTGCATCTGGTTTCAGGCCTGGCCACAGTGCCACCTCCGCCCTCCTTAAACTGGCGATGATAGAGCTGGAATGCAGGACGCTAAGGTCATTATTGGTTGATTTTTCGAACGTTTTTAACACAGTCACGGTATCCTATTATCTAATCTCTCCCACTTAAGCGGTGGAATAATTGTCAACGTACCTTCTAAGGCGCCAGCAGTCAGCGTTTCTTGGTGATACTTCATCAAGTTGCCCTGATATATAGCTTCTGGTGTCTCTCAAGCCGACGGTCCTCAAGCTAAAATGCCGTTAAGTGGATAAACCTAATTTTGAGATGTCTCCAAAAAACGTGGAAAATATTATCTTTGCAATATTATGCAAGTTTGGCTAGCACTCTGTGTTCCTCGGTCAAAGATCTGGGGTTATATAAACTGCTCTGAATTGGCAAGCCCAAGTAACTTATGTTAGTGAAAGGGTCACAGCACGCTCCGCGCTGTCTAACGCCTAAAGAACTTTCTCCCGTGTACTATCAAGAAGATGCTTGTGCAGACCTTAATCTTCCCTATCCTTGACTATGGCAACATATGCTGCTTTGATCTGGATGCAGTCTGCTCAACAAACTTGACCGACCTCTTAATATTTAGTTCGGCGCATGTTGCAGAGATGTCGCCACATCATAGTTCCGCGTGTATTGCAGAAATGTCGCCACATCATAGTTCGGCGCCTGTTGTAGAGATGTCGCTACATCATAGTTCGGCGCTTGTTGCAGAGATGTCGCCACATCATAGTTCCGCGTGTATTGCAGAAATGTCGCCACATCATAGTTCGGCGCCTGTTGTAGAGAAGTCGCTACATCATAGTTCGGCGCATGTTGCAGAGATGTCACATCATAGTTCGGCGCATGTTGCAGAGATGTCTTCATATCATAGTTCGGTGCGTGTTGCAGAGATATCGCCACTTCATAGATCAGCGCCTGTTGTAGAGATGTCGCCACCACTGCATTCGATTCGTTTTCAATCAAGAACTTTTTAAGAACTAAGTTTGAACCTCCTTAAGTACTACGCGTTTCAAATAAGAATTGTCAATCTGTCAAATTGACAATATATTTGTCTAATGTCACTTGAAAAATAAGGTTGTGCCTTAGATTATCCTGGTTGTGCATAATCTAAGACCACGTGTCTTCTTACCGCCGCGCCCTCTCAAGTGGTTGCCCATACGCCAGTGAAGAAATCTACGCGCAGCCACTACGCTTTACTCTATCCTCACTTCACCTACGTCTCCATCGTACTTTTTTTATAACAGAGACTGGCAAACGAGCAGATGGGTCACCTGACGGTAAGTGATCTCCACCGCCCATAGACACAAGACAAAATGAATCATGGGTGCGTTGCTAACCTAAACGGAGGGAATGGAAGAGGAGGGGGCAAATGGGCTACAGGAAATCTCACTCACCGATCGAAACGTGACAGCGAGCTGCCATTTTACGTGGGTTTTCTGCGAGACAGAGGTATCAAACCGGTCGAGCCCGCCTGTTTGTTCTGTAGACGTATTTGTCTACAGCGTGGCTCTTGAATAGTCTACCTACATTATAAATATAGACAAATTGTGAAATAAATCACCCTTTCATTCATAAATAATGGAAAGTGCATAAATAGCTGAAATGCTAGATGGCGACCACTTTGTTCAGTTAATGACGACTAGTATGCTAGATTACGACCACTTTAATAAAACATAAAAACAATTAAATAAAACAATATTTATTGGAATAAAACATACATTTTCAACAGTACATAGGACAACAGCACGAAAGTTGTGACCTAGTGGTCATAACTCACTCAGTCGTATCTGAAACATACGCGCGCAAGGTCTTGCCAGCATTAATATAATATACCCTAGATGCACAGTTCTTTGCAAATATCCTTCTAAATAGTAGTCTCAGGAATAAAACAAAGAAATAGATCGTAAGTTCTAATTAAATCAACACAAATATAACCCTATGCACGTGTAAAGTAGCTTTTTAAACGAAATGATCAAGCGTTCTTAAATTTGAATTTTGAAATTTAAAATTCTATCGGCGTCCGACTGCAGGAAAAAGAAGTGCTTAAGCACTCCTTTGCTGTCCCATTTTCCAAGCGTCAACTGTGCATCTAGGTAAATAATATATCGATGCTTGCCAGCGTAATGTTTAGACTATACTGTCTTACGTGATTCTTAAACATTCACAGAACATTTGACAATTTATTTTATTGGTTTTATACGAAATTTACGTCATCTAAAACATAGAACAGAAATAAATATTACAATATTTTAAAAAATAAAACAGTTATAAGCCTTTGTAGTTTGGTGTAACCTTCAAACTGCGGGAAAGAGAAGTATCAGTAAAATCACGTCACACCATAACGGTGCGTGCGTTGGAAAGGGATAGTAAGATATCCCCACTCTTGCTCATTGCAGCATTTAAAATATGAATTACTGCCTCATATTTCAACCAATTTCGATGCGGTTTTTAGAGAAGTGTTTGTTTTTTGTTTTACTTGCTATTACATACAATACCGCCCGAATGGTCAAACGCCACTGAACTGTAACGGCTTCTTACATTGATTTTCACCATACAATTTTGACAGATAGGCGTTTTTAAACGACATAAGGCGACCTTAAGCGTATGAACATTCGGCGGTAATGTGTATATGTCGGCTAGCAAAACCTCTGCATTAGTGAATGCTGGCACGGCAATACACCGGCATAATAAAAAAGTTAAGAAGAAACAAATAAATATTTGAATTTGTTCTAAAGTTTTGGTATAAAAAGGGTGTGAAATGTGTTTATCATTCATTCTGTCAATAACAATGGTCGAATAAACATCTCCTTAAAAGTATAAATAATTTCCTTTTCCAACTCTAAAGTTTTGGTATAAAAAGGGTGTGAAATGTGTTTATCATTTATTCTGTCAATAACAATGGTCGAATAAACATCTCCTTAAAAGTATAAATAATTTCCTTTTCCAACAGTATAAAATGAAACATAGCCAAGTACCCAATTGTCATAAGCCCTGACATTGTAACAAGTGGTAGATGGCGTTACTAGTCCGATTGCTAATTAAACGGAGTAAACTGACATCGAAATGTCACTTCACAAAATAATGTTGCTTACTTCCAAGACATAGTGATTGATCTAGTTCAATTTTTATTCAAAGAAACTAACTCGGCACTAGTTTGCGAAATTAGAATTTCAATACGTATTATAGCAATTTCAGCGCAATCCTTCGACTAAATGACTGTGTCAAAAATTTTACGTAAATACTCATAACAGATACGCGAAATGATATCAATGTAAATTACAAATATTAATCTTATTATTTGAGAAAAATTACGTTTCGCACATTGATAGCTTTTGTTAGTTTTGTTAGTTAGAGACATCTTTATAAAAGTTCCATGACTATAATTCCAGTAGACGTGCAATAACTTATCATGCAGTAATTTACTATGACTATAATTCAGTCGACATGCAGTACTAATCACACATTTGACAGGAATTACGACTTTGAGTTGGACTTTAGACAATGAAAGAATGAAACGGTTCACTGAATTGAAATGTTTAAATAATCTTGATCTTTTTACCGCAGCACTATTAAATTTCGTGAAATAGTGGCATCATTCGAATTGTATATTGACTATGATTGAATATTGAATGCCTCGGTGGCGTGGTTGTATTTCGGTACGACTACAGTCTCGAGGTCTCGGGTTCGATCCCCGGGTCGGGCAGTGATATTGGATTTTTCCATATCAGCCCGGAGTCTGGAATTTGTACCTGATATGCCGATAGGCTCGCCCCCTATCACATCTGGGGCGGAACTAAGATCGACAAAATGTGAGTGTACTAGTTCGCTAGTGTGCCTCTAGCTACCCCTTTCGGGATACAGGCGTGAGCTTGTTTTCTTCTTCTTTCTTTAAAAGGTGGCATTTCGATCTGTCAGTTTACTCCGTTTAATTAGCAATCGGTATAGTAACGCCATCTATCACTTATTACAATGTCAGGGCTTATGACAATTTGGTACTTGGCTATGTTTCATTTTATACTGTTGGAAAAGGAAATTATTTATACTTTTAAGGAGATGTTTATTCGACCATTGTTATTGACAGAATGAATGATAAACACATTTCACACCCTTTTTATACCAAAACTTTAGAACAAATTCAAATATTTATTTGTTTCTTCTTAACTTTTTTATTAGGCCGGTGTATTGCCGTGCCAGCATTCACTAATGCAGAGGTTTTGCTAGCCGACTTCGCCCCCTATCACATCTGGGACGGAACTAAGCTCGGCGAAATGTGGGTGTTCTAGTTCACTAGGGCGCCTCTGCCTACCCCTGCGGGGATACAGGCGTGAGCTTATTATTGGAAATGTATGTTTACTCCGTTTAATTAGCAAACCTACTATAACGTTTTAGATCAATTCTTTTGTATGGAAACTTGCTTTATAGCCACTCTATATAGTTAGTAATATTAACGCCCGGTTTTAATAAACAATCTCAGTTCGAATGTGCAGATAGATTACAAAAATTAGCCAATAAGAACAGTTTGAACATGACTCCGTCAAATGACTTGATTTGATTGGTTCATAATCGCGATCTATCTGCACTTTAAACTGAGAACGTTTATTGAAACCGGTCGTTAATCTCTTTGAGTTACAGACGAACTGAGAAATGCATTTTAAGTCTCAAAAAACCACAGTATGTTCTAATCGTTATAAACTGTTGAACAATATTCAGTCATGTGTCCTTTTAAGTGAATTTTAAACCCTCTGCTTGATTTCAAACGCTTATGACATATTTCACACTCAAAAGTTACTCGTCCGATGTGGACTCTTAATGTATGTGAATCCAAACAATATTTATCTCTAGATGCATAATCACATTGCTCACATTTGAACGGCCTCTCTCCTGTGTGAGTTCTATTATGTACTTTGAATGCAAAATGTGTTGCGGCGCTGTAATCACAGCGTTGACATTTATATGGTTTTTCACCTGTGTGAGTTCTAATATGCAGTTTCAAATAAGCACTTCTAGCACATATATAATCACAATACGGACATTTGTAAGGCTTCTCTCCCGTGTGAATCCTCGTATGGTTCTTTAAGTTAGTTTTTTCAGCACATCTATAATCACAGTACTGACATTTAAAAGGCTTTTCTCCTGTGTGAACAAGAATGTGGGCATTCAGATTTTTCTTTACTGCACATCTGTAATCACAGTATTGACATTTTAATGGCTTCTCTCCTGTGTGAGTTCTGGTGTGCTTTTTAAAGCTGCTTCTATGTGCACAGGAAAAATTACAGTATTCACATTTAAAAGGCTTTTCTCCTGTGTGAGTTCTGATGTGTTCGTTCAAGTTTCTTTTTATTGTACATTTATAATCACAATGTTGACACTTAAAAGGTTTCTCTCCTGTGTGAGTTCTAGTATGTCTTGTCAAATCACAATTTTGTATAAAAGTAAGCTCACAAAATTTACATTTAAAAGGTCTCTCTCCTGTGTGAGTTCTAATATGCCTTTTCAAATCAAATTTTTCTCCGTATGCACGATCACAGTATGCACATTTAAAAGGTTTCTCTCCTGTGTGAGATCTAGTATGTTTTATCAACTGACAATTTTTAGCAAATGAAGCACTACAATATAGACATTTGAATTTTTTGTTTCGTGTATAAATATGCCCATTTCTCAAATTTTTTTTTCCTGTTAATTTAACAACAGATTTTTGTAGTTTTACGATTTTTCTTGGTTTAATAATCGTGGATGTATGTCCACTTATATGTTTGACAAGGAGAGATTTCGTGTAACATATTTTACCACAATCATTGCATATAAAAATATTGTTACCAATCGCAACTAATTCTTGTTTACCTTCTTCATTAGATAATATCGGGGATGAGTTATTTTCATAGATATTCGTAAGAATCCCAAATGTTTTTTTCTTCGTCCCTCTGGCCATAGAACGATCTTCATCTTGATCAGGAATGTGTTTTTCGTCCATCTCTAAGTCAATCAGTGCACCTTTAGAATAACAAAGAAATATATTAACACCAAATTATTTCATTTGTACATGTATGAATTCTCAAAGACATAGGCAGAGACAACCAATCCTGCGGTACTTGGAGAGTTTATTTACATCCCATGATGTGATATGATGTGACTGCCTCGGTGGCGTGGTGGTGTTTCGGTACAACTACGGTTCTGAGGTCTCGGGTTCGATCCCCGGGTCGGGCAAAGTGATATTGGATTTTTCCATATCAGCCCGGAGTCTGGAATTTGTGCCCGATATGGCGATAGGCTCGCCCCCCATCACATCTGGGACGGAACTAAGCTCGGCGAAATTTGGGTGTTCTAGTTCGCTAGTGCGCCTCTGCCTACCCCTTCGGGGATACAGGCGTGAGCTTATGTATGTGTATGGTGTGATAGGAAGCAAATCTACACAGGGCACTACATAATCTGGATCCCGGGACGTTAGATTAAGTGCTGGTAGGCTGCCACGCCACTAATGAGACGACAGATCATGCGTGATCAGTATTAAAAGGCATTCAACAGTATATAGACAGGAGAACAGCACAACATAAGCTCATAAGCTCACGCCTGTATCCCCGAAGGGGTAGGCAGAGGTGCACTAGCGAACTAGAACACCCACATTTCGCCGAGCTTAGTTCCATCCCAGATATGATAGGGGGCGAGCCTATCGCCATATCGGACACAAATTCCAGACTCCGGGCTGATATGGAAAAATCCAATATCACTTTGCCCTCGCCGGGGATCGAACCCGAAACCTCAGAACCGTAGTCGTACCGAAATACCACCACGCCACCGAGGCAGTCACAACAGCACAACACTTGTGATCCAAAAGTTATGACCTAGTGGTCATAAGCTCAATAACCCTTGAGTTTGTTTCGGCATTTTTTCTCAGGGATAGCCACGAAATGCCGACGCCATTATCACTTTATCAATATCTTAAAATCAATATACACTCGTAATTGACATGTGAAAGTGGTATAAAATATCCTATTTGCAGAATAAATTATTTGAATTTGAACTTAAGTCGGTAATAATCGCCCTCGCATTGTAATAAGTAGTTGATGGCGGTACTGAAGTTTGAGATCAATTTTTTTGTATGGAAACTTGCTTGATAGGCCCTCTCTAGTTATTAATACTAAATATCTCTGTCAGTATACAGGTATCATTGAAGTACTGCGTAGATCGGAACACAAATAATTATCTTTATAATTTTGTATTATTTAAAAATGAAGATTGACTGCCTCGGTGGCGTGGTGGTATTTCGGTACGACTACGGTTCTGAGGTCTCGGGTTCGATCCCCGGGTCGGGCAAAGTGATATTGGATTTTTCCATATCAGCCCGGAGTCTGGAATTTGTGCCCGATATGTCGATAGGCTCGCCCCCTATCACATCTGGGACGGAACTAAGCTCGGCGAAATGTGGGTGTTCTAGTTCGCTAGTGCGCCTCTGCCTACCCCTTCGGGGATACAGGCGTGAGCTTATGTTATGTTATGTATGTGTAAAAATGAAGGTAGATCTTGTAACACTAACTTTTTTGGACAAATGACACCTCAGTCCGACCCGTGACCACGAAGACTGCAAAGCCTTCGAAACGTCGGGAATAATAATTAAAAACCAAATCGTAATAGAATCCGTAAAAATAGTTTTATTTCAATGTATAACATTCGCGTAAACTTAAGAAATCAGTATACAGGTAACTTGTGACAGGAGTTTTGGCGGGAATTCTGACGGTGCGGGTGGTCGCTTGTTTTAATGATTTCATATTTTAGTCTAAAATGTGTTTGTGGTTTAAATGTGATGTGTATCTAAGCAATAAACATCAACGAAGATGGACAGTATGTGGAAGCTTTGAAATAAGAGATTTTGGATGCTTTTTGTCAGGTGGATGGGTCGACCATGTCGATTCCTCCGCTGCGAGAAAATCGTCTAAAAAATATCAAACTGGAAGGAATTGACGCCAAAACTCCAGCAGGGCCTTGAAATCGAACACATCCGACTTCATTGCACTTGCGAAAACTTAGATGTAGGAAAACAATTTCCCTAACTTGAAATTGGCATAATGTATTTCAATTGCCATAAAAAAAAAAACTTGTGACAGTTATTATCTTGATTATTATTACCTGTGATTTGTATTGCCTAAATGGATTGTATCCTTTAGAGAAATAATTAATATTTGCAGTAATTTTTTTGCGCGCAAAAAGACATTCAATAATCAGTGGCGTAATTATACTGTTGTGGGCCCGTGGCAAATTCATGTAAGAGCGTATGCGCATGGTCAGGGGCCTCTTTATAGCAGGTGGCGCTAGGGGCCCCAATGGTCTTGGACCCGTGGCATATTGCAGGAATGCCACCCTATAATAGTTTCTTTTGAATTTATTTGTACGCACAAGGGCCCATGGCTGGACGACGATGATTACAGGGTAACGTCCGAATGGTCAAACGCTGCTCAGCTTTGAAGGCTTCTTACATTGAATTTCGACATAAAATTTTGACAGATAAGGCGGCCTTAAGCTACATAAGGCGACCTTAAGTGTATGAACATTCGGCGGTAAATAAAACAAATGTTATAATCTTATAATAATTTTATTTGTATGATATAATGTATTAGCCGGCGTTTCGTTAAAAGAACATTGAAATGCACTTAAAATATTAACCCATCTAAAGCTGGGTCGGTCTGGAAATCTTTGTGGGAGGCCTATGTTCAGCAGTAGACGTCCTATGGCTGATGATGATGATAATGAAAGCTATGTCTCTTGCATATGTTTTATTTATTTCTTAAAACTTTATATACAAAATATGTATAACATATAACATAAGCTCACGCCTGTGTCCCCGAAGGGATAGGCAGAAGCGCACTAGCGAACTAGAACATCCACATACCACCGAGCTTAGTTCCGTCCCAGATGTGACAGGGGGCGAGCCTATCGCCATATCGGGCACAAATTCCAGACTCGGACTGATATGGAAAAATCCAACATCACTTTGCCCGACCCGGGGATCGAACCCTAGACCTCAGAACCGTAGTTGTATCGAAATACCACCACGCCACTAAAGCAGTTAGGGGTATTACAGGCTTCTTTTTTATTTTATTTGCTATTACATATAAATATGGGTATAAAATCGAACATAGTCAAGTACCCAGTTGAGTTTAATAGGTTTAGGTAAAATTGAGACAATTCGGTACTTGACTATTTTTTAAAAGTATACTACAGGGATATTTATTAGTTTATCCTATACATGTAAAAAAATATTTCGTAATTTATTTTCATATGGTTATTAATCAAAGTTTAAAAACTTAACGGACAGACTTCAAATCCGATAGTGACCAAATTTATATGACTACCCTTGAAATAAGCTGTATCGAACACAAAAATAATTTTGAAATCGGTCCATATTTGGCGGATATCGCGTAACATACATAAAAAAATACAGACAAATTGAGGACTTTCTCCTATTTGTCAAATATTTCGTCGATCAGATATCGATCGTCGATCACTTTTTTAAAAATAAATACGAAAAATATATACTAAATAATCTGGCAGACTTTGAATCTTAGGTCTTAGCCCTTGTAGGACAAATATGCAAGAAACATGAGTAATCTGACATCATGCGTCGTGATTGGTGTTTACAGTCACGTGACTAACAGATAAAAAATAAGTATTTAAATTACTAAAATAAAATTATCCTTAGAGTATTTTTAATAAATTCCTATTGCACAGGTTATTTCGATGATAAATCTATGTTCCTACAGAAATTCATTGATATTGGTTACTACAGTCAAGTACCTAATTTAGTACGAAATCTATTAAGATTTTGGTAATAAACAATAATAATTGAGAAAGGTAATGAAAACGTCATAACTAAATAGTTTTTAACTAGAAAAAAAAACATGGAACGAATCTTGACTTATAGTTTTTAAGACGATTTAAGTTTTAATGTGTATGATGAATTATAACATGTTTCTTCAAAGCAGAATTTTGTGTACACTTGTAATCACAGTATTGACATTTAAAAGGCTTCTCTCCTGTGTGAGTTTTTATATGTTGCTTCAATGCAGAATTATGTGCACACTTATAATCACAGAATTGACATTTAAAAGGCTTCTCTCCTGTGTGAGTTTTTATATGTTGCTTCAATGCAGAATTATGTGCACACTTATAATCACAGAATTGACATTTAAAAGGCTTCTCTCCTGTATGAGTTTTAATATGTTGCTTCAAATAAGAATTTTGTGTACACTTATAATCACAGTATTGACATTTAAAAGGCTTCTCTCCTGTGTGAGTTTTTATATGTTGCTTCAAAGCAGAATTATGTGTACACTTATAATCACAGTATTGACATTTAAAAGGCTTCTCCCCTGTGTGTGTCCTTATATGTCTCTTTATATCACTATTTTTTGCACAAGAATAGTCACAGTATTGACATTTAAATCTCTTTTTCCATGTGCGAATGTTGCCTTTTTTCAAATTATCACTCTCAGTACATTTATTAACAGATTTGTTTTGCTTTGAAAAAATATTTCTTAGTTTAATAATCACAGCTTTATGTCCACTTATATGTTTGATAAGAAGAGCTTTCGTGTCACATGTTTCACCACAATCATTGCATATGAAATGTTGTTTGCCAACTAACACTTGCTTACTTTTTTCATCACATATTACTTGAGATAAGTTTATATCATTAGATAATTGATTTGTATGAGCTTCAGAGATGTTTTTCTTGGTAACACTTTCTGAAGTATAGTTTTCATCTTCCAAGATATGTTTTTCTTCCAGCGCATGTGTTTGATGTGTCGGGGAACCTTGAGAATAAAAAAGAAATTATATACTAGCTGTTGCTCCCGACTTCGTTCTCGTGGTTTTTAACAAATCTACCGAACGGAAACCGCAATTTGTTTCGGTATAAACGTAACCTATGTAATTTGCTTATAATGTAGCTTTCCATAAGTGATAGAATTTTTAACATTGCGTTCAGTATTGTTTTTGAGTATATTTTAACATAACATAACATAAGCTCACGCCTGTATCCCCGAAGGGGTAGGCAGAGGCGCACTAGCGAACTAGAACACCCACATTTCGCCGAGCTTAGTTCAGTCCCAGATGTGATAGGGGGCGAGCCTATCGCCATATCGGGCACTATTTCCAGACTGAAAAATCCAATATCACTTTGCCCTCGCCGGGGATCGAGCACGGGACCTCAGATCCGTAGTCGTACCGATATACCACGACGCCACCTAGGCAGTGAGAGCGAGGCACTTAGACTAAACTACCCGTAAGACATAAAGGCGCCATCCGATGAGTAACGCCACGGGCCCCCTTTAATTACGCCACTGTGAATACTAGTCTAGTACTTACTATAACAGAAAAAAGGCGTGAGCTTATGTAGTAAAGTATAAAACGTTTAGTCAACATTTGCAATTTCGTTAGTCTGATGAACTCCTTTCTACAGCTACTGCAACCCCTTGGCATTCCAACAACTTCGCTGATAGTTGCGAGTGATATTTTTTCCAAAATGGAAACATTCTTTTGATTTTGTAAACATCCACAATACCAGGGGAATCATGGATGCGTTGCCGGCCTTTGAGGTAGATATAGTATATATTTATTTCAATGTATAATATTCGCGTAAACTTAAGAAATCAGTATTAGATATAGGCTCTTTTCTTGAAGGTCCCTAACTCGTAACGGTCAGGAAACACAGCCGCCGAAAGCTGGTTCCACAAGCACGTTGCACGCGGAAGAAAGTTCCTTGTAAAACGCACTGTTGAGGAACGCCATTCATCCAGGTGGTAAGGATGAAACTTCAGCTTGTAGCGTGTGGTACGATAGTGGAATTCGGCGGTTGGTATTAGGCCAAACAATTGCTTTCTACTTGTTCTTTTATAAATAACTAGCTGACCCGCGCAACTTCGTCTGCGTAGGAGAGAGAGGGTTGAAAGAATGAGTCGTAGGCACCTATAATCCAATAATTCTAAAGGAGGTAATGGGATCATCTACTTTGGTCCGGTTTCGTCAGTCATCCCGTCAGTCATCCCGTCAGTCATCCAGTCAGTACCCCCGTCAGTCACCTCGTCCATCACCCTGTCGGTTACCCCGTCAGTCACCCCGTCCATCACCCCGTCGGTCACCCCGACAGTCACCCTGTCCGCCACCCCATCAGTCAGCCTATCAGTCACCCCGTCATTCCTCACGTCAGTCACCCCATCAGTCACCCCATCAGTCACCCCTTCAGTAACCCCATCAATCACCCCGTCAGTCACCCTTTAGGTCATAGCGTGATGTTATATAACCTATAGCCGTCCTCGATAAATGGGTTATCCAACATAAAAAGTGTTGGCAACACCAACACAAAATTGTTTTATTTTTCTGTAATTGCAATAAGTACTACATAAAAAGAAATACACGAAGCTGCATGCAGAAACCACCGTC
The DNA here is from genome assembly GCA_036417725.1 of Clanis bilineata. NCBI lineage: Eukaryota > Metazoa > Arthropoda > Insecta > Lepidoptera > Sphingidae > Clanis > Clanis bilineata. Next base: position 7,783,519 of record CM071138.1, on the reverse strand, counting down.
GTGAGTTTTAATTTTAAAAGCAGCCCCTATAGTGGCTATACGGGACACCTCAAGTCTCCAACAAAAATAATTTTTCAATTGACAAATATTGACATTAATATTTATACGATACTAACGACACTCAATTGTTTTGCCTTCCCGGAACCTCTCCACTAACACTTGAACTTTATGGTATGGTATTAAAGTTCAAATTAGTTTTTAAGTATTATTACGAATCGATTGTATGGGAGTATAGAAAAGTGTTGTTTTTAGACTTTTTCAGGCAATTTTACAATGTTTTCTCTCCGTAAGAACCATCCTCGTACTTCGAGGAATATTCTAAAAAAAGAATGAGCGAAATCGGTCAAGCCGTTTTCATGTTATGTCGTGACAACGGAAAACGGGTTTCATTTTTATATATATAGATAGATAGATGGCTTCCATGTATTTGTAATGATTTAAGCAATGTAAAGATAAATAGAGCAGATATTTAGTTTTCGCATAGACCATGAGACACAGATGTGGATGATCTCAAAATCCTGCTGGGATTGTGGCGGCAATACATTCCAGTGGGATGCCTCTCAGATGACCTTCACTTAGCAAATTTACCGAACAAAGCCAGCCATCGCACCAAGCAAATAGCTACACAATGGGCTGAAATCCTCAACACACCGAGGTCGCTCCGAGAAGCCTGTGGCTGAGGAGCTAGGCTAGATCTCTAGCTGGCAATAAAGACACCCACAATGGTTCGATTCGTTTAACGAACTAAGTGCGGAAAAATGAGCCTACAATCAATACCAATACCAAATATGTTAATGCAGATTACCATTATAATCACTTAAAAAGAGATCGTATTCAAAACGTGCGCCCTAATGTTAGAATATTGCATACAGTGATAAGTAATATTGCATGTGAATTGAAATTAAACTATTTTTACGGATTCTATCACGATTTGGTTCGGGTAAGACTGACCCGTGACCGCGAAGGCTGCAAAGCTTTCGGAACGTCGGGCATAAAAATTAAAATCAAATCGTGATAGAATCCGTAAAAATAGTTTAATTTCAATGAATAACATTCACGTAAACCTAAGAAATCATTATTGCATGTGAATATTTTTTTGTTACTTAATACTAGGCGGTCGCCTCATTGGTGTCGTGGCAGCATATAAACTGTGGACTGGAAGGTCCTAGGTTCCATTCCCAGGCTAGGAAAAGCGATTTTTCTAATTTGATAATACATAGGCTAATACATAAGCTTCCCACAATTATTTCCAGATCTACCTGTTGGAAGCAGCCTGCATCAGCGACTTCCTGCATCAGGTTGTCTGTCCACCTTATTTTTTATTCCAAAATTAAAGTAAGAGGATATTATTCCTTCACTCACCTTCATCATCAGGTTCAACTTTAACCACCACTGCATCAGCACCGCTCTCACTCTGCCATTCTTCCTTCAAAACGTGGCTTCCACCAGGGTCACTCTGTTCTGTTTTGATCCGATCTGGTATTTGCAATGCCTCTGTAGTGCTTTTGCTCAATGAATGCACCAGACCGTAAGTCATCCTGATTGCATATGACACAGGTACTTGAACCTGAAGCCAAGAAAGTACTTTTAGACAGCCTCTGAGGCTCAGCGGGCGAGCAGCAGGCTACGAAGCGAGGCCGCAGGTTCGATCCCTGAGACAAATATTTGTGTGGCCCACAGATATTTCGGGTCTGGGTGTTGTGAGACGGAAAGTGTCTCATAGTCTCTGATACCCACGATACAGGTTATACCTAGTGTGGGGTCAGGACTAGGCGTGTGACTGTTGGGTGTATTTATTAATATTATACTTGTTTCGGATCTGGGTGTTATGAGACCAGAAGTCTCTCATAGTTCCTGATTCCCACAACACAAGACTCGATCTTAGTGTGGGGTCAATGTAGTATGATTCAAAGTAAGTGATGATTGTACCTCACTAATCAGCAATTCTTTCGACAACTCGTCCCATTTCTGTGACATTACAACAAGCTGGCGGCTGTTCTGCAGGTGGCGATGACATATGAAACAAGCATAATACAGAGTTCCATCCTCTTGAACCTGTGGATCACAAATAATAATACATACTGAGTACATGATACATACATGAACGAGAGCTCGTTTAAACGAGATCAGTACAATATTCTATCAGCTTGACCCTTACCTTCTTGTTTGTTAACTTTTCATACACATCTTGAACTTCCGAGCCCGATATTGGGAGCATTCGGGCGTCGCTATCCAAACATATTCGACAATACTTTGATTCAGACATTTCTTAAAATAAAGTCACTAAAAACTAAATAATATACTACAAGGTGATTAGGATATTGTAACAAAATGTAACAATAAATTACAAAGCACGCACTTTATTGTATTATTGATCGCCCAATTTGGCCCAATTGAAATTTAAAAAACAAAACACCAAAGACAAATAAAGAGCAGTAAGAGCATGAAAAACCAAACCACCAACCCTATTGTGTATTACAACCTATCGAGTGTAACATTTGATAGAATCAGCGAAAAATAATGCTATCTCTTTTTTACTAATGGATGTCAACTCAGCTAAAAAATAATCAATATACAAGTGTTTGTTCCTATAGACCTGCATCTGTCAATAAGCCACGCCCCCGGTCCAAAGTAAAAATAATACGGCAGCAGGAATGGCGGTCTAGTGACGAGGGGCGTGATTCATTGCGTATATTATCGATATCGATAAAATGTTTTATTCCGTTATTTCACGGTATATTTTTTTACATTACATATATATTATCACACCTGTATACCATAAGAGGAGGCAGAAACTATAATTTTGTAACCAGTATGATTAGAAAAGCTCTAGTGCGCTTAGATAACGATGTTTATAGCAGAGATTAGCAAACTAATTTTGGAGTTGTTCTCATGATTGATGTTGTCATTGAGTTCACGTCTATAAGTGGACTTTGTGTGGCTGATGTTTCTATCATTAAACTAATCGTGCCAATTAATGCTATAATATTTTAACTAAATAATCAACGTAACGTTGATAATCTTAAATATATCAAATAAAAGCAAGTAATAAATAATAAACGTACTAAAATATTCACTTTTGAACGTTTATGTACTGCTTTGTAAAAACAATACAAAAATGTTTATCGACAAATCATCGACTATATTACTTAGATACACTAAACTTTCCGCCATCTTTAGCTGCCAGTCTGGTGGCCAAGGTCATGGAGATGGAACCGATCTCCTCTCTCTCTTAGAATTAAATGGATTTCCGCTTCACCTGATTTTGCCAACTACTTACACCAATTGCATCTTTAAACATATAGGTCCCATTCATTAATCTAAGTTTATTTATCAATAAAATATTTTAACCCGTCTCCTGCAAGTGTTTTTCTTAAAACACATACATACATAAGTTCCCGCCTGTATTCCCTAAGATATAGGCAGAGGCGCACTAGGGCATTTCCGCGAAAAAACGTCATTACCGTCGTAATGGTAATGACTCATATGTATGACCACGGTAATGACAAACCCTTAATAGTATTATAATTAATAATTGTTATCTATGTATATAACTTCAGACATCATCTGCACAGCATGTCATGAACGTACAAGACATGAGACACGTATAAGTATTAATTATCCATGAGAATGATAAAGTCTAAACACAGATAACAATTTGGTACTTGTCAATTTTTTTTTAAATTAATTTTAATAATTTTATTAATTTTATAAGCCTTTGAAGTTTCTTGTAACCTTCAAATTGTGGGAAAGAGAAGTATCAGTGTAATCACGTCACGCCATAACGGTACGTGCGTTGGAAAGCGATAGCAAGATATCTTCAATTTGCCCCCACTCCAGAATTTAAAATATGAATTACTGCCTCAATTTTCAACCAATTTCAATTCAATTTTTACAAAAGGGTTTCTTTTTTGTTGCTATTACATATAAATATGCGTATAAAATCAAACATAGTCAAGTACCCAATTATTAATTATAATACTTTTAAGGGTTTGTCATTACCGTGGTCATATAAGACATGGACCCCCCTTAATCGACACACAACGATCTTACAGAGTATACTTTATCAATTTTAATATGCAGGTGTGTGTATTGGAGGCCCAGACTCTAGAACTAAGTTTACAGCCATAGCTCTTGGTATTCTCCAGCCATATCCGATCTCATCAAAGAAGACCGTAAGAGTCCCGGTTACGGATTACGTCGTGGAGGACATCACCATCATACTGTATACCTAAGTTCCTAACGATTTTTAAAGCTTTTCTATGACCTTCCTACAGGTTCAAACTATATTCATATTATATCAAAATTGGTGCAGCGGTTAAATCGTGGAAACTTAACAATCAGGGTGGGCGGTACGACCTAGCGTCTTGAGGCCTCGGGTTCGATCCCCGGTGAGGGTACTGATATTGAATTTTCCTATTCAGTATTAGACAGGAGTTTATGCTCGACTCGATATGCTGATAATCTCGGCAGACGTCACCTATCACAATATGGGACGGAAATGTACTCGATTAGCTAGTTCCGCATCTCTGCCCACTCCATCGAGGATGAACTTATTTATACAAATCATTTTTTATAGTAGAGACTGGCAAACGAGCAGATGGGTCAGACGATAAGTGATCTCCACCGCCCATAGACACCCGAGATACAAAATAATCATGGGTGCGTTGCCAACCTAAAAGGAGGGAATGAAAGGGGAGGGAAAAAGGATTGGGAAAGGGAGGGGGGGAAATAGGGTACAGGCAATCTCACTCACCGAACGAAACGCGACAGCAAGCTACTTTACGTCGGTTTTCTGTGAGACAGTAGTATCAAACCGGTCGAGCCGGCACATTCGTGCTGTAGACGTTACTGTCTAGAGCGTGGCTCTACCACTCAAATGTAAACGCTAGGGTGAAGGGTCACCTTCCTACCTAAACGTATGTTAGTTATCTATCTTTAGACATAGCTAAAAATCATAAAATGATATGCTACATCATGCTAATTTGATTACAATGCTAATGTATATGCATTTTTATGTCTAGCACACTGACTACCGCCAAATTAGGCGTCAAATTGTTTTCCAACCAAATCGATGGCTCGGATTATGTCATTTACCCGTTTTAAGTTAACTAAACGGCCTTTACAAGTGATACCAAGGTTAAAGGCGCTCCTTCACGTCCCAAACATAGGTGATGTCATATCAACCTTGGGAATAGCGGTCGACGAAACGCCGTGACGTCATTCAGTTATTTTTGTCGATTTGTCTCTTCTAGCGACACCCGGCCGAATAAAAAACACGTTGAATAACCCCAGTGGGTGTTGCAATGCTTGGTGTTCTAAATCGGTCAGTTAACACACATTTCCCGCTCTCACATAGAATTTGAATTCGCCACAGTGAACCAAAGCCCGCGTTTTTGAACGGTCGTATATAAATAAATAAAAGTGTTGTGCCTATTTTAAGGATTTACGTGATTGCATTGTCAGTTTTATTTTATCGTGAGTATTCTGTTTTTATCTCGCGAGCTTAATGCTGATTACCTTTGCGTGACATGTGATGTGACTTGTTTATTTTGTGCATTGCAGAAGGCCATGTTATGCTAATTTTATGCTGAAATATTCAGCAAACACTTCAGTTGTGATAATAATTTAGAGTTGTAACCTTTTAGCTATTATTGATTATAAGAATGAGCATGCAGGCCATACACTAAACGGACCAACATTTCGATAAATTATTTCCTTACAAAGTTCTTTTTTTGAAATTAAAAACACAGTTTAACTCTATGGTTGTAAATATAGCTGTTTATTTTTAATATTTTTTACCGGCTAATATCTGCTCTATGACTCTTTGCGTAAGATATAAATTCAAGGTTTGATGGGCAATAAATCAAATTATAGCTATTACCGTGTCACGGCTTTATGATTACATTTAGTACAATTTAGGCCCTGAGATGAATGTTTACGTGATTCATAAATACGTTTCGTGTTGGACTAAATTATCTGTGGATCCCACGGAACACGGCTTGGTATCGAAGTGTGGGGGTCAGGGGTCCCGGGCGTGAATCTCTAAGGTCATATAATTAGTCTAACACTCCCCGTTATGTTAATTCAATATTGTTTAGTTAATGTTTATAAATAATTATGTTAAGGTACCGCGTTGTGTTCATATCATAGCATAAGGACCCAAATATGCATGACTGATGGATTTTAATATATTACTCTTCTTCCGAGACGGTCGGTTAAATTAATATTTCTCGTACACCTACTATCAAAATTGCTTCTATATATATAGTCATCTAAACGGAAATGGCGAAACTATAATGATTCCGATTAAGCTATTTTTCGATTTCTTACTATCGATGCATCACATTTTTGTAGAGTATTAGCATCAAAGAGCATTGGTAGCATATGGGAGTTCGCTTCCCAAGTCGGGCAAAGCTATTTTTCTAATGGGGAACTTGCACGAAAATTATAACGAAAAATTGTGTTGATAAATCACTAAACAAAACCTTGAAATGTGCTATGATGAAATTTGTAGTATAAAATAATTTATATTTTACAAAATATCTTAATTAGAAATTACGTGTAATGGAACGTTATTACAAAACCCAAGTGACGTCGTTGCATTAGGCAGTGTTTCCACGTTGGGGTATTTTTCCCAATTTTGCGGAAACCTGTTGTTATGTTTAGTATGGTACTTGATGAATGAGATTTCGGAGGTCCTCCTCTTTCCAAATTATTTTCTTCATGTAACTTTCCCACCTCTCCGCTCAGGATTCAAGGGTGCAACTTACTTTTACTTCGTTATTTAATGAAATAGCTTTAACATTTTTCGGGAAATTTTTGTTCGGCATGGGGAAATTTTAAACGATAGGCAATTATAGCGGTTCAAACGTCATTCCAGACAATGTCACTAGCCGTCAGTGTCAACTAAGATGTCAACAAAAAGGCATTTTTAAGCTGTGACGTCACGTCCTTTTTTTAGCGCGGGGTTTTGTAAGTCATATTTAGACTTGCGATAATTAAATGATTTGTGCATATTTTTATGTTTTTGTTTCTGGTATGTTTATTTGAGACGTAGTTCTTTGCAATGAACCAATAAAAAAATTACACGCAAGTTCCCTATTGGATTTGCCCGGGAATGGATATCGTTAGGCGGGCATCGGGTCGTAAAAACTTAGCCAAATCCATTCTGCAACATACTTGTAAAAGTGTGTTGCGCCGATCCCACGTTAAGGTGGGATAAAAAGAAAGGTGCATCAAATACTTCATTAGCTTTCTTATTCTACATGTTTTATCTCTATGGACAAATTACTTAACATTTGCAATGTACATATGTAGGTACCTAGATATGTATATCGACAAAGTAGAAAATGATGTCATTGGTACATCCGCTATCGTTGAAGAATTTGTATTTTATTCTTTTTTTAATGGCTTATTAAGATATAGTAGTACCTACTATGTCAGGGGCACAGTCAAACTATTGTCGATAGAGTAGGGCAAAAGAGTAAGGAATGGTAAGGGAAGAGGAAATCCAGTTACGGAGGGAAATCGTGATTTTGTATTCTTTACAGTACCTACCCATGCTCTTTGTACCTACTTAGCGTGGTCGCGACTCGCGAACGATTTTCGAAAGCCATTTACGGAGCGCGAAGAATTTTTTAAATCTGTTCTAGAAAACGGTTTCTGAGTTTAAAAAATACTTCTTTTTTTCTGGCTTCGCACGCCAGTAAAAAAATATTTGTTCTCTGTTTAAAAAATCGAAGCGTATTTAGTAGAAGTATGGATGTAATTACCCCCCGTACCCCAATTCACGATTATCCGCATTATACGCCTATAACTTCGAAGATACAGGGGAAAAAAAATTATTTAACAATCTATTATTAATGCCTCTGAATTGATGGTTGGTTGGGATGGTTGGGGGTATCCGTGTGTCTGCATCGGTCATCCGCCTGTCTTGTCGCAAGCCCCTGAATTTGCTTCGTCCCTTTTCGGATTCAGAGTACGAAGAAGCTTAAAGCCAGCATGATCCTAGCGACTATTGGTAAACCCCTTGTTTGTCGATGGTCGCTAGTTTTTTTGGAGACCGGCCAAATGCGAGTAGGACTCGCGCACCGAGGGTTCCGTACAAACCTGTACGTATATATAATAAATTTCGCAATGTTTCCTTTATCTGTGCTATATGACGTTGCTTCGTAACAAATTTCAAGATTCTGATTTCACGGAAAGTACCCTGTAGGTTTTGAATAATTTTGATTCCCTTGCGAGTGTCGAAAATATGCGGGATAAACGGCTGTATCTTTTGAATGCGTTGGCTTAGAAGTTTGATTATTTCACAGCTCCAAGGGCCAGTTGACTTGAGTATTTGATATGAATACCTCCACGCGTTCCTGAGAAAAAAGGTCGTGACAGACAGACAGACGGACAACATAGTATCCTATAAGGGTTCCGTTTTTTCCTTTTGAGGTACGGAACCCTAAAAAAAGATAGAACCGTGAACATAATTATGTACCTAATCATAAAAATAAAAACACCGTAACATCGAAGTATGACATCACAATTCATAATATACAATTGGTTGCAAAGTAATAAACACGTTAATACGATGCGTATGTAAATACAGACAGGTTTTTTCAATTTACATTTATTTTTTCTTCGCATATTTAGCGAGTTTAAGTAGTAACTAGCGTGAACAAATTCCGAATTAGTATTCGAATCGGTAACAAGGCAATGAAATATTTTTTCTGACTGCCTCGGTGGCGTGGTGGTATTTCGGTACGACTACGGTTCTGAGGTCTCGGGTTCGATCCTCGGGTCGGGCAAAGACATATTGGATTTTTCCATATCTGCCCGGAGTCTGGAATTTGTGCCCGATATGGCGATAGGCTCGCCTCCAATCACATCTGGGACGGAACTAAGCTCGGTGAAATGTGGGTGTTCTAGTTCGCTAGTGCGCCTCTGCCTACCCCTTCGGGGATACAGGCGTGAGCTTATGTTATGTTATGTGAAATATTTTTTATAACAGAAATTGGATATAAGTTAAGTTTAGAGTTAAGAAATTGGATAATCACAAGTTCAAAAACTTAACGAACCAACTTCAAAACCGATCGTAACCAAATTTACATGAGAATATGCTCTATCGAACACAAATCTTGAAAATCTGCCCACATTTAGAGGAGATATCACGTCCGCGAGCCCGATCCGTGACCACGAAGGCTGCAAAGTTTTCGAAACGTCGGGCATAAAAATTAAAACAAAATCGTGATAGAATCCGTAAAAATGGTTTTATGTCTATGAATAACTGTCTCATTTTTTCACCAATTTGGATGCAATTTTTACAGAAGGTTTTCTTTTTTGTTTTATTTGCTTTTACATATATATGTGTATAAAATCAAATTATCATGTACCTAATTTTTAAATAGTACTTTTACTTAGTCCCAGTAACTTTATACATGAAAATCTTTGCTTAGTTTTTCAGTCTGTTTTTCTTGTAAAAAATGGCTTCAAAAATTCCAAATCCTCACCGAGTTGGTTTCTTTGACTCAGACTTAGTCGAAATTTGCTCTATAAATCTCAGCCTAAGACTGTTGGGTATTATTAATGGTGCTGCCCCGGATGAGCCGGCTCATTCATGCCGTAGTGTATTTTAGTAGGCCAATAAAAAAAAACATATAGGAATATTTTCGCATTAAATGATGCAGTGCCAAGTAGGTCGTAAGAATATATAAACACTCATTTGATGTAGGAGGATGAAACAGAATTTTCAATAAAATACAGGATTCTCTCAAGTGTCTCGCCCTTACAAATTATTTTAATGGTGTTGCGGTGAAACTGCAATATTATAACTCGATCGAATACGTAAAGCGCCGTCTCCTGGACTAAAATGGTATTTCTACAATTATTTGTCTATGCTCCATTGTTATATGAGCAGGAGATGAAAAAGCTTGTTTAGTGTAGGTAAGTGTTTTTAGTGTTTTGTTTCGAAAAAACATGCGCAGGCGACGCGGCTTAAGGTACTAGGTAGGTAAGGTACATCCGCGGTAGGCATGGTGTTCGCGATGTGGCGGATAAACTGCAGGAATGTCGCTTGCGATGGTATGGTCACGTTTTGAGGAAACCACAGGAGTGCGTTGGTCGCAGGTGTCTAGTCCTGTATTGCCGGTGTATTTATTAGGGACGCTGCCCAGCGTCGCCCGGATATCAACCATCTCTCCTGGGAATCACGGCGCTGGGTCCTAAAGCCGGCAAACCCGACATACCCAGTGGTAAAACACTTTTCCCCGCGACAAAAAAAGGTGTCTAGCCCTGATCATATGGGGTGCGTTCCCGTGGACGGCCTAAAAACCCTGGCTGGACGTTTCGGAGGATATGAGAGCCAATGGCCTCACTGTGGAGGATGTTTAAGCCCAAGCAAAGTTGAAGCGTTGTAAGAAGGCTCACCTTAGCTTAAGGATAACGTAACTGGCTAACTAACTCGATAACGCTAGGCAAAAAGAAGACTAGATATCGGCTCCACGCTTATGATAAGTCTTTTTTATGAATAGTTTTGTTTAATGTACATACATACATACATAGACTCACGCCTTTTTCCCATAGGAGTAGGCAGAGACGACGGATTTCCACTTGCTACGATCCTTACATACCTCTTTCGCTTCATTCAGTCTCATTACATTCTTCATGCATGCACGTCGGTTTAGGGTACTTTTAACTTGACCTTTCTCGAGTATATCTCTTGGTATAGTCTCTATACTTGGTCAGAGAAAGTTCGATGAGGTCTTCCCCTTCCAACTCTACTATCTAAGGTGTTAGCCGGTTTTACCCAATCTAAGGTGTTAGCCGACCCGTGCCGATAGATTCATGGCCAGAGGTTTGTCTGGTCGCACATGGAGGGTGTCTGTGTTGGCGATCACAGGACACATCGTGTATTCGCCTTACCGCCGTATAGGGCTCTGCGGGAGTGGACCTTTTAATCCCTAATTCTCGTGGGAACGCAATGGAGAACAATTATTATTATCCGAATGGCGGCGACGTGGTACGCCACCCGTCACGTCTCGGTTCCCGTAGAGGCGAAAAGTGGCCAGCGGAGAGTCGTTTTGCTACGTTGTTTAATGTAACTTACGTATTACACTATTTATGTGTTACATTGCCCAATTCTTAATAATTTGCATTTCTTATTCCGAAGCGAATCAGCTTCTGTTTGAAATGTATTACACTCGTCATACTTGGCCACCGTCCAATTTCCTGAAGATGCATTCTCGTATTTATACTACTTACTCACTATTAACATGATTTCACAAGTTCTGGGTCAGATTAAAACATAGTTATGTATATCTCTAAATTATATAATAATAACTACTGACGGACTGACACAATCACACGATGATGACAATGACACGATCTGATAAATTTAAAGTCGGTCGGTTTAGTTTTAAAACTGGGTCTAGTGGCATATTTTTTTCTAACCTTTATCATCCCACTGCTGGGCAAAGGTCTCTCCTCTCTCCTTCCACTTCCCTCGATCTAATGCCATCACTATCTATAGTGGTTCAAATGCATCCAGATCGTCTCGCCACCGTTTCTTAGGGCGACCGCGTGGGCGTCGTCCATCCGGTACCCATTCGGTTACTGGTTAGTGGCATATAGGATTTTGAATTTTTAAATTGAACTTCGACTTAGTCCGAGCCATTTTTGACACAAAAAGAACAGACTAAGCAAAGATTTTCTTGTAAAAAATAACTCGGAATAAGTCAAAGTTCAATTTAAAAATTTCAAATCCTCACTTATTTCATTTCTTTAACTTACTTAGTCGAAGTTCGCTCTATAGATCGCAGCCTAAGATGGGATAAGGGCAGGTAGAAAGAAAAAAATATTAGTAACAAAAAACTTGATAAATATTCTTTCCAGACCATGGGTAAAGACGATAAAGAAGAAACCGGCTTCGGGTTCAAAGACAAGGCGAAGGCAGAAGAAACTCTAAGACTTCTAGAAGAACACGACATGAACTACAGAAGACTTACCGTTAGAGGACTTTTGGGAAGAGCGAAGAGAGTGCTGTCGAGTGAGTATTATAGCTAAGAATATTTTCATAGCCGAGACTGACAATTGAGTGATCACTATCTCGTCCAATGTTCGTAGAAACCTATGGTTATTTCAAGAATCATGCGTGCTTTCTCAGGGTTTAAAAAGGGGAATAGGGATTGGGAAAGTGAGGGGGAAATTTCGACCACCGAAAATCTCACTCAATCAACAGCGAGCTGCCACTTTAGGTCGGTTTTTTGTGATTTCATAGTCGAACTGGCCCATTCGTGCTGTAGACGGTACTGTCTGCAACGTGGCTCAAACTCTTCATCATCATCATCATCATCAGCCATAAGACGTCCACTGCTGAACATAGGCCTCCCCCAGAGATTTCCAGATCGACCTGTTGGAAGCGGCCTGCATCCAGCGACTTCCTGCGACCTTTATCAGGTCGTCGCTCAAACTCTTATTATATCTAAATTATTATATACAGCCTCCGTGGCTTGTCGGGCAAATATCTGTGAAGCGAGAGGCCGTAGGGTCAATCCCCGTAGACAAATATTTGTGTCTACAGATATGATAGATAATCTATAGAGATCAAATACAGCGAGGATTTGGAATTTTAAAATGGAACTTTGACTTAGTTCGAGTTATTTTTACAAGAAAATCTTTGCTTAGTCTGTATGTCAGTCTGTTTTTCTTGTTAAAAATGACTCGGACTAAGTCGTAATTCGATTCATAGATTCCAAATCCTCACTGAGTTCGTTTCTTTGACTTAGACTTACGGCCGGTTTCAATAAACAGTTTCAATTCGAATGTGCAGATAGATTACAAAAATTAACCAATGAGAACACAGTTTGAACATGACTCCGTCAAATGACTTGATTTGATTGGTTCATGATCGCGATCTATCTGCACTCTAAACTGAGATTGTTTATTGAAACCGGCCGTTAGTCGAAGTTCGCTCTATACAGTGTGTTTCATAAAGTTGGTATCCATAAAAGGTACACAGATTGAGGTTCTGTCTGACAACATATCCGTGAAGAGAAAAAGAATTTATCGCGCGATTTCGAATTTGTATACGTTTCATACTTAATATTTGTGGAATAATAAATCGTGCAACCCTAATCAGCTGATTCATTGACGACGCGACGCGCGGTGTAGGTACTTACACCACAGAGCGCTTGTACTCTAACAGATAGCACGGGCGGTGACGCCGCGGCAGCGTGATGGCTTTCTATGAGGTTTTTTTTTTATTAAATGTAATTTATTTCCTTTAATAGAGAAGAATCGTCATGTACTGAGTTTAAACAATGTATTAAAAGATTAGTACTGTACTTGTCCACTTACCACATGTTGCGTTTCGTGCAGCAGAAAGAACTTTGCACTACACTTTTCTATGAACACTTACTTCACAAATAGGGTTCGAAATGAGCTCCTCCTTTTTCCAAACACTTAATTATTCTGTGGTATATCAAGGACCTAGTGTTTCTTAACATTTGTGGGGTTACTGATTCAAAAGCGGATTTTGATGTAACGTGAAATGCCTCAATGAAACGCCACCGATACAGCTCCCGACCCCTACGACAACTACCCCCAGCAGCACCGACACATAAAATAATTTCATAGTACTCGCTATTCAAATACACACTCGATCGCGACATTTTTATAAAAGTTGAGAGCGACTTCACAACTTTACCGTTAGTAAGCAACTGACGAAATGAAGGTACATAATTTTCAATATGGCGGTAGAGTTCAACAAGGCATAATTATGAAACCCCGATAGGCTACTATGAACTGAAGAAAAAAAAAACATTCAACGGAAATAAAAAAAAAACATCTTGATACGTTTTTATTTATCCGCATTAAGCATCATTAAAAAAAGTCAGTATTATAGGATAAAAATCAACATTAACTACAATTACAAAATTATGCAGAACCATTTTATCTTTTTTCATAATTTTTTAGCGTTCTGTCGTGTAGTGTGTTTTTATTGGCGGCGAAAAGTTTGCCGACTCCTATCAAAGGATTGCCGCACGTAGCGGCGCATTGGCAAAGAGTTAAAAAGTGCCGCGGAAAAATGGCAGACCGAACATAGTGATGCTCTAGTATGATCTATTCGGATAAACATTAGAACTAGGTACTAAATATTCTAATAATTTTAATGTAAATTAATACTACCTCCCGGTAGGTAAACAAAATCCCTGTATGAATGACCGAATGACCGAAATCCAGGTTTCGGGTAAAGTTATTGCAATCACCACATTATTCGTATCAGCTCAGAAAATAAAATAGTTCGTAAAGATTAAGACAATGCATCATATTCATACAAGTAAAAGTTGTACTTTATTTGTAGAAAGCGAAAATTACGATTAGTACGGATGTAAATTTTAATTCGAATAATGAATTAACTTTGGTATTAAATATTGAATCATTCTAATCGATTGAATGATTGAATAAATCAACTCATTGCATATTTATCAACCGCCCATCCCTAGCGCGGTAATACAGGCAATACTCAAAAGACACAGCTACCGCTTTTGAAATATGTGCCGCTAATGTCTGATTGGCGAAAAACTACCGACTTTTCTTTGAGTTCTTGCGACAGTCCACGTGGACTTCATAGGTATAGCGATCGCCGCTCTTTAGGTGCTGCGCACGTGACTAGCAAAGAGTAGTGAATGTTCGTTGTGAAATATGGACGATTTGATACATGCCTAATTAGTTTAGACATTTAAGAGGTGCTTTTAAATGAAAGAAGTGAAAAGTTGATCAATATTTTGTTGTCACTAAGCAAGTGTAATATTATAATTTACGCATTTCCTTTAAAAAACAATTCGTATAAATTTGAAGTATGTAAAATACTTCAATTTTAGTCATCGCGTACAAAACTAAATAGTTCCATTCGTTCATTTAGTTGAGTTAGTAAAGTTTTGTGTGTAGGTTTAGACACATCTAGTTTTATTTAGTCTTTGTAACCATGTGTTGTTGACCGCTGCCAGCTGATCTAGGGTCATCACAACGAGAGATTTAATATTATTTTCGAAGTCTGATTACTCAGTAACTATAAGGCCTATGCAGTTTTTACCTTCACGAAAAAGTTGCCAATCACCGGCTCTGTGTGTGGACTTTTCATGGGTACCAACTTTATGAAACACCCTGTAGATCTCAGCCTTAGTACCTATGGGATCAGGACTATGTGTGTAACTAGCTGATGTTATTTATCATAATATTCATTGCTTAAAATTCTTTCAGTGACAAAAGCAGAAGACAAAATAAAGAACATTAAAGAAGCAATGGAAGTGTTCGAGAACTGGCTCGCGGACCTCGACAAGAACAAAGAGAAGAAGACCGAGAAGAAAGTTAAAGAAGACTCAAAACAGGAGAAAAAAGAAAAAGATAAAGGAAGTGATAAGGTGGGGAACTTGGGTAGCTTAGATTCGAATTATCTAGGTATAGCACTTGCTTTAACCACAGATTAACTAGATCTGTGGAATTTGTGCCCGATATGGCGATAGGCTCGTCTATCACATCTGGGACGGAACTAAGCTCCTAGAAATGTGGGTGGGTAGTTCACTAGTGCGCCTCTGCTTACCCCTTCGGGGATACAGGCGTGAGATTATGTTATGTTAACTAGATTCGGTCAACCTGTCTTGTCGCCATGAGATTTACTTATTCCCTCTTCGGAGTGTAAAGAAGCATAAACAGGTTGATTGTCAGTGGTCGCTGGTAAGGTTGCATTACGCTTATCATAAGGCGTAGCGCATCTTGACGTGCTGCATGCTAGGATAAAAACTTATATGTATTAAATATATAAAAGTCACTTTCGGGCACTGTATGTGAGTTCATATTTCAGGAGTCCAGCCCCGACGTGGAAATGGAAGAGAAGTCTAAAGAGAAGAAGGAGCTGCCACCAGACACGGTGCCAGGGTTAGGGTTCAAGGACAAGGACACGGCTGAAGGAACCCTTAAGGAGCTGGAGGGAAGGGACCCCGACTACCAGAAGTTAGCTGTTAAGGGACTTATTGGACGGGCCAAGCGCGTACTTACTTGTAAGTATTGCAGCTATTTGATCCTGTGGCTGATGATGTTGATTATTCAATTTTTTTACCGACGTCCAAAAAGGAGATGGTCCTAAATTCGTCTGCATTTTTTATGTTTGTTATACGATATCTGCACTAGATAGGATCTGATTTTCAAAATTATTTTTGTGTTCGACAGAGCTTATTTCAAGGGTCCCATATAAATTTGGTCACGATCGGATTTGAAGTTGGTCTGTTAAGTTCTTATACTTGTGACGGATCAAGTTGGAAATCGGTCTGACTATATTTGTTATGCGATATCTCTGCCAAATATGGACCGATTTTCAAGCTTCTTTTTGAGTTTTGTACTATTTATATAATGTTACTTCAAATATGGCTTCATATAGGTCAATACCAGATTTGGGGGCAGTTTTTAAGTTTTAATCTTTTAAACCCAACCTCTCATAGGCACAAGAGACGAGACGAAGCTGTCGAACATAAAGGAGGCGCTATCGATATTCGAGAAGTTTCTCGATGACTTCGACAGCATGCACCTCAGCAGGCAGAACAACCCGTACCTGAGCCTCGGAATCGTGAGGAGTGCGGAGAAGATGGCAGGAGACGATGTTACTGAACACCAGGTGAGAGCAGTTGAGTGGAAGAGCCACTCTCTAGACAGTAACGTCTACAGCACGAATGGGCCGGCTCGACCGGGCAGACCACTATCTCACAGAAAGCTGACGTAAAGTGGCAGCTTGCTGTCGCGTTTCATTCCGTGAGTGAGATTTTTGGTAGTCAATTTCCCCCTCCCTTTCCCAGTCCCTTTTTCCTCCACTTCTATTCCCTCCTTTTAGCTTGCCAACGCACCCATGATTATTTTTGTGTTTTGGTTGTCTATGAGCGGTGGAGACACTTACCATCAGGTGACCCGTCTGCTCGTTTGCTAGTCTCTGCTATAAAACAACGAGCATAGTCTCCGGGATGATACTGAGCCAAAAACAAATATCCTTTTATTTATCCCGGGAAACAAACCCGAAACTTCAGGATTATAGGCGTACCGCAACAGCTACTCCACCGAGCGTGTCCTGCACTAAAACATTACACAAAACACCTACACAAAACATGTATTTTTTATCTATGGGCCATTGATCAAGAGCAGGAATGAATGGAAGACCTTGTTTTGTTTTTTAGTGTTTTGAAAAAGCTAGTGCATGATATGAGCGGAGACAATGAAAAACCTTGTTTTGTATAGGTGTTTTTAGTGTTTTGTTTTGTAAAAGCTAGTGCAAGAGACGCGGATTTACTCAGTACTTTTTTTTTCAGAAAGCGTTCATCGCAGCATACAGCTCAGTGAACGGAGAATACAAGAGACTCAGAACTGTTCAGGAAACGGAGGGGGGGAAGACTTGGGACATAGTCAGGAACGCGGTGCTTAAAGAACTTAAAGAGAAGGTGGGTATCAGATGATGAGGAGTCGCCTCCTTGCTTTATAGTAATTACTCTGTACTGGGGTTCAGCCTCTTACTTTTGACACTCGATTTGAGTTTGACTACGATTTGGTTTCATTTATTGACTTACAAAAAGGAGAAAGTCCTCAATTCGTCTGCATTTTTTTATGTATGTTACGCGATATCTCCGCCAAATGTGGACCGAGTTTCAAAATTTGTGTTCGATGGAGCTTATTCAACGGGTGGTCCCATATAAATTTGGTCACGATCGGCTCAAGTTGGAAGTCGGTCAGTTAAGTTTTTAAACTTGTGATTATTGACTTAAAATTCCACCGAAATCAAGTTAAAAAGCGCTAATGTCGCATTAGATTTGAGAATTGCCATTTGCTAATTTTTAAATTTAACTATTTAAATTTTTCGTTACGATTTATGTAAACAGCTTTCAGGGTAGCCATTGTCTCTTTGTCTATATGAAATGCACGCCACTGAATACAGATATGAGTTTGTGTATTCTTTCGCAGCATGAAAACTCAAAACTCTTCACCGATAAAGACGAGCCCACTAAAGAGCATTTGGAGATGTTACTCTGGGCGTATTCTCCAGAGCCTGCCAGGGCCAAGAAGTACGTGCCGGAGCTGAGGGAAGAGAGAGACAACGATAGGAAGCGCAGGTCCAGCGCGCTCGAGGAACGCGAGGAGTCACCCAGCAAGAAAAAGAAGGAGTGATGATAATAAAGTTTTAAATTGGGTGTATTGTTTTATTTGTAAATCTTGGTTTTGAAGGCTTATCAATGCACTTGTCCAAAATATTAGGACGAAAGCTATAGATTAAAAATCAATATTAAAGGAAGATGGCAATAACTTTTTAATTGACCCCTGAATAAAATTTTCAGATTCGTCCCTGTAGGGGTTTTTTAAATTGATGTCTAAGCAACAGGCAATGATAATTATTATTTTTTATATATCACTGTGATTGCACAATAGAAAATCAAACATCTAACACAAGATGTTTTAGATCTTTTAATGATATTAATTTGAACTAAAGCAAAAGCATATTTTATTATTTCACTTCATGTTTATAATGGTAGACAGACAGGAATGTGAATCTGTTTTTGAACGAAATCCCATTGGATCGATTTGACATGTAAAGGGCATCGACCTTTCATTATTTACTTTATAGTTTTCGAATTCTAAGCAATTTTGACTAAAAATTGCAACACTTTCTATATATCCGCCGTTTCAATTAAAGTTGCAACTACAAGCAAATTTATACAACAGTCATAACCAAATAGTGTGTTAACATGTGAAGATTTCAGGCTTATAAACAGTATAGCTATACATACAATGAACTCTTAGTTTAAGTTAAAAATTGAAATAACTGAAAGTTATGAATTAAATGTGTCTTCAACAGTGCCATATGTGTTATAGTGACTAATTATAGACTGAAAAAAGCCTTACCAACTTAGAATTTCTTAAATATCTATGTGGGCGTTTGCCTTAAAATTATCTCGAAATAACTTACAAAAAGACAATAAAGTGCTTGTTTTATTAAATGTTTAAGTGATTAAGAGTGTTTTTAAGCAGCTTGTAAATTAAATGTTGGTTTATAAAGGACTTTTGAGGTATGTAATTAATACTTTATGAATTGTAACAACTTGTCATCATTTATCATTTTTCAAACACTGTTATTCCTACAGGTAACGTTTATCTAATGTTGGGAATGCATATGCAGAGGAGAAGCATGGAGGGGAGCAGTGAAGCTAGTTACTGTAAGTTTAATTTATTATACACTTTTTTGTCACAAAAAAAATTAAAAACTTACTTCAAAAGTTATCCAATCTTGACCTTTATATAGAACTATCATCAATATATTATACCCTAGATGCACAGTTCTTTGCAAATATCCTCCTAAAAAGTGGTCTCAGAAATAAAACAAAGAAAATAATCACAAGTTGTAAATAAATCAACACAAATATAACCCTATTATTATTATTATTATTAAATATAACCCTAAGCATGTGTTATAAAGTAGGTTTTTAAACGAAATGAGCAAGCATTCTTTAATTTGAATGTTGAAATTTAGAATTCTATCGGCGTCCGACTGTATGCAAAACGAGTGCTTAAACACTTCTTTGCTGTCCCATTTTCCGAGCGTCAACTGTGTATCTAGGTAAATAATATATTGATGAGAACTATCCTTGGAATGAACTGCCAAACACAAAAAGGAATCTATATCTTGAACCAAGATAAAATACAGAATGTCTTGCAGCTTATCTGAATATTCTGGCTACTAAACTATTAAAACCTTCCTTAATGGTAAAAAGGCGGAAAACGAAGGATATATTGTGAAAAGGCAGACAAGGTGCTGGCCTCTTCACCTCCAAGTCTATAACATCCAACTTATATAATTATACCCTACTGTCCTGAAGTCTCGGGTTCGATCCCCGGGTTGGGCAAAGCGGATTTTCAAATGATTACAATACAATATTACAAATTGTAAAAAATGGGTCACATACTATGGGTACATTCCTTAAGAAAGCTTTATATACATCATTGACAGCCTCTGTGGCTTGTCGAGCGAGTAGCCGGCTGTGAAGCGAGAGGCTGCGGGTTCGATTCCCGCATTGAGACAAATGTTTGTGTGGCCCATAGATATATGTTTCAAGTCTGGGTGTTGTGAGAGCGCGTGTCTCTCATAGTCTCTGACACCCACGATACAGGTTATACCTAGTGTGGGGTCAGGACTATGTGTGTGACTGTTGGGTGTATTTATTTATTTATCAGCATTATCATAATCAGCCACAGGGCATCCACCACTGAACACAGGCCTCCCCCAAAGATTTCCAAAACTATCTGTTGTAGTAGCCTACATCCAGGGCCTTACTTAAAATAGCATTTTTAGCTGAGCAACTGGTTAAGAATGTCACTTTTTTCCTTGCGTTACATTGTTTAAAAATGAAAGGGACAACCTATGGTATAAAGATAAGCAGCGCTTAAATATTTTTATAAGTAAGGGGCCCAGTGACAGTGTGTGACAGTTGGGTGTATTTATTTATTTCTTCTTCATTATTTAAAAATATGGCCTCCATCGAAGGTTGATGATTTTGCCAACGACACTGTTTAATAAATCCATTACTCAAAAA
This sequence comes from Clanis bilineata, assembly GCA_036417725.1. Taxonomy (NCBI): domain Eukaryota; kingdom Metazoa; phylum Arthropoda; class Insecta; order Lepidoptera; family Sphingidae; genus Clanis; species Clanis bilineata. The sequence goes on along the minus strand of CM071138.1, from coordinate 7,762,910 downwards.
AATAGCAAAAAATTGTTTTAACAAAATACTAAATCTAAATCTTAAATCAGTTTGACATTTTGTAATCTGCAATCAAGAATCAATCAATCTTTAAGAATAAGCTACAATCAGCAATTGCAGCCGATTGCAACTGACCATTATTTATTTATTATTATTTATAATTGATTGTCACCAGGTGAAAGGGACACCCTCGATGATTGGGGTAGCCGATCATCCCTCAGTCTAGTGGAAGAAGTAAGTATGTGCAGCTACTGATTTCTTAAGTTTATGCGAATTTTATACATTAATTTTTAATTTTTTACATTTTACACATTTCCTGACCGTTACGAGTTAGGGACTTTCAAGAAAAGAGCCTATATCTACCTCAAAGGCCGGCAACGATCCCCTGGTATTGTGGATGTTTATGGGCGGCGGTGATCACTTAACATCAGGTGACCCACTTGCTCGTTTGCCCCCTCTTCTATAAAAAAAAAAAAAAAAGCAATTTTTACCGACCGTCGACCGAGTCGAGCGAGTCCGACCCGTGACCACGAAGACTGCAAAGCCTTCGAAACGTCGGGAATAAAAATTAAAAACCAAATCGTGATAGAATCCGTAAAAATAGTTTTATTTCAATATATGCAGCTATTTTTTAGTCGCCTCTTTGGTCTAGTGGCAGCATGTATGGGCTGTGGGCCGGGAGGTCCTGGGTTCGATTCCCAGGCCGGGCAAAGCAAATTTTGTAATTTAATTTGCCCGGGACTGGATCCCTCACAGGGGGTTGACGTCAGGCAGGCGGCCGGTCGTAAAAACTAAGCCAAATCCTATCTGCAACATGCTAAAAAAAAGTACGTTGCGCCGACCCCACATAAGGTGGGATAAGGGCAGGTAGAAGAAGAAGAAGAAGTTATGCAGCTATTTTTTAAACTTGATACGATAGCCTCGCCCCCTATCACATCCGAGACGGAACTAAGCTCGGCGAAACGGGTTCTAGTTCACTAATGCGCCTCTGCCTACTCGTTCGGGGATACAGGACTTAATTATTCATGAGTTCACGCCTGTATCCCCGAAGGGGTAGGCAGGGGCGCACTCGCCAACCAGTCCACCCACATTTCGCCGAGCTTAGTTCCGTCCCAGAAGTGATAGGGGGCGAGCCTATCGCCATATCGGGCACAAATTCCAGACTCCAGGCTGATATGGAAAAATCCAATATCACTTTGCCCGACCCGGGGATCGAACCCGAGACCACAGGACGGTAGTCGTACCGAGTAACCACGCCACCGAGGCAGTGTATCCAAAATTATTCAACCATATTTAACCCAATTTAACTCTAAATATGTAGTTACTTTACCATCAAAAGACATACTGATTTCTTAAGTTTACGCGAATGCTATTCATTGAAATAAAATTATTTTTACGGATTTTATCACGATTTGGTTTTAATTTTTATTCCCGACGTTTCGAGGGCTTTGCAGTCTTCGTGGTCACGGGTTGGATTGAGATGTCATTTGTCCAAGAATGTTAGTATTACAAAATCTACCTCCATTTTAGAATTATACAGATTTAAAAAGCAACTGCTGCACTCCCTGCAAAGCCTTCGAAACGTCGGGAATAAAAATTAAAACCAAATCGTGATAAAATCCGTAAAAATAATTTTATTTCATCAAAAGACATGTTACGTCTATGCTTGCCCTATTTCGGACTTCCGCGTTCCTTGCATCGTGGTTTTATTTATATGGCGCCGTCACAGTTAGCTGTTGTCTATGGTGCCGTATAGACGAAAATAGATCACGTACTTAACCGTTTGAATTAGGAATGTAGGGTTATTTTAATTAACCGATTTTAAGGAGGAGCTTGTCAATTCATTCCAAAGAGATTAAGGCTGAGATAGAGCTTGACTAGGACTAATGGCGGGTACACACGGGCCAAACGAAGGCGAAAGAATCTATACCTGTTTCATTCACACAACTTACTTATTTTTTATTTCTCAAAAATACAGTAGCAGTAATACATACCAATCTATATTAGTCTAAATAAGATATTAAAGTACCACAGATCACATTTTATGGGAGCTTCTGTGGCTGAACTAGGAGGATCTGTTATACAATATACAACAGCGAAAGTTTGTTTGTATCAGTATAATCACGTCACGCCATAACGGTACGTGCGTTGAAAGGGATAGCAAGATATCTCCACTATGCCCCCACTCTATTTAAAATATGAATTACTGCCTCATTTTTCAACCAATTTCCATGCAGTTTTTACAGAAGGGTTTATTTTTTGTTTTATTTGCTATTATATATAAATATGCGTATAATAACAACATAGTCAAGTACCCAATTCCTCTGTATTTTACATACATACTTATGCTCTCACACCTGTATCTCCGAAGGGGTAGGCAGAGGCGCACTAGCGAACTAGAACACAAACATTTCGCGGAGCTTAGTTCCATCCCAGACGTGATAGTAGAGCCTATCGCCATATCGGGCACAAATTCTAGACTCCCGGCTGATACTGAAAAACCCAATATCGATTTGCTCGACCCAGGGATCGAATCTGAAACCTCAGGACGGTAGTCGTACCGCGTACGCCATACGACGCCTCCGAGGCATTCGTCGCCACACTTAAAAGAGTTAAGAACAAAAAGCAGTCCTAAAATTGTTGTAGGTAAGCCATAATTCGTTAAATTGTCCTAGAATTTGACCTTTACCTAATTTATAATGGCCAATTAAAACTTAACAATGCAAGCAAAGTTGCGGCTAAATACTAGTGCACAATTAAGTTACCGGCATCCTGTCTTTTATAATTCAATACAAGGCGAGCCTGCGGCGTATCCCCTACTAACGTGTACTTCTCACTTGGTACTCGATGAGGAAATGTGTTTTGTATAGAGTTTAAACGTTCATGAGATGAAAGTGAGTAAGAAGATTATAGTAGTGGTGAGATGACCATATGACATTTTAAGAATGTTGCCAGCTTAAATTGATTTACTTGTTATATGGGTGTTGTTTGGGGTACGTTGATTTGTCAAAAGCATATATTTCTGTATCTTATTTATCGAGGTCAGCTAACTGGTCTGCTCCATATCGTTGGTCTAATTATCAAATTACGTAAACATTTCGAAAAAATCCACTACAAAAAAATCATTTAGTTTTGTACACATTTTGTGTACATACATAACATAACATAAGCTCACGCCTGTATCCCCGAAGGGGTAGGCAGAGGCGCACTAGCGAACTAGAACACCCACATTTCGCCGAGCTTAGTTCCGTCCCAGATGTGATAGGGGGCGAGCCTATCGCCATATCGAGCACAAATTCCAGACTCCGGGCTGATATGGAAAAATCCAATATCACTTTGCCCGACCCGGGGATCGAACCCGAGACCTCAGAACCGTAGTCGTACCGAAATACCACCACGCCACCGAGGCAGTCAGAGAGATTTTGTGTACAGTTTATTATTATTCTGTAAATTAAAATTTGATTTAGCAATCTAAAAGCTGTTCCGATATTGATATTGTGGTAGGTCAAATGAAGGCGCTGCCACTGTGTAGTGGCATTTTGCAAGAGGTGGATGGATGATACAGTGGCATGTTGATAACGCGTTTTTTGTTCTAATAGCCGCGTAGTTAGGTTGGAAACGGTAAGGTTTTAAGCTCAGATTCAAGCACTCACAATAATTAATGTTTGACATTTTTTATGCAAAATATCACGCACTCCAATTTGACTGCCGTCGTGGCGCAGCGGGCGAGTAGTCGTCAGTGAAGCGAGAGACCGCGGGTTCGATTCCCGCATCGAGACAAATGTTTATATGACCTACAGATATTTTGTTTCGGGTCTGGGTGTTGTGAGACCGAGCGTCTCTGGTAGTACAGGATACCCACGACACAAGACTCGATCTTAGTGTGGAGTTAGGACTATGTGTGTAACTGTTGGGTGTTATAAACTTCACCCATGGAATTTGTATCCGGGCAAATGTGGAAGGAATCATACAGATGAATTCCATCCAATATTACATGCGTGCGTCGTGAAAGACTGCAAATAATTTCTATTACAATTTATATAAATAGTCGTCAAATATTCGGGAAGTTAAAATCTTTACCGAGCAACACTGTCAAAATGCGCCATTCCGCGCCGCGCTACGTCACGCAGCGCTCGTGTCCTTTACAATCTGTCGTCCGGCATTTACGTCATCAAAATATACACAACGCGACAATACCGCCCGTTTACACGAAAAATACAGCTTTAAATACACTTTTACAACGATTTTCACGTGTTATGATAGTGTGAGAGGTGTTCATGTGCGGTGAAAGCGATTAAAACCGGTTGCCGGAGCGTCGTGTTTCACAAGTTTGAAAAATGTGTGTGTGCCCCATCGGGTGAAACGGAACGGTGCAGTTGACCTACTTGCAGCCAGTGCAGTGTGACGTCACGAGGTTTTTTTCGCGCCATAAGTTTCTTTTTTCGCCATAGGTTTTGAAATATAGCGATGGATCTTAACCTTTTTGTCCTAAGTGGACATCTATCTTCATAAATACGCAATAATATTTTTCTTAAATATTTTTGTAGTTATTTCCTTTGCCTATTTTAAACAAAAAGTTAACCGAGTAAATTTTTATTTAACTTTTTTTGTTTTGCAGATTTAAAAAAAAAAAAAAATAATCCATTTATTTTTGTTAAATTTTTATTACAAAATAAATAAAACAAATGATTATTAAGCTTTTCTAAAACAGTTTTGTTTCGAACGCAATAATGCTCAGAAATTCCATTTTTAAATTATTTTTACGAACATTACGCGGAAGTGACAAATTGCAAAAACAACGACCATTTTCCTTGTCTATCTTATATTCTTCTATTGTTAAAATTCGGTTAGTGGCCAGTTTTAGAACAATAACACGTCTATGACGCCAGTTACTGCGCAGTTAGGGTTTGTATGAAGAAGTTAAATTCATAATAAGCAACTGTGCCTACTGGAAGACTAAGGTTCGATTCCCCATCGAGGTGCCTTAGTTTTTTGATCTTTTTGTAGATTAGACGCAAATATTTATAGACAGTAAATGGATGTTAGGGGTATTTAATGATAAGGAAAAAAATTTAGAATAATACAAGATGAGCTTAGCTTTTATTTATTTAAAAAAAATGGCGTCAAGAAATTGATAGCATGCTTTGTTACAATAGACCAATTATCAAGTTTCCTCAATGACCATGAGACCCAGATGTGGCCGGTCTCAAGGTCCTGCTGGGATTATGGCGGCAATTCCTTCCAGGGCGATGCCGCTCAGATGACCTTCACTTAGTGAATTGACCAAACAAAGCCGGCCAGTGCACTAAGCAAAACTCAGCAAAGATGACCTGTTTAAAAGTTTCTACATTATACTGTCCATTTTTGCTGAAGTTTGGTGTGTAAAACCACATCACTTTAAAACAACAAATGCAACTTAATATGAAATAATATTAACAAGCAACGCCCACCCTCTGACCTGTCAGAATTGCTGCCAAAATCAAATTAAATACTTAATAACCTTCAAAATTCATAAAATCTTAACCAAACTCATTTGGGATTACCCTTGGAGAGTCTATCAAACAAAAAAAAATCTTAAATATCAGACAACATTTGCCATAGAGAAAGAAAGATAAATAACTTGATTTGACCATCTCACTGACAAATACACAAACCTATCGTCATCATCAGCCATAGGACGTCCACTGCTGAACATAGGCCTCCCCAAAGATTTCCAGATCGACCTGTTGGAAGCGGCCTGCATCCAGCGACTTCCTGCGACCTTTATCTTTAACACAAACCTATACATATTTAAAAATAAGAGAAAAACTCGGACTCGCGGATTAAGGTCCCATACAAACCTGTAGGTATTGAATTTCGCAATTTTTATTTTATCTGTGCTATAAAACGTTGCTTCATACCAAGATTCAAGATTCTGAGTTCACGGGGAGTACCCTGTAGGTTTTGATTCCCGCGTGAGTATCAAAAATTTGCAGTATAAATGACTATATCTTTTGATTGTGTTGGCTTAGAACTTTGATTTTTTCATAGCTCCAAGGGACAGTAGGCCTCAGTATTTGATATGAATTTCAGCTTGATACTCCACGTGTTCCTGAGAAAAAGGGTCATGACAGACAGACAGACGGATGACAGTGATCCTGTAAGAGTTCCGTTTTTCCTTTTAAGGTACGGAACCCTAAGTCCTACACATAGCCCTGACCAAACGAGAAACGCACACTCTCATAACAAATATTTCGACGGTCCCTACGTACAAAGCGACATGTCAAAAACTGAGGTTTTCAGGAGAACGAAATGAAATTCATTTATAAGTTTAAGAATTATCATACTTGTTATATTGTTCGATTAGTATTTAAATTAGAATTTTTAAAATACAAAATAATTAAAAAATATATCTATATAGTTATGAGCGTATGGATAATCTAAAGCCATATATGCAATAACAAATATGACATTTTGACATGTCGCTCGTACGAAGGGACCGTCGATTTGTCTCACACAATCGTTTGTGTCGGTGCGGGAATCGAACCCGCCGCCTCTCGCTTCACAGCCGGCTTGTCGCCCTCTGCGCCATGCCACGAAGTCAGTCAAATGACCCAATTTAGATTGGACACTGTAAAGGAAAGTTCCCTCACATCTCTGTTTAAAAATAAACTGAAATACATTGAGTTAATTGATATGACCGCGTTATGTATGTTCTTATTTTCACTGAAGTTGGTGTTTATGGTAATTTTTTATTAACCGACTTCAAAATAATTTAAAAACTTAACGGATCGACTTCAAATCCGATCGTGACCACATATGGGACCACCCTTGAAATAAGCTCTATCGAACACAAAAAGAATTTTGAAAATCGGTCCACATTTGGCGGAGATATTGTATAACATACATAAAAAATACAGACGATTTGATAACCTCCTCCTTTTTGGAAGTTGGTTAAAAAGGAAAGTCACCTCACATCTCTGTTAAAAATAAACAGAAATACATTTAGTTAATTGATTTGACCGCGTTATATATCTGTGAACATAAGCTCACGCCTGTATCCCCGAAGGGGTAGGCAGAGGCGTACTAGCGAACTAGAACACCCACATTTCGCCGAGCTTAGTTCCGTCCCAGATGTGATAGGGGGCGAGCCTATCGCCATATCGGGCACAGTTTCCAGACTCCGGGTTGATATGGAAAAATCCAATATCACTGCCCGACCCGGGGATCGAACCCGAGACCTCAGAGCCGTAGTCGTACCGAAATACCATCACGCCACCGAGGTAGTTTATGTTATGTGTTTATATCTGTGCTTCTTTTCACTGAAATTACTGTATTTTTTTTTTATACATGAGACTCGCAAACAAGCAGATGTGTCACCTGATGGTAAGTGATCTCCATCGCCCATAGACACCTTTCTTTCAAACTGCCTTAATCCCACCTTAAGGTGGGGGCGGCGCAACACACTTTTTCAAGCATGTTGCAGAGAGGACTCGGCTAAGTTTTTACGACGGGCCGCCTGCCTGACGTCAACTTTCTCTGGGGGATCGAATAATAGAAAATTCGCTTTTCCCGACCTGGGAATCGAACCCATGACGTCCCGGTCCACAGCCAATATATGCTGCCACTAGACCAAGGAGGCAATAATGCTATTTCGAAAATCTGTATTTAGTCATTCTTTATTTATGGAAATAGCAAACTGCGTACTTGACTATGTTCGTGTTTATACACATTTTTATATTGCACTAGCTGACCCGCGCAACTTCGTCTGCGTATGAGAGAGAGGGTTGAAAGAGTGAGTCGTAGGCACCTATAGCACAATAATTCTAAAAAGGTAATGATATGTTTTGCTAAACTTCGAGAGATAGTACGTGACTTCGGTGCGGTTCCGTCAATCACCCCGTCTGTCACCCCGCCTGTCACCTCGTCTGTCACCCCGTCTGTCAACCCGTCTGTCACCCGTCTGTCACCCGCATGTCACCCAGCCTGTCACCCGTCTGTCACCCCGTCTGTAACCCGTCTGTCACCCCGTCAGTCACCCCATCAGTCACCCTGCCTGTCACCACATCTGTCACCCCGTCTGTCACCCTGTCTGTCACCCCGTTTGTCACCCCGTCTGTAACCCGTCTATCACCCCGTCAGTCACCCCATCAGTCACCATGCCTGTCACCCTGTCTGTCACCCTGCCTGTCACCCCGCCTGACACCCTTCTGTCACCCCATCAGTCACCCTGTCTGTCACCCTGCCTGTCACCCCGTCTGTCACCCTGTCTGTCACCCTGTCTGTCACCCCGTCTGTCGCCCCGTCTGTCACCCCGCCTGTCACCCATCTGTCACCCCGTCTGTCACCCCGTCTGTCAGCCCGTCTGTCAGCCCGTCTGTTACCAGTCTGTCACCCCGCCTGTCACCCGTCTGTCACCCCGTCGGTCACCCGCCTGTCACCCCGGCTGTCACCCGTCTGTCACCCCGCATGTCACCCGTCTTGTCACCCCGTCTGTAACCCGTCTGTCACCCCGTCAGTCACCCCATCAGTCACCCCGTCAGGTATCCCTTAGTCACCCCATCATTCCACCCCTCGGTCAACACTAAAAGAATTTTTCAATTCGAACCAGTAGTTTCTGAGACACCAACTTCCCCGGCTTTAAACATTTTTCATTTCTGCTCCGCTCCTATTGGTCATAGCGTCAAAAAGAATTTTTCAAATCGAACCAGTAGATACTAACGACACTCAATTGTTTTGCCTTCCCGGAACCTCTCCACTAAAATTTTAACTTTATCGTATGGTATTAAAGTTCAAATTGACTTTTAAGTATTATTACGAATCGATTGTATGGGAGTACAGAAAAGTGTTGTTTTTAGACTTTTTCAGACAATTTTTCATTTTTTTCTCTCCGTAAGAACCATCCTCGTACTTCGAGGAATATTCTAAAAAAAGAATTAGCGAAATCGGTCCAGCCGTTCACGCGTGATGCGATGACAACGGAAAACGGGTTTTATTTTTATATATATAGATAGCAAATAAAACAAAAAAGAAACCCTTCTGGAAAAACTGCATCGAAATTGGTTGAAAAATGAGGCAGTAATTCATATTTTAAATTCTGGAGTGGAGGCATATTGGTGATATCTTGCTATCCCTTTCCAACGCATGTATCGTTATGGCGTGACGTGATTGTACTGATACTTCTCTTTCCGCAGTTTGAAGGTTACACCAAACTTCAAAGGCTTATAACTTTTTTATTTTGGAGAATATTTCAATATTTCTTTCTGTTCTACATTTTAGATGACATAAATTTCGTATAAAATTAATTTAAAAATATTAATCAAGTACTCAATTGTTGCGGTAGACAGTGTCTATGTCTATATAGACTGCACGCCACTGGTAGTGTACTCACTTCGCCATGCTCGGATAATAAAAGATGCGACCTGATTATAAAATGACGTCACAATTACGTAAGCATAGATTATGTGCGTTGTGTAACGGGATTCCATGGTGTATTGTAAACACATGGACTTAAAAAAAGATGGACGGAGCTCTAGGAACGTTGAAAGTGGAGCAGTGTTTTCGACCCATTCGATCAGTCACCTCATTACGTGTTGATAGATTGAAAAACATAACATAAGCTCACGCCTGTATCCCCGAAGGGGTAGCAGAGGCGCACTAGCCAACTAGTACACCCACATACCGTCGAACTTAGTTTCGTCCCAGATGTGATAGGGGGCGAGCCTATCGCCATATCGGGCACAAATTCTAGATTCCGGGCTGATATAGAAAAATTCAATATCACTTTGTCCGACCCGGGGATCAAACCCGAGACCTCAGGACGGTAGTCGTACCGAAATACAACTGCGCCACCGAGACAGTCCATGGTATTCTACAACATGGATTTAACAATTAACATGGATGGTGTATTGTAAACACATGGACGTAAAAAAAAGATGGACGGAGCGCTGGAAACGTTGAAAGTGAAACAGTGTTTTCGGCCCATTCGATCAGTGGCCTCCATTCAAATTCAAATTCAAATCATTTATTCTGCAAATAGGATATTTTATACCCCTTTCACATGTCAATTGCGAGTATATATTGATTTTAGGATATTGATAAAGTAATAATGGCGTCGGCATTTCGTGGCTATCCCTGAGAAGAAATGCCGAAACAAACTCAAGGGTTATGGCCTCTTTTAAAGTCCAGACAATACATGATACATAAAATTACAATTTAAAATGTCAACTTATTTCTAAATACAATAATATATTAATATGCCAATAGAGCAAAGTCAGAAAAATTAATTACGTGTCGATAGATTAAATACACCCGCTAGTCACACACCTAGTCCTGACCCCACACTAGGTATAACCTGTATCGTGAGTGTCAGCGACTATGAGAGACTTTCGGTCTCACAACACCCAGACTTGAAACAAATATCTCTGGGCCACACAAAAACTTGTCGCAATGCGGGAATCGAACCCGCGGTCTCTCGCTTCACAGCCGGCTACTCGCCCACTGCGCCATGGAGGCTGTCGAAATTGATTGAATGAGCCGTAAACCCTGCTTCATACTGATTTCTTAAGTTTACGTGAATATTATACATTGAAATAAAACTATTCTTACGGATTCTATCACGATTAGGTTTTAATTATTATTCCCGACGTTTCGAAGGCTTTGCAGTCCAAAAAATGTCCAATTTGGACAAATGACACCTCAGTCTGACCCGTGACAACGAAGACTGCAAAGCCTTCGAAACGTCGGGAATAATAATTAAAACCTAATCGTGATAGAATCCGTAAGAATAGTTTTATTTCAACCCTGCTTCACTTTGAATGTTGCTAGCGCTCCGTCCATCTATTTTTTATGTCCGTGTATTACTAACTGTAGAGGGGCTATCGAGCAAGTTTCCATACAAAAAATATTCTCAAACGTCAATAACTATCTACCGCTTATTACAAACGAGAGCGCTTATTACCATTTACTCCCTAGAATGTTCAAGAATCACGTAAGACAATTTTACTACGTCCCCCCCAGACGTGGAGGCAGTGGTAAAACTGTTTATTATTATGTATGTTAGCTTGTAAGGTATTTATCTCTGGGCCATAGTTGCCTGAAAATAAATAAATAAATAAAAAATAAATAAAATAAAACACTTTTCCCCGCGATAACAAAAAAAAAAAAAAAAAAAAATACAATTTTATTGTCTAAACATTATTATGCTGGCACGACCTTCCGCGCGTATGTTTCAAACACGACTGAGTGAGTTATGACCAAGAGGTCACAACTTTTGTATCACAAGTTTCGTGCTGTTGTCTAGTCTATTTCTTTGAACGGTGGTCACCAGCACCATGCCGGCCTGCATGCTTCTTCACACTCCGAAGAGAGAAGCAATTAAATAAAAATAAATAAATAAATAACACCCAACAGTCACATACATAGTCCTGACCCCACACTAAGATCGAGTCTTGTGTCGTGGGTATCAGGAACTACGAGAGACTTTTGGTCTCACAACACCCAGACCCGAAACAAATATCTGTAGGCCATACAAACATTTGTCTCAGTGCGGGGATCGAACCCGCGGCCTCTCGCTTCACAGCCGGCTACTCGCCCGCTGCGCCACAGAGGCTGTTCCTCTGTATTTTGAGTTGTAAAGCCCCGCTGTAGACAGTAACGTCTACAGCACGAATCTGCTCAATTTCATACCACTGTCTCACAGAAAACCGATGTAAAGTGGCAGCTTGCTGTCGCGTTTCGTTCGGGGAGTGAGATTTTCGTTGGCCAAAATAATAATAAATACACCCAACAGTCACACACATAGTCCTGACCCCACATTAGGTGTAACCTGTATCGTGGGTGTCAGAAACTACGAGAGACGCACGCTCTCACAACACCCAGACCCGAAACAAATATCTACGGGCTACACAGACATTTGTCTCGGTGCGGGAATCGAACCCGCGATATCACGGTTCACAGCCGGCTACTCGCCCGCTACTCCCCGGAGGCTGTCAAGAACTGAGGCTGTTTCTTGTCCAATCTGTAAGTTTTTTTTATAGCAGGGACTAGCAAACGAGCAAATGGGTCACCTGATGGTAAATGATCTCCACCGCCCATAGACAACCAAGACACAAGCAGATCATGGTTGCGTTGCCATTTGCCAACCTAAAAAGAGGGAATGGTAGGGGAGGGAAAAGGGCTACCGGAAATCTCACTCTCCTAGCGAAACGCGACAGTGAGCTGCCACTTTATGTCGGGTTGTTTTCTTTTTTTATTTTTTTTTTAGGAAGGTTTACAGACAAATAAATACAATATGTGTAGATTATGTGAATAGGCCTATGCTAATTACAAATCTTCGCAAATGAATTACCATGTAATGTTTTGGGCTTTATGAATATGATTAATTAATTTACAAAGATAATTATGTAATAATGTTGTTATTATTGTTATTGCAAAAAGATTTTAGTAAAGTGTGTCCTTAAAGATGTGGTGGTTTTCTATGAGACAGTGGTATCTGCCCGGTCGAGCCGGTTGGCAATGCAATCATGATACATTTGTGTGTTGTGTGTCTATGGGCGGTGGAGATCACTTACCATCAGGTGACCCATCTGCTCGTTTGCCGTATCTATAAAAAAGCGTCAATTCTAATACCTTTACATAAGAGTTAGATGCTCAATACTTTTCAAGCGATTTACATCCATACTACCTTGTTATAAGATTGGTAATGCTTCGCCGGGTGTGGGGGTTGGAGGGGGGGTGGTGGGGTGGTTTCAAGGCCCACCCTTGACCTTGTCCCAAAGCTGTAGGTCGATAAATGGAGCTAGACTACGTGTTTGATACCTAGATGCCTAAAAATCTTTTTTTAACCGAACTGTGTTTATTTGGTCCTATATTACATAAGCTCACGCATTTATCCCCGAAGGGATAGGCAGAGGCCTCGACTGACTGCGTCGGTGGCGTGGTGGTATTTCGGTACGACTACGGTTCTGAGGTCTCGGGTTCGATCCCCGGGTCGGGCAAAGTGATATTGGATTTTTTTATATCAGCCCGGAGTCTGGAATTTGTGCCCGATATGGTGATAGGCTCGCCCCCTATCACATCTGGGACGGAGCTAAGCTCGGCGAAATGTGGGTGTTCTAGTTCGCTAGTGCGCCTCTGCCTACCCCCTTCGGGGATACAGGCGTGAGCTTATGTTATGTTATGTGGGTAGGCAGAGGCGCACTAGCGAACTAGAATACCCACATATCGCTGAGCTAATTTCTGTCCCAGATGTCGAGCCTATCGCCATATGGGGCACAAATTCCAGATTCCGAGCTGATATTGTAAAATCCAATATTACTTTGCCCGTCAGATCGAACCCGAGACCTCCGGACGGTAGTCGTACCGAAATAACGAAATTGTTTTTATTGTCGACCGACTGTAAAAAAAGGGGAAGTCCTCAATTCGTCTGTATTTTTTTATATAACAAAGATATATTAACTAAAGGAAATATAAAAAGTGCCCTTAACCGACGCGAATGTATGAAGAGATTGATAAAAGTAGATGAAGCGAAAGTAGTGTGTCAGAATCGGGCGAAGTGGAAATCCATAGTCTCTGCCTACCCCTATGGGATACAGGCGTGATATTATGTATGTATGTATGTATGTACAAAGATAATGTGGACCGATTTTCAGTGATTATTTTACCACTACGGGCCTCCCTCCTGTAATTCCTGTAATCAAATTGTAAAACATCTGTAGTTCATTCACCTCAATACTGTAAGCAAATGATAATAATATACTTAGACAAAATAAATTATAGAATGTATAAAACACAATCCCAATAATTAATCACAAAAAAATACCATCTTAATTATTTACACAATTATTATATTTTATTTAATGAGCGCAGATCTTGGTTGGCCATTTGGCCTGGATTCCAAAAAAGAAAAAAAAAGAGAGGGGGTCGGCACGTCATTCCCGCGTAAAAAATTAATTAATACAAAAAGAAGAAAGTCTATTTAAAAGCTTTTGACTAAAATTTAAAGTAAGTAATATTGGTAGGTAAGCCACTTTTTAAAGAAAGAAGAAGAAGAAATAATGTTGAATCTCTCTGAGAGTATTGCTTTTAACAATACAGACATCACTAAATACAGTACTTCCGTAACAAACCAACAAATTGGACACACTTAAAATCCTAGACATTGTTTTTAACCAAAGAGATTTAATATTATAGACTTTAGAGGGGCTAACAAGCAAGTTTTCATACAAAGAAATTGATCTCAAACTTCAAATCAAATCATTTATTTGACAGCCTCCGTGGCGCAGCGGGCGAGTAGCTGGCTGTGAAGCGAGAGGCCGCGGGTTCAATCCCCGCACCGAGACAAATGTTTGTATGGCCTACAGATATTTGTTTTGGGTCTGGGTGTTGTGAGACCGAAAGTCTTTCGTAGTTCCTGATACCCACGACACAAGACTCGATCTTAGTGTGGGGTCAGGACTATGTATGTGACTGTTGGGTGTTATTTATTTATTTATTTATTTATTGAGTCCATAAAATATATACATACATACATAAACTCACGCCTGTTTCCCGTTGGGGTAGGCAGAGACTAAGGAGCGCCAATTGCTTCGGTTCAAACACACCTCTTTCGCTTCTTCCACAGTCATCAGTCTTTTCATGCAGGCTCGTCGGTTACGAAAACTCCTTATTTGGCCCTTTTTCAGGAGATCGCAAATTTGGTCCTTAAAGGTACGTCTAGGACGTCCTCGGCCGACACTACAATCACTTCCGCTACATAAATTTCTTTCGTCACTCTGCTTTCATCCATCCTTTCAATGTGGCCAAACCACCGGAGCATTCCTTTCTCAATCCTCGTCACTACATCTTCCTTAAATCCACATTTCTCTCTTATGCTGTTATTCCTCAATCATTCAACTTCAATGAAAATGTTCAAACATTATTAGATTCCGTCAAATTTTAACTTTACCGCCTGTTCGTAAAGCTGTTTCGCCAGTGAAGAACGGGCAAGAAACTCTGACGTTGCTCTTTTTAACACCAATTTACAGTCGGCTGCTAATACAGTACAGCACCAGATACAGAAAGACCTTAAATTAGAGCAGCTAAACCATGATAATAATAGATATCTAATAATATAGGACAAAGTAACATACAAGATACACTGAGCGACCCCCATAGCCACGGCAAGTTGAATCAACTACTTATTACAATGCGAGGGCGATTATTACAATTTACACCCTAGAATGTTTTGTGAATGGTTAAGAATCACGTACATCAATATAATATACCATAGATGCACAGTTCTTTGCAAATATCCTCCTAAAAAGTGGTCTCGGGAACAAAACAAAGAAAAAGATCACAAGTTCAAATTCAATCAACACAAATATAACTCTATGCGTGTGTTATAAAGTAGCTTTTTAATTGACATGAGCAAGCGTTCTTAAATTTGAATTTTGAAATTTAGAATTCTATCGGCGTCCGACTGTAGGCAAAAGAAGTGCTTAAGCACTCCTTTGCTGTCCCATTTTCCGAGCGTCAACTGTGCATCTAGGTAAATAATATATCGATGATCACGTAAGATAAGTTTATTCTCTCAATATTATTTCGCTGGCCGACCTGGCGCGCGTATATTTAAAATAAACTGAGCGACTTATGTCCACTAGGTCATAACTTTTGGATCACAAATTTTGTGCTGGTGTCTCATCTATATACTGTTGAATGTCTTTGATTTTAACACTTAGCGACAAGAATCATTCTCACAAAGGATTTGCAACCCTAATCAAAGGCATGACGGTTTCTTATCCAAGAGATGATTCTGTTGGCTGTTTAAGGCGAAAAGGAACAAAAGAATAACGTGTCTAATTGAGTACCACTCGTTTTGCGTCGGTTGAGAGGCGTTGATAATGCTTTAGTCGGATATTTGGCAAAAAATTAATTAAGATTTAACATAAAATAAGCTCTCGTCTGTAACCCCGAAGGGGTAGGCAGAGGTACACTAGCGAACTAGTACACATTTCGCCGAGCTTAGTTCCGTTCCATATGTGATAGGGGGCGAGCCTATCGCCATATCGGGCACCCCACACTAGGATAACCTGTATCGTGGGTATCAGAGACTATGAGAGACGCACGGTCTCACAGCACCCAAATTTGAAGCAAATATCTGTGGGCCACACAAACATTTGTCTCAGCACGAATCGAACTCGCGGCCTCTCGCTTCACAGCCAGCTACTCGCCTGACAAGCCACGGAGGCTGCCGGCTGTATTATAGATTAGAAAGTTAGCTCGCCCCCCCCTATCACATCTGGGACGGAACAAAGCTCGGCGAAATGTGGGTGTTCTAGTTCGCTAGGGCGCCTCTGCCTACCCCTTCAGGGATACAGGCGTGAGCTTATGTTATGTTATGTTAATAATTTGTGTTCTGATCAACACAGTACGAGCTCACGGTGTCTTGAGGTCTGGCAGCTGGTCGTTTGGGTTCCTCGAACAAAACGCGAGGCCTAAAAATTAAAAAAAAAAACGTGATAGAATCCGTATAAAATGTTTAATTTCAACGGAGCTCATCTCGTCTGATATCGGATCAGTAACCGCTGAGAATGATTAGCGTATATAAAACTAGGTCAAACGGGCAGGGCTGCCTCTTGGCACTCTTACATAATAAACAAGTATACATATTTGTCACAACATAGTCCAAGACACGATCTTGGCGTCAAAGGCAGCCGGTCGTAAAAATTAAGCCAAATCCTTTCTGTAACATTCATTAAGGTGGGGTAATGGCAGGTAGAAAGAAAGTTATATTTTTATCCGGGCACGACAAAATGACTACACTACACGTGATGGTAAGAGTAGTGAGGACCAAGAAAACGATATCCATGGCAATGGCCTATGGCTCATAAATCAGGAGTTTCTAAGATGCAAATTTCCCCGCTTTTGCAACATTTTTCATTTATACTCCGCTCTTATTGGTCATAGCGTGATGTTATATAGCCTATAGCCATCCTAGATAAATGGCCTATCCAAAACAAAAACAAAATTTCAATTCGAACCACCAGTTTCTAAGATGTAAATTTCCCCGCTTTTGCAAAATTTTTCGTTTATGCTCCGCTCTTATTGGTCATAGCGTGATGTTAAATAGCCTATAGCCATCCTAGATAAATGGCCTATCCAAAACAAAAACAAAATTTCAATTCGAACCACCAGTTTCTAAGATGTAAATTTCCCCGCTTTTGCAACATTTTTCGTTTATGCTCCGCTCTTATTGGTCATAGCGTGATGTTAAATAGCCTATAGCCATCCTAGATAAATGGCCTATCCAAAACAAAAACAAAATTTCAATTCGAACCACCAGTTTCTAAGATGTAAAATTCCCCGCTATTGCAAAATTTTTCGTGTCTGCTCCGCTCCTATTGGTCATAGCGTGATGTTATATAGCATATCGCTATCCTCGATAATTGGCCTATCCAACATAAAAATAATTTTTCAAAAAAAATAAAAAATTATCTAGGATGACTAAAGGCTATATAACATCACGCTATGACCAATAAGAGCGTGTTCAAACAAACAAACTCTTCAGCTTTATAATATTAGTATAGATTATAGTTGGTTATAATCTGTGTCAGCCCTAGTGGTTGGTCATTTGCGGTAACTCGTCTAATAAGGAGAGCCTTGGCGACGTCCATTGTACAGCCGCTGTGCTAATGAGAAGCTATGACCTTAAAATGAGCAGGTAGACACGTTGGCACGGCTATCCAAGTACCAGTCAGTACCATCTTTACCGTAAGGGCACACGGGCCTCGTAGCCATGGCCCCCCAAAATCTGTTAAGTAGTACATAGACACCCAAGACACAAAAAGAATCATGGGCGCGTTGCCAACCTAAAATGTGGGAATGGAAGGGGAGGGAAAAGGGACAGGGAGGGGCAATTGAGCCACCGGAAATCTCACCGAACGAAACGCGACAGTTGCCACTTTACGTCGATTTTCTGTGAGACAGTAGTATAAAACCCGTCGAGCCGACCTATTTGATTAACTTCGTTGCGGGATGAAAACATTTTTGCATTATCGGAGACTCGCCTTCATTGCTCGGTGTCTTAAAATGCGTGCCATTGTTGATCCAGGCTTACAGGTAACTGCCGTAACTGTCTACAGCGTCACTAACACTCAAAAAAAGATAAATTAAAAAAGTACAAAGCCCGAACATCTATTAGCAATCTGTCCCAGTTTCAGCTACGCTATCACCACGATCTCATTATGCCTTTACTGATTGAAGTCTAAAAATAAAGTAAGATTCATAATGAGCGTCTA
Organism: Clanis bilineata; assembly: GCA_036417725.1. Lineage (NCBI taxonomy): Eukaryota > Metazoa > Arthropoda > Insecta > Lepidoptera > Sphingidae > Clanis > Clanis bilineata. Next base: position 7,744,653 of record CM071138.1, on the reverse strand, counting down.
GAAAGCCAGCTCTCAATTAGAGAAAGCTTTTTACATTCAAATGTATTCAGGATCATTGTAATGTAGATTCCATTTAACTGCCTTTTTAGGGTTCTGTACCAAAAAGGAAAAACAGAACCTTTATAGGATCACTTTCTTGTCCGTCCGCCTGTCACGACACTTTCTCAGGAACGCATGGAGCTAACAAGCTGAAATTTATATCAAATAGGTCTACTGTCCCTTGGAGCTGTGAACAAATCAAAGTTCTAATCCAACGCAATCAAAAGATACAGCCGTTTATGCCGCAAATTTTCGACACTCGCAAGGGAATCAAAACCTACAAGGTACTTCCCGTGAACTCAGAATCTTGAAATTTGCTACGAAGCAACGTCTTATAGCACAGATAAAGAAAAAAATGCGAAATTTATTATATACCTACATGTTTGTACGGAACCATCGGTGCGCGAGTTAGACACGCACTTGGCCGATTTTTTACAACAGACTGGTAAACGAGTAGGTGGGTCATCTGATAAGTAGTATCCATCTATCTTTTCTATATCTGTTCGTTTGTCTCGCTAAAACTCGAGAATGGCTGGACCGATTTGTCTATTTTTGATAAATACCAGCGGGCTATGGAACGCAGCAAGCAGCGATAGCTCAGTTGGGAATGGTATGGACTGCCGAGACAAGTGTCGGAGGTTCGAGACCAACCACAAAATGGAGCATACACCTCTGACTTTTCTATGTTAAGTGTATTTTCATTGTGAAATATCGCTTGCTATAACGATGAAGGAAAACATCGTGAGGAAACCTGCATACCCGAGAATTTCTTCACAGGAATTTCGAAGGTATGTGAAGTCTGCCAACCCGCATTAGTCCAGCGTGGTAGACTAAGGCCTAACCCCTCTCATTAGTAGAGGAGGCCCGTGCCCAGCAGTGGGACAGTAATATTACAGGGCTGATATTATTATTATTATTATTTATGGAACGCAGCGTGCTGGGGGTCCTGTTGACTGACCGCATCAGAAACAGCGCGCTGCGTTCTAAAACCCAGATCAGACGTAGGGTTTAGGGCTGCAAGCATTAAATGGACTTGGGCTGCCTGTTAGACGAGTATTGGGCAAAACTCCTCACAGAGTAAATGGACCTGGGCTGGCCACGTGTGCCGCCTGACAGACGAGTATTGGGCATAACTCAGCACAGAGTGGAGTCCGAGAAAAGTTACGCGGCCTCGCGGCAGGCCCAGAAAGAGGTGGCGAGACGAACTAGAAGGCTTGGCCGCAGAGGGCTTTAAACCGAGAAGAGTGGATAGAGGGTAGAGAGGACTTTGCCCTGCAGTGGGACGAACATGGCTGATGTATGTATGTACCAAAAAACGACAATTTAATTTTCCACTGACTTCCAAAAAGGAGAAGGTCCTCAATTCGTCTGTTTTTTTTATGTATGTTACGCGATATCTCCGCCGAATGTGGACCGATCTTCAAAATTCTTTGTGTTTGATAGAACTTATTTCAAGGGTGGTCCCATATAAATTTGGTCTCGATCGGATTTGAAGTCGGTCCGTTAAGCTTTTATTTGTGGTTAGTACGTACCATTCCCAACTGACCAATCGCTTAGCTAACAATAGCTAACTGAGCAATGTTTAATAATATATATAATATGTATCTTACATACATACATACATAGACTCACGCCTTTTTCCCATAGGCGTAGGCAGAGACAACGGATTTCCACTTGCTACGATCCTTACACACCTCTTTCGCCTCATTCAGTGTCATTACATTCTTCATGCATGCACGTCGGTTTAGGGTACTTTTAACTTTTTATGTATCTAAGGCTCAATTGCACCACTATTATTAACCTAGAGTTAGTCCTAACCGCAAGCTAAATTGACAGAAAATGTATGAATGGCATGTAACTTAACTTGCGGTTAGGACTAACTCTAGATTAATAATAGTGGTGCAATTGGGTCTTATTGTAATATATATCTTAATAATATGTTTCATTGTAATCGTCGACGTATCCTATCGTATATTCGTAACTATTTCGTTTGTTTTTCCCAAGATGTCCGTATTTAGCGGCATCTTTATTGAATAGAGCTGTTGGCGACAGTCCAAGGGTCTACGTCCTGATAACTATGCGTTTCGTTTTATTGCCATGTTGATCTACATTATATAAGCGAACTAGATGTGATATTACTGTCTCAGAGAAAACAGGCTTAAAGTGACAGCTCGTTGAGAGAGATTTCCGATGGTCCAATTGCCCTCTCCATTTCCCAATTCCCACTCCCTTTCTTTTAGGTCGACGATGCCACCATTAATCTTTTTATCTTGGGTGTCTATGGGCGGTGGATATCATTTAGGCTGTGATCTATAGAGAAAGAAAAAATATTTATTCGGCACAGCATTATGTGAACTTCGACTAAGTCTAAGTTAAAAAAACTAACTTAGTGAGGATTTGGATTTTTTATCGGACTTTGATTTCTTCCGAATCATTTTCTACAAGAAAATCTTTGCTTAGTCTCTCTGTCGTTATCCATATAAAAAATATCTCGGACTAAGTCGAAGTTAGATTTAAAAATTGGAAATCCCCACTGAGTTCAGTTTCTTTGACTCAGTCTTAGTCGAAGTTCGTTCTATAGATTTCAGCCTTACCATAAGGTGACCCATCTGCTCGTTTGCCGGCCTCTGCTATAAAAAGACCGGGCATTTTTTTACTCAAAAGAAGGGCATAAGATACTTTTAAAACAAACACAAAAGCAATCAATTTACTTTCCTAATGGAACATAAAAGAAAAACAAAGCGATGACAGATGGCGGTCGAATCAATTAACTTAACGATGGTTAACTACAGTTTATATTTAACTTTGTGGGGAAACTTTCGTTTTCAATATAGATATCAATTGCCGAACTAATATTTGGAATAATATTTTCATCTACCCGACAAAAAGCGTCTAAAATCACTTATTTCACACTGTCCATTTTCGTTGATGTTTATCGTATAAATTCACATCACATATAAACAACAAGCACAACTTTAGACTAGAATATGAAAAAAATCAATAAAACAAGCGACCAAACGCACCGTCAGAATTCCCGCCAAATTACACTTTAAATTACTCTTAGCATTTCGGTGTTGCCAATTTAATAATTTAAGTATCCTCCTAAATGATATAAGTATGCTTATTTTAAGTGTAGGCTAACACTCCTGCTCGTTTTACAGTTTCTGCTGTAAATCCCTTTTCCCTCCCCTTCCATGTCCTCCTTTTAGGTAGGCAACGCACCCATGATTCTTATTGTGTCTTGGGTGTCTATGGGCGGTGGAGATCACTTACCATCAGGTGACCCATCTGTTCGTTTGCCAGTTTCTGCTATAAAAAAAACCCTTCTGCCTACCCTCCCAGTACCCGCGTGATGGTTCGTCCTACAATACTGACTCATACAAACTTGTGAGCCGAACAAGGCAGATTTTTAAGTGTGCCTCATTAAAAGGCGCGCGTGCCTTCCTCCGTCGCCTTAATTAGAGGCAGACACCGAGAAATTTGCGGAATTGTGTCGGGTTAAATTCCGTCTAATGATAATTAACACCCGGTTTATGAAAGGATGGTGTAAATAGATTCAACATAGCTATTTGACCACATAAACTCAAAAGTATTTTTTGTTATAGCAAAGACTGGCAAACGAGCATGGATCACCTGATGGTAAGTGATCTCCACAGCACATAGACAGTAATAGACAGAAAAAGAGTAAAGATTCTATTCTCGAATAGACAGTCTGACCCGTGACAACGAAGACTGTAAAGCCTTCGAAACGTCGGGAATAAAAATTAAAACCTAATCGTGATAGAATCCGTAAAAATAGTTTTATTTCAACGAGAAAAGAGATTGGGAAAGTGGAGGGAGGAATTGGGGCACCGGAAATCTCACTCACTGAATGAAACGTAACAGAGAACTTACGCCCAAATGGTCAAACGCTGCTCAACTTTAACGGCTTCTTATATTGATTTTCGATATACAATTTTGACAGATAAGGCGGCCTTAAACGACATAAGGCGTCCTTAAGTGTATGAACATTCGGCGGTTAGTCTCGCTTTTCAGTGAGACAGTGGAATCTGCCCAGTCGAGCTGATCCATCCGTGCTGTAGGCATTACACAACGTGGCTCTACCACTATAATTCAACCACTTAAATCGTGGTAGACATAACATAACATAATATAAGCTCACGCCTATATCCCCGAAGGGGTACGCAGAGGTGCACTAGCCAACTAGAACACCCACATTTCGCCGAGCTTAGTTCCGTCCCAGATGTGATAGGGGGCGAGCCTATCGCTATATCGGGCTCAAATTCCAGACTCCGGACTGATATAGAAAAATCCAATATCACTTCGCCCGACCCCGGGGATACAACACGAGACCTCAGAACCGTAGTCGTACCGAAATACCACCACGCCACCGAGGCAGTTGTAGGGCCAAGCTGTAAACAGTTACGTCTACAACGCATCTTCTTTCTTTATTTCTTTTTGCTGTCGCGTTTCGTTCGGTGAGTGAGATTTCTGGTGGCCCATTTCAGCCCACCCATCCACCCATCCCTTTTCCCTTCCCTTCCATTCGCTCCTTTCTGATTGGTAACGCACTCATGATTATTTTTGTCTTGGGTGTCTATGGGCGGTGGAGATCACTTACCATCAGGTGACCCATCTGCTCGTTTGTCAGACTCAGCTAAAGTATTCAATATTGCAATACGGGTAATTAAGTAGGCTAAGGGGGTGTGGGGGTGTGATCGTCCTAATTAGTAATTAACACTGGGTTTATAAAAACTTGGTCAAAACAGATTTAACATAGCTTAATTTGAACTCTTCATAATCACTAAATAATCACAAATTTAAAAACTTAACTGACAGACTTCCAATTTACCGATCGTGACTTAATTTATATGGGACCACCCTTGAAATAAGCTCTATCGAACACAAAAAGAATTTTGAAAATCGATCCACATTTGGCGGAGATATCGAGTAACATACATAAAAAAAATACAGACGAATTGAGGACCTTCTCCTTTTGTGGAAGTCGTCGAAAAATCACAAAATGTTTTAACGACGGAAATGAGCTCGGCGAAATGTGGGTGCTCTAATTTACTAGTTCGCCTCTGCCTACCCCTTCGGTGATACAAGCGTGACGTATGGGTGTATATTACCGGTTTTTTGGACTACACTACACTTACCATCAAGTCTAGCGTAGTCTCTTTGCCGTGCTCGGATAAAACAAAACTTAAATTTGAACCCGGGACTCCCCGGTCCACAGCCCATACTCTACCACTAAAAGCAGGCCCAGACTGCTTAGCAATTGACTACTACATGATCAAACATTAAATCAGAAGCACGTACATAAACCCAGCATAATCCGAGGATGTGATGAGAAGCGACACCCTGGCGGGCACCAGGACCCACGCGGTGGAGCCCCCGCGCTCCACCGCCTACTACTACGCGGATTTAGAGCGCATCAAGAGAAATGACCCCCCAAAACCAGAAGCTGATGTCAGCGAACACAACGGCTTCAACGAGGTGGTCAGCGATGGACCCGTGGTGGAGATACCTCCGCACAGAGACCGGGTACGGCAGTGGAGTCTACCTGAGTACACGCCAGAGAACTCCAGAAAGCTGGAAGAGACTTATTCAACTGCTGGGACTTTTCCAATGCCAGAACCTAAAGAGAAGGAGCCGTTACTCGCTGAGCTGGAAGTGGTGGGGCGTCTGCCGTTGACGCAACTGGAAACGGCATCAGGAGTGCGAAGAAGCAGGAGTTGGTACCTATGCTGTCCTAATGTTGGTGATGAGGAGGTGTCCAGGGAGTCTTCGTGGAGGTACTCCAGCCTCCGGCCAGTGACAGCACCTCCATTGCCGGGACAGAACGGGATGAGCGTGGTATGTAAGATTGCCGGGTTTGGTGGTGGTTTAGGGGTTTGGTATTTTAGTTTTGAGCGTTTTTAAGGTATTTTTTATAAATACACCCAATACTTGGATGAACAGTATCGCCTTTACCATATGAGCACACAGGGCTCGTGCCATAAGATTTAACGATGACTATCATAATTTTCGAACAGTATTAGTACTAGGGGTTGAAAAAAAACAAGATTTTACGGATTTTACCGCGATTTGTTTTGGATTTATTTTATTTTTAGTCCCGATGTTTCGAAAGCTTTGCAGCCTTCGTGGTTACGGGTTTTTAAATTTATATAATTTTAAAATGTAGATACTGTAATATTAACATTTTGTACAACTGACACTTTAGTCCGACCAGTGACCACCACTCTAAAGCTTTCGAAACGTCGGGACTCAAAATAAATACAAAACAAATCGCGATCAAATCCGTAAAAACTTGTTTTGTTTCAATGAATAACATTCGCGTAAAACTATGAAACCATTTGTGCTAGGGATACTGGTGACCCATCGGCCTGGTTGCCAGTCGTTGCTGTAAATAAATTATCATCTTCCCCAGGTCCCGACCCAGGCCACCAACGACATGGCTTCGTTGAAGGCAGAAAGAGACGCGTTAGCAAGAGCCCTAGCTGCTGAGAGACAGAGAGCGGCCACAGCTGCGAGAGCTCATGATGCGAGACTCGCGGAGCTTCACGGGGTTATAGCTGAACTGGTCAGGAGACGGGCGGCTGATAAACATGCCAGGGCTATTCCAGAGGAAGAGGTGTCAGGTAAGACCTTAGGGAACGTACCCATATGACGTGACCAGTTCTTTAAATTACTGCGCTTAGTCACATTGGGTATCTTAGGTTTTCGTCATGTAGTCAATATCCTCTAGGGAAATCTTGTGCCTTTTCGAGCTTTATTCAAATATGGCGCGCAGCGTTTACCAAAGTGAGTTAGTCACAGGTGGCAACACATCATAATATTTTGATTTGTAGATAGTCAGGGCGGCTCGGCCTCCGGTGGCCCATACGCTTATGTAACATATACATATATGTGCCGCCTCCGACGGGTTAACTTTTCTTCGACAAAAAATTATTTAAAACCATATTGACATATGACAATTTTTATAAAAAAAAAACCCTCCCCCGGAGACCACCCGTAGTACATGCCACGATCCTCCCTCTCCCTCTAGATTTCATGTAGTAATTTATAAATATAATTTTAAATTAAGAAAAACTAAAAAAACAAAATATTATGATGTGTTGCCACCTGTGACTAAAAAGTGCTGAACGCTGCGCGCCGTATTTGAAAATAGCTCGAAAAAGTAGGTGATTTCCCTATAGGATAATGACTACGTGACAAAAACCTAAGTCCAAACCTCCCCCCCCCCGCCCCCTGTGACCAAGCGCGGTATTTTGAAGACCCCCTCCCCCCAAAATGGGTCCCGTCTTATGGGTACGTTCCCTTACAAGTTTACAGTACATTATTTATTTATTTTATTTTAGGATCATAAACATTTTTACAAGTTTATATATTGCATACAATTTGAAGTCCAAATGTTGCCATGATTACAGACGAAAAAAATGTTTGTCAAGAATCCAATTTCAGATTAAAATGCATTATTATTAAGTGGCCTACCCCAGAAGTTTACGCTTATAAAATTTTTACATTTGTAGATGAATGCGAGTCCACAACACAACTGGCTGGGGAGTTAGACAACGACGCGGACAGATCCAGAACTGAACAGGTAATAACACTCGCTAGTCGCACACATAGGTTGCACACACTAGATAATAACATAACATAACATAAGCTCACGCCTGTATCCTAGAAGGGGTAGGCAGAGGCGCACTAGCGAACTAGAACACCCACATTTCGCCGAGCTTAGTTCCGTCCCAGATGTGATAGGGGGTGAGCCTATCGCCATATCGGGCACAAACTCCAGACTCCGGTCTGATATGGAAAAATCCAATATCACTTTGCCCGACCCGGGGATTGAACCCAAGACCTCAGAACCGTAGTCGTACCGAAGCACCACCACGCCACCGAGGCAGGCACACTAGATAATATTTTCAATGGTTTTTGAAGGCATCTCAAAATTAGGTTAGTCACTTAACGGCATTTTAGCTTGAGGATGGCAGTGTGTTGCCTCCCCCAAAGATTTCCAGATCGACCACCACCTGGTAGAGGCCTAAAATACTATCAGCAGTGGCGTAACTACATGTCTGCAAAATGCCACGGGCCCCAGACCATAGGGGGCTCCAGCGGTGATCGGAAGAAGGCCGTGAATCGAAAAGTCATAACCGTATAGGGAGTTCTGGGCTGAAAAGACCTACATCCAATGAATTTGCCACGGGCCCCCAACGCTATGGTTACGTCACTGACTAACCGCTATATACTACAATTCATGTTTACGTGCTAGAACGATTCTTCGTCCCTGGCAAGTCCAGCTGAGCTGCCGACTCCTCAGGAGCCCAAGGTGGCGCCAGACGTGCCCGATACCACGGACACCAGCTCCAACGAGCCGTCACCGTGAGTTACACATCAAATCATAAATTCAATAATTGGGTCATCATCATCATCAGCCATAGGACGTCCACTGCTGAACATAGGCCTCCCGCAAAGATTCCCAGATCGACCTGTTGGAAGCGGCCTGCATCTAGCGATTAAATTTATAATTTGGTACTTGACTAATATTTTTTTATTAATTATATATGAAATTAACCCCATCTCAAATATAGCACTGAAAGAATTATTGAAATATTCTTAAAAATAAAAAAGTTATAAGCATTTGAAATTTGGTGTAACCTTCAAACTGCGGAAAAGAGAAGTATCAGTAAAATCACGTCAGGGCCATAACGATGCGTGCCTTAGAAAGGGATAGCAAGATATCCCCACTACATCCCCACTCTTGCTCATTGCAGAATTTAAAATATGAATTACTGACTCATTTTTCAACCAATTTCGATGCAGATTTTACAGAAGAGTTTCTTTTTTGTTTTATTTACTAATACATATAAAAATGTGTACAAAATCAAACATAGTCAAGTAACCAATTGAATAAAATGTTATATATTTAGATTCTATCAAAAGTTGTGGAGCCAGTTCAGAAAGTTGGTTCACCAGAGAAGAACGTTCGAGGAACTCTGACGTTGCTTTTTTACAAGCTTTTATTTAGTTTCACCTGTCTCGTTGTCTGTAATCAAATCTTGCAATCTAGATTAGACCCACTTCCCGGTGTCAGATTGGATTCAAATTTGGTGTACTTATGTATCTGCGGTGACAATACAATGGTATGGTAACATCGAGCTGGTCTGATGGAGACTGAAGATAACTATAGGAAATTTTGAGTTCAAGAAAATAAACCCATTTAATTTGGGCTCGATTGATTCGTCTTGTGCACTTAACATATCCGTAGAATATTTTAAAACATCACGCCTACTCTAAAATACTTACGGCCGAATGTTCAAACGCTACTCAACTTTAACAGCTTTTTATATTGATTTAAACTATACCATGCAGAGTGGAGACCCCGTGCGTGCAAGTGACGTCACCACAGAGCCATCACGACACTGACAACGACACCAGCCTCAATCTATCTGAGAGGGATTCGGAGATATGCCTCAACACTGCCAGGTGAGTGACATATAAACCTGTATTTCACACACATACGTAGACCCATGCCTGTGTTAGTAGCATCCTGGAAGGAGTAGCCAGAGGCGAACTAGAGAACTAGAAAACTCGCCGAGATGATTTCCGTCCCAGATGTTATAACAATTATGTTGGAAGGGGAAGACTTCATCGAACATTCTCTGACTAAGTCAGAGATTTACTCGAGAAAGGTCAAGTTAAAAGTACCCTAAACTGACGTGCATGCATGAAGAATGTAATGAGACTGAATGAGGTGAAAGAGGTGTGTAAGGATCGTAGCAAGTGGAGATCCGTTGTCTCTGCCTACCCCTATGGGGAAAAGGCGTGAGTCTATGTATGTATGTATGTTATAATAATAATATTAGTGCTGTAATATTACTATTCCACTTCTGATGTTGGGCCTCCTCTACTAATGCGAGGGGTTAGGCCTTAGTCTACCACGCTGGACTAATGCGAGTTGGTAAATTTCACATATGTACCTTAGAAATTCTTGTAGAGAAATTCTCAGGTATACCGGTTTCCTCACGATGATTTCGATCACCGTTATAGCAAGCGATAATTCACAATGAAAATACACTTAATATAGAAAAGTCAGAGGTGTATGCTCCATTTGGATGTTGGTCTCGAACCTCCGACACTCGTCTGGGCAGTCCGTACCATTCCCAACTGAGCTATCGCTGCTTATAAAGCCTAAATTCCAGAATTTATGCCCGATATGGCGATATTGAATTTTTCTATTCCGTATCAGACCAGAGTCTGGACTCTACTGAATAGAAAACCTAATATCGCTTTACCCCCGTCGGGGATCGAACCCGAGACCTCAAGACAGTAGTCGTAAGCAATACAGCTATGACACCGAGGCAGTATTCTTTAGTCTATTCCCTGTTATATCCTTTCAGATGTTGTCAGTACGCTCGTCAGGTCCACGGTGGAAGTTCAGGAAGCTGCGAGCGGCAGCACGGCTCGCCTGACGCCAGGCTCTACACTCCATCACCTGGTGAGTAGACTAGTAGACCGTGATTCTGTATCAAATGATAGACCAATAGCCCGTGACAGTATATCAACTAATAAAACCAATAAATCCCGAGCGGTATATCAATAATAGACCAGTAGACTGTGGCCGTATCATCTAATGAGTAGTCCAGTACAACGGCAGTATATTAACTAGTAGATCAGTAGACCGCGACAGTGTCATCTGAAGAGTAGACCAATTGACCGTGACCAGTTATTAAGTATTTAAATTGATGAGTAGACCAATAGACCGTGGTATTATATTAACTAGTAGACCAGCAGACCGTGATAGTATATCAACAGGTAGACCAGTAGACCATGGAAGTATATTAACTAGTAGACAGTGGCAGTATACCAACAGGTAGACCAGTAGACCGTGATAGTATATCAACAGGCAGACCTGGTCTACCTACCTGTGGATACCTGTCGCAGTATATTAATTAGTAGACCAGTAGACCGTGGCAGTATATCAACTAGTAGACCAGTAGATTGTGATAGTATATCTACATGTAGCCCATGTAAACCGTGATAGTGTTCAACACAAAAATACCTTAAAATATCAAAAATAAAGGAGGAGTTGGTGCCAGGGCTAATGAATATTAAATGAAAAAAATTCAATAAAAATATTTGACTTTTTTATGTCGGTTTTTAACCAACGCTAATGAAATAAGGCCTATCCCCTCTCATTAGTAGAAAAATCCGAGGTCAGAAGTAGATAGTAACTAATAGTACAAGGGTGATATTAATATTATTTTCCAGGTCGTGCTGAGTCGAGACAAGCCAAGATCGCGTCGAGGGTTCGTCTCCGGAAGACCGAGGACTCGGACTCCACCAACCACGGCAATAACGAGGAGGTGAGCCAAATAATTAACAAATAATAATCACGAATTCAGGGGTCTTGGGTTCGAATCTCCGGGGAATCATTGCATGTTACCAACTAGTGTCGAAGGGTCCATATAACACGATTCCTTCCGGCTTACTTTTTCTGAAAATGTGTATTAAATGGGTATTAATACAAGGATAAAGCATAGGCTTCACTTTAGGAAAATTTCACCCTTAGCCACTGTTACCAACTGACTGAAAAGGTGTAACCATCGTCTTCAGGTCTCGGGTTCAATACCCCGGTCGTGTAGAGATGCATCAAGGGTTACCAAGTTTAAGGGAGGGGAATGGGTATTGGGAAGAGGACTGCCTCGGTGGCGTGGTGGTATTTCGGTACAACTGCGGTTCTAAGGTCTCGGGTCGATCCCCGGGTCGGGCAAAGTGATATTGGATTTTTCTATATCAGCTCGGAGTCTGGAATTTGTGCCCGATATGGCGATAGGCTCGCCCCCTATCACATCTGGGACGGAACTAGGCTCGGCGAAATGTGGGTGTTCTAGTTCCCTAGTGCGCCTCTGCCTACCCCTTCGGGGATACAGGCGTGAGCTTATACGATCGAGCCGGCACATTCGTGCTGTCGACAGCGTGGTTCTGCCACTCAAAAATTTTAGGTTCTTGTGCTCAGTATCTGGCCGGAGTCGGGTTTTTGTACTCGATATGATAGGCTCGCCCTCTGTCATCAGGGGGGTGACTCCTGACCCTCGATTCGAACTTGAATTTGATTCGGTTTCATTTATAGATCGACTTCCACAAAGGAGAAGGTTCTCAATTCGTCTGTATTTTTTTTATGTATGTTACGCGATATCTCAGCCAAATGTGGACCGATTTTCAAAATTCTTTTTGTGTTCAATAGAGCTTATTTCAAAGGTGGTCCCATATAAATTTGGTCACGATCGGATTTGAAGTCGGTCCGTTAAGTTTTCAAACTTGTGATTATTGACTTAAAATTCCACCGAAATATAATTAAAAAGTGCATTAATGTCGCGTATTTTAACTCAATAAATGTAACCAAATAATCACAATCGAATGTCAAGAGTAAAGGGACTGTTCTTTGTTTCGGCCTACCTCTTAGGGGATGCAGGCGTGAAGTTATGTATGTATGTATGTGATCAGAGCTGGTGTTCTGCGGCGGCGGAGCAGCTCGCGCTGGAGGTGTGTGCACATGCAGACCTGCGGGAGGCGCTCGTCGCAGCCGCTAACGATGGTCAGATACTGATAATAATCTTCTTCTTAGTCGTGCACTTCTGATCTTGGGACTGTTCCCAAGATCAGAAGTGGGATCGAAATGTTACAACGATAATGTATAATAATAATGTATGTCCAGGAGAGGCGTTATCCGCGCACGTGTCTGTGCTGCGCGCGCGATGCTTGCGACTTCAAGCGGACAGTGCTGTACTCACATGTGCACTCAGACGGGCCGTCGACACCGCTCACAGGTACCGACACCACTACCATCATCATTTACCATCACCATCGTCATCACCATCCACCACAACCATCCATCATTGTGATTGGTAACCAGCTCGTCTTCTTCTTTTAAAAATATGTAATGGCTTCCACGCATATGATGATTTAGCCAATGTCAATGTAAATAAATAAATACATCCAACAATCACACACCTAGTCCTGATCCCACACTAGGTATAACCTGTATCGAGAGTGTCAGAGACTATGAGAGACGCGCGCTCTGACAACACTCAGACTTAAAACAGATATCTGTGGGCCACACACATATTTGTCTCAATGCGGGAATCAAACACGCAGTCTCTCGCTTCACAGCTGGCTACGCGCCCGCTGGGCCAAGGAGGTTGTAAATAGAGCAATTATGTTTTCACAATGACCATGAGACCCAGATGTGGATAATCTCAAGGTCCTGCTGGGATTTTGGCGGTAATTCCTTCCAGTGAGATGCCCCTCAGATGACCTTCACTCGCCGAATCGACCGAACAAAGCCAGCCAACGCACCAAGCAAAACTCATCAAAGATCACTGGTTAAACAAAATCCACATTATACTGTCGCATCTTCACTAAAGTTTGATGCATTAAACCATACCACTTAAAGACAACAAACACAGCTCTAGAGAATAATATGAAAAAAAATTAACAAGCGACGCCCACCCTGTCAGACTTCCCGTCAAAATCCAACCAGCTCTCAACGTGTATGTATGCACCGACTCCTGGCTGTGCCCATGTGTCGCACCGTAGCTCACACTTTTTCCCCCATTCCTCGCACATTGTCTGCGCTAAACTCGCTTGTTGAGGCAAATCCCGACTACGATCATTTTGCGGACACGTGGGCCCAGCTTATGCCGGTGTGCCTTCGTGACTGCGAAAATTTATCTCAGAAAAGTTATATATTTATTGTTTCAGATGCTTTTGTAATATTAGAATTAGTTTGTACGAATGTGTTCATTTTAGAGTAATTGGTTTACAAACCGTTCTTAAATCCTTACTATCCTTACTAAATAATAAAAGCGAAAGTAACTCTGTCTGTCTGTCTGTCTGTCTGTCTGTGGCGTTTTCACGTCTAAACCGCTGAACCGATTTTGATGAAATTTGGTATGTGGGTACCTTGAACCCCAAGGACGGACATAGGCTACTTTATTTTTTTTAATTCAACCCCTAAAGTGATGAAATAGGGGATGGAAATTTGTATGGGAATTTTGGAACCGCTTAATGGATTTTGATGAAATTTGGTATGAGGATACTTTTGACCCTAAGGACACAAATGGGGTACTTCATTTTATTTTAACAACCCCTAAAGGAATGAAATAAGGGTTGAAAATTTTGTATGGGGATTTTAGGTCTAATTAATGGATTTTTATGAAATTGGCATGGGATAGTGGACATCTTTGAGTTCAAAGACACAAATGGGCTACTTTTTTAAAATCAACCCCTAATGGGATGAAATAGGGGATGAAAGTTTTTATGGGAATCCAGAAACCGCTGAACGGATTTTTAAGAAAGTTGGTATGAGGATAGTTAGATAGATAGTAGCGCTAAGGACAGAAATGGGGTGTGATATATTTTTATCCTACAAAGGGATAAAATAGGGGTTGAAAATTTGTTCCTTTGTTTTTGGGCCAATTGACTTCAAAATCGATATCTGAGTCGCTCCGTGGTTCCGAATGACAGAATCGCTGTCAGAACTGTCAAAAGTGGCCGCCATTTTGTTTTTCTTTGTTTTTGGGCCGATTGACTTCAAAATCGATATCTGAGTCACACCGTGGTTCCGAACGACAGAACTGCTGTCAGAACTGTCAAAAGTGGTCGCCATTTTGTTTTTCTTTGTTTTTGGGCCGATTGACTTCAAAATCGATATCTGAATCGCCCCGCTTTCCCAATGACAGAACTGCTGTCAGACCTGTCAAAAGTGGCCGCCATTTTGTTTTTCTTTGTTTCTGGGCCAATTGAATTCAAAATCGATATCTTAGGCGCTCCGTGGTTCCGAATGACAGAATCACTGTCAGAACTGTCAAAAGTGGCCGCCATTTTGGTTTTCTTTGTTTTTGGGCCGATTGACTTCAAAATCGATATCTGAGTCACCCCGTGGTTCCGAACGACAGAACTGCTGTTAGAAATGTCAAAAGTGGCCGCCATTTTGTTTTTCTTTGTTTTTGGGCCGATTGACTTCAAAATCGATAACTCGGTCGCCCCGTGGTTCCGAACGACAGAACCGCTGTCAGACCTGTCAAAAGTGGTCGCCATTTTGTTTTTCTTTGTTTTTGGGCCGATTGACTTCAAAATCGATATCTGAATCGCCCCGTGGTTCCGAACGACAGAACCGCTGTCAGAACTGTCAAAAGTGGCCGCCATTTTGTTTTTCTTTGTTTTTGGACCGATTGACTTCAGAATCGATGTCTGGGTCGCCCATATTTAGACTAAAACGACAGGGCGGATCGACAAATCAAAAGACTTTTCCATTGGCCCTACAAAATACGCGTGCGGAGCCGCGGGCAAAAGCTAGTTGTTAAATAAATAAATGTATGTTGCCATTCAGGTTGTCAACATGTTGCGCGGCACACGAGGCGTCATCCGTGTCGTTATGTATGGCGCTACGGGCGGCTGACAGAGCTTTAGAGGCGTATGATGTACTGCTGGCACTAGCCGAGACCGCGCAGAACCATCATCAGGTAAGGTTTGAATGAGTAAGGGAATAATTGATTGGCTATGTCAATATTTGAATGAACATAACATAAACTCACGCCTGTATCCCCGAAGGGGTAGGCAGAGACGCACTAGCCAACTAGTACA
The DNA here is from genome assembly GCA_036417725.1 of Clanis bilineata. Classification (NCBI taxonomy): domain Eukaryota; kingdom Metazoa; phylum Arthropoda; class Insecta; order Lepidoptera; family Sphingidae; genus Clanis; species Clanis bilineata. Next base: position 7,728,957 of record CM071138.1, on the reverse strand, counting down.
CCCACTAGTACCCACTAGTAGTCCCAGATGTGATAGGGGGCGAGCCTATCGCCTTATCGGGTACAAATTCCAGACTCCGGGCTGATATGGAAAGACCCAATATCACTTTGGCCGACCCGATCGAACCCGAGATCTCAGGACAATAGTCGTACCGAAACACAACCACGCCACCGGAGTTTGAATGACTTTATATAAAAAGTGACAATGAGCGATTAAGCGGCTGAGTGATTTCTGAGCTAGAAATAAGATGAACACTCATCCAGAATGTTAATAAGTTACTTAATGAGTGTTTGAGTGAGTGAGAACTGGGTGAGTTTTTTAAGTAATTGAGTGAGTGATAGGTACTTACTATGTGAATCTTTGAGTGAGTAGGTTTTAAATGTGTGAGTAAGGTATTTAATAACTTATTAAATGAATAAAAACGGGATTTAGTGAATAAATAAATAATGAAATGTTTGATTGAGTGACTGATTAATTGTAAGAGCCATTGCGTGAGTGAGTAATTGAACACTGACTCAGAGCGTTGAGTGAGATAGTGAGTGATTGAGTGAGCCATTGAATGAGTAAATTTTTTTTTATGGCACAGATTGGCGAACGTTATCTCCACCGCCCATAGACACCTAAGACACAAAGAATCATGGCTGCCTAAACCTAAAAGGAGGGAATGGAAGGGGATGGAAAAGGGATTTGGCAAGGGAGGGGGGAAATGGGCCACCGGAAATCTCACTCACCGAACGAAACACGACAGCAAGCTGCCACTTTACGTCGGTTTTCTGTGAGACAGTGGTATCTGCCCGGTCGAGCCGGCCCATTCATGCTGTAGACGATACTGTTGTAGTGTGTAAGCATTAGTATATAAGTTAATTGTAACATGTAATTAAGGACAGTCTACAATAAAGTCATATATGAACAACACGTCTACTATCTCTACATTCTCCTACAATACACGGCGACCCTGCCAGGACCCTGCCTGGCTACAGCGTGGCTCTACCACTCATAAGTGAGTTTTGAATGTATTTATTTATATATAGCGCGAGTCTGCCGAGCTGGTGGCGCGCCAGCTGCTGTCCCGGCTGGAGGGCGAGCAGGCCGTGAGTATCGGCGAGCCGCTCCTGTCGCCAGGACCCTGGCTGCAGCATCACAACCAGTACGTACAGCATCACAAGTAATCGTATATAATGCATTTATTAGCTGAATACAGGATACAAACATGTTGCAATAAAAAAACCGTATTCATGTTCTCTATTTTCGACCGATTTACAAAAAGCAGGAGGTCCTCAATTCGTCTGTATTTTTTTATGTATGTTACACGATATCTCCGCCGAATGTGGACCACATAACATAACATAAGCTCACGCCTGTATCCCCGAAAGGGTAGGCAGAGGTGCACTAGCGAACTAGAACACCCACCATTCGTCGAGCTTAGTTCCGTCCCAGATGTGATAGGGAGCGAGCCTATCGCCATATCGGGCACAAATTCCAGACTCCGGGCTGATATGGAAAAATCCAATATCACTTTGCATCGAACCCGAGACCTCAGCTCGGTAGTCATACCGAAATACAACTACGCCACCGAATCTGGACCGATTTTCATAATTCTTTTTGTGTTCGATATAGCTTATTTCAAGGGTGGTCCCATATAAATTTGTTCACGATCGTTAAATTGGAAGTCGGTCAGTTAAGTTTTTAAGCTTGTGATTATTTGTTTATAATGTTTATGATTTGATGATATGTTCCAGGGCGTGTCCCGAGTCCTCGTGGAGTCCGGAGTGCGAGTCCCGGCTGCGCGCGCACGCCGCGCGACTCAAGGCCGACACCGTCGCGCTGCGGGACTCGCAGCCGCCGCCGAGACTCTTCACCTACCACGGTAACCAACACGGTAGATTTTAGACTTCCGAAGCCAAATTGCGTAATTTTTTTTTTTTATAACAGAGACTGGCAAACGAGCATATGGGTCACATGATGGTAAGTGACCTTCACCGCCCATTGACAAGACAAAAAGAATCGTGGATGCGTTGCCGACCTAAAAGAAGGGATATAGAGTTTGGGAACGGGGAGGGGGGAATTAGGTCCCCGAAAATCTCACTTACTGAACGAAAGGCCATAGCTAACTGCTACTTTACGTTGGTTTTCTGGTATCTGTCCGGTCGAGCCGGCCCGCCTTCAACCCCCCTCTAAAGAAACCAGTAGTTCCGTCCAAATAGTGTTAGACCATCACCTTGCCCGACCAGGAATCGAACCCAGAATTTACAAGACCAGAGAGGCGACAACAATGCAATTATGACAAACAAAAAGAGAGACTGCCTCGGTGGCGTGGTGATATTTCGGTACGACTACAGTTCTGAGGTCTCGGGTTCGATCCCCGGGTCGGGCAAAGTGACATTGGATTTTTCCATATCAGCCCGGAGTCTGGAATTTGTGCCCGATATGGCGACAGGCTCGCCCCCTATCACATCTGGAACGGAACTAAGCTCGGCGAAATGTGGATGTTCTAGTTGGCTAGTGCGCCTCTGCCTACCCCTTCGGGGATACAGGCGTGAGCTTATGTTATGTTATGTTTTTATGCAAAAAGAGAAATAACTTGATTATTGTTTCAGAGGATGAAGATGAGTTACCAGAGACAAGCGGCACCTTCAACATGGCAGAGATGGAACAAGCAGTCGACTTGCAGGTAAATATAACAGCACTTTGTACTTGTGCCTTGTATTAATGGACAAATAAAAGTTATTTCTTTCTTTCACTTCAATTGTCCGGTTTCTAGAAGACTGACCAATGATTATAACTGGGTACTTGACTAATTTTTAAAAATTAATTTTATATGAAATTGACGTCGTCTAAAATAAGGAACAGAAAGAAATTTTGTAATGTTATGATTTCGGATAATTGTTGTGATTTAGTACACAATATTGAAGGGTAGTATGTTAATTATATTTATTTCAACTACCCTTTATGTAATTCATAATATTTGTAGAAGGTATTTCTTTATGAACTAAAAAGCAAAAGGTATAAAAAAGCGGGAGCTATCATTATTGAGTTAGTCTCCCTTTGGAGCTGGAAGTGTACACAACTAGTTTGAGATATACAGTAAAGTTGTGTGGCGAATATAGTGCATATAAGAGGCACGTTTTAACTAAGTCTTTTACAGAAATATTCTCAAAAACAATTGAAGTTTGGTGTAACCTTGAAACTGCGGAAAAGAGAAGTATCAGTATAATCACGTCACACTATAATGACACGTGCGTTGGAAAGGGATAGCAAGATATCTCCGATATGCAATTCAGAATTTAAAATGACTGCCTCATTTTTCAACCAATTTCGATGCAGTTTTTACAGAAGTTGTTTTATTTGCTATTACATATGTCTATAAAATGAAACATAGTCAAGCACCAAATAATACCAGCTCTATACTATACCCATCCCACTTCTGATGATGGGTATTGTTTCCACTCTACTGTGGGATCCGCACAACCAGTGGCGTACATTTCATATAGACGAAGAGACATTGTCTACCCTGACAATTTGCTAAAATTACATAATGAAGGAAAAAAATAACCAAAAAGAGTTTTTTAAACAGGGCTCGGTGTATTATTTTAAATCGACGTGAGGCTGTTCATGATGGTTAAAGTAAAGCAAGAATAAAGTGACGAAAACAATTATGCAAGATTTTTGTCTACCCTTATCTAAATACCAGTGCACGTCACTGCGCGCAACACTTTCACATGTTGCACAAATGTTTCCGCTTTGTTTTTCGTCAACCGACTCTAAGCTGCTCTAATTCAAGCTCTTTCTGTATCTGGTGCTGTACTTTATTAGTAGCTGACTGTAAATTGGTGTTAAAAAGAGCAACGTCAGAGTTTCTTGCCCGTTCTTCTCTGGCGAAACAGCCTTCCGAACAGGCGGTAGAGTTAAAATTTGACGGAATCTAAATAATGTTTGAACATTTAATGGATTCAATAAATGATTTTGATTTGATTTGATTTAAGAGATACTACCGTTATTTATTTATGACTTGTTCCAGGATGAGTTGTGTTTACGCGAACGACACGCTGAAGCGAGAGCGCTACATGCGGGAGCGAGACAGGTGAACATAGAACACTTTTCTTTTTTTATAGAAGCTGGCAAACGAGTATATGGGTCACCTGATGGTAAGTGATTTTCACCGCCCATAAACACACAAGATTTATCTTGTTATGTATCAGTCCGAGAATCGAACCCGCGGCCTCTCGCTGGTGGAATGCTCGCCTACAGCGCCACAGAGGCTTTCCAATAACAGAAGTTGTATTTAGAAATAAAACTATTTCTACGGATTTTATCACGATTTGGTTTTTAATTTTTTTTTTGGGAATAAAAATTAAAAACCAAATCGTGATAAAATCCGTAGAAATAGTTTTATTTCTATGTATAACATTCGCGTAAACCTAAGAAATCAGTATTCCTATTAAATAACATTAGCCCTGTAATGTTACTCTCCCACTTCTGATTTTGGGACTCCTCTACTAATCAGAGAGAGGTCTTAGTCTACCACGCTGGCCTAATGCGGGTTGGTAGACTTCACATACCTTCGAAATTCTTGTGGAGAAATTCTCGGGTATGCAGGTTTCCTCGCGATGTTTTCCTTCACCGTTATAGCAAGCGATATTTCACAATGAAAACACACTTAACAAAGAAGAGTCAGAGATGTATGCTCTGTTTTTTGGTTGGGTTCGAACTAGGGATGATCGATATTAGAAAAACATCGATGCTAACATCGATTCAAAAGTATCGATGTACAATAAACATCGATAGGAAAACATCGATATGTCAAAACATCGATGTTTTTTGTAGCAAATAAAACTGTGTATTCCATTTATTTTTTATTAATTTCTTATTTTTTAATTTATGTGTTTATTGTTATTGAAAACACAATACAGGATTTTTTAACATTCCTAGTATTTTTTGGGCACACTCTGTGAAAAAAAAAAACTTTTTCAGGTGTTTTCTCTTTAGTCTGTGCATTAAAGTTGACAGGTTTTTTTTAATCCCTTAGGAAATGCAAAAAAATAACTATTCGTATGGCTTACTTCAATGATGTTGATCAGTGTCATCTAGTGCTAAATAGTTGAACTCATAGTTATCTAGTCCCTAGCTTGTCCATCCAACGCTAGATTGCCCTAAAGAATATATTGACGTTTCGATATTTTATTCTCATAACATCGATGTGTCGATGTTATCGAAATCAAAACATCGATATTTTCCAGCTAAATATCGATGTTTATTAAACATCGATGAATATCGATCATCCCTAGTTCGAACCTCCGACCCTCGTCTCAGCAGTCCGTACCGTTCCCAACTGAGCTATCGCTGGTATTACCCTCTTTCAATTGGGAGAGGGGGAACTTTTGGGCCAATAGAAATCCCACTGAACGAATAATGTTTTTTGCAGACGGATTCGAACCGGAGTCGCCGCCGTCGCGAGCGGCACTGGCTCGACACACCAGCATCCGAAACAGATCTGTAACCAGTTATCACAGAAATAAAATATCGAATATTATAAACAATTAGCCTTATAAAAATATTTAAGTGATTCTTATCTTTAATAATAGTTTGTCCCTTTCATTTTTAAACAAAGTGACGCAATAAAAGCCTAATGGACTGACTTCAAAATGTACCCGATGTCACACTCCTAGTCCTGCCCCCACACTAGGTATAACCTGTATCGTGGGTGTCAGAGACTATGAGAGACGCGCGCTCTCACAACACACACACGCGAAGCAAATATCTATGGGACACACAAACATTTGCCTCAATGCGGGAATCGAACACGCGGCCTCTCGCTTCACAGCCAGCTTCTCGCCCGACAAGCCACGGAGCCTGTCAAAGCCGTGGAATAAACTATCGAACTCAAAAATCGGTCTACATTTGACGAAGATATTAATAACACATCACACATAACATAAGCTCACGCCTGTATCCCCGAAGGGGTAGGCAGAGGCGCACTAGCGAACTAGAACACCCACATTTCGCCGAGCTTAGTTCCGTCCCAGACGTGATAGGGGGCGAGCCTATCGCCATATCGGGCACAAATTCCAGACTCCAGGCTGATATGGAAAAATTCAATATCACTTTGCCTGACCCGGGGATCGAACCCGAGACCTCAGAACCGTAGTCGTACCGAAATACCACCACGCCAATGAGGCAGTGAGAGATATTGATAGCATACATACTAAAACAACCATACGGATGAATTCAGTACTTCCTTTTTTTGAAGTCAGTCGAAAAAATAACTATTCTTAAAGATAAGAAACACGTAATTTTTTTTTATAATTAAGGCCCAATTCCACCGTGTACTGAAGTAAAAGCAACGTATTTTACTTAAATATACTTAAAAAGAATGGTAAAAGAAACGTCGATAGTTATGAAGTTGCTTTTGCTTTACTTTGACATTTATATTCGATGACAAATCTGGGGATAAATGTGACAAATATAGGGTACTTTTTGTACCCAATTATATATGGGCCAATGGGGTTACATATTCAATTGTGTATGGCCCAATAGGGTACATATTGTATCTAATTGTATATGGCCTAATAGGGTACATATTGTACCCATTTGGGCCATATATAAGGAAACGTAGTAACTATGTCTAAAGTCAAAAGTAAACATAAAAAAATGACTAAAAACTTCTAACAATCTAATAGATTATAGTAATTAAAAATTAATATGAAAGCAGTTAAATCCAGCGATCTATTTTTGTGTTTACTATCATCAAAAACTATTATATAAGCCACAGAAAGTCTACTGCTGAATAAAAGCTTCCTCCAAAGGTTTCCAGATCGACCTGGTGGAAGGCGCTGGATGTAGGCTGCTTCCAACAGTCTATCTAGAAATCATTAAGGTAGACCTATCAAATGCTATTATAAGAATAAAATTTTAAGAAGCATTAAAATAGCCATTTAAAGATCTATATATTTTTAAGTTTCGTACCATCCAGTATTAATTATTAAGGGCGACTTGCAGCGCTATTACTGATCTAGAGTTACCTTATCTTGATTTATCCTACAGCTAACTCCTGTCTTTAAATCAAGATTTGGGATAAATAGAGATTCATCGCGGAGCTGCAAGTGGCCCTAAGATTCCAACCGTAAAGATATTTAAAGAACAGGACAAACCGAGAAGATACTTTGGCCTCATCGGGTAATTTTGGCCTCATTTGGTAATTTTCTCTTTATAGGTTAATTTTGTCTTCATGGGGTAATTTTCGTCTTGTGAGGTAATAATATTGGTCCCGTGGGGTATTTTTGACCTCATTGGATAATTTTGTCCTCATAAGGTAATGTTGACGTCATTGGGTAATTTTGTCTTCATGAGGTTATTTTGACCACATGGGGTGAATGAATTTTGGCCTCATGAGGTTATTTGGCGTCATAAGATAATTTTGGTCTCATTGGGTAATTTTGTCCGCATGAGGTAAATTTTACCGTATCAAACAATTTTGGCATCGTCAAGTAATTTGACTTCGTCAGATAAGTAGGTTCATAATTCTGGCGTCACCAGGTTATTGTTGCTTTGGCAGCTTTCTCTCACGACACAATTCAGGTTCTGCCTCCATAGCTCAGTGAATGAGCAACCGGCTGTGAGGCGAGAGGCCGCGGGTTCGATTCCCGCACCGAGACAAATGTTTGTGATCCACAGGTATTTGTTTCGGGTGTGTGTTGTGAGACCGAAAATCTCTCGTAGTTCTTGATACAGGACTGGTGTCTTAGTGTGGGTTCGGGACTATGTGTGACTGTTGGGTGTTATTTATTCCGCCGGGTAAATCTGGCCTCGCTGGGTAATTTTGGCCTCATGGAATTCTAATTGAAATGAATTTAAACCGTATAGAATTATATTTTTTTTCAATAAATTCTATAGAAAATGTACCAAAATGAAATAGGCCTAAAAACGTGTTATAAAAATGTACAGGAATGAATTCAGAGGTGTGGGGGGCATAACCCCCAAATGACATATCGCTGGATAGTTATACGATACGAGACAAAAGCCGTAGATGATTTTTAATAAAGTTACCTTATGTAGATTACGCTACAGACGTTCTTTATGTATTCTAATGTATCAAATTCAGTTCAGTCGTTTAACCGTGAAACTTGACAGTTACATACATAAGCTCACTTCTGTATCTCCGAAAATATATAGGGCTAGTTCGCCTCCTGCCTACCCCTTCGGAAATACAGGCGTGAGCTTATGTCATGACTCATACACTTATTGTATCGTATAACTGTTTAAAGCAATAAATGTAGAAAGAGTACAACTTATTATATAAAATATAATCTCAAAAAATCTTAATATTGTTGAAGATTTTGTTAAAATATTAATCTATTAAATATTGTGATTTGACCAAAAAATCAATAAAGGGATGATTGGTACGAACTAATGTCAGGCGTTTAAAAATTGAAATAAAGTCACAAGTTAAATTTACCTTTTAAAAATGGCGGCCGAGACGTGATAGAGGCGGGCTTATCACTGAGGGCGCCTCTATTGCGTGCTTGAATTGGCCCCTAAATGGTAGGGGCGCCCCTGTCACGTCTCAGCCGCCATTTTGAATTATTGATTTTCTGGTCAATGTATGTAAAATAGTAAATAGATTGCTTGCATGCTATATAAGTGTCCAGCCTCCTCCCAAAATGCAGGCTTAATTGGGTTCTTGACTATTTTTTTATTGATTTTATATGAAATTTCCGACATCTAAAACATAGCTCAGAAATAAATATTGATATATTCTCAAAAATAAGTAAGTTTTAACCATCGATATATTATTTACCTAGATGCACAGTTGACGCTCGGAAAATGGGACAGCAAAGAAGTGCTTAAGCACTCGTTTTACATACAGTCTGACGTCGATAGAATCCTAAAGATAATTCGAATTTAAGAACGATTGATCATTTCGTTTAAAAAGCTACTTTATAACACGTGCATAGGGTTATATTTGTGTTGATTTAATTACAACTTGTGATCTTTTTCTTTGTTTTATTCCTGAGACCACTTTTTAGGAGGATATTTGCAAAGAACTGTGCATCTAGGGTATATTATATTGATGGTTTTAACCCATGAGTGTCCATCACTGGCGATTACTTACCATCAGGTGACCCACTTACTCGTTACTCAGGCTCTGCTATAAAATAACTCTTACATAGAAATATTGTAAAATATTTGCAGTCTTTTATTTATATATTTTTTAAATGTCATTTCTAAGCTCACACACAGCAAGCCGTGCATGACTATCGAACTAGTATAGGAGCATAATTACAGGAGTGGGGGGTGTGGGGGGGAGGGGGCTGTGAGAAAGCTGGTGCTAGCGTAGTGACGTAACTTACTACTTAATAAACGTTAAACGATATACATGTGTTTTATTTATTTGCACTTCAATTTTTCAAGTTTTCCCCGGAACACTATGGTTGAGATCTATAGGGCAAATCTCTCTCGAATTCTGGTGCCTCGAGATAAAAAGGTGGAGAAGCTTTAGTAAGACTCGTGGTGTGGAGGCAACAGGGTAACACAATCTGACATACAAACTGAATTTATATGATGTTTTTGAAGTGACTGCCTCGGTGGCGTGGTGGTATTTCGGTACGACTACCGTCCTGAGGTCTCGGGTTCCCCGGGTCGGGCAGTGATATTGGATTTGTCCATATCAGCCCGGAGTCTGGAATTTGTGCCCGATATGGCGATAGGCTCGCCCCTATCACATCTGGGACGGAACTAAGCTCGGCGGTATGTGGGTGTACTAGTTCGCTAGTGCGCCTCTGCCTACCCCTTCGGGGACACAGACGTGAGCTTATGTTATGTTATGAATGTCTTTAGCCGCGTCTCCTGCACTAGTTTTCACGAAATATTTCACAAAAATACATACGCAAAACAACTATTATAAACCATAGATACAATATACATTTGTGCAGTTGTTTAGAGTAATGTTTTAGTGCAGGAGACGAGGCTTTTGGCCAACACTAACCATTAAGCTATATAGCAAGCACAAAGATATTCAACAGTATGTAGACGGGACACAGCACAAAACTTGTGATCCAAAGTTATGACCTCGTGGTCATAAGTCGCTCAGTTTATTTGAAATATACGCGCGCCAGGTCAGCCAGCAAAATAATATTGAGAGAATAAACTTATCTCGTGATACTTAACCATTCACAAAACATTCTCGGGTGTAAATAGTAATCGCCCTCGCATTGTAATAAGTTGATGGCGGTACCGAAGTTTGAGATCAATTTCTTTGTATGGAAACTTGCTTGATACCCTCTCTATAGCTAGTAATATTAGGGCTGAGATCTATAGAGCGAACTTCGATTAAGTCTAAGTCAAAGTCACGAACTCAGGGGGATTTGTAATTGTTAAATCGAACTTTGACTTAGCCCGGTTAATTTTTTTAAGAAAAACAGACAGACTAAGCAAAGATTTTGTAGCAGCACGGTGCATTCTAGAACAATGACGAAAACCAAAAAAATGTGTGATCCCAACTTTTGTTTCTACCCATGTCAATTACCTACTTGTGCACGGTACTTAATATGATTTGTTAATTGTTAAGTTTGGTATTTACAATGTGTTCTTTATTCTCTATGCATTCCTTTGTATTTGATTTGTTATTTTAATAAATATTTGGTGAGAGCGAGCGACGCAGCGATCCCTTACGGGATAGAGCAGTCCAATGAATCAGACTAGCCACCTTAAATACGGTGTTAGAAAATTCAGTCAACAGTATTCCATTTGCATTGATCACGCACGCATAAGTTGCCTCTTTGAATCGCTCACACTTTACTGGCACCTAAGTCTTTCATTAACCATCAACTTTACCTGGTTAGAGACGACCTGCCAAAATTTTCTTGTAAAAAATGACTCGGACTTAATAAAAATCCTGACTGAGTTCGTGACTTTGACTTAGACTTAGTCGAAGTTGGCTCTATAGATCTCAGCTTAAACGGCTTTACGTTCTCTTTTTGCGCAAGCACCTCGAATAATTACAGAAACCGTTGTTAGATGTATTTATTTATTTACATAATTCAACACAGTAACACAATACGATCTGTACAATGGCAGTAATATCACTAAAATTTCACAGCACTTAATCCTGTAGACAAATGTCTATTCTGTTGTCATAATCACAAGTTTAAAAACTTAACAGACCGACTTCAAATCCGATCGTGACCAATTTATATAGAACCCTTGAAATAAGCTCTATCGAATACAAAAAGAATTTTGAAAATCGGTCCATATTTGGCGGAGTTATCGCGTAACATACATAAAAAAAATACAGACGAATTGAGGACCTCCTACTTTTTGGAAGTCGGTCGGTAAACTGAAATAAAATGTAGGAGTCAAATTGTGACCGGTTTCTTTGCTCAGTATGTGCCCAAAGTATGTCCATTTGTGCCCAATATAGGCTCGCATACATAGTAGAAATTTTGGCAAAAGTTAGCCAGAAGAATTATTCTGTCAATAAACTGGTAAAAACGCTTTCAATAATCTGGCCGAGCTGGCCCATGCCGTCGCTAAAATCCCACTGCTATTATAAACGTGAAAGTTTGTTTGTGTGTATGTTTGTTAAACCGGGTCTCTTGCTCTAAAACATTTGCATGCATTTTTTATCATGGTCCATTGTTCTACGAGCAGTTGACAGCTAAAATCGTTGTTTTGCGTATGTGTTTTAGTGTTTTGTTTCGAAAAAGCTAGTTCAGGAGACCCGGCTTTACTGTTACATTTATATAGATTATATCATCAGAATAACACAAAAGCTTCTTTTTATCCCAGAAAATACATAAATGTTATCCCGGAAAACTTCCACGCGAACGGAGTAGCGAGCAATAACAAAAAAAATTCATTAATTAAAAAGTTTTCATATACAGTCCATCTAAATTTAGTGCATAAAACCACATTACTTTCAAACAAAAAACAACTTTCAATAACTTCATTTCAACAAGCAACTATCAATTCCCGTCCAAACGCCTAAAATGCAAGCAGAGTTATATAAATATGTGACAACAGAATACACATCAAAGTCTACCTCCAATCCTGTATTCAAAACTCCATCCGTCATGAATTCGTTGGCACAGCCTTGTATAACCTCAATCTGGACTCTGACAACGCTGCCACCAGAGTATTGCCGTTCAATTCCACTGAAGTGACATCTAATGCTGGCTCTGAAGCTGGCAGGATCATAGTCCGAGAGCCATCAACACCATGTAAGTACAACGTCGAGTCTGATTCGGAGTGGAACGCGACCCAAGAAGCTCCTGGAGCTCTGACCCACGCAGCCCTGGACATTAAGGAAGACCGCGTAGACCCAAATATAGTCTCTTCTAAATTGCATAATACATCTCCGTTAGGTACACTCGCTTTCAATTTACATATTGTTAACTTGGAACGTTCAGAGCCACCGGCACTTGGTCGTGAGTACACCACAGCGCGATGTGATTCGTTGTCATAACATAACGACATAAAAGAGCCTGATATTGGCAACGCCCTGGATTCCCATTGCCTCATGTTTGCCACCCACAATTTCCCTGATGTTAAGTGACAGGATAGTAATCCAAATTCGGTGGAACAGAGTGAGACTACAGGGGAGATGTCCTCAGGAGACGACAGCAGCTGGAGGTATGTGCTTGGGTTTCTGACGTCGTATTGGTGGATTATGCCACCGACGCCTCCGACATAGAACTCGTTGCTGCGTAGATAATCCCACGAACAGGACCATAAAGGCATGCCAGCGTTGACTGTGACGCTCGGAATCCCACGCTCAACGATCCTGGCTGTACTGTCCAATCCCACACTAAGCAACAGATCCCTTGGTTGGGAATAAGTTATATCCCGTATAGGCTTAGTATGTAAATGTACAAATTGTCCCAATTTATAATCAACACAGCTTACTTTCCTTATCCCGTACCCTGGGAATAAGTAATTGGTACTTTTCTGTGAGACATATAGCTCGTACGTCCTGCAATTATACGTCATGACCCTACAACCTCGGTCTTTGGAAATTTCTAGATTTTTCTCCAACGCAAACCTCCAGGACCTTCTCACTGTCTGTTCTTTAGTCACTTGAGACTTCATTAAAGTACTTCTAAGAACATCTAGTTGTAACACACAAGCTCTGTGAGCTATCTTCGTCTTTTGCAGCTCTAGTTCTGTCCTGCTCTTCTCTGACTGCAATGTCTCAATCTGCTTCTGTAGTTCTGTTAATTGTGTCGTATCTGCCGCTACCAACCGCCTTGCGTATATAAACCTTAGATCTTTGATATTAGCTTTACTTTTGCACGTAGGACATGACCGTTCCTTCAATTTTTGCGCCTTTAACCACCTCTCAACGCATTCCGAGCCGAACAGATGTCCGCATTTCAAAGCAACGAGTCTGTGGTTGCCGGAATTCCCCCATGAATCTAAGCATATCGGACAAGTTTCCCCGGCCGTTTCATCATCAGATTTCGGTGAACTAATCTTCCTCACTTTAGCTGGAGGCCCTTCGTCGGTGTCTGATCGTTTCCTAGTCTGCACTTTTGGTAATGATGGTAGACTGTCTTCAGAATGTCTTGTTTCACCCGGCTCGAGATTCAGCCAGTCTGTAATCGCTTCTGGTTCGTAAACAACTGTAGATGTGGAATCATTGCTTTGTTCATTATGTACATCGTTGCTAACTTCATTTACATTAGGTATAGCATTGGTTGCTTCATCATGCCTGCTTGCTTCATTTACTGCAGGTTCTCTATCATTGCTTGCTTCATCAACATTACTTACATTATAATTTGCATCTATTACTTCATATGCTGTTACTGCAGAATCATTACTTACTTCAGGGTTGCTCACTTCATTAACATTTACAATACCTAAATCATTTCCTGCTTCATATGCTGTTATTACTGAATCATTACTCGCTTCAGGGTTGCTTGCTTCATTAAATTCAGTGAAGGTGATTGAATGTCCGAGCCACTCTGGTGATTCTAAGATGTTGGGGCTGGTGGGAGCTTCAGGTGCTAGGATGCTCTGGCTGTACTGGCTGGAGCCAGACGATTGACTCATGGTTGCGGGTCATTAGAGTACCTGGGGAAAGAAATAAGAAGCTGTATAATTGTCCAAGGCCCATTATCACCACTATTACTAACCTACATTTAGTCCTGACCTCAAGTTAAATTGAAAAATAAATATATGAATGACATGGAATTCATTACATGTAATTAATTAAATGTCATATATTATCTGTAATAACATGTAGTACATTACATGTAATGAATTACATGTTTATTTATTTATTTATACACTTCATATACAATGTATATAGGCGGACTTAATGCCGAAGGCATTCTCTTACAGTCAACCTTAGGGTGATGCAGAGTAGAACAAGGTAGGTGCATAAGATACGAAGGGATGATATTAACTTATAGTATACATAAAATAAAGTGAAAAATACTACATATATACTTTAAATAATAAATAATATATATAATTATATTACATGCATATATAAAACTATATGAATATAATATAGTAAATATAATAAATATAATATTTAATGGAACTAGTTACGAGTTTCTGCAACTTCATTCAACAGCAATTGTCTAACGCGCATTTTAAAAGCTACCCGTGTGGTAGAAGACCTGATTTCGAGGGAGAGTGAGTTCCAGAGAAGTATGAACTGGATAGCAAAGGAAGAGTGAATGAAGTCGGAGCTATGAGAAGGGCATTTAAGAAGAAGATTATTAGATGAGCGAAGATTCCTATCATGAGTGTTACAACGATAAAGAAAGTGAGAAGATAAATAAGAAGGAGGCGTGGGCGACGTAAGTAACGAGAAGAGAGTAGTAAGTGCACGTAAAGAGCGACGTTGGCGAATAGGTAACCATTTTAATTGAGAGCGATAGGAAGAAACATGATCATATTTGCGAAGATTAAAAATGAATCGAATGCAGTTATTGAGAAGACGGTCGAGTTTATTGAGTTGATCTGCATTCAGATCAAAATAGCACACATCACCATAGTCGATAACTGGAAGGATTAGGGCTTGCACAAGCATTATTTTGGTTTTAGGAGGGAGAAAGTTCTTCAGACGGTATAGAGCACGAAGGGTACCGGTAACTCTCTGACTAACAGAGTTCAGCTGAGGCCGCCAGCTCAGGCTGGAGTCTATATGTAGGCCAAGGTCCTTGACACTAGAGTTCCAGGGAATGATGCAACCATCAAACACTATAGCAGGAATAGTCGAAATGTCAATCCTACTGAGCATTCTAGAACTACCTACTATAATGGCCTGACATTTCAAGGGGTTTACAAATAAACCGAAACCGGACTGCAATGGGCAGAGCAGGTTATTTATGTGTACGAACCTGGATAACTGTTTATGAGCACAAGCCTCCAGCACCTTGGAAAGAAAAGGGAGAATGGATATTGGACGGAAATGGTTTGCGAGAGAGGGGTTTGGGACTTTGGGAAGAGGAGTAACAAGTGCTTTCCGCCACATAGACTGAAAACTACCCGTGCCAAGGGAAACATTAATTATATGAGAAATGGCTGGGAGGAGGTGGTCTAGGATAAGGACTATCATACGACGGCTGATGTTGTCGCAGCCAGTCGCGTTGGATTTGATGGATAGGATTATTTTTTTAATCTCGCCAGGTGCTACTGGAGAAAACTGAAAGGAGTCGATTTGGGGTCTAGGAAGACTAGATACGAAATCCATAGTACGACGCTTGGTTTGGGGACTAACAGAAACAGCAGTGGTGAAATGAAGATTAATGTCATCCAAACCAATAGTCACTCCATGGAAATCCGAGGATTTACCCTTGCCAATACCTAGAGTTCCGAGGAATCTCCAGATACTAGCAGGGGAGGCTGAGGTAATATTGCTAAGAATGTGACGGCGTTTTGCATTACGTATCATTTGATTACACCGATTCCTTGCAGACTTGAACAGGCGCCAGTTTTCGTCTGTGCGGTTCCTCCTGTATTTACGATAAGCCCGGTCCCTTCACCTCCTTGCCATCTGAACACCCCGCGTCATCCACGGTGCAGGGGGGCGCCTAAGCTTGACCTTTTTAACTGGGGCGTGGACATCAAATAGTCCCAGGACGTTGGCATTAAATATTCTTACCTTTTCGTCTACTGAGGTGACAGCTGATAAAGCGTCCCAGTTTAGTTTTGCGGCATCCGTGTCCAACTTGTCCATGTCTATGCGACCAAAACAACGCATGTGCAATACCTTGGAGGGGGGTTTAGCGGGGTTAAGGGCGTAGCATAAATAAATAAGATCGTGGTGAGAGAAGGCAGGAGCAGGATATTGGCCATATGAGGACACGAGGGAAGGATCTGACGTGACAATGACGTCAAGCCAAGTATTATTACCATCGGTGTTATGATGAGTGGCTTGCAGCGGAAGGACATGGAGACTGACTGACTCAAGGATTTCAAGGAGCTTACGGGACCGAGAAGATAAGCGGATAAGGAGATCGGTATTTAAATCTCCCATGATGATATGGTGTGCATACTCTGATCCTAAAGATTCCAGAACTGATTCCAGACTGGAGAAATAGTCAACGGAAGGGGGACAATAGATAACACCAAGTAGAGTTTTCACTCCCCTGACCCAAACCTCAAGAAAAAGATATTCTGCCGAGGGTGAAGCGAGAGGAGAGGACGAAGCAACAGTTTTATATTTAAAATCACTACGTAAATAAATAGCTACTCCGCCCCCTCTTTTGTCTATTCGATCGTTTCTAAGCAGTATGAAGCCAGGAAGAGGGTAGAGAGATGAAGAAAGATGAGGTTTGAGCCAACTCTCAGAAATCAGGACCGCATGCACGTCATGCATGATCAAATGTTTCAAATAAGTCGCTGTGGTGACTTGGTACGCTTTGAGCATTAAGATGACACACATTGAAGCATCTAGGATTAGGTTGATTAAATGTTTGGCGCACCAAGTCACCAAGTCCATCAGTTACTGACGAAAAACTTTCATCGCTGGAAGAAGTTGCAGACTCGTTGGCAGAAAAAAAAGAATCATTATCAGAGTACATAAATAAATAATTATATAAATATGTATATATATATATAATTTATTAAATAACCTATATATTTTTAAATACACATATATATATAACTAGCTGACCCGCGCAACTTCGTCTGCGTATGAGAGTGGGTTGAAAGAGTGAGTCGTAGGCACCTATAGCACAATAATTCTAAAAAGGTAATGATATGTTTTGCTAAACTTCGAGAGATAGTACGTGACTTCGGTGCGGTTCCGTCAATCACCCCGTCTGTCACCCCGCCTGTCACCTCGTCTGTCACCCCGTCTGTCAACCCGTCTGTCACCCGTCTGTCACCCCGCATGTCACCCAGCCTGTCACCCGTCTGTCACCCCGTCTGTAACCCGTCTGTCACCCCGTCAGTCACCCCATCAGTCACCCTGCCTGTCACCACATCTGTCACCCCGTCTGTAACCCTGTCTGTCACCCCGTTTGTCACCCCGTCTGTAACCCGTCTATCACCCCGTCAGTCACCCCGTCAGTCACCCTGTCTGTCACCCCGTCTGTCACCCCGTATGTTACCCCGTCTGTGACCCCGTCTGTCACCGCGTCTGTCTTCCCGTCTGTCACCCCGTCTGTAATCCGTCTGTCACATCGGCTGACACCCCATCACTCACCCTGTCTGTCACCCTGTCTGTCACCCCGCCTGACACAGTCACCCTGCCTGTCACCACATCTGTCACCCCGTCTGTCACCCTGTCTGTCACCCCGTTTGTCACCCCGTCTGTAACCCGTCTATCACCCCGTTAGTCACCCCATCAGTCACCCTGTCTGTCACCCCGTCTGTCACCCCGTATGTTACCCCGTCTGTCACCGCGTCTGTCTTCCCGTCTGTCACCCCGTCTGTAATCCGTCTGTCACATCGGCTGACACCCCATCACTCACCCTGTCTGTCACCCTGCCTGTCACCCTGTCTGTCACCCTGCCTGTCACCCCGCCTGACACCTTTCTGTCACCCTGTCTGTCACCCTGCCTGTCACCCCGTCTGTCACCCTGTCTGTCACCCCGTCTGTCGCCCCGTCTGTCACCCCGCCTGTCACCCATCTGTCACCCCGTCTGTCACCCCGTCTGTCACCCGTCTGTCACCCCGTCTGTCAACCCGTCTGTTACCAGTCTGTCACCCCGCCTGTCACCCGTCTGTCACCCCGTCGGTCACCCCGCCTGTCACCCCATCTGTCACCCAGCCTGTCACCCATCTGTCACCCCGGCTGTCACCCGTCTGTCACCCCGCATGTCACCCGTCTGTCACCCCGTCTGTAACCCGTCTGTCACCCCGTCAGTCACCCCATCAGTCACCCCGTCAGGTATCCCTTAGTCACCCCATCATTCAACCCGTCGGTCAACACTAAAAGAATTTTTCAATTCGATCCAGTAGTTTCTGAGATACCAACTTCCCCGGCTTTAAACATTTTTCATTTCTGCTCCGCTCCTATTGGTCATAGCGTCAAAAAGAATTTTTCAAATCGAACCAGTAGATACTAACGACACTCAATTGTTTTGCCTTCCCGGAACCTCTCCACTAATACTTGAACTTTATGGTATGGTATTAAAGTTCAAATTGACTTTTAAGTATTATTACGAATCGATTGTATGGGAGTACAGAAAAGTGTTGTTTTTAGACTTTTTCAGACAATTTTTCATTTTTTTCTCTCCGTAAGAACCATCCTCGTACTTCGAGGAATATTCTAAAAAAAGAATTAGCGAAATCGGTCCAGCCGTTCACGCGTGATGCGATGACAACGGAAAACGGGTTTCATTTTTATATATATAGATATACATATATATATATATATATATATATATATATATATATATATATATATATATATATATATATATATATATATGTATTTAAAAATATATAGGTTATTTAATAACTTAAAAGTGGTGCAACACTATATTCTCTGCACCACCCGCCAGCCAACCTACACACACAGATGTTCAAAACACAGTTTATAATACTAAAACTAGCTACATAATTTAGCCTCTATAAAAAGAAAACAAAAGGAACACAATAACATTATTAAAAGTTGTAGAAAATTACTTTGAAGTTAATTAAAAAAATATATATACAAGGAAGAAATATGTCATGAAATACATGTCATTCATGTATTTCTTTTTCAATTTAACTCGAGGTTAGAACTAACTGTGGGTTAGTAATAGTGGTGCAAGTCGCCCTAAGTCAACTCTTCGGTGTAGTGGCAGTGACTAGGTCCATTGCCTGCCACTACTATCAAATCACAACGGGCTTCTTTGGCACCCAATGTCACTTGAACATTTATTTGTCCAAGTACTTTTAATATTTCACGAGTCCATGTCACAAGTTTAATATCAGTAGGCTTTAAAAGAGGAGGAAAAGACCACAGCTTCCTATATGTATCTTCAGATATCATACTCCTTGATGCACCTGAGTCGATTTCCATACTAAGTTTAGCACCATCCATAATAATATCTGTGGTTATTGCTGGTTGATAATTTTCATGACACATGTACACTCCCATCATCTTTTCCTTATTGTATATTATTGCCTCCTTACTGCTGTCTTCAAACTCAGAGAGGTCGTGTATTTTAGAAGGTCTTCTAGTGCATGCAGATGTTATATGACCAAATTTCTTGCAGTAAAAACATCTAGCTTTAATAAATGGACACTTTTCTCCATGTTTGTGCACTCTAGCACAATGTCGACACTCATTTGCTTGAATCCTACCAATATCCATAGGTTCAGTAACATGGAACGGAGTTTGCTTTGCCGCCTCTGTATCAGGGTATAGATCTGGAAACGTCACTTGATAATTAAGACATATTTGTAATGCTGTCTCATATGTAAGGTCTTTCGTTTTCAATAATTCTCTTCTCAATCGGTCGTCCCGTACCCCTAATACCAAACGGTCTCTCAACTGGCGTTTTAAATCAACATAATTGCATTTAGACGCCAGTATATTAATTGCCGAAACAAAATCTTGTATGCTTTCAGACTGCAATTGTAGGCGTTTATGAAATTTTCCAGCTTGTAGTATTTCATTAACCTCAGGCTCATAAAACTGATCTAACACTTTTAAAATGTCATTAAAATCCACATCAGTCGGCCGCCTTGGGACCAGCAGTGAAGCAACTAATGAAAAAGTCTCTTTTCCGCATTGGGACAAAAACAAAGAACGGGCTTTGTTAGCGTTGCTTTCGTCGTAACCCGCGGCATCGAGAGCACACAATAATTGTTCTTTATAATCACTCCACTTGTCAGTTTTAGGGTTAAAGTGTCCAGGAAATACTATATTTGTTATATTTGACGCCATTTTTCGCACAAATGCATTAATTTTCACTCGTCGCCAATAATAAGAAATAACTTTTATTTAATACCCACATTAGTATGATAATAATATGACAGATCAATAATTAATTCAAATATATAACAGTAGTCAAATAAATAAATAAATAAATACACCCAACAGTCACCCACCTAGTCCTGCCCCCACACTAGGTATAACCTGTATCGTCGGTGTCAGAGACTATGAGAGATGCGCGGTCTCACAACACCCACACTTGAAACAAATATCTGTGGGCCACACAAACATTTGGTCTCAATGCGGGAATCGAACCTACAGCCTCTCGCTTCACAGCCGGCCACTCGCCCGTTACGCTACGGAGGCTGTCGATTAGGAGGAGGTTATTAAGCATGAGTATTTTAAAATCAGAATGCTACCTGTAAATCATCACAAACATTTTTTTTTATAGCAAGAGACTTGCAATTTAGCAGATGGGTTACCTGATATATATATATATATATATATATATATATATATATATATTTGCTTCTGATCTTAATAATGCCGTATTGGCAAAATCACCGCCAGGGCGGTGGAGCCATATTTCTTAAAAGAAGAAGAAGAATAATGCCGTATCTTTTATTGGCGACGAGTGAAAATTAATGCATTTGTGCGAAAAATGGCGTCAAATATAACAAATATAGTATTTCCTGGACACTTTAACCCTAAAACTGACAAGTGGAGTGATTATAAAGAACAATTATTGTGTGCTCTAGATGCCGCGGGTTACGACGAAAGCAACGCTAACAAAGCCCGTTCTTTGTTTTTGTCCCAATGCGGAAAAGAGACTTTTTCATTAGTTGCTTCACTGCTGGTCCCAAGGCGGCCGACTAATGTGGATTTTAATGACATTTTAAAAGTGTTAGATCAGTTTTATGAGCCTGAGGTTAATGAAATACTACAAGCTGGAAAATTTCATAAACGCCTACAATTGCAGTCTGAAAGCATACAAGATTTTGTTTCGGCAATTAATATACTGGCGTCTAAATGCAATTATGTTGATTTAAAACGCCAGTTGAGAGACCGTTTGGTATTAGGGGTACGGGACGACCGATTGAGAAGAGAATTATTGAAAACGAAAGACCTTACATATGATACAGCATTACAAATATGTCTTAATTATCAAGTGACGTTTCCAGATCTATACCCTGATACAGAGGCGGCAAAGCAAACTCCGTTCCATGTTACTGAACCTATGGATATTGGTAGGATTCAAGCAAATGAGTGTCGACATTGTGCTAGAGTGCACAAACATGGAGAAAAGTGTCCATTTATTAAAGCTAGATGTTTTTACTGCAAGAAATTTGGTCATATAACATCTGCATGCACTAGAAGACCTTCTAAAATACACGACCTCTCTGAGTTTGAAGACAGCAGTAAGGAGGCAATAATATACAATAAGGAAAAGATGATGGGAGTGTACATGTGTCATGAAAATTATCAACCAGCAATAACCACAGATATTATTATGGATGGTGCTAAACTTAGTATGGAAATCGACTCAGGTGCATCAAGGAGTATAATATCTGAAGATACATATAGGAAGCTGTGGTCTTTTCCTCCTCCTTTAAAGCCTACTGATATTAAACTTGTGACATGGACTCGTGAAATATTAAAAGTACTTGGACAAATAAATGTTCAAGTGACATTGGGTGCCAAAAAAGCCCGTTGTGATTTGATAGTAGTGGCAGGCAATGGACCTAGTCTTTTAGGACGTAATTGGTTCCAGTTATTGAATATTGAGATATCTGGTATCCATTGGTCAGAAGAGAAAGTATCAAAGTTAGTGAATGATTTTCCTGGTTTGTTTGCTGAGGGACTTGGACAATACAAAGGTCCACAAGTGTCTTTACATGTACGTGCGGATGCGACACCCAGATTTTTAAAAGCACGACCAATACCATTTCCCTTAAAGCAGCAGGTTAACGAAGAGTTGAGAAGGATGGTAGAGCAAGGTATCCTCACACCAGTGAAGTACTCTGATTGGGCGACCCCATTACGAATTGTTAAGAAAGATGATGGGTCCCTACGTATTTGTGGTGATTACCGTGCTACCGTGAATGCAGCGATTGATGTTGATTCATTTCCTCTGCCTAAATCTGTGGAGGCGTTTGCTAAATTGAGTGGTGGCCGTATCTTTAGTAAGTTGGACTTGAAACAAGCATATACGCAGCTGACAGTGGATGAAGATACAGCAATACTATTAACTCTGAACACTCCTATTGGATTAATGAAAATGAATCAACTTGCATTTGGTGTGAGTGCGGCTCCAGCAATTTTTCAACGTGTAATGTCTACAGCCTTTGCGGATATGGAGGGAGTGGCTTGTTTGCTGGATGATATCGCGATTACGGGAAAGATTAAAGCTGAACATGAAAAACGTTTATATGAAGTTCTTCATAAATTACATGATATGGGTTTTCGCCTTAATGTTTCCAAGTGCATTTTTGCTGCTGAAAGTATTACTTTTCTGGGCCATATGATTGATGTAGATGGGTTGCATCCGGCCCCAGCCAAAGTAAAGGAGATTCAAGAAAAGCCTGCACCAACTACTAGAGAAACATTAAGAGCCTTTCTGGGTTTATATAACTTTTATGAAAAGTTTTTGCCTGATAAAGCTCCATTGTTGGAACCATTGTATAGGCTGTTAGATTCCAAACGACCTTGGTGTTGGGGTAGAGCTGAACAAACTGCTTTCAATACAGCTAAGAAATTGCTATCTTCAGATTTGACATTGGTGGGGTATGAGTTGGACAGAGAATTGCTTCTTATTTGTGACTCATCGGATTATGGTCTGGGAGCTATCATTGCACATGTTATGGATGACGGTTCTGAAAAACCTGTGATGATGGCATCGAGAACGCTGCAAAAACATGAAAGACGCTACGGACAAATAGATAAGGAAGCTTTAGCCATAATGTTTGGACTGTCTAAATTTCACGAATATTTAGCTGGCCGTAGTTTCTCTATTATCACAGACCATAAACCGCTCATTGGACTGTTTAATCCTACTAAACCTATTCCGGAACAAATATCCCCAAGGATGTTACGCTGGTCCCTAAAACTCAGTTATCAGTATAATATTAAGTATAGACCGGGTAAATTGATTGGTAACGCTGATGCATTAAGTAGGACAGCTCCTACAGCAACTATTGAAGAGAGACCTCTCAAAGAAGTCTTACTATTAGAGGAGACACCACATGGGTGGAGGTTAGATGCAAATAAAGTAGCGGCTGAAACGAAAAAGGATCCCCTGTTACGGAAGGTGATGTTCCATGTACTGCATGGCTGGCCACAGTCAAATACTGATCTGAACTTGCGACCATTTTGGCTACGCAAAGAGGCTCTTTCACATAATAAAGATTGTTTATTATGGTGCAACAGAGTCGTTATTCCAGCTGCTCTACAGAAAGAGGTGTTAACATTATTACATGCTCCACATGCTGGAATCGTGCAAACCAAAGCTTATGCTAGAGGATATGTGTGGTGGGCCGAAATGGACAAAGAAATTGAAAGGGTTGTATCAGAGTGTCATCAGTGCCAAGCTGTGAGAAATAATCCCCCTAAAGTCTCAAGAGCATGGATAGTATCTGAAAAGCCATGGAAAAGAGTACATGTAGATTTTGCCGGTCCGTTTCAGGGCAAAATGTTCCTTCTGCTGATAGATAGCTATAGTAAATGGCTTGAAGCTGAGATTGTGCCATCGATGAATAGTACTACAGTTATATCTGTATTGAGGAAAATATTTAGCTCACAAGGACTTCCAGATATTTTGGTTTCAGATAATGGCAAGGCTTTCAACTCTAGTGTATTCAACAGCTTTCTACAAAATAATGGAATCCAACATTTGTATTCTCCACCATACCATCCAGCCTCTAATGGCCAGATCGAAAGGGCTGTACAGACATTTAAGAATAAGTTAAAGAAGCTGTCTGATTCCAATAGGCCATGGGACGAAAAACTTTCTAGAGTTTTATATTATCTTCGTACAGTACCATGTTCAAGTACCGGTAAAAGTCCGGCAGAATTGTTAAACGGCCGCAAGTATAGAACAGCTGTGTCTGTTTTGCATCCTGATGCTGTACAGAATGACACAGATAGACAATTGGATTCTGCAGCACAGAATACACCAAATAGATCATTTAGAGTTGATCAGCCAGTTTTGATTCGTATGTATGGGCCAGGTGAAAAATGGAAAAGGGCTGTGGTCGAGATTATAGAAGGCCCTAGCTCATACATGGTGAGAACGGAAGATGGCGAGTTACAGCGGAGACATGTAGACCAAATGTTAGCTCGCAACCAGGAGGAGTCTAGACCGAGGCAGCCTTATGTGTCTGCACCTAGACCTCAATCCCCGAGATCAAATACTGATTCTTCTTTATCTGATCCACCTATTGAAATACCTCCAGCAGAGTTGTGGCCAGACATAATTGGAATACCAGATGTGTTTGACTAATTAGAAATACTTAAGACATGTTTAAATTGTTGTAATCTTTATATATATAATTATTGTACTACCTAGCCTCATTGTATGAGGGAAAGATATGTTATATATTTGAATTAATTATTGATCTGTCATATTATTATCATACTAATGTGGGTATTAAATAAAAGTTTAGCTTTGCTTCTGATCTTAATAATGCCGTATCTTTTAACTACAAAAAATAAGTTCAACTTCATTATTTTTTGTAACTTTTTCATTGCAATTGCTTTAAATCACTACAACACTACAATGATTTTTAAATCTAAAGCAATAGTAAGTGAGATTAGGGTGTATAAAAATATGTAAATAAACAAATCCTTCAACTTTATAATAACACATAACATAACATAAGCTCACTCCTGTATCCCCGAAGGGGTAGGCTGAGGCGCGCTAGCCAACTAGTACACCCACATTTTGATAGGGGGCGAGCTTATCGCCATATCAGGCACAAATTCCAGTCTCCAGGCTGATATGGAAAAATCCAATATCACTTTGCCCTACCCGGGGTTCGAACTCGAGACCTCAGGACGGTAGTCGTGCCGAAATACAACCACGCCACCGAGGCAGTCTTTATAATATTAGGTAGGGATATCTGCAGCTGAACAGATGGGTGATCAGCACTCTTTTTATAAACCATTTTACCATTAACTTGGTGGTAAGTAGTGGCTATAAATAAATGATTTTAGCAACCCCCATTTTTTTAAAGAACTTAAAAATCACTATAACTTCAAATGAAATAAACTATTATCTGCCGAATGGTCAAACACTACTCAACTTTAACTTCTTACATTGATTTTCACCGTACAATTTTGACAGATAAGGCCGCCTTAAGTGTATGAACATTCGGCAGTATGAGCCATATTCCAACAGGTTGATCTGGAAATTTTTGGGAGAGGCCTATGTTCAGCAGTAAACATCCTATGGCTGATGATGATGAACCATATTAGCGGAGATCCCCTTTTGGTCTGGGTCTCTTACCCCCCCTTTAGGCATGCATGCAGTGCCCACAAGGAGGCCTTATCGCCCATTTTGGGAGAGACTGCCCTAATGGAATGTAATGGGGGATGATTTGTCAAGACTCTCATGCGGGCATAGCCGCGGGCAAAATCTGTCACGTATTGAGTAGCCGGTTACGAAGCGAGAGGCAACGGGTTCGATCCCAGCACACAAATGTTTGTGCCTCAGGTCTTTTCTGGTCTGGATTTGGAGACTGAAAATCTAGATAGATACCCACGAAACAGGCCTGGTGTTACTCTCTATGTGTGACTGTTGGGTGTTATTTTATTCACAGCTGTCATTTGCAAACCAGTGCCTTCATTGTACCGGTGTCGCGTATATAAGGGTTATTTAAAATAAATGTGATTTGCATCCATATACATTTAAAATGAAATAATTTAAATATTCACAGTACAATACTTACGTTCCAAATTAAGGAGTGATAGCACAGTTTAATTTATAAAACACTAAAATGAGTTGGTAATTGTATATTTAATTTATTGCTAACTGTATTTACACACGATAATTTTACGATAAAATTTTGTTTCTTTCACAAAACAGCAGTAATATTATGGATTGTCGAAAAACAAAAAATCATTAAAAATCACGATATTTTTTTAATGAAACTGTCATTTTTTAAAAACAATAAATTTTTCGTTCGGATACACATTACACATCCCGATGTGTTCAAAGAGCATGATATTCAAAAGGACGTAAATGCTCTAAAGACCCGCTGCAATGTTTCACACAAGGGTTTCACATCAAAATCAGTGTAGCGTGGTCCCACATCGGAGTGGAAACTTATAACGTCTTTGGAGTGGAATAAGGGCTGATATAAGAATACGATTTTGAAATAAATAAAATACATGTTAAGCTAGTATGTATCTAAGGTTAATATTATGATAATATTATTTTAAACTGAAGTTTAACTATCTACTCTCTTTTCGACGAAAGCCGACAATGTTCAATAATAGCTCTACTTCTACTTTACCTGAATAAAAAAATATGAATTCGGTAAAGTATCCAAACATGTAAGAAAGAGAAATCATATGCGGCTTAATGTAAAACATGGGCTTTCTATTGGGTCCTATTTTGAATACGGGATAATATTACCCAATCATGAATTCCATTTTAATATTTCCACCAATAACGTTTATTCCCTGTCATATGTTGCGGTTGGTATAGTACGTATTTATTTATATTTTTTTTTGCAGTTGGCTACAGTGTCAAAATCGCAGAACGGGAAGGCATATCGGGCTGCGTTTGCTCTGTAGTTTTTATGAATTATCACAAATCGAGCTTACATTCGTGACTTATTTGTGTAAAATTATAATCATTATATATCGCTAAATGTTTAGTGTGTAAAACAAAGCGTGATGAACGGTCTGTGCGTTGTGAATTTCGTGTTAACAAGTTGAAGTTATTTTGACATAATGGCGACGAAATGGAGATGAGCGAATATGTTTATGTGAAGAATAAAGGATATTTAAAGGATTAACCATCTGTGATGTGTTTGTGCGGCGGTTAGTACCACATCATTTACGTATCGTCACCAAAAATCAATCAATCTCATTATTTTCCCAAATATTCAGTCATGATTCGTCGATCGAAAATATGAAAATAAACAAGAAAAAATATGTAGGAAATTGTTGTTTTTCGTGTTTTAAATAGGTATTTGGGTCATGGGTTGGGTGTTAGTCAATACCCGAGGCATTTCGTTAGGCTATGTTGACATTTTAAATGTCGCAATTCTGAATCTAGGTCATGTAGTTGTGGGGTCGCGTGCGCGCGCAATGACGTCACAAACACCCCTATTTCGGCTGAACCCCCAAAAAACGTTCGCTTTCTACAGGCTAGATAAATAGGCCACGGCGCTGCGCGGGTGGCGCGCCCCATACCGAGAACTTCGCGGGAAAATTTGAAGATAGATATTTATTTGTTTATTTTGGAATCCAATGATCGTCGTCGCCGCCTCTTTGATCTACCAGCATATATGGTCTGTGGACCGGAAGGTCGTGGGTTCGATTCCCGGGCCAGGCAAAGCGATTTTTTTAATTGAAGTTGCCCAGGACTGGATCCCTGATCGGTGGCGATTGACGTTAAAAACAGCTGGTCTGCCTCGGTGGCGTGGTGGTATTTCGGTACGATTACGGTTCTGAGGTCTCGGGTTCGATCCCCGGGTCGGGCAGTGTTATTGGATTTTTCCATATCAGCCCGGAGTCTGGAATTTGTGCCCGATATGGCGATAGGCTCGCCCCCTATCACATCTGGGACGGAACTAAGCTCGGCGAAATGTGGGTGTTCTAGTTCGCTAGTGCGCCTCTGCCTACCCCTTCGGGGATACAGGCGTGAGCTTATGTTATGTTATGTTAAATTCCAGACTCATATTGAATTGAAAACCCAATATCACTTTGCCCAACTTGGGGATCACATCCAACACCTCAGGACTGTAAACCAGGGGGGCTACCACCATGTGTTACAGCAGTATAATCTTACGTTGTCTTTTTCATATGGGAATTGGAACAAGTAAGGTTATAATAATAATGCTACAAGATGTGGTAAACCCCCCAGACCTCATGATCTATAATGCTAAACATATGTAGGATACAGAGGTAAAGGATGTATTGTCACAAATTATAATTCCTCTTGCCTATATCCTTTCCACAGTTTGATTCATGTTGCAGAAAAGTTTTGCCTTTATTTCATACAATTGCTGCCTATATGAAGTCCCCCCCTCTAAAAATCCTTGTTGTGTTTGATAACCTACTGTGTATGTTTTTCTGTTTGGAATACAATAATATTTTTTTAACAATACACAATTAAGAAATTAATTAAAAACAAATAAATAAATGCATCATTAAGAAATAAATTAAAAATAATTAAACACTTTAGAAATGAGTTAAAAACAACACAATCAAGAAGTAAATTAAAAACAAATTATTAATAAATTTACAGTTAAGAAATTCATTAAAAATAAATGCACATTTAAGTTTGTTTAAAACATCAATGGTTGTTATTGTGTATTATTTTTTACGTTGTATGATATTTCTTGTTTTCTCACATAATTTATAATGAACTGGATATCCGAAGTGGGTTAAAGTCAGGCAGACATCTAGCTGATTATCAAAACTAAGCTGAATCCTTCCTGCAATATGTTTAAAAAAGATTTTCGTGTCATCCACACAGGGATCCAAACCTATATTTATAAGCTTGCTAATATAATATCAAAGTTTGTGTGTATGTTTTGCTGCATCTTCTGCACTAAAACATTACATAAAACATCTACGCAAAACATTTCGCTATACATTTTTATCTATGGTTGTTCAATGAGGAGACACTTTTTGTTACTGTATCACACAAAAACTACTGAATGAGTTTTGAGGAAACTACATTATATAGATTCGACATTAGAATAACACAAAGGCTACTTATTATCTTGGAAGAATGTAAAGTTTCTGTGCGATACTTTTGTTACTGAATTTTACACAAACAAAGTCACAAGCAATAGCTAGTATGCATAACAACTACAAGGTGGACTGACAACCTGATAAAGGTTGCAGGAAGTTGCTGGATGCAGGCCGCTTCCAACAGGTCAATCTGGAAATCTGGAAATCTTTGGGGGAGGCCTACGTCCAGCAGTGGATGTCCTATGGCTGATGATGATGATAAAAACTACGCAATTACGTATTATCAGTATTGTACTAATTAATAAAGATAATAAAAATGTCATAAAAGTATTGAGAGCAGATATTTATTTCATTGGTCTAGATCGAGGAAGTTTATGTTACCTATTGTCCCAAATAATCTGACCACAGCTTCACATAGTATAGGAGAGAATTTAGGCAATGTGTGTTACACCTAGGTGTTTTGTTTCATTAGCATCGATATATTAATTACCTAGATGCACAGTTGATGCTCGGAAAATGGGACAGCAAAGGAGTGCTTTAGCACTCGTTTTGCATACAGTCCGACGCCGATGGAATTCTAAATTTCTAAATTCTAATTTAAGAACGCTTGCTCATTTCGTTTAAAAAGCTACTTTATTACACATGCATAGGGTTATATTTGTGTTGATTTAATTAGAACTTGTGAACTTTTTCTTTGTTTTATTCCTGAGACCACTTTTTAGGAGGACATTTGCAAAGAACTGTGCATCTAGGGTATATTATATTGATGTTCATTAGCCAAATAAAATTTAAACCTCTATGTTATAACTTGTTTCTTTTGACTGCTCTTTATCCTATCTTAAAGTGTGGTTGGCACCATACATTTTTTCCTTAACTGTTAAACTACTAACATAACATAACATAAGCTCTCGCCTGTAGGCAGAGGCGCACTAGAACACCCACATTTCGCCGAGCTTAGTCGGAGCTATTATTTACAATAAAAACAGACTGCCTCGGTGGCGTGGTGGTAGTTCGATACGACTACGGTTCTGAGGTCTCGGGTTCGATCCCCGGGTCGAGCAAAGTGATATTGGATTTTTCCATATCTGCCCGGAGTCTGGAATTTGTGCCCGATATGGCGATAGGCTCGCCCCCTATCACATCTGGGACGGAACTAAGCTCGGCGAAATGTGGGTGTTCTAGTTCGCTAGTGCGCCTCTGCCTACCCCTTCGGGGATACAGGCGTGAGCTTATGTATGTTAAAAACAGACTGACTGACAGACTAAGCAAAGATTTTTTGTAAAAAAATATTAAGACTAAGTCAGTTCGATTAAAAAATTCCAAATCCTCACTGACTTCGTTTCTTTGACTCAGACTTTGGAAGTTCACTCTATAGATTTCAGCCTTAGTGCGCAAATTCTATGTACCTTACAGCCTGTCTAGTACTACGTAGAACTACGAAATACTACTACTACTACTAGTCCTCAGACCACGAGGGGCCTTGTAGAAGGGCTGACTCCCGCGGGGGCTGCGGCTGAATGCAATTGGGAACTTGCACGAAAATTAAAACGAGAAATTGTGTTGATAAATCAATAAACAAAACCATGAAATGTGCTCTCATGAAATTTGTAATGTAAAATTGATATTTTACTAAATATCCTACTTATAAATTACGTATAACGGAACGTAATTGCAAAACCCAAGTGACGTCATTACATAAAGAACCATAGAGCAGTGTTTCCAAGTTGGGGTCATTTTCCCAATTTTGCCAAAAAATATTGTTGTGTTTCGTATGGTGATTAGTGAATTAGATTTCGGAGGTCCTTCTCTTCCATCTTCATAATTTTTACTTTGTTATTTATAGAAATAGCTTTAACATTTCTACGCCGTGACGTCACGTCCTTTTTTAGCGCGGGGTTTCGTAAGCATCGATATAATAATATACCTAGATGCACAGTTCCATACAAATATCATTGTAAACAGTGTCCTCGACAGACAAAACAAATAAACATCACAAATTTAATTAAATTAACACAAATATGACCTTATAGACGCGGCATAAAGTAGCTTTTTAAATTGAATGTTCAAACGTTCTTATGTTCGAAATTTTTGATTTTCTAATCGTTTTTGAATTTGACAATAATTTGACATTATTAAAAGAAACATTCTAGTCACTTGGACAAAGATTGAATGGAGTCGAATAGTTCTTGTATTTATCTGTGAGAAATGTTGACCACGTGGCGTACAATGTAGATGAGAATGGCGATATCTGTATAATAATTTTACTTACATTAAGAGATAGATAGAGTATAAATGTTTAGAAGATAACAAAGCTTATTAGTTATGAATATGAAATAAGCACTGTTTTGCCTTAGCGTGATTCATAAATAAATAAATAACACCCAACAGTCACATACATAGTCCTGGCCCCACACTAAGATCGTCCTTTGCTCTTTAGATTCGTAATAATTTCTTTTAGACTATCATTTCGTTTTCTTAATCTTTTGTTCTGCCTTTTTAAGTTTCGCACTAAATTAGATTTAAGTTTAAATTTTTGGTTGCGTTCTTTCAAATTATCTTTCAAAAATAACGTCTTAGGTGTGTTAAAGATTGATGAAAATTCTGATGGTATTGGTGATCCTTCATTATTTATTGATTCAATTGCTGGTTCCTGGAAATGAATATGTTTCCAATAAATGATGTCGCCACAATTACTGTTGTAGTAATTATGTCTAAGGACCGGTTCCAATAAATGATCTCAATCCGTGAATCCAAGATAAAAATGAAAAATTAAAAAATGAAAAATCGCCATAATGAACCATTAAAATTATTATTTGACAGCGGAATGTTCAACTTTGTTCATGTTGGCAAATTTTTATGATCTGCACACTTCGATTGAAAACATTTATTAGAATTAGCCGCAAATTATTAAATAGTCATTTTACATGGCAGTATGTACCTAGTATATGCTTGCTATTGATGAATTCTGTATCAAATATTTTTCAACTATTACACTTGTACTGCATCCTGCCTCATTTAAACTTGTAGTTACGACAATCTAAAATAAAGTCAATAAATGTGGCAATATTTATTTATTTATTTATAGGTACACCAACAGCATACATATTGTTAAATTAAATAGTAAACATTAGTTAAGGACAATGTAGCTGATGACAATTTATCACCTTTATTTTTGGTACAGCATTCTTTTTAATTTTCCTAATCCCTTTTTCTGTATAATATCCATCGGAATCGGCAAAATGGTCTAAACAAACCACACTTGAGTAATTGGATTTAAAATTTTCTTCTCTCCTTTTTTCGGAAATCATTTTACGCCATTTATCTCTTACTATTTCATTTCATGGAAATCTGTAATTAATAAATAAAATTAATAAAAAAAATCATAAATTTAAAATAAATATAATATATTTACAAAAAAAACGACTCCATATATTTCATTGTTCCAAATCATGATTTCAAAAGGGACAAAATATTTTATTAACTGAATTCGTTAAATTAATTATTTATACACGTTTAATACTTAATTTAACATGATTAAGGTTTTAAGAATCAAGTAAGGGAATTATACTTACTTAAAATATGAAATCCCATGTGTTTTGCGCTTTGTAAGAGTGTTATTTTTGCACTCTTTCACAGAGCATTTAGGCATCTTCACAGGCGAACGGTCGGCGCCCGACTGACAGCAAACAAGTGCTTACTTACATTTTAAGCACTCGTTGGCTGTCCCACTTTCTGAGCGTCAACTGTGCATCTAGGTATATTATTATATCGATGTTCGTAAGTCATATTTTGACTTGCGATAGTTAAATGATTTGTCCATATTTTAATGTTTTTGTTTCTGGTGTGTTTATTTGAGACCTAGTTCTTTACAATAAACTAAAAAAAAAATTACATGCAAGTTCCCTATTGCGTACCCCGTGGCCTTCGCAATAGGGAGAGAGAGGAACACCGCGAGGTTTAGTCGGTAGAACGGTATATGCCGGTGAGTCCGACATACCTTCGAGTTTCCACTTGGAGAGGTCTGTAAACAGATTCACCGTGTTAAAAAAAAAAAAAAAAAGAACTACGAAATATCTATGTCATGGCGGGTACACACCGGCTGAACGAAGGCGAATTTATACCTGTTGCGTTCATACAAACAAACTTTCGCTGTTGTGTG
Organism: Clanis bilineata; assembly: GCA_036417725.1. Taxonomy (NCBI): domain Eukaryota; kingdom Metazoa; phylum Arthropoda; class Insecta; order Lepidoptera; family Sphingidae; genus Clanis; species Clanis bilineata. Next base: position 7,695,547 of record CM071138.1, on the reverse strand, counting down.
AATGAAACGGGCATAGATTCTTTCGCCTTCGTTCAGCCAGTGTGTGGCCAAATGTTTGAATGATGGCGGGTATCATACAAACTGATGGTCCCTACGTACAAAGCGACGTCAAAAACTGAGGTTTTCAGGAGAACGAAATGAAGTTCATTTATAAGTTTAGGAATTATCATACTTGTTATATTGTTCGATTAGTATTTAAATTAGAATTTTTAGAATACAAAATAATTAAAAATATATATCTATATAGTTATGAGCGTATGGATAATCTAAAGCCATGTATGCAATAAAAAATATGACATTTTGACATGTCGCTTTGTACGTAGGGACCGTCGAAACATTTGTTTTCGAACTCACGGCCTCTCGTTTCACAGCCTGTTAAGTTTTGTTGTGGTTTAAAAAAAAAAAAAAAAAAATCTTTATTGATTACGTAGGCATGTAAAAAAGCACTTATGACAAGTCAATACAAGTAATTTTTTAAATTAGGATTAATATACTTTACATTATATATTTGAATTTGACAACAGGCAGGCAAGTATGGACATAATAACGATGGGATGGCTGAGATAGGGTAATAAGGGGAAATAGGATTAGAGTGTAAGGGAACGGATTGTATGGGACTGGCATATGGCAGGAATGGTGGCAGGAGATTGACTGGAAATACTGGAAGCACTTGGGATTGGTGCGTGAGGCCCTATCCTAGCTAACTTACCAGCCTTTCTCTAGCTACCTACGGATGACGACCCGAAGAAGAAAGGCAGAAAGAAACTCCGGGCTTATTTTTTTCATCATCAATTGTCACCATTTCTTTTTTATTTTCTTTTGTCTATTTTCCTTTTTTAAAAAATTTGATTTACAAATTGTCAATACAATTGATAATCATATTTATATTGATTCACGCATACTCAATACCACTGGAGGTTTAATTACCAAAAGAATGATTAAAAGGTGAAATGGCATTGTAGGATGCAAAAATTTGGTGATCGTTGTCAGGTGGCGGCGGTGTCGCGCGTGCGCGGTGATGGCGGCGCGTGGCGCCCCATGAGCCGGCTGCTGTGCTGTCTGCGCGCGCGCCACGACGACATGGGCGCCGCGCTCTCGCATGTGCAGGTACATCTATCACCAAAGACATTTCATATTACTAACTAGAGAGGCTAGCAAGCAAGTTTCCATACAAAAAAAATGATCTCAAACTTCAGTACCGCCATCAACCATTTATTACAATGCGATAGCGATTATTAAAATTTACACGCTATAGTAAGATTGCTAATTAAAGGGAGTAAACTGACATTCGCAATAGTCGCTGGATGCAGGCCGCTTCCAACAGGTCGATCTGGAAATCTTTGGGGGACGCCTATGTTCAGCAGTGGACGTCCTATGGCTGATGATGATGATGAAACTGACATTTCGAATGTTGCCACTTTTTCATAATATTTAAATAGTGCTGCGGTGAAAAGATCAAAATTATTTAAACATTTCAATTGAATGAACCATTTCATTCTTTATATTTCTAAAGTCCAACTCAAAGTCATAATTCCTGCCTAATATGTGATTAGTACTGCATGTATTCTGAATTATAGTCATAGTAAATTACAGCATGCTAAGTTATGGCATGTCTACTGGAATTCATTATGATAATATAACTTCCGAAGATGAACCATCGGAGGGGCCGCGGCGATCAGGCGCGACATCCGCCTGACAAGATCCCCCCTCTGGTAGAGGAACACCGACACCCGTTACTCTACACGTAATATAACTGCCATTTAAATGCTAATGGCGCTATTTGTAATCCAAGATATTGAGATCTTGTCTTATAGTGTGTTTGTCTGTCCACGTGTTCGCAGGACGGCGAGGCGTGTGAGGGCGTCGGCGAGCCACCCGCGCCTCCCACCATGGCCGATGTCATTAGGTAAGATAACCCCTATAACCATGCCTCTTGAGCTTGATCTTCCAACTTAGAACTTTTTGTGTCACAGCCCGTATAGTACATAAGATAACGCCTATATCCCCAGAGATGTAAGCAGAGGCAAAATAGCGAACAAAAACATCCATATCCACTTCCGTCTCAGATGTGATAGGAGACGAGCCTATTGGGCACAAATTCCAGACTCCGGGCTGATGCTGACAAATCATACACATGTTATAATGATTGATAAATGTTTTAATACAGGGAGCGTAAAAAGAAAGCTGGCGGCGCTAGTCTGGGCACGTTGAGGCGTCGGATAGCCGCTGCGACCAGGCGGCCGAGAGACGCGCGCCCTGATAGAGGTAAGATATGGGTGGCGCGGGCGTCGCTATCATGGAATGTAGTATCTATCAAGGAGGTGTGTGTAAGTGCTATCAAGGTTGATAGTGTGAGAGATATCATGGGTGGCAGTGTGGGTGCTATCACGAATGTTATTGCGGGGTCTATCATGGATAGTGTGGGTGCTAACTGCTATCACTGATGGTGGTGTGGGTGCTATTACGGATGATCGTCTGGATGCTATCATGATTGTTAGTGTGGGAGTTATCATGAACTGTAGTAACTATCACGGAGCTGAGTGCAGGCGCTATCATGTTTAGTAGCGTGATAGTTATCATAAACTGTAGTATCTATCACAGAGTTTAGTGTGTGTGCTGGCACGGAGGTTAGTGCGGGCGCTATTATGGTTGGTAGTGTGGGAGCTATCATGAACTGTAGTATCTATCGCGGAGGTTAGTGTTTGTTCTGTCACGTATGATAGTGTGGCTGTTATGACGGTAGTATTGGCTCTATCATGGATGATAGTGTGGGTGCTATCATGGACGGCAGTGCAGGTGCTATCACGGATGTAATGTGGACGGAATCTTGGATGGTAGTTAGTGTGCTGTTGTGTATGTTTTATCTAAGGTGGGGACGTTCGCAGTCGCTCAGACGGGCGACGAGCTCACATTACTAAAACTCGCATTACTGCGGACGCTATCATGCAAGGTAGTGCGGGTGCTATCACGAATGTTAGTATGGGTGGTATCTCGGGTACTAGTGAAGAGTATTATACTGAACCGCCAGTTGCAAACAGTAGAGTGATTGTCAAAATGTATTTGATGGGGTGTTGTCTGTCTGTGGTCAGGTTGTGAGCATGCGCGTTACATCCGCGCGGTGGTGAGCTCGTGGCGCGTGGCCGAGGTGTTCGTGTTGTGCGCGGAGCTGGAGGCGGCGGCGGCGCTGCGGGACCTGCTCACTCGCGCCGAGCTCGCCCGGGAGCCCGCGCCCGCGCTGCACGCTGACCTCGCCGCCGCCTACAGGGACAGGTATCACTCACTCACTCATTCACTCACCCATTCAGTCACTCATTCACTTACTAATTCTATCAGTCACTCATTCACTCACCAAATTAATCAGTGACTCATTCGCTCACGCATTCAATCAGTCACTCGTTCGTTCACGCATTCAATCAGCCACTCATTCACTCAGTAACATACTGGTTCAGTCTGACACTCAGAAATTAATTTAGTACATACTGGTTTATTCAGACACTTACTCACTTAGTCATTCATTTACTCATTTATAGACCAGTCAGTAACACATACTCAGTTACACATCAGCTCAGTCACACACCAATTCAGTAATACACTCACTCTGTCACTCAGTTACACACCAATTCAGTAACACTCACTCAGTTACACACCAATTCAGTAATACTCACTCAGTTACACACAAATTCAGTAATACTCACTCAGTTACACACCAATTCAGTAACATTCACTCAGTTACACACCAATTCAGTAATACTCACTCAGTTACACACCAATTCAGTAACATTCACTCAGTTACACACCAATTCAGTAGCACTCAGTAACACACTTTCTTTCTTTCTTATGATGCCGGGTACCTACTACCCGAACGAACGATCTATCTATGCCTGTTCCAGAAAAAAATACAGACGAATTGAGGTCGTCCTCCTTTTTGGGAGTCATAAAAAAGGAAAAAACACTGAATAACCAGAATTAAATAATTTTTGATTTGCCGCCTCTGTTTCTATACGAGTTATTTTCGGTGATGCAGATGGTGGTGCGACGTGGAACTGGTGGGCGCGGGGTGGTCGGTGCCTGCACACCGCGCCATCCTCGCGGCGAGGTGCTCATACTTCAGGGAACTGCTGCAGAGGTACCCGCCGTGAGTGTCACCACCTACCACCATACAGTTCATCATACAGACGGCCACTTCTGAACATAGGCCTGTTCCACATGTACCACGTTATAATTTGAGTGGTAGAGCCACTGGGATTAAACTATTTTTACGGATTCTATCACGATTTGGTTTTAATTTTATTTTTATGCTCAATGTCTTACCCGTGACCACGAAGGCTGCAAAGCTTTTCGAAACGTCGGGCATAAAAAAAAAATTAAAACCAATTCGTGATAGAATCCGTAAAAATAGTTGTATTTCAATGAATAACATTCACATAAACCTAAGAAATCATTATGGTAGAGCCAGGCTGTAGACAGTTATATCCACAGCCCCAGCGACATTTTTAGTCTAATATTTAATCAAAATTAATCTTTACCTACCTACCTGCCCTTATCCTATTTTAATGCGAAGTCGGCGCAACACTTTTTCAAGCATGTTGCAAAAATGATTTGGCTGAGTTTTTACGACCGGCTGCCTGCCTGACGTCCCCCTGAGAGGTCCAGTCCCGGGCAAATTAAATTAGAAAATTCGCTTTGCCCGACCTGGGAATTGAACGACCTCCCGGTCCACAGCCCATACATGCTGCCACTAGGCCAAGGAGGCGACATTAATCAAAATTAATAAATAATAATAATAAATACACCCGCTAGTCACACACCTAGTCCTGCCCCCCCCACTAGGTATAACCTGTACCGTGGGTGTCAGAGACTATGAGAGACGCGCGCTCTCACAACACACACACGCGAAACAAATATCTATGGGCTACACAGACATTTGTCTCAATGCGAGAATCGAACCCGCGGCCTCTTGCTTCACAGCCGGCTACTCGCCCGCAGCGTCACGGAGGCTGTCATAATCAAATTCAACTACAATAACTATATTATTGTTCTAGTGGTTGTTGCCGCGTGCCGCTAGAGGGCGCGTGCGCATCGCTCTCTCGATCGGAAGTGGAGGCGTGCGTGCTCGCGCTGTACGCGGGGGGCGTGGGGGGCGCGGCGGCGGGGGGCAAGGGGGCCTCCACCACCTGTCGGCACACAGACCGTACGTATATCGTGTAATAATCCGGCTCGAAGGACCAAAAACATCTACCGCAGTTATTAGCTTTCTATTTTGTTTTAATTGTATTTTTAAGATAAGGAAGGAAGTATTTTGTACCATTTTTTGTTATTTTTTTAAGAGTACGATCGGAGCGGCTCCGAGGGCGATTTGGACATAATCAATATGGATAACAACTCATGTAAGTAACTTAGAAATAGTCATTTCTTAGCATTAGAAATAGTTATTTGTTTAACTGTACAGGATGTTTCATGAAGTTGGTACCAATAACAATTTCATATACATGGAGAACATTTTAAAGCGTAATGGTTAAGTTAAATTTTTTTATAATTGAACATGTTTTTTTGACCAATTATTAAGCATAACATAGCATAAGCTCACGCCTGTACGCGTGTTGCCTCGAAGGGGTAGGCAGAGGCGCACTAGCTAACTAGTACACCCACATATCGCCGAGCTTAGTTCCGTCCCAGATGTGATAGGGGGCGAGCCTATCGCTATATCGGACACAAATTCCACGAATGGTACAACCTATGGTTAAAGATAAGCAGTGCTTAAATATTTTTATAAGTAAGGCGCTAACGCCCGAATGGTCAAACGCCACTCAACTTTAATGGCTGCTCACATTGATTTACGCCATACAATTTTGACAGATAAGGCGGCCTTAAACGACATAAGGCGCCCTTAACTGTATGAACATTCGGCGGTATGAGTCTTAAAAAAAATGTAAACTTTACCGATTAGATTGCTAGCCATCTCTGTTTAAGTGTAGTTATTATTGTTACCAAGTGTATGAAGTGTATGACTGCCTCGGTGGCGTGGTGGTATTTCGGTACTACGGTTCTGAGGTCTCGGGTTCGATCCCCGGGTCGGGCAAAGTGATATTGGATTTTTCCATATCACCCCGGAGTCTGGAATTTGTGCCCGATATGACGATAGGCTCGCCCTCTGTCACATCTGGGACGGAACTAAGCTCGGCGAAATGTGGGAGTTCTAGTTCGCTAGTCCGCCTCTGCCTACCCCTTCGGGGATACAGGCGTGAGCTTATGTTATGTTATGAAATAAAAAAATAAAAAAAATCTTTATTAATCACGTAGGCATATAAAAGCACTTATGACATGTCAAAAGAAGCATAATTTAGATTTAAGTATTTCTTATAATATATTATATTATAGAATGCTATGAATTTGGAATCAGGGAGGCAGGTTGTACAGTTAGAAGAATAGGGTCCTATGGGGAAAGGGGAATGGAGAGATTTGTGAACCGTGGAATATATATGTTATATAACATAACATAACATAAGCTCACGCCTGTATCCCCGAAGGGGTAGGCAGAGGCGCACTAGCGAACTAGAACACCCACATATCGCCGAGCTTAGTTCCGTCCCAGATGTGATAGGGGGCGAGCCTATCGCCATATCGAGCACAAATTCCAGACTCCGGGCTGATATGGAAAAATCCAATATCACTTTGCCCGACCCGGGGATCGAACCCGAGACCTCAGAACCGTAGTCGTACCGAAATACAACCACGCCACCGAAGCAGTATATGTAATATGTTATGTTATGTTATGTGTATGAAACAGTGTGTAATGTGTATATTGTGTACAGGCGCGTGCGCTCGCCGCTCGTCGGTGCCGCGTCGCGCGTGCTCTGCGCTGGGGCTCTCGCCGGGGGACCTGCACCGGGACATGAGATACCTGCTCGACTCCGGTCAGTACACATTGTACACTTATTTTTTTTTTTTTTTTATTTATTTAATAACTTCTTTTGTACATTAACCCCCTTATTCATAATAACTTAGCAGAGCGTAAAGAGACCGCAAAAGTACGTTTCATAAAAATTGTATTCATAATGCCAACGTTCAATAGTGAAAACATGGCCGATTCCGATCAGCTGTTTCAAGTTTGATGTTCTTTCTTAATGATATTAATTTTTTATAGTCTACGACTCCGTCTATGATTGATATATATATTTTATTAATTGTTTGGAAACAATTAATAAAAAATATATAGCCAAGACTTCGTATCTGTTTCGAAGCTTGCCAGAGATAAAAATAATATTTTTTCTGTAACCAGCAACATTGTATTCGATAAGCATATATTAGTTCTGTTTTTGCTAAACTAGGCAAAAGTAGGGTTATGCTTTCGATAAGACCAAGATTTCATTATGAATAAGGGGGTAAAAATATTACAAATGACTTATCACTTATGACTTATCACTCATACATCTGTAATATAAAAATGAATCACTGAATGTGTTGCTAAGCGCAAATCTGGAGAGCAGCTGAACCGATTTCACGTGAAGTACAAGGATGGTTCTTACAGAGAGAGAAATTTAAACAATTGCCTGAAAAAGTCTAAAAACAATACTTTTCTATACTCGCATACAATCGATTCGTAATAATACTTAAAAGTCAATTTGAACTTTAATACCATGCCATAAAGTTTAAGTGTTAGTGGCGAGGTTCCGGAAAGGCAAAACAATTGAGTGACGTTAGTATCGTATGTAATTGTTGACTTATTAACTTTCTTTTTTCTTTTTTTATCTTACTATCTAACCCGGCGTCCCGTATAGCAGAATAAGTATTAAAAAAATATTTAAGAATCGACTGTTAGGCGGTACGAAGTTCGCCGGGTCAGCTAGTCTATAATAATAATAAATACACCCACAGTTACACAGCTAGTCCTGCCCCCACACTAGGTATAACCTGTATCGTGAGTGTCAGCGACTATGAGAGACGCGCGCTCTCACAACACACGCATGCGAAACAAATATCTGTAGGACACACAAACATTTGTATCAATGCGGGAATCGAACCCTTTCGCTTCACAGCCGACTACTCGCCCGACAAGCCACGGAGGCGGTCATATCAGTCTTCCCCAAAGTGGGCGATAACGTCCCCTTGTGGGCGTTGCCTGCCTAAAAGGGGGCGGTAAGAGACCCAAAAAAAGGGAATCTCTGCTGATATAGCTCACGATAATTTAATAAATTTGAAATTATAGTGGTTTTTAAGTAGGTAAAAAATTGGGGGGCGCTAATTTGATTTATTTTCAAAGTGGGAAGTAGACAAAATAAGTTTGGGAACCTCTGTTTTAGATGATGTAAATTTCATAGAAAATTAATTTAAATAATCACAAGTTTAAAAACTTAACAGACCGACTTCAAATCCGACCGGGACCAAATTTGTATGGGACCACTCTTGAAATAAGCTCTATCGAATACAAAAAGATTTTTGAAAACCTTTCCACATTTGACGAAGATATCGCGTAACATACATAAAAAAAACAGACGAATTGAGGACCTTCTCCTTTTTGGAATTTGGTCGAAAATTAGTCAAATACCCAAGGACTATGTGTGTGACTGTTGGGTGTATAAAAAAAAAATGCAAGATTTAATGTCTCCAACTTTAATGTTACAATTTAATGTCTACCGTAATATAAATGTGTGTGGACGTGAGTGTGTAGTGTGTAGTGTGTACTATTGTACTCAGGTGAGATGTGCGACGCTCGTCTCGTGTTCCGGCTGGAGGGCGGGTGCGGCGCCGCCTACGGGTTCCGCACCGCGCTCGAGCTGCCCTGCCACCGGCTCGTGCTCGCAGCCAGGTCCAGGTTCTTCAGGTGAGACCGTTGATCTCTAAACTCTAAGGCAGCGGACACGAACTCAGCAGCCCAACGCGCCGCCGCTGATTTCGTGTCCGCTGCCTAACTACTTATAATTCAATTGCTAATTAAACGGAGTAAATTGACAGATCGAAATGTCACTTACCAAAATAATATTGCTTACTTTTAAAGCTTACGTTCAATTTTTATCAGTCAAAGAAATAATAACTCGGCACTAGCTTGCAAAATTAGAATTTTATTGCGTATTTTTATAAATTTCAGCTTAACCTTTCAACTAAATTTCTGTGCAAATAATTTGGCGTATCACAATAGATACGCGAAATGATAACAATAAAAAATACAAATATTACTTTTTATTATTTGAGAAAAATTACGATCGGCACATTCATAGCTTTTGTAAACCATGACTATAATTCCAGTCCAATTCAATCAATTCCAGAAGTCGCTGGATGCAGGCCGCTTCCGACAGGTTGATCTGGAAATCTTTGGGGGAGGCCTATGTTGTTCGGCAGTGGACGTCCTATGGCTGATGATGATGATGATAATTCCAGTAGACATGCATATTCAGTAGACATGCATAATCACACATTAGGCAGGAATTTCGACTCTAAGTTGGACTTTAGAAAATGAAAGAGTGAAATGGGTCACTGAATTGAAATGTTTAAACAATCTTGATCTTTGAAATAAAACTATTTTTTCGGATTCTATCACGATTTGGTTTTAATTTTTATTCCCGACGTTTCGAAGGCTTTGCAGTCTTCGTGGTCACGGGTTGGACATCGTGATAGAATCCGTAAAAATAGTTTTATTTCAATGTATAACATTCGCGTAAACTTAAGAAATCAGTAATCTTGATCTTTTTATCGCAGCACTATTTAAACTTCATGAAAAAGTGGCAACATTCGAAATGTCAGTTTACTCCGTTTAATTAGCAATCCTACTATACCAAGCGTATTGTACGAGTTGTAGTTCTATGTACAATCAAAGTTCTAAGCAGTGTAGCACTGTGTACGCAGCGTAGCACTGTCTTAAGTCGTAGTGTTACGTAGGCACTAGGCATCATAGCACTGTATAAACAGCGTAGCACTGTGTAGACAGCGTAGCATTATAAAAGTAGCAGTACATTCAAAGGTACCGTAGCACCAAGGCCGAGATTTATAGAGCGATCTTCCACTAAATCTCAGTTAAAGAATCGAACTCAGTGACGATTTGAAATTTTTAAATCGAACTTCGACTAAGTCCGAGCCATTTTATACAAGGAAAAGACAGACAGACTAAGCAAAGATTTTCTTGTAAAAAATGACTTGGTCAAAGTTCGATTTTAAAATTCCAAATCTTCATTCTGTTCGTTTCTTTAATTCGGACTTTGTCGAAGTTCGCTCTATAGATATTGGCTATAGTGCTATAAGTGTCGTAGCACTACGTAGGTGTCGTAGCACTACACATGAGTCGTAGTACGGCGTAGCCACCGTAGCATTGTGTAGGCAGCGTAGCATTAAAATGTCGAAGCGCTACGCAGACAGCGTAGCATTACACTTGGCGCACACATTAGGGAACGTACCCATACTACGTGAGCAATTTTTAACAATTTTCATACCCTTCGCCCCCCTTCGGTGACCACCCGTAGTATATGCCAAGACCCCTCCCTTCCATCTCTAATTTTCATGTAATAATTTAGAAATATGGTTTTAAATCATTTTTTGTCGATGATAAGTAAAAAAAAATTATCATCATCATCATCATCCACAGCCCATCTCATCCCACTGCTGGGTATAGGCCTCTCTTTTTTGTTGCCATTTACCTCGGTTTTGTGCAGCTCGCATCCAAAATTGACCCGCAACATTGACAATATCGTCAGCCCATCTTGCTGCTGGACGACCTACACTTCGTCTTCCTTGCCTCGGCCACCATTCCGTGACTATTTTGCTCCACCGGCCGTCACATCGTCTGGCTATGTGCCCTGCCCAACTCCATTTCAGGTTCGCAACTGTGGTCCCGACGTCTCGAATCTTAGTTCGTCGCCGTATATCCACATTGCGAACTCGATCTTGAAGTTTAATGCCAAGCATAGAACGCTCCATGGCTCTCTGTGCCACCCTAATTTGGCGTATAATCCCCCGTGTAAGCGTCCACGTCTCGGAACCATATGTCATTGTGGGCAGAACACACTGATCGAACAGACGAGTTTTTAAGCTTTGTGGAATTTGGTGGGACATAAAAATGTCGTCTAGTTTTCTAAACGCAGACCACCCAAGCTGTATTCTCCTGGAGATCTCCTTGCTTTGATGATCTTTGCCAAAGGATAGAACATGACCAAGATAAACGTATCGGTCCACCATCTCCAGGGTCTCGTTTCCAACTTTTATTGGGTCAAAGCTCCCGGAGATGCCAGACATCACCTTCGTCTTGGCCATATTCATCCTCAGGCCTATTGCCAGTGAAGCATCCGATAGATCTTGTATCATGGATTGGAGATCGCACAGGTTTTCAGCAAACAATACAATGTCGTCTGCAAACCTAAGATGAGACAAGTAGACGCCATTGATGTTGATACCTTGTTTCTCCCATGCAAGCATTTTCATGGCGTCTTCTAGGACTGTCGTGAAAAGCTTGGGTGAAATGGAATCTCCCTGTCTCACCCCCCTCTTAATAGAAATAGGGTTGGTAAAGTCGTGCAGGTCGTGTAGGGTTGGTAAATTATGATGAGTTTTAATCCCTCAGAATTGGAGTCAGGCAGGCCGCCGGTCGTAAAAAAATTTGCCAAATCCTTTCTGCAACATGCTTGAAAAAGTGTGTACCGCTGACCCCACATTAAGGTGGGATAAGGGTAGATAGAAAGAAAGATTGCTACCTGTGAGTTTAAAAGTGCTAAACGTTGCGCTCCATATATGAATATAGCTCAAAAAAGTACGAGATTATTGTACAGGATATTGACTATGTGACGAAATCCTCAGACCAAACCCCCCCCCCCCCATGACCAACCGTGGTATTTTGAAGACCACGTAGTATGGGTACGTTCCCTAACTGTTTTTTTCATTTCTGTAAATCCCTCGCGTGATGGTCCCTGTATCGATTCACCCTGTGCCATGGGTAATGTATTGTGTACTGTACAGGAGCGTGATGTCGCGCCGGTCCGGGGGCGGAGCCGCGGGCGGCGCCGTGTGCGTCGACGAGAAGGTGCTGCCGAGACGGTTCGCGAGGGCGCTCTTACACGCCGCCTACACCGACCAGGTGGGTGCGGGACATGGACACGATCACGACACGACACGATACGACAGCGACACGATGTTATCTGTTACATGCCGCGTATACAAACTAGGTGAGACATGACACGATACGACATGACACCGACACGATACGACATGACACCGACACGATATCTACAGGACCACGACACGACTACGATGTTATCTGTTACACGCCGCACATACAGACTATGTGGGTGCGAAACACGGACACTGACACGACTACGACACGATGTTAGATAACGCGTACACTGAATATGTGGGCGCGAAACACGGACACGACACCGACACCGACACGATGTGGTGTAGATAACGACACCGACCAGATGAGTACTGTTATTTGTTACACGCCGCGTACACCGAACAGGTGGGTGCGGGATACGATACCGACACGAACGCGATACGATATGATGTTATCTGTTACATTCCTTGTTCACTGACCAGGTGGATGCGGGACACGATACGATATTGTCTGTTAGATGTCTTGTACATCGACCATCGATCGGTGCACAACACGACACCGACCACGACACGACACAGAACGACATAAGCTCACGCCTGTATCCCCGAAGGGGTGGGCAGAGGCGCACTAGCGAACTAGAACACCCACATTTCGCCGAGCTTAGTTCCGTCCCAGATGTGATAGGGGGCGAGCCTATCGCCATGTCGGGCATAAATTCCAGACTCCGGGATAATATGGAATAATCCAATATCACTTTGCCCGACCCGGGGATCGAACCCGAGACCTCAGAACCGTAGTCGTACCGAAATACCACCACGCCACCGAGGCAACAGAACGACACGATATTATATGCTACATGCTGCGTGCGTCGACTATAATATAGTTATTGGGTGCACGACACAATACCGATATAACCACGACATGACCGCGATGTTATCTGTTACACGCCGCGTACACAGTAGGTGAGACATGACACGACGCAGACACGATACCGACACGATGTTATCTGTTATATAACGTGTACACTGAATATGTGGGCGCGGAACACGGACACGACACCGACACCGACACGATCTATCGATAAGATACCGACTAGATGATTACACGACATATGGTACCGACACGATATGGTTACCGACTCCGACACAGACACGATAAGATACTGACCAGATGAGTACACGACACGATATGGTACCGACACGATGTATCGATAAGATACCGACCATATGACTACACGACACGATTTGGTACCGACACGATATTAAACTTATTACAAGTTGTTATTGTAATGTGTATACGATTCGTTTTGCAGGTGGATCTGAGTCTGATCGGCAGAAATTCATCGTCTCCTTCATCGACTAGCTCCAGCAATGGGAACACGGTGAGATCATTAGTAACTGGTACATTCACCCTGTAGACAGTTGTCTTCAGGACGAACGGATCGGAATCGTACGCTGTACTACAGTTTTTCAATCACTGAAATTTTTGGTGGTCCAAATTGCCTCGGTGGCGTGGTTGTTTACGGTACGACTACCGTCCTGAGGCCTCGGGTTTGATCCCCGGTGAGGGCAAAGTAATATTGCATTTTTCCAATCAACCTGGAGTCTGGAATTTGTGTCCGATATGACGATAGGCTCGTCTGTCACATCTGGGACAGAACTAAGCTCAGCGAAATGTGTGTTTTCTAGTTTGCTAATACGCCTTTGCCTACCCGTTCCAGGCGTGATCTTATGTTATATTACGCCAATTTCCTCTTACTCTACGCTTTCATGATTGTTTTTGTGTTTCAGTCATGGGCGGGCGTGTCTCGCGGCAGTGGTAGCCGCCCGCCCACTACTTCACTACTGGACGACGCGTTCCAACTGTACGAGATAGCCAGGTAATGTGTGACAAATTGAATGAGATAAATAAATAATAATAAATAAATAAATAACACCCAACAGTCTTGCCCCCACACTAGATATAACCTGTGTCGTGGGTATCAGGAACTACGAGAGACTTTCGGTCTCACAATACCCAGATCCGAAACAAATATCTGTGGGCCACACAAATATTTGTCTCGGTGCGGGGGCCGGGGATCGAACCTGCGGACTCTCGCTTCACAGCCGGGTATTCGTCCGTTGCGCCACGGAAGCTGTCGCCACTGATAGAAATAGGAAGAAAAGATAGATATATGTGAGCGTATACTCGTCCCCAGGTTCGTGGAGATGCCGATCGTGGTGCAGGGGTGCGAGGACGCGATAGTGGAGGCTCTCAGCGCGGACACGTTGCCGCACATCCTGCGCTGGGCCGCCGCGCCACATGCCAGCCAGTGGGTGCACAGGTCGGCATCATACCAGCTTAATTACCATACAAATATGTTTAAAAATGAAATTATTCGGGCTCGAAGGACCAAATCGGGAATCGAAGGACCAAAAATGAGTGAGAACACCTGAAATGTACATCGAAAACCCTCAAGCAGTTGGGAATATGAGTTGATGGTAGGTTGTGGCGGGTATGGGGTACATTCTTGTGTCTGCATCGGTCATCCGTTTGTCTTGTCACAAGCCTCTCGATTTGCTTCTTCCCTTTTGGAGTGTGAAGAATAATTACAGACAGACAGATAGATAGTAACTCTTTATTTTAGACACACACAGAAAACAGATAACATTAAATAACATAAAAACTGCCACAAATGGAGGCCTTATCGCTAAAAGCGATCTCTTCTAGGAAACCAACAGACAAGTACAATTCTAATGACCAACAGTAAATTAATATTTTACCCGTGGTCGCTGGTTTGATAGGGTTAAAAATTAAAAATTATGTTAAGGTTAAAATCGCGTTTGAAGGACCAAAATCAAATTCGAAGGACCAAAATCGAGTTCGAAGGACCAAAATCGCGTTCGAAGGACCGTTATCGGATCTAATTGACTAAATCCCCGAATTGTTCCAGACAAGCGATGCGCTACCTCCGCGACGAGTTCCCGTCGATCATGTCGGTGTCGGCGTGCGGCCGGCTGCCGAGCTCGGCGCTGGCCGGAGCCCTGTCGTCGCCGTTCCTGCAGGCGTCGGAGGCGCAGGTGCTGCGCGCGCTGCTGCGCTGGGCCGCCGAGCGGGACCCGCGCCCGCGCAGGCCTCCGCCCCCCGACCACCTGCTGCGGGACACGCTGGCGCCGCTCATGCCGCACGTCAGGGTCGAGCACCTGCCGCAGGATCACGAGCTGCTCAATCAGGTTTGTGTTTAAAAACTTTACAGAGCGACTTCAGATCCGATCGTGACTAAATTTATGAGACCATCCTTAAAAGAAGCTCTATCGGACACAAAAAGACTTCTTTGCGAGCACTCACTACGCTCTTCTCCATACTTACTTCTCCTTCTCCACCATCTTACTTATCTTCCTCGTTTCAATATTTAGACAGTAACCATGACAGAAATCTTCGCTCATCTAGTAATCTCCTCCTGAAGTGTCCTCCTCATAGCTCTGACTTTACTCACTCTTCTTTTGCTATACAGTCTATTCTTCTTTGGAATGCACTCCCCCTCGAAATCAGGACGGCCACAACTCGGATGTCATTTAAAATTAGAGTTCGGCAATTTCTTCTTAACAATGTGTCTGAACTTTCTCATTAGTATAGTTTTGTTTGTCTTCACTTCAGATTCGATATGTATTATCTAAACATATGTATTATTATATAAATATAGTATGTAAATGTATACATATATGTATAACTATATATTTTATCTATTATACTATTGTTATTTTATGTTATGTTTGTATTCATTGCTTATTTAATTATTCACTGGATTTTTATTGATTTTTTTTCTTCTCGGCATGAATTTATGTTTTACACCTACTTCGTTTTTCTCTGCATCACCCAAAGGTTGGCAGGTAGATAATGCCTCAGGCATTATGTCCGCCTTTATACATATTTGTATAAAAAGTGTAAATAAATAAAAATAAAAAAAAAGAATTTGGAAGATCCGTCCACATTTGTCAAAGATATCGCGTAACATCAAAAAAATTACAGACAAATTTAGGACCTCCTCCTTTTTGGAAGTCCATCGAAAATCTTTCTATCTTAAGCAAAGTTTTCTGTTCATGTTTTTCTCGAAACACTGCCCAAAAACATCTACACAAAACTTCAGTTCAAATTGAAGGTTTACCTGAGGAACACACAAAGACTGTAAAAAAGGAGAAGATGCTCAATTCGTCTGTATTTTTATAACAATAATAATTTTATTAAAAGGTAAAACACCCAATACATAAAATTAGGTACATACAAATATTAAACATACAATTTTCCGGACATCACTTGTGTTTTATGTAGATATATCACTCTATATCTCCGCCACATGTGGACCGATTTTCAAAATTATTTTTGTGATCGATAGAGCTTATTACAACGGTGCATACGTTTTGAAATCGATACGTTATACTATCTGCTTTCATTTAGTTTGAGCCAGTTTTGCAATATATTAATATTTTCCAACTTTTAATTTTTTCTTCTTGCCCCAATATCACTTTAATGTGAGGTCGACGCATTTTTTCAAACAGGCTGCCTGCCTGCCTGTCAACCCCCTGTAATCCAGTCCCGGGTTTTAAATTAAATATATAAATAAAAATAAATAAATAAGTATACCCAAAAATCACATACCTAGTCCTGACCCCACACTAGGTATAACCTGTATCGTGGGTGTCAGAGACTATGAGAGACTTTCGGTCTCACAACACCCAGACTCGAAACAAATATCTGTGGGCCACATAAACATTTGTCTCAATGCGGGAATCGAACCCGCGGCCTCTCGCTTCACAGCCGGCTATTTGCCCGCTGCGCCACTGAGGCTGTCATGTGTTATGTTATAATTCGCTTTGCCCGACCTGGGAATCGAACCCACGACGTCCCGGTCCACAGCCCATATATGTAGATAGGGACCAAGGAGGCGACTGTACAAGTTAGGCTCAATTGCACCACTATTATTAACCTAGAGTTAGTCCTAACCGCAAGTTAAGTTACATGTCATTCATACATTTTCTGTCAATTTAGCTTGCGGTTAGGACTAACTCTAGGTTAATAATAGTGGTGCAATTGAGCCTAACAATATAATAATACTGCTATAAGAAGTTGTGGTAACCAGGATTTAGAAGTGTAACTGTTGTCTTCATTTATCCCAGTTGATCCGTCGCGGCGTGATATCCGGTCCCGTGGTGGGCGGTGGGGGGGCGGACGCGTGGCTCGGGCGCGGCGCCTTCAGGCCCGCGAGGTGCTTCCTGCCATACCTCGACGAGATTAAGGTACGATGTCAATCTAATGCAGGTTTATATGTTGGACTAGCTGTTTTGAGTGGTAGAGCCACGCTGTAGACAGTAACGTCTACAACACGAATGGGCCGGCGCGACCGGTTAGATACCACTGTCTCACAGAAAACCGACGTCAAGTGGCGGCTTGCTGTCGCGTTTCGTTCGGTGAGTGAGATTTCCGGTGGCCCATTTCCCCACTCCCTTTCCCAATTCCTTTTCCCTCCCCTTTCATTCCCTCCTTTTAGGTTGGCAACGCAGCCATGATTCTTTTTGTGTCATGTGTGTCTATGGGCGGTGGAGATCACTTACCATCAGGTGACCCATCTGTTCGTTTGCCAATCTCTGCTATAAAAAAAAAACCCGGCGAACTCCGTTCCGCCTAACAGTCGATTCTTTAATTTTTTTAGTTTTTTTTATCATGTCTAAAATAAACGTAGCCTATGTTACTCCTTATTACATTGCTACCTGCCAATAAAAGTTGAATGGTGTGAGTGTGAATGGTAGAGTTGGAAGGGGAAGACCTCATCGAACATTCTCTGACCAAGTCAGAGATTTACTCGAGAAAGGTCAAGTTAAAAGTACCTTACACCGACGTGCATGCATGAATGTAATGAGACTGAATGAGGCGAAAGAGGTGTGTAAGGATCGTAGCAAATGGAAATCCGTTGTCTCTGCCTACCCCTATGGGAAAAAGGCGTGAGTCTATGTATGTATGCAATAAAAGTTCCGTCAAAATCGGTCCAACCATTTCAGAAATTAGCCGGAACAAACAGACAGACAGACACAAAAATTTAAAAAAGTTATTTCAATTATACAAGCAGATACTCCAATTGTATTTATATGTATAGATGAATGTATGTTTTACCGTCTGTTTACAGGCGTTGTTGGAGGACCAAGCGGTGCCGGAAGCGGAAGTGTCGCGCGTGAGACGCGAGAGATACCTGCACCGGATACCGGACACCCTGTACATGGTGAGTGTGTTGTTATTTTAAATCATTAATCAGGACAAAATCACAAAAACGTGGTTGTGATCAAAACGGAAGATATTTTTTTTAAAAACAATAGTAAATACACTACATATTTCGGTACGACTACGGTTCTGAGGTCTCGGGTTTGATCCCCGGGTCGGGCAAAGTTATATTGGATTTTTCAATATCAGCCCGGAGTCTGGAATTTGTGCCGGATATGGCGATAGGCTCGCCCCCTATCACATCTGGGACGTAATTAAGCTCGGCGAAATGTGGGTGTACTAGCTCGCTAGTGCACCCCCTACCTACCCCTTCGGGGATACAGGCGTGAGCTTATGTTATGTAGAAAATACATTAGACTATGGAAATAAATCATGCAGTTAAATTGACATTACACAATATAGATGGCGTTACCAATAAAAGTATAATGGTATTTTGAAATTATAGACGAATTGAGGACTTTTTTTATTTTTTGGAAGTTAGTGGAAAATGGAACATAGACATAGTTGACAGGCTCCGTGGCTTGTCGAGGGGACAGCCGGCTGTGAAGCGAGAGGCCGCGGGTTCGATCCCCGCACCGAGACAAATATTTGTGCGGTTCACAGATATTTATTTCGGGTCTGGGTGTTGTGAGACCGAAAGTCTTTCGTAGTCTCTGACACCCATGATACCGGTTACACCTAGTGTGGGGTCAGGACTATGTGTGTGACTGTTGGGTGTATTTATTACTTTTATTAAATTTTGAAAATCGATCCACATTTGGCAAAAATATAGCGTAACGTACATAAAAAAAAACAGACGAAATGAGGACCTTCTTTTTGGAAATCGGTCGAAAATCAAACATAGTCAAGTACTACGACGGTGTCTGTTGTGTTGCAGGTGGCTGCGGCTCGCGGCGCGGTGTCTGGTGGTGCTGCTGCTGCTGGTGGTGCGGGTGGTGCTGCTACTGGTGGTGGCGAGTCGTCGTGCGTGGAGCCGGCGGTGCTGTCGTCGCTGGTGGTGCGCGTGCGCGAGCTGGTGCACTCGCAGCCGCAGCAGCGGGCGCTCGCGCTGCATCAACACGACACGCAGCCCGTCTACAGGCAGGTGAGGAACTGAACCCTGTACCACGGGTGGTGTTCGACTTTACTCCATCTGGAGTTTGAACCCAGAACCAGCCGATCCACAGCCTATGTACACTGCCTCTAGACCAAGAAGGCAAACGATAAATAGGATTATCGATTGTCTTAATAAAACACAAATATCGATTGTCTCAATTGTAAATTAATATCGATTATGTAAAACAATATGAAAATCGAAACGATCAAACGAAATATTGGTTCTATGTCTATTCTATATCGATAAATCTAATATGCCTCGGTGCCATGGTTGTATTCCGGTACGACCACCGTCCTGAAGTCTCAGGTTCGATCCCCGAGTCGGGAAAAGTGATATTGGATTTTTCCATATCAGTCTGAAGTCTAGAAATTGTGCCCGAAATGGCGATAGGCTCGCCCCCTATCACATCTGGGACGGAACTAAGCTCGGCGAAATGTGGGTTTGCTAGTGAGCCTCTCCCTACCCCTTCGGGGATACAGGCGTGAGCTTTTAATCTTATTATATTTATTTCTAAATATCGATTTCCTTGTATAAAAATTAATAAAATATCAACACTGAAACGGCAAAACGAAATATCGTTTTTATATCGATTAAAGTTCATATCACTTTAAAAGAGGCCATAACCCTTGAGTTTGTTTCGGCATTTCTTCTCCGGGATAGGCACGAAATGCCGACGCCATTATTACTTTATCAATATCCTAAAATCAATATATACTCTCAATTGACATGTGAAAGTGGTATAAAATATCCTATTTGCAGAATAAATGATTTGAATTTGAATTTGAATATCGATTGTTTCAGATCGCGTTACGAGCGGTGAGAGAGATGTCGCTACCAGACTCGTGCGCAGAACTATTGCTGGCTGATATAGAGAACGAAAGGTGGGTTCCGTATATTTTTATCGACCGATTTCCAAATATGAGGAGGTCCTCAATTCGTCGGTATTTTTTTATGTATGTTATACATACGCGATATACAGACAGACAGCCTTCATAGCGCAGCTGGCGAGTAGCCGGCTGTGAAGCGAGAGGCCGCGGGTTCGATTCCCGCACTGAGACAAATGTCTGTGTTGCTCAGATATTTGTTTCGGGTCTGGGTGTTGTGAGATCGAAAGTCTATCGTAGTTTGTTGTAACCTCTGTAGTTTTGAATATATTTTATAATCAAATACTTTCTAATTTAGAACACAAAATAATTCATATGACTGTTGTTGTCACTCCTCAATAAAATATTAACTAATAATAAACTAATCGGGTTCGATCCCCGGCGAGGGCAGTGATATTTGATTTTTCCATATCAGCCCGGAGTCTGGAATTTGTGCCCGATATGGCGATAGGCTCGCCCCCTATCACATCTGGGACGGAACTAAGCTCGGCGAAATGTGGGTGTACTAGTTGGCTAGTGCGCCTCTGCCTACCCCTTCGGGGATACAGGCGCGAGCTTATGTTATGTTATGTTTACAGACTGCATTTTACTACATAGTTCCTGATACATGACACAAGACTCGATCTTAGTGTGGGGTCAGGACTATGTGTGTGACTGTTGGTATTAATTTTATCAACCAACTTCCAAAAAGGAGGAAGTCCTCAATTCGTCGGTATTTTTTATGTATGTTACGCGATATCTCCGCCGAATGTGGACCGATCTTCAAAATTCTTTTTGTGTTCGATAAAGCTTGTTTCAAGGGTGGTCCCATATGAAGGTCACGATCGGATTTTAAATCAGTCCGTTAAGTTTTGAAAATTTTGATTATTTAAAATAAAATAAATAAAAATCTTTATTGATCACGTAGGCATGTAAAAAAGCACTTATGACAAGTCAACACAAGTAAATTTTTAAATTAGGATTAATATAATTTACATTATATATTTGAATTTGACAACAGGCAGGCAAGTATGGACATAATAACGAAGGGATGGCTAAGATAGGGTGATAAGGGGAGATAGGAATAGAGTGTAAGGGAAGGGATTGTATGGGAATGGCATATGGCAGGAATGGTGGCAGGGGATTGACTGGAAATACTGGAAGCAGTTGGGATTGGTGCGTGAGGCCCTATCCTAGCTAACCTACCAGCCTTTCTCTAGCTACCTAGGGAGGACGACCCGAAGAAGAAAGGCAGAAAGAAACTCCGGGCTTATTTTTTTCACCATCAATTGTCACCATTTCTTTTTTTTCTTTTATCTATTTTCCTTTTTTAATAATTTGAATTACAATTTGATAACGAATTTGTTTTTGTATCAGAGAGCGGAACACTGAAGAGTGGGAGTCGCCGCGACTAGAGAGGCACCACTCCCACTCCCACTCCCACTCCCACTCCAGCCAGCAGGACGATACATGGCACGACGACGGAGACTGCTGCAGGCAAGTATCGGACTAGCGGGTCATCTGATACCGCCGTACATCACTTTGATTCACATATTCAATGAATTTATATTGCCTTTGACTGCCTCGACTGTGGTTGTATTTCGGTACTACTACGTCATGAGGTCTCGGGTTCGATCCCCTGTGAGGGCAAAGTGATATTGGATTTTCCCATATCAGCCCGGAGTCTGGAATTTGTACCCGATATGGCGATACTAAGGAAACGAAATGTGGGTGTTCTAGTTCGCTAGTGCACCTCTGCCTACCCCTACTGAGATACGGGCGTCAGCTTGACATTTTGCGAATTATACATTCTGCGCCTAAACATGTTTTTGTTCGTCAGGTCCGTGGGTTCAAGTCGGTGTGCACCTCATACTGTACATACAACGCATGCACACTCAGGTAACTAAAAATAATAGTATTAGCCTTGTAATATTACTGTCCCACTTCTGATGTTGGGCCTTCTCTACTAATGAGAGAGGTTAGGCCTTAGTCTACCACGCTGGCCTAATGCGGGTTTTACGCTTCACATACCTTCGAAATTCTTGTGGAGAAATTCTCGGGTATGCAGGTTTCCTCGCGATGTTTTCCTTCACCGTTATAGCAAGCGATATTTCACAATGAAAATACACTTAACAGAGAAAAGTCAGAGGTGTGTGTCCCATTTGGGGGTTGGTCTCGAACCTCCGACACTTGTCTCGGCAGTCCGTACCATTCCCAACTGAGCTGTCGCTGCTTAATATAATGTCATTTATTTATTACCAAAACAATCACTAACAATATACATAGAAAGAAAGAAAGAAAATTTGTTTGTCCGTATACAAAGCACAAGTACAATTTATTCAAGGTAATATACTGTTACTACAATATATTACAAAAATAAAAGGCTTAACGGGATATACCCAATTAATCATTGCGCCCTTGCAATGAACAAAAAGGCCATGGGCTCAGCATTCGCCAGGTAGGATTTTCCACCCGACACTGATATTCTGCCAGGGCCTGTTAGTGAGTGAATCTCACGGACGATCGCCAAGCGCGTGACAAACAAATAATCTTATATGTACCTACCATCAATAATATACCCTAGATGCACAGTTCTTTGCAAATATCCTCCTAAAAAGTGGTCTCAGGAATAAAACAAAGAAAAAGATCACAAGTTGTAATTAAATCAACACAAATATAACCCTATGCACGTGTTATAAAGTAGCTTTTTAAACGAAATGAGCAAGCGTTCTTAAATTTGAATTTTGAAATTTAGAATTCTATCGGCGTCGGACTGTATGCAAAACGAGTGCTTAAGCACTCCTTTTCTGTCCCATTTTTCGAGCGTCAACTGTGCATCTAGGTAATTAATATATCGATGGTACCTACTTAAAAAACTATGGAATAACTAAAACGGCATGCATAAACATATTTCAAAAGTAAATAATAAATAATAAATACACCCAACAGTCACACAGATAGTCCTGACCCCACACTAGGTATAACCTGTATCGTGGGTATCAGAAACTATGAGAGACTTTCGGTCTCACAACACCCAGACTTAAAACAAATATATGTGGGCCACACAAATATTTGTCTCAATGCGGGAATCGAACCCGCGGCCTCTCGCTTCACAGCCGGCTACTCGCCCACTGCGCCACGGAGGCTGTCAATGTCAATATGAAGCTATGAAGCTATACATAGTTGCTGGTGGTAGGATATTAGTGTCCCCGCATGTCGGCCGCCGTACGCATGTAGGGATTGAAAGAAAGAAACAATTTCTTTCTTTGTTTCTTTCTTTCAATCCCTACATGCGTTTATTTGTCTAAAAAACTAAAAAAGGACAGGCAACAACTTATATTATTGCAATCCGGTTTTCCGGATCCGGCGTAATTTCACGCTTACCGGATCCGGTACGTAAATCAAAAGAAAATCTGCCTAAATGAATATTAATAAAGAAATAGAGATTCTGGGGGGATTTTGAAGGGAAGTCCGACAGTGTGGTCGTCGCTTGTTAAAATTGATTCATATTATTCTCTAGAGCTGTGTTTGTTGTTTAATGTGATGTGGTTTTATGCATCAAACTTCAGTGAAGATGGATGGAATGATTTTCAAAATTCTTTTTGTATTCGATAGAGCTTGTTTCAAGGGTGGTCCCATATAAATTTGGTCACGATCGGATTTGAAGTCGGAACTAAGTTTTTAAACTTGTGCTTTTAATTCTATTACAGATAATTCCCGCACGGGTACCTGTAGACGGGAGGTGCCTGGACGATCTGTGGACACGACCAGACACAGGTAATCATAACATAATCATAAGCTCACGCCTGTATCCCCGAAGGGGTAGGCAGAGGCGCACTAGCGAACTAGAACACCCACATTTCGCCGAGCTTAGTTCCGCCCCAGATGTGATAGGGGGCGAGCCTATCGCCATATCGGGCACAAATTCCAGACTCCAGGCTGATATGGAAAAATCCAATATCACTGCCCGACCCGGGGATCGAACCCGAGACCTCAGGACGGTAGTCGTACCGAAATACCACCACGCCACCGATGCAGTCTATCAAACTGGCAAACGAGCAGATGGGTCACCCGATGGTAAGTGATCTCCACCGCCCATAGACCCCAGATACTCAAAAATAATCATGGCTGTGTTGATATCCTAATAGGAGGGAATGGAGAAGGGATTGGGAAAAGGAAGGGGGAAATGGACCACTGGAAATCTTACTCACCGAACGAAACGCAACAGCAAGCTGCTACTTAACGTCGGTTTTCTGTGAGACAGTGGTTAAAATTGAGGCGATTCGTGCTGTAGACGTTACTGTCTATGTTAAATGTATTTTCATTGTTAAATATCGCTTGCTATAACGGTGAAGGAAAACATCGTGAGGAAACCTGTATACCTGAGAATTTTTGTACAGGAATTTCGAAGGTATGCGAAGTGTACCAACTCACATCAGTCCAGCGTGGTAGACTAAGGCCTAACCCCTCTCATTAGTAGAGGAGGCCCGTGCCCAGCAGTGGGACAGTAATATTATTATTATTATATTTATATATGGCTCCTTACTTATAAAAGCGCTGCTTATCTTTAACCATAGGTTGTCCCTTTCATTTTTAAACAATGTAACGCAAGGAAAAAAGTGACAGGCTATTCTTAGCGCAAATATTTTTATAAGGGCGACTTGCACCACTATTACTAACCTATAGTTAGTCCTAACCTCAAGTTAAAATGAAAATGAAATATATGAAGGGCATGTAATTCATTACATGTAATTTACTGCATGTAATTACAGATAATAAATGATGACATTTAATTAATTACATGTCCTTGATATATTTCTATTTCAATTTAACTTGAGGTACTCTTTCTGTATCTCGTGCTGTACTTTATTAGTAGCTGACTGTAAATTGGTGTTAAAAAGAGCAACGTCAGAGTTTCTTGCCCGTTCTTCTCTGGCGAAACAGCCTTCCGAACAGGCGGTAGAGTTAAAATTTGACGGAATCTAAATAATGTTTGAACATTTCATGGATTCAATAAATGATTTTGATTTTGATTTTTGATTTGATTTTAAGACTAACTGTAGGTTAGTAATAGTGGTGCAAGTCGCCCTTAGTAAGGTCCATTTTGTGTACAGGGAGAGTCTGTGGGGCGGGCGTCTCTCGGCGGCGGTTCCCGACGTGGCGATGGCTCCCAACGCGAACACGCATCTGTTGTCGTCCTTGTCATCGGCACATTATGTCGCGCACCCGCTCAGTAACGGTCAGTAAATATACTTGACTAGTTTTTTTTATTTATATGAAATTTACGCCATATCTATACTAATATTATAAAGCTGAAGAGTTTGTTTGTTTGTTTGATTGAACGCGCTAATCTCAGGAACTACTGGTACGATTTAAAAAAATATTTTTGTGTTGGATAGCCCATTTATCGAGGATGGCTATGAGCTATATAACATCACGCTATGACCAATAGGAGCGGAGCAGAAATGAAAAATGTTTTAAAGCGGGGAGGTTGATATCTCGGAAACTACTGGTTCGATGTGAAAAAATATTATGGTATTGACCGACGGGATGAATGATGGGGTGACTTAGGGATGACTGACGGTCTGACCGACGTGAGGAATGACGGGGTCACCGACGGGGTGACAGACGGGGTGACAGGCAGGGTGACATACGGAGTGACAGGCAGGGTGACAGGGGTGACAGACTGGTGACAGGCGGGGTGACAGATGGGGTGACAGACAGGTTGCAGATGGGGTGACAGACGAGGTGACTGACCGGTGACAAACGGGGTGACAAACAGGTTGTAGACGGGGTGACAGACGGGGTGACAGGCGGGATGACAGACGGGGTGACAGACGGGTTGACAGGCGGGATGACAGACGGGGTGACAGACGGGGTGACAGACGGGGTGACAGACGGGTTACAAACGGGGTGACAGACAGGTTGTAGACGGGGTGACAGACGGGGTGACAGACGGGGTGACAGACGGGGTGACTGACGGAGTGACTGACGGTGTAACCGACGAAGTGACCGACAGGGTGGTCAACGCGGTGATTGACGGGGTGACTGACGGAACCGCACCGAAGTCACGTACTATCTCTCGAAGTTTAGTAGATCATCTCAGTACCTCCTTTAGAATGATTGTGCTATAGGTGGCTACGACTCACTCTTTCAACCCTCTCTCTCATACGCAGACGAAGTTGCGCGGGTCAGCTAGTAACTGAAAGAATTATTGAAATATTCTCAAAAATAAAAAAGTTATAAGCATTATAAGTACAAGACCGATTTTCAAAATTCTTTGTGTTCGGTAGAGCTTATTTCAAGGGTGGTCCCCATCAATATATTATACCCTAGATGCACAGTTCTTTGCAAATATCCTCCTAAAAAGTGGTCTCAGGAATAAAACAAAGAAAACGATCACAATTTGTAATTAAATCAACACAAATATAACCCTAAGCACGTGTTACAAAGTAGGTTTTTAAACGAAATGAGCAAGCGTTCATTAATTTGAATTTTGATATTTAGAATTCTATCGACGTCCGACTGTAGGCAAAACGAGTGCTTAAGCACTTCTTTGCTGTCCCATGTTCCGAGCGTCAACTGTGCATCTAGGGAAATAATATATCGATGGTGGTCCCATTTAAATTTGGTCACGATCGGATTTGAAGTCGATACGTTAAGTTTTAAAGTGATTATTTTGTCAACAGACTATGGCGGAGTGGTGTTACAGCTGGATTTAGGTGATGGA
Organism: Clanis bilineata; assembly: GCA_036417725.1. Lineage (NCBI taxonomy): Eukaryota > Metazoa > Arthropoda > Insecta > Lepidoptera > Sphingidae > Clanis > Clanis bilineata. The sequence goes on along the minus strand of CM071138.1, from coordinate 7,668,578 downwards.
GCGACACACACGCCCAGACCTGGTAAGTATATAATAATAATAAATAATATTAGCCCTGTAATATTACTGTCCCACTGCTGGGCACGGGCCTCCTCTACTAATGAGAGGGGTTAGGCCTTAGTCTACCACGCTGGCCTAATGCGGGTTGGCAGACTTCACATAAAAAAAAAGCAGCGATAGCTCAGTTGGGAATGGTATGGACTGCCGAGACAAGTATCGGAGGTTCGAAACCAACCCCAAAATAGAGCATACACCTCTGACTTTTCTATGTTAAGTGTATTTTCATTGTGAAATATCGCTTGCTATAACGGTGAAGGAAAACATCGTGAGGAAACCTGCATACCCGAGAATTTATTCACAGGAATTTCGAAGGTCAGTATATACATAACATATATTTACACTTAATATTATTATCCCCCATGGGGGGCTGACGTCAGGCAGGCGGCCGGTCGTAAAAACTAAGCCAAATCCTCTCTGCATGCTTGAAAAAAGTGTATTGCGCCGACTCCGCATTAAAGTATCAGGACAGGCAGTGACGTGCACAGGCATTTAGGTTAGGGTAGACAAAAATCTTATATAATTATTTTTTTCAATTTATTTGAATTTATCCTTGCTTAACTTTAACAATCGTGGTCATTCTCACGTCGATTTAAAATAACACAACCAGCGCTGTTTGAAAAACTCTTTTTGGTGATGATTTTTTTCTTTCACTATGTATTTTGTAATTTTAGCAAATTGACAGGGTAGACAATGTCTCTTTGTCTATATGAAATGCACGCCACTGAGGACAGGTAGAAAGAAAGATAGATAGTTAATCAAAGAAATTCAACAGTATATAGACGGGAGAACAGCACAAAACTTGTGATCCAAAAGTTATGACCTAGTGGTCATAAGTCGCTCAGTTTATTTGAAATATACGCGCGCCAGGTCGGCCAGCCTGATAATATTGAGAGAATAAACTTATCTCACGTGATTCTTAACCATTCATAAAACATTCTAGGGTGTAAATAGTAATCGCCCTCGCATTGTAATAAGTTGATGGCGGTACTGAAGTTTGAGATCAATTTTTTCGTATGGAAACTTGCTTGATACCCTCTCTATAGTAACATACATAACATCAGCTCACGCCTGTATCCCCGAAGGGGTAGGCAGAGGCGCACTAGCGAACTAGTACACCCACATTTCGCAGAACTTAGTTCTGTCCCAGATGTGATAGGGGGCGAGCCTATCGCCATATCGGGCACAATTTCCAGACTCCGGACTGATATGGAAAAATCCAATACCACTTTGCCCGACCCGGGGATCGAACCCGACACCTCAGAACCGTAGTCGTACCGAAATACCACCACGCTACCGAGGCAGTTTATAGTTAGTAATATTAAATCTTTTTGTACTTAATATTATAAAGCTGAAAAGTTTGTATGTACGCGCTAATATCAGGAACTACTGGTCTGAATTGAAAAATTATTTTAGTTTTTGATAGCTCATTTATCGAGGATGGCTTTAGGCTATATAACATCATGCTATGACCAATAGGAGCGGAGCAGTGAGTGATAGAGTTACGTCTACAGCACGAATGGGCCGGCTTGAACGGTTTGATACCACTGTCTCACAGAAAACCGATGTAAAGTGGCAGGTGACTGTCGCGTTTCGTTCGGGGAGTCAGATCTCCGATGGCCCAATTCTCCCACTACCTGTTTTCCTCCTTTAGGTTGGCAACGCACCGATAATTTTCTTGTCTATTAGAGGTGGTCGTTTAAACGAAAACAGATAACAAAGCAATGCTTTTTGAAATAAGCAAATAAACTCGCTATATATGGGAAGCAATTAACGATGTATGCTTATGTGAAATTAAAAGTGATTAATAACAAACATTTGTAAAATACTTTAGTTAAAACGTGCCTCTTATATGCACTATATTCGCTACACAACTTTACTGTATATCTCAAACTAGTCGTGTACACTTCCAGCTCCAAAGGGAGACTAACTCAATAAAGATAGCTCCCGCTCTTTTATACCTTTTGCTTTAGTTAATAAAGAAATACCTTCTACTAATATTATGAATTACTTAGAGGGTAGTTGAAATAAATATAATTAACATACTACCCTTCAATATTGTGTACTAAATCACAACAATTATCCGAAATCATTACACATTGTTAAAGGATAAACATTCGTAGATTTTTTTAGTATTTATTTATTTTATTTATTGCAAGGAAATATTCTTTTAGTAATTGAGTTCGCTAAAAAATGTCACCAGCTTACATTACTGAAACGAATGTGGATTGTGGAGTTAATGAGAATAAGCAAATAAGCAATGTAAGTTTATACGAATAAGGACAATGTTTAAGCTTGTTAATTAATTGTTTTCCATTAACATAACATAAGCTCACGCCTGTATCCCCGAAGGGGTAGGCAGAGACGCACTAGCGAACTAGACACCCACATTTCGCCGAGCTTAGTTCCGTCCCAGATGTGATAGGGGGCGAGCCTATCGCCATATCGGGCACAAATCCAGACTCCGGGCTGATATGGAAAAATCCAATACCACTGCCCGACCCGGGGATCGAACCCGAGACCTCAGAATCGTAGTCGTACCAATATACCACCACGCCACCGAGGCTGTCTTTTTCATTATCCATTTTAACTAATTAGGCCCATCTCTAGTGTCCCCGATCTGCTGCCCATTTGCATTATCTTGGGTTCATAAAGCGCCGTATCTCACAGAATAAGCGCTTGCAAAAACAGTTTATTGGTTTGTAGTACAAATAAGAAGGGTTCTCAATTCGTCGTATGAATGTGACTTTATAAGGCGGGAGGGTTGTGTACAGCGTGAGACAGAACCATAGCGCGATGTAATGCCGTACAGCGACATCTAGCGACGGAGATGTTAAACTAACGACATGGACTTAGTTAAAGTTAAGCCGGGTCTCCAGCTATAGTCCGATTGCTAATTGGCTATGGTACTTGACTATGTTTGATTTTGTACACATTTGTTCTAAAGTCCAACTCAAAGTCGTAATTCCTGCCTAATGTGTGATTAGTACTGCATGTCTACTGAATGATAGTCACAGTAAATTACTGCTTGCTAAGGAGTATTTTAATAAATCCCTATTGCACACGTGATTTCGATGATAAATCTATGTTCCTACAGAAATTCATTGATATTGGTTACTATATTATTATTGGTTATTTATTTATTCATTCATATGGTTTTTAAATTAATTTATATGTAATTTACGTCATCTAAAATATAGCACTGAAAGAATTATTGAAATGAATGAAATGGCGTCAGGTCCACATAACGGCACGTGCGTTAGAAAGGGATAGCAAGATATTCTTACTACGTTCCCACTCTTGCTCATTGCAAAATTTAAAATATGAATTACTGCCTCATTTCTCAACCAATTTCGATACAGTTTTTACAAAAGGTTTTCCTTTTTGTTTTATTTGCTATTACTATCAATATAATATACCCTAGATGTACAGTTCTTTGCAAATATCCACCTAAAAAGTGGTCTCAGGAATAAAACAAACAAAAAGATCGTAAGTTCTAATTAAATCAACATAAATATAACCCTATGCATGTGTTATAAAGTAGCTTTTTAAACGAAATGATCAAGCGTTCTTAAATTTGAATTTTGAAATTTAGAATTCTATCGGCGTTCGACTGCAGGCAAAAGAAGATCTAAGTACTTCTTTGCTGTCCCATTTTCCGACCGTCAACTGTGCATCTAAGTAAATAATATATCGATGGCTATTACATATAAATGTGCGCATAAAATCAAACAGTCAAATACTCAATTTTACTTCGAAACTGCTTGTCTACAGGAGATCCGACTTTAGCTCATCTTTCATTTCTCAATTTTTAGATCATATTTTTAAGCGCCGTATCTCACAGAACAAGCGCTTGCAAAAACAGTTTATTGGTATATGATACCAATAAGAAGGGTTCTCAATTCGTCGTATGAATGCGACTTTATAAGGCGGGAAGGTTGTGTACAGCGTGAGACAGAACCATAGCGCGATGTAATTCCGTACAGCGACATCTAGCGACGGAGATGTTAAACTAACGACATGGACTTAGTTAAAGTTGAGGCGGGTCTCCAGCTATAGTCCGATTGCTAATTGGCTATGGTACTTGACTATGTTTGATTTTCTACACATTTTTATATGTACTAGCAAATAAAACAAAAAATAAACTCTTCTGTAAAATCTGCATCGAAATTGGTTGCAAAATTTAAAGTAATTCATATTTTAAATTTTCCAATGAGCAAGAGTGGGAACGTAGTGGAAATATCTTGCTATCCCATTTTTACGCACCTGCCGTTATGGACCTGACGCCATTTCATTCATTTCAATAATTCTTTCAGTGCTATATTTTAGATGACGTAAATTTTATATAAATTAATTTAATATAAATATAAATATATAAATAAATTTTATAATATAATTTCATATAAATAAATTTTAAAACCATATCAATGAATAAATAAATAACCAATAATAATAATAATATAGTAACCAATATCAATGAATTTCTGTAGGAACATAGATTTATCATCGAAATCACGTGTGCAATAGGAATTTATTAAAAATAGTCCAAGGATAATTTTATTTTAGTAATTTAAATACTTAATTTTTTAACTGTACGTCACGTGACTGTAAACGCCAATCACGTTGCATGATGTCACGTTACTAATTTTTCTTTTAAATTTGTTCCACAAAGGCCCAACGTAAGATCCAAAGTCATACTGCCAGGTTATTTGGTATATTTTATTTTCGTATTTTTGTTAAAAGCACTACCTAATTTCAACGCGGATTTGATCGACGATCGATATCTGATCGACGAAATATCTGACCCGTTTATTTTAGGTTGAAATCATAAATATTATTTCCTCAATGTTTTTTTTCTATGAGAGATTTTGTATCTATGGTAAAAAACAATGACGTCACTCGTGTCTATAGTTAACAGATAGCGTTTTGGCGGCAAACTAAAATATACATAATAATTTTTGCTTTTTTTAAATAAACATATGGCTATAACAGCGATGGCTCAGTTGGAAATAGTACGGACTGCCGAGACAAGTGTCGAAGGTTCGAGACCAAACTCAAAATGAAGCATACACCTCTGACTTTTCTATATTAAGTGTATTTTCATTGTGATATACCGCTTGCTATAACGGTGAAGGAAAAAATCTACAAATGTTCAATTAAACGTATTAAACTGACAGATCGAAATGTCACTTTCCAAAATAATGTTGTTTACTTTCAAAACATAGTGATTGATCTAGTTCAATTTTTATCATTCAAAGAAACAATAACTCAGCACTAGCTTGCAAAATTAGAATTTTATTGCGTATTTTTATAAGTTTCGGCTTAACCCTTCGAATAAATGTCCGTTTAAATATTTTTTCGTAAATCATCAAAACAGATACGCGAAATGATAACAATGAGAATTACAAATACTACTTTTATAATTTGAGAAAAGTTACATTCGGCACATTCTTAGCTTTTGTAAGTTTTGTTTATAATGAACCAAAACTATAATTCCAGTAGATAGGCCATAACTTAGCATGCAGTAATTTACTATGACTATAATTCAGTAGACATGCAGTGCTAATAACACATTAGGCAGGAATTACGACTTTGAGTTTGACTTTAGAAAATGTAATATGAAATGGTTCACTGAATTGAAATGTTTAAATAAACTTGATCTTTTTACCGCAGCACTATTTAAGTTTCATGATAAAGTGGCAACATTCGAAATGTCAGTTTACTCTGTTTAATTAGTAATCTTATTATAGCTTTTTCGAAACAATACACTTATGGCCGGTTTCAATAAACGATCTCAGTTTAGAGTGCAGGTAGATCGCGATTATGAACCAATCAAATCAAGTCATTTGACGGAGTCATGTTCAAACTGTGTTCTTATTGGCTAATTTTTGTAATCTTTCTGCACATTCGAACTGAGATTGTTTATTGGAACCGGGCATAAAACCACATACACAAAACAACGAGTTTAGCTGTTACCTGCTCGTAGAACATAAAACAATAGACCATAGGGTGATCGATATTCATCGATGTTTAATAAACATCAATATTTAGCTGGAAAATATCGATGTTTTGATTTCGATAACATCGACACATCGATGTTATGAGGATAAAATATCGAAACGTCAATATATTCTTTAGGACCATCTAGCATTGGATGGACTAGCTAGGGACTAGATAACTATGAGTTCAGCTATTTAGGACTAAATAACACTGATAAACATTATCGAAGTAAGCCATACAAATAGTTTTTTTTTTGTATTTCAATGCACAGACTACAGGGAAATCACCTGAAAAAGTTATTTTTTTTCAGACTGTGCCCAAAAAATACTGGGAATGTTAAAAGATTTCCTGTATTGTGTTTTCAATAACAATAAACACAAATAAAAAAATAAGAAATGAATAAAAAATAAATGGAATACACAGTTTTATTTGCTACAGAAAACATCGATGTTTTGACATATCGATGTTTTGCTATCGATGTTTATCGTACATCGATACTTTTGAATCGATGTCAACATCGATGTTTTTCTAATATCGATCATCCCTAATAGACCATAGATAAAAAAATGCATGATTTGTGTAATATTTTAGTGCAGGAGAGATCCGGTTTTAATTCAACATCTCTCAGTATTCCGTTTATTTTTAAGCGCCGTATCTCACAGAGCAAAGCACTTTCAAAAACTGTTCATCGGTATATAACCGATAAGAAGGGTTCTCAATTCGTCGTATTAATGTGACTTCATAAGGCGGGAGGGTTGTGTAGAGCGTGAGACAGAACCATAGCGCGATGTAATTCCGTACAGCGACATCTAGCGACGGAGATGTTAAACTAACGACATAGACCTAGTTGAAGTTAGACGGGCAAGATTTGTACCTCGGCTAAGAGTTTTTCAAGTGTTTTTTTTAGAATCGTACATTTTTTTTAATACACAAAACATGCATTTTTTATCTATGGTCCAATGTTCTACGAGCAGCTAAAATAGTTTTTTTTGCGTTGTTTTATTGTTTTGTTTCGACTGCCTCGGTGGCGTGGTGGTATTTCGGTATGACTACGGTCCTGAGGTCTCGGGTTCGATCCCCGGGTCGGGCAAAGTGATATTGTATTTTTCCATATCGGCCTGGAGTCTGGAATTTGTGCCCGATATGGCGATAGGCTCGCCCCCTATCACATGTGGGACGAAACTAAGCTCGGCGAAGTTTGGGTGTTCTAGTTGGCTAGTGCACCTCTGCCTACCCCTTCGGGGATACAGGCGTGAGCTTATGAGATTATGTTTTTTTTGAAAAAGCTAGTGCAAGAGACCTGCCATTAGACGGGCAAGATTTGTACCTTAGCTAAGAGTTGAAGCGAATATTTTTTAGAATCGTTGTGCATTTTTTTTTACAGTAGAGACTGGCAAAAGAGCAGATGGGTCACCTGATGGTAACTGATCTCCACCGCCCATAGACACCCAAGACACAAAAAGAATCATAGGTGCGTTGACAACATAAAAGGAGAGAATGGAAGGGGAGGGAAAAGGGCTTAGGAAAAGGAGGGAGGAAATGGGCCACCGGAAATCTCACTCACCGAATGAGACGCGACAGTAAGCTGTCAATTTACGTCGGTTTTCTGTGAGACTGTGGTATCTGCCCGGTCGAGCTGACCCATCCGTGCTGTAGACGTTACTGTCTACAGCGTGGCTCTAAAACTGAAATATCTTATACCATACTGGACTAGAAAAAAAAAGTGAACGTCGTCTAAAATATAGAACATAAAGAAATATTATCAAAAATAAAAACGTTATAAGCCTTTGAAGTTTGGTGTAACCTTCAAATTGCGGGAAAGAGAAGTATCAGTATAATCACGTCACGCCATAACGGTACGTGCGTTGGAAAGGGATAGCAAGATATCTCCACTATGCCCCTACTCCAGAATTTGAAATATGTATTACTGCCTCATTTTTCAACCAATTTCGATGCCATTTTTACAGAAGGGTTTCTTTTTTATTTTATTAAATATGTGTATAAAATCAAATATAGTCAAGCACCTAATTGTGATTTTAATGTTTTGTCTGTTTTCCGCAGGATCTCGTGCGCAGAGGGCGAACGCAGCCGCAAGCAACCGCCACAACCGCGACCATGTGCAGGTCACACATGTACTTGTAACTTTTTATACTTAATACTATAATTATCTTACGGCCGGTTTCAATAAACAATCTCAGTACGAATGTGCAGATAGATTACAAAAATTATCCAATAAGAACACAGTTTGAACATGACTCCGTCAAATGACTTTATTTGATTGGTTCATAATCGCGATCTATCTGCACTCTACACTGAGAACGTTTATTGAAACCGGCGCTTAAGACTGCCTCGATGGCGTGGTGGTATTTCGGTACAACTACGGTTCTGAGGTCTCGGGTTCGATCCCCGGGTCGGGCAAAGTGATATTGGATTTTTCCATATCAGCCCGGAGTCTGGAATTTGTGCCCGATATGGGGATAGGCTCGCCTCCTATCACATCTTAAGGTCGGTGAAATATGGGTGTTATGGTTCGCTAGTGCGCCTCTGCCTATCTTCGGGGATACAGTCGTAAGCTTATGTTAAGTTAAATTATGTATTATTGAATTTCAGGCGATGTCGTGTCTCCGGGCGCGTCCTGATGACGACGAGCTCAGAGCCGCCATAGAACTGTCTGTCATACGGGGTTTGTGATTTTTTTTTTATTTAGACTATAGTCGGATTGCTAATTAAACGGAGTAAACTGACAGATCGAAATGTCACTTTTCAAAATAATGTTGCTTACTTCCAAAACATAGTGATTGATCTAGTTCAATCTTTATCATTCAAAGAAATAATAACTCGGCACTTGCCTGGATTTTTTTTTTTGTTTACTTTCTTCTTATCCATCTGCGATCAGCCATTAGGCTATAATCAGATCCAATAGCACAGCTCTGTGGCAATTTGAGCTTTTAGCACCCCCTGATGCGTCATCTCATTATTAAAAAAAAAAAACAATCAATGCATATAGTAAGCATTAGATTGAGGCTATTCTTCCTCGTTTAAGCCGGTACACAGACTTTTTTGAGTCCAACAGGATTACAGCCAGTTGGTTCTTGTGTCGCTCAAGTCGTTGTTTATACGCCCTGCAGTATTGCTTCACATCGTCCTTAATCAGTGGGATTTCAGCTTAACACTTCGACTAAATGTCTGTGTAAATCATTCTGCGTAAATAGTCACAACAGATACGCGAAATGATAACAATGAAAATTACAAATATTACTTTTATTATTTGAGAAAAATAACGTTCCGCACATTCCTAGCTATTGTAAATTTTGTTTATAACAAACCATGATTAGAATTTCAGTAGACATGGCATAACTTAGCATGCAGTAATTTACTATGACTATAATTCAGTAGACATGCAGTACTAATCACAGATTAGGCAGGAATTACGACTTTGAGTTTGACTTTAGAAAATGAAAGAATGAAATGGTTCATTGAATCGAAATGTTTAAATAATCTTGATCTTTTTACCGCAGCACTATTTAAATGTCATTAAAAAGTGGCAACATTCGAAATGTCAGTTTACTCCGTTTAATTAGCAATCCTATAGCGGTCGCCAACACGTGGCCCGTGAAATCCTATTTGCAGCCCGTGATTGTTTTGTAAATTAGTCATAAATATCTAAAATGTTATAGATTATACCTCTATAGATAGAAAATATGAGGTGAGGGTCGCCTTTACTGTATTTTGCCACCTCACGGCCCCTGCCTGCCAAAAGGTTGCCGACCACTAATTTAGACGATATTTCGGTGGCGTAGTTGTATTTTGGTATGATCACCTAGGTCTCGGGTTCAATCCCCGGGTCTAGGAGAGTGATATTGGATTTTTCAATATCAGCCCGAAATTTGTGCGATATGACGATAGGCTCGTCTATCACGTCTGGGACGGAACTAAGCTCGGCGAAATGTGGGTGTTTTAGTTCGCTAGTGCGCCTTTGCCTACCCCTTCTGGGATACAAGCGCGAGTTTATTTTATGTTTATGACAAAGCAAAAAAGATCTGTAACTTTTTTAGTTTGTGTTTTTTTATATTGTATTTAGAAAATTGCATTTTTAGTATCCAAAATTGTTTTAAGTTATATAAGTATATATATAATTTCTATTGGTGTTTGTTTGAAATGAATGAATGAATGAATGAATGTTTGAATGTAATGAGACTGAATGAGGCGAAAGAGGTATGTAAAGATCGTAGCAAGTGGAAATCCGTTGTCTCTGCCTACCCCTATGGGAAAAAGGCGGGAGTCTATGTATGTGTGTATGTATATATGTATGGTGTTCGTTGGAGCCTCTATATTTTCATTTAAATTTTTCAATTTTTTTATTTAAATTTTTTGTCTTATACATAGTTTTTATCACTGTACTGCAATTCATCCACATTGGCTTGTTTTTAATCGAATCAAATATTTTCTTGTTTTATTTTTTCTAGAAATAGTATAACAACAACTAAGTTCGATATAATCACAAGGTTAAAAACTGACCGACTTCCAATTTACCGATCGTGACCAAATTTAAATGGGACCACCCTTGAAATAAGCTCTATCGAACACAAAAAGAATTTTGAAAATCGGTCCATATTTGGCGGTGATATAGAGTAACATACATAAAAAAAAACAGACGAATTGAGGACCTCCTCCTTTTTGGAACTCGGTCGAAAATATGGAGCTCTCAATTCGGTGCATATTCCTTTTTATTAAATTTTATTGCTATAGGCCTTATAAAGACAGTTCATCTAAGCAAATGACTAGGAATTTGACCATCTTTTCCTTATGTCACATTGTTTTATAATAAAAGGGACAGCCTGTTCTTTACCATTTGCAGTTAAACTGTTTTTAACCCCTGACCCAAAAAGAGGGGTGTTATAAGTTTGACATGTGTATCTGTGACTCTGTGCCTCTGTGACTTTGTGATACTGTGACTCTGTGCCTCTGTGACTCTGTGACTGTGAAGTTGTGCCTCTGTGCCTCTGTGCCTCTGTGCCTCTGTGCCTCTGTGCCTCTGTGCCTCTGTGACTCTGTGACTCTGTGACTCTGTGACTTTGTGTCTCTGTGGGTCTGTCTGTGGCATAGCTTCTAAACGGATGAACTGATTTAGGTTTTTTTTATAAGTAAGCCCCTGTATTTTTGCAGCGTATTCGTCGCTGGAGGGCGGGTGCGGGGCGGGGGCCGCGCGTGGGAGGAGCGTGCCGCGACATGACGCGCGACATGACGCGAGACATGACGCGCGACATGACGCGAGACATGACGCACGACATGACGCGAGACACAACGTGCGCGCAGCCAGGGACCTGCACACGCCGCCTCGACTGACCGGTATTATAGACGATATGGTTTTAAATAATAATAATGAAAAATTATTTTGAAAAAACAGTGTTACTTGCAATTTTTTTAAAATCTAGTTTGTATTGGCTGACTAAATATTGTAACATTGTATGTACTACTACTGCAGCAATTTTTTTTTTTAAATTTTTGCCTCCTTGGTTTAGTGGGCAGCATGTATGGGCTGTAGACCGGTAGGTCCTGGGTTCAATTCCCAGGTCGGGCGAAATGTTAGGCATCTATCATATTGTAATGCGGGTTGGTAGACTTCACATACCTTTGAAATTATTGTGTTCCGTTTTAATGGAATTTAATATTTGAAAAATTAAGTAAAAAAAAAGCTTTTTTTTCGTAATATTTTATATACTCTATAGGGCTACAATACTGTTATTTTTATATTTGCTCTCGAAGTAAAAACATTTTTATCATCGACTGCCTGCCTGACGTTAACCCCCTCTGGGGCATCCAGTCCCAGGCAAATGAAATTAGAAAATTCACTTTGCGCGACCTGGGCATCGAACCCATGACCTTCCGTTCCACAGCCCATATATACTGCCACTATAACAAGGAAGAACAAACTAATAACTTTACTAAGAATATAATATAAGATATTTACTGATTTTTTAAGTTTACGCGAATTACGGATTCTATCACGGCTTTAATTTTTATTAAATTTTAAAATGAAGGAAGATATTGTAATACTAACATTCTTGGACAAATGACATCTCAGTCCAACCCGTGACCACGAAGACTGCAAAGCCTTCGAAACGTCGGGAATAAAAATTAAAACCAAATCGTGATAGAATCCGTAATAATTGTTTTATTTCAAAGTCGTTATATTGTTGCTTTATTTTATTTTTATTTAATTTTATATTCATAATTCATAATAATTTTATTCGGTACAATAACGGTTCTGAGGTCTCGGGTTCGATCCCGGATTGGGCAAAGTGATATTGGATTTTTCCATATCAGCCCGGAGTCTGGAATTTGTGCCCGATATGGCGATAGGCTCGCCCCCTATCACATCTGGGACGGAACTAAGCTCGGCGAAATGTGGGTGTTCTAGTTCGCTAGTGCGCCTCTGCCTACCCCTTCGGGGATACAGGCGTGAGCTTATGTTATGTTATATTGTTTTTCACAGTGAGTCGCGCGGGCGTGTCTCTCGGCGAGTCTAGCCGGCTGCCCGCTCTCCCCACTGTCCCCCCCATGCCCGCCGGCCCCTCGGCCCCCCCGGCGGGTGGGGGGGCGGCCCAGGCCCCCTCGGCGAGTCACTCGCGGTCTCCGAGCGCGAGTCCGTCGCCTCGAAGACTGCAGAGACATGATTATTCTGTATACAGACATGATTATAGGTAAGTTATACAAGTTTGAAGCAAGCAGCGATAGCTCAGTTGGGAATGGTACGGACTGCTGAGACAAGTGTCGGAGGTTCGAAACCAACCCCAAAATGGAGCATACACCTCTGACTTTTCTATGTTAAATGTATATTCATTGTGAAATATCGCTTGCTATAAGGGTGAAGGAAAACATCGTGAGGAAACCTGCATATCTAAGAATTTCTTCACAAGAATTTCGAAGGTATGTGAAGTCTACCAACCCGCATTAGTCCAGCGTGGTAGACTAAGGCCTAACCCCTCTCATTAGTAGAGGAGGCCAGTCCCCAGCAGTGGGACAGTAATATTACAGGGCTAATATTATTATTATTATTATACAAGTTTGAAGATAAACCGCCGAATTTTCATACAATTAAGGTTGTGTTATGTCGTTTAAGGCCGCCTTATATGTCAAAATTGTATGGAGAAAATCAGTGTAAGAAGCCGTTGAAAGTTGAGTAGCGTTTGACCATTCGGGAGATAATATTCCAAAAAAAAATACACTCAACAGTCACACACCTAGACCCGACCCCACACTAGGTACAACCTGTATCGTGGGTGTCAGAGACTATGAGAGACGCGCGCTCTCACAACACACACGCGCGAAACAAATATCTGTGCGCCACACAAACATTTGTCTCGGTGCGGGAATCGAACCCGCGGCCTCTCGCTTCACAGCCGACTACTCGCCTGACAAGCCACGGAGGCTGAAAAAGAATTAGGCCTTTATTCATAATGACTTAGTGGGACGCTATAATACCGCTGAAGGACGTTTCCTAAAAATTGTTATTCATAATAGCTCAATAGCGTTAAAACGTTCCCAAAATCTCCCATAAAATATCTGCAATTTATAGAAGCTGGCACCCTACTTTAACGCTTCAATAGCAAAAAATATGGCCGATTTCGATTAGCTGATTCATATTTAACGTTCCACCCGTTTTGGTTGAGATTAATTTGAGGGTGCCTGCGACTTCTATCATAAACATAAAAACATAAGCTCACGCCTATATCCCCGATGGGGTAGGCAGAGGCGTACTAGCGAACTAGAACACCCACATTTCGCCGAGCTTAGTTCCGTCCCAGATGTGATAGGGGTGAGCCTATCGCCACATCGGGCACAAATTCTAGACTCCGGGCTAATAAGGAAAAATCCAATATCACTTTGCCCGACTCGGGGATCGAACCCGAGACCTCAGAACCGTAGTTGTACCGAAATACCACCACGCCACCGAGGCAGTCTTCTAGACTTCAGAGAGACTTCTATCAAATGCAATTAATGTTATAAACACGATAGTTTGTGAGGTTGTATGGATGTTTTGTTACTCTTTCACACCAGAATGGTTGATCGGATTTGAATTTAATTCGGTAAAGAAATGGATTATAGTCTAGAATAAAAATGTCTAGGATAACAGGACAAATAAATGTGATGCAAAAGTTATGACCTCATGGTCATAAGTCGCTCAGTTTATTTGAAATATACGCGCGCCAGGTCGGACAGCGTAATAATATTGAGAGAATAAACTTGTCTTAAGTGATTCTTCACCATTCACAGAACATTACATTCTAGGATGTATTTATTTATAGAGGAATAACACATAGGCTACTTTTTTCCAGAAAATGTAGGGTCTCCGTAGGATAGATTTGTTTGAAGTCAGCTAGTATTTAATATTTTCCGTGTGATATTTAATTACATACCTTGATTTCAACAAAACATCTTTTTCTTCAATATCATCATTATCTAAGCACGAATAAATCAAGAGAAATAAAACACTTCAAAAATACAATGATGAATTTTATTAAATCTGATTCAACAAAAAATACTTATACACGCATGTTGCCTAATTATTCTTCAATACAATGGGTTTTAGACGGTTCTGTTGAAGCCGCTGTGAACTGGAAAGTCCGGTCCTGAATTCCATTCTCAGAGAAGGCAGGGTATTTTTCTTACACGATTTGAAAGCCCCCTTTCTTTTCATTCATACGCTCCAAGGAATATCCTCCAAATCTAAATTTCATTTCCAAATATCCATAATCTACCCATCTTCGTTGATGTTTAGGTATTGCATAAAACAAAATCACTTCACATGCAACAAACATAGTTTTACATTGATTAAATTAATTAAATAAATATATAAACAAACTAAACTGGTCGCCATGGTCGCCATTTGCCATTTCGAATTGCGCGCGCAAGACGCGCGTGAATGATTGTTTTTTTTATTAGGCCATCGTTCCATGACTTTCCAGAGACAAAACTTGTTAAAATTACGTTTTATCTATGTACTAGCAACATTGTGACACGGTAAATATATTTTAGGTAATGGAGCTATAGTAAACTATTATGAATAAAGAATTTTATCGAACCTTCGATAGGCTTAAAATGCATTTTTACCAATATGAGTTTATATCTTCATTAGGGGTTTTATTATGAATAAAGGCCTTAAAGTATAGAATCTTATGGTCTTATTTAGCTTAGCTTATAAACGTTCGATAGTGAAAACATGGCCGACTTCGATCAGCTGTGAAACAAGCTGTTTCAAGTTTTTTTTTGTAGGTTTAAAATGCATTTTAACTGTAAGGATCGTAGCAAATGGAAATTTGTTGTCTTTGTCTACCCCTATGGGGAATAGGCGTGAGTCTATGTATGTATCTTATAATTTTTGACATAAGCTTATTAATTTCCAGATTGGACCCATCGTACGGTGGTTCAGGTTCGACATCTCGCGGCCACAGTCCCAACAACTACGCGTGAGCCTCGCCCAGCTGTGGGACACAAGTAGTGGGCCACGACCACACTTAGACTTTGTGACATGTGAAGTTAATATAACATAACTTAAAGCGGATCTTCAAATCAAATCAAAATATTTCGACCTAACCAAAGAATAAAGTTACATATGATAATGAATCGAAATTGCTTTCTTATTTTTCTGAGCTGATATTGACCTGTATATTGAACTAGTAAAGTTTTTTAAGCTATGTCATAATTTAACTTGTTATTATGTCATAACTTAAAAAAAATACTAGTTAAATATTAAGTATTGACCTATATGATAAGCTCAGAAAAATAAGAAAGCAATTTCGACTCATTATCATATGTAACTTTATTCTTTGGATAGGTCGATTTAATGTTCAAACAGCATTTAGATTTCGTCAAATTTTAACTCTACCGCCTGTTCGGAAGGTTGTTTCGCCAGAGAAGAACGGGCAAGAAACTCTGACGTTCTTTTTAACACCAATTTACAATCAGTTAGTAAACCTACAGAAAAACATGTGCACAAAACATGGTTTCGTTACACATTTTCGTCTATGAAACATTGTTCCATGCACAGAACAAAGAAGTGGAAGAGCTAAGATGCAAAATTCGTATATCTTCTTTATTTATAAAATATGGCCTCCATCGAAGGATACTTCTACTTTATATCAAACTTCAATTGCACTCTGGTATAATTTTCTTATGTAAAATTAACGTCAACTTAAATATAACAGAAAAAATGGATATTTCCATTTTTTTTTCGATGTACGTCGATCGACGTACGTGATGAATAACGTCATACACAGTGGCGCCAACCTAACGACATTAAATTTGATAATGAAACATGGGTATTTTTAAATTTCTTCGTACCAATAAAAAAATTGTAACGTCAATATTGAAAAAAAAATAGAACTAAATAAATAGCATAAATTCGATTAACATAAGCTCACGCCTGTATCCCCGAAGAGGTAGGCAGAGGTGCACTAGCGAACTAGTACACCCACATTTCGCCGAGCTTAGTTCCGTCCCAGATGTGATAAGGGGCGAGCCTATCGCCATATCGGGCACAAATTCCAGACTCCGAGCTAATATGGAAAAATCCAATATCACTTTGCCCGACCCGGGGATCGAACCCGAGACCTCAGGGCGGTAGTCGTACTGAATTCCACCACGCCACGGAGGCAATCAGTAATAAAATACCATAATATTGGCGCTCTAATATTACTATCCCACTTCTGATATTGGGCCTCCTCTACTGAGAGGGGTTAGGCCTTAGTCGAAAGTCGAAATACAACCACGCCACGGAGGCAGTTAATTAAATTCGGTTACTTAATGTTATACCATTTATACTGTTAAAATATGTATAATGCGCGAAAATCTACATGTAGGTAAACTTCAGTAGGTACGCGGCGCGAGCATTCGAGTCGCGCCGGACAATTCCGTTCATGTTTATTATCGACAAAGGTTTTTGACCACTAATATCAGCTGTTTTAGGTCCGGAACGTACATCATGTGCAAAAATAAACTAAAAATCAATTATGTGACTAAACTATTTCACCTATTCGACTGATTTTTGGTACAAAGCCTCGCAACGTTGTAAGGTATATCTGGTACAGTGGCGAAGGGTTCATAAAACACGATTCCATCCGGCTTACCTTTGCTAAAATGTTTGCTAATAAATCGATATTCAAAAAGAAACTAGCATCGGCTTGACTTTTAGAATTTTTTACGCTTCGCCACTGATCTGGTATGTTTATTTAATGTCGTTATCGCCACTCGGTATACGGTGACGTCATCGTACATGACGTCCATTTTACAATTTAACAGTTTTACACTCGGATTTGAATGTCTTTTAAAAAAATCTGAGCAGATCAATAAAATTACTTTTTATGAGTTATATGTATTGTGAGATTTTGATGAAAATCATAAAAAACGTGCATGAAATGTATTATCCTTACGTGTATTTTGGTTCCAAAACTAGCTAAAATTTGGTTCCATGAGTCATTGAAATTTGAGCCCAATTTGAAATGGCCCCGCGCGGTATTCGATCCCGTACTGATCTCAATGTGACGAACACAAAGCCATATACGGCATTTGAAATCACTATGTACTGGGTTTGATTCCCCGAATGTAACTTCGAAGTATTTATCCCACTGGTGTTAGGGAACAGTTTTGTCCAACCTCAGAATCGAACGCAGAACCTCCCGGTCCAAACATATGCGACGAGACAAAGGATTAAAAAATAATAGAAAAATCGAGAAGTTTATTATATTAACGGTTTATTTCTTCGTCGGTTTCACCGGTCGAGGTGGTCTCACCTGTAGACATGACTGTATACAGAGTGATATAATATAATAATAATAATATGCCTCGGTGGCGTGGTGGTATTTCGGTACGACTACGGTTCTGAGGTCTCGGGTTCGATCCCCGGGTCGGGCAAAGTGATATTGGATTTTTCCATATCAGCCCGGAGTCTGGAATTTGTGCCCGATATGGCGATAGGCTCGCCCCCTATCACATCTGGGACGGAACTAAGCTCGGCGAAATGTGGGTGTTCTAGTTCGCTAGTGCGCCTCTGCCTACCCCTTCGGGGATACAGGCGTGAGCTTATGTTATTAGCCCTGTAATATTACTGTTTCACTGCTGGGCACGGGCCTCCTCTACTAATGAGAGGGGTTAGGCCTTAGTCTACCACGCTGGCCTAATGCGGATTGGTAGACTTCACATACCTTCGAAATTCTTGTGGAGAAATTCTCGGGTATGCAGGTTTCCTCACAGTGTTTTCCTTCACCGTTGATGTGAAACACGAATGATTGGGCTCGACTGGATCCATACCACTGTCTCACAGACAACCATATGTAACCCAAATTCCCCCTTAATCCATATTTTGAAGTTTTAAGTTGATATTACTATCAAAAGTGACCCAAATCCCCCCTCAATCTATATTCGAGTATAAATTTCGAAGTTACAAGTCGAGATTCAAACCCAATACTCGGTACGTAGTGATATTATGTAAATATTATGTACTATAGTTGTTAAGTAAAATGACGTTAAAAACTTTAACCTACTTTTACAAAATAAACAGACTGAAATTTCGCTAACACTACATTTTGGTACATCCATCCTGTGGACAATTGTCGACAGAATGGATAGTTCGACATGTTGCTGTTAATTTTGTAAAAATGGAATGTTAAAAATAGTGTAAGGCCTACAAAGTCCTCTTAGTAGGACAAATGGCGGTCCATCGGCGAAATGGAGTGTATTATTTTTGGAGATATATCTTGTTCTTTGAAACAATTTCGCCAACATCAAGTGGGAAAAAATGTGTACCAGACGTGCTCAAATTCAATCTCTGTAGGTGTCTTATCTTGCTGAAATTCGGTGTGTAAAACCACATCGCTTTAAAACAACAAATACAATTATATGAAATAATTTTTAAAAAGCGACGCCCACCGTCCCAGACTTCCTGTCAAAATCCCGCAGTCAACTCACTCGTCAAGTCACGACGTCAAATGGCTTTTTTCTTACTTGTTTTTCTTCTACCTACCCTCAATTTCGCCGAGGGATTGTCATATATTCTAAAAGTTGACCAATGCGTTAAACTGATTTCCAAAATTGTATAAAATGTTTTTTTAATATAGATATGTATATGGATATATGTATATTATGATACTGGCATTAGAGATGTATGAATTGGTAGAGGCACGGTGGACATCTGTCAGCGTTTGGACCGGCTCGACCGGCCGGTTACCAGTTTCACAAAACGTTACGCTCTCACTTGCTAAACTGGTAGTAGTCCAGCAGATTAACAAAACGTGAATTTGCCTCTTGTTAAACTGGTATTAGTCCAGTCGAGCCGGCTCACGTGCTGTAGACAGATTGGTCTACAGTTTCTCTACTTGGAAAATGTTTTCGTTGTATTTTGAAACTAATGTTAATACTGCCATATGAAAATAAATACTTTTTTTGTTACTCTGCCGCCTCGAAAAGAAGTGTACTTTTGTAATTGGGTACTTGGCAATTTTTTTTCTATTAATTTATTTGAAATTTACGCCCATCAATATATTATACCCTAGATGCACATTTCTTTGCAAAAATCCTCCTAAAAAGTGGTCTCAGGAATAAAACAAAGAAAAAGATCACAACTTCTAATTAAATCAACACAAATATAACCCTATGCACGTGTTATAAAGTAGCTTTTTAAACGAAATGAGCAAGCGTTCTTAAATTTGAATTTTGAAATTTAGAATTCTATCGGCGTCGGACTGTAGGCAAAACGAGTGCTTAAGCACTTCTTTGCTGTCCCATTTTGCGAGCGTCAACTGTGCATCTAGGGAAATAATATATCGATGTTTGCGCCATTTAAAATATAGCTCTGAAAGAATTATTGAAATATTCTCAAAAATAAGAAAGTTATAAGCATTTGAAGTTTGGTGTAACCTTCAAACTGCGGGAAAGAGAAGTATCAGTATAATCACGTCGCGCCATAACGGTACGTGCGTTGGAAAGGGATAGCAAGATATCTCTAATATCCCACTCCAGAATTTAAAATACGAATGACCGCGCCTTTTCCGCAGTTGGTTACATCTAACTTCAAAGGCGTATAACTTTATTTTTTGGGAGTATTTCAATATTTCTTTCTGTTCTATATTTTAGACTAGAGGTTCCCAAACTTATTTAGCACACATTGAAATTAATTACTTTTTAGCGCCCTCCATTTTTTACCTACTTAAAAACAACTCCAACATAACAACATAAGCTCACGCCTGTATCCCGAAGGGGTAGGCAGAGGCGCACTAGCGAACTAGAACACCCACATTTCGCCGAGCTTAGTTCCGTCCCAGATGTGATAGGGGGCGAGCCTATCGCCATATCGGGCACAAATTCCAGACTCCGGGCTGATATGGACAAATCCAATATCCTTTGCCCGACCCGGGGATCGAACCCGAGACCTCGGAACCGTAGTCGTACCGAAATACCACCACGCCACCGAGGCAGTCCAACTCCTCCAACAACAACTCCAAATTAAATAGATTATTGTGAGCCATATCAGGGAAGATCCCGTTTATTCTGGTTTCTCTGGAATTTGTGCCCTATATGGCGATAGGCTCGCCCCCTATCACATCTGGGACGGAACTAAGCTCGGCGAAATGTGGGTGTTCTAGTTCGCTAGTGCGCCTCTGCCTACCCCTTCCGGGATACAGGCGTAGGCTTATGTTATGTTATGTTATTCTGGTTTCTTTTTTTCTCTTACATTTCCCTTTCATTTATTCATACATTACATTTATCTTCGTTTTATGCATGCAGCGCCCACAAGGGGGCGTTATTTCCCACTTTGGGAACGACTGTTTTGGACGACGTAAATTTCATATAAAATTAATTTAAAAAAAATCAAGTACCGGATTGTTTTTGCAAACTCTCAAAACTGGCACTAAAGGTCCCTATACCATTTTGCAGCCCGCATTATTTCACATTTCTTGCCGTTAACCAAATTTGACAAAGTCCTCGCCGCGTTCAGTCCAGGGAAACAAACATAAGCTCACGACTGTATCCCCGAAGGGGTAGGCAGAGGCGCACTAGCCAACTAGTACACTCACATTTCGCCGAGCTTAGTTCCGTCCCAGATGTCATAGACGAGTCTATCGCCATATCGGGCACAAATTCCAGACTCCGAGCTGATATGGAAAAATCCAATATCACTTTGCCCGACGCGGGAATCGAACGCAAAAACCTCAGGACGATAGTCGTACCGAAATACAACCACGCCACCGAGGCAGTTTAGGGGATGTGATTTTTATTTTCAAAATAGTTTATAATATTTTTTTTAACCGACTCAAATAAAAGGTTATGTTCTCGGATTCGAACCGGCACGTCTCGGAGCTGCAAAGACTGAAACACGTAAATTGTTTGTAAATTGTTTTTTGTAGATATTATAGTGTTAAAACACGTTTGTATGTCTGTGTGTTTTGTTGTTTGAGAATACCAAATAATTGGTTGATAATAATATAGCTTTTTGAGTGGTAGAGCCACGCTGTAGACAGTAACGTCTACAGCATGAATGGGCCGGCTCGACCGGGCAGATACCACTGTCTCACAGAAAACCGACGTAAAGTGGCAGCTCGCTGTCCCGTTTCGTTGGGTGAGTGAGATTTCCGGTGACCCATTTCCCCCCTTCCATTCCATCCTTTTAGGTTGACAACGCACCCATGATTATTTTTGTGTCGGGTGTCTATGGGCGGTGGAGATCATTTACCATCAGGTAACCCTTCTGCCCGTTGCCAATCTCAGCTATAAAAAAATCCCTTAACTTTTAACCGACGATGGAAATGTAGTTATTGTTTCATTTATTTCATGTCAATTTACAAAGTGGTAGCCACGCTGTAGGCAGTTAAGTTTACAGCACGTTACGAGAACTTGGGTCATCTGATGATATCTTCTTCTTAATTAAAAAAATATGGCCTCCATCGAAGATTGATGATTTTGCCAACGACAGTGTTTAATAAATCCGTTACTCAAAAAAATAGCTAGTCAGACATCTTGTATAATCGATAAGTGATCTCTACCGCCCATACTACAGTTCTCAAGCTAAAATGCCGTTAAGTATCAATCTAATTTTGAGGTGTCTCCAAAAAACCTGAACAACATTATCCTTAAAGGTTTATTAGACTGTGGCTTTTATATTTAATAGACTTAATAAATAATAAATAAATACATACACCCGCTAGTCCCACACCTAGTCCTGACCCCACACTAGGTATAACCTGTATCGTGGGTGTCAGAGACTATGAGAGACGCGCGCTCTCACAACACACACACAAGAAACAAATATCTGTGCGCCACACAATGCGGGAATCGAACCCGCGGCCTCGCTTCACAGCCGGCTACTCGCCCGACAAGTCTCGGAGGTAAAGCCACACTGTAGACAGTTAAGTATATAGCACGAAACGAGAACTTGGGTCACGATGATAAGTGATCTCCATCGATAGAAACCCCATGATATCAAAAGAATCATGGGTGCGTTGCCTTTTGTAAGGGATTAGGAAGGAAAAGATGTTTTTTTGGCAGAGACTGGCAAACGAGCAGATCTCCACTGCCCATAGACACCCAAGACACGAAAACAATCATGGTTGCGTTGCCAACCTAAAAGGAGAGAATGGAAATGGAGGGAATAAGGATTGGGAAAGGGAGGAGGGGATATTGGGCCACCGGAAATCTCTCTCACCGAACGAAACGCGACAGCAAGCTACTACTTTACGACGGTTTTCTGTGAGACAGTGGTATCTGGCCGGTCGGTCGGCCCATTCGTTGTAGACATAACTGTGGCTCTACCACTCAAAAATCTATCACTCAAAAGTTCATCTGTAACATCTGTCCGTGCATAATCGTGTAATTGTAATTGAAGGATTATTACTACATAGTTGAAGTATATAAGACAGTAAATGAATCATACAGACAGACAAACTGTATTATGTAATTTTTAATTCCAATATAAAAATATATAATGAAAGGGATGTAAAAAATATTAAGAAATATATTTAATTGTAAGATGAAATTATTGACAGTCGCGATGCTGATGTTTTTTTGGTATTTTTGCTGTTTTCGAGGTAAGAAAGTTGGTCAAGTAATGAGTATTCCTCTTCTGATGTTGGACCTCTACTAATGAGGGGTTAGGCCTTAGTCTACCATGCTGGACTAATGCGGGTTGGTACACTTCACATACCTTCGAAATTCTTGTGGAGAAATCCTCGGGTATGCAGGTTTCCTCACGATGTTTTCCTTCACCGTAAGCGATAATTCATTAGACATAATTTTGAGTCATATTTATTATTGATCCCTGAATTCCGGTAATCCGGTATTTTGGATGTTTATGGGCGGCGGTGATCACTTAACATCAGGTGACCACTCTTCTATTCTGAAAATACCCTCGAATACTGAAAACTTTAAAACCGCGTCTCCAGCACTAAAACATTACATAAAACACCTACACAAAACATGGTATCCACAATTTTTGTCTATGGGCCATTGTTACATGAGCAGGAGACAATGAAAAACCTTGTTTTGTGTACGTGTTTTTTGTGTTTTGTTTCGAAAAATCATCTGCAGGAGGCGCGGCTTAAGAGCTACTTACATCGTTTACGCCATAACAATATGTTTAAAAACTTGAACCGACTTCAAACTTCATCCAATGTTTTTTTTTCTTTTTATGGCAATTGAAATACATTATGCCAATGTCAAGTTAGGGAAATTGTTTTCCTATATCTTAGTTTTCGCAAGTGCAATGAAGTCGGATGTGTTCGATTTCAAGGCCCTGCTGGAGTTTTGGCGTCAATTCCTTCCAGTTTGATGTTTTTTAGACGATTTTCTCGCAGCGGAGGAATCGAACATGGTCGACCCATGCACCCGACAAAAAGCATCCAAAATCACTTATTTCAAAGCTTCCACATACTTTCCATCTTCGTTGATGTTTATTGCTTAGATACACATCACATTTAAACCACAAACGCAACTTTAGACTAAAATATGAAATCATCAAAACAAGCGACCACCCGCACCGTCAGAATTCCCGCCAAAACTCCCATCCAATGGTTAAATGAGACCTTAGGAGTAAGCTCTATCGAACACAAAAATAATTTTGAAAATCGTTCCACATTTGGCAGAGATATTGAGTGACCTACATAATAATAGACGAATTTAGAAACTCCTTTTTTAAGGTAAGTAAATGTCAGAAATATTAAGTCTACAGCGGCCTGAGCAGGAACATTTCTGACAACCGTAAATGTATTTCAACTCGATGCGCGTCTATGAAATTTGTATGAAATATTAACCAAACGTCATCAGTGCGCAGCGAACTCGAATGCCCCATCCCTGATTTGTGTCCATACCTGCCTGCTTGTTTTCTAAATTGATAGTGTTGTAACATGATTATTATTATATAAATGTATCTAGACCTTGTTGTGACCTGTCATAAGTGCATTTGATGTGCCTACGTGACCAATAAACATTTTTATTTTTTATTTTAATACATTTTCATTTACATTAGTTTTTCGTGCTCGGGCTACAGGAGTGACACTGTAGACTGTCTACAGGAGTGACTTTCAGACACTATTCTTTCTACCTGCCCTTATCCCACCTTAATGTGGGGTCAGCGCAACACCCTTTTTAAGCATGTTGCAGAATATATTTGGCTCGGTTTTTACAACCGGCTGCCTGCTTGACGTCAACCCCCTCGAGGGATCCAGTCCCGGGCAAATTAATTAGAAAATTCGCTTTACCCGACCTGGGAATCGAACTCAAGACCGGTCCACAGCCCATACATACTGCCAAGGAAACTTTGAACTAAAATAAGGCCAACTTGAATTATAATTTTAATATGAGTTGGACCGTGTTGTGCAGAAATGATCCAACCCACATTTTTTATTGATGCCAACATGATCCTAAAGTCTAAGCCATTATAGAGCATATTGATGTAAAAAAGAAATGTGGCTTGGATCATTTCTGCACAACACGGTCCAGTTTATAATAAAAAATTTAACATTTTGTATGTAAATTGTATGAAAAATGGACTTGTATGAAATTGTATGGAACGGCGTCGCGCTGTCCAAGCATTGTTGTTAATCATTATGTATAAATACATATTTATTCACATATTTGGTTTTATTTCTTAATAAATAAACCCTGGTCTCCTGCACTAGCTTTTTCGAAACATAACGCTCAAAACAACGATTTTAGCTGTCACCTGCTCGTAGAACAATGGACCATAGATAACAAATGCATGTTTTGTGTAATGTTTTAGTGCAGGAGACGCGGCTTAAGACATAGCATAAGCTCACGCCTGTATCCCCGAAGGGGTAGGCAGAGGCGCACTAGCGAACTAGAACACACACATTTCGCCAAGCTTAGTTCCGTCCCAGATGTGATAGGGGGCGAGCCTATCGCCATATCGGGCACAAATTCCAGACTCCAGGCTGATATGGAAAAATCCAATATCACTGCCCGACCCGGGGATCGAACCCGAGACCTCGGAACCGTAGTCGTACCGAAATACCACCACGCCACCGAGGCAGTAAGACTAATCGCCGAATGTTCATACACTTAAGGTCGCCTTATGTCGTTTATTTATTTATTTTTATTTATTTATTTAACAGGAAAACCAGAAGCTACAAATTAATTTATTTAAACTACTGAGTTACAAACAGGAAGCCGAATAAAGGTTTTCACGGGTAGACAATAAAAGTATAATCTTTTAACACAAGGAGAACAGATAGGTGCCAATACATAAAAGTACAAATTAGTTAGTACGACTATACAAGAACTATAAGAATGCATTACTAGGTAAACAACATCGTGTAACACTATTTAACCAATCAATGAAAGAACCTAAGAGTCAGTTGCCTTCGCGCAGAATTAACGCTACTGGAAAATGGATCAAGAGATAATTCTTTGGCTAGTTTATTAAAGTCTTTGCTTGACCGCACAAGATACGAGTTTACTCGATAGTTTGAATTATATTTAGGTATATGTAGTGGGGGATTAAACCTGCACAATTTGGAGGGTACGTTTATATACAATTTTTGCAAGATTTCAGGCGAGTCTACTTCATTTGACAGGATTTTGAGCAACATGGTACAATCAGCTATTTGTCGTCTGTATTGTAATGGTAGAATGTGGAACTGCTTACAATAGTTTAAATAATTTTCTGAGTTATACGGGATTCCTAACCGAAAGCAAAGATATTTTATAAACCGCTTTTGAACACTTTCAATTCTATTAATAAATTTGTTATACATGGGGTTCCAAATTTGTGAGGCATATTCTAAATGACTTCTAACAAAGGTACAATAAAGTATTTTAAACGTTTTCGCGTGATTTAAGCTACTGGAAGATCTCATAATAAAGCCGAGGGCCTTAGAGGCATTAGATATTATTTTGTCTATGTGATCCTCGAAGACAAGTTTCGAGTCCAGATAGACACCCAGATCCCGGACTGTGAGAACGGATTGGACTAATTGACCTTTTAACACGTAAGAGGAAGCTACATTACATTTCTTTCTACTAAAGGTGACTACTGAACATTTAAGCGGATTAAGATCAAGTTTGTTTTCATCACAATAGTTATCTAGACGAGCCAGATCAGACTGGAGGGCTTCAACGTCGACCACAGATGTAATACTTGTAAATATCTTCATATCATCGGCAAAGCAGAGTAAACGTGCTGTATGAAAACAAGAACTAATATCGTTTATGTAGATTATAAACAGTAATGGGCCCAACAATGAACCCTGGGGTACGCCACTTGGAATAGGAACCCAACCCGACATGTAATTGCTTATGACTACTGCCTGAGACCGGTTCTCGATATAGGAAGAGAACCAACGTAACAGATCACCTCTAATACCGATGTTAATTAGCTTAGTTTTGAGAATATTGTGGTCAATCCGATCAAAGGCTTTGCTATAATCAGTATATATACAGTCAACTTGAGCGCCACGATCCATTGATTCAGTTATGTAATCATTAAAAAGTATTAGGTTAGTAGTGGTAGAACGGCCTTTGATGAATCCGTGCTGGTTTGTATTGAGTGAGAATCTTAACGCTGCATAAACTTGGTTATAAACGGTTCGTTCTAGTACCTTTGCTAGAATACAAAGTTTTGAAATAGGTCTATAATTAGTAATTTCAGTCTTGGAACCTTTTTTGTGTACAGGAGTAACAAAAGCGCGTTTCCAAATTGTGGGGACAATGCATGAACTTAGTGATTTACGGAATAGGAGAGACACAGGAAGAGCAAGTGAGTTGGCACATGTTATCAAAAATTTAGGCGATATTAGATCAGGGCCTGAACCTTTAGAAGGATCTAGAGTTGCCAAGAGAGTCTTGATCTTATTTATATCAACTTGGATTGAGGAGATATCGCAAAGTGAGTTGGGTTCTGTACAATTTTGATGTGCTACAGAATGAGTATTAGGGCATACATTGGTCGCTGGAGTAAGAAATGAAGAGTAGAAATAAGTCGAAAATGATGAACAGATAGTATTAGGGGAATTAAAGACATCATGGTCATACTTCATATTTCGAGGTAATATATTAGATTTGTATTTGTTTTTGATAAAGGACCAAAATCGTTTAGGGTCTCTTTTAATAGCAGCTTCAGTTGATATAATATAATTTTTGTAACACTCAGCCTCTAGTTTTTTAATCCTGCAACAGAGAAGTTTTAATGTATTTTTGTCGGCCTTATTACCATAGATTTTAAACTTAGATAGATATTTACTTTTTTCTTTAATCACTTTTTTTAAGGAAGGGCTAAACCAAATAGGGTATGATCCATTAGTTATCTTTTTTACAGGTATAAATTTAAGGCCGCCTTATCTGTCAAAATTGTATGGCGAAAATCAATTTAGGAAGCCGTTAAAGTTAAGGAGCGTTTGACCATTCGGGCGGTAGCCCCTTACTTATAAAAATATTTAAGCGCTGCTTATCTTTAACCATAGGTTGTCCCTTTCATTTTTAAACAATGTAACGCAAGGAAAAAAGTGGCAGGTTATTCGTAACCATTTGCTCAGCTGAAAATGCTTTTATAAGTAAGGCCCGGAAATTAGATTGTGACTGATTGATGGTCACTGTACTGCAGCTTTACTAGTGTTAGGTTATAATTTAAATATTTATTCAAATAACCTGCAAATAGACACACAAGGCAATCTGAACGAATGTACTATCGTATGTAATTCCAAAAAACACAATATTAATCAGTTTGATGCTATATTTAAAAAGATATGGACGATTGCGATTTCAGCCCGGCCCTGATTCCCTAATTTCCTGATTGAATATCTCGTAAGATATTGCATTTTATTGTTATATTAAGCTGTACATATACGTAATTTGGAGAGTACATTTCTTTTGTACCATCACTTTATCAGCACGTTTTGTAGTTTTTGAATTACAGAGGGGCCGGGCTGAAAAAGTCATGCTGGCCCGGCCACCATAAAGCGCTTGTAATTTGAAAATTAGAGAGGTACATTGAAAATGAAAGCGGTTCATATGATTTTCGCAATGAGTACATTCGTTTGGTATACCTGTTATCGCAAAAGGTCGCGGGGCCGGGCGGGCCTGATATACGTAATTAAACTATCGGAACTGAAAAAATAGCGGGAACGGCCGAGTTATCGCAAAATAATAACTACCAGTTATCTCTTGTTATTGCTACACGCAACGACTCCATTACAATTACGTATAAATGATAAACGGTAATACATAATTAAGCAAGAAACCGACCATTTTGTTAATAGCAATAATCGAATGTAGAAACTGCGTCGGTGACCCCTGACTCTGCCGCGATAACGGTGACACGGTGAGTCAGTACTCGGTAAAATAATCCGCAGGAACCGTCATAACTCATAAGCTCGTTCAGGCATTCAGTTTGTGGCAGCCGGCGCGGAGAGTCGCTTTACATTAATTAAATTGGTAGTTTTCGGAACTTGGAGTATCGATCTACATAAAACGGTAAGTTTAAATATAAATATACTAATAGGAAATACTTTATAAATATGTGTTTATGCTGTAATTTTGGATGCGTCAGTTTTTGTACGAGATTTTTCTGTCAGTGTTCAATTCGTAAAATCGACGGTGTTTTAATTTTCCCCATTTAATTATTCCCCATTTATATTTGTATTTCCGCAAGTAGCGCTAGGTAGTTAAAATGGAACTAATAAACATGTAGATATCAATAAATATTGAATTAAATTTAGATATAATTTAATTAATTCGAATAAAATTATTTACTGAAAACAAATATTAAAAGATATTATATTAGATCTGTGTAGCTATTTGAACTGAGATGTGTACTAGATAAATTCACGCCTGTGTGTCCGAAGGATAGCGAGAGATGAACTAAATCGCACACGTCTCGCTGATTTATTTATAACATAACATAGGTAGCCAGAGGCGCACTAGCGAACTAGAACACCCACATTTCGCCGAGCTTAGTTCCGTCCCAGATGTGATAGGGGGCGAGCCTATCGCCACATCCGGCACAGAATCCAGACTCCGGGCTATCACTTTGCCCGACCTGGGATCGAACCCGAGACCTCAGGACGGTAGTCATACCGAAATACAACTACGCCACCGAGGCAGTGTTATTTTGACAGCCTCCGTGGCGTAGTGGGCTAGTAGCCGACTGTGAAGCGTGAGGCCGCGGGTTCGATCCCCGCAACGAGACAAATGTTTGTATGACCTACAGATATTTTTTTCGGGTCTGGGTGTTGTGAGACCGCG
This sequence comes from Clanis bilineata, assembly GCA_036417725.1. Classification (NCBI taxonomy): domain Eukaryota; kingdom Metazoa; phylum Arthropoda; class Insecta; order Lepidoptera; family Sphingidae; genus Clanis; species Clanis bilineata. The sequence continues at coordinate 7,638,776 of CM071138.1, read as the reverse complement.
CGTCTCTCTAGGTTCCTGATTCCCACGACACAAGACTCGATCTTAGTGTGGGGTCAGGACTATGTATGTGACTGTTGGGTGTTATTTATTTATTTATTCGTTTTTGAAGTTGGTTTTCAATTTTTGTTTAACTTTAATTATTGTGTTCTATAGAACTTCTTCAAATGTGGTGGTCCCATATAAATTTGGTCATTATTGGGAAAAAAAAAATTCTTAATAAGGGCAGGTAGAAGAAGGAGTACTGCCTCGGTGGCGTGGTTGTATTTCTATACGACTACCGTCCTGAGGTCTTTGGTTCGATCCCCGGGTCGGGCAAGGTGATATTGGATTTTTACATATACATATACATTTGGTCACGATTAAATAAATTTTGAAGTAAGTTTTTAAACTTGTGATTATTTATAATCGATTAATAAGTAATTTGTTGTTTCAGATGTTAACCAAGATGTATAATGTGCTGAAAGTCCGTAACCCACACAAATGTCGGTACATTTTCGTCCCAAAGTCGTGGGTGATCTGTTCCAGTACTGTGAACACGGTGGGTGTGCTGTATCCTGATGAAGAGCCGAAGATCACGGAGGCACGGATCAGGAACAACGAGCCGCCGTCGGTTGCATGGAACCAATATTACTGCCAGCTTTTATACTCTACAGGTAAGAATACTTTTTTTTTTTATAGCCGAGATTGGCAAACGAACAGATGGGTCACCTGATGGTAAGTGATCTCCACCGCCCATAGACACACATGACACAAAAAGAATCATGGCTGCGTTGCCAACCTAAAACGAGGGAATAAAAGGGGAGGGAAAAGGAATTGGGAAAGGGAGGGGGGAAATGGGCCACCGGAAATCTCACTCACCGAACGAAACGCGACAGCAAGCCGCCACTTTACGTCGGTTTTCTGTGAGACAGTGGTATCTGCCCGGTCGAGCCGGCCCATTCGTGCTGTAGACGTTACTGTCTACAGCGTGGCTCTGCCAATACTGTAGCATTGGCAGAGGCGCGTCCCTGCTCATATTTTTTCGAAACAAAACACATACTCAAAACAATGATTTTCGCGGTCTCCTGTTTATAGAATAATGGACCATAGATAAAAATGTGTACGGAAACCATGTTTTGTGGAATGTTTTGCAGATGTGGCTTTACTACACAAAAACTCCTAAACAAAACATGGTAAAGCTACACATTTTTGTCTAATACATAAGCACACGGCTGCCTCCCTGAAGGGGTAGACAGAGGTGCACTAGCGAACTAGAACATCCACATTTCGCCGAGCTTAGTTCCGTCCCAGATGTGATAGACGAGCCTATCGCCATATCAGGCACAAACTTTTGTCTCCGGGCCGATACTCTCAGTATCACTTTCTCCGGGGATCGAACCCGAGACCTCAGGACAACTACACCACCGAGGCGGTTATGGCAAATTATTATCTTTAAGTATATCTTATGCGATGATATCCATTACAAACGTCGTTATGAACTTTGAACATAGAGAATGTCCCATGAGTCAGTGTGGTCACATCACGAGCACAGATAACAAATATATTCTACTTCCAGATGACTATGGAGACGCGAAACTAGAAGTTATGAAGTTGAAATGTGAGGATACACAGAATAACTCTCCGGCGAAAATACAAGGTATGTTATATTGTAACAATTAAATATAAGATACTGATGACGATTGTCGCCGCCTTGGTCTAGTAAACTGGAAGGCTATGGGTTCGATTCCCAGATCGGGCAGCGTGTTTCGATGGGTAGAAAGAATTGGCGAAATCACTGCACCGGAGCCATTTTAAAAAAAAGAAAACTTCACATTTGACATATATTTATAATGTTGCCAACTTTCGAAAAATTTACACAAATGGTTTGAAAATATAATATTATTTGTCCACAGGAAAACGAAAGTCTGTTCGCTTCTCACTCGATAAACCAGCATGCAAGAAACCATTTCAAGATACTAATAATAACGTAAATACAGACATTTTTCCTATACTCAAACAAACATCACAAAAAGCACAACTTTTGAACGCATACGCGTCTGCAGACATTGTGACGTTTTTAGAACAACTGCATACGTTAATAGGCGATAAATTAAATCAATTGAAGCGAAACGAAAAGCTATTCGAAAACGCGCCGCCTAAATTCGACAAACACGGTACAAAATGGACGCTGAGACATCGCAATAAGAAGCCGGGCCTGGCAGAGCTGTGGCCTGAATCGGAGGTTTACATCAGGGAAGATCAATTCCCCATCATTACTAGCGCCAGAAACCAAACGGAACTGATTCAATATCTCCTCGTGAATATATTTACAGAGGATGCGTTGTCTTACTGTACGCTGCAGCGGACGAACAAGCGCTTAGACCAGACCGCTTTGTGGGCGATAGTACAATATGTGAAACACGTAGCGGAGTACAGAAACTGGCCTACGATGACTGGCATCGACTTGAAACCTATAATTCGCCAGAGGTTGAATTCATATAAGAAACTTTACAACAAATATATAAACAGTACAATATCATCCCTTTGCTAAATATATACATACATACATAAGCTCAGGCCTGTATCCCCGAAGGGGTAGGCAAAGGCGCACTAGCGAACTAGAACACCCACATTTCGCCCCCTATCACATCTGGGACGGAACTAAGCTCGGCGAAATGTGGGTGTTCTAGTTCGCTAGTGCGCCTCTGTCTACCCGGGGATACAGGCGTGAGCTTATGTTATGCAGATTACTTATGTCGCCAGACTCCGTGGCTTGTCAGACGAGCCGGCTGTGAAGTGAGAGGCCGCAGGTTCGATTCCGCATCGAGACAAATGTTTGTAAATATTGATTTTAATGTTAGTAAAGGATTAGGTGCGCAAATTTTTTCACCAGTATTACAAAATGTTGAGCTACAATTTCCAAAGAGAAAGAAAAGATTTTTTTTAATCTAGATTATCGATGTGAGATGTATTTCTTTATTTTGCTTTATTTTGACTATATTTATATAACAAATTTAAGATGAAACTGAATGAAAACAAGTAAAATATCAAAGCATCTATGACAAAAGCACAGATGCACCAAAGATTAGTAGGTACTTATAAACAATTGTTTGCATTTATAGTTAACTAATTTATTTTAAAAATAAAAATATGTAATAAATAACTTACTGTAATTATGGCTGTAAATAAATGCTTATTACATTACTTGTATAATTTATTTTTAAGTGGATGATACTATTTTATGTGTTTTTAATAAAATGTCATTACAAAGTAAATGTTTTATTTTAATTGTAGACTATGCCCCTTACTTATAAAATATTTAAGCGCTGCTTAACTTTGTGCCATAGGTTGTCCCTTTCATTTTTAAACAATGTAACGCAAGGAAAAAAGTGACGGGTTATTCTTAACCATTTGCTCAGCTAAAAATGCTTTCATAAGTAAGGCCCATAGTTACTTAAAAAAAGATGCCATAACTCTTGAGTTTGTTTCGGCATTTCTTCTCGGGGATAGCCACGAAATGCCGACGCCATTATTACTTTATCGATATTTTAGATTCAATATATACTCGTAATAGACATGAGAAAGTGGTATTAAATATGCTATTTGCAAAAGAAATGATTTCAATTTGTCTTTCATAACAGGAAACATTTTACTAATAATGAATCTTGCCAATAGGGACAAATGACTACACATAGAAGCAATATTGTTTTCTCTATTAACTGTAATTGTATTATTGTTGAATACGATAAATAGCCTAATATCATAAACGCGTGACAACAAATCCAAACGACCAACAAAAGAATCTGAGATTGATTATAGGAAAACCCGTATGTAAAATAAACCAGTGACATTAATTAACTCTGACTTTATCTGACTGCCTCGGTGGCGTAGCCCGATATGGCGATAAGCCCTGCCACCCTATCCCAACTGTACCTCTGCCTACCCCTTCGAGGATACAGGCGTGAGGATATCAATAGCATAACTTCATATACCTAAACATGTAAAAACAAGTTAAAACGACCATCAAAATATTTTCATAATAGGAAAAACCGTATTTAAAGTAAATCATCAACTAAAATGATCTCTGGTAGGTATGAATTGATGAAGACAATAGCATAATAGGAAATAAATATGTACAAACATGCAAAAACAAATTCAAACGGCCAACAAAACACTCTGATAACAGGAATATCCTTATTTAAAATAAATCATCAACTAAAATTATCTCTGGAATTGAGTTATTAATCTAAGTCTGGAATGTATACGTAATTACTCTAAGGGAATGTATAAATTTATTAAAACAATAGGAGATTGTTTGATAACATGACAAATTGTATAAAAACAAGTTCAAGTGACCAACATAACATTCTGATAAGAAAAACCTTATATAAAATAAAGCAACAAAAATTATCTCTGGTAGTTAATTATTGCTAAAAAGCGCTTGAAGATAACACGATTTCTCGGAATGTCTATTGATTGTAGCCGCTCACTCGGTAAATTAAATCATCATCTTAAATTATCTCTGGAACGTATAAAATGAAATCAATAGTAGTATGATAACATGTCAAATTATATATAAACAAGTTTAAGTGAGGCCGGCTCTCCTGCACTAAAACATTACACAAAATATGTATTTTTTATCTATGGTCCATTGTTCTACGAGCAGGTGACAGCTACAATCGTTGTTTTATGTATGTGTTTTTAGATTTTTGTTTCGAAAAAGCTGCAGAAGACTCGGCTTGACCAACTTAACGTTCTGATAACAAGAAAAACCTTATTATAAAGCAACTAAAATTATCTCTCGTAATTAGTTATTGCTGAAAAGAGCTTCAAGATAACGTAACTTATCAGAATACAATAGCATAACATTACTAAACATGTAAAAACAAGTTCAAACCACCAGCAAAACACTTCGGTAACAGGAAAAACCTTATCATCAACTAAAATAAATCTCTCGAATGTTTTTAGTTGATGATCTGCCATGAATTATAAGGATCTTATTGTTACATACATACACAAGCTGACGCCTGTATCCCCGATGGGGTAGGCAGAGGCGCACTAGCGAACTAGAACATCCACATTTCGCCGTGCCTATCGCCATATCAGGCACAAATTCCAGACTCCGGGCTGACAGTGAATGATCACAAGTTTAAAAACTTAACTGACCGACTTCGAACTTAATACGATCGTGACCAAATTTATATGGGACCACCCTTGAAATAAGTTCTATTGAACACAAAAACAAAAATACAGACGAATTGAGGACCTTCTCCTCTTTGGAAGTCATTCGAAAATACAATAGAATTCCGCGCTCGACGGGGATCGAACCCATGACCCCAGGTGGATAGTCGTACCGCGCACGGCGCACGCAATACCACTTCGCCATAGAGGCAGATATTATTGTTATTACTCTAGGAAACGAGAATTATATTCAATTATATTTATGTCTAAATGTAAAATAATTTTAGTCGAGGCGGCCTCGTTAGATATTGTGGTTGATGCAGATTGCGTCATGGAAAAATAATCACAAGTTTAAAAACTTAGCAGACAGACTTCAAATCCGATCGTGACCAAATTTAGATAGGACCAACCTTGAAATAAGCTCTGTCGAATACCTAAAAAATTTTGAAAATCGCTCCACATTTTTGCCTTTTCATTTAATCTGCTTCGGCCTCGGCATCCTCAAAATTGTTATTTTTTACTTTTAAGTGTTCGTTTTTGAAGTCGGTTTTCAGTTTTTGTTAAAGTTTAATTATTGTTATTGATTTAATTAACCGAGTAAGCGGCTATAGTATTGACATTCCGAGAAATTACGTTATCTTTTTTACTACCAGAAATAATTTTAGTTAAAAATAAAGTTTTTCTTGTTATCAGAATGTTATGTTGGTCACTTGAACTTGTTTTTATACAACTTGACATGTTATCAAACAATCTCCTATTGTTTTCATTAATTTATACATTCCAGAAAAAATTTAGTTGATGGTTTATTTAAAATAAGGATTTTCCTGTTATCAGAGTGTTTTGTTGGCTGTTTGAATTTGTTTTTGCATGTTTGTACATATTTATTTCCTATTATGCTATTGTCTTCGTCAATTCATACCTACCAGAGATAATTTTAGTTGATGATTTACTTTAAATAAGGGTTTTCCTGTTATGAAAATATTTTATGGTCGTTTTAATTTGTTTTTACAAGTTTTTACATGTTTAGGTATACGAAGTTATGCTCTTGATAGTTAACGTCTGTATCCCCGAAGGGGTAGGCAAGGCGCCCTAGCGAACTAGAACACCCACATTTCGCCGAGCTTAGTTCCGTCCCAGATGTGATAGGGGGCGAGCCTATCGCCATATCGGGCACAAATTCCAGACTCCGGACTGTTATGGAAAAATCCAATATCACTTTGCCCTTGCCGGGGATCGAACCCGAGACCTCAGAACCGTAGTCGTACCGAAATACCACCACGCCACGGGGGCAGTCTAAATTTATCATTATATTTTTCCTGTTATGAAGAACACGGTCTAAAATTTAAATAAAACGTGATTTATTTCGTAATTTTACTTTATTTAAAATATATCTTTACATATAGTATAGTACCATATACTTATATAATAATAATATTAGCCCTATAATATTACTGTCCCACTGCTGGGCACGGGCCTCCTCTACTAATGAGAGGGGTTAGGCCTTAGTCTACCACGCTGGCATAATGCGGGTTGCTAGACTTCACATACCTTCGAAATTCTAGTGGAGAAATTCTCGGGTATGCAGGTTTCCTCACGATTTTTTCCTTCACCGTATAGCAAGCGATAATTCACAAAGAAAATACAGTTAACATAGAAAATTCAGAGGTGTATGCTCCATTTTGGGGTTGGTCTCGAACTTCCGAACGCGTCTCGGCAGTCCGTACCATTACCAACTGAGCTATCGCTGCTTCTACTTCTGCGTCTTACTTATAATTAAATAATTATAAAATAAATCAGTTAACTATAAATGCAAATTATTGTTTATAATTACTAATCTTTGGTGCATCTGTGCTTTTGTCATTATATAACAATAGATACTTTGAGATTTTACCCGTTTTTTAGGTCGGTTAAAACTAGATATATTAAAAATATGACTAAGTAAAGTAAGTCTTACATCTACTATTTTCTGCATTTTTTGGAAATTGCAGCTCGATATTTTATAATATTATTAATTACAATCTAGCTATAATACTGGTTCTAAATAATTAATTACAATCTAGACATAATGTGCGAAACGTATTTTTTTCTTATATCAATAAATTCTGGTTTATTAACCTTACAAGCATATTTAAAATTTTCATTATGTAATGTAGATATTGAATAACTGAATGCGACTGATGCGTCATGCTCTCTCATGTAACGCTCATCGAGCGAATATAGCAGTGATGCATTGACTATCTCATTTAATAACCTAAAAAGAAATGCGTAGCGCGCTAAACAAGTTGTCAATTCAAATTTTTCTTAATTGCAATCAAGCTTTGGCGAATTATATAATTCAAGTCGATATCAGTCATCGTAGACCAGTTACTGTACTCGGCTACGTGTTTAACATATTGCACTATCGCCCACAAAGCGGTCTGGTCTAAGCGCTTGTTCGTCCGCTCCAACGTACAGAAAGACAACGCGTCCTCTGTAAATATATTCACGAGTAGATATTGAACCAGTTCCGTTTGGTTTCTGGCGCTAGTAATGATGGGGAATTGATCTTCCCTGATGTAAACCTCCGATTCAGGCCACAGCTCTGCCAGGCCCGGGTTCTTATTGCGATGTCTCAACGTCCATTTTGTACCGTGTTTGTCGAATTCAGGCGGCGCGTTTTCGAATATCTTTTCGTTTGGCTTTAATTCAGTCAGTGTTTCGTCTATAAACGTGTGCAGTTGTTCTAAAAACGTCATAATGTGTACAGATGCGTCTGCGTTCAAAAGTTGTGTTTTTTGTGATATTTGTTTGAGTGCAGAAAAAATGTCTGTTTTTACGTTATTATTAGTATCTTGAAATGGTTTCTTGCATGCTGGTTCATCGAGTGAGAAGCGAACAGACTTTCGTTTTCCTGTGGACAATTAATATTATATTTTCAAACTATTTGTGTATTTTTTCTAAAGTTGGTAACATTATAAATATCTGTCAAATGTCAAGTTCTTTTTTTCTTCTTTTAATAATTGGCTCCGCGTTGTAGTGATTTCGCCAATTCTGCCTACCTGCCCTTGTGCCACCTTGATAGAGAGTCGGCGCAACATACTTTTTCAAGCATGTTGCAGAAATTATTTGGCTTAGTTTTTACTACCGGCTTCCTGCAGTCAACCCTCTCTAGGGAATCCAGTGTCGGGCAAATTGAAACTCCCTGCCTGATATGGGAATCGAACCCATAGCCTTCCAGTTTACTAGACCAAGGAGGCGACAATCGTCATCATTATCTTATATTTAATTGTTACAATATAACATACCTTGTATTTTCACCGGAGCGTTATTCTCTGTATCCTCACATTTCAACTTCATAACTTCTAGTTTCGCGTCTCCATAGTCATCTGGAAGTAGAATGTATTTGTTATCTGTGCTCGTGATGTGACCACACTGGCTCATGGGACATTCTCTATGATCAAAGTTCATAACGACGTTTGTAATGGATATCATCGCATAAGATATACTTAAAGATAATAATTTACCATAACCGCCTCGGTGGTGTAGTTGTCACGAGGTCTCGGGTTCGATCCCCGGGGAAAGTGATATTGAAAATATCAGTCCCGAGTCTGGAATTTGTGCCCGATATGGCGATAGGCTCGTCTATCACATCTGGGACGGAACTAAGCTCGGCGAAATGTGGGTGTTCTAGTTCGCTAGAGCGCCTTTGCCTACCCCTTCTGGGATATAGGTGTGAGCTTATGTATTGCATATATAAAAATGAGTAGCTCCACCATGTTTTATTTATCTGTTTTCGTGTAGTAAAGCCACATCTGCAAAACATTCCACAAAAGTACGAAAAACATGGTTTCCCTACACATTTTTATCTAAGATCCATTGTTCTATAACAGGAGAAAATCATTGATTTACGTATATGTATTTGTGTTTTGTTTAAAAAAACATGAGCAGGGACGCGCCTCCGCTAATGCTACATTATACTTACCGGTAGAGTATAAAAGCTGGCAGTAATATTGGTTCCATGCAACCGACGGCGGCTCGTTGTTCCTGATCCGTGCCTCCGTGATCTTCGGCTCTTCAACAGGATACAGCACACCCACCGTGTTCACAGTACTGGAACAGATCACCCACGACTTTGGGACGAAAATGTACCGACATTTGTGTGGGTTACGGACTTCCAGCACATTATACATCTTGATTTCCATCTGAAACAACAAGTACTAATAAATAAATGATGTGATTGTTTGGCCTTACATTAAACCGCAATAAGATATCTAGAGTCTATTATAGAGGTAAATAATGTATGTCACTTAGATTATGTAATTATTTCCCATCGATATATTATACCCTAGATGCACAGTTCTTTGCAAATATCCTCCTAAAAAGTAGTCTCAGGAATAAAACAAACAAAAAGATGACAAGTTCTAACTAAACCAACACAAATATAACCCTAAGCACGTGTTATAAAGTAGGTTTTTAAACGAAATGAGCAAGCGTTCTTTAATTTTAATCTTGGAATTTAGAATTCTATCGACGTCCGACTGTATGCAAAACGAGTGCTTAAGCACTTCTTTGCTATCCCATTGTCTGCATTGTCAACTGTGCATCTAGGGAAATAATATATCGATGTTATTTCTGTTAAAAAACACAAAATTTGATTGTTTAACAAAGACATTCAATGGAGTATAGACGGACAACAGCTCAAAACTTGTGATCCAAAAGTTATGACCTAGTGGTCATAAGTCGCTCAGTTTATTTCAAATAAACGCGCGCCAGGTCGGCCAGCGAAATAATATTGAGGGAATAAACTTATCTTACGTGATTCTTAACCATTCACAAAACATTCTAGGGTGTAAATTGTAATAATCGCCCTCGCATTGTAATAAGTAGTTGATAGCGATACTGAAGTTTAAGATCACATTTTTTAGTATAGAAACTTGCTTGATACCCCCTCTATATTTAGTAATAATAAATCTCTTTGTTGTTTAACCTTGGATGTATAATAATAATAATCACAAATTCAAAAAATTAACAGACTGACTTCAAATCCGATCGTGACCTTCATATGGGACCACCCTTGAAATAAGCTCTATCGAATACAAAAAGAATTTTGAAAATCGGTCCACATTTGGCGGGGTTATCGATAACATAGAAAAAAATACAGACGAATTGAGGACCTTCTCCTTTTTGGAAGTCGGTCGAAAAAGGACACCATCTCGCTGATATGCGCCGACCCCACATTAAGGTGGGATAAGGGCAGGTAGAAGGACAGAATATCCCTTATTTATTGTAATGAAACATTATTATTCACTGACCGTTTTATGTTGATACACGCTGAACGTGCTCCGAAGTTCCCAATAGTATTTATTGTATGTATTTTAATAAGTAACCAGTAACACTCTGCGCCGGCCGCCACAAGCCACAAACTGAATGCCGGATTTTACGTATTTCATTTTTATACAATTTACTGGCGATATTTTATAACGTTGTTGCGCGGCAGTTAAAATATTCACAATTATTTCTCTTATCAAATATTTTTTCCTCGCAAGTTCGTATGTTTCCGATTATCATATTTTATGTGTATTTATCCTCTATGTGTGTAACAATAATAAGAGATAAATGCTCATTATTTTTTTGTTGTATAATGGGCCTTATGGGGCCTTACTTAAAAAACATTTTCCACACAATAGCCTGTCACTTTTTTCCTTGCGTTACATTGTTTAAAAATGAAAGGGACAACCTATGGTTAAAGATAAGCAGCGCTTAAATATTTTGATAAGTAACGGGCATTGTTCCCAATATTGAACTTAACGGTCATGATCGAAATAGTGACGGGCGGCTCGGCCACCGGTGGCCTTTAGCCTTTTGTGTCTTATCGTCGTATCTGTAACTGTAGGTACTGCTGGTGGCCCGTGGCTTTGAAACTCATTGCGCGCCAATTAAAACAACGCACACACGCGACCTGTCACAGGAAAATCCTACCAAATGCGTGATAATGAATCATTTACATTAATTTGATAACTAGTTAAAGCGGACATTTGAACTTGCGTACTCTGTGGCTAACATAGAGGTATATAATGCGAAACCAGTGTTGCCATCTTAGTGGATTTTCCACTAAATCTGGTGGTTTTGAATCCCGTTTAGTGGGAAAAAAAGCCGTCTAGTGGTTAGTGGATTTTTTTAGTGGTTTCGTAGAAAAATTTAGTGAAATGTTGATCGCTCAACCACTAAGTGAGTGATATATTTCCAAATATATTGCACGTCTCGAAGAAGCTGTGTTTGATATAAAATTGCTCTATTATAATAATAATAATGTAATGCCACCGTCCCGGAGAATCTATCAGGCATGTTATTTCCGGTTGTTCGTATCTTGCTAACCGCGAGTATTTGTATAGGCATAACCTTGTAGCCAAGATCCTACACCAGCAACTTGCTCTTCGATATTGCTTTGTGGCTTCTGAGCTGCCTTACTATCAATATGTCTCTCAACCAGTTCTCGAAAATAGTCATGCAACGCTCTATTGGGATCAATCTGTTATCACGGACAGGACTATTGTGGCCAATAAACCTGATATTGTGGTAGTAGATCGATTGACGCTCCGGGCGATGCTTGTTGATGTCACGATTCCGCATGATGAGAACCTTGTGAAAGCCGAAAAGGACAAAATGTCGAAATATTTAGACCTGGCACATGAGGTTACTCGCATGTGGGATGTGTATTCAACAATCATTATTCCGATAGTCATTTCTGCCCATGGTTTGATACTAATGAGCCTCTACCAACACCTCAAGAGGCTCTCGGTTGGTATTTACGTCAAGAGCCAAATGCAGAAGGCGGTGTTACTGGATACGGCACGAATTGTGAGGAGGTTCCTCACTCTGGGGTCCTAACCGCCGGTGATGTGGGTCCCGAACCTCGCCATCGGAGGGGAATATTTTTATATTTTTAAATATATTTTTATTTTTGTAGCATATATTTAAAAATGTAATAAAAATCTTTGTAAATAAAGAGTACTGAATATACCTCGTGTGTACATAAGTTTTGAGACGCAATAAAAGTTGCATAACTTTTTTAATAATTAACTTATATTTTTAAAATTTTCGGTAAGCATTAAGTAGATAATAATCAACAATAAAATATAATTATTATTCAAAATGACCACCCTTGTTTTTAATACAGGCCCTTAAACGATTGGCCAGTCATCAATGGCGGCACGAACCTTTTCCAGCGGAATCCGCTTTGGTTCTCGGACGAGGGCTCACTTCAGTGACTCCAAGTTTGGGTGGGACTTTCGGCAGGCCCTGAGCTCTAATTCAGACCACAATGAATAATCCAGCGGGTTGAGGTCGGGGCTGGAGGAGGGCCATTCGTCCGCGCGATGAAGGCCGGTACATTTTCCCTCAGCCAAGCTTAGGTGGTTTTTGCCTTATGGGATGGCGCGGAGTCTTGCTGGAAAACCCAGTCCTTGTTGTGAAATAAAGTACGTGTCAGGGGTTTCACAACAGGCTCTAAATGTCATTTTGGTAATTTTTAGCTTTAACCTTGAAGCCATGTTGGCAGAAAAGGCGCGGAGTCACACCTTCATTTGAAACGCCCCACCATACCATAACACTAGCCGGATGATGGGTACGCGAGACATTCCGTGTTGAAGCTGGGACGTCCTTGCTGCTTTTGGCATACACTTTGCTGTTTTGTTCGGTTAAACTTTTCTTCGACAGTAAATATTGTTTCGTCGGTGAAGAGGATCATCCTCGCATCGTGTCTCTTGAGCAGTACTGGACAACGTTCGTGTCGTTCGTATTAAAAACAAGGGTGGTCATTTTGAATAATATTTATATTTTATTGTTGATTATTATCTACTTAATGCTTACTGAAAAATTTAAAAATATAAGTTATATATTAAAAACGTTATGCAACTTTTCTTTCGTCTCAAAACTTATGTATACACGAGGTAATAATACCTTAAATAAATAGTACTGAACTATCCCAACTAACGAATTTTCTGTTTAGTATTAAGCACAGAGAGTGTAATTACATCGTTCAGTGCTATCAATAAAAATATTAGCAAAAATTTTATTGAAATATTGAAATAAAACTATTTTTACGGATTCTATCACGATTTGGTTTAATTTTCATTATGGTCAAATTTCGAAAATATCTCATTGAAGGGTCTATTTCTGGGTGTACGAATGTCATCAGACTTTTGCTTATAATATTCAGTGTATTTAATTTTTTTATAAAGAATTTACATAATATGTGATATTTTACTTATGTATACTAATATTTTAAATATATTTTACAAAATAATATTGCTTACTCCCAAAACATAGTGATGGATCCAGTTTAATGTTTATCATTCAAAAAAACAAAAACTCAACACTAAATTGCAAAATCCAAATTTTATTGCGAATTTTAGAAAATTCAAGTTATTCCTTCGAATAAAATGTCTATGTAAATAATCAATATCAATACATATAATAAGAATGTAAATATCGCGAGTCTGTACATTGCTTACATTTGAAAAAAAAACGAGTTAAGGGGGGGTTTAGAAATAGTAATAGAACACATTTTTATTATTTTTAGAATTTTTGTCTGTCGGTCTGTATGTTCGACCACGTATCAAATGAAAACCACCAAAGTAACATTACGGAACTGGATAGGAAATTGTAGACCACATCTTGGAATAACATTTAAGCTTTGTTTTATTCAAATCCGTCAACTCTATCAAAAGATACGGATATTTTTGTATTATGTGTGCGATTGTTGGGAGTTCTTTATAGCCTGAAAGTAATTTTCAAATTTATCAATAGATGGTGTTACCATATTTTCTGAGTCATATTGAATATTTTACGAATTATGTACTATTTTAAAGTCGTTTAGTGATCCGGGGTCGAAATCTAAAAAAGTGACCGCCGGCCTACTGACTTCAAAATAGATATCTGGGTCGCCCCGTAGTTCCAAACGTCGGAGCCGGTGTCAAAATTGTCAAAATTGGCCGCCATTTTGTTTTTCTTTGTTTTGGGCAGAATGATTTCAAAATCGATATCTGAGTCTCCCCGTTGTACCTCTAGAATATTTAGACTAAAACGACTGGGTGGATCGTCAAATCAAAAGTTTTTACCGTTGGCCCTACAAAATACGCGTGCGAAGCCGCAGGCAAAAGCAGTTTTGAATAAGAAGCATGAAAGGCGAGTGAATGCGGTGGAAATGCGTTTCCTGCGTTGTATATGCGGAATCACTCCTGCTGGTCGTATGAGGAATAGCAAGGGATTGTTATGAGTTGAAAGATGATGTGCAGAGTAGGATTAAGAAAGGGATGCTTAGGTGGTTTGGAGATGTTGAGAGGACGGATGAAAGGTGACTTACGAATGGGGTCTATCGTGCTAAAGTGAATGGTAGGGCAAGTGAATTAGGATATATGGATCAAATAAATGATCTTCTGCGTTAAGGGCAAGTTCGGAGTACCTTCAATCAGTGGAAAAGTATGAAACGAAGTATGAATGTGGAAGAAGCAAAAGTGGTGTGTCAGGATCGCAGCCTGTGTAGCTCAATAGTCTCTGCCTACCCCCGTGGGATGCAGGCGTGAGTGTGTATGTATGTATTGTAAATAAATTTGCATTGGTATTATCATTGTGGCTAATGCTGATGATGACATATTATCGCAAAAGATACGTGAAATAATAAAAATGAAAATTAGAAACAACTTTTAGGTTTAAATGGCCTTAAACTATTTGAGAAAAAATCTGCAGATATTGTAAGTTTTTTTACAAAGTACCATTACTTTAATTCCAGTAATGACATTTTTATTCGTTGATTTTTCCGTACGTCCTTAAATTATTCCGTACGTCAATGTTTTTTGTTAAGCCGCGTCTCCTGCACTAAAACATTACACAGAACACCTACACAAAACATCCATTTTTTATCTATGGTCCATTGTTCTACGAGCAGGTGACAGCTAAAATCTTTGTTTTCTGTATGTATTTTTAGTGTTTTGTTTTAAGAAAGCTAGTGCAGGAGACGCGGCATTACACTAAACTTTTTCCCTATCACAGGCGAAGGCTCCTAACGATACAGCCTAATTACCTTTTAGCATAAAATAATGTTCTGTATTTTTTTTTTGCTGAAACTAAAAATAAAAAAAAATATACGTTAGCCTTAGGTTAGAAAAGTCTTCTGAAGGGTTTACAAAGTCATACGTAGCGTTATTTTCTTGTTTTTCATGTATTTTGCATTCAGCACTACGTTTTAGAAATAGGCGATGCTAGTATTACTTTGTAAAGTGACATTTCGGTCTGTTACGAGTTAACTTCACTCTATATTAGACGAACAAAATCCGAGTTTAGTGGAAAATCTGGTGGTTTTGCGAGCAGGGTCGATTTTGTTAGTGGTTTTCTGGTGGTTTTAGAACTTGGATCTGGTGGGGAGCAAGATTAACAGTTGGCAACCCTGTGCGAAACGCACATTCGCTCATTCAGTCAATGTGCGTCATCATTAACGGCAGACCGTTCCTCCAACAATTCGCTTAACGCGTATTAAAGACTTGCTTATTGGTAACTTTTATTATTTGTGGGAGTGATATCTTAGTTGTTCTACGTACAGGAAATTGAGTCCCTTTAACGAGACTGCTTCACATTTGAAACAGTGAGTGAATTATCTTTATTAAAAAACTATTTTATTATGCTGATGATGGATTATTGTTTTTTTAATAGTTTATATTGTAGAATTCAAGTTTCATTTTGATATTGGTTTTGAATTTATTTGGTTATCTTGTTGATAATTTCTAATTAGACTTTAAATTTTCAATTGAACTTTAATTTTATTTACTTTTATTTTTGACTTTGTTTTCAGTTTAATTTGAATTACGATGTTTGATTTTTATTTTTTTTTGGATTTTTAATTTTTGGCTTTGAATGTGCCTATGATTTTTTTAGGTTTTATTTATTTTGTTACGATTTTTATTTTTGACTTTGATTTTTAAAATTATTTATTTATTTAGGGCCACTTGCAGATCCGCGATAAATCTCTATTTATCCCAAATCTTGATTTAAAGATAGGAGTGAGCTGTAGGACAAATCGAGATAAGGTGTCACTCTTAGATTAGTAATAGCGCTGCAAGTGGCACTTAATTCGGACAACTAGATGATGTTGAATTTAATTTCGATTTTAGATTATTATTTTTTACTTTATATTCAATCATTAGTTTTAAGTTTTGGCTTTAAATTTTACTGTAATTTAGATTTTTGATTTGAATTTTATTTCGGTTCTGGATTTTTGATTTTTACTTTAATTTAGATTTTTTTCAAGCTTCGATTTTGATTTCAATTTTTGATTTGATTTTTTTAATTTGATTTATGACTTTGATTTTCCTTTTTGAATTTTAATGTGACTATGAGTTTTTTAAGATTTTTTTATTTTTATATTTTACTTTCATTGATTTTTTAAATTATTTATTTATTTATTTCGGACAACGAGGTGATTTTGAATTTGATTTCGATTTTATATGTTTTTTTACTTTATATTCGATTTTTAGTTTTAATTTTTGGTTTTGAATTCAACTGTGATTTCGATTTTTGATTTGAATTTGATTTCAAGTTGGAGTTTTATTGTTTAACTTTTATTTAGATTTTTGACCAAGCTCTGAATTTGATTTTGATTTGAATTTCGATGTTTGAGTTTAATTTTTGGCATTGATTTTGATTTTTATTTTTGTTTTTGTATTTGACGCAGTGTTATCAAAATGGATATATTGCGTAACATACATACATAGATTAATGTTGAATTAAATTCTTCATTTAAAATACAATATGAATTACTGACTCATTTTTCAACTAATTTCGATGCAGATTTTATAGAAGAGTTTCTGTTTTGTTTTATTTCCTCGTACATATATAAATGTGTACAAAATCACACATAATCAAGTACCCTATTTTAATTGTGCTGTATACGTAATTGTCTACTAATATTTTCAGATGGCGAGATTTAGTGTGCTCAAAGTCCATGGCAATGTACCCCAGCTACCTCGATACATCTTCGTCCCGGAGTCGTGGGTCGTGACCAGTCGCAAGACTGATAGCATGGTGGGTGTGCTGTATCCTACTGAAGAGCCGAGGGTTACGGAGACGCGGATCAAGAACAAAGAGCCGCCGTCGGACGCATGGAACGAATACCTTTGCCAACATTTACACCATACCTGTAAGTAAATCTCTACTAATACAATATGCGAACGTTTGAATGGATGTGTGTTAGCCGGATCTCCTGCACTAAAAACTAGATAAAACACCTACTTTATATATATCACTGTCTCACAGAAAACCGACGTCAAGAGACAGCTTGCTGTCGCGTTTCGTTCGGTGAATGAGATTTCCGGTGCCACTTTCCCACCTTCTTTTCTTAATCCCTTTTCCCCTCCTCTTCCATATCCTCATTCGTGCCCGATATGGCGATACGCTCGTCTATCACATCTGGGACGGAACTAAGCTCGGCGAAATGTGGGTGTACTAGTTGGCTAGTGTGCTTACCACTTCGGGGGTACAGGCATGAGCTTATGTTAATGTTTATATTCCATTTCCTCCTTTTAGGTTGGCAACGCACCCACGATTCTTTTCGTGTCTTGAGTGTATAAGGGCGGTGGAGATCAATTATTTAATTAATATTTTTTTTATATTTTTTTACGTTACCTTTTTTTAAACCAAATCGTGATAGAATCCGTAAAAATTGTTTTATTTCAATGTATAGCATTCGCGTAAATTTAAGAAATCAGTGTTTAAATATCCACGCGATTGAAGTCGTATCTTGTATATCTTATTTTATGTATCTTTGGGGAGGCCTATGTTCAGCAGTGGACGTCCTATGGCTGATAATGATATGTATGATTTGTACTGACAACTGGGTACTTGATTAATTTTTTAAAAATAATTTTATGTTAAATTTACGGCGTCTAAAATATAGAACAGAAAGAAATACTGAATTATTCTCAAAAACATAACATAACCTACATAACATAACATAAGCTCACGCCTGTATCCCTTAAGGGGTAGGCAGAGGCGCACTAGCGAACTAGAACACCCACATTTCGCCGAGCTTAGTTCCGTCCCAGATGTGATAGGGGGCGAGCCTATCGCCATATCGGGCACAAATTGCTTCTCAAAAATAAAAAAGTTATAAGCCTTTGAAGTTTGTTGTAACCTTCAGACTGCGGGAAAGAGAAGTATCAGTATAATCACGTCACGCCATAACGTTACGTGCGCTGGAAAGGGATAGCAAGATATCTCCAATATGCCCCCACTCCAGAATTTAAAATATGAATTACTGCCTCATTTTTCAATCAATTTCGATGCAGTTTTCACAGAAGGGTATCTTTTTCGTTTTATTTGCTATTACATATAAATATGTGTATAAAATCAAACATAATCAAGTACCCAACTGTCGCACTGGTGTGACCGCTCTCTTTTATAAATGAGTGTACGTACTATCACGCCAATATCCCCAAAGGGGTAGGCAGAGCCAAACTAAAGAACTAGAACACCAACATTTCGTATTGTTTTTTCCAGGCGAGTATGAAGATGCGAAAATAGATGTGATGACTTTAAGAAGCAAGAACGCAGAACAAAATCCTGCTCCGATAATAATAGGTATGTTTATTAAGATGCTGGTATTCCATAGTGTACATGTGTCTAAAAGTGTAATGCACCGACCCCGCATAATGGCGTAGGGGCAGGTGAAAACGAGGACAAAAATGCTGGTCCTTCCCTTTCTTTCTCTGTCTCCTTAACGACCTTGAGGACGAAAATCCTTCCTTTTCTTTCTCTGTCTCCTTGACGCACACAAACACACACACACACACATATATACACACACACACATGGCCAATAAGCGCCAGTGTACAAACTATTAAAATTTTGTTAAATAAGACTTAGCAATTACAATTAATTCAATGTTACTACAATGTGGAAGAGCGGGATCTTCTGACACAAGTATCTATCAATACTTAATAGAAGATCCTAATCATGTATCTATATTTGTAACAGAGAGTTAAATAAATATTTCATTTCATTTCATGCTGGTAACTTTATGAACTTTATGAACTTTATGAACTTTATCCAACTTTATGAACGATGCAGACGATATTACGGAAGATGAAATAGTGAATGCGTTAAAAGGAATGAAGTTGGGTAAGGCTGCAGGGTATGATAGGATTACCGTCGACATGTTGAAGAGCGGCAAAGGGATAGTGGTTAAATTGTTGTGGCTACTTTTTAATAGATGCTGGAGGGACAGCCGAGTGCCAGAAGACTGGTGCAAGGCTGTCATTGTTCCACTCTATAAAGGCAAAGGGTCACAGCAAGAATGCCGAAACTATCGAGGAATAAGCCTTCTAAGTGTCGTCGGTAAATTGTATGCAAAGGTTTTGATTAACAGAGTGATGAATGTTACGGAAGAAAAGATGTGGGATGTGCAAGCAGGATTTAGAAGAGGAATGGGGTGCATCGATCAGGTATTTTCTATAAGGTGCATTACTGAAAAATACTTGGCTAAGTCCGGAAAAGTGTTTTGCGGCTTCATAGATTTAGAAAAAGCCTATGATCGTGTGCGGAGGGATAAACTGTGGTCAACGCTGTCTCTAGTGTATGGGGTGGAGGGCCGCCTGGTGCAGGCTTTGAAATCTCTATATGAGAATTCCAAAGCTTGTGTCAGGGTGAATGGAGCGTACTCAGACTGGTTTAACATCTCTAGGGGTGTTAGACAGGGATGTGTCGCGTCTCCATGGCTCTTCAACCTTTATATGGATAGCTGTTTGACAGGTTTGAAAGAGATGGAATGTGGATTAAGAATGGATGAGTTACATGTCAAGTGTCTCCTTTACGCTGACGATCAAGTATTACTTGCGCCGTCGACGGAGGAGCTACAAAACATGCTAAATGTTGTGAATGACTCGTTTAAGGACAAGGGAATGAAAGTGAACGTAAATAAGACGAAAATTATGGTTATAGAAAGAGAGGACGATGTTACTGAGTGTAACATTAGTATAGATGGTGAAAGAGTGGAACAAGTGGATGAGTTTGTGTATCTGGGAAGTATGTTAACGAGAGATGGAAAGTGTGATGCGGATATTGAAAGGAGAGTGATGGCTGGTAATAAAGTGAACGGTGCCTTGCGCTCCATAGTGGGTAGCCAGGCAGTGTCGCAAAAGGCGCGAATGGCTGTCCACAATGGAGTGCTGATACCGACGCTTACATATGGAAGTGAGTGCTGGGTCTGGCAGAAGAAACATGAAAGTCGAGTGAATGCGGTGGAAATGCGTTCCCTGCGAAGTATGTGTGGAGTCACCCTTGCCGATCGTATGAGGAATAGCAAGATAAGGGATTGTTGTAAGTTGAAGAATGATGTGGTGACTAGGATTGAGAAAGGGATGCTGAGGTGGTTTGGACATGTTGAAAGGATGGATGAAAGGCGACTTACGAAAGGTATTTATCGTGCTAAAGTGAATGGTAGAGCCAGAAGAGGGCGCCCGACACGATCCTATATGGATCAAATAAGCGATCTCCTTCGTAAAGGGCAAGTTCGGAGTACCCTCAACCGGCGGAAATGTATGAAACGATGCATGAATGTGGATGAGGCAAAAGAGGTGTGTCAGGATCGTAGCTTGTGGCGCTCAATTGTCTCTGCCTACCCCTATGGGATACAGGCGTGAGTGTGTATGTATGTATGTATGTATTCATGCTGGTGGCAGGATACCGTGATTCCATAGACTTGTGATGACCACAAAGAAACTGAGGCTGAGACCTATAGAGCGATCTCCGACTAAGTCTAAGTCAAAGACTGCCTCGATGGCGTGGTGGTATTTCGGTACGACTACGGTTCTGAGGTCTCGGGTTCGATCCCCGGGTCGGGCTAAGTGATATTGGATTTTTTCCATATCAGCCCGGAGTCTGGAATTTGTGCCCGATATGGCGATAGGCTCGCCCCCTATCACATCTGGGACGGAACTAAGCTCGGCGAAATGAGGGTGTTCTAGTTCGCTAGTGCGCCTCTGCCTACCCCTTCGGGGATACAGGCGTGAGCTTATCTCATGTCAAGTCAAAGTAAGGAACGCAGTGAGTTTTTGGAATTGGGTACTTGAGTCTTTCTACCTGCCCTTATCCCACCTTAATATGGGGTCGGCGCAACAGACTTTTTCAAGCATGTTGCAGAGACGATTTGGCTTAGTTTTTACGACCGGCCGCCTGCCTGACGTCAACCCCCTATGAGGGATCCAGTCCCGGGAAAAACAAATTAGAAAATTTACTTTGCCCGGCCTGGGAATCGAACCCAGGACCTCCCGATTCACAGCTTATACATGCTGCCACTAGACCAAGGAGGCGACGAATTGGGTACTTGACTATTTTTTTAAATTAATTTTATATGAAATTTACGCCATCTAAAATATAGCACTGAAAGAATTATTTAAATATTCTCAAAAATAAAAAAGTTATAAGCATTTGAAATTTGGTGTAACCTTCAAACTGCAGAAAAGAGAAGTATTAGTAAAATGACGTCAGGTCCATAACGACACGTGCGTTAGAAAGGGAAAGCAAGATATCCCCACTATGTCCCCACTCTTGCTCATTGCAGAATTTAAAATATGAATTATCTGTTTTGTTTTATTTGCTAGTACCTTAGATTATCCTAGCTAGTACATATATAAATGAGTACAAAATCAAACATAGACAAGTACCCAATTGGTTAATCGAACTTTGACTTAGGCAGAGTCATTTCTTACAAGAAAAACATACTGACAGACAGACTAGCAACGTTTTTTTTTTTTTATGGCAATTGAAATACATTATGCCAATGTCAAGTTAGGGAAATTGTTTTCCTACATGTTAGTTTTCGCAAGTGCAATGAAGTCGGATGTGTTCGAGTTCAAGGCCCTCCTGGAGTTTTGGCGTCAATTCCTTCCAGTTTGATGTTTTTTAGACGATTTTCTCGCAGCGGAGGAATCGAACATGGTCGACCCATCCACCCGACAAAAAGCATCCAAAATCACTTATTTCAAAGCTTCCACATACTGTCCATCTTCGTTGATGTTTATTGCTTAGATATACATCGCATTTAAACCACAAACACAACTTTAGACTAAAATATGAAATCATTAAAACAAGCGACCACCCGCACCGTCAGAATTCCCGCCAAAACTCAACGATTTTCTTGTAAAAAATGACTCGTATTAAGTCAAAATCCTCCCTGAGTTTGTTTCTTGACTTAGACTTAGTCGAAGTTCGCTGATTGATTGATGAAGTTCGCTGATTGATGAAGCCTGATTGTTTATTGGTCGCTGGGCTTATTGTACTGCACACTTACAAATCTAACAAACTAGATTTGCTTTCGTTACTTTATATGAGCCCGGGCCCCGGAGTCTCGTCTAACACATTTTATAGCAGAGACTGGCAGACGAGCAGATGGGTCATCTCATGGTAATATGATCTCCACCGCCCATAGACATCCAAGACACACAAAGAATCATGGATGCGTTGCCAACCTAAAAGTAGAAAACGGAAGGGGAAGGAAAAGGGATTGGGAAAGGGAGGGGGAAAAGGGGGGATTCTAGCCACGCTGTAGAAAGTAACGTCTACAGCACGAATGGGCACCCATGATTCTTTTTATGTCGTGGGTATCTATGGGCGGTGGAGTTCACTAGCGCTATGCATGATGACGGCGCTTATGCGAACTAACTCTCTCGCGCGAGGCGTTTGACATAAATGTATGGAAAATGGTATTCTCTAAGAGCCAACAACGTTGAACGCTCCGTCGATCTCAACGATGTGCGCTGCGGGAGCGAGGCGTCGATCGCAACGTTGTGGCGTTTCTTAGAGAATCGCCTGCAGCAAGAATGAACGTATATTTTCCCTGTAGAGTATGTATGGAGTCACCTAAGTTATTTTAATTGTCCACAGGAAGACGAAAATCAAACGCCCGCCTGCCTTCAAATACCACACCTCGTCACATAGTAATGCGAAATAACTCTGTAAACGCATCTACAAATAACAATGTGTACCAAAGTACACACTCATATTATAAATTACGTCAATTGAATAGGAACAATGAAAATAGAAACGGGATGTCTGCGTTTAATAGATATAAAACAAAATGGACGTTAAAATATCAGGAAATGGAATGGGGTCTTCAAGAATTGTTACCGGGCTCGAAGGTTTACGTTAGGACAGTGGATCTTCCCGCCATTTTGAACGCTAGGAACATTGAAGAGCTTCTTACAAGTTTACTTAAAAATATATATAGCGAAAAAGCGTTGACTGTCTGTACGTATCAACGGACAGACAGACGAGTAGACCAAGATGCTTTGCGGCATTTATTAAAGTATGCCTCACTTTTATCTGATCATAAGAAGTGGCCAAAATTGTCTCATAGATGCTTAGAAACGCTCGCTAGCAAAATTTTCTACTCAATACGGAATCGATTAATATATAAAAGAGAGAGACAGGAATGTGAAGTCGACCAACCCGCATTAGGCCAGCGTGGTAGACTTAGGCCTCTCATTAGTAGAGGAGGCCCAATATCAGAAGTGGGACAGTAATATTACAGGGCTAATGTTCCATACTCTTTATTTATAGTTTTTACATTTTTAATTTTTTTTTACATTTTTAAATATATAAATATTAAACTGCCTGCCTCACTGCCTGACTGCCTCGGTGGCGTGGTGGTATTTCGGTACGACTACGGTTCTGAGGTCTCGGGTTCGATCCCCGGGCCGGCCAAAGTTATATTGGATTTTTCCATATCACCCCGGAGTCTGGAATTTATGCCCGATATGGCGATAGACTCGCCCCCTATCACATCTGGGACGGAACTAAGCTCGACGAAATGTGGATGTTCTAGTTATTTAGTGCGCCTTTGTCTACCTCTTAGCTTACTCTTAGCGTAAGCTTATGTGTATTAATATGTAATGTACAATATCAAAGTAAGACTAGGTTAAAATTATAATAATACGTAATAAATAAGCATAGATATATTATATACCTAGATGTACAGTTGACGCTCGGAAAATGGGACAGCAAAGAAGTGCTTAAGTAATACATTTAAGAAGCACCTCAACCAAAATCGTTTTCAACACGATTAAATTAATTTAATTTAACAGACTCATTATATTGTAAACTAAAATTAGATTGGAATAAGTAAATGCCAAATATTATTTTATAAAGACGTACGTTTTGTTTCTTTATTTAGTTACAAAATGAAATGCCGCCAACCATTAGCAATATCTTTTGAGAACAGCAGGTCGATTCTTTAAGGTTTCATTTGTGAAAACAAAGTTGCGACATCATTGCGGCAACGATGTTTTCATTTTTGTTTTCATCAAGGTACAAAGCGCACGCACTAGCGCTATGCGTGATGACGGCGCTTATGCGAACTAGCTCTCTCGAGCGAGGCGTTTGCCATATATGTATGGTAAATGGTATTTTCTAAGAGCCAACAACGTTGAACGCTCCGTCGATCTCACGAGTACGCTGCGGGAGCGAGGCGTCGATCACAACGTTGTGGCGTTTCTTAGAGAATCGACCTGCAGGCCGTGACAATAAAATTGCCACGGGCCCCAGTAGTATTGTTATGCCATTAAGAATGCCAAAGGTTTTATGTACAAAACATAATTTTATATTTTGTTGGAAGTTTGATGTTTTAAAATAAAATGACATATAATGCACTATGAGTTTTATTTTCCAAAAAGCCATTTTACCTAACAGACTATCGCCCGAATGGTTAAACGCTGCTCAATTTTAACCGCTTCTTACACTGATTTTCGCCATACAATTTTGTCAGATAAGGAGGCCTTAAACGACATAAGGCGATTTTAAGTGTATGAACATTCGGCGGTATATAACATGATTTATCCGAGACTAGGGGCTGGTTCTTGACACTCGATTTTGACTTCGAATCGGTTTCATTTATTGACTACAAAGATTGACTTCAATGTCCACCGAAATCGAGTTAAAAAGTGCTCTAATGTTGCATTAGATTCGAGAACTTGTCATTTGGTAATTTAAACGTGACATTGGAGCACTTTTTGCCCCTTACTTATAAAAATATTTAAGCGCTGCTTATCTTTATACCATAGGTTGTCCCTTTCATTTACAATATAACGCAAGGAAAAAAGTGACAGGTTATTCTTAACCATTTGCTCAGTATGGCGGAAAGTTTAGTGCTTCTAAGTAATATAGTCGATAAATATGTTTGTATTGTTTTTACAAAGCAGTACATAAATGTTCAAATGTGAATATTTTTGTACGTTTATTATTTATTACTTGCTTTTATTTGATTTATTTAAGATTATCACACATTACGTTTATTAATTCGTTAAAATATTAGTCTATTATTGGCACAATTCGTTTCAATGATATTATCATCAGCAACAGAACGTGCACTTTAAACATTAACTCAATGACGACATCAATCATAAGAACAACTCAAAAAATCGTTTGTAATAAAAATCGTTATTTAAACGCACTAGAGCTTTTCTAATCTTACGAATTAGAAAATTATAGTGTCTGCCTCGTCTTATGGTATACAGATGTGACAATATGTATGTAATGCAAAAGAATATACCGTGAAATAACTAAATAAAACATTTTATTGATATCAATACCATACGCAATGAATCACGCCCCCGTCACTAGACCACCATTTCAGCTGCCGTATTATTATTACTTTGTTCTGGGGCGTGGCTTATTGACGGATGCGGGCCTATAGGAACAAACACTTGTATATTGATCCTTCTTTACCTGAGTTGACATCCATTAGTATAAAGGAGATAGCTTTATTTTTTGCTGATTCTATCAAATTTTATACTCGATAGGTTGTAAAAGACAAAGACCCTGTGCCTTAATCTAAGGTAAAAATACAGTCTGTGGCAACTTGAAACTGGCGGTTAGCTAGATATGAAAGTTTCTTTAATATCGATAAAAATATCGTATTTTCATAGAAACCTACTAAATATCGATATTGAATTTTAAAAACTGCTTATATTCAATAATTAGATAAATATTTTACTGACAGAGATTCATATAGTAATTCATCTGTTTATACCCTTTTTCATTTAATATGCATCGGTCCCTGCACTGACTCCAAAGTGAGTAGATTTTTTCCCTTTTGAAGATGGCTTATAAGTTTCATTAAAATGTGAATTAAGAATGTTAAATTAGGCCGCGTCTCTTGCACTACATTTTTTCGGAACATTACACATAATTTAGCTGCCTCCTTCTCGTAGAAAAATGGACCATGGATAAAAAATACATGTTGGGTGTAGGTGTTTTGTGTAATGTTTTAGTGCAGAAGACCTGGCATTATAATTACAATACAACTACCTATTTCTCGCGATTTAGTTAGCGAGGACAATTAAGGAATCTATCCTACAGAATTGTACATTTCTCGATGATTAAAAGTAGCACATGTTGTAAGTAGTGCTATTCCAGACGATATCAACAAACACGTGATAATAAATCACTGTGCTTTCATAGATCCGTTCAGCTGTTCTGGCATTATTGAGTTACAAACATCAGTTTTTATTATTCTTTTGGCATTGGTTGAAACCAGTTTTGCTTATAAATTTATAAAACATATATGTTTTGTTTATTCGTAAAGACAAGCAAAATTGGTGTTAACCAATGATAAAAGAAAAATAAGTACTTTCCATAACTAAGAAAAAAAAACGCGTTTACTTTGAAGCCGGTTCCACCATTTTGATTTCGCGAACTATTTAAGTTCAAGTATATTGTCATAGTGTCATAGGACTTAAATAATATATGAATACTTTTAGAATTTATTATAAATACGGTGTTTTATATAAAAAAAAAACAATAATTTCGGAATGTGAAGAAGATGCCTAAGTGCTATATTACTGGCATTTTTATTTAGCCAAGCCAACTTTGGTTTCTGTCTCTCTCTCTTTTGGGAGTTTTGGCGGGAATTCTGATGGTGCAGGTGGTCGCTTGTTTTAATGATTTCATATTCTAGTCTAAAGTTGTGCTTGTGGTTTAAATGTGATGTGAATCTAAGCGATAAACATCAACGAAGAGGGACAGTATGTGGAAGCTTTGAAATAAGTGATTTTGGACGCTTTTTGTCGGGCGGATGGGTCGACCATGTTCGACTCCTCCGCTGCGATAAAATCGTCTAAAAAGCATCAAACTGGAAAGAATTGACGCCAAAACTCCAGCAGGGCCTTGAAATCGAACACATCCGACTTCAATGCACTTGCGAAAACATAGATATAAGAAACAAAGAGTAATAAATAATAAAAAGTATATGGCTGAAGGACATTGTATCCATGGCTATGAAGAAATAAAAAAAAAACTCTTTTGGTTTCTTAGACTAAATATAGACTGGACAATTCTCACTGACATATTGAAGAAACGGGATGGTGCTATACGCATTTAAGTGTGTTGAACAAAGATGCTAATCTAGTGCATTGTCTCGCGTCGAATACCCAGAAATTCTTGCTTTGTGCATTTGCTTTGAGCTCAGAATTTGACAGCATATTTTATTCTGCAGTTTACGTGGATATAAATCACTTATAATTATTCAATTCTAATTATTATATTGAAACAGTGAGTTTGCAGAGTCTCATAATGGTGGGATGTTGCATTCGCGGGTGTAAAAGCAATAACAGACGATATGAAATTTGTGTTACATTTCACACGTAAGTAACGATGAAATCTTATTTCTGAACATTTTATTAGTATCGGTGTGATATATTGAAGAGTATTTAATAAGATATGTGGAATAATATGCATATAAATCGCAATATAACGTGAAAATATAATTTCCTGACGTAATCATGGTGTTACCGGCTACTAAAATCGTAAAATCCGTAAATTGGTAAATTAATAATTTCATTGAATATCAATTCTTTAATAATGTATAAAGCAATAAAACATTACTTATAGGCTCTATACCCTCGGAGGGGTCGGCAGAGAAACTATTACGCTCATTGTTCGCTCACGTTATTTCTGTCCCATTATGAACCTAGTACCTACTGTTAATTAAATATTTATTATTTTTTTAAGGTTCCGTCCCTCAAAAGGAAAAAGCCCTTATAGGAACACTTTGTTGTCCGTCTGTCAAGACATATATCGGTATCGCAGGGAGGTATCGAGTTTAAATTAAAACCATATACGCTGATCTGTAGATGTTTAAAGCTTACTGACGGGGGCGTCGAAGTGTATTTGGGGGCGCACTGGAATTGGTGAGCGGTGTTGAAAAGGATTCCCCGAACGTGAGAACCCAGTATTTTATTTTGGAAATCCCCATACACGCCCGCGGCCGCGCCTCGTAACGTTAGTATTTATTTCAAAACTGACCAATAGAAGTCATTATGATAATAAAAATGGATATGCAAGTTATGAGAGTTTTTCCTTTTCGTTTTGATATTTGTTTTTACCGCCCCCTTGAACATGCCGCCCGTGTGCGGTGCACACCTTGCACGCCCGCACGTAACTCTTGCGCAGGTAAGTTTGAAGTCGGTCTATTAAGTTTTTAAACTTGTAACTGTTTTACGTTTTCCTCTTACTTTGTCATTAAATTATAACCAAATGAACATGGTACCTTTGAAATAATCTCTATCGAATACAATAGCATTTATCAGGATTGGTCCACATTTGGCGAAGATATCACATACACTAAAATAGTACAAACGAAGTACGTACAGTCTTTCTGCCTCAGTGGCGTAGTGGTATTGCGTGCGCGGTATGACTATCGTTCTGAGGTCTTGGATTCGATCCCCGGGTCGGGCAAAGTGATATTGGATTTTTCAGTATCAGCCTGCAGTCTGGAATTTGTGCCCGATATGGCGATAAGCTTGCCCCCTATAATATCTGGGACGGAACTAAGCTCGGCGAAATGATCTACGATTTGCAAGAGGGATGACTGGACCGTGGATAGCTTCACCTGGTGTCTGGGCCTAGAGCGTCGATTAAGAATGGAAGTAAAGCTGATTCGCATTCGTGATCCTTTTGGCCAGTGAGTATAACACACAGGAATGGAACCGGTACCCCGACCTAAGTGACCGTTGGGATTTCCAATATCGTGCTGTATTTTAACAGCGAACGGTCCGGTCAGTGAGTATCAGTACATAATCATTACTCTCCTGCGGTTAGGATCATAAGATCCGTATATAGATTTCTCACGCAAAGTTTAATGAGCAGTGTTGAATTGCATATATTTGTGTTTTTTTTTAATGTTTATAAATATTATAGGTACTAATTACATCGACAGCGTATTTTACTTACTTTGTGTTTACATATTTTTTACCTGAACTTATTAAAATCTTGATTCCAATTACAGAACATTTACATAAGTAGTTTTCATTCAACTTAAAAAGTAGGAGGTTCTCAATTCGTCGTTATTTTTAACGGGAGGCCGCGGGTTCGATCCCCGAGCCAAGACAAATGTTTATGTGATCACCAGATATTTGTTTCGGGTCTGGGTGTTATAGGACCGTAAGTACTGATACCTACGACACAGGTTAAGCCTAGTTTGGGGCCACGATTATATGTGACTGTTGGGTGAAAAAACCCTTTCATTCAAGGGCAGTTGCCTTGGTATGTTTGAATAACGTACCACAAAAAAGCCTCATCAATATCCATAAGTATATATATTATAAGTTTTGTATATATTAACAGTAGGATAATATATTACCAATAACATATAACTGAATATAATAGACAGGAATGGGCTCGGCGAAATATTGAGTGTTCTAGTTCGCTCCTGCCTACCCCTGAATACAGGCGTAATTATATGTATGTATGTACACTACTAATATTTCGATTAATATTCCCAAAAAAAAAACCTGAATTCAGAAATTCAGGATTTTTTTTACAACCTGACCACACAAGCGATGGCTCTCGCTGTCTCATGTGTCGGTACGACGTGGTGATATCTATAGGATCCTTTGGTTTGGTTTATATTTTGTTTTTTTCGTAGTCACGACAAGTTCTTGTTTTTTTTTTGGCATTAGTCAACAAGCTTAGATTTTTTTATTTCTCTGCAAAAAATTCACTGTTGTGTTTACATTACCAAAGTTTAAAGTTCATCTGTGCGAAAATGAGTGAAAAAGCTTAAAATATGGTTATCATAATTTTCTCCCTCACAATCATTATATCATATCGATAATGGGATATTAATCGATAGTTAACTCCACTTTAATCGATATAATATATCAAATTATCGATAATGCCGCAACCCTACAATTTGCAATTTCACACACGTTGCCTGTCGCCGCGCAGTTTTTATTTCATTTTCAAATCTCATTTTGCTTCAAGATGTGCACTGTCGAGCATCAGCCTGTCTTCAGGGACCTCACGGCGGAAGATCAGGATGCTGAGGTTACAGAAATTGAGTCGCTTTGCATCAACTGCCATGCCAATGTAAGTTGCAGAGATTTCTCGAAATTCGTCGATTTTTCCACATTTTTCATAAGTTTTGCTACTTTTTATTCATTTGGGAGTGGTTTTTCAGTATAATCTGTAGGAAATATTGATTTTTAGTACGAATTTGGAAAGCCCCGGCGTCTTCGATAACTTAATTTTTTCTTTATCTACCGGCATTTTTGTCTACTTATTAGAATTTATGCAATAGTATTTATTGATTTCCTATTAAATTCTTATATTTATTAAACATTACTTATACGTAACATGTTTTCGTTGTTTAAATTGTGTTACTAATAGAGAAAACTATGATTTTTGTAAATAATTTTTAGTAGGAGGTAGGTTTAATAAACATTCTTGATGCGTCCATTTTGCTTTTGTAAAGCTTCGGTTTTATTATAATTACGTTAACAAATCGACGTTCTTTATATAAAATTACATGTCCAGTTATTTAACAACTCTTTCTTTCTTTCTACCTGCCCTTATCCCACCTTAATGTGGGGTCGGCGCAACACTTTCAAGCATGTTGCAGAAAGGGTTTGGCTTTGTTCTTGCGACCGGCTGCCTGAATGACGTCATCCCCCTCTGAGGGATCCACTGTCCCAGGCAAATTCTGTTCTTCGTCTTCATTTAAAAAATATGGCCTCCATCAAATATTGGTAATTTTCACGACAGTATTTAATAAATCCATTAATCAAAAAATAGCGAATCAGATATCTGCAAATTGTTTGAAAATACCCTGCCCAATCTAGGAATTGAACCCAGGGCCTCCCGGTCCATAACCCATGTAGGCTGTGATCTATAGAGCAAACTTCGACTAAGTGAGTCAAAGAATCAAACTCGGTGAGGATTAGAATTTTTAAATCAAATTATCCAAATCCTCACTGAGTTCGTTAAAATTTAATTCGTTAAATACTCTACGGTTCCTTGGAGCTGTGAAAAAAATCAAACTTCTAAGTCAAGGCAATCATAAGATAGAGCCGTTAATGCCTCAAATTTTCTACACTCGCGAGGGAATTAAAACTTATATAGGGAAGGTTGCTTCCCGTGAACCCGAGAATCTTGAAATTTGCTACGAAGCAACGTCTTATAGCGCAGATAAAGGAAAAATTGCGAAATTCGTTATATAACTACAGGTTGGTACGGAACCCTCGGTGTGCGAGTCTGACTCGCACTTGGCCGGTTTTTAGATATAAATTATGGGCCTTACTTATAAAAACAATGTGGCTTAACTTTTAAGAACAACCTGTCACGTTTTTCCTTGCGTTACATTGTTTAAAAATGAAAGGGACAACCTATGGTTAAAGATAAGTTGCACTTAAATATTTTTATAAGAGGCTGTGTTTCAATTGTAATTCTATTGTGTATCATTTATCACTATCGCTACATAGTATAAAACAAAGTAGCTTCCTGCTGTCTGTCTCTATGTATGCTTAGATATTTAAAACTACGCTACGGATTTTGATGCGATTTTTTTAATAGATAGTGTTTCAAGTGGAAGCATTATGCCCCTTACTTATAAAAATATTTAAGCGCTGCTTGTCTTTAACTCATAGGTTGTCCCTTTCATTTTTAAACAATGTAACGCAAGGAAAAAAGTGACAGGTTATTCTTGACCATTTGCTCAGCTAAAAATGCTTTTATAAGGCCCTTTTGTAAGGCCCTATATGTATAACTAACTAGCTGACCCGGCGAACTTCGTTCCGCCTAACAGTCGATTCATCCATTTTTTTTTATTTTTTTTTATTATGTCTAGAATAAACGTAGCCTAAGTTATGTGACGTCACAACATGACAAACTCGATTCTATTCTTATTTGTAACGCGTAGTAAGTGTAACGTACGTACGTCGTACGCGTAGCAGTAAACAATCTCAGTTTAGAGTGCAGATAGATTGCGATTATGAACCAATCCTGAGCTCCTATTATCCCGAAAGTATTAATGATTTGCAAAACTTGAATTTTTTAATATACCTCTATGTTTGGGCCTTGTCAGAGTTACACATACATACACACAAACTCATGCACACACACTTTCACACACCCATACACATCCTCACACATTTTATTTTATTTTTATTTAACATTTCCATTTTCTTATTTATTGTATAATTTTTGGTAAATCCGCGTAAATGTATTCCGGAGGTGGGCGTTGTTACCTGCGACACAGTTAGATTACTCACTACTGCAGTTAGCAACATACTTTTGTAACATTAAGGGCCTCGTTCACCAACTCCAAGTAAAGTGTTGATTAGTTACTTTCTGACTAGCGTTAATTGACAAGTAAGAGTTCCGAGTAACTTCTGTTAATTTCACAAGCCAAATTAGAGCTCTGAGTAGCAACTTACTGGTTAAGTGAATGATATCACAAATCCTGCGTCCCATTCGTTCAATATTACGTCAAAAGTATCTTATTTTGGCAAAAAAACCTACCGGACCCTTTTGCTATATAAATAGTTACACAGGTACTAAATCGTGTATCCATAAGGACGAGTTTTGCGTGACCCCGTCTGGACATCGGTGTTCGCTTCGCCCGAAGTGCAGTTTGTTTTTGTTGAAACTACTTGATTTTTTAAATGAAAGGCTATTTTACAGTTAACACGTTCATTTAAAACGTTAAACATCGTTATTAAGGTATGACTACTATAATTTGATTTTATAGTTTATTTAACTACGATAAAATGTACAATTAACTGCCTACTTTAAACTTTAACCGTCAAGTAAACGTGCTACTTGGCAGACGACGTGGCAAGTAGCTTACTGGCCAGTTTAATCACAAGATGCATGCTACTCGAACGTCGTGAAATTCACACGTGCAGTTACGGGTGACTTTAACTGACGATTAGCCTACTTGACACTTTACTTGAGGGTGGTGAACGAGGCTCTAATACATGTCATGTTTTTGTGCCAAATAAATAAATAAATAAATCAAATAAAGTCATTTGACGGAGTCATGTTCAAACAGTGTTCTTATTGGCAAATTTTTGTAATCTATCTGCACATTCGAACTGAGATTGTTTATTGGAACCGGGCGTAAGTAGTTGATCAGAGTATATTTACTTGTTTCAGGGTATGACACGGTTGCTGCTGACCAGGATCCCGTACTACAAGAATGTGGTGATCATGTCGTTCTCGTGCGAGGAGTGCGGGTACGAGAACAATGAGATACAGCCTGGTGGTGCCATCGCTGAACTTGGAATCAGGTGAGCTGTACGTTAGTACGAGTTTTTCTCAATTATCGAAATCGACAGTAGTTTACAGTTTCTCTGTACATTTTTCTCACCGAGGATCGAACCCGAGACCTCAGGATGGTAGTCGTACCGAAATGCAACCACGCCTCCGAGGCAGTCGACGTAATAAATAAACATAAACATAACATAAGCTCACGCCTGTATCCTCGGAGGGGTAGGCAGAGGCGCACTAGCCAACTAGTACACCCACATTTCGCCGAGCTTAGTTCCGTCCCAGATGTGATAGGGGGCGAGCCTATCGCCATTTCAGGCACAAATTCCAGACTCCTGGCTGAATAAATAAATAAATGGCACCTTATGTGGTTCTTGTTCAGGTGGAAGCTTCATGTTGAGAAGAAGGTAGACCTGAACCGTCAAGTGGTGAAGAGTGACTACACCAGCGTAAGGATACCGGAGCTGGACTTCGAGATACCAGCGCAGAGTCAGAAAGGAGGTGAGACCACTGTACATACATACGTTTTCTCGACTTCCAAAAAGTACAACACAAAACACCAATTACAAATTGTATCGACAATTTGTAAATCAAATTTTTTTAAAAAGGAAAATAGACAAAAGAAAATAAAAAAGAAATGGTGACAATTGATGATGAAAAAAATAAGCCCGGAGTTTCTTTCTGCCTTTCTTCTTCGGGTCGTCATCCGTAGGTAGCTAGAGAAAGGCTGGTAGGTTAGCTAGGATAGGGCCTCACGTACCAATCCCAACTGCTTCCAGTATTTCCAGTCAATCCCCTGCCACCATTCCTGCCATATGCCATTCCCATACAATCCATTCCCTTACACTCTATTCCTATTTCCCCTTATCACCCTATCTCAGCCATCCCATCGTTATTATGTCCATACTTGCCTGCCTGTTGTCAAATTCAAATATATAATGTAAATTATATTAATCCTAATTTAAAAATTTACTTGTGTTGACTTGTCATAAGTGCTTTTTTACATGCCTACGTGATCAATAAAGATTTTTTTATTTTTTTTTATTTTTAAAGGAGGAGGTCCTCAATTCGTCTGTATTTTTTCTTTTATGTATGTTACTTGATATATCCGCCATATGTGGACCGATTTTTAAAACTTTTTGTGTCCGTTAAGTTTTTAAACTTGCGATTATTTTATAGTAGAGACTGGCAAACTAGCAGATGGGTCACCTGATGGTAAGTGATCTCCACCGCCCATAGACAACCAAGACAAAAAGAACCATGGGTGCGTTGCCAACCTAAAGGAGGGAATTGTAGGGGTGGGAAAAGGGATTGGGAAAGGGAGGGCTGGGAGGAAATAGGTCACCGAAATATTGTACAAATTCGATCAGTCAACTACAAAATTCTTGTTTACAGAAGTGACTACAGTGGAAGGCATCATATCGCGCGCCATCGCCGGCCTGACCCAGGATCAGGAGGCGCGAAGAGAACAGCATCCTGAGGCGGCGCAGCAGATCGACCAGTTTGTGGCGAAGCTGCAGGCTCTGAGGGAGCTGGACCAGCCGTGGACGCTGCAGCTCGAGGATATCAGCGGTGAGTGAGGGTTTTGGGGTGATGGAAAGCATCATGAGTTAGAAAACAAGGTCTAGTCAATTGGGTACTTGACTATAATAACCAATATCAATGAATTGCTGTAGGAACATAGATTTATCATCTAAATAACGTGTGCAATAGGAATTTATTAAAAATACTCAAAGGATAATTTTATTTTAGTAATTTAATTAATATTTTTTTATCTGTGCGTCACGTGACTGTAAACACCAATGACGACGCATGATGTCACATTACTCATTTTTCTTTTATATTTGTTCCACAATGGCCTAAGACTAAGATCCAAAGTCATACTGCCAGGTTATTTGGTGTATTATTTTCGTATTTTTGTTTAAAGCTCAACCTATTTCAACGCGGATGTGATTCGACAACCAATATCTGATCAACGAAATATGTGACCCGTTTTTTTTTAGTTTGAAATCATACATGTTATTTCCGCAATATTTTTTTAATGAGCGATTTTTATCTATGGTAAGTAAAGATTACGTCAACCGTATCTACAGCTAACAGATAGCGTTTTGGCGGCAAATTAAATTATACATAATAATGTTTGCTTTTTTAAACTAAATATATGAAAATAAATTACGAAATATTTTTTGACATGTTTAGGATAAACTAATGAATAGCCCTGTATACTTTTTAAAAATTATCCAGGTACCCAATTAGGTACTTGAATATTTTTGTAAAATAAATTTTATATGAAAGGACATGGCCGAATCCTGCCCTATGTGTATATAGAAAAATCAACTGAAATATACTGTCGATAGTGATATCTTAAAATTAACTACAAAATTAATTAAAATATATGGCATCAATTATATTTCTCTAGAACCTGCGACAAAAATATGCCGAATAAATATGTATACTAATTGTTTTCCTTTAACTTTGATTTCAAAGATCGTTTGTCATATTTGTATTCGGAAACACGCTTAAGAAAAACATCTTTTATGACTGTAATATTATTCGAATGTGATCTTTACCTACCCACAGAATAATTAATAGTGCTACTGAACGAAGCATAAAAGTAAACATCAAAATCAACTTAATAATAAACGATACATATTTTATGCTGTCGTGTCGTATGATGTTAAATTAACTGCATCGATAATAATATTTTAGATTATGTTTCTGAATGCGCTAGCTATTTTGATAATGACATTGAAGGCGCTTATTTTGACATTTCTGCGTTTTATGTATTTCTGCATAAGGCAGGCTTCACACACCACGTCATTCAAAAATGGAAATTATAATCTTAAATAAGTAAGTATTCAAGCTTCATATCTTTCTAACAACTACAAATCCATTTTTATTCCCCGTAATAGTAATAAAATAATTACTCCTAGTGCGCTACTTATAGTGCTCCCTATGTAATAGCAACTAAATTAATTTATAGAGTCTGAATTTCAGAATTTGCGCCTTAGTTCCTAAAAATGTTTTTAACCAACCAACTCCTTTCCCCTGCCAATGTCTCACTTGAATTCGAGGTTGTCCAGAAATTATTTTTTCAAGCCTGTTGCAGAAGTGATCGAGCTTAGTATTTAGAACTAGCGTCTCTGAGAAATCCAGTCCCGGGTAAATTGTCAGAAAAACACGCGTCGCCAAATGGGTCGCTAACACAGATCCCCCTAGTCCATAGCTCATATATGGTTGCCACTAAAGCAAGGAAGCGACGGACGTTTTAATTAAGAAAATCGGTGTATGCTTATCAAGGCGAGGATTATTTATCGTGTGATTTTAACTATATTATATTTTATGACGATATATAATGTTACGAGGAGCAGTGTGCGAGTGGCTACTCTCCTTTACAGGCGGCTGGTTATGAAGCAAAAAACCGCGGGTTCCATTCCCGCATCGATACAAATGTTTGTGTGGCCCGCAGATGTATTTCGGGTCTAGGCGTTGTGAGACCGAAAGTGTCTCGTAGTTCCTGATTCCTACGAAACAATACTAGTATCTTAGTGTGGGTTCAGGACTTTGTGTGTCACTATTTATTTATGTACCTAATTACTTAATATATATTACCTAATACCTGAATTTTTAACGGCAAGTCTTATGTGTAAGGGCGACCTTATGGAATTATTTGCTATTCTTGCCATTTAGACTTCACGGGCCACGGAACATAAACTGAAAACAAGATTTTGTATAATATTTTGTTTGACAGTGAGCCATCCAAGACCCAAGATTATCGAGATACCATTAGTACCCATGGTATAGATACGAGATGGTGCTAATATTCTGCCTTTATTAAAAATAATAATTGCTATTCAAAAAGTTAAGACGCTTTTTGTACACTCTTTTTATTTTTCCTCGCAGGTTTTTGGAAAGTAAATCTTATACTAATATAAGCGCGGGCCTGTGAGCTTTCATATGACGTAACATCTGTCCGTGTCCGTGTCCGAAGACTTAGGGCATAGCTCCATACAAATTCCGGCCATGTCCTTTACGTCGTCTAAAATATAGAACAATAAAGTTACATAATATGATAATGAATCGAAATTTCTTTTTTATTTTTCTGGGCTTAAATTGAGGTCAAATTCATTGTATTTAACTACTAAAATTTTCTTTTGAAGCAATGACAATTTACTGGTTAAATATACAGGTCAAGGCTCAGAAAAATAAAAAAGCAATTAAGATTTCTTTGGACAGGTCGATTTGTGTCGTTGACGGTGACCATTGTCGCAGGTAACTGCTACATCGAGAACTGCGAGGCGCCGCGCCGCGACCCGCGCTGCGACTGCACAGACTTCAAGCGGACCAAGGATCAAAACCATGCCCTCGGGATATTCATGCACGATGAGGTGAGTACATCTCGCTACCCTTCTCCCCACTTATATGTAGGGTTTCTTGTCTGATTGTAAGCTCTTTGTCTCCCTTTCTCGTTCTCTCTATCTCTCCATTTCTCGTTCTCTCTACCTCTCCATTTCTCGTTCTCTATCTCTCTTCCTTGCTCTTTCTCTTCTGCCTCCCTCTCTTTTCTCTCCCGCTTCTCTTCCTCCTTCTCTTCTCTTCATCTCTTTTTCTCCATCTCTTCCTCTCTCTTCTCTCTCTCTTCCCCACTGTCTCTTTTCTCTTCCTCTCCCATTCTCTTTTTCCCAAGCTATTCATCCCAGATGATGGTAAGGTCATAATGTCTGATTATACACAGTAAATTTTATTTAATAAAAATTTCAAAGGTATGTTAAGTGTACCAACCTGCACTAGGCCAGTGTGGTAGACTAAGGCCTAAACCCTCTCATTAGTAGAGGAGATCCGTGCCCAGCAGTGGGACAGTAATATTACATTAATTGTTATTTGTTGAATCCGATGTGATGATGATGACTGCCTCCGTGGCGTGGTGGTATCTCGGTACGACTACGGTTCTGAGGTCTCGGGTTCAATCCCCGGGTCGGGCAAAGTGATATTGCATTTTTCCATATCAGCTCGGAGTCTGGAATTTGTGCCCGATATGGCGATAGGCTCGCCCCCTATCACATCTGGGACCAAACTAAGCTCAGCGAAATGTGGGTGTTCTAGTTCGCTAGTACGCCTCTGCCTACCCCTTCGGGGATACAGGCGTGAGCTTATGTTATGTTGTATGTGTGTGAATCTGATGTTCTGCAAATTACCAAAGAATCATGAACAGGAGGCTCTGGTGTTGCTTTAATTATTGATTCATCCATTACTGAACATGGGCGTCTCCCTAAGATACTTATAGTGCCATATACCTAATTTAAATACACTACACAGCCTCTGTGGCGCAGTGGGCGAGTAGCCGGCTGTGAAGCGAGAGGCTGCGGGTTCGATTCCCGCATTGAGACAAATGTTTGTGTGGTCCAAAGATATTTGTTTCGAGTGTGTGTGTTGTGAGAGCGCGAGTCTCTCATAGTCTCCGACACCCACGATACAGGTTATACCTGGTGTGGGGTCAGGACTACGTGTGGGTGTATTTATTTATTTATTATTATTTACAGGTACAAGACGAGGCCATAACCTCGCCGGCGTCTCTCATCTCCCCCTCCTTCCCATCGGATTCGCTGCTCACCCCGTGCGACCCTTCTGAGGGGGGGCTCGACTGTCTAAACGCCACGGAAGTGATGCAGTTCAGGACCAACTGTCCGGACTGCAATGCTCCCGCGGACACCAACATGAAGATCACAAGTGAGTAAAGGACATTTAGATATTCCAAGGTCATGAGTCAAGGTCATTTCAAAAGGTCGAAAGTCATACTTATATTTTGTCCTAACAAGTCTCCGAATAGTCTGAGAACAATTTTAGACGTAGGCTTCGTCAGTCTCTTCCAAGATGAAGGTCACTACCATGCCAGGTCTCTTACTGTTTACGCTATATGAGTAGCTCAAATGACGCATCATCATTGTAAATATGATCTGCACGAGTAATGTCAGTGGTCTCCTCCCCCTCCCTCCCGTCGGAGTCTCTGCCTACCCCGTGCGACCCTTCCAAGGGGGGCTCGACTGTCTGAACGCGACGGTAGTGATGCAGTTCAGGACTAACTGTCCGGACTGCAATGCTCCCGTAGACACCAACATGAAGATCACCAATGAGTAGAGGGGATAATTTAGAGGCTTTTAGGTCAAGGTCATGTTCAAGGTCACTTCGAATTTTCAAGGTCGTCCGTGTTTTGCAGCTTTAGGTCATACTGGCTGGTCCGCAATTTCTTCTCAATGTCACTTGAAATAACGTCGTTAAGATATCAC
The DNA here is from genome assembly GCA_036417725.1 of Clanis bilineata. Lineage (NCBI taxonomy): Eukaryota > Metazoa > Arthropoda > Insecta > Lepidoptera > Sphingidae > Clanis > Clanis bilineata. Next base: position 7,598,763 of record CM071138.1, on the reverse strand, counting down.
TTGTGAGCTTAAGGTATCGCCCACAATATTGAGGTCACTCATGCTCCACTCATTTTTATGAGGTCAAGGTCATTCATTCTTATTGACTCCAAAACACAATTTGCTAATAGGTTGATGGTTTTTATGGGATAACTAGCTGACCCGCGCAACTTCGTCTGCGTAGGAGAGAGAGGGTTGAAAGAATGAGTTGTAGGCACCTATAATCCAATAATTCTAAAGGAGGTAATGAGATGATCTACTTTGGTCCGTTTTCGTCAGTCACCCCGTCAGTCACCCAGTCAGTACCCTCGTCAGTTACCCCGTCCATCACCCCGTCAGTTACCCCGTCAGTCAACCCGTCCATCACCCTGTCGGTCAACCCGTCGGTCACCCCATCTATCTGCTCGATTGTCACCCAGTCTGTCACCCAGTCTGTCACCCGTGTGTCACCCGTCTGTCACCCTGTATGTCACCCATCTGTCACCCAGTCTGTCACCTGTCCGTCACCCAGTCGGTCACCCCATCTGTCTGCTCGATTGTCACCCCGTCTGTGAAATCTCTAATATCTGGAAAATCTTTTTTCACGTACCGGCGCCATCTACTTAAAATATTGGTTTGTAGTACATGCTATGTATCAGAGATGGCGCTGTATGTGAAAAAAGATTTTCCGGCTTTTCTGTTGAAATTTTTCCTGAATTTTCTTTGCTATAAACCTCACGGAGCCCGAGACCTTTCCAACGAATGCAAAACCGTGGAAATCGGTTCGTGCGTTCTGGAGTTATAGCGTCAGGAAGGAAAACCCGACTTATTTTTATATAGTAGATAAGTAAAATATCTTGGATGTACAGAGATTTACTTGCCAAAACAATTGAAACAATACAGCACATTCATACACAGGTGGAGAGAGAGAGACAGGTGACATTTCTCATGTGTCATTACATCAGTGACGTTTATATTGCGTTTATGGAGTTTACTAACATAGGTATTCAAATTCAAATCATTTATTCTGCAAATAGGATATTTTATACCACTTTCACATGTCAATTACGAGTATATATTGATTTTAGGATATTGATAAAGTAATAATGGCGTCGGCATTTCGTGGCTATCCCTGAGAAGAAATGCCGAAACAAACTCAAGGGTTATGGCCTCTTTTAAAGTCCAGACAATTACAGAAAATTACAATTTAAAATGTCAACTTATTTCTAAATACAATAATATATTAATATGCCAATACAGCAAAGTCAGAAAAAATAATATAATAGTAAAATATAAAATTGTACACTACACTACACTATACTGGTACACTTTTTTATGCATGTTGCAGAGACGATTTGGCTTAGTTTTTACGACGGGCCCCCTGCCTGACGTCAACCCCCTATGAGGGATCCAGTCCCGGGCAAATTAAATGAGAAAATTTGCTTTGCCTGACCTGGAAAACGAACCCAGAATCTCTCGATCCATAGCAATAGGTACATATTATACTACCAGATGAATATCTTACGGACTGCCCCGGTCGCGTGTTCTCGGGTTCGATCCCCGGTTCGGGCAAAGTGATATTGGATTTTCCCAAATCAGCCCGGAGTCTGGAATTTGTGCCCGATATGGCGATAGGCTCGCGATATCACATCTGGGACGGAACTAAGCTCGGCGAAATGCGGGTGTTCTAGTTCGCTAGTGCGCCTCTGCCTACCCCTTCGGGGATACAGGCGTGAGCTTATGTATGCATGTGTATAAATAACACCCAACAGTCACATACATAGTCCTGACCCCACACTAAGATCGTGTCTTGTGTCGTGGGTATCAGGAACTACGAGAGACTCGGTCTCACAACACCCAGACCCGAAACAAATATCTGTAGGCCATACAAACATTTGTCTCGGTGCGGGAATCGAACCCGCGGCCTCTCGCTTCACAGCCGGCTGCTCGCCCGCTGCGCCACGGAGGCTGTCAAATATCTTAATTTTGTTCCAGACATACCTTATTTCAAAGATGTAGTCATAATGGCGACGATGTGCGACTACTGCGGCCACAGGACTAACGAGGTGAGTGAACACTTTTATATATGGGCGCATCTGCATTACACCCTCAATAGGGAACTTGCGTGTAATTTTTTGATTGGTTCATTGCAAAGAACTACGTCTCAAATAAGCACACCAGAAACAAAAACATAAAAATATGCACAAATAATTTAATTATCGCAAGTCTAAATATGAATTACAAAACCCCGCGCTAAAAAAGGACGTGACGTCACAGCTTAAAAATGCCTTTTTGTTGACATCTTAGTTGACACTGACGGCTAAGTGACATTGTCTGGAATGACGTTTGAACCGCTATAATTGCCTATCGTTTAAAATTTCCCCATGCCAAACAAAAATTTTCCCATAAATGTTGAAGCTATTTCATTAAATAATGAAGTAAAAATAAGTTGCACCCTTGAATCCTGAGCGGAGAGGTGGGAAAGTTACATGAAGAAAATAATTAGGAAAGAGGAGGACCTCCGAAATCTCATTCATCAAGTACCATACTAAACATAACAACAGTTTTCCGCAAAATTGGGAAAAATACCCCAACGTGGAAACACTGCCTATGCAACGACGTCACTTGGGTTTTGTAATAACGTTCCATTACACGTAATTTCTAATTAAGATATTTTGTAAAATATCAATTATTTTATACTACAAATTTCATCATAGCACATTTCAAGGTTTTGTTTATTGATTTATCAACACAATTTCTCGTTATAATTTTCGTGCAAGTTCCCCATTAAGAAACAAAAGTATAAATTGTTCCTATCTGAAAAACTAAGATCATTGTAATTTTGTAGTGAATTACGTTCTATTAATCATTTAATATTATTTGCTGTTTTATCTGAATGTTTAACTTGTTTAAAAGCTATGTTATAAAGTGACTTTCAGTAACCGGATATATGTTTGTGTAATAATTATTGAACTTATAAGGAATGTCGTAAATTTATGTTTTATCACTCTAAAGTGATTTTAATATTTATTTGATTTTAAGGTTTGGGTTACAATTAACCAATATCATACTTTAAATTAATAATGCTTGGCGGATATCCGCCGACTGTAATTTTATGTTACATTGTTATAGCGTTGTTTTAATTACTGTGAATTAATAATAATTCATTATTTAATGGACTGCCTCGGTGGCGTGGTGGTATTTCGGTACGACTACGGTTCTGAGGTCTCGGGTTCGATCCCCGGGTCGGGCAAAGTAATATTGGATTTTTCCATATCAGCCCGGAGTCTGGAATTTGTGCCCGATATGGCGATAGGCTCGCCCCCTATCACATCTGGGATGGAACTAAGCTCGGCGAAATGTGGGTGTACTAGTTCGCTAGTGCGCCTCTGCCTACCCCTTCGGGGATATAGGCGTGAGCTTATGTTTTTATGTTTATGATAGAAGTCGCAGGCACCCTCAAATTAATCTCAACCAAAACGGGTGGAACGTCAAATACGAATCAGCTGATCGAAATCGGCCATATTTTTTGCTATTGAAGCGTTAAAGTAGGGTGCCAGCTTCTATAAATTGCAGACATTTTATGGGAGATTTTGGGAACGTTTTAACGCTATTGAGCTATTATGAATAACAATTTTTATGAAACGTCCTACAGCGGTATTATAGCATCCCACTAAGTTATTATGAATAAAGGCCATAGTTTTTATAATAATTATTTGTCTTGTTTTAAATTCGTTTCAAAGAAAATCATTAATGTTATCGATTGTTAACAAAAACTCGGACGGTATTTCTATTATAAGTTTCCTATTTAAATCCATCGCTGTGCAACAGCAGTGACAGTAATTTTGTGTAAATGATGTTTAATACATGCAGTGCTAATTTGTGTAAATGTGTAATAATAAGTTTAATTGTCAAAAATCGTGTTGTAAACTTCATGAAAGTGTTTAAAAGGACATGTGTTTTTGTTTTACGCCATGAATATGGGTGGTTGCCCGATATGGCGCCGACATATACATAGGGCCTTACTTATAAAAAAAATTTCGCTTAACTTTTCGCTAAGAATAGCCCGTCACTTTTTTCCTTCCGTTACATTGTTTAAAAATGAAAGGGACAACGTATGGTTCAAGATAAGCCGCGCTAAGCTTACGCCTGTATCATAGAAGGAGTAAGCACAGAGGGACTAGAACACCTACAGTTTGGTACTTGACTATAGTAACCAATATCAATGAATTTCTGTAGGAACATAGATCTATCATCGAAATAACGTGTGCAATAGGAATTTATTAAAAAATAATCCAAGGATAATTTTATTTTAGTAATTTAAATATTTAATTTTTTATCTGTGAGTCATGTGACTGTAAACACCAATCACGATGCATGATGTCACATTACTCATTTTTCTTGCATATTTGTTCCACGAGGGCCTAATACCTAAGATCCAAAGTCATACTGCCAGGTTATTTGGTATATTTTTATCGTATTTTTGTTTAAAGCTCTACATAATTTCAACGTGGATATGATTGACGATTGATATCTGATCAATGAAAAATCCGACTCGTTTTTTTTTACTTTGAAATCATGAAATGTGAAGCGAGAGACCGCGGGTTCGATTCCCGCATTGAGACAAATGTTTGTGTGGCCCACAGATATTTGTTTCAAGTGTGTTTGTTGTGAGAGCGCGCGTCTCTCATAGTCTCTGACACCCACGATACAGGTTATACCTAATGTGGGGTCAGGACTAGGTGTGTGACTAGCGGGTGTATTTATTATTATTATTAAATAGTTTAGCCACATGATTGATTTATAGTTTTCTCAGTTTTTGCACATGATGTACATTCGGAACGACCTAAAGCAGCTGATCTCATAGGTCGAAGACTTGTCGATAACAAACATGAACGCACTTGTCCGGTGCGACTCGGATGCGCGCGCCGCGCCGCGTACCTACTGAAGTTTACCTACATGTAGACTTTCGTGCATTATACCGGTTTCATACAAAATATTTAAATGGTGTGACATTTAGTAACTGAACTTTTGCTATCTATTTTGTTCGTAAAGTTTAATTTTTAGTGATGACCCTAGTTTTTTTTTGGTGCGGCGAAATTTAAAAATACCTGTTACCCATAGTCAAATTTAATGTCGTTATGTTGGCGCCACTGAATATTTGTTCTATATTATTGTCGTCAGGTGAAATCCGGCGGCGGTATTGAAGAGAAAGGCGTCAGATTTGAAGTTAAAGTTGCTGATAAGAACGACTTCTCCAGAGATATACTCAAGGTAACATTATTGATTAGCATCAGCGGTAGGGATGATCGATATTAGAAAAACATCGATGTTGACATCGATGCTAACATCAATTCAAAAGTATCGATGTACGATAAACATCGATAGGAAAACATCGATATGTCAAAACATCGATGTTTTTTGTAGCAAATAAAACTGTGTATTCCATTTATTTTTTATTCATTTCTTATTTTTTAATTTATGTGTTTATTGTTATTGAAAACACAATACAGGATTTTTTTTAACATTCCCGGTATTTTTTGGGCACGCTCTGTGAAAAAATATGGCTTACTTCAATGATGTTGATCAGTGTCATCTAGTGCTAAATAGTTGAACTCATAGTTATCTAGTCCCAAGCTAGTCCATCCAACGCTAGATGGCCCTAAAGAATATATTGACGTTTCGATATTTTATTCTCATAACATCGATGTGTCGATGTTATCGAAATCAAAACATCGATGTCAAAACATCGATATTTTGCAGCTAAATATTAATGTTTATAAAACATCGATGAATATCGATCATCCCTAATCAGCGGGCGAGCCGGCTGTGAAGTTGCGGGTTCGATTCCTCCACATAGATGACAGTGAAGAGTACAGGCATTCAGATTACAGATGAAAAAACTTGCATAATTATTTTCTTCAGTTGTCCATATCGGGAGTCTGGAATTTGTGCCCGATATTGCAATAGGCTCGCCCCCTATCACATTTGAGTCGGAAGTCAGATTTTCCAAATATGTGTTCTAGTTCGCTAGCGCGCCTCTGCCTACCCCTTCGGGGATACAGGCGCGAGCTTGTTATTTTCATTCTTCCTTAGAATTTGTTTTGTCGTCGTACGCCTCTGAGGTTCAGAGATGAAGTTTAGCTTCAGTTTTTGACAGCCTCTGTGGCTTGTCTGGCGAGTAGCCGGCTGTGAAGCGAGAGGACGCGGGTTCGATCCCCGCACCGAGACAAATGTTTGTATGGCCTACAGATATTTGTTTCGGGTCTGGGTGTTGTGAGACAGTCTCTCGTAGTTCCCGATACCCACGACACAAGACTCGATCTCAGTGTGGGGTCAGGACTATGTATGTGGCTGTTTGGTTGTTATTTAGTATTTATCGACTGAATTTCAAAAAGGAGAAGGCCCTCAATTCGTCTGTATTTTTTTTTTTATGTATGTCACGCGATATCTCCGCCGAATGTGGACAGATCTTAAAAATTCTTTTTGTGTTCGACAGAGCTTATTTCAAGGGTTGTCCCATATAAATTTGGTCACGATCGGATTTGAAGTTGGTGCGTTAAGTTTAAACTTGTGTTTATTTAGGGCCTTACTTATAAAAAACATTTTCGCTTAACCTTCTGCTTAGAATAGCCTGTCACTTTTTTCCTTGCGTTACATTGTTTAAAAATGAAAGGGACAACGTATTGGAGATAAGCCGCGCTTAAATATTTTTGTAAGTAAGGGGCTTAATATTTAATTCCCTCCATCGCCCGCAGTCTGAGACGTGTACGATGAGCATCCCCGAGCTGGACTTGGAGGTGGGGGGTCGCGCCCTGGGGGGCCGGTTCACGACGGCGGAGGGGCTCGTGCGCGCCACCGTAGAGCAACTCGCGCACTCGCCGGGGGTCGTGGGGGACGCGCCCGCGCTCAACCGGGACGGACTTAAGGGGTGAGTGCCGTTTGTAGGGGTCATACATCGATATATACACCTAGATGCACAGTTGACGCTCTGAAAATGGGACGGCAAAGAAGTGCTTAAGCACTCGTTTTGTCTACAGTCGGACGCCGACAGAATTTTAAGGGCCTGATCCGTGACCACGAAGGCTGCAAAGCTTTCGAAACGTCGGGCATAAAAATTAAAACCAAATCGTAATAGAATTTATGGCGACATCTCTGCATTGCGCGCCGAACCAACTTACACGCATCGAGCGTCAGCGCACAGCGGTACTGGCTTCAGCTACGGAACAACAGATGGAGCCACCGAATCCTAAATCACGGTGGCAAAGTTTGCAGCAGGCGTTGCATATATACAACCTCCGAAGATGAACCATCGGAGGGGCCGCGGCGGTCAGGCACTACACCCGCCTGACGAGGAGATCTCCCATCTGGTGGAGGAACATCGTCACCCGTTCCTTTTTTTTTTTTTTTTATAGCAGAGATTGGCAAACGAACAGATGGGTCACCTTATGGTATGTGATCTCCACCGCCCATAGACACACATGACAAAAAGAATCATGGGTGCGTTGCCAACCTAAAAGGAGGGAATGAAAGGGGAGGGAAAAGGAATTGGGGAAAGGGAGGGGGGAAATGGGCCACCGGAAATCTCACTCACCGAACGAAACGCGACAGCAAGCCGCCACTTTACGTCGGTTTTCTGTGAGGCAGTGGTGTCTAACCGGTCGAGCCGACCCATTCGTGTTGTAGACGTTACTGTCTACAGCGTGGCTCTACCACTCAAAAAAATTCTCTACAAATTCGTAAAAATAGTTTAATTTCAATGAATAACATTCACGTAAACCTAAGAAATCATTATCCTTGGAGTATTTTTAATAAATTCCTATTGCAGACTGCCTCGGTGGCGTGGTGGTATTTCGGTACGATTACGGTTCTGAGGTCTCGGATTCGATCCTCGGGTCGGGCAGTGATATTGGATTTTTCCATATCAGCCCGGAGTCTGGAATTTATGCCCGATATGGCGATAGGCTCGCCCCCTATCACATCTGGGACGCAACTAAGCTCGGCGAAATGTGGGTGTTCTAGTTCGCTAGTGCGCCTCTGCCTACCCCTTCTGGGATACAGTCGTGAGCTTATGTTATGTTATGTTATCAAATTATAATATCCAGCATTTATCCCAGTTTCCTGGTGCGTCTGAATGAGGTGTTGGAGTGCAAGCGTCCCATCACGCTGGTGCTGGACGACCCGGCAGGGAACAGCTACGTGCAGAGCCTCGCTGATGATCCCCTCACTCCTGACGAAGGTACCCTGACTAATAAATAGATACATCCAACAGTCACACACATAGTCCTGATCCCACACTAGGTATAACCTGTGTCGTGGGTGGCAGAGACTATGCCCCTTACTTATAAAAATATTTAAGCGCTGCTGATCTTTAACTCATAGGCTGTCCCTTTCATTTTTAAACAATGTAACGCAAGTAAAAAAAAGACAGGTAATTCTTAACCATTTGCTCAGCTTGCATGCTTTTATAAGTAAGGCCCTATGAGAGACGCGCGCTCTCACAACACCCACACTTGAAACATATATCTGTGGGCCGCACACACATTTGTCTCATTTGGGTACTTGGCAATTTTTTTTTAATTAATTTTATATGAAACTAGCTGACCCGCGCACCTTCGTCTGCGTATGAGAGAGAGGGTTGAAAGAGTGAGTCGTACGCACCTATAATCCAATAATTCTAAAGGAGGTAATGGAATGATCTACTTCGGTCCGGTTTCGTCAGTCACCCCGTCCGTAATCCCGTCAGTCACCCCATTAGTCACCCCGTCGGTCACACCGTCTGTCACCCCGTCTGTTACCCCATCTGTCAACCTGTCTGTCACCACGCCTGTCACCCCGTCGATCACCCCGTTTGTCACCAGTCTGTCACCCGCCTGTCACCCCGACAGTCATCCTGTCGGTCAACCCGACGGTCACCCCGTCTGTCACCCAGTCGCACACCCAATCTGTCACCCAGTCGGTCACCGCGTCTGTCACCCTGTTTGTCACCCCGTCTGTCACCAGTCTGTTATCCGTCGGTCACCCCGTCGATCACCCCGTTTGTCACCAGTCTGTCACCCGTCTGTCACCCCGACAGTCATCCTGTCGGTCAACCCGACGGTCACCCCGACGGTCACCCCGACGGTCACCCCGACGGTCACCCCGTCTGTCACCCAGTCGGTCACCGCGTCTGTCACCCCGTCTGTCACCCCACCTGTCACCCCGCCTGTCACCCCGCCTGTCACCTGTCTGTCACCCCTGTTGGGTTTTTGCATCCTACAATGCCATTTCACCTTTTAATCATTCTTTTGGTAATTACACCTCCAGTGGTATTGAGGATGCGTGAATCCATATAAATATGTTTATCAATTGTATTGACAATTTGTAAATCAAATTATTAAAAAAGGAAAATATCAAAAGAAAAAGAAAGAACTGGTGACAATTGATGATGAAAAAAATAAGCCCGGAGTTTCTTTCTGCCTTTCTTCTTCGGGTCGTCATCCGTAGGTAGCTAGAGAAAGGCTGGTAGGTTAGCTAGGATAGGGCCTCACGCACCAATCCCAACTGCTTCCAGTATTTCCAGTCAATCCCCTGCCACCATTCCTGCCATATGCCATTCCCATACAATCCATTCCCTTACACTCTATTCCTATTTCCCCTTATCACCCTATCTCAGCCATCCCATCGTTATTATGTCCATACTTGCCTGCCTGTTGTCAAATTCAAATATATAATGTAAATTATATTAATCCTAATTTAAAAATTTACTTGTGTTGACTTGTCATAAGTGCTTTTTTACATGCCTACGTGATCAATAAAGATTTTTATTTATTTATTTATTTACCCCGTCCGCCACCCTATCTGTCACCCCGTCTGTCACCCCGCCTGTCATCCCGTCTGTCACCCCGTCGGTCAACACTAAAAGAATTTTTCACATCAAACCAGTAGTCTCTGAGATATATATTTCTGATATATCTCAGAAACTACTGGTTCGAATTGAAAAATTATTTTTGTGTTGGATAGCTCATTTATCGAGGATGCTTATAGGCTATATAACATCACGCTATGACCAATAGGAGCGGAGCATAAATGAAAAATGTTGCAAAATCTAGAAAATTTATATTTCAGACAAACTACTGGTTCGAATTGAAAAAATATTTTTGTGTTGGATAACCCATTTATCGAGGATGGCTATAGGCTATATAAAATCACGCTGTGCCCAATAGCAGCGGAGCAAAAATGAAAAATGCTGCAAAAGCGGGGAAATTTATATCTCACAAACTACTGGTTCGAGGTGAAAAATTCTTTTAGTGTTGACCGACGGGATGAATAGTGGGGTGGCTGACGAGGTGACTGACGGGGTGACCAACGGAGTGATCGACGAGGTGACCGACGGGGTGATCGACGGGGTGATCGACGGGGTGACCGACGGGGTGACAGACGGGTTGACCGACGGGGTGACAGACGGGTGACACAGGGTGACAGGCGGGGTGACAGACGGGGTGACTGACGAAACCGGACCGAAGTAGATCATCCCATTACCTTCTTTAGAATTATTGGATTATAGGTGCCTACGACTAACTCTTTCAACCCTCCCTCTCATACGCAGACGAAGTTGCGCGGGTCAGCTAGTTATTGAATAAGTCTCCCTTTGGAGCTGGAATTGTACACAGCTAGTTTGAGATATACAGTGATGTTGTGTAGCGAATTTAGTGCAAATTAGAAGCACGTTTTAACCAAGTCTTTACACAATGCGGGAATCGAACCCGCGGCCTCGCTTCACAGCCGGCTACTCGGCCGACAAGCCACGGAGGCTGTCAAAACTAAACTAACAAAGACTACAGCCTTTGTCGAGTAGGGCAGTGGGTTCTATACCCGTAACGTTAAATATTGGTGATATATAAATCTTGAGACTGAAACGAGTAGAGGGGTCACCTGATGGTAAGTGATCTCCACCGCCCGTAGACACCCGAGACAAAAAAAATCATGAGTTGCCAACCTAAAAGGAGGGAATGGGGAACTTGCACGAAAATTATAACGAGCAATTGTGTTGATAAATCAGTAAACAAAACCTTAAAATGTGCTATGTTGAAATTTGTAGGATAAAATACTTGATATTTTACAAAATATCTTAATTAGAAATTACGTATAATGGAACGTTATTGCAAAACCCAAGTGACGTCGTTGCATTAGGCAGTGTTTCCAGGTTGGGGTATTTTTCCCAATTTTGCGGAAAACAGTTTTTATGTTTAGTATGGTGATTGATGAATGAGATTTCGAATGTCCTCCTCTTTCCAAATTCTTATCTTCGTGTAACTTTCCCATCGCTCCGCTCAAGATTCAAGAGTGCAACTTATGTTTAATTCGTCATTTAATGAAATAGCTTGTGGGGAATTTTTTGTTCGGTATGGGGAAATTTTAAACGATAGGCAATTATAGCGGTTCAAACGTCATTGTTGGCATTGTTCAAACGTCATTGTAGCCGTCAGTGTCAACTGAGGTGTCAATAAAAAGCAAATTTTAAGCAGTGACGTCACGTCCTTTATTGGCGCGGGGTTTTGAAAGTCATATTTTGACTTGCGATAATTCAATGATTTGTGCATATTTTAATGTTTTTCTTTCTGGTGTGTTTATTCGAGACCTAGTTCTTAACAATGAACTAAAAAGAAAATTACATGCAAGTTCCCTATTGAAGGGAAGGGAAAAATGATTGGGAAAACAAAGGGGGGAAATGGGCCACCGGTAATTTCACTCGCCGAACGAAACACGACAGCGAGCTCGTCGGTTTTCTGTGAGACAGTATCAAACCGGTTCTATCTGCCCTAATCCCACGTTAATGTAGGGTCGGCGTAATACACTTTTCAATCATGTTACAGAAAGGATGTGGCTTAGTTTTTACGACCGGCCTGCGTGACGTCAACTCACATCTCGGGGATCCAGTACCGGGAGAATAGTGTTAAAAAACACCACGCCCGACCTGGGAATCTAACCCAGAACCTCGCGGTTCACAGCCCATATACACTGCCAAGACCAAGGAGGCGGCGAAGTAAGATTTGTTATTCATAATTTTCAGGTCTGAAAATCACGAGATACGACAGATCCTTCGACCAGAACGAAGAGTTGGGCCTGAATGACATGAAAGTGGAGGGATACGAAGACAGCTAGCGTGCGTACTTATCTGCTTACCCACTTGTGTAAACTGTGATGATATGTAGGGTATTATGTAATTTTCAATAGAACTTGCTGTATTTTAAATGTGAAAATGAGGTATTTTTTACGTCTTACGTATGTTATTTTGTATATTGACATTTAACAATGACCAAGGTTTCTGAATGGGTAATCAAATTAACATCCAGTTAACATTCTATCACGATTAGGTTTTAATTATTATTCCCGACGTTTCGAAGGCTTTGCAGTCTTCGTTGTCACGGGTCAGACTGAGGTGTAGGGGTGGGTGTGAGGTGTGACTGCAAAGCCTTCGAAACGTCGGGAATAATAATTAAAACCTAATCGTGATAGAATCCGTAAGAATAGTTTTATTTCAATATTAATAAAGTGTTAGAAAAATTCTTAAAGCAGCTAATCCAAAAATTCCTGTACATGCATTGGGTATGTCACTATGTTTGATTTTATGCACATATTTACATGTAAAAGTAAATAAAACAAAAAAGAAACCCTTCTGTAAAGATTGCATCGAAATTGGTTGAAAAATTAGTCAGTAATTCATATTTTAAATTCTGGAGTGGGGGCATATTGGAGATATCTTGCTATCCCGTTCCAACTCACGTACCGTTATGGTGTGACGTGATTATACTGACACTTCTTTAACCGCAGTTTGAAGGTTACACCAAACTTCAAAGGCTTATAACATTCTTATTTTCGAGAATATTTCAGTATTTCTTTCTGTTTTATATTTTAGACAACATAAATTTCATATAAAATTTATTTAAAAAATCCAGTCAAGTACTCAATTCTGAGTAATTTTTCAATTTTTCCCTTCGACAATTTTCTTTTATCATGCTGGTAATATTTTACCGAATTAAATTTATTTTTTCAATTCAAATTCAAATGTTTATTCAGCAAATAGACTAGGGACACCTTATACTAGTAATTAAATCTACCGCAGCTTTGGAAAGCCCACTGGTCTGAGAAGAAGCACCAAGAAACTCAACTGAAGGTGTTTTTAATATTTTTTAATTTAATGTTATTATTACCTATATGGGTAATTTTACCAGGTGTAAGTGGGGTAAACCCTGGTATAAATCGTTATTTCACCATTTTCCCCCATGAATGCTTATTTTGTTTTTTACTATGTTTCCAATGGATTTTCCTTTGGATGTTGACTTTCTTTTTTCTTCCACGGTATGTGGCTTGTAGGTGAGGTAAAACCTGGTATAAATTGTAGGTAATTTCACCATTTTCACCATAAAATTTATTTTGTTTTGTTACTGTGTTTTCCAATGGATTTTCCTTTGGATGTTGACTTTCTTTTTTCTTTCACCGTTATGTAGCTTGTAGGTGAGGTAAAACCTGATATAAATTCTGGGTAATTTCACCATTTTACCCATGAATGCCAATTTTCTTTTAACTGTTGCCAACGGATTTTTCCTTTGGATGTTGACTTTCTTTTTTCTTTCACCGTTATGTAGCTTGTAGGTGAGGTAAAACCTGGTATAAATCCGGGTAGTTTTACCATGTTAACCATGAATGCCAATTTACTTTTAACTATTGCTATCGGAATTTTTCCTTTGGATGTTGACTTTCTTTTTTCTTTCAACGGTATGAGCTTTGTAGGTGAAGTAAAACCTGGTATAAATCTGGGTAGTTTTACCATGTTAACCATGAATGCCAATTTACTTTTAACTATTGCTATCGGAATTTTTCCTTTGGATGTTGACTTTCTTTTTTCTTTCAACGGTATGTGCTTTAGGTGAGACAAAACCTGGTATGAACTCTGGGTAGTTTCACCATTTTAAAAAGCAGCGATAGCTCAGTTGGGAATGGTACGGACTAACGAAACGAGTGTCGGAGGTTCGAGACCAACCCCAAAATGGAGCATACACCTCTGATTTTTCTATGTTAAGTGTATTTTCATTGTGATATATCGCTTGCTATAACGGTGAAGGAAAACATCGGGAGGAAAGCTGCAAACCCAAGGATTTCTCTATAAGAAATTCAAAGGTATGTTAAGTGTACCAACCCGCACTAGGCCAGCGTGGTAGACTAAGGCCTAAGTTCATTAAAGCTAGTTTTTTATCTCTTTCATAGTTTATTACGTTCTGTTTTGAATGTACGTGCACAGGAGCGAATTCATTAGAAGCTTCTTGTTTATCTCTTTCATAGTTTGTTTCTTACTCTTGTTAATGTGCGTGCACTCGAGCGAGTTGATTAGAATCTTGTTGTTTATCTCAGAGTGTTTGGTGCTTTGCGTTGTCCGTCACGAAATTCTAGTTTGAAGTTGTTGGAACAGTTCAATGTTTAAAAACTTGAGCTTCTCGTCGCTCATGGCCTGGTTGGAGGCTGCGTCCGTTATTTCGGCATCGCGGGTGTGTTCCGACGCGGTGCGTTCCGTCTGGGAAAGAATAAACAAAAATATCTGGAATCTCACGGTCGTGGATCGCGATTCGCAGGTGGGGCGCGGTAAATTCACATCCCCACAACATCACATCTGTTGTTACAATGGGAGTCCCACAGGGCTCAATTGTTGGACCTTTTCTTTTTCTTATTTATATTAATAATTTACTTTATTTTATAAGGGATCATTGCGAAGTGACTGTGTTTAAGTAGTGCCAATTATATGGATATCCATCGTGGCACTGCTTATGACAATCGCGCCTAACCTAACCAGACACACTTTCTTGACTATTGGGTCATAACGCTAGCAGAAGGGGGGAGGGGGTAATATGGCGGTCGTGTCATTAATGACGACTATATTCAAGTAGTGCCAATTATATGGATATCCATCGTGGCATTGCTTATGACAATCGCGCCTAACCTAACCAGACTCACTTTCTTGACTATTGGGTCATAACGCTAGCAGAAGAGGGGAGGGGGTAATATGGCGGTCGTGTCATTAATGACTATATTAAAGTAGTGCCAATGATATGGATATCCATCGTGGCATTGCTTATGACAATCGCGCCTAACCTAACCAGACACACTTTCTTGACGAGTGGGTCATAAAACTAGCAGAAGGGGGAAAGGGGGGGTAATATGGCGGTCGTGTCATTAATGACGACTATATTAAAGTAGTGCCAATTATATGGATATCCATCGTGGCATTGCTTATGACAATCGCGCCTAACCTAACCAGACTCACTTTCTTGACTATTGGGTCATAACGCTAGCAGAAGAGGGGAGGGGGTAATATGGCGGTCGTGTCATTAATGACTATATTAAAGTAGTGCCAATGATATGGATATCCATCGTGGCATTGCTTATGACAATCGCGCCTAACCTAACCAGACACACTTTCTTGACGAGTGGGTCATAAAACTAGCAGAAGGGGGAAAGGGGGGGTAATATGGCGGTCGTGTCATTAATGACGACTATATTAAAGTAGTGCCAATTATATGGATATCCATCGTGGCACTGCTTATGACAATCGCGCCTAACCTAACCAGACACACTTTCTTGACCATTGGGTCATAACGCTAGCAGAAGGGGGGAGGGGGTAATATGGCGGTCGTGTCATTAATGACGACTATATTCAAGTAGTGCCAATTATATGGATATCCATCGTGGCATTGCTTATGACAATCGCGCCTAACCTAACCAGACTCACTTTCTTGACTATTGGGTCATAACGCTAGCAGAAGAGGGGAGGGGGTAATATGGCGGTCGTGTCATTAATGACTATATTAAAGTAGTGCCAATGATATGGATATCCATCGTGGCATTGCTTATGACAATCGCGCCTAACCTAACCAGACACACTTTCTTGACGAGTGGGTCATAAAACTAGCAGAAGGGGGAAAGGGGGGGTAATATGGCGGTCGTGTCATTAATGACGACTATATTAAAGTAGTGCCAATTATATGGATATCCATCGTGGCATTGCTTATGACAATCGCGCCTAACCTAACCAGACACACTTTCTTGACGAGTGGGTCATAAAACTAGCAGAAGGGGGAAAGGGGGGGTAATATGGCGGTCGTGTCATTAATGACGACTATATTAAAGTAGTGCCAATTATATGGATATCCATCATGGCATTGCTTATGACAATCGCGCCTAACCTAACCAGACTCACTTTCTTGGGGATCGGAGTCATAACTCTAGCAGAAGAGGGTGGGGGGAGTGTAAATACGTCGTGCCATTAATGTAACTGCCGGTTTCAGTAAACGATCTCAGTTTAAAGTGCAGATAGATCGCCATTATAAACCAATCAAATGAAGTCATTTGACGGCGTCATGTTCAAACTGTATTCTTATTGGCTAATTTTTGTAATCTTTCTGCACATTCGATGTGAGATTGTTTATTGAAACCGCCCGTAAGACTCTGTCGACGATCGGGACGGTGAGGGTTTGCACATGGATGCCGCTTGCTATGAGAGAGGTGGTGTATGGCGGTCATGTCATTAATCCTCCTTAACACCACTCAATATAATTACTGCCACAAAGTAATCTGCGCTAAATTCAAGCGCTGCTCCAATGTCGCTCAGCTGCTGTCATACGTCGCTTATCTTACTGAAATAGCTCTGTCGAAAAGGATTCGCAGCAAACCCTGTCTCCGATGACAACCTCTGTCCTCATATGCCTTTTGAAGATTCGTCCACGCCACCTGTGTTGTTGTCTTTTCTAATATGGGTAAACGCTACGGTTGTACTGACAATGCTATCCGGGCAAGAGCTTTCTGGCTCTGCAATGCATCTGCTTCTTACGTAGGCTCCTTTCGATAAAGCATCAGGTCTTCATCGATCAAGAGCATCTTCATCGTAAATTTTCAAAGCTTCCACATACTGTCCATCTTCGTTGGTGTTTATGGCATAAATTCACATCACATTTAAACCACAAGCACAACTTTAGACTATAATATGAAATCATTAAAACAAGCGACCACCCGCACCGTCAGAATTCCCGCCAAAACTCCGGAGTAAACTCTCCATGAATGGTAGTTTTTGATACCTTACAAGGAGTTCTTGAGATATTTTGATTTCTTGAGGGTTGTTGTTCTTCCGGTGTCGGACCGCGGAATGTTGACAGCTTGCCAGGGCGCGCACTTTTGTTGCCGAATAGGCGCTCGGAAGTCCTCTTGGGTGCGCCGGTACCGAACGCGCGCTGAGCCAATGAGTGCGCACGTCGTGGGCGTCGCCTGTTAAAATTATTTCATATTATTCTCTAGAGCTGTTTGTTGTCTTTAAGTGGTGTGGTTTAATGCATCAAACTTCAGTGAATATGGACAGTATAATGTGGAAACTTTTTAAATGGTGATCTTTGATGACTTTTGCTTGGTGCGTTGGCTGGCTTTGTTCAGTCGATTCACCGAGTGAAGGTCATCTGAGGGGTATCGCACTGGAAGGAATTACCGCCATAATTCCAGAAGGACCTTGAGATCATCCACATCTGGGTCTCATGGTCATTGTGAAAACATAATTGCTCTAGTTACCTTGACATTGGCTAAATCATCGCATATGCGTGGAAGCCATTATTTTTAAAAGGTATCACAGACGATATTTCATTTATAAATACAAGCTAACACGTGGTACAAGCGATAGAACTCACAGAGATGTCCAGAGCCACACATCTTTTCCACCAGTTTTTATCCCCACTCCAGTATCAGCGCAACACTTGTAAACATTTTGCAGAATGGATTCGGTTTTGTTTTGCCTAGCCATCTACTTCCCTAAAGCGTAGAGGATCCAGTCCCGGGTAAACTAAGAAGATTCTTTTCCGACCTGGGAATCGAACCTAAAACATACTAAACATGGTATATTTACTAATAATTATTTATTTTTCAAATTATTCCCAGACGTTCCACAATGTATTTTCCAAATGACTTTCTTGATTTCCAAGTTTGTTATTTTTTACTTATTCATTCCACATGACCATTATATTATGTTTAATTATTAATATATATTGGTTTATGTATTCTATATATAATTACTAATGTGTTGACCTATTACTCTGAATCCCACGCGTCAGTAACTGGGCACGCTGTTTTCTTAGTGGTGGATTTGGTTATGACTCCGAATCACACGCGTCAGTAACTGAGCGCGCTGTTTTCGGAGCAGTGGGATAGGTTAGGTTAGGTTTGATTGTATTAAGTTTGTCGAAACAGCCGAGTAGATCGTTTGTAAATAATAACATTATTAAGATTGGTTTGGTAAGATTAGGAACGGTTATTTTTTATATGAAATATAACTCCCATCTTTTTGTAACCGGGTGTATTTGACCTTTTTCAATTGAAATTTTTCATGGAGGACTACACGCAGTGAAAACGATTGTGAATCTGATTGAATAGATTCCACAAACATGAATCTTGTACCTTGCCAGAGAGGAAATGCTGAGTGGCTTTTCCAGTCATAATAAAAGTTGCTCTAAGAGGAAGGTAGATGTTTTCTACTTGATTATTTGTTGTTTCTTTGTTTCCTTTTTTTTACATTTCCACATTTCCGTTTTTTTTAAATATCTTTATTTTGTACCCACGAGTATGGGAGCTGTTTGCGCGCTTCTGAATCTTCGTTGGTACTTAGTAGTATAATAAAATGCTTCTTGATTGAATAACATGTATATCGGCGCAAAATCGCAAGCTTATTTAAAAAGCCGTTGTTATTTCACGTTATTAATTCATTTTACAATTGTTAAACTGCTGAATCGTTAAAAGATTCTAAAAAGTTAAAATAATCGTTATAATTATTTCTTTGACATTCGATATTCGGTATCGAGTAGGTAGTTGCAAATATGCACCCTATAAAAGGAGTGTTCAGAGCAAATTCGACACAGTCGTGCTCCGGCACTCGGACTGTCCACATCCCTAACTAGACGGTGCTATTAAGCACCGTTAATAAAGGGAGTTAGTGAATTTCAGTGTTCACAGTTGATAAATAAGATGAGTAATCATCTTATTGTCAAAAGTGACGTCAGTCATGCTGACGTCACCGTTTCTAAAAACAACGTTAGCGTTGGCCCTCCGACATGTATTATTTAAGTTTTACATTGAATAAAAAACATGGAGCGCGTCTTCTTGAGATTTTTACGTGTCGAATGGCGTCGCCAGTGTTGTAACCGTGGGACGTGAGCCGGCCAGTGCTGTCACGCGCATAATCGATTTAAATCGACTAATCCCGAACAGGAGCCTTATTTTTTCTTTATATATTCATTTTGTTCCCACGAGTATGGGGGATTTTTATTTTTTAAGATTATTTCATTCTGTTCCCACAAGTATGGGGGATTCTTATTTTTTTATTAGGATAATTTAATTTTGTTTCCACGAGTATGGGGATTCTTATTTTTTAAGATTATTTCATTCTGTTCCCATAAGTATGGGGGATTCTTATTTTTTTATTAGGATAATTTCATTTTGTTTCCACGAGTATGGGGGATTCTTATTTTTTTTATTAGGATAATTTCATTTTGTTCCCACGAGTATGGGGGATTCTCATTTTTTTTAGGATAATTTCATTTTGTTCCCACGAGTATGGGGGATTCTCATTTTTTATGAACAAACTCAGTTTTTTCATATTTTTTTTTTCACGTGAGTCCCCCACTCACGTGAAAAAAAAAATCCGAAAAAGAAAAGGTCCGCCCAAGCAGAGCCCCTGTAGCAAATCTTCCTCACGACAAATAAGTTATTTATTTAATTAATCGTCACCAAAAAGCGCTGCGCTTTGGTGTACAGTATACATAGCTCTCGTTTCGTTTCCATTTTGTCTGTTTGACATCCGTGGAACAAGCGATAGAACTCACACGGGTGACGAGAGCCATAATGTAATTTCAGTAAAATATAGGTTATTACTCCGAATCCCACGCGTCAGTAACTGGGCGCGCTGTTTTCGGAGCGGTGGGATTGGTTAGGTTAGGTTTGATTGTATTGAGTTTGTTAATTTTGTGTGGTAAATTACGTAAGTCGCCGCCGGAGGACTAAAAAAAAAACGAAATTAATTAATGTAATTTATTTAATTAAAATTTACAATGAAAACTTATCGCTAGCGACCCGATCGATGGTTGATCATAAAGTGAAAATTCGGCGGTCACGCAGACTGGAACTCGTGGCCCGTGATGCAGCGTCAGCAATTTCGCCATCGCCCACTTTTGTGGGTGTTTGTCCATGCGGTGACTACGTGATTCGATGTCAGCGGATTTAGTATTAGGTATATGTGTAACAGGTATGTAAATAGTTAAGAGTTTAGATGGCATACCAATGTAATGAAAGTCCCGACTCCAGATTAGCATGTATGTGACTGTACACAAATAAAAGTTCTTTTTAGCACTAAAACTGTTTATTGACTGGTTAAGCACAAATACTATTAGATGTTGAAATTAAACTATTTTTACGGATTAGGTATATCACGATTTGGTTTTAATTTTTATGCCCGACGTTTCGAAAGCTTTGCAGCCTTCGTAGTCACGGGTCAGACAGTCTGACCTGAAAAATTAAAACCAAATCGTGATATAATCCGTAAAAATAGTTTAATTTCAATGAATAACATTCACGTAAACCTAAGAAATCATTACTATTAGATAAGTAGAGGTTGAGGTACGACACAAGCGCGGCACGGATATTACGGGGCAACTAGTTCGCCTCGCCAACGCTGTCGCCAGGCGAATCCACATATTTAGCTGATTAGGCAAAACCTGTGTTCCTACAAGTTTATATCAAACAGTCAAGTTGATTGTAGATGAATAATATTATTAAGGTTGGTTTGGTTAGGTTGGGAAGGGTTATGTTTTTTGATCGAAGTCCCGTCGCTGCCGAAGTTAGCCTCAGCAGACGAGATCGGTGTACCACGCCGGTCCAGTCTCCAGGACGAGCCCCTCTAGTATTCTCCGACGGAGTTCCTCATATAGAGACCGTAACACAAAGTGATGCCGCATATCGTACAGGCGTTTGTTAAAGCACCCGTGTCCGGTGAGAATCTGCGAAGTTTCATAACTTGGTGCGACCCATCGCATGCTGAACCTTCCACACACGTCGGGGGAAAACGAATAGAGCTCATTACCCTTCGTCTCCTCCCATCGTTCCTGCCAAAGCACTCTTACAGTGCCCAAAGTTTCGCGCTTCAGTCTGCTCGCCTCCGACTTGGCCACGGATGTACGTGCCACCTAAAGATTCCCATCACGGAGTATCTCCAGATCGGCGGGCAAAATCCCGGCAAGAACTGAGCGCGGCGGTGCTGACCGGCCGGTAGACCATTGTCAAATGCACCAGTATAGGCCGCTGCTAACGGAAAAGTGTGCCGCGAATCGCCTGCACCTTAACTCGCTCGTACCAGCATGCCGCAACATACACAAGGGTGGCGGCAAACGTGCCCTGGTAGAGGATGCGCAGGTCAGGGTATCCAATGCCCAAGGAAAATGCCGACAACACCCCTGTGCATGCCGCGAGAACAGGAGACTCCCGTCCAGTTCCATACCGAGCAAGGTTGCGGAGTTGACCGAACGGATCGAGACACCGTCCAAACGAATGACTGGGGGCCTCTGAAGCTTCCCCTAATAGTCATCGTAGACAACTTGGCAGAGGAAACTCCAGACGATTACGGGCACCTCAGGCGGAGACCGTGCCAAGCAACTCCGTGGCTCACTGGTGCTGGCTGCTGTGTGCACACGCCACTCGCCGATGCTACCGTTTCTGGTGCACAATGTGACATCAACGTTTGATTCTCCGTTAGCCGTGGAGGTCGCCGGTTGGTCCTCAGTATTCGTGATCAAAAGATCACGTGCGGAGATCATTTCCTCAACCGTCGACCTCCTGTGGTTCCCCGGCCCCGCACCTGCTGGACGGTGCAGTGCCACATCGACGAGTGTGCGTTGCAGTCGATTCCCAGGATGATGCGCTTGCCCTTCAAACCGTCCAGTATACGGGTGATGTGGTCGATGTAGGGGTCGATGTGATCCGAATACTTGAAATATGCAGACATGAGAAAGGTGTCCATGTGTGCCACGTGCGCGACGAAACAGGCGCAGGCCGCAAGGATAAGGCCAGGACTTATCCTTGCGGCCATCAGCGCCTGTTCGCTGTCTGCCAATCTTAATTGAACAGCATGGTGGGTTTACGGAGACTTTAAGAGCTTCAAGATAGAATCTGGAGTAGACGGGAGCCCTGTGCATATTGCAGGCGGAGTTGGACGCTCTGTCGGCCATCTCATTGCCCACGATGCCAATGGGGTGGTGAGGTTGGTTAGGTTAGGTGTGATTGTGTTAAGTTTATATCGTTTGTAAATGAATAACATTACTAAGATGGGTTTGGTTAGGTTAGGAAGGGTTATGTTTTTTACTTCGTTCCATTTTTCATTTTGTCTGTTTGACATCTATGACCTGAAAACTGACAGATTATAGAGACAATCACTAAAAATGACTGCTTTTCCACTGCAGTTTCACGAATTTTCCCAGAAAAATTCTGCAACTCCCAACAAATGATAGACTGTAGGGTTGTCCATCGAACTGTAGTCCGAAAACTGTGGGTTACAGATCGTTTCGCGGAGATACAAACACTTTTAGCGGAGAAACTTTTGTCGAAAGAGATTTTCCCGGATTTCTTCGCAAAAACTAAACCAATTAGAATGGGTTGTTCACATCCCGATAGCTGGTCGCAGTGCGCACATTTTGATGTCTAACACTTTAGAGTCTTTGAAATAAACCTGTGTTTCCCGATTTTTGGATACGGAGCGCACGAAAAATGATTCGCTCAGCACCGTGTAAGTGGTGGAGTTGGTTAGGTTTGATTATGTTAAGTTTATATCGTTTGTAAATTAATAACATTACTAAGATGGGTTAGGTTATGACTGTGAATCCCACGCGTCAGTAACTGTGCGCTCTTTTTTCACAGTGGTGGGGTTGGTTAGGTTTGATTATGTTAAGTTTATATCGTTTGTAAATTAATAACATTACTAAGATGGGTTTGGTTAGGTTAGGAAGGGTTATGTTTTTTACTTTGTTTCTTTTTTTTGCATTTTTTTATATTACCCGTTCTGTTTGTTTGACATCCGTGGAACAAGCGGTAGAACTCACACGGGTGTCCGAGAGCCATAATGTAATTTCGGTATCATAGGTTATTATTACTCCGAATCCCACGCGTCAGTAACTGGGCGCGCTGTTTTCTGACCCGTAGGATTGGTTAGGTTAGGTGTGATCGTATTATTAGTTTATATCGTTTGTAAATTAATAACACTACAAAGATGGGTTTGGTTAGGTTAGGAAGGGTTATGTTATATAAAGTTAGCCGCCTGCCACGTGAAGTATTTTCAAACCTAATTTTAGTAAAAATGACTTTGATTTTCACTAACTTCCATTTTAATGTAAACAAAATTGAAACACAACATTAATTAATCTGTCACTTGTAATGTAAAAAAAATTATTATTAAATAAAAAACGTTACTATTGTTAGTATTATTCTAATAAAAGTTAATGCTAATAACTAAGGGATTGGAGGAAGAGGGAAGGTTAGGAAAGGTAGTAGAAAATAATTATTATAAAACTAAAGTGTTACAGGTGTGTTATTGTGTGTATGACTTTTTCGTCTCTGTGGTGAATTGCCATTTTAAGATTATATTCTTGTATCTCCATCGCGGCCGTCACCGCCGCACGCCCTACGAAACGACCGATGGCGTCGTCACTAATATCGCTGTAGTAGACGCAGCTCTCTGTGTGGCGCGACACTGCTACGACAGCATGAGACACACTGTCGTGGAGTTTCAGCCGTTTGGTTTTACTTTGTATGATTATTACCCGTTTGTAGGTTAGTCCTTGGACTCATGGATAGTCAGAATTGTGGATCCTTCTCCCTTCCCATAGCCTTGATGTTGTAGGCACTCTTTTTCCTCTTGGGTTTGAGTGAGGAAAAGTGTTGGGGAGGTTTGAGGGGATCCTCGCATCTGAGTATCTCTCGAGTACTTGACGAGTAAATACCCTTGTACACCTCACTTAGGACATACGCCACGTCAAGAGGGTTGCGGTGTGTACATAGAAGCTCTTGAGTTATACTGACCACCAGGTTAGGCCTGGTGTAAGTCATCAAGAACAAGTTGTTTCTATCTATGTACGGTAGTTGGTTAATATCTCCAATTAGGATGACGTCTTTGCTATAACGGTGAAGGAAAACATCGTGAGGAAACCTGCATACCTGAGAATTTCTTCACAGGAATTTCGAAGGTATGTGAAGTCTACCAACCCGCATTAGGCCAGCGTGGTAGACTAAGGCCTAACCCCTCTCATTGGTAGAGGAGGCCCGTGCCCAGCAGTGGGACAGTAATATTACGGGGCTAATATTAATTTATTTTTTAGGATGACGTCATTTGCCCCTGCGAGTCTGGTAGCCATCACTACAGCCCCAAAGTGATTCATAAGTGCCTCGTCAACGATTAGTCGCTGACATTTGTTAGGCTCCTTGAATCCCTTTACTAAAATTGAGGCTATAGTGCGAACCTTTTGGTTGACTTGGTTACCTATACGGAGTGAGAGTTTTTCTCTCAACTCCTTGGCCTCCTCAACTGTTGTCGTCGCAATGGCATTTCTCTCTGTATTGAAGTTATTAACCACCCACGTAGTTTTACCACAACCGGGGACCCCATTAACCCATTGAAAGTTTGGCACCTTCCAATCCTCCAAGACCGCCCGTATGTCTCGATCGCCCGTAATGGTTTTCGCCATTCCGGGGATCTCGTCATCGAGCATAATCCTGGAGCACCTCGTGGTTACCACAATGGGGTCGTCAGGTGGAGTGACGAAGCGTAGTTTCCCTATCCGTTTAGTCTCGCGCACGTCCTGAGACACGAAGCTACATGTTTTGTTGTAAGCAGCCATGTATGTGCCAGACATGTTGCCCTGATTACCTGGGCTTTGGCGTTGTCATAAATGGCCGCTTCTGCTTCCTCGAGTAACACGTCTAAGAGTTGCAGGTTGTTATACTCATATGTCTGCCTGATCTTGTGGCAGACGTTTGTGTTGACTTGTTTGTTAGCTGCGGTTTAAGAGAGGTAGGATGAGGGGGGAGTGGGTGTGGGAAGAGAAGGGGATTGGGATGTTGTTTAGGAGATAAGAAGTAAGGAAGTAGGGGAGGAGAGGAGTAAAGGGGAAGGGAATCAGTGATGGATAGGAGAAGACGGAAAGAGGATGGTGGGATTTAGGGGGAAAGGACCCAACCTAACGTAACGGGAGAGGTAGGATGGGGGGGAGTGGGAGTGGGAAGAGAAGGGGATTGGGATGTTGTTTAGGAGGTAAGAAGTAGGGGAGGAGAGGAGTAAAGGGGAAGAGAATCAGTGATGGATAGGAAGGAAAGGGGTAAGGAAATGGAAGAGAAGACGAAAATAAAGGATAGGATTAGGATAAGGAAGAAGAGAAGAGGAACACACAGTTTATTATAATATAGTATAGTAAAGTAAAGAGTTCATTATAATATATATATATATATATATATATATATATATATATTTGTCCTAAACTGTATACAGTATAATCTTATATATTAGCAATTAGTTATTAATGTGATGTTAATTATCAATGACTCACCAGTGAGTAATGGTCAGATTAAGCAAATTACATGTTATTTGTTAGACACATTATGGAACAGGGGGTCCACCCCCAGGTGGGATTGGTTAGGTTAGGTGTGATTGTGTTAAGTTTATATCGTTTGTAAATGAATAACATTACTAAGATGGGTTTGGTTAGGTTAGGAAGGGTTATGTTTTTTAAGTCGTTTATTTTTGTTTACCCTTTCCATTTGTCTGTTCAACATCCGTGGAACGAGCGATATAACTCACACGGGTGTCCGAGGGCCATAATGTAATTTCGGTATAATATAGGGTATTACTCCGAATCCCACGCGTCAGTAACTGGTCGCGCTGTTTTTTGACCGGTGGGATTGGTTAGGTTAGGTTAGAATCTCTGAATACATGCGACACATTATGTTAATTATATACTGCCAGTGATTGAGTTATTCATTGGACAGGTTTTGAAACAGGGGGTCCACTCCCCGAGCCATTCGACGCCTTTCAGTAGGCCAACGGTTTTCAGGCGGGCAGGTTGTCAAGACATTTGAGGTGTGGAAGTAGTAGTGGAGCCCCTCGGCCCTTCCGTCCCTGCCCCTGGAGTAGGCCACATTACTATACCAAGATTTATAGTGGCGTCCAATATTAAAATGTATAAAACATTAATCTTGGTTTTACATCAATTTATTAAGTAAAGAAAAGAAAAACGGCACGTTACAATGAATTTTGTAAATGTTAGGTACTGTAAAAACGCGTGCGGTCATCGCGACCGCGCGATGAATATCGACGTAAAGTCTCTAGTGAAGTGTTCTAAAACGTAATGGCCGCCGGGACAACTCGGGAGGCCGAGACCCCTCTATACGCGGGCTGCGGTGGCGTCATCGCGGCCGCGTCCAATCGCGACGGCTAGGAGTGTGGAGGTCACGCGCAGACGGCTAAATAGCGCACGGCTGCGGGGGCTTTGGTTGCAGCGCGCGATATTTGAAATCACTGGCCAGTGTTGTGTGCGTGCTCGCGTTACAAATGTTTAATGATTCCCCCACATAGGACACATTGCTTGAGGTAAGTTTTTAAGGATTTTAATGCATTTGGAATGTTCACCCTGCCCCGCGGCATAGGTATGTGCATCTCCCATCCCCACCCCGTCCCCAGAGGAACCCACAGGCCCAGTCATCAGCTTCCACTACCAGGGAGTCGATGACTGGAACGTGATATAGTTTGTTGATAACATTATTAAGATGGGTTTGGTTAGGTTAGGAAGGGTTATGTTTTTTTACTTCGTTTCTTATTTTTTGCATCTTTTTTTCCGTTTTGTCTGTTTGACATCCGTAGAATAAGCGGTAGAACTCACACGGGTGTCCGAGAGCCATAATGTAATTTCGGTATAATATAGGGTATTACTCCGAATTCCACGCGTCAGTAACTGGTCGCATTGTTTTTTGACCGGTGGGATTGGTTAGGTTAGCATAATGATTTCTTAGGTTTACGTGAATGTTATTCATTGAAATTATCCACCCTGCCGCGCGGCATAAGTATGTACATCTCCCATCCTCACCCCGTCCTCAGAGGCTGAACCCACAGGCCCAGTCATTAGCTTCCACTACAGGGGAGCCGATAGGAACGTCCCCCAGATGTTGTCGGGGTGTGTCCCGGTGACGCATCCTGAGCCAGGGTATCCCCAGAGTTACCGTGTTCAGACCGGTGGCCGGTTACTGGTGCAGTGGCCAGGCTCCGAGAGTCTCCCGTGTCTTGGTGGGATTGGTAAGGTTAGGTGTGATTATGTTAAGTTTGTATCATTTGTAAATTAATAACATTGCCGAGATGGTTTCTTAGGTTTACGCGAATGTTATTCATTAGAATAAAACTATTTTTACGGATACGGATGGAAAACCAAATCGTGATAGAATCCGTAAAAATAGTTTTATTCCAATTACTAAGATGGGTTTGGTTAGGTTAGGAAGGGTTATGTTTTTTACTTGCCTTTTTCGGAGGAGATCACTTATTTGGTCCATGTATGTGCACCCCATTCCTCTTCTAAATCCTGCTTGCACATCCCACATTTTTTCTTCAGTCACATTCATTACTCTATTAATCAAAATCTTTGCATACAATTTACCAACGACATGAAGAAGGCTTATACCTCGATAGTAACGGCATTCTTGCTGTGATCCTTTGCCTTTATATACATAGATCTCAGCCTTAGTGTCAGAGGTTTCGTTTCATTTCCATGTTTTCACATTTTCCATTATTTTTTATTTATCATATAGACCATCGAATATATTAATAAAATTGTTTGATCTGCTGTTTATATCGAACAATGCACAACAAAATTACTGAGATGAGTCAGGTTAGGTTAGGACGGGTTATGTTTTTTTTATTTTCTTGTTTTTGGTCACAGTGCATTTCCCCTTATATAGCACGTTACAATGCCATATGGCTGACCTAGGGGAGTGTTGGATTATCCTTTATACCATGCAGTAACGCTGTCAGAGGGTTTTGTTTCACTTCCATTTTTTTACTTTTTTATTTTCCATTAATTTTCATTCATTTTTCGTTCATCTAAACTTGCCTCATGGTTTATATGTAATTATTATTGACATACTGCTGCTGGTGCTGGGATGAATTTGGCCTAAGGGGCCTTGGGGGGGTAGAGCTTTAGGAGCTCGGGTGGGTTTTTTGGGAGCGTGCGTGCACCCACGATAGCTGGCTGGATGGCCGACTTGGCGGCAGTTGGTGCACGAAGGCGGCTCCGTGCACTGGGTCCTATCTTTGGGACGTGGGCACTGTGCAGTTCCATGATCACCAAGGCACTTGACGCACCTGGCGGGCATGCGACAACGCAGCGACGAATGACCGTAGAATTGGCAGTTGTGGCACTGCCCGATTAATCGTTTGCGGTGGGGGGTCTCCACGGTGAAGCCGCGGAACCCAAGGATGTCGCTGATGGCGAACAGATGTTTGGCATCAGCGGGGGTCTCTAATTCTGCGAGGACCATTTCGTAAGCCTGCTGAGAGGCGTCTGCGCGGGCGGGACGGTGCATTCGGGTAACCCGGACGTAAGAGATGCCTTTCTCTTGAAGGCCTAATATGACTTCGTCGGTCGACATTTCTAGGGGGATTCCGCGTATCACGAAACGATATGTGCGCTCCTCGGGGAGGGCGTAGGTATAGTACTGGATGTTTGTGGAAGCCATCCATTTCGTTAGAGCGCGGTGATCGGCCACCGTAGCCGGCATGACGGTGACCGTCTTATGTTGGCTATTCCATCTGTTGTTTCTCAGGGTGATGCCCTGAGACTGTATTCTCGCGAGAAGGGTGGGAAGGGAGCTGCCTTCCGGGACGCGGATGTTGATCGGGGGAGGTTTTTTGCCCTTTGGCTCAGAGGGAGCGGAGGGTTTAGAGGGTGCGGCTGGTGAGGACGGGGGTGAGGGGGAAGCCGGCGAGTCGGTGTCAAAAGCCGGCGCAGAGGGCGCCGGAGTTGACACCGACACGGCGGTGGCCGAACGCGGCTTCTTCCTCCCGCGTTTCACGGTCGTGAAACCGTCGTCATCCTGCTCGGATGACGACGACTCCGACCGAGACTCGCCAGAGGACGACGAAGCCGCGGGCCTCTTGGTGGATGTAGGTGGGTCGGTTTCCATCGCCGTAGCGATGGCCCCCGAGGGAGCGGTGGGCGAGGCGGAGGGTCCATCGTCCGTTGACGGGCTCTCCGTCTCGTCGGCAAAAAGGTCGGCAGTATATCTTTGAGTACGGACTCAAGACGTGCCCACGCAAGTAGGTTTTCTGCCACCTTCGCAAGGGCCGCGGCACACTTCTTTCGTGACGGGGCCATTGCGAGTGTTGCAGAGTTTGGCGCGAGTGTGTTCCGACGCGGGGTGCGTTCCGCCCGGGAAAGAACACACAAGAAACCGGGCGGCGCTCGCACTGACGTACGGTCGCGGATCGCGGGTCGCGGTGGGGCGCGTGAATTTACGTCCCCGGGTGGGTGTGCCCGGGGCTGAGTATGTGAATGATCCTCCTCGCCGGGTATAGGCGAGGGGGGTGTACTTATAATTAGGTGTGCCCTAAGCTGGTATCCCTTTGCCAATCTTAATGTGCGAAGGGGTTCCTAACAGTCCGTGCACCGTAAGTGGTATTAGTCCGAGGATCGCACACTCAACCGGATACACGGGATGGAAATCGGGATGGGTAGGGTTGAGAAGGCGATATGCGGGGGAAAGAGTGGTGTGCCTCCACTAATTCCTTATCCGCACCCGTCCGGCTTACTTCAGCCCTGAGGGGGCGTGGCGCGGGCCGGGTCACCGCTAGCTTTGGCTTGTTGACACCGTGAGGTTTACCACCGAGCTAATTCCCTGAAGGGGATAATAAACAATATACCGAAATTCGGGCTAATCCCTGTCCTGAAAAGGACGCGGATGGGCCCTTTGTCTGGCAACCGACAAAACAAGGCAGAGCTTTGTTTTATGGTCGGATTACCGAGACGGCAGCGCGGGGCTGCAATCCGACCTAGCAGGTAGGCCGGTAATCGGGTTGTAAAGTCACTGCCTGCAGTGACAATAGGTCCGAGCAACGACCGCTGCCAAGAGCGGAATGTCGGTGGTGAATATTTTTTTTTTTTTTTTTTTTTTTCAGCTGCTTGCCTGACCGAGTCGGCAAATTCAGCCACACCGGTCTGTTGGGAGGGACGCAGGTGCGCTCAACCCATAAAGTTAGGTGACCACGCTGAGGGCAACCCACTAACGGGTTACGAACCTCGGCTCAGGGCGGTCACTGAGAGGGAGATGTTGAAGACATCATCGATTAGGGGAGTGTGGACGTGTTTCCCTAACTATCCATTTCTGTCATCGGCACGCGGGCCGGAACATCGGTCGTGTGGAGTGTGGGAGCGATTTAAGATGCTCGATCTTACGTTGGATGGCCAGAGTGATGGCGTCATCAGGGTCTGACAAAACGGATCTAGGACGTCTCCATTTCGCACGGTCAAATGGAGTATATATTGACGCTTGGCGGACAAGCGTGTTTGGGTGGTGTGTCGCCCGATCGAAGTAGCGTCTGCTAGCCATCTGCATAAAATGCCTGATGGTCGGCAAGTTGGTGTCAACGTGGAGGTCGTGATTACGGACGTACCACGGAGCGTTAAGCGTTCGTCTTAAAAAGACGTTTTGCAGGACTTGCATACGCTTAAGTCGAGCGGGCGGTATGTGAGCGAACACGGGCGACGCGTAAGTCATTATCGGCCTAATACACGTTGTGTAAATCCTAATCTTGTTGCGGGCTGACAACTTGCTCTTTCGGTTTAAGAGAAAATGTAATCGGGCTAACGCGAATGCGGCTCGCGCGCGTACCGCGTTTACATGAGTGATGAAGTTCAGTCTCCGATCAAGGTTGACTCCTAGATACTTGGCGTTGTTGGTCCAAGGGATAGCCTTATTGGCCATAGTGACGGAAGCGTTAGGCGCTTGGGTGAAAATTCTCTTGGTAAAGAGAATTGCCTGACTTTTGGCGGGGTTGACAGTGATTCGCCATTTGCGGAACCACTCGCCGAGTTCATCGGCTGCGGTTTGCAAAATGCGAATCACTTTATCCGGGTCTCTACGTGAAGCGTAGATTGCCGTGTCATCAGCGAAGAGCGCCAGATGGGCGTCCTTCGGTTTAGGAATATCGCTAGTGTATAGCGAGAAAAGAAAAGGGGACAAAGCAGAGCCTTGCGGGACTCCGGCAGTGATGGTGTGTCGGGAGGAAAGAGTTCCCTCCACGCGATATTTGAAACCGCGATTCGACAAAAATTCTCGTATGATGTGCACGAGCTGTGTGGGCACATTGAAGGTATACAACTTGTAGAGCAAGCCGTTGTGCCACACTTTGTCGAATGCTTTTTCAATATCGAAGAAAAGAGCACCGGTAGGGATTCCGCGCCTAAAGTTGGCGTGGATATGCTCCGTGATGCGGAGAATCTGATTCACGCAACTGTGCCTACTACGAAAACCAAACTGCTCTGGAGGGAGCAGATGGTGAAGGTGGGCGACTATCTTGATGCGATCGAGGACGATTCGCTCGTAGAGTTTACCCAGAGCGCTGAGTAAACTGATGGGACGGTAAGAGGAGGGTTCGAAAGCGGGTTTCCCCGGCTTGTGAATACCTATCACAACCGCCTCTTTCCAGACGTCTGGAAAGAGGCTGTTTTGGAACGCTGCATTGAAGATGTCAGCGAGAATTTTAACTAGATGCTCCGGGAGCATTTTCATGACTCTATTTGATATACCGTCACCCCCGGGGGCTTTGCGTCTTTTGAGCGCCTTGATCAGAGAACTGACTTCTTCGATTGTTACCGGCGCGAGTGGGTCGGGCGGTTGGTCGACATCCGGGTCGACGGGTGCCGGGCGCGGACGCGGAACCGGTATCGGTGGCGGCGGGATTGCGTTCCTACTTTCGACAAAAGTGTCAACCGCAACAAGATGCTCTGGGTCAATGGGAACTGAGGTGAGTGAACATTGAGCCTCCAGGCTGACAGCCAGCAGTTCCGCTTTCTCGTCGTCGTCAAACGCCGGGCGTTGATTCGGACGATTGAGCGGGGGCATGGTGACTGTATCGTTCCTCCTGAAGGAACGGCACAACTGCCAGAAAGCCTGGTGAGTTGGATCTAGCTCTGATAAGTGAGTTTCCCATCTCGAATCGACGGCCTCTTGGATGCGACGTTTGGCCTCGCGTTGGAGGAAACGCGTTAGATGCCGTTGATCCGGGGAGGGATTCGTCTTACAGGCCCTCAGCGCGGCGTTTCGCCTCCTCACCACACATTTCACGTCTTCGGGAAGGTGCCAATGGCTAAGCATAGCCTCCGGCACCCTCTCGGAGCTGTCGCTCACGACGTTTTGGAGATGTGCGGTGAAGGAGCGAATCGCGCCGGACGTCTCTTCAGGAGTGACTATGTTGGTCGGGATCGCGGAGAGATCAGGGGATGAGGTGTCCTCGAGCTTGGTGCCTAGGAGACGCCAGTTCGTTTTCACCTTCATCGGTACGTTAGGACCTGTGTCTGTGGGACCGTTTATAGGGACTAGATCTAGGATCACAGGTCTGTGGTCAGAGTCTAACTCTTGTAGCACCTGCATGGAACGCACGCGTAGGCATACGTTCCTCGTAAGCGCTATGTCGAGTATGTCAGGTCGGTGATTGTCGTTAATTGAACTATAATGGGTGGGTTCTGATGGAACTAGAATTTCCATATCAATGGTGTCAAGACAGCGCTCTAGTGCTGCACCTCTGCTGTTGGTAGAGTTGCAGTTCCAGAGCGTGTTCTTGGCGTTGAGGTCGCCCGCCAGAAGGACAGACTCCCCCATGCTCAGTAGGGTCGAGATTTCATTGGAGTGAAGCTCCTTACTGGGTGAGAGGTAAGCCGAGATGATAGTGATCGGCGGATGTCCTGTCATTGCTAGCCTGCAGACTGAAGCCTCAATGTTCGTCAGGTTTTCGGGGGGATCTAGAGGTATGCAGTGCAGGGACCTTTTGAAATAGATTAGGGTGCCACCTAAAGGGCCAGTAGTGCGGTCGTTCCGCACTACTTTGAAATTAGGGATACTAGGGTTTCTATGAGCGGGTTTGAGGAACGTTTCCTGGATGAGGAAAACGTCTAGGTTGTTATCGCGGACAAAGTGTGCGATTTCGGCACATTGGCCGCGAATACCGTTCGTATTGAAGAAGCCCACTCTGAGGGAGCGAGGCTTGGTCCGCGACGGGGGGGAAAAAATGTTTTTATTATTAGCCATCGGAAGGCGTTAAAATTAAGTTAGCGATGTAGGATCGGTGTTCCCTATATAGAATTTCTAGATCAGACACCAGTCTTGCGTCCGGGTGGCCCTTGGCGGCTATTTCCCTTATTTTGTCTGAAATAAGGGTGTAGAAATCGATCGGGGGGTTTAGGATGGCGTCGTAGATGGCATCTACTTCTGCCTTGGAGAGTGAGCGACCCGCCGCGGTAGGGGGTGCAGGGTTTTTAGGGTGCGGCTGGGTTACCCTGGGAGTGTTAGCCCGGGAGGCCGCAGGAGTGGGAGCCGGAGCAGGATTAGGTTTAGGGGTAGGGGTAGGAACCGCGGTGGGTTGGCTGGGAGTGGCCGGGATGGCGGGAGTGACTCCGCCGGGGGCCTGGGTGGTGACTACCTCCTCGGCTTGCTTGCTTGGCGGCTGCCAAGGGTTACACGCCGGGATGGGTGCAGGAATGTATTTGGCCTGAGGGGCCTTGGGGGGTAGAGCTTTAGGAGCTCGGGTGGGCTTTTTGGGAGCGTGCGTGCACCCACGGTAACTGGCCGGGTGGCCGACTTGGCGGCAGTTTGTGCACGAAGGCGGCTCCGTGCACTGGGTCCTATCTTTGGGACGTGGGCACTGTGCAGTTCCATGATTACCAAGGCACTTGACGCACCTGGCGGGCATGCGATAACACAGTGACGAATGGCCATATAATTGGCAGTTGTGGCACTGCCCGATTAAACGTTTGCGGTGGGGGGTCTCCACGGTGAAGCCGCGGAACCCAAGAATGTCGCTGATGGCGAACAGGTGTTTGGCATCAGCGGGGGTCTCTAACTCTGCGAGGACCATTTCATAAGCCTGCTGAGAGGCGTCTGCGCGGGCGGGACGGTGCATACGGGTAACCCGGACGCAAGAGATGCCTTTCTCGTGAAGGCCTAATATGACTTCATCGGTCGACATTTGTAGGGGGATTCCGCGTATAACGAAGCGGTAGGTGCGCTCCTCGGGGAGGGCGTAAGTATAATAGTTGATGTCTGCGGAAGCCATCCACTTAGTAAGAGTGCGGTGGTCGGCCACCGTAGCCGGCATGACGGTGACCGTCTTGTGGTGGCTATTCCACCTATTGTTCCTCAGGGTGATGCCCTGTGCCTCAATTTTAGCGAGAAGGGTGGGAAGGGAGCTACTATCCGGGACGCGGATGTTGATCGGGGGAGGTTTTTTGCCCTTTGGCTTAGAGGGTGCGGCTGGAGAGGACGGGGGTGAGGGGGAAGCCGGCGAGTCGGTGTCGAAAGCCGGCGCAGAGGGCGCCGGAGTTGACACCGACACGGCGGTGGCCGAACGCGGCTTCTTCCGCCTCCCGCGCTTCACGGTCGTGGAATATTATCAAAAGTTCCCCTACATTTATACAAATTCCACGGCAGATTCCAACCAATGAGAGCGTGGTAGGCCATCCCGCTCGCACCAGTGCGCGCCGCATCGCGTCGCCTACTCGCACAATATAAATATCTTCGCGTCCAAGCGCCAGTATTGCAGTGCGTTGATGATCGGCTGCCGGCACGCTCGTCACTCCGGTGTCGTGTTATAGTTCGTTCGCTTTGTAGGGATTATGGGTATTATAAAAACATTTTAACTGAGCAAATGGTAAAGAATAGTCTGATACTTTTATTTTCAAATTATGACACAAGGATAAAAGTGACAGAGTATTCTTAGCCATTTGCTCTTATAGCAGTCACTTGTTTAATGCAGTTTCCCTGCTTATAGCAGTCACTTGTATATTGCAGTTTCCCTGCTTATAGCAGTCACTTGTTTAATGCAGTTTCCCTGCTTATAGCAGTCACTTGTATATTGCAGTTTCCCTGCTTATAGCAGTCACTTGTTTAATGCAGTTTCCCTGCTTATAGCAGTCACTTGTATATTGCAGTTTCCCTGCTTATAGCAGTCACTTGTATATTGCAGTTTCCCTGCTTATAGCAGTCACTTGTATGTTGCAGTTTCCCTGCTTATAGCAGTCACTTGTATGTTGCAGTTTCCCTGCTTATAGCAGTCACTTGTATGTTGCAGTTTCCCTGCTTATAGCAGTCACTTGTATGTTGCAGTTTCCCTGCTTATAGCAGTCACTTGTATATTGCAGTTTCCCTGCTTATAGCGGTCACTTGTATATTGCAGATTCCCTGCTTATAGCGGTCACTTGTTAACTGCTCTATCGGTTCCGCGGGGAACTGACGTTTGCCATACAAATATTTTACGTCCTCGCGTAAATACGTTAAACAAACTCATAGTTGAGCTACTGTTACGTGGTGGGGTTATATTTGAGTTAAGGCGCGTCTCCTGCGCATATTTTTATAACATAACCTCACGACTATATCCCCGAAGGCGTAGGCAGAGGCGCACTAGCCAACCAGTCCACCCACATTTCGCCGAGCTTAGTTCCGTCTCGGATGTGTTAGGGGGCGAGCCTATCGCCATATCGGACATAAATGCCAGACTCCGGGCTGATATGGAAAAATCCAATATCACTTTGCCCTCGCCGGGGATCGAACCCGAAAGGACGGCAGTCGTACCGAAATACAACCACGCCACCGAGGCAGTCAGGCACATATATTTCTCGACACTTGAACTCACTGCTTTTTTATATTTGATTATATACAAAATGTATTATTAGATATTCAATTCGTGTGAAAAAACACCTCATAAGGAAAATAAGCAAGTTCTATTGAAAAAATAAACACATTTTAAATGCTTTATTGCTTTTTATATACTACCATTTGTAATAACTGTATTGCCATAGTTATAAATGTTTTATCTTGCTCTATTGAGTGATGTTGAACATCAGAGGGAGCGAGACAAACTATTAGTCTTTATGTATATGACCATCAATATAATATACCGTAGATGCACAGTTCTTTGCAAATATCCTCCTAAAACGTGGTCTCAGGAATAAAACAAAGAAAAAGATCACAAGTTCTAATTAAATAAACACAAATATAACCCTATGCACGTGTTATAAAGTAGCTTTTTAAACGAAATGAACAAGCGTTCTTAAATTTGAATTTTGAAATTTAGAATTCTATCGGTGTCCGACTGTATGCAAAACGAGTGCTTAAGCACTCCTTTGCGGTCCCATTTTCCGAGCGTCAACTGTGCATCTAGGTAAGTAATATATCGATGTATATGACGGATGTCTGTCTTTAATTATAATTATTCACCAACAACTATAACTGTCAACTAGTTTTTCGACCTTTCTTACTATTGACTATAAAATAGTTGGTATGATCAATCATTAATGGGTTGGGTACATATGATTATGTTTGATTTTATAGACATTGTGTACTCTTCACAACTGCAGGAAAGAGAATCAGTATAATCACGGCACGGCCATTACGTGCGTTGGAAAGGGATAGCAAGATATCTCCAATATGCCCCAACTTCAGGATTTAAAATATGAATTACTGCCTCATTTTTCAATCAATTTCGATTTTACAGAAGGGTTTATTTATTGTTTTATTTGCTATTACATATAAATATGTATGTAAAATCAAACATAGTCAGGTAATTATTTCTTAGGTTTACGTGAATGTTATTCATTGAAATTAAACTATTTTCACGGATTCTATCACGATTTGGTTTTAATTTTTATGCCCGACGTTTCGAAAGCTTTGCAGCCTTCGTGGTCACGGGTCAGGGCGTCTACTACCAAAAACGAAATCCGTAGTTTCAGATGACGGATCGCACGTTTTGGTACTACGAAGTGTTGCGGATCCGCTGACGGATTCGACGACGGATCCGATGTTTAGATTTTGACATTATTGACATTATTACTTTCGTCCGTCCTACTTGACTCTACTATGAAAACAAATGTGACATGAAATACATCGTTTCTTCGTTCGGATCATAATCTCGATTGTACGAAAGCTCCAAGCCTATCGTTTGCTTTTCGTTTTGGTTTCGAAGTCTTCGAAATGGCTAGATTCCTTCTGTATGAAGAATTGTAACTTATTATAAG
Source organism: Clanis bilineata (assembly GCA_036417725.1). Lineage (NCBI taxonomy): Eukaryota > Metazoa > Arthropoda > Insecta > Lepidoptera > Sphingidae > Clanis > Clanis bilineata. The sequence goes on along the minus strand of CM071138.1, from coordinate 7,561,444 downwards.
CTTACGTCTGTATCCCCGAAGGGGTAGGCAGAGGCCCACTAGCGAACTAGGACACCCATATTTCGCCAAACTTAGTTCCATCCTAGATGTGATAGAGGGCAAACCTATCTCCATATCGGGCACAAACAGACTCCGGGATGATACTGAGTAGAAAAACCCAATATCACTTTGCCTGACTCGGGGATCGAACTCGAGACCATACATACTGCTTCCTCCAAAATAAAAGTTTTCTTGGTTCAGAAGATAATTATTACAAGACTACCAACTTGTTAAACAACCGTGGCCAACAATATTCCCAAGTATAAGATACTCAAATACTTGTATAAATACTCTCATGTCTGTTATCCCCAAAGAGGTAGGCAGAGGCGCAACTAGAGCACCTACTTTACGCCAAGGCTTTTTCGGTCTCATGATGTGATATTAAGCAGAAAATTTTGCCCGACTCGGGGATCGAAACCGAGAGCTCAATTCAATAATCTTACTGCTTACACAACACAACTACGCCACTTAAGCACTCAAATTATTATGTATTTAGGAAAATAAAACAACTTTTTAGCAATTTATTTTATTAAGGTCTCTCAACTCCCACTGAATGTCCTCCAGCAACTCCTTGTTTTTAGCTTCAAAGCGAAGGGCGCGATTACGGAGGTCTGCCTGCATCGCTGGTCGCACTCACTCGTCGTAATCTCCTTGAAACTGTTAGGGGAAATAATAAGTTAAATGTTAATTGTTTCAGACTAAATATCGTTATTATTACTCAAAAGAACAATTGCCTACATCAAAGCAGGTTAATGTGTGTAGTTATATAGTTTACGCACACACATTCAAAGCACATGCTATGGTAATGGGTAACAATAGGTGTTCATGCATTGATTGTAAAGTGCATCATAATATTATTCTAGTAAGGATATATATTATCTTCTTCCACTGCTGCACAGTTTTCATTGCGCCCTCCATGCTATTAAGGTGGGACGTCAAGGTCTCCCACAACCGTTTTGATTTAGCCCGCTCCTCCAGGCTATGCACAAACCCACGACCGAGACAGGGTTTTCCGTCATAAATTATAATAACGCCTACATCTGCACGCTCGCTACAGTCATCTTGAACTGAAATGTTTTGAAAAATAGTCAAAAACATTATACGTTAATGTTATGTAAGTAATGATCATTTTTAATCGTTCAAAACACAGAAGTTGCATTTTGTTACACAGTAACTGCATTTAATGCAATGGATCATTCGTTTAAAGGGAATAAATAACACTTTTATAATTAATTTACCAACACATACTTGACCAACACAATGAATTCTTCTAGTCAACTTGTCAGTGTCAATCAAAAATTAAAAAATGTCAATATTCCACAGATTAATCATAATGCAATAGACTAGGGCAGATTGCAAAATTAGCAGAAATATTAAATATTTTATATTCAATAATTATTTCGAAATATGAAATGATATACTTATTACATAAAACCTAATTATAGATCTATTTTATATGCATTTTTCATAAAAATGTCACAATTGGTAAAAAATTACGGTTTTTGAAGATATACCTCCCTAATCCGACACAATATGTTCATTCGAATGATTGTTTATGGCTCCGAAGCCAACGGTGACGGATCCGAAGTAATTTGGTAGTAAGGTTAAATAGGAAGTTCGTCGTTTCTTCGTTTTCGGCCGACGTTTCGGCGATCGTTTTTGGTAGTAGACGCCCAGAATCGTGATAGAATCCGTAAAGAGTTTAATTTCAATCATAGTCAGGTACCCAATTATAACTGCCAAAATATTGATGACATGTTATTTGCGTCGTTATATGTAATTGAGCGTTTGTCATTCCAGAGTATAATTGCTAATCACGGACGAATAAAAAAGATGGGCGGAGCGGACACGTAATGGCGGCGACTGATCGAATGAGCCGAAAACCCTGCTTCACTTTCAATGTTCATAGCGCTTCGTCCATCTTTTTTTACGTCCATGTTGCTAATGTTATTTTGTTACTGTTTTATGAATAAATGAATATTGAATTGATTTTTTTTCGTATTATTTCTTTTATACCTTAGAAATGAAAAACACTGCCTCGGTGACGTGGTTGGTTTCGGTACGACCACCGTCCTGAGGTCTCTGGTTCGATCCCCGGCGAAGGCGGTGATATTAGATTTTTCCATATCAGCCTGGAGTCTGGGATTTGTGCCCGATATGGCGATGGGCCCTATCACATCTGGGACGGAACTAAGCTCGGCAAAATGTGGGTGTACTAGTTGGCTAATGCGCCTCTGCCTACCCCTTCGGGGATACAGGCACGAGCTTATGTTTATGTATGTGAAATAAAATAAAATCTTAAAAGGATAGGTTGATATATCTTATCCTAGTTAAATACAATTTGGTTGTGGAAATATACAACAATACATCATAAACAAATGTTTTTGTGGCACAAACAATAGAACTCATAGAGGCATCCAGAATAAAATGCTGATCCAAACTCCCTTCGATTCCTTTCAAGGTCCCAAACTGGGAATGGAACCGGGGCCAATGTGGTTTCATTCTGAAAAATACAAAAAAAATTATACTGCCTGCCTCGGTGGCGTGGTTATAGTTCGGTACGACTACCGTCCTGAGGTCTCGGGTTCGATCCCGGGTTGGGCAATGATATTGGATTCCATATCAGCCCGGAGTTTGGAATTTGTGCCCAATATGGCGATAGGAACGGCTATCACATCTGGGACGGAACTAAGCTCGGTGAAATGTGTGTGGCCTCTGCCTACCCCTTCGGGGATACAGGCGTGACCCTAAGATACCTACTTACCAAATTCTGGTGGACTATTTTGTGGTGGTGAAGATTGGAGACCCCGGGACGACAACAGAGACTGGGACAATCCACAGCTGTTTGTTCTCTATAAAAATAAATAAACAATAATAACGACCTACAGGCCCACACATAGTCCTGACCCCACACTAAGGGCGACTTGCACCACTATTACTAACCTACAGTTAGTCCTAACCTCAAGTTAAATTGAAAATGAAATATATGAAGGGCATGTAATTCATTACATGTAATGTACTACATGCAATTACAGATAATAAATTATGACATTTAATTAATTACATGTAATGAATTACATGTCCTTCATATATTTCTATTTCAATTTAACTTGAGGTTGGGACTAACTGTAGGTTAGTAATAGTGGTGCAAGTCGCACTAAGATACCCCTTTATTCATAATAACTTAGGAGAGCATAATAAGACCGTAATAATACACTTCATAAAAACTGTATTCATAATAGTTCAATAGCGTTAAAACATTCCAACATTCGATAGTGAAAACATGGCCGATTCCGAACAGCTGTTTCAAGTTTGATATTCTTTCTTAATGATATTAATTTTGTTATAGTCTAGGACCCCATCTAAGATGGATAGATATTTTTTATTAATTGTTTGGAAACAATAAATAAAAAATATATAGCCAAGACTTCCTATTTGTTCCGAAGCTTGCCAGAGATAAAAATAATATTTTTTCTGTAACCAGCAACATTGTATTCGATAAATATATATTAGTTCTCTTTTTGCTAAACTAGGCAAAAGTAGGGTTATGCTTTTGATAAGACCAAGATTTCATTATGAATAAGTAAGTCTTAGTTAAGATAGAGTCTTCCATTCCCTCTTTTTAGATCGGCAAGTTTTGCCATGATTTTTTTGTGTCTTGGTTGTCTATGGGCGGTGGAGATCACTTACCATCAGGTGACCTACCTGCTTGTTTGCCAGTCTCTGCTATAAAAAAAATGTGATTCACCAATAATCAATGAAATCTGTACCCATGGTAATACTCTTGAAGAGACTTGGATGGCTGTAATTTCTCTCTGGATGTTGACTTTCTTTTTTCTTTCAGTGGTAGAGAGGTATCTGTAATTAATGTAAATAATTGTCTATAAGCTTAAGGGAAACTCTAATCTTTATTTAACCAACTGCTTGGAACGAGGGTAATGTTCTTCCCAGTAATTTATATACATATACATTTAATCCTAGGATTTTTCATAATGGCCACAATCCAGAGCTAATTACGTATGGATTATGATACATGTAGGTAGTACAATATATTTATATGTTGTCTGCCTACCCCTAAAGCCTACGGTACCTACATATGTAGGTAAGATAGAAATAAATGAATTTACATATTTGTTAAAAAAGCGAAGTCGTATGGAATCCAAGGTAGAGATTTATAAGTTACTATGATTTAGTTTACGATCGTTTCGATACTTACCGTTGCTATCTGCTATTGCAAATAAGTTTCTGCACATTATTATCATGTAGCGATATTTATTATTTATTCAAAATCACGAAAGATTAAACTCGGACTTCCATTCCAAGTTGAAAATAAACGAAATGAATGAAAAATAGGAATTATTGAATGAATGCCAAATGACGATTACAGATAACATACGGGATGAGTGAATGACTCTTCAGTTTCGACTATAGGTGACCTTCTCGTATTGTTACAAATGTAACGTTCCATGTACAAAATACCAATCAATATTTCTTGCATAAAACAAAGAAAGCCATATAGTTTTAGGTTGAGTTAAAAAGAATAAGACATATTATGGTTAATATTACAATTTTCATCACTTTGGGCTTTGGAGTTTGATTTTTGACAGCTCTTTGTTATTGTTTTGAATCGAATTTATTACACGATTTTTCGCTTAAATTGCGTTATGTCTTCGCAAAATGAAGAAGAAAAGTCTCTACTTCCGCATCACGTCCAACAGCCTCTTTGTACAACGAGATTAGCGTATAGACAAGGTCGAAAATTAACTGCTGTGAAAGTATGTAAATCTTTCCTGTATATTCTCATTTATAGATTATTCTTGAGACTTATAATAAAAGACTTCTCTTATAATAATATAGGATTGGTGGCCCCACTATGGCCAAGGATAAAACGTATTCATTAGCAGTTTTGTGTACAGATTAGACCAAAATTATAGGTTAAGTACTTTTTTTAAAATTATTTAACAGACATGATAATCGCTCAGAGTCCCGACAATGAGGTGACTCGCTCCGTTATGAGTCGGTGACTGGTGTATATCAACCAAAGACATTCAACAGTATATAGACGACAACAGCACAAAACTTGTGATCCAAAAGTTATGACCTAGTCATAAGTCGCTCAGTTTATTTGAAATATACGCGCGCCAGGTGGGCCAGCGTAATAATATTGAGAGAATAAACTTGTCTTACGTGATTCTTAACCATTCACTAAATATTCTAGGGTGAAAATGGTAATAATCACCCTCGCATTGTAATAAGTTGATGGCGGTACTGAAGTTTGAGATCAATTTCTTTGTATGGAAACTTGCTTGATAGCCCCTACAGCGTCATAGTTATGATAGGAACTTTTCTGGGATCCTACCTGAATGTGAGGTCAGCATAATTTTTTCTTCAAAAATTTTACAGGAAGACTGGTTTAGTTTTTGCGACCTGACGTCTAGCCATCTTGGGGAACTGGTGCCCAGGATATAAGTATGTATAGCACACCACCCGACCTGGGAATCGAATCCAGGATCTCTCAGTTTATAGCCCTTATATATTGCCACTAGACTAAGGAATTAAGTAAATAAATGACACCCAACAGTCACACACATAGTCCTAACCCCAAACTAAGATACTAGTCTTGTGTCGTGGGTATCACGAACTACGAGAGACAACACTCACAACACCCAGAACTGAAACAAATATCTGTCTCATTGAAACATTTGTCGGTGAGATAATCAAACCCATGGCCTCTCGCCTCACAGCCAGTTAGTCATCTGCTGCTCCACAGAAGCTGTCCTATGAACTGGAACGGAATAGCTTTGAGTGGTAGAGCCACGCTGTAGACAGTAACGTCTACAGCACGAATGGGCCGGCTCGACCGGTTAGATACCACTGTCTCACAGAAAACCGACGTAAAGTGGCGGCTTGCTGTCGCGTTTCGTTCGGTAAGTGAGATTTCCGGTGGCCCATTTCCCCCCTCCCTTTCCCAATTCCTTTTCCCTCCCCTTTCATTCCCTCCTTTTAGGTTGGCAACGCAGCCATGATTCTTTTTGTGTCATGTGTGTCTATGGGCGGTGGAGATCACTTACCATCAGGTGACCCATCTGTTCGTTTGCCAATCTCTGCTATAAAAAAAAAAAAAAAAAAAAAAAAAAAAAAGCTGGAATTATAGTTATGATAATATTCTTTCTTTCTACTGGCCCTTATCCCACCTTAATGTGGGGTCGGCGCAACATACTTGAAACATGTTGCAGAAAGGATTTGGCTTAGTTCTTACGATCGGCTGCCTGCCTGACGTCAACCCTATCTCAGGTCCCGGGCAAATTTAATCCAAAAATTCGTTTGGACCTAGGAATCGAACCTAGGACCTCCCGGTCCACAGCCCATATATGCTGCCACTAGACCAAGGTGGCGACTGTAGCAATATGATTATTTCATGACAGAAATATTGTTTCAGGTATACACCATTAATGATGAATCAGTACATCTCCTAATCTTCGGAGTACCCTCACTAAACTTACGTAGAGAGACAAAATACCTCTTCTGCAAATTCGGTAAAGTATTACAGTTCAATATCACAGAACATACATCTGAAGCATTCACAGAGACCTATCACGCGTTATATGAGAGGCTACAGTCTGCGAGAATTGCTAAAAAAATGCTGGACGGTAAGAATTTTTATGGAGGCCTGTTACATGTATGCTATGCTCCTGAAATGGAGAGTTTAGAAGAAGTAAGAAGCAAGCTCATGCTGAGAAGAAGAGAGGTTTATAATAGGTTAAAGAATAAAGAAGTTAATGAACAAAAGATTGCAGAAGTTGAAGAAATGAGAAGTAACAATGAGAAAGATAGAGTTGTTGAAAATTGTGAAATTAATGAAGTAAAAGACAATATAAATAATGATACAATGAAAATGAACATGGCTGAGGTAAACATAATATCATTTGGCAACAAAAGAAAGAAAAAGGTTAAAGAAAAGAAGGCGACTGATATGGGTGTAGTTGCTGATAAATGTGCGATTATTAATGAAGTAAAATACAATGATATAACAGTCAAAATGAATATGGCTGAGGCTAACACATCATTCAGTAATAAAAGAAAGAAAAAGGTAAAAGATGTGATAGAGGAAAAGAAGATAAAAGATATAGACATAGTAGATTGTACGAATGTACAGAATGAAACTGTAACAAATATTTATGAAGTTTTAAATGAGAAAGTGGAAGTAAGAAAAATGCCACAGAAGTGTTTGAATAAAATTGTGTTTTTTAATAAATAATAAAGTATTTTATTCTTCTTCAGTGTATTCTTCTCCGGGCATTTCTTCTTGTTCGTCAAATTCTCCATCATCAACACCGACTTCCTGTAATATTTACTGTGAATATTTTAACAATTCCATGATTTTTTGTAATGTGGGATAATTCCGTGGCAAATATAATTTTGCGTAATAGTATAGGGACCATAAATGTATTAATTAACAGCTTCTAACAAATAAGATGAAGCATGTAGTTATTTTGGGGGAGGCCTATGTTCAGCAGCGGACGTCCTATGGCTGATGATGATGATGATGATGTAGTTATTGTGTAATTTTTTTTAACATTAATTCTGGAGAATCATGAATGCACTAGGTTTTTTGGCGGGAATTCTGACAGTGTAGTCGACCACTCAATTTATTCATAACGTATTATACAGTTCTTATTACAATTGGGTATTTGACTAATATTATTAAATTAATTTTATATGAAATTTACTTCGTCTAAATATAGAACAGAAAAAAAAAATATTCTCAAAAATAAAAGTTATAAGCCTTTGAAGTTTAACCTTCAAACTGCGGGAAAGAGAAGTATCAGTACAATCACGTCACGCCATAACGGTACGTGCGTTGGAAAGGGATAGCAAGATATCTCGAATATGCCCCCACTCCAGAATTAAAAATATGAATTACTGCCTCATTTTTCAACCAATTTCGATGCAGTTTTTACAGAAGGGTTTATTTTTTGTTTTATTTGCTATTACCAAAGACTTCTATGTATTTACTAGACACGCTGTTTCGAAGTAAAATTGTGGCACATTACAGCGAGTGTTTGACGTTTCACGGCTAACGAAAAGAGCAGATTTCTATAGTGAGTTGAGGTCGATTAACAGAAACTTAGGGTGCACATTCTATGTACCGAACAGCCAGTCTAGTAGTATACATAGAAGTCTTTAGCTATTACATATAAATATTTGTATAAAATCAAACATAGTCAAGTACCGAATTATTATTAAAAACTGTTATTTTTTTCACCATACCTCATACTGTTGGTATTCTGAGACCAAATCGTTCATGTTACTTTCAGCTTCTGTGAATTCCATCTCGTCCATGCCTTCACCGGTGTACCAGTGGAGGAAAGCCTGAAAATATTAACTACATAATGATGGCGTCGGTAGTGTAGCGGCAATGTGCGTCTTACGGCCGGTTTCAATAAACGATCTCAGTTTAGAGTGCATATAGATCGCGATTATGAACCAATCAAATCAAATTATTTGACGGAGTCATGTTCAAACTGTGTTCTTATTGGCTACATTTTGTAATCTATCTGCACATTCGAACTGAGATTGTTTATTGAAACCGGCCGTTACGAGTTACGACTACCTCCTGAGGTCTCGGGTTCGCAGTGGCGTGCAAACCATATAGAGGCACTATAATCTAAGCTATTCGACACGTAATGGCCGCGACTGATCGAATGAGCCGAAAACTGTGCTTCATTTTGAATATTTCTAGCGCTCCGTCCATCTGTTTTTTACGTCTGTGCCTCCGAACCCCAGATTGTGGAATAAGGGCAGGTTAAAAGAATCGAATACAAACACTTTATATTGAAAGATAGGAGTGGTAGAGCCACGCTGTAGACAGTTACGTCTACAGCACGAATGGGTCGGCTCGACCGGTTTGATACCACTGTCTCACAGAAAACCGACGTAAAGTGGTAGGTTGCTGTCGCGTTTCGTTCGGTGAGTGAGATTTCCGGTGGCCCATTTCCCCCCTCTACCTTTCCCAATCACTTTTCCCTTCCCTTCCATTTCCTTTTTTTAGGTTGGCAACACACCCATGATTCTTATTGTGTCTTGGGTGTCTATGGGCGGTGGAGATCACTTACCATCAGGTGACCCATCGGTTCGTTTGCCAGTCTTTGCAATTAAAAAAAAAAAAACTTGAAAATCGTCCATATGCCGGATTTATCGCGTAACAAAATGCGACAAAATTGCGTAGCTCCTATCAAACATTTAAAATATATTAGCATCCTCACCTTCCTCCTAAACATGACGGTAAACTGCTCGGAGATCCGTTTGAATATCTCTTGTATAGCAGTAGAGTTACCGACGAACGTGGCCGCCATCTTGAGACCTCGCGGCGGGACGTCACACACAGCGACTTTCACGTTGTTAGGGATCCATTCCACGAAATAACTGGAAGAGAAGAAATCTTGATCAAGTAGCATTTTTGGCTGGTGGTAGGATTGAAATAAAACTATTCTTACGGGTTCTATCACGATTAGGTTTTAATTATTATTCCCGACGTTTCGAAGGCTTTGCAGTCTTCGTTGTCACGGGTCAGACTGAGGTGTCATTTTTGTGTTGTCATAGTTTTATTTCAATGTATAATATTCGCGTAAACTTAAGAAATCAGTATGGTGGTAGGATATTCGTATCCAACCGGATGGCGACCACCTTACACATGGTGCTAAAACCTGCCATAGTGACCCACACTCCTTGTGTGGATCACGTTCCATCAGCCAGTGTACTTCCGGTTCTTACGAGGGGCTTGCGGCATGACTTGATGGTTGATGGTTTCTATGGAGGTATTCCGCATTCCTGTATCTGCATCGGTCATCCGCCTGTCTTGTCGCAAGCCCCTCGATTTGCTTCCCTCTTCGGATTTGGAGAGTGAAGAAGCATAAATAGGCCGGCATGATTCTGACGACCACTGATAAATCCATTGTTTGTCAGTGGTCGCTAGTTTTTAGACTGCACTACGCTTACCATCAGGTGCAGTGTAGTCACTTTGCCGTGCATGGATAAAAAAAAGCATGTCAGTGAACCGGGAGGACCTGGGTTCGATTCCCTCAGTGTTTCAGTAACATGATTTACCCGAGACTAGATCCAAAAGGGTTTAATATGAGGTTAAATCCTACATCCAGGAATTTGTGCCCGATAAGGCGATAGACTCGCCGCCTATCACATTTGGAACGGAACTAAGCTCGGCAAAATGTGGGTGTTCTAGTTCGCTAGTGCACCTCTGCCTGCCTCTTTGGGAATATAGGCATGAGCTTAACAAGAATTTCGACATGTGAAGTCTAAAACCCTGACTATAATGTAGTGGACAATGGACTAACCCCTCTCATTAGTAGAAAAGGCCCAACATCAGAAGTGGGATAGTAATATTATACAGCTAATATGTATTGTGTTCGATAGCTGTGTCGAATGATGTATTCTTTTAGTGTCTTGGATGTCTATGGGCGGTGGAGGTCACTTACCATAAGCTGACCCATGTGCTCGTTTGCCAATCTCTGATATTAAAAAAATGTATCGTTTCATATTAGTTGCCTTCTTGGTCTAGTGGCAGCATTATGGGCTGTGGACCGGGAGGTCGTGGGTTCGATTCCCAGGTCGGGCAAAGCGAATTTTCTAATTTAATTTGCCCGGGACTGGATCCCTCAGAGGGGGTTGACGTCAGGCAACCGGTCGTAAAATATTAGCCAAATCATTTCTGCGACATGCATGAAAAAGTGTGTTGCACCGACCCCCAATAAGATGGGATAAGGGCAGGTAGAAAGAAAGTATCGTTTCTTATTGCATATCTTACCTAGAGTTCTTATCCTGTACACTCAGCATCTGCTCATCGACTTCCTTCATGGACATCCTGCCTCTAAATATAGCTGCCACGGTGAGGTACCTTCCATGTCGAGGATCACAAGCCGCCATCATGTTGATGGGGCTGAACATCTGTTGTGTGAGCTCTGGGACGGTAAGAGCGCGGTACCCCTGGCTGTTACGAGCGGTTAGGGGGGCGAAACCTGGTGGTAAATTGGTAAACTGACAGAATTTGTATACAATATAAAGGAGAGTCTTCTATACTGAAACAATACTCAAAACATACATAGTCACGCCTGTCCCCGAAGAGGTAGGCAGAGGCGCACTAGCGAAATAGAACACACAGATTACACAGAGCTCATTTCCGTCCCATATGTGATAGAAGACCTTATCGGCATATCAGGGAGAAATTCCAGACTCCGGGTTGATACTGAAAAATCCAATATCACTGCCTTTACCGGGGATCGAACCCGAGACCTCAGGACGGTTGTCGTGCCGAAATATAACCACGCCACCGAGGCATTCCAATAAGTTTCATCATATGAATCATTGTAAAAAGCGTGGAGTGCGGAATGCTAAATGTTACAAATATTCTATTGATAGCTATTTATAAAAGTAAAGCAGGTAATTTTAATAATGTGAAAGCAACCCGCTATTTATAAAGATTTATATCGCTCTAAAACAAACATTTTATTTAAAAACAATATTTTAGGGTGGTAAAGCCACGCTATAGACAGTAACATCTACAGCACGAATAGACCGGCTCGACCGAGCAGATACCACACACATTCAAGGTCGGTTAACATTAAATTATTTAGTTTTAATATATGTACCTGGCATGAAGAAATGTAGTCTTGGGAAGGGCACCATGTTGACAGCCAGTTTTCGTAAGTCCGCGTTAAGTTGTCCCGGGAAACGCAGGCATGTGGTCACCCCGGACATCGTCAACTGCACGACATAAAGTATATTTTTCGATCCCTATTTTTTTGTAGTGAAAACTTCTTTACGCGCGCTGAATACTATTTTATTATTATAGTCTTAAATAAGTCGCCTCCTCGGTCTAGTGGCAGCATATATGGGCTGTGGACCGAGAGGTCCTGGGTTCGATTCCCAGGTCGGGCAAAGCAAATTTTCTAATTTAATTTGCACGGGACTGGATCTCTCATAGGGGGTAGACGTCAGGCAGGCGGCCGGTCGTAAAAACTAAGCCAAATCCTCTATGCAACATGCTTGAAAAAGTGTGTTGCGCCGACCCCACATTAAGGTGGGATAAGGGCAGGTAGAAAGAAAAAGTCTTAAATAAAACGTTAGCACGCCACATACAGCCCCTTACCTATAAAAAATTTAAGTACTGCTTATCTTTAACCATAGGTTGTAAGTTTCATTTTTAAAACAATGTAACACAAGGAAAAAGTGACAGGTTATTCTTAGCCAAAAGATAACCATACATTTTTATAAGTAAGGCCCACTGTCTTATTCTCTATACTGAATGAGAGTATGCGGCTGGTGCGTCATGCTCTGTCATGTAACGCTGGCCGAGCGTGTATAGTGATGCGTGGATTATATCTCTTGTTCCCTCAGTCGATTCGAGCCGAGTTTACCCGAACGAGCGTTATATAGCTGAGTGTGACGACGCATTAGCTTGTGGCGACATCTCTGAATCGCGATGGTAGACATTAGAGCAGACGTTGCATATATACAACCTCCGAAGGTCTACCATTGGAGGGGCCGCGGTGGTCAGGCACGACACCTGCCTGACTAGTAGATCTCCCTTTGGTGGAGGAACACATGTCACACGTTCCTCTACAAGCTGTTTCATAAAAAAATTCCCAATATTAATTAAATACGTCACCGATACAAGATGGTTGAGGTCTCCATACGTCGGTGAAGCGAGTCGCAGCGTCCTGAAGCAGATGTCGTACAGCGCTTCATTGTCTATGCAGAACGTTTCATCAGTGTTCTCCACCAGCTGGTGAACTGACAGAGTCGCGTTGTAAGGCTCTACAACTGTGTCTGATACCTGTAGTGGTGGAATGATCGTGAGTAAAAATAAAAGAATGATCCAATCAAATCACGTCATTTGACCAGCGGCCTGAGCAGGAAAATGTCTGACAACTTTAAATGTATTTCAGCTCGATGCGCGTCTAAGAAATTTGTATGAAATATTAACCAAACGTCATCAGTGCGCAGCGAACTCGAATACATTTACATTTACATTAGTTTTTCGTGCTCGGGCTACAGGTCATGTACAAACAAATGAAAATCTAGATTTTTAAGTTAAAATTGGTATCCCAAGATAGGCTTAGCCTAGTTTGGGTACCCCTGGCAACTAGGTTTTATTTTTGTTTTATTTAAAGGCTGGTAGGTTGGAGGTGTACCCTCGCTGTACTGCGGGGCTTTGTTTTAGTGGTGGTGGTTGTGACTATGTCATCATTTTATTTCTCACACAGGTGACGTGATGACATGTGGCACTTATTATTATAGATTGTTGCCATTGGGACGGGAGGTATTTCTGAGTGGTAGAGCCACGCTGTAGACAGTAACGTCTACAGCACGAATGGGCCGGCTCGAACGGTTTGATACCACTGTCTTACAGAAAACCGACGTAAAGTGGCAGCTTGCCGTCGCGTTTCGTTCGGTGAGTGAGATTTCCGGTGGCTCATTTCTCCCCTCCCTTTCCCATACCCCATTACCCTCCCCATCCATTCCCTCCTTTTAGGTTGTCAACGCAGTCATGATTCTTTTTGTGTCTTGGGTGTCTATGGGCGGTGAAGATCAATTACTATCAGGTGACTCATCTGTTCGTTTGCCAATCTCTCTAATATCCATATCGTATCATATAAAATAATAAAATAAAAGAATGATCCAATCAAATCACGTCATTTGACCGCGTCATGTTCAAACTTTGTTCTTATTGGCAAATTTTTGTTAGCTATGAGCACATTCGGATTAAGGTCGTTTATTGAAACTGGCCGTTGAAAGCATATGAAACGTACCTTAGGTGAAGGCATGACGCTAAATGTATTGACGATACGATCAGGATACTCCTCTCGAAGCTTGCTGAGTAACAACGTACCGAGACCAGATCCGGTGCCGCCACCCAGCGAGTGAGTTAACTGAAATCCTGCAATTACCCACCATGCTTAATCTATACAAATAAATAGAATTGGAATGTCTGTATGTAATTTCAAATGAACAGATTTTCACTAAGGCTGAGATCTATAGAGCGAACTTCGCCTAAGTCTGAGTCAAAGAAACGAACTCAGTGAAGACTTGGATTTTTTTACATCAAACTAGACTAGTTCGAGCTATTTTTTACAAGAAAAACAGACTGACATAGACTAAGCAATGATTTTCTCGTAAAAAATGGTCCCAGTCATTCTAAAGTCAAAGTTATGCTAAGCTAGTGTAGTGATTTCGGATAATTGTCGGGATTTAGTACAAGATATTGAAGAGTAGTACGTTAGTTATATTTATTTCAACTACCCTCTGAGTAATTAATAATATTTGTAGAAGGTATTTCTTTATTAACTAAAGCAAAAGGTATAAAAGAGCGGGAGCTATCATTATTGAGTTAGTCTCCCTTTGGAGCTGGAAGTGTACACAACTAGTTTGAGATATACGGTAAAGTTGTGTAGCGAATATAGTGCATATGCACTCTTATATAAGAGGCACGTTTTGACCAAGTCTTTTACACTAGTTCAGGCATAGCAAGGTTTATACGTTACTTATATCAAAAAATCATTTTTCTGTGTCTGTTTGTTCCGGCTAATCTTTGAAACGGCTGGATATGTTTTGACGGGACTTTCCCTGGCAGATAATTGATTTTATGAGGAGTAACTCAAGGCTGAATTTAAAAAATAATTTATCCCGGTAAATAATTTTCCACGCAAACGGAGTCGCAGGCAACAGCTATGTACTATAATATTATTCAAATTTGTTTGTTTGTAATTAATAGGCTCAAAAACGACTGGACTGATTTTAATAATTCTTTCACCAATGGAAAGCTACATCATCAGAGAGTAACATAGGGTAATTTATTATATTATATTATATTCCGGAAAAATGTAACCCACGTGGGATATCCACGCGAACGAAGTCACGAGGAATGGTGTAAGTAAAACAGTTGTATTTACCTTGCAGACAATCGCAAGGTTCTGCTTCCTTCCTCACGACGTCCATCACAGAGTCCACGAGCTCAGCACCCTCAGTGTAATGACCTTTAGCCCAATTGTTACCTAAAATAATCAAAGAAAATTAAACTGGAGGATTATCGCTTACGATGGCATTGTCACGTTTTGAGGAAACTAAAGGAGTACGTTGATCGCAAGTGTCTGGACTAGATTGCATTCGGGGTGCGTCCCCCTGGTCCAAAAGCGATGGCTGGACATTTTGGAGGATATGAGAGCCAATGGTCTCACTATAGAGGATGCTCAAGACCTGAAGTGAAAGCGGAAGTAGGAAGGCGGAATCTGATATTAGACCGGTATAACTCCTGGCAGAAACAAAGAATCATATTTACATATACTAGAACCCCAAATCTACATACATACATAAGCTAGTAGGTAGCGGCGAACTAAAGAACTAGAACATCCACCACGCCGTTTACATTTCCGTCCAGGATGTGATAGACGAACCTATCTTATATAGTTCTGAAGTCCCGGATTCGATCCCCGGTTCGGGCAAGGTGATATTGGATTGGAATTTATGTTATGAATTTATATATATTATACATATCGAACATTAATTCCATATATATATAATATGGATGCAGGCCAACAGGTCGATCTGGAAATCTTTGGGGGAGGCCTATGTTCAGCAGTGGACGTCCTATGGCTGATGATGATGATGATGATGATGTATAATAGTTGAATGAAGGATCAGTGTTATTGGACAATCTAATACAATTGTACTTTTTCTTTATCGAGCACTGATATATCTCTCTTTATGTAGTCCAGTAATACCAAATTTTCTTTTATTTCTTTAATTTCATAAGGCGATTGGTTATTTTATCTATTAGGTTATCTTTGGGAGGCCTATTTTCAGCGGTGGACATCCTAAGGCTAATGATGATGATGATGATTAGATAAGCTCGACGAAATTTGGGTGTTTTAGTTCGCCTCTTCCTACCCTAGTAGAGAAAACCCGTGTTCCGATATCAGAAGTGGGATGGTACCAAATATTACAAGGCTACCTTTATTATGAAGTCTTACCTGCTCCACTTTGTCCAAACACATAGTTGTCAGGTCTGAACAGCGCTCCATACGTTGAGGATCTGATGGCGTCCATAGTTCCTGGTTCCAGATCTACAAGAACCGCTCGCGGCACGTAGCGTTTACCTGGAACAATTGACTCCTTGGTATAAATGTTCTCACAAAAAGCATGCCATAATGTCATTTGGGTAGTTTATCTTTTACATCTAAAATGCCTCGATGGCGTGGTGGTATTTCGGTACGACTACGGTTCTGAGGTCTCGGGTTCGATCCACGGGTCTGGCAGAGTGATATTGGATTTTTCCATATCAGCCCGGAGTCTGGAATTTGTGCCCGATATGGCGATAGGCTCGCCCCCTATCACATCTGGGACAGAACTATGCTCGGCGAAATGTGGGTGTTCTAGTTCGCTAGTGCGCCTCTGCCTACCCCTTCGGGGATACAGGCGTGAGATTATGTATGTATGTTGTAATATTTGTATTGGAAACAATATAAATTCAAACAGTCAATCATCAGCCTCCGTGGCGCAGCGGGCGAGTAGCCGGCTGTGAAGCGAGAGGCCGCGGGTTCGATCTCCGCACTGAGACAAATGTTTGTATGGCCTACATATATTTGTTTCGGGTCTGGGTGTTGTGAGACCAAAAGTCTCTCTAGGTTCCTGATACCCACGACACAAGACTCGATCTTAGTGTGGGGTCAGGACTATGTATGTGACTGTTGGGTGTTATTTATTTTATTTATTTATTTATCCAATACTGGTAAAATCATACCATCAGCAGCTTCGTTATAATACACGCCAATACGTTCCAGTTGCAGCTCACTGTCGCCTGTGTAGTGTCCAGTCGTGTCGATGCCATGCTCATCCGATATTATCTCCCAGAACTAAAACAATATCACATTTAGTTTAGTATCCACTTATCGTGCATTTTTTTTTTAAATCTACGAGCTATGTGCCCTGTCCACTGCCATTTCAACTTGCTAATCCTCTGGGCTATGTCGCTAAGCGCAGCGTAGGACATTCACCTACAAGGTGGACCGACGACCTGATAAAGGTCGCAGGAAGTCGCTGGATGCAGGCCGCTTCCAACAGGTCGATCTGGAAATCTTTGGGGGAGGCCTATGTTCAGCAGTGGACGTCCTATGGCTGATGATGATGATGATGACTTATGACCATGAGGTCACAACTTTTGGATCACAATTTCGTGCTGTGGTCCCGTTTATGTTGAACTGTTGTACTGTTGAAACTTGAATGTCATTTGTCGTAAATTATTACGCGACATATTCGACAGTTATTATTTTCTAACCTCACCGCAAGAATATAATGCGACCGCAGACGTGTAATTATAGAGTTTCTTTACAGTTATGTTGCGATAGTTAAGAAGTTATTATTATAAACATCGATATATTATTTACCTAGATGCACAGTTGACGCTCGGAAAATGGGACAACAAAGAAGTGCTTAAGCACTCCTTTTCCCTACAGTTGGACGCCGATAGAATTCTAAATTTGAAAATTCGAATTTAAAAACGCTTGATCATTCCGTTTAAAAAGCTACTTTATAACACGTGCATAAGGTTATATTTGTGTTTGATTTAATTAGAACTTGTGATCAATTTCTTTGTTTTATTCCTGAGACCACTTTTTAGGAGGATATTTGCAAAGAACTGTGCGTCTAGGGTATATTATATTGATGATTATAAAAGTTAACATTTGACAAACTTTTAGAATCTGACGGAATCTAAATGATGTTTAACATTTTATGGATTCAATAAATATTTAGATTTGATATTTTATAACAGCTTATGACGCACTGTAAATAAATAAATATAAATAACACCCAACAGTCACATACATAGTCCTGACCCCACACTAAGATCGAGTCTTGTGTCGTGGGAATCAGGAACCTAGAGAGACGCGCGGTCTCACAACACCCAGACCCGAAACAAATATCTGTAGGCCATACAAACATTTGTCTCGGTGCGGGGATCGAACCCGCGGCCTTTCGCTTCACAGCCGGCTACTCGCCCGCTGCGCCACGGAGGCTGCTTGTACATGTACTGTTGAAGTTTATTACACACAAAATGTCATGTCAATGCGAATGCGATTATCAAAAATATTCCTATTCCTGCTAGGCATCAATATATTATACCCTAGATGCACAGTTCTTTGCAAATATCGTCCTAAAAAGTGGTCTCAGAAATAAAACAAAGAAAACGATCACAAGTTGTAATTAAATCAACACAAATATAACCCTAAAAACGTGTTATAAAGAAGGTTTTTAAAATGAGCAAGCGTTCTTTAATTTGAATTTTGAAATTTAGAATTCTATCGACGTCTGACTGTAGGCAAAACGAGTGCGTAAGCACTTCTTTGCTGTCCCATTTTCCGAGCGTGAACTGTGCATCTAGGTAAATAATATATCGATGCTGCTAGGGCCACAGTCTTCTTTTAAAGACAGTTGAAAATAAAGTTAAGTCTCCTGTGCTGAAATATTACACAAAACCTTTATACAAAACATGTTTTAGCTACACATTTTGTCTATGGTCCATTGTCTCATGTGCAGGAAACCGCGAAAAACATTGCTTTGTGTAGATGTTTTTCTGTTTTGCTTCAAGAAAACACGTGCGGGAGACGCGGCTCATGTCTTTCTACCTGCCCTTATCCCACCTTAATGTGAGGTCGGCGCAACACACTTTTTCAAGCATGTTGCAGAAAGGATTTAGCTTAGTTTTTACGACCGGCTGCCTGATATCAAACCTTCTGTGGAGGATCCAGTCCCGGGCAAATCAAATTAGAAAAATCGTTTTGCCGACCTGGGAATCGAACCCAAGACCTCCCGGTCCACAGCCCATGTATGCTGCCATCAGACCAAGGAGGCGACTAAAATAACGAATAAGTATGTGGTAGATCCTCAGGTTCGATCCTCGGGTTGGGTAGAGTGATATTAAGGTACAGTGATTGGATTTTTCTAGTCTATATCAGCCAAGTGACGTAAATTCGATCCATAGAATGAATCAAAAATTATCTAAATATAACTTCAAACAAAATGTTTATGGAGATTGAATTTTTGAAACATGTTACTTTCAGCCAATTCATATTTTAATAGATTATGTCTCAACACTTTTAATACAGGGCACAGGAATTAAAAATATACTGCCGTGTATATGAAATCATACGATCATTGAGAAAATGCGTTGAATGAAAGCCGTGGTATCTAGAGCATTAGTTATTTATAGACAACATTGAGACATCACGCAATATAAGTTCTGTTTTAATACTCACCTTCGAGCCAATTTGGTTACCACACTGTCCAGCCTGTAAATGTACAATTTCCCTCATTTTTAAATAATTTAAATCACACTTGCGTACGGAGCGCACTATTTTAAGAACTTGGGTTACGGCACTTCAACCCACGTGGTTGTCGGTACTGTTTGTTTTATATTTGTTTGTTTGTATGTAAAATATACTAGGCACTGTAGCTAAGCGTATGTATGATTGTATGAGAAAGTAGTATGAGAAAATTGCAGTTTCTAAGATCTGCGAAAGTTGAAAATGCGGTGTTTGTTTTAGTGACATCTGTTGGTAGTTTAGGGAAAGCTTCAACTAATACGTTTAATTTTTGCAATTTTTATCACATGATCCTTTTAAGATAAGTTTTAGAATACAAATTACAAGCTGCATGCATGTATGGATCTATAATTATAGAAAAAATATTATAATTAATGGATTTTTGATCGTCTAATTATTGATTTCAATATTTATTTATTTATTCGGGATAACTGGAGATAGATATAACCAAAACCCAGATTATATGTTATCCAGGGTTACTAAATTTCAGGACCCAATATATATGTTAAATAAAGTAATACTATACAATTTATAGTAATAACTAATATAATATTATAACAATAAATATTTGAACACAATAACAAAACGCGCGCCTGGCCGAGCAAGTCTGACATTTGAGTTTTGGCGGGAATTCTGACGGTGTAGGTGGTCGCTTGTTTTAATGATTTCATATTCTAGTCTAAAGTTGTGCTTGTGGCTTAAATGTGATGTGAATCTAAGCAATAAACATCAACGAAGATGGACAGTATGTGGAAGCTTTGAAATAAGTGATTTTGGACGCTTTTTGTCGGGTGGATGGGTCGACCATGTTCGACTCCTCTGCTGCGAGAAAATCGTCTGAAGAGCATCAAACTGGAAGGAATTAACGCCAAAACTCCAGCAGGGCCTTGAAATCGAACACATCCGATTTCATTGTACTTGTGAAAAATTAGATATAAGCAAATAAAGAAATAAAAAGCACTTAAGACGAGGCTGTATGGGCTAGATCCCTTTGCCTTCCCGAAAGGGAAAATTTACAAAAAAAAAAAAAAAAAGTCTGACATTTTGTCGACTGTCAAATGACATCAAAATTGTCATAGAATTGTAAAAATTATTGTAAATTGCCACAGAAAGGATTTATAAACGTTTGTAAACATAATTTATAGTTGTAATATTGACTAAGTATAAATAATTTAAGCTCATGTGTTGTGTATTAGTGCGTTTAAGTGTCCGCCATGTTTCAACCCCTAGGGAATTCATGAAACTAAAATCTTTATTGTGACGTGTTTTAGCGCAACTGATTAACGATGGAAGCTGTATCTACATCTCAGGTGAGGAAGTAGATTGATAATAACCGCTCCCTACAT
Organism: Clanis bilineata; assembly: GCA_036417725.1. NCBI lineage: Eukaryota > Metazoa > Arthropoda > Insecta > Lepidoptera > Sphingidae > Clanis > Clanis bilineata. The sequence continues at coordinate 7,540,668 of CM071138.1, read as the reverse complement.
CAACCAGTTACTGTGTCGATAAAAAATCTCGATTAAAAACACAATTTCGTTACGATATGAGTGTTATTAGTTTTTATTGCTTGACGAAGGCAGCCAAGCAAACAGCCTGATGGTAATTGCCAGTTACCACCGCCCATGGACATCGGCATTGCTTAACAACAGTCAAATTAATACTGTGGAAAGGGATGGGGATTGGGAAGAGTAGGGGTATTGGTCACTGAGTGGTAGAGCCCCGGTGTAGACAGTAACGTCGACATCACGAATGTGCCGGCTCGACCGGGCAGATACCACTGTCTCACAGAAAACTGATGTAAAGTGGCAGCTCGCTGTTGGTCTAGTGACAGCATAAATCGGCTGTGAACCCAAAGGTCCTGGGTTCGATTCCTAGGTCAGGCAAAGTTAATTTTCTAATTTAGTTTGCCCAAGACTGGATCCCCGAGAGGTGGCTTCAGGCAGGCAGCCGTTCTTAAAATATTAGGCAAATCCTTTCTGCAACATGCTTGAAAAAGTGTGTTGTGCTGACCCAATATTAATTTAGAATAAGGGCAGGTAGAAAGAAAGGGTGTTTATGAGTGGTGGTAATCACTAACCATCACGACCTGCTAGTTTACCAGTCTTTGTTAAAAAAAAAACAAATCATCAACATGTTTTTCTTATTAAACTTTCTTGGTACAAGTTTTTGGTTGCAGTTAAAGTTTGTGAGTGCCTCGGTGGCGTGGTTGTATTTAGGTGCGACTACCGCCCTGAGATCTCTGATATAATAATAATAATAACACCCAACGGTCACATACATAGTCCTGACCCCACACTAAGATTGAGTCTTGTGTCGTGTATCAGGAACTACGAGAGACGCACGGTCTCACAACACCCAGGCCAGAGACAAATATCTGTGGGCCACAACAATATTTGTCTCGGAGCAGGGATCAAACCTGCGGCCTCTCGCAGCCGGCTGCTCGCCCTCTGTGCTACGGAGGCTGTCAAATAATTATCAGACACACCCAGTCCTAAGAATAAAGCCAGTGGTAGAATATTCATATCCGCCTGGATGTTGACCGTACACATGGTGTTAAAACTAGTGACATGTGATATTGAAAAATCTAATATCATTTTGCCCAACCTGGGCATCATACCCGAGACCTCAGGACTGAAGTCGTACCGAAATACAACTTTCTTCTTCTTTATTTAAAAAAATATGGCCTCCATCGAAGGTTGATGATTTTGCCAACAACAGGAAATACAACTTTAGAGGCAGAGGCTAGAGGCAGTAAAAAAATTGATACAAATGCTTTTTCTTTCAGGCCCCACCTACAATGGCCGGCCCGGGCACAACCAACCCAGACATCAAGAAACCGAAAGAAGAGGTCATCAAATTCGTAAGCGTCACCAGTGAGATACTAACAGAGGAGCAGCGTCAAATGTACGAGTCTGTACTCGCCACGTGGAAACCAGTTCTATTCCCCAAAAGTATCAAGAGATACATATGCCCAAAATGCAGTAAAGAGTTCAAAAACTACCAAAATCTATACCTCCATACTACGAGAGTACATTCGTCGGAAGAATCAGCGGTTTTATGCGATATATGCGACAAGACGTTCAAAAATAAGCATTATTTATACATGCATCGGATGAATAAGCATTACTCAGAGATGGAGAAGTGCTACTGCCAGTTTTGTCTGCAGGAATTTCGTACACGCAGAGCGTTGTACCTACATATTAAACGTATCCATCCAAACACACTTCCCGAGATAAAGTGTCATGAATGTGGCAAAGAGTTTCACGCTCCGTACAAACTTAAATACCATTTAGAGTCATGTCACAGGACGGATAAGGACAAATATAAGTGTCATATATGTCACAAATTGTATAAAAACCATTTGAATTTAAACCGTCACTTGCAACTCCAACACACTCCGGTAGAGAGACATCCGTGTGTCTTCTGCTCTATGACCTTCAAATCTCGTCACCACATGAAGCGTCACGTCCTAAACATCCACCCTCCTTTGGAATCAAAAGTGAATTGTCCGGAATGCCTAAAAGAGTTTAAGAATGATCAATATCTCAAAGAGCATATGCAAGTTCATTCATCAGCTGATTCAAAGGTGAAATGCGAGTTATGCGATAAATACTTCCACTCAGCAGTTCGTTTGAAGAAGCATAAGAAGATCGTGCATCCCACGAAGCCGAAATTGCGATGCGATAAATGTGATAAAGAATTTGCGCATGCACATTACCTGCGACGCCATAACAACTCTGTTCATGTTGAAATAGACGAGAGCAATTATGAACACGAATGTGAACAATGCGGGAAGAAATTTAAGCTCAAGAAGTACCTTAACAATCATCTCTTGAGACATGAACAACAGCAATTGAAAAGGATCTCTCAAATGGTGAAAACTGTCATGGATGATGGTAAGGAGGTGAAGGTGCCGAAGAAACGCGGCAGGCCGAAGAAACAGCGCGCCGAAATCGAGTTTATAAAGTGCGAGCCGGTCTCGAGTACCGATTCCGATTCGAGCGAAACCGAATCCGATTCGGAATGATTCTGATATCACGCGATTTGATGTGATTCCGCGTGATGTTACGCGATTTGACGTGATTTCGCATGATATCACCAGATTTTTATATGATTCCGCGTAATATTACCCGATTTGTTATAATTCCCCGTAATATCACGCGATTTTATGTGATTTCACGTGATATCACGCGAATTGATTTGATTTCACATGATATCAAGCTATTTTATGTGATTCCGCGTGATATCACGCGATTTGGTGTGATTTGATGTGATTTATTTAGTTTTGGTGGTCAGTACGTATTTGGTAGCGTAAAATATCGTCGGAATGTTTATGCGCTGTGCCGGCATAGCGACAATCAATAAAGCCGCGTCTCCTGCGCCTTTTTCGAAACAAAACACTAAAAACACATACAAAACAAAGATTTTAGCTGTCACCTGCTCGTAGAACAATGGACCATAGATAAAAATTGATGTTTTGTGTAATTTTTTAGTGCAGGAGACCTGGCTTAATAATTACTCTGTTAACTTTGATAGTAAATTGGTGTAGATAAATATTGAAAGTTAAAAGTTGTTAATTGCATGATCATTTTTTAATAAGTAAGAGGCAAAGGTTTAATCTGCTTTTTACTGGAAAGACAAGTAATAGGCCAATTTTTTTTGTTGGTAGTCGCTAGTTTTTTTTTTTTGGACTACGGTGAGCAGGTGTAGTGCAGTCACTGCCAAGCTCTGATGAAAAAGAGATTCGGGTGTGAGTATGGGACCATAAGTCCCTCTTAATTCGTTTTGAGAGACCTAATGAATCTTCGGTGAGTTGCGATTAATCTTGTCTTTAAAAATTAAAATCACTTTAATGTAAAAATCTTTAAACAGTTAAAAATTGTTTTAATACAAAACTAAATTAGCTAAGTATATTTTTAATTTAGCAATATTATGTAAATAATGGGCTGTAACATAATGCTTTTAAAGATTTTTAACACGAAAAATATTTTTACGCTTTGCACATTCAATGGTAGAAAATTATTGAAAAATGGTAGAATGGTAGAATTGAGATATTGTGGTTCTTGACTACGTTTTTCATGAAAATAGGGTTTCGAATCGTTAACTCTTGCTTAATATTATAATGTAAGCTAGGCTGTATGTTTGACGATTCAATAGCTAGTAAAGGACGGTAAAATAATTAAGTGAAAGTTGTCTAAATGAATGGTAGTTCCTTTAGCCATTTGTGGAATTTAAAATAAAACTTGACTATATTTGGGCTGTATGTTGTGCAATTCTTTAGCTCAGGAAAAAATAGTAATAAAACAAAGGATTTGCAATCTATGCGTGTGGTGAAATTAGGAAAAGAGATTTTATGGGAATATAAAGATAACTCATGATAACTTAAAGAAATTTCCAAAGGTTCTAGAATATTTATTTTAAATTAATTATTTAAGTTTGGCATTTACAAAATGATCTCAAACCAATTTATGCATTCACGATTTATGCAAAAGCACCAACCTTGCTAATTGATGCTTCGCCACACGCATAGATAAATTAACCAAACTATGAAAGAAAATCATTCGATTTTTAAAAATGAAAGATTGTCAGTTACTGGCAGTCGCCATTTTGAATAGGTTTTTGGCGCGAAACAAAATATCAGCAATAAATAAATTAAAATTAAATAGTAACATCTCTATTATATATTTCGATGGCTAGATAATATACATTTCTCATAGTTATACAATATGATTCTTTGGTCTAGTGACAGTATATGGGCTGCGAACCGGGAGGTTCTGGTTTCGATTCCCAGGTCGGGGGTGGTGATTTTCTAACACTATTTTCCCGGGGCTGGATCCCCGAGACGGAGGCAGCTGGTCGTAAAAACTAAGCCAAACCCTTTCTGCAACATGCTTAAAAAAGTTTTGTATCAACCCCACATTATGGTGGGACAAGATAGAAAGAGAAAGACTATATCTGTTATAGTTATACAACTTAGACGAAAGAAGATAGAGAACAGGGCATAAATACGAAAAAATTAATCATTCTTAATGTATGGAACCATCAATATAATATACCCTAGATGCACAGTACTTTGCAAATATCCTCCTAAAAAGTGGTCTCAGAAATAAAACAAAGAAAACGATCACAAGTTGTAATTAAATCAACACAAATATAACCCTATGCACGTGTTATAAAATTGGTTTTTAAACGAAATGATCAAGGGTTCTTAAATTTGAATTTTGAAATTTAGAATTCCATTGGCGCCCGACTGTATGCAAAGGCACTCCTTTGCTGTCCCACTTTCCGAGCGTCAACTGTGCATCTAGGGAAATAATATATCGATGTATGGAACGAAACCAAAATGGCGACTATGCGAAAAAGATTCCATTAATATAACAGTAAAGCATCTTCATACTCCGAAATTAGTATTATTGTAAATAAAACACCGTATTTACAATAACACCAATAAGTATTTATACATTATTTAATTCCTATGACATGGTCACAACTTACATGTAAATAGAGCGCGAAACTAAAATGGCGGAACCGACTTCACAGTAAACACGGATTTTTCGTAGTTATGCCGGGTCCTCTTATATTTCTTTAGTCATTGTTATACAATATGAAAACGTTCAGGGTTGATTATGTTGGATTACATGAAAATACTTTATTTATAGCACATACTGGCAAACGAGCAGATGGGTCAGCTGATGGTAAGTGATCTCCACCGCCCATAGACACCCAAGACACAAAGAATCATGGGTGCGTTGGCAACCTAAAAGGAGGGGAGTAGGGATTGGGAAAGGAAGGGGGGAATTGAGCTGCTATTGGCTGTAATATATAATACAGGTAACGTCATTAAATTTAATAAACGCATTTTATTGAAATAAAACTATTTTTACGGATTCTATCACGATTTGGTTTTAATTTTTATTCCCGACGTTAAATAAGTGTTAAGGTAACACTAACTTTTTTGGACAAATGACATCTCAGTCCAACCCGTGACCACGAAGACTGCAAAGCCTTCGAAACGTCGGGAATAGAAATTAAAACCAATTCGTGATAGAATCCGTAATAATCACAAGTTTAAAAACTTAACTGACCGACTTCCAATTTACCGATCGAGACCAAATTTATATGGGACCACCCTTGAAATAAGCTCTATCGAACACAAAAATAATTTTGAAAATCGAAACATTTGGCTGAGATATCGAGTAACATACATAAAAAATACAGACGAATTGAGGACCTCCTTTTGTGGAATTCGGTAGAAATTAGTTTTATTTCAATGTATAATATTCGCGTAAACTTAAGAAATCAAAACGCATTTTAAATAAAGCGGCCATTTTGCTTCGATTAAAATGTATGTACATTTTAAAATTCTCTTTTAATTAAGGAATTTTGTCGTTTCTCCTGTGGTAATTTATTAAGAAATTCTATTATGTTACGTATCTTTTGTAAATACTTGTATTGATGCGTCTAAATAAATGGTTATATAAAAAAATGTTTTATTTTAAGAAAGAAAGAAAATATTTATTCGGCTCGGAATTATGGGACACACTGGTATAAACTAATGGTTTTTAGAGTGGTAGAGCCACGCTGTAGACAGTAAAGTCTACAGCACGAATGGGCCGGCTCGACCGGTTAGATACCACTGTCTCAGAAAACCGACGTAAAGTGGCAGCTTGCTGTCGCATTTCGTTCGGTGAGTGAGATTTCCGGTGGCCCATTTCCCCCCCCCATTTCCCAATCCCCTTTCCCTCCCCTTCCATTTCCTCCTTTTAGGTTGGCAACGCACCCATGATTCATTTTGTGTCTTGGGTGTCTATGGGCGGTGGAGAGCACTTACTATCAGATGACCCATCTGCTCGTTTACCAATGTCTGCTATAAAAAAAAAACAGAAACACGATAAAACATATTTTAACACTAAGAAGCAGCGATAGCTGCAGTGGCGTTACTTTACCATCTTAGGCCCGTGGCAAATTCATGTATCCCCGAAGGGGTAGGCAGAGGCGCACAAGCGAAGTAGAAGAAGAACACCCAGATTTCGCCGAGCTTAGTTCCGTCCCAGATGTGATAGGGGGCGAGCCTATCCCCATATCGGGCACAAATTCCAGACTCCGGGCTGATATGGAAAAATCTAATATCACTGCCCGACCTGGGGATCGAACCCGAGACCTCAGGACGGTAGTCGTACTGAAATACAACCAAGACACCGAGGCAGTCTTACCAGGGTAACTTCTGACACTCGATTTGTTAACGCCAGGCAGAAAGAACGAATCCTAAATACCAAAACCCCAATTCTACATATATCCCCGAAAGAATAGGCAAGAGGCGAACTAGCAAACTAGAACATCATCACGCCGAGCTTATTTCCGTCCCAGATGTTATAGACGAGCCTATCTTAGTTTTATAGCAGTGACTGGCAAACGAGCAGATGGGTCACCTGATGATAAGTGATCTCCACAGCCCATAGACACCCAAGACACAAAAATAATACTGGGTGCGTAGCAAACCTAAAAGGAGGGAATTGGAGTGGAGGGAAAAGGGATTGGGAATAGGGGGGAATTGGGCCACCGGAAATCTCACTCACCGAACGCAACGCGACAGCAAGCCGCTAGTTTAAATCTGTTTTTCTGTGAGACAGTGGTATCTGCCCGGTCGAGCCGGCCCATTCATGTTGTAGACGCGACTGTCTACAGCGTGGCTCTACCACTAAAAAATCCTGACGTCATCCCCTTTCGATCCGAATCCGTCCAAATTGTGGTTGAAAAAACCAGCATTGGTAATCGAACCCAAGATCTCCGCAGCCCAGCCCATAGTTGCCACTAGAGCAAGGAGGCGACGATCTATTTCCGAAGTTATATCCTAATTTATCTAAATCGTATTGTAAATCAGTTGAGTAACATATCAAGCCGAATGTAGGCCGCAATGACGGCCATGGAGTAGAGAGGTTAACTGGTTTCCATTAGTGATGGGAGGTGTCGATACTATCGATTATCGATAATGTTTATTAGGTTTGATATTTCAAAGAAAACTTTTATCCATATTTAGAAAATTCATCAGATCCTGACCTAATTATGGGACGACGCTTGGAATAAGTATTATATTATATATAGCTATAATATATAGCTGAGACTGGCAGGTGGGTCACCTGATGGTAAGTGATCTCCACCGCTTATAGACACCCAAGATATAAAAGTCATGGGTGCGTCGCCAACCTAAAAGGAAACGGAGATTTGGAAAGGGAAAGCGGAATTGGGCCACCGAAAACTTCACTCATCGAACGAAATGCAGCTACCACTTAACATCTGTTTTCTGTGAAACAAGGGTACTGCTCTTTCAAACAGAGGTTAGACAGCCTCCGTGGCGCAGCGGGCGAGTAGCCGGCTATGAAGCGAGAGGCCGCGGGTTCGATTCTCGCATTGAGACAAATGTTTGTGTGGCCCATAGATATTTGTTTCCAGTCTGGGTGTTGTGAGACCGAAAGTCTCTCATAGTCTGACACCCACGATACAGGTTATACCTAGTGTGGGGTCAGGACTAGGTGTGACTATTGGGTGTATTTATTTATTTAAACCCATGCCCATTAGTGCTATATATGTTACTGTCGACAGCGTGCCTCTACCACTCAAGAAGACTATTGAACACCAAAATAATCTCGATAACCAGTTCTCATTTGCAAGAGATATCCAGTAACACACATAAAAATACAGATGAATTCAGAATCTCCTGCTGTTGAAAGTCGGTTGAAAAGCAATGCTCTTAAATGTATCGATAACGACATGTCGATATCGACACTTGCGCATCACTAACAATATACTTCGCGCTATAGACAGTCGAGTGTTGTGCGCGATACTTTTAACTCGTTTATTTAATTACTTTAAAGTTTAAGGTAAATGGAACTTTATACCGACTCCAAAAAAGGAGGTACCTACTCAATTCGTCAATATATCGTGTTTTTAGTATATGTTACGCGATATCTCCGCCAATGTAGACCCATTTTTAACCGACATTAAAAAAAAAGGAGAAGGTCCTTTATTCCTCTATATTTTTTTTATGTATGTTACGCGATATCTCCGCCAAATGTGGACCGATTTTCAAAATTATTATTGTATAAGCTCTACCGAGAGCTTATTTCAATGGCGGTCCCGTATACTTTTGATCACGATCTGATTTGAAGTAGGTCTGTTAAGTTTTTAAACTTGTGAGTATTTTATGCACGTTCCCCAATATCTCCACGAAATAACATAACATAACGTAAGCTCACGCCTGTATCCCCGATGCGGTAGGCAAAGGCGTACTAGCCAACTAGTACACCCACATTTCGCCGAGCATAGTTTCGTCCCAAATGTGATAGGTGGAAATATGGACTGATTTTCGAAATTCTTGTGTTCGAAAGAGTTTATTCCAAGGGTGGTGCCATATAAATTTGGTCACGTATGGATAAGTTTTGAAGTCAGTCCGCAACGTTTTTAAAAATTGTGTTATTCAAGCATCGATATATTATTTACCTAGATGCACAGTTGACGCTCGGAAAATGGGACAGCAAAGAAGTGCTTAAGCACTCATTTTGCCTACAGTCGGACGTCGATAGAATTCTAAATTTCAAAATTCAAATTAAAGAACCCTTGCTCATTTCGTTTAAAAACCTCCTTTATAACACGTGCTTAGGATTATATTTGTGTTGATTAAATTACAACTTGTGATAGTTTTCTTTGTTTTATTTCTGAGACCACTTTTTAGAAGGATATTTGCAAAGAACTGTGCATCTAGGGTATAATTAGGTATAATATTATATTGATGTATTCAAGATTCTTTTTGTCTTCTGACTGTTTCGTGCTCTGTCGTGAGCCAAAGGTGGTCCGGCCATAAAGTCGGCCGGTAAGTTATCTTGTGATTATCTGGCAGGTAAAATGGAGTCATCTGGATCTGCTTGCGATGAGAACGAAAATTCGGAATACACTGCAGGAGTGCGACTTGTTGTGGTAAGTTATTATTATTCTAACATAACACATAACATAAGCTCAAACGTGTATCCCCGAAGGGGTAGGCAGAGGCGCACTAGCAAACTAGTACACCCACATTTCGCTGAGCTTAGTTCCGTCCCAGATGTGATAGGGGGCGAGCCTGTCGCCATATCGGGCACAAATTCCAGACTCCGGGCTGATATGGAAAAATGTAATATCACTTTGCCCGACCCGAGACCTCAGAACCATATTCGTACAAAAATACCACCACGCCACCGAGGCAGTATAAAATAATAATCCTTCTTAAATCGAAACCGGGATATTAGGGGGCGTCCATTAATTACGTGAGGCGTTTAGGGGCGGAGGGGGTCGAGCCGAAACTCATCTAATCTTACTTTGGGCATAGGGATATTTTTTTTAGGAAAAAAACAGAGTAAAGTCCCAGAAAATTAGATTAAAACATAACATAACATAAACTCACGCCTGTATCCCCGAAAGGGTAGGCAGAGGCGCACTAGCGAACTAGAACACCCACATTTCGCCGAGCTTAGTTCAGTCCCAGATGTGATAGGGGGCGAGCCTATCGCCATATCGGGCACAAATTCCAGACTCCGGGCTGATATAGAAAAATCCAATATCACTTTGCCCGACCCGGGAATCGAACCCGAGACCTCAGAACCGTAGTCGTACCGAAATACCACCACGCCACCGAGGCAGTCAATTAGATTAAATTCAGTAAAATAATTCTTTCACTAAAATATGGCCGAATCTTAAAAATAATACTTATCGTGATTTTTTTTAAATCCAAAGCATTTACACTAGAAAAAAGCACTGCCTACCCCTTCGGGGATACAGGCGTGAGCTTATGTTATGTTATATTATTATTTTATTTATTTTCTATCCACCCATATCCCACCTTAATCTGGGGTCGATAATTTCAAGCAGTTACGAAAAAGATTTGGCATAGTTTTTTACGACCGTCTGACGTCAATCTCCCTCTCCATCTAAGCTATACAATCCCGGCCAAATCAAAAAAGAAAAATTGACCGACCTGGGACTCGAACCCAGGACCTCCCGGTCCACAGCCACTAGGCCAAGGGGGCGACACTAGAACATGTGTATTATCTATATTCAAACACTAACATAACATTTAACATGAGATGCGGGCTTGCATCACTCTTGAAGGTCGCCGCTCTAAACTCTAAGCTGATTATGAAATAAAACGTGTTGAACCTAAGCCCGGTGTCCTGCACTAAAACATTACAAAAAACATCTATACAAAACATGTAATTGTTTATCCATTTTTCTACGAGCAGGTGACAGCTAAAATCGTTGTTTCGCGTATGTGTTTTTAGTGTTTTGTTTCTAAAAAGCTAGTGCAGCAGACGTGGGTGTATCGCAGTGGTCAATGTACGTAACATAACAGAAAAATAAAAATAGGTATATAAATCTGGAATAATTGATTAAGTATATGATATTTAGGATCTCTGTTTTATAAGTTGTGTTATTATATTTTGATATATATCTAGAGAAGGATTCTTAACACCAATACTAAACTGAATAGTAAATAAAACCAAAAAGAAACCCTGTAAGAATTGCATCGAAATTGGTTGAAAAATAAGGCAGTAATTCATATTTTTCGAGGACTTCAAAGGAGATGGTCCTCAATTTGTTTGTATTTTTTTGTTTGTATTGTAACGCGATATCTCCGCCAAATGTGGACCGATTTTTGCGACAAGATTCTTTGTGTTCGATAAAGCTTATGGTAGTCCCATATAAATTTGGCCACGATTGGATACGTTTTCAAGACGGTCCGCAAAGTTTTTAAGCTTGTGATTATAAAATCTGCAATAAACAAGAGTGGGGGCGTAGTGGGGACATCTTGCTATCCCTTTCCAACGCACGTACCGTTATGGCCGTGACGTGAACATACTGATGCTTCTCTTTCCTGCAGCTTGAAGGTTACACCTTTCAAAGGCTTTATAACTTGGAGAATATTTCTTTCTGTGCTGTATTTTAGGTGACTTAAATTCCATAAACAATTAATATAAAAATTGTCCTCTCTATTCAATTCTTCTCTTTTAAATTCTATATTCATCAATATAATTAAATATACTAAATTTTTCTATACAACTGCATCGGTGGCTTGGTTCTATTTCAGTACGACTACCGTCCTGAGGTCTCGGGTTCGATCCCCGGCGAGGGCAAAATGATATTGGATTTTTCCATATCAGCCCGGAGTCCGGAATTGGCGCCCGATATGGCGATAGGCTCGCTCCCTATCACATCTGGGACGGAACTAAGTTCGGCGAAATGTAGGTGTTCTAATTCGCTAGTGCGCCTCTACCTACCCCTTCGGGGATACGGGCGTGAGCTTATGTTGTGTTATCTTCTATAAAACAGATGAATAGGGAAGTTGGTAAGTAATTTTTGAACTATAGAACTTATACTGACAATGTATTATTTGATTCCAGTTAAATCTACCAGAAGATGAAGGCGAGGGTCTTGGCTTCCGACTCACCAGAACTCTGTGGGATCCTTATCCTTGGGTAAGTGTATATATAGAGGCGTAGCATAGACTAACATAGACGTGGGCTAACGGCCGGTTTCAAACTTTCAATAAACGATTTCAGTTTAGAGCACAGATAGATCGCGATTATGAACCAATCAAATCAAATCATTTGACGGAGTCATGTTCAAACTGTGTTCTTATTGGCTAATTTTTGTAATCTATCTGCACATTCGAACTGAGATTGTTTATTGAAACCGGCCGTATTTCGCATCAGCAAGGCCCAAAGAGATTGAATATTACTAACTATAGAGGGATTTAATGATTTCTTAGGTTTACGTGAATGTTATTCATTGAAATTAAACTATTTTTACGGATTAGTCAGACCCGTGACCATGAAGGCTGCAAGCTTTCGAAACGTCGGGCATAAAAATTAAAACCAAATCGTGATATAATCCGTAAAAATAGTTTAATTTCAATTTAAAGGGACTATCAAGCAAGTGTCCATGCAAAAAATGTTCTTAAGCGTCAGTAACGTCTACAACTTATTACAATGCGAAGGTGCTTATTACAATTAACAACCTAGAATGTTCTGTGAATATTCAAGAATCACGTAAGACAATTTGTCTGTCTATCAATGTCTTTGGTCTTTGTTTTTCTTTTTTTAATAGCAGAGACTGGCAAACGAGAAGATGGGTCACCTAATTGGTAAATAATCTCCACCACCCATAGACACGCAAGACACAAAAGGAATAATGGGTGCGTTGCCAACCTAAAAGGAGGAAATGTAAGGGGAGAGAAAAGGGATTGAGAAAGGGAGGGAACCAAATGGGCCGCCAGAAATCTCACTTACCGAACGAAACGCGGCAGCAGGCTGCCACTTTACGTCGGTTTTCTGTGACAGTGGTATCTGCCCACATTCGTGCAGTAGACGTTACTGTCTACAGCGTGGCTCTACCACTCTAGAACATTAATATGGTGGCATGACCTTACCCGTGTTTCAAAAACGACTGAGCGACTTATGACCACGAGGTAATAATATTTGGATAACAAGTTTCGTGCTGTTGTACCTTCTATGTACCATTGAATGTATTTATCATCATGACATGGCTGATATTGAAATAAAACTATTTTTACGGATTCTATCACGATTTGGTCACGGGTTGGACTGACCAACCCGTGATCACGAAGACTGCAAAGCCTTCGAAACGTCGGGAATAAAATTAAAACCAAATCGTGATAGAATCCGTAAAAATAGTCTTATTTCAATGTAGAGGTATAACATTCGCGTAAACTTAAGAAATCAGTATGGCTGATATTATTGTAGGTTCGAGAAGTGACTCCAGCGTCCAGAGCTGATGTCGCTGGGCTGAAGACTGGCGACTGTCTTCTACAAGCTGATGGGAAGGATTTATTAGGGTTACCAGTGAGTATCTCCTTCTATTTTCTTGTGTTGACTTGTCATACGTACATAAGCTCACAGCGTGTCCGCAGCCTTAGTTTAGATTGTACACCCTTATTCATAATGAAATCCTGCTCTTATCGAACGCATAACCTTACTTTTACCTACTTTAGCTAAAAGACAACTAAAATATGTTTATTAAATGTTGCTGGTTACGGAAAAAATATTATTTTTATATCTGGTAAGCTTTGAAACAAATAGGAAGTCTTGGCTGGAAACAATCAATAAAATATATATATATCAATCTTAGATAGGGTCCTAGACTATAACAAAATTAATTAATATAAATTAATTATTATTAATTATATTAATATTAATATAAAATTATATTTATTATACTGTCATTAAGTAATAACATCAAACTTGATCAGCTGATCAGAATCGGCCATGTTTTCACTATCGAACGTTGGAACGTTTTAACGCTATGAACGATTATGAATACAATTCTTATGAAACTTACTATTACGGTCTTATTACGCTTTACTAAGTTATTATGAATAAAGGGGCAGGTTTTAAGTGTATGGTAACCATACATCAATTAGTAATAATTAATTGGAGTATTGACAAATAATAACATTGGTTATATTTTATTATTTAAGTGTACTTCTGTGTTCTTTAGGGGCTTGCGTCATGACTTGATGGTTGGTTGGGACGGATATGGGGGTATGCCTGTGTCTGCATCGGTCATCCGCCTGTCTTGTCGCAATCCCCTCGATGTACTTAGGATTCGGAGTGTGAAATAGCATAAATAAGCCGACATGATTCTGGCGACTATTGACACATTTTTTGGACTGCACTACGCTTACCATCAGGCGCAGTGTAGTCACTTGCCGTGCCGGCATAAAAAAAGCGTACAAATTACGATCCCACGATACTTACACCCAAAACAAATATCTGTGATCACAAAAATTTGACTTTTGCGGGAATTGAACTAGCGGAATATCACAGCCGACCACTCGGTCGCTGCGCCACGGAAGCTGTCGCAATTTGTTTAAATTTTCGGCACAATAGACTGTTTTTATTTCTTCAGGTGGGACAAGTTGCGGGCCTGATTAGAGGAGATGGGGCTGGTAGGGGGGTGTCCCTGCTCGTGTGGAACTGTGGAGTGGACCCCAACGATGATCCTGAGGTAAGGATGTTCATGCTTTTGTCTCCAATCAAGGAATTGGAGTTTGGATAAGATCGGATATTGCTATAAGCTCTATCAAATACAAAAATAATCTTGAAAATTTGTTCACATTTGGAACTTTATGTAGTCAGGGTGTCTATTCTATAAAACGTTATCGGATGAACGATATCGGAGCGATTCTCTACCGCACAGACTAATATAGATGCACGTGGATTAAATAAATGTCAAACACCGAAGAGTGGGCTGTCAAACGGTTTACAGAATAGCGTTGTCCGAAACGTAACTTATGGCACCGATATCGGTAGGACGAAACTTATAGCAGCGATATCGGTACGTCACGTGACTCGTGAGCCACTTATAGCAAAACGTTCGAAACGAAGTCCGCAACTGCGGATTTCGTTTTACAAACTAGGCCCCCAGAACTTTGGGCGAAACCTATGCTTCAAAGTTCATAATAAAAATGTCTTACTGCCGAACTCAGAGACGCGACGTTTAATGGCCAATTAAATAGTTCCTTAGCGTAGATTTGAAAACGTTTCCTCTTGTGTAGTCAAAGTTTGGCAGTATTTTAGTGTTGCCCGGGACTGGATCCCTCATACGGGGTTGACGTCAGGCAGGCGGCCGGTCGTAAAAACTAAGCCAAATCCTCTTTGCAACATGCTTGAAAAAGTGTGTTACGCCGACCCCCGATTAAGGTGGGATAAGAGCAGGTAGAAAGAAGTATACAATGTATGATACGCGATATCTCCGCCAAATGTGGACCGATCTTCAAAATTATTTTTGTGTTCGATAGAGCTTATTTCAAGTGTGGTCCCATATAAATTTGTCACGATCAGATTTGAAGTCGGCCCGTAAGTTTTTAAACTTATGATTATGAAGATTATTTTTGTGTTCGATGGAGCTTATTCCAAGATATTTAAGTCAAGATTGGAAAAAATTTGACGTCGGTCAGTTAAGTTTTTATTATAAACTCTAATGCTTGGAGTGGACAACGTCCGTTAGATCAGCTAGTTGTTTATGGGGGTTACCACCACCTCTTATAGCAGTATTATTATAATTTTACTTGTACCGATTCCCATACAAAACAAACGAAGAACGATTATAATAATACTGCTATAAGAAGTGGTGGTAACCCTGTAGATCATATTCCCTCGTATTGTACAGTTGTTGTGGAGTTGCGACGGCGAGTCCCGCGGCGGGACAACGTCCGTTAGGTCGGCTAGGTGTTTAGATATTCCCTCGTACTGTACAGTTGTTGTGGAGTTGCGGCGGCGGGACCCGCGGCGGGACAACGTCCTGTAGCAGCACAGTGCATTCTTGAACAATGACACTTATAGAAAATATCTGTGGTCTGTTTACGTTCGTGTCAATTACCTACTTGTGCACGGTACTTAATATGATTTGTTAATTGTTTAGTCTGGTATTTACAACGTATTCTTTGTTCTCTATGCATTCCTTTGTATTTGATTTGTTATTTTAATAAATATTTGGTGAGAGCGAGAGGCACAGCGATCCTTTACGGGATAGAGACAGACACCTTAAATACGGTGTTAGAAAATTCAGTAGACAGTTTTCCATTTGCATTGATCGCGCATGCATAAGTTGCCTCTCTGAATCGCTCACACTTTACTGGCACCCAAGTCCTTTCATTTACCAGAAATCATTACTCGATACAAGACAACTGCCAAAGTCCGTTAGGCCGGCTAGTTGTTTAGATATCCCCTCGTACTACAGTTGTTGTGGAGTTGCGGCGGCGGGTCCCGCGGCGAGCGGTCCCGCCGCGCGCTGGCGGGCGCGGTGCGTGCGCTCGCGTGCTGCGTGTGCGCCTCCACCGCCACCGCCACCAGGGCGCTCAGCTGCGCACGATCACATCTCTACTGCGAGCGTGAGTACAAGAGCCCTAGACAAAAACTAACCGTGACAATAGATGACGCCACACTAATATTTTTTTGTATGGAGTTTACACAGGCGTCCGAAAAGTCACATGACTGTTGCCAATCTTGGTTGATACAAAAAAACATTAGCGTTAAATGCCCAGCGATATCACACGTCACGCTTGGTTTTTGTCTAGGACCTCAGCGGGTTTAGACGAATGGTTTATGCGCTAGTCGAATAGAATAAATGTATGGGAATGACATAAGAGTACGCCGCATATAACGTAGTCTTATGTCATTCCCATACATTTATTATCTTATTATTTGTCTATATTATCATTATATATATCTTATTATTTATCCATAGTTAGTAATATAAAATGTCTTTGGTAGAGACCCAACGACTGAAGAAAAATAGGAGGAAGATAAGGCCGCGGACACGAACTCAGCGGACTTGCATACACCTCTGATTTTTCATTATATTAAGTGTGTTTTCATTGTGAAATATCGCTTGCTATAACTGTGAAGGAAAACATGTTGAGGAAACCTGCATACCTGAGCTTTTCTCCACAAGAAATTCAAAGGTATGTGAAATGTACCAACCCGCATTAGGCCAACGTGGTAGACTAAGGCCTAATCCCTCTCATTAGTGGAGGAGGCCCGTGCCTAGCAGTGGCTAAGTAATATTATAGGGCTAATAAAAAAATGCCAGACAGCCTCCGTGGCGCAGCGGGCGAGCAGCTGGCTGTGAAACGTGAGGTCGCGGGCTCGATTCCCGCACCGAGACAAATGTCTGTGTGGTCCAAAGATATTTGTTTCGTGTCTGGGTGTTGTGAGACCGAAAGTCTCTGGTAGTTTCCGATACCCACGATACAGGTTACACCTAGTGTGCGGGTCAGGACTATCTGTGTGACTGTTGGGTGTATTTATTTATTTATAGTGTATTTATTTTGCAGCATGCTGGTCGAGATTAGAGAAATGTGCATTATGCAGGGAGATTTTACCATCCAAGGATTCTCCGTATGCCAGGAACCTGGTGGCAGAACAGGTATGGATAAATACTATGATGGTAAATAGTCTTCTTCTACCTGCCCTGATCCTACCTTAACGTGGGATCGGTGCAATCCGAAGTCACTATTCCCACGTCGAATCATAATAAGGTTTCTCTTTATTTCATGTTTTGTACCAAATATACAGATTCTACCAACAGAGTCAAGCACTAGATTTAAACGTAACGTCAATTTTTCTACTTTTCTTCCATATTCTGATATACTTTTCAGGTATTCGAAGCAATAGCAACGGAATATGAGATAAAAACACCCAAAAGAACCCACACGGCCTCAGCATCTGTCACTCCAAACAGATCGCCGAATCTCTCTCCCTCGACCAACAGAAAAGGACAATACCAACTCTCGATGATGAACAGGAAAAAAGCGGTGCATTTTACCGAAAACTACCGACAGACTTGCTCCTCAGATCCTAATATACCAAGATCTTTAAATGCAGAGAGAAATATAACCTCAAACTCAAACATAACCTCAAATGCAAACATAACCTCAAATTCTAATTTGGCGGGAACTTCGTGCCAATGCAAAAAGGACAAAATAGTACAAACAAGTGAATTTAACGATGAAAATAGCCAAAAACTGCAGCATAAATTAGTGGCTCGGGTACGGCAGGCGTGCTCTTTGGCTGATTTGGTCAATGTAGGTCATAATGGCCATAATAGGACAGAAATGGCCGTGACATGGTAATAAATGTTTAATTTTAGCGCTTTTGTGTTCTTTTTTGGTTAATTTATTAGATAATATCCTTATTATGGATAAGCAGCTATATTTTTATGTTAGGAATCCTACGAAAGGACTCTGCTTATATATGCTTTATAGTAAATTGAATATCCAGCGATTTCCTGCGACCTTTATCAGGTCGTCTGTCCACCTTGTAGGTGGACGTCCTGTGGCTGATGATGATGATGATGATGATGAAATTCATAATCAACTGGTGTTTAAAAGAGCAACGCCAGATTTTGGTCGTTCTTCTATGAACAGGTTTCCGAATTGGCGGTAGTTTTGTTAAAATGGCGGTAGAGTAAAATTTGATGAAATAAATTAATAGGTAATAACAGTTTATGTATTTAATTAACGATTTTAATTTATTTTGTATTGGCATTTTGCAGCAGAGTTCACGGACATAGTAACTCTTTGGACAATTTAAAGAATTGCAACACGGGCTTTGGTGAGTATGACTTTCTACACTGCCTATGACTGCCTCGGTGGCGTGGTGGTATTTCCGTACGACTACGGTTCTGAGGTCTCGGGTTAGATCCCCGGGTCGGGCAAAGTGGTATTGGATTTTTCCATATCAGCCCGGAGTCTGGAATTTGTGCCCGATATGGCGATAGGCTCGCCCCCTATCACAACTGGGACGGAACTAAGCTCCGCGAAATGTGGGTGTTCTAGTTCGCTAGTGCGCCTCTGCCTACCCCTTCGGGGATACATGCGTGAGCTTATGTTATGTTACAAAAAGACCACAGAGATTTGTTTCGGGTCTGGGTGTTGTGAGACCGCGCGTCTCTCGTAGTTCCTGATACCCACGACACAAGATTTGAATTTAGTGTGAAGTAAGGACTATGTGTGTGACTGTTGAGTATTCTTTTCTTTCTTTCTACCTGCCCTTATCCCATTTTTAATGTGGGCTCGGCGCAACACACTTTTTCAAGTATGTTGCAGGAAGGATTTGGCTACGTTTTTACGACCGACTGCCTGTCTTACGTCAACCCTCTCCGAGTGACCCAGTTCCGGGCAAATTGAATACGAAAATTGGCTTTGCCTGTTGCCTTGAACACAGGACATTCTGGTTCACAGCCCTTATATTATGGTGCCACGGGACCAAGGGGGTTTGGTGTTATTTATTATTATTTATTTAAACCAAGAAAATGTTAATAATAGGTAAACTGTAGTGTTTGTTTGCTTTGACCTTGGATTTTGAGTCATTTTATTTTGTAATTCTTATTTCAGAACCGCCGGTCTTCGTGGTGTCGCCTCCACCGATTTACGTGGTCACTTGCGATCATAAACACGAATGACCTTCGATTTCAATAAAATAGACAGATTATTCAAGGTCAGCGATGTCAATTCATACCCATGACACTTATTAATTCCCGTATCCGTACCATAGTAATGGAATGATCGAAATTGGTGTAATTTTAGGACAAGTCTGACAAAACTTACAAAAATAATTTAAATTTGTCACGGTTCAATTGTATTTCATGTAATAAATAAGAATGACGTTTATAATTATTTTCGAGATAACGCTAAGGATGCGTCATGCGTTACACCTATCTTTGCTCACGAGGTTCGGTAATGATGATGACCTTCTTGGAGAAAAACCTATAATGTTTTTGTGACCTTTGTTTTTTTTTACTTTATGGCCAATATTGTTTTTCATAAAGCCTAATGCCACTGGTCCTGTTTTAGTTTACATTTTTGTTCAGTATTATGAATGATCTTTGCTGTACGATTACATTACCTTTGGGTCAGAAACTAATATTTAAAAAGTACAATTTATTTTATTATAACCCATTAATCATTAAATTATGTAACATTTAAAACCAGTAAAATTAAACTGGATGCAGGCCGCTTCCAACAGGTCGATCTGGAAATCTTTGGGGGAGGCCTATGTTCAGCAGTGGACGTCCTATGGCTGATGATGATGATGATGAAAATTAAAACCATTACCTATTTATGTCGTTTTAGGTACGAAATTAGGTATGTGTAAGAGTACTTAATGAAATTGAAATTACTCATTGTTTAATAACATACAGGTATTTCCATTAAGAAAAAGCACTTTTTATTTTGACACAGAGCTATTACTTATTCATTTACGCGATTCTAAACTTTAAAACTAGTTTGTCTCTTTCATTTCAAACAAAGTGACGCTAAGAAAAACTGACAAACTATTCTCAAAGATAAGAAATGGCCAAATCTTATCATAAGTAAGGCGCACAATTGTTTATAATTTACTTGTAAATAAACATTGAGATATTAATTTCCGTATTTTAATTTAAATAAACTACTATTATCATAATTACCTATTATTGAGTAGAACGAAATCGCAGGCAATATCTATTATAGTATAGTATTAGCGACTGCCTCGGTGGCGTGGTTGTATTTCGGTACGACTACTGTCCTGAGGTTTCGGGTTCGATCCCCGGGTCGGGCAAAGTGATATTGGATTTTTGCATATCAGCCCGTAGTCTGGAATTTGTGCCCGATTTGGCGATAGGATCGCCCCTTATCACATCTGGGACGGAACTAAGCTCGGCGAAATGTGGGTGTACTAGTTGGCTAGTGCGCCTCTTAGTATTAGCCCTGTAATATTACTGTTCCACTGCTGGGCACGGGCCTCTTCTACTAATGAGAGGGGTTAGGCTTTACTCACCACGCTGGCGGCTGGCCTATTGCGGGTTGATAGACTTCACATACCTTCGAAATTCTTGTAGAGAAATTCTCGGGTACGCAGGTTTCCTCACGATGTTTTCATTCACCGTTATAGCAAGCGATAATTCACAAAACACACTTAACATGGAAAATTCGCGTGTGCTCTATTTGTGGTTGGTCTCGAAGCTCCGACTTACGTCTCAGCAGTCCGTACTATTCCCAACTGAGTTATCTCTGCTAATATCTAGTATGTAATAAAATAAAAATACTCTTTTAAAGAACATTTCCTATTTTAATATTAACATAATCAAACCATACAACGAAAGTTCTTATTTGCTGTGGTGTTAACACAATTCCCTTATTAAAATCTACTTCTTCGAACTTCTTTGCTTCTTCATCTTCACAATACTCCGCAGTACCATTAAAATCACCGTAAAAATTATTAAAGTTCTTCACAAAGTTTCCTTTCTTATTCCAAATTAAAGGCGACCAGTCTTTCAGCCACATGTGGGCACTTAGCGTTGTTTCCTTTAAATTTTTAATCTTTATATTTACAAACAAGTCTTTCAAAAATACAGTCTTCATCCCACTTCTGATCGTGTCAGTTTTTTCTAAATAATTCTCTAGTCTCAACAACATTGTCTCTGAATTCCATTCTTCTGTACTCAAAAGATGTACACCTAATGGCAATTTCTTTTTCAAGGCCGAAAATTCGTTGATTTCCTTAGCCCATTGACTTTTCGAATAATACCCGTAAGGGCTATCTCTTGACACTAAAATTAGCGGCGGGTAAGATAATTCTTTTGCTAGAATTTTCTCGTATATTTTATTTTGTTTATAATCAGCTTTTGAAAGGTATAGTACATGTTGACCGCGGACTATGATTCCATGGCCGAATTCGGTTTCGTTTAGTGATGTTTGGGATCCTGTATCATCTGTGAATATTCTTCTATGGACCATCAAGTCTATTTCGCCTTCGTGTAATGAGGAACCTCCTTGAGCTCTGTCATTAAAGATTGAGAACCGAATGTTCTTTTTGGTGTCTTCGATGTATATTTTGGATGTTACGGGGTAGAAGTTTCCTGTAAGTTACAGCTACAATAAGAAATGAAATAGCAAAACTGTGATATTTATGAAAAGTTACTAACTTATAAAAAAAAATATTTACAGCCACTAGCTCATATAACCACCCGAATAATCAAATCAATCAATTGGTTTAGAACTTTTTTCTTCAATCAATAATTAAAAAAAATATTTGGCAGTATGGTCCTTATGCCCATGGTCTTGTGTTTAAAAATATTTTTCCCCGAACAGAAATGTCAAAATAAGCCGTTATTTTTTTAAAAAAATTCAAAGTTGGAATTTTTCTTCATGTTTTCGTCATAACAAACAAGTAGCCAGTAACGATCTACCCAACCAATTTTATTGCCCGTTTTCAATATTACCTGGAATTGGGTCCATATTGACTGGTTCATACGTCGCCCGAATATTTCTGATCCTTTTCATAGTTTGCCTGCCATTAGCGTCTGTGTAAAATACGCCTTCATTTTCTATATCAGTTGTGTATCTGAAATAGTACGTATTGTTACGAATTCAGATAATTGTTGTGATTTAGTACACGATATTGAAGGGTAGTATGTTAATTATATTTATATTAACTACCCTCCAAGTAATTCATAATATTTGTGGAAGGTATTTCTTTATTAACTAAAGCAAAAGGTATAAAAGAGCGGGAGCTATCATTATTGAGTTAGTCTCCCTTTGGAGCTCGAAGTGTACACAACTAGTTTGAGATATACAGTAAAGTTGTGTAGCGAATATAGTGCATATAAGAGGCGCGTTTTAACCAAGTCTTTTACATATCAGAAGCGGGATCGGCTTTAAAAGCCTATCATCGCCCACAAAATTACCGTGTGCCCCGAAATGGGGACAGTTGATTTGTTTTCACGAAATTGTGGCAATCGATTTATATTTAGTATTTAGTGGTAGTGCTACATTATGGCTACCGTGTTTTTCGACGATGAAGGTCCTCAGATTTATTGAAGAGCCATGTTGTGCTCTGATTAATTGAAGAGCCATGTTGTGCTCTGATTAATTGAAGAGCCATGTAGTGCTCTGATTAATTGAAGTGCTCGGTTTAATTGAAGAGCCATGTTGTGCTCTGATTAATTGAAGAGCCATGTTGTGCTCTGATTGATTGAAGAGCCATGTTGTGCTCTGATTGATTGAAGAGCCATGTTGTGCTCTGATTGATTGAAGAGCCATGTTGTGCTCTGATTGATTGAAGAGCCATGTTGTGCTCTGATTGATAGAAGATCCATGTTGTGCTGATTAATTGAAGAGCCAGGTTGTGCTCCGATTTATTGATGAGCCATGTTGTGCTCTGATTTATTGAAGAGCCATGTAGGTGAGCTCAGATTTATTGAGTCATGTAGTGAAGAGCCATGTATGTGAGCTCAGATTTATTGAGTCATGTAGTGAAGAGCCATGTAGGTGAGCTCAGATTTATTGAAGTCATGTAGTGAAGAGCCATGTAGGTGAGCTCAGATTTATTGAGTCATGTAGTGAAGAGCCATGTATGTGAGCTCAGATTTATTGAGTCATGTAGTGAAGAGCCATGTATGTGAGCTCAGATTTATTGAGTCATGTAGGTAATCTCAGATTTATTGAAGTCATGTAGAGATCAGATTTATAGAAGAGCCATGTAGGTGAGCTCAGATTTATTGAAGTCATGTAGAGATCAGATTTATAGAAGAGCCATGTAGGTGCGCTCAGATTTATTGAGGTCGTGTAGTGATCAGATTTATAGAGGAGCCATGTAGGTGAGCTCAGATTTATTGAAGTCATGTAGAGATCAGATTTATAGAAGAGCCATGTAGGTGCGCTCAGATTTATTGAGGTCGTGTAGTGATCAGATTTATAGAAGAGCCATGTAGGTGTGCTCAGATTTATTGAAGAGTCATGTAGTGATCAGATTTATAGAAGGGCCATGTAGGTGCGCTCAGATTTTATAGAAGAGCCATGTAAGTGCGCTCAGATTTATTGAAGAGCCTTGTAGGTGCGCTCAGATTTATTGAAGAGCCATGTAGGTGCGCTCAGATTTATTGAAGAGCCATGTAGGTGCGCTCAGATTTATTGAAGAGCCATGTAGGTGGGCTCAGATTTATTGAAGAGCCATGTAGGTGCGCTCAGATTTATTGAAGAGCCATGTAGGTGCGCTCAGATTTATTGAAGAGCCATGTAGGTGCGCTCAGATTAATAGAAGAGCCATGTAGGTGTGCTCAGATTTATTGAAGAGTTATGTAGTGAAGAGCCATGTAGGTGTGCTCAGATTTATTGAAGAGTTATGTAGTGAAGAGCCATGTAGGTGTGCTCAGATTTAGTGAAGAGTTATGTAGTGAAGAGCCATGTAGGTGTGCTCAGATTTATTAAAGAGACATGCAGTGAAGAGCCATGTAGGTATGCTCAGATTTATTGAAAAGCCATGTAGATGTGCTCGGATTTATTGAAGAGTCATATAGTGATGAGCCATGTAGGTGTGTTCAGATTTATTCAAGAGTCATATAGTGATGAGCCATGTAGGTGTGCTCCAGATTTATTGAAGAGTCAGGTAGTGGAGAGCCATGTAGGTGAGCTCAAATTTATTGGAGAGTCATGTTGTGATCAGATTTATAGAAGGGCCATGTAGGTGCGCTCAGATTTATTCAAGAGCCATGTTGTGCTCCGATTTATTGAAGAGCTTTGTGGTGCTCAGATTTATTGAAGAGTCATGTAGATGTGCTCAGATTTATTGAAGAGCCATGTAGATGTGCACAGGTTTATTGAATAGCCATGTAAGTGTGCTCAGATTTAAAGAGCCATGTAAGTGTGCTCAAGAGCCATGTAGTGTGATCAGATTTAAAGAGCCATGTAGGTGAGCTCAGATGAGTCTTGTAGTGATCAGATTTATGGACGAGCCATGTATGTGCGCTCAGGTTTATTCAAGAGCCATGCAAGCATGCTCGGATTTATTCAAGAACCATGCAGGTGTGCTCAGAGTTATTGAAGAGCTGTGAAGGTGTGCTCAAAATTATTGAAGAGCCATGCGGATGTGCTCAAAATTAAGAGCCATGCAGGCGTGCTCGAAATTATTCAAGAGCCATGTGTGTGTGCTCTTTAGGTTTACTTGAATTAAGTCAGATCTAGATGATTGACTTGTTATATTATGTGCTTAGTGCTTGGCTTTAATCGAATGAACACACTAGTAGGGTGTTCAATTATGACCCTTACTTAGTATAGATATATCTAGAGCCTATGGCCTGAATAAAAGCAGACGTGGTTGAAGTTAAATCACAAACTATTTCAGAAGTTGATATGGGAAAAGACATTTGGCCGTAAGACTAATTTTAATAACGGTGGTAAAAGTTAGAAATGACTTCCCAAGTTTACTGGGCCAACTTTTTCAAGAACCAAGAGTGTTATGATTACTTTATTGTGTACGTAACTACTAATATAGTAGTGCGTGCTCCGGAGATAGCACGGTATCGGATGGCCGAATGTTACGAATTCAGATAATTGTTGTGATTTAGTACACGATATTGAAGGGTAGTATGTTAATTATATTTATATTAACTACCCTCCAAGTAATTCATAATATTTGTGGAAGGTATTTCTTTATTAACTAAAGCAAAAGGTATAAAAGAGCGGGAGCTATCATTATTGAGTTAGTCTCCCTTTGGAGCTCGAAGTGTACACAACTAGTTTGAGATATACAGTAAAGTTGTGTAGCGAATATAGTGCATATAAGAGGCGCGTTTTAACCAAGTCTTTTACAGTATACCTTATAAATGCCAGAGTTTGTGTGGATGATTGTTTGTAATTCAATCATGTCATAGCTGAACGGATCTGAATATGGCACAGTCCAGAACAGCTAAACGGATCTGAATATGATACAAATATAGATTATAATTAGGAATAGCACATAGGCTATTCTCGTCGCGGAAAAATGTGGTGTTACCCATGTGACTGCCTCAGTTAGCTTTAGGGCGTAGTTGTATTTTGGTACGACTACCGTCCGAGTTCTCAGTTCGATCCCGGGTCGGGCAAAGTTATATTGGAATTTTTCAATATTAGTCCAGAGTCTGGAATTTGTGTCTGATATGGAGATAGGTTTGCTCCCTTTCACATTTGGGATGGAATTAAGCTCGGCGAAATGTGGGTGTTCTAGTTTTCTAGGGCGTCTCTGCGTACTCCTCCGGGGATACAGGCGTGAACTCATGTTATGTTGATAATTTTCCACACTAACTAAGTCGCAATATATCATAATTCTTACCTTATAAACACTTCCCTCCCAACATTATCTTTAAGCGGTATAGGTCCTACTAACCAATCTACCACCACATAAGGCTTTTCGACATAAAGTTTTACCGCAAACGATGCATAATCGGAGTATCTACAGTGAATTTCTTCAACAATGCCATTTTTATACACTTTAGTGTCCAAAAAGTCTAAAATCGCCTCAGGTTTGGGCGATAAAGGCCGAAATATGTACGCGCCAGGCTTTTTCTTGTCCGCCCTCCCCATTTCTAATGGTTGGTCTGATACGTAGAAGTAAAATTGTATGTCTAGGGGTACAGACACTCCGTTTGAGAGAGACATTTTTGTTATTTTTCTTGATGAGTCCAGATCTATGCGGATGTACTGAAAATAATAATATCAGCCATGTATTACATATTATGTATTATTACCATCCCACTTCTGACCTCCACTACTAATGAGAGTTAGGCTATAGTCTACCACGCTGTAATGTGGTACGGCTCACATACCCGAAATTTTGTGGGATTTCTCAGGTTTGCTTGCGATGTTTTCCTTCACCTTTTATACTGCCTCTATCTCACTCCAATGTGGGGTCGGCGGAACATACTTTTCCGAGCGTCGTCGTCGTCGTAAGCCAAGCATTTTGCAGAAAGATTCTACTTAGTTTTTATATTTATTAAAATCCCCGTCTCAATTATGTGTAACAAGTTCCGGAGAAGTTGTGTTAGAAAACTAATACCAAGGAATCGAACCCAGAACCTCCTTGTCCACAGCCTATATACGTTGTTATTACACCAAAGAAACGACACGTGAATTAAAAAAGAAACTGTATATATATCTCGCTGGATGCAGACCCCTTCTGACAGGTAGATCTGTAGATCTTTGGGAGAGGCATATGTCTAGCAGAGGCCGTCCTGTGGCTAATAATGATAATAATGTACTAATTATTTTTGAGATGCCTGAAATAGGGAACAAATGGATTGACCCCAATTCCTTGGCGAACTAGACAAAATAAACAGCCACAGAAACCAGTCACAAAGACGCTATTTTCAAGCACAGTCTTATTATTTACCTTATTAGATATAAACACATCTTTTGACTCTGCATTAAAATCTTCAGCAACTCTTAATATTGGTTTAACAGTCTCTGTAGTAGAACTCGGCTCAGTTTCCGTTGTCACTTCATCGTATTCATAAATAACATCATCTTTAATCGTAGTTGTGTCAATTTTAGCATCTACCCTCGGTTTGGGAGTCAAAATAACCCCGAAATCTTTGCCCCCAACTTTAGAGACGTTGGCAAATTCAATTTTGGTGTCAGATTTCTCTGTAACGTCTTCTGTATAATAATCTTCACTTAGTAATGGTTCCTCAGCATCCTTACTCGTTTGTCGAATCAAATATTTTTTGTTCGTGTTCTTGATTTTCTTTATTATCGATCTCTTTTCTCGAGACTGTTTGCGTAGGAAGTATGATCTGAAGCCCAGCGCTGGAATGTTTTCTGCCATGAATACTAGTTCATGCTGGGCCTTCGCTTTTCTCTCTGGTATTTCTAAGATTGCACGTGGTATGGGAATCGTTGTTGTATTTATTTTTTTCACTGAAATTAGGTTTAATTATAAAAAATAAATAGATAACAATTATGATACGCGTCTTGTTTTGTGGGACATTAAAATCTACACGGTTTCCTGGTGTTAGGATATTCGTATCCGCACGGACGGCGACCACTGTACACATAGGTTAAAACCTGCCATAGTGACCCACACTCCTTGTGTGGTTTACATTCCAGGATCAGCAGTGTATATCCTGATCTCTTGAAGGAGTTTAGAATTGATGGTTGATTGTGTTGGTATATGGATACAGCCCTGTGTCTTCATCGGTCATCCGCCTGTCTTACGAGACTATCCCGTCGATACACTGTAACTCCTGTAAGCCAGGATCAACAATGGCACGCATTTTACGACACCGAGCATTGAAGCTCGGCGAGTCTCAGATAATGCAAAATGTCCTTCTATCCTTAATCTTTTCTCCATCCGCCTGTCTTGTAGCAAGCCCCTTGATTTGCGTCTTCCTTCTTCGGGGTGTCAAGAAGCATGCGGGCATGATTCTGATAACTACCGATATACCCATCGTTTGTCAGTGGTCGTTGGTCGCACTTCGCTTACCGTCAGGTGTAGTCAGTGACGTAGTGACGTTTTCATTAGGGTAGACAAAAATATTGCATAATTATCTTCAATTTATTTTTACTTTACTTTCTCCATCATGCTAATTTACACATCAATTTAAAATATTACACCCAACGCTGTTTGATAACTCTTTTTGTGATCATTTTTTCTTTCGTTACGTAATTTTAGCAAACTGTGAGGACAATGTCTCTTTGTCTATCTGAAGTTCACTCCACTGGGTGTAGTGTAGTCATGTCGCCGTACGTCATTGAGATCGTTTATTGGGCCGTTATTAGAAAGTTTGTCAGTATACTTACGTGTAGGTCCCCACACATCGTATCCCGTGTTCTGTATAGGCAACCTAACTGGGGTCGTCACGTTCCATGCCAAAGAATTGTATATCACTATCTGAAAACACATTCTCAAAACAAAATAGTAGGGTAACTTTTGACACTCGATTGCTCTTTGACTTTGATTTGATTTCATTAAGTTACTCAAAATTCCACTGAATTCGAGTAAAAAAATGCACCAATGACGCGATCAGATTCGAGAATTTGTCATTTGACACTTTATAAAGTGATATTAGCACTCTTCTAACTCGATTTCAATGGAATTTTAAGTAACTCCGGTGGCTCAATTCTCCCCTCCCTTTTCGAATCCCTTTCCCTCCCCTTCCATTCTTTCCTTTTAGGTTGGCAACGCACCCATGATTCTTTTTGTGTCATGGGTGTCTATGGGCGGTGGAGATCACTTACCATCAGGTGACCCATCTGCTAATTTGCCAGACTCTACTAAAAAAAACCCACAGGGGGCCCCTTCGACAGAAAGAAGGCCCAGGTTGATAAATAAGGAGGGTATATAAGAGTCTATATATAAGAGGCTAATACAAATCATTCCCCCTTCAACCTCACCTGAGCAAAAAGGGCCCCATCACATTATTCCTATTTTTTCACTCATTGTTGCCTGAGACATTGGCTTACATTGGGTGTCTATGTGCGATGAAGATCACTTACCATCAGGTGACCCATCAGCTCGCTTGCCAGTCTCTGTAATAAAAAAAGTTTCTTTCTTTCAATGACTTAGCCACGGGACCCGACAGCATAGTTACGCCACTGATTGGACCTTTATGCAACACTCAGTATAAATGGCGGCACGGTTTTAAACAATACTTACGAAATACTGCGTAGATTCAGTGTTATTACAGCTGGAAATATTAAACGAACATCTATGGTACAGTGTGTACAGGGAACTTTTCCGCAATTTGCTAGAACAATAAGCACGGATAAACTAATTACATGCATAGATTGACGCGTGTATCCCAAAGAGGTATACAGAGACGAATTAGTATACTACAACATCAATTTTTTTATAGCAGAAACTGGCAAACGAGCGGATGGGTCACCTAATGGTAAGTGGTAATTATAAGTGATCTCCACCGCCCATAGACACCCAAGACTTAAATAATCATGGGTGCGTTGCCAACCTAAAAAAGGAAATGGAACGGGAGGGAAATAGGGATTGGGAAAGGAAGGGGGAAATGAGCCACCGGAAATCTCACTCACCGAACGAAACGCGACAGCAAGCTGCTACTTTACGTTGGTTTTCTGCGAGACAGTGGTATCTGCCCGGTCGAGCCGGCCCATTCGTGCTGTAGACGTTATTGTCTACAACGTGGCTCTACGACTCAGCTTCTAGCACATTTCGCTGAGATCATTTCCCTCTCAAGCGAGATGGGTCTATCGTCATATCGGGCACAAATCCTAGATTCCGAACTGATACTGAATAAAAAAAGTCAATATTACTTACGCCTCATAATTTTGCCCTAGCATAGGACCCGAGACCTCAGGACGGGAGTCGCACACAATATGATAATAATATACGTCACAAATCTTTGGGGGAGGCCTATGTTCAGCAGTGGACGTATTATGGCTGATGATGATGATACGTCATTGAGGCAGTTGAAATAAAATAATGTAATCTATGGTAGAGCCACGCTGTAGACAGTAACGTCTACAGCACGAATGGGCCGGCTCGACCGGGCAGATACCACTGTCTCATAGAAAACCGACGTAAAGTGGCAGCTTGTTGTCGTGTTTCGTTCGGTGAGTGAGATTTTCAGTGGCCCATTTTCCTCCTCCCTTTCCCAATCCCTTTTCCCTCCCCTTCCATCCTCCCATTTTGGGTTGGCAACGCACCCATCATTCTTTTTGTGTCTTGTGTGTCTATGGGCCGTGGAGATCACTTACCATCTGGTCACCCATCTGCTCGTTTGCCACTCTCTGCTATAAAATCACATTAATAGAAGATTCCATACAGGCAGATTAATTTAGCTTACTTGAACGCTTGTTTGTAAAGAAGTGTAGTTTTCTGTACGGCACGCTCCATTTTTTCCATATAATAGTCTTTGACGTAGTCTCTTAAACCGCCCGATATTACGTTATGGTCTTGAAATACTCCTAAAAAGAATAAAAGAAAAATAAAAAAAAAACACGCTCCGAACTAAAAAGTTGGAAATACAAGGAAAAATTGTTAAATTATTGTATTGTCATCGGTTTTTGGTATGTATACCAATTTTAAAGTTCATCAGACGTCTGGAACATGTTGAAAATCACGTTGAAAGATTCCATTACATAGATACATATCATCATCATCATCATCAGCCATAGGACGTCCACTGCTGAAAATAGGCCTACCCCAAAGATTTCCAGATCGACCTGTTGGAAGCGGCCAATACATACATACAGGTGAAGCTAATATAAAGCGTGTAAAAATCTTCGAAACCCCATCAGTAGCCCAAGCACGAAAAACTAATGTAAATGTAAATGTATTCGAGTTCGCTGCGCACTGATGACATTTGGTTAATATTTCATACAAATTTCATAGACGCGCATCGAGCTGAAATACATTTACGGTTGTCAGAAATTTTCCTGCTCAGGCCGCAGATATCAAATTTAGAAGGGACCAGTGGCGTAACTGGCGTTCAGGAAAATTGCCATGGCCCCCGACCATAAGGAGGCCTCTGGCCCAAAAAAAACTTGCTTTTTGCCTTGTTATAAATAGTTTAGGGTGAAAATGAGCTGTAATTAATTAATACACGCCTTGTTGAGTAACGCGACACTTTTATTACTTAAACAACCATAAACAACATTGCATCTGGGTTGCCACACTCTCCCCAGGCTCTATGCAACTAATACATAATACATACTATTTTAATACATATTAATATAGATACCACACCACAGGGTTGCCACATGCCTATATACAATTATATATGACAACAGCATCTAACGACGATAACGTTATGTGACCCACAGATATTTATTTCGGGTCTGGGTGCTATGAGACGGAAAGTCTCTCGTAGTTCTTATATACACGATATAGCTTATTATCTAGTGTAGGGTGAGGACTAGCCCGGCTAGCATGCGTGTCACGATATATCTCGATAACCGACTGTCGAGATGGTGTCTAATAATATTAACCCTGTAATATTACTGTCCCACTGCTGGGCACGGGCCTCCTCTACTAATGAGAGGGGTTAGGCCTTAGTCTACCACGCTGGCCTAATGCGGGTTGGTAGACTTCACATACCTTCGAAATGCCTGTGAAGAAATTCTCAGGTATGCAGGTTTCCTCACGATGTTTTCCTTCACCGTTATAGCAAGCGATATTTCACAATGAAAATACACTTAACATAGAAAAGTCAGAGGTGTATGCTCCATTTTGGGGTTGGTCTCGAACCTCCGACACTTGTCTCGGCAGTCCGTACCATTCCCAACTGAGCTATCGCTGCTTATGATCTATGATATATGATATATATTAGATGCTGTCTACAATCTACAATATAATATGAAAATAATCGAGGACGCATGTAAATGTCCATAGATAGGTAGATTAAACCGGTTATAACAGGACAAAAAGCGTAGATAAAATCTCGTGGAGCGCATGCTAGGCGGGCTGGTGTATGACTAGCGGATGTATTGTTTTATTGACAGCCTCCGTGGCTCAGCGGGCGAGTAGCCGGACATTGGGACAAATGTTTGTGTGGCCCACAGATATTTATTTCCTGTGTGTTGTGAGAGCGCTCGTCTCTCATAGTCTCTGACACCCACGATACAGGTTATACCTAGTGTGGGGACAGGACTAGGTGTGTGTGTTGGGTGTAAAAAAAAAATATTCATGGTACGGTCTCTGCTTACACACACCTACGATCCAGTTTAAATCTTCAAATATTTTGTTATTACTCCACAATCTAGCGAACACTTGCAGTTGTTTAGCGACCTGTAATAGAAGATTCAATTAACATAACATAACATAAGCTCACGCCTGTATCCCCAAAGGGGTAGGCAGCGGCGCACTAGCAAACGAGAACACCCACATTTCGCCGAGCTTAGTTCCGTCCCAGATGTGATAGGGGGCGAGCCTATCGCCATATCGGGCCCAAATTCCAGACTCCGGGCTGATATGGAAAAATCCAATATCACTTTGCCCGATCCAGGGATCGAACCCGAGACCTCAGGACGGTAGTCGTATCGAAATACAACCACGTCACCAAGGCAGTCTAATAATGATTAAAAATGACTAATAATTATTAATAGTGATTAATAATTATTAATAATGGTTATTTTCAATTTTGGTTTAGCCCCGCCACTGGTAAGTGTCATAGATATTATATTTACCTGTAAGTAGAGATGACCCTCTCTCGCCACGTATTTGAGTGTAGGTCTTGAGGTGTACATGCCGGTCACGTGAGAGAACTTGTCGTAAGCGAGAGGGAAAAAATCGTCCTGTTTCGTTTCTAGCTGTGGACTGTAACGAAATAAATAACACCCATAAGTCATACACACTGAGCTGGTATTTCTAACATGACATAAATTATTACCAACTGTATTCTCAAACTGACTGCCTCGGTGGCGTGGTGGTATTTCGGTACAACTACGGTTCTGAGGTCTCGCGTTCGATCCCCGGGTCGGGCAAAGTGATATTGGATTTTTCCATATCAGCCCGGAGTCTGGAATTTGTGCCCGATATGGCGATAGGGTCGCCCCCTATCACATCTGGAACGGAACTAAGCTCGGCGAATTGTGGGTGTTCTATTTCGCTAGTGCGCCTCTGCCTACCCCTTCGGGGATACAGGCGTGAGCTTATGTTATGTATTCTCAAACTTTGGCAAGTGAAAATTTCTTTAGGCGCACTTAACATTTTATTTAGTAGTATTGAATGAAACTTAGCCGTCACGCTCGGCTATGTAACGCTCGTTCGGGTAATGTCGGCTCGAGTCAACTAAGGGAGCGAGAGAGATATAGTAAACGCGTCACTGTTATAGTCACTCGGCGTTACATGAGAGAGCATGACGCATCAGTCGCAATTAGTATCGACATATACACGTTATATGCCGTGCAATACGTTTTATGTAATATTTTATACACCGTTTTTTCTTATTGGTTATCAGTTATACGGACGAATTGAGAACCTTAATTTATGAACACGGTTAAAAATAGAATGTAGAAAAAATCTTACTTTTCGCGATGAACCGCTTTTAAATAACATGCCGGAGTAGAATAATAAAGATAGAGGTTGGCTCTTGTCTCAGCACTCTTTACATTCACTTCACTGTAACAACATTTATTAAAAGAAAGGAATAGGAGAATTGCATTTAATAATAAATAAATACACCCAATAGTCACACATAGTCCTGACCCCACACTAAGATCGAGTCTTGTGTCATGGGTATCAGGAACTACGAGAGATGCGCGGTCTCACAACCTCCACCCGAAACAAATATCTGTGGGCCACACAAATATTAGTCTCGGTGCGGGGACCGAACCCGCGGCCTCTTGCTTCACAGCCGGCTATTCGCCCGACAAGCTACGGAGGCTGTCAAGTACTTTTGGCAGTTTTCTCGTATCGGGTAATGATTTCTGGTAAATGAAAAGACTTAGATGCCAGTAAAGTGTGAGCGATTCAGAGAGCAACTTATGCGTGCGTGATCAATGCAAATGGAATACTGTCTACTGAAAACACCGTATTTAAGGTAACTAGTCTGAGATTGCTTTACTGCTCTATCCCGTAAGGGATCGCTGCGTCTCTCGCTCTCACCAAATATTTATTAAAATAACAAATCAAATACAAAGGAATGCATAGAGAACAAATAACTCGTTGTAAATACCAGCCTAAACAATTAACAAATCATATTAAGTACCGTGCACAAGTAGGTAATTAACATGGGTATAAACAAACCAAGTTTGGATCACACATATTTTCGATATGTGTCATTGTTCAAGAATGCAGTGTGCTGCTACATACTTATCAGCATGTCGGGGGCCCCCTAAGGTAGCGGTGCCCTGGGCAAGGGCCCAGTGCCCTTATGGTAAACATGCTCGAGTATATAGGTACTTACTTAATTAGTTTATCAACGTTGGCAAACCACACACTGGCGTCATGGTACCCCATCCTCTGCCCCATCATCACCATTACATTCTTGGTTGTATAATATGGCGACTGACGGTGTTTCATGGACTTTATGAATTCCTCCACCTGGACATAAATAACCACAAGTTTAAAAACTTAACGGACCGACCTTAAATCCCATCGAGACCAAATTTATATGGGACCGCGCTTGAAATAAGCTCTATCGAAAACAAAAAGAATTTTGAAAATCGGTCGATATTTGGCGGAGATATCGCGTAACATCATCAATATATTATACCCTAGATGCACAGTTCTTTGCAAATGTCGTCCTAAAAAGTGGTCTCAGGAATAAAACAAAGAAAAAGATCACAAGTTCTAATTAAATCAAACACAAATATAACCCTATGCACGTGTTATAAAGTAGCTTTTTAAACGAAATGATCAAGCGTTCCTAAATTCGAATTTACAAATTTAGAATTCTATCGGCGTCCAACTGTAGGGAAAACGAGTGCTTAAGCACTTCTTTGCTGTCCCATTTTCTGAGCGTCAACTGTGCATCTAGGTAAATAATATATCGATGCGTAACATACATCAAAAAAATACAGACGAGTTGAGGATCTTCTCCTTTTTGGAAGGCGATCGAAAAGAGCAACGTCAGAGTTTCCTGCC
Organism: Clanis bilineata; assembly: GCA_036417725.1. NCBI lineage: Eukaryota > Metazoa > Arthropoda > Insecta > Lepidoptera > Sphingidae > Clanis > Clanis bilineata. The sequence goes on along the minus strand of CM071138.1, from coordinate 7,505,253 downwards.
CGTTCTTCTCTAACGATCCAGCTTTCCGAACTGGTGGTAAAGAAAAATTTTGACGGAATCTATACAATGTACAGCATTTTATACAGAAACGATATCTCAGTTGGGAATGGTATGGATCGCCGAGACGAGTGTCAGAGGTTCGAGACCAACCCCAAAATGGACCATATACCGCTGATTGTTCTATGTTAAGTGTTTTCTTTGAAAATTATCGCTTGCTATAACGGTGAAGGAAAATCGTGAGGAAACCTGCATACCCGAGAATTTCTCCACCAGAATTTCTAAGGTATGTAGAGTCTACCAACCCGCGTTGGCCAGCATAGTAGACTAAGGCCTAACCCCTCTCACTAGTAGATGAGGCCCGTGCCCAGTAGTGGGACAGTAATGTTACAGGACTAATATTATTATAGCAGATTATGGATTCAATAAATGATTTGATTAAACCAGCTTACCCGGTCGTCTACATTCCTGAACATTGTATCTGAGGTGACCAGCAGAGGGTCAGTGCAGGTGGATCCGAAGCAGAACCCTGGTGGAGACCAGTAGCCGTCGAACAGCTTGTGGGTGAAGATATCTGTGTCCATACCTGATGGAACGTCATGAACTACCAACCACCACAACCACCGCAGAATATTTTTAAAGCAAAAAATTCTTTAAGCACGTTGAGCACTATTTTGTGGGCATTGAACATAACGTCCACGGTACTGAATGAGACTGAGCCGTCACGCTTGTCTATGAAACGCTCGTTCGGGTAAAGTCGGCTCGAGTCGGCTGACGGACCGAGGGAGGTATAGTCAACAGTCAACGCTGTTATACCCGCTCGTCGCGCGTTACAAGAGAGGGCATGACGCATCAGTCGCATTTAGTATGGACATAAATATGGCATGTCCGTGCCCGTGCCAATACGTTTTTTTTAATACTGGTTCTTGCCCGCGACTCCATTTGCATGGAAATTGAAATAAATAAAATTAGCCTATATACCTCTATATTATTCTGATGTACAATCTATATAATTGTAGTTTCGCATGAAAGAGTAAAAAACATATACACCCATATACACATATTCATAAAATTTCACGTTTATAATAGTAGAAAGATTAAACATTTGTTTTTTTGTATTTCATTTGTACTCAGGCTCTAAAAATACTTTCACCTACATTATCAGCAAGTAATATAGGCTATTTTTTTCCGTAATTTATCCACGTGAACGAAGTCGCGAGTTGTAACTAGTTTAATTATGAACTTACCAATATCATCACTTCCTCTCCACAAGAACTCCATACTCTTTCTCCGCATGCGAGCCAGTTCATCATCAAAGCTTATGGGGTCTATAAAATGACCGTCAAACCCCATAAGAGCCAGTAAGGAAGCGATCTCTTTGGAATGACCGTATGAGTCCGCCTGCCATGACACTAGAGGCAGCCCGCAGTCAAGAAATGTGGCGTTTAACTTCCTAAAAACGTATATAAGCTCACACCTATATTTCCTGCCTCGGTGGCGTGGTGGTATTTCGGTACGACTACGTTTCTGAGGTCTCGGGTTCGATCCCCGGGTCGGGCAAAGTGATATTGAATTTTTTCATATCAGCCCGGAGTCTGGAATTTGTGCCCGATATGGCGATAGGCTCGCCCCCTATCACATCTGGGACGGAACTAATCTCGGCGAAATGTGGGTGTTCTAGTTCGCTAGTGCGCCTCTGCCTACCCCTTCGGGGATACAAGCGTGAGCTTATGTTATGTTATGTTATTATCTATTATTATCTCAGCCTATCGCCGTCCACTGCTGAACGTAGGCCTCCCCAAGTGAGCGCCAACCATCCCGGTCTTGCGCAGTCCGCATCCATCCGCTGCCCGCCACCTTTCTCAAGTCGTCGGTCCATCGTGCAGCAGGGCGTCCCACACTACGTCTGCCTAAACGCGGTCTCCACTCCAGCACATGTCTGCTCCACCGGCCATCTGTCCGTCTGCAGACATGACCGGCCCACTTCCACTTCAACGTGCTAATTCTGCGAGCAATATCAATCACTTTGGTTCTCTGGCGGATGACTTCATTTCGAATTCTGTCCACCAGAGAAATGCCAAGCATTGCTCGCTCCATAGCACGCTGAGCGATTTTGAATTTGCGGACCAGTCCGCTGGTTAGTGTCCAGGTTTCGGCTCCGTAGGTCATTACGGGTAAGACGCACTGGTTGAAAACCTTCGTTTTCAAACACTGAGGGATCGACGACTCGAAAATATTGCGTAGCTTTCCGAATGCCGCCCAGCCCAACCGAATCCTCCTATCCGCCTCTTTCTCGAAGTTATGCTTGCCGAGTTGTATAGTTTGGCCAAGATAAACGTATTCTTGCACAACCTCGAGAGTAGCGTCACCTACGACAACAGGTCTCGGGAGAACATGACTGTTAAACATTACTTTCGTTTTATCAAGGTTCATCCCAAGACCCACCTGTCTTGAAGAACGGCTAAGGCTGTTCAGCATTTCCTCCAGCTCCTGCAGAGATTCCGACATAATGACAATGTCATCCGCAAATCGCAGGTGAGAGATGTATTGTCCGTTAACGTTGATGCCCCGTCCTTTCCAATCGAACATCTTAAAAGCGTCCTCCAACGCGGTATTAAAAAGTTTTGGAGAGATCACGTCTCCCTGTCTTACTCCACGACGTAGTTGGATTGGCTTCGTGCTCTGTTCTTGTACTTGGACGGTCATCGATGCGGCTTCATAAAGACACCTCATCACCTGGACGTATCTATCGTCTATCAGGCATCTCTGCATGGACTCTAGAACAGCCCAGGTCTCAACGGTATCGAAGGCTTTCTCGTAGTCCACATACGCTAGGCATAGGGGCTCATTATATTCTTCGGTTTTTTGAATAATTTGCCTTAGTGTGTGTATGTGGTCCACGGTACTGAAACCTCTCCGAAACCCGGCCTGCTCCGGCGGCTGGAAGTCATCGAACTTTTGGGCGAGACGATTCGAGATAACCCTCGAGAACAGCTTGTAAACATGGCTCAAGAGTGATATGGGGCGGTAGTTCTTCAGCAGGGTGTTGTCTCCCTTTTTGAAGAACAAAACCACCACACTCCTGCTCCATGCCTCCGGTGTTGTGCTAGTGTGGATGACGGAGTTGAAGAGCTTGACAAGCTCTATCAAGACAGGCGTACCTCCTGCCTTGAGTAGCTCTGTGGTAACTCCGTCATCTCCCGGAGCTTTGTTATTGTGAAGCTGTCCAAGGGCTATTCTAATCTCGTCCACGTCGATGTCGGGTAGCTCGTCTGTATAGTGGCGAGTTAATCTGGCCCGCGGATCATCCGTGCCATGGGCCTTAGGTGGAAATGCTCTTTGAGAGTACAAATCCCCATAATACTTTTCGACCTCAGCGAGTATCTCTGCCATTGAGGTAACGGTGTTGCCGTGTGATGTCCTGAGTTTTGTCAGGTGACAACTGGAAGTGTTTGGCTTGGCGAATACTCTAGCGCCTTTGTTTTGCACAATGGCATTTTCAATTGCTAGAGTATTGAAGCGCCTAATATCGCGTCGTATCAGCCTTTTCACCTCCTTGTTAAGTACCTGACATTCAGGTTGTGTGGCGGTTAATAATTCTCGGCGTTTCCTCAGCAGCTCGAGAGTCTCGCTAGAGAGCTTCGACTTACGTCCTTTGCTCTTTGGTCGAAAGTATTTGTAGCCCACTTCGCGGATGGTCCGCACCAAACTGTTGGTATCGTCGTTTATGTCCGCCGTGGTTTCCAATAAGGCGAACCGATTTTGTAGCTCCAACTGGAAGGCTTCACAGCTGGTTTCGACTTGGGGCAGTGTTGGTCGGAGAGTCGACCCCATCAACCGCGCACGTTCTATTTTTACATTTATATTTAGAGTGCCTCTTACCAGTCGGCACTTACTCATGTTATGTTATGTTTTGTCTATATTTCCGTAGACTAATGATTTTCAATTAAAAAAGGTTAAAAAATACACGTAACTGTAACACGTAAATATTCATACAGTAAGTTTGAAATAAGCCAGAACAAAGTCTAAATGCGCTCTATTTTCTATTAATATAGGATTGCTATTACCTTAATGAATACGTGAATTGGTCTATAACCGCATGGTAGTTGGTGGTGGCCTCGTCCACCATGCCCCACCCCCCTCCGACGAAGTAGAGACGCCCCTGTCGGAGCAGGTGGTAGACCATACGACGCACTAGAAAGTAATATTATTTATTTTATTTCATATTTTATTTATTTAACAATTTTAAAACGGTTTGTAAACCAATTACTCTAAAATGAACACATTCGTACAAACTAATACTAATATTACAAAAACATCTGAAACAATAAATATATAACTGTTCTAAGATACATTTTCGCAGTAACGAAGGCACACCGGCATAAGCTGGGCCCACGTGTCCGCAAACAGATCGCAATCGGGATTTGCCTCAACAAGCGAGTTTAGCGCAGACAATGTGCGAGGAATGGGGGAAAAAGTGTGAGCTACGGTGCGACACATGGGCACAGCCAGGAGTCTGTGCCTTCTACTTCGGATATAATTGTCAGGAACTTACATATAACCTAACCAGCTCATTGGACAGGTCCGATTCGTTCTACATGCCCTTATTCCACCTTAATGTGGGGTTAGCGCAACACACTTTTTCAAACTTGTTGCAGAAATGATTTGGCTAAGTTTTTACGACCGGCTGCCTGTCTGACGTCTGCCAGTCCCGGGCAAATTAAATTAGAAAATTCGCTTTGCCTGACCTGGGAATCGAACCCACGACCTCCCGGTCCACAGCCCATATATGCTGCCACTAGGCCAAGGAGGAGGCCAGGAAGCGCGAAGCCACAATATTAGTCCTGTAATATTTGATCCCACTTCTGATATCGGGGTAAATGCTTGAAAAAGTGTGTTGCGCCGACCCCACATTAAGGTAGGGTAAGGGCAGGTAGAAAGAAAAAGAAGATAGCAAAGCAATTACCAGTACCATCACGGTTTGCCCACCAATGGAAGAAATATGGCATGTCAGAAAACGTAAACCTGGAACAATCATAGTTTTTAATATACCTAAGCTCCGTAATGTCGTATCCTATAATTTGAGTGTTAAAGCCACGCTGTAGGCAGTTACATCTACACCAAATGGGCGGGCTCGACCGGGCAGATACCAGTGTATCACAAAAAATCGACGTAAATTGGCAGCTCGTTGTCGCGTTTCGTTCGGTGAGTGAGATTTCCGGTGGCCCATTTCCCCACTGCCTTTCCCAATCCCCTTCCCTCCCATTCCATTCCCTCCATTTAGGTTGGCAACTCACCCATTATACTTTTTGTGTCTTGGGTGTCTATGGGCGGTGGAGATCACTTACCATCAGGTGACCCATCTGCTCGTTTGCCAATCTCTGCTATAAAAAAAAAACATTGGAGCTCCCAACATTGGGGATTAGATATTGAAAGCTGTACTTACTTCCTTTCTTCATGCGCCCAGAGCTCGCTGATGGTGTAGTCCAAAATACGCTTCACATTAATATTCGTTGTGGTATAGAAATCATCCGCTGCGAAGTATAATTTATTTAGTTACCTATATGTTAATACCTGTGGGATCTTAATATAACTAATATAATAATAATATCAGTCCTAAGACAAAATGTCTAAATCTTTATACCTGGCACATGAGGTTACTCGCATGTGGGATGTGGATTCAACAATCATTGTTCCGATAGTCATTTTTGCCCATGGTTTGATACCAATGAGCCTCAAGAAATTCTCGGTTAGTGCTTGGGTCAAAGGACCAATGCAGAAGGCAGTGTTACTAGATACGGCACGAATTGTGAGGTGGTTCCACATTCTGGGGTCCTAACCACCGGTGGCTTGGGACCCGAACCTCGCCATCGGAGGGGAATATTTTTAAATGTATTTTTGTTTTTGTATTATATATTTAAAAATGTATACAATAAATAATAATTTTCAACATAATCAGTCCTGTAATATTACTGTCCCACTGCTGGGCACGGGCCTCCTTTACTAATGAGAGGGGTTAGGCCTTAGTCTACCACGCTGGCCTAATTTGGGTTGGTAGACTTCACATACCTTTGAAATTTTTCTTGAAAATTGTGTGAAGAAATTCTCGGGTATGCAGGTTTCCTCACGATGTTTTCCTTCACCGTTATAGCAAGCGATATTTCACAATGAAAATACACTTAACAGGGAAAGTCAGAGGTGTATGCTCTCTTTTTTGGGTGTTAATATAACTAAACTCATTATAGATAGCCTCGATTTAAAAAAAAACATTCGAAGCCCCACATGGAATCCCCTAGAAACCCAACCTCTCAACAAAACTCTGAACAATTTTCCTGATATAACGAATATTTTCGAATTCCCCTTTATTATATCGAGTTACCTATGTTAGTATATTACATACATACATACATAAGCTCACGCCTGTATCCCCGAAGGGGCAGGCTACACTAGCCAACTTGTACACCCACATTTCGCCGAGCTTAGTTCCGTCCCAGATGTGATAGGGGGCGAGCCTATCGCCATATCGGGCACAAATTCCAGATATGGAAAATTCCAATATCACTTTGCCCGACCTGGGGATCGAACCCGAGACCTCAGGACGGTAGTCGTACCGAAATACAACCACGCCACCGAGGCAGTCCTCGGTGACGTACATACAAAACATCTATACATTGTTTTGTATAGGTATTTTATGTTTTGTTTCGAAAAAACATTTCAGCCAAATTACTTAGCCAAATCCTTCCTGCAAGATGCTTGAAAAGTATGTTGCGCCGACCCCACAATAAGGTGAGATAAGGGCAGGTAGAAAGAAATAAAGTTAATATTAGACAGTAAAAAAAAGAGCTTAATAGGAAAGAACATATGCGCGTTATAATTTCGATGTTTAACATCTGCCGGGCTTTCCGTTGCGGCATTTTTTATGAGTGATGAAACTGAGTCTAATACTTACATCCAGTGTAATGTTGGTGGAAAGTCGCGGAGTATCCGAGCTCGGCGTGCGTGTAAGGAACTATGTGGATATTGGTCACGCCTTCCTTGTGCTTTGGACAACTCTGAAATCGTAGTTACAGCCTAGTACGGTTCTGAGAAGTACCGTTGTCAGTCATCGTGGTGGTACAGTGGTGCACGAATGGGCCGACTCGACCGGGCAGATACCACTGCCTCACAGAAACCCTACGTAAAGTGGCAGCTCTCTGTTTTGTTTCCTTCGGTGAGTATTTCCGATGGCATATTCCCCTCTCCTTTTGCCAATATTCCTGTCCTTTTAGAGGGGCAACGCACCCTTGATCTTTTAGTGTCTTAGGTATCTATGTACGGTGGAGCTCACTTATCTTCAGGTGACCCACCTGATCGTTTTCCAGTCTTTGCTATAAAAAGTCTTGGTCGCCTCGTCATTCAATACAATCACAAGTTTAAAAACTTAACGGACCAACTTTAAAACTTTATGATCTTGACCATATATATATGGGACCACCCTTAGAATAAGCTCTATCGACCATAAAAAGAATATTGAAAATCGGTCCACATTTGGCGGAGATATCGCGTAACCCACATAAAAAAATTCAGACGAACCTTTTAAAAAAAAAAAAATTCTTACCTCATAACCACAAGCTTCACCGCTTTGCCGTAACGGAGTGACCAAGTCTTTCGTAATTGGGTCCATACATTCCACTTCATTCATTATGAACAATAAAATGAATTGATACATTATTCCTATACCTTTTAACATAACTTGGCTGCTGTGAATATGTCAAGTTACCCGCTCTCAATACCTTTACCGCTCTTTATTTAAAAAAAAGATGGAATTGAGCTAACTTCACCGTAGACGAATATCAGCATTAGCCCGCGAAATTCGAATGTTATTATTCTTTCGACTTATATATCTATGAAAATAAGTTGTGCAAATCAACACAATAGTTACGCAGAATAAATGAAATTAAAAATTATTAATTGTACATATTACTTTTACTTTTAAGTGTAAGTCAAAAAATTAGGGAAAGAATGAAGCTTTGTCAATAATTATTTCCACAGTAATTCATTATACCTCTATATGCAGTGACTTTAAAAATTGAAATTATTTTGCATCAGTATATAACAAAATATCTATCTACATTCTCCAAAAATACACAAAAAATAATTAATTTCGCCACCGGTTTTTGAAAAGAACAGCTAACTTCATAGTGGACAGTTTCGCGCGAATTTCGTAATTCAATTTGATTACTAAATCAATTATGAAAGATTTTTTAAAATTAATATATATTAATTAGAGAAATTAATTGATTTTGTATTCACTTGTACGATGTATCTTCAAAGAATGACTGAAACAATCATGTGTATAATTAAGATAACTTAAACAGGATGTGTATTTAAAAATAATGCATCAGATGTTTTTAAATAAACACTGCATTCCGACACGACTTGTAATGACCTCTGAAGAGAAATCTTTATGACAGAAGGCAATATTATCCTTTTAACATACCTACCAGATTCTATACATCATAATGCATAATATAAATTACTACACGACCAAAGACATTCAACAGTATATAGACAACAGCTCAAAACTTGTGATCCAAAAGTTATGACCTAGTGGTCATAAGTCGCTCAGTTTATTTGAAATAAACGCGCGCCAGGTCGGCCAGCGTAATAATATTGAGAGAATAAACTTATCTTCAACTTGCTAATCCTCTAATATCTATAATAATCCTCTAATCCTTGCTAATCTTAGCAAGTTGAAATGGCAGTGGGCTGGGCACATAGCTCGTAGAACTGATAGCCGATGGGGCAGAAAAGTTCTCGAGTGGAGACCACGTACTGGCAAGCGCAGCGTAGGACGTCCACCTACAAGGTGGACCGACGACCTGATAAAGGTTGCAGGAAGTCGCTGGATGCAGGCCACTTCAAACAGGTCGATCTGGAAATCTTTGGGGGAGGCCTATGTTCAGCAGTGGACGTCCTATGGCTGATAATGATGAAACTTATCTCACGTGATTCTTAACCATTCTAAAAAAATTCTAGGGTGTAAATTGTAATAATCGCCCTCGCATTGTAATAAGTGGTTGATGGCGGTACTGAAGTTTGAGATCAATTTTTTGTATGGAAACTTGCTTAGCTCGACCATAGCCGTAGAAGCTAAACCATGAGTTTTTACGTTTCTCGCTAGCGACTATGTAAAATATTTGTTTCACAAACATTACAGTGGTAGAGTCACGCTGTAGACAGTAACGTCTACAACACGAATGGGCCGGCTCGACTGGTTTGATACCACTGTCTCACAGAAAACCGACGTAAAGTGGCAGCCTGCTGTCGCGTTTCGTTCGGTGAGTGAGATTTCCGGTGGCCCATTTCCCCCCCTTCCTTTCCCAATCCTTTTTTCATTTCCCTTCCATTTCCTCCTTTTAGGTTGGCAACGCACCCATGATTCCTTTTATGTCTTGGGTGTCTATGGGCGGTGGAGATCACTTACCAACAGGTGACCCATCTCTCGTGTGCCAATCTCTGCTAATAAAAAAAAAATCCTCACGTAACCGCTAGAGGCGTTCGAGTGTTTATCATGCAAATATTTTACGTGGCCGCTAGGGAGAAACGTATGTAGGCAACTTTCCTACGCAACAATAATTTATTGTATTTAAACTTAAATATTACATATTTTCACTTAAAGTTACACTATTTAAATATTTACCTTAAAATATTTATTTACATATTTACACTTAAACCTAAATAAATTATAATTCTTAACCTATTCTTAATAGCTAATATTAACACATAATATCTATTTACAATTTATATTTTACTACGGTGCATATCAACTTGTCGATATCGATATCGACTATCGTACACTTTATCGACACCGGCACATCCCTATTGCATTATATACTGGCCGTGGTAAATAACGTACTGGTTACACGCTTGCCGCCACGGCCCGGCTAGCGGCGCGGGCGCAGCGATCGCCAGTCGTGAACCGCTTTGTCGATGAACGCACGCTACTCGCTTACGCTTTTTATGATAGATTTGTGCCTATTTATAAGACTTTTCGTGCCTATCCGCTTTCTTATTCACTGTGCTATACTTCAGACTATCGCTTCTTCCTCTAGACTGTATTCTGTGCCTGTGCTTCCGTTTTAATTGTGCCTTCTGTATCGTGTGTCTGGAACAATATAATAACATCGAACCGTGAGTCAACTTTTATTTCACCACCCACGACACACCTTGGTATTACCTATAGTGCTGACGCCCTGTAATATCGGCATATTCTTTATTACCATATTGGTGACCCTCTGCAAGGACACATAACCCAAGATGGAGACCGCACGTGGCGCATCGTCAGGGGCTAGTGATGCGAAACTAGCGTTAGATCGTGGCGAGGTGTATAAGGTGAGCGTTCGCATTCCACCTTTCTGGCCGGAAGAACCGGAGATTTGGTTCGCCCAAGTTGAAGGTCAATTTGCTATTAATAAGATTACCAGCGATTTGACAAAATTTAATTACATTATTGGCCAACTAGAACATCAGTACGCAAAAGAGGTTAAAGATATTATTGTAAGTCCTCCTGCGGACAATAAGTATGACAAGCTGAAGGCAGAGCTCATTAAGCGATTGACGGCGTCGAAAGAGAAAAAGCTGAAGCAATTACTCATGCACGAAGAGCTTGGTGACCGGAAGCCTTCCTGCTTTCTTCGGCATTTGCAGAGCCTCGCTGGACCCAATATTTCGGACGAGTTTTTGAAGACCATCTGGACCAGTCGTCTTCCACATGGCATGCAGACAGTCCTCGCGGGTCAATCAAGTACGGCTGCGTTAGAAGATCTGGCTGATTTAGCGGACAGAGTCAATGATTTGGCTACGGCAACTCCAAGCGTTTCCTCCGTGGGCCAAAGTAGTCCTAGTTCCATCATCAGTGACCTGACTCGAGAAGTGGCGGAACTCCGCAGACAACTCCAGAAGCTGACGACCCAGCAGAGTGGCAGATCAAAGTTCCGGACTGCTCGATCACGTAACCGGTCGTCTTCCAGGCAGCGTTCTCAGTCGAACTACCGGAAATTTCCAGTATGCTGGTATCACAGCAAGTTTGGAGAAAAGGCCAGCAAATGTGTCCAGCCTTGTGACTACAAGCCGGAAAACCCCAAGGGCAGTCGGTAATGGCGACTGACGATTGCCCCTCTCCCGCTGGTCGCCTTTTCGTCACGGACCGATCTTCGAAGACACAATTTCTGGTCGACACTGGCAGCGACCTCTGTGTCTTCCCACGTTCGGCACTGCGTGGACGTCGTGCTCCAACGGACTACCAGCTGTGCGCCGCAAATGGTTCTAGCATATCAACATATGGTTATGTACATTTAGATTTAGATATTGGCTTACGTAGAACTTTTGCTTGGCGCTTTGTAGTTGCTGACGTAACAAAGCCTATCATCGGCGTAGACTTCCTGAATTTTTACAATCTTATTGTAGATGTTAGAAATAAGCGCTTAGTTGATAATACAACCAGTGTAACTACAGTAGCTAGTCTAGCAACTAATAGCAGTAGCCTTTACTCTGTAAAAGTCTCAACTGGTGATACTCTGTTTCATAAAACCCTTAATGAGTTCCCAGAAATTACTCGACCAGCTGGTACGCATCGCACAGTCCTACACAACACTGTACACCACATTCGCACGACACCAGGGCCTCCAGTATCTTCCTCTCCTCGTCGTCTCGCCCCCGATAAACATAAAATTGCCCAGCAAGAGTTTCAGTCCATGCTTGCCAATGGGACGGCCCGACCTTCGGAAAGCCCTTGGTCCTCACCCTTACATCTGGCTCCGAAGAAGGACAATGGTTGGCGTCCGTGTGGGGATTACCGCATGCTGAATGCCCGTACTGTGCCTGACAGGTATCCGATTAGGCATATACAAGATTTTGCCCATTCTATAGCTGGTTGCAAAGTCTTTAGCACCCTAGACCTGGTAAAAGCCTACCATCAGATACCTGTCAGCCCGGAGGACATTCCAAAAACGGCGATCACCACACCATTTGGGCTATATGAGTTCCCATTTATGACCTTCGGACTCCGTAACGCGGGTCAAACTTTTCAGAGGTTCGTGGATGAGATGACTAGAGGACTAGATTTTGTTTATTGTTATCTGGATGATTTTTTAATATTTTCGCAGAACGTAAAACAACATGAGGATCACCTCCGTATCGTCTTTGGTAGACTGAGAGACTACGGCATGGTGATAAACACGTCAAAGTGTGTTTTCGGGGCAGAGGAAGTAACCTTCTTGGGTTATAGCATCTCCGAACAAGGCTCCCGACCACTTGACGCTAAGGTACAAGCGATTAAAGAGTTCCCTGTTCCCACCAACGTGCGACAACTTAGAGCATTTTTGGGCATGCTAAATTTTTATAGGAGGTTCCTTCCTCGTGCTGCCCAAGTTCAAGCTCCTCTACACGCCTTACTCACTGGATCGGTCAAGGGGTCACATCCGATTGAGCTTACAGGTGATACCCTAATGGCTTTTGAAGCCTGTAAGACGAGCCTGTCTGACGCAGCTCTTTTAGCTCATCCCGACTGCACTGCAAAACTTGCCCTGGTGACGGACGCATCGGACAAGGCAATCGGCGCAGTCCTCCAACAGCTGAAGGACGAATCATGGCAGCCTCTAGCCTTCTTTTCCCGGAAACTTAGCCCTTCCCAGGTAAAGTATTCGCCTTATGACAGGGAGCTTCTTGCCATCTATGAGGCCGTGAAGCACTTTCGGCATATGCTCGAGGCCCGGCACTTCATTGTCTATACTGACCACAAGCCGATCAGTTTTGCCTTCCACGAAAGGAAGAAAAACTGTTCGCCTAGGCAGTTTAGACATTTAGATTTTATCTCCCAATTTACGACAGATATCCGCCACATATCAGGTAAAGATAATGTTGTTGCTGATACATTGTCGCGGATAGAAGAATTGGGAGCGCCGGTGGACCTCGAGTCATTAGCCGAAAGTCAAGCTTCAGACCCCGAACTGTCCCAATTTCTACAGGAAGGATCATCACTGCGCCTTGAGAAATTCCACCTACCTGGAAGTCGTGTACCCCTGTACTGCGACGTCAGTACACCGACATCAAGGCCGTTCGTCCCAAAATCCTTTCGAAAACAGGTTTTCGACAGTCTGCATTCACATAGTCATCCTGGCGCCAATGCATCGGCCAAGTTAGTTGCCGAACGTTACGTTTGGCCAGGTATACGTAAGGACTGCAGGGACTGGGCTCGTGTTTGTATTCCATGCCAACGTGCCAAAGTAAGCCGACATGTGACCGCTCCACTAGGCACGTTTAATTTACCACGGGCACGATTTAAAAACATACACATCGACCTAGTGGGACCTCTTCCCTTATCATGTGGATATCGGTATTGTCTAACGGCCGTAGATCGATTTACTCGATGGCCGGAAGCAATACCGATCCAAGATATTACAGCGGAGACAGTTGCTAAAGCCCTGCTGTCTGGCTGGATAGCTCGATTCGGCTGTCCGACAACCATTACGACTGATCGTGGACGTCAGTTTGAATCCGACCTCTTCAAATGTTTGTCTCAAATAGCCGGATTTGAGCATAAGAAGACGACAGCTTACCATCCGGCATGCAACGGTCTGGTGGAGCGGTTTCATCGGCAACTTAAAGCCGCTATTGTATGCCACGGGAATATTAAGTGGACCGAATCACTGCCATGGGTACTATTGGGTATTCGGACTTCTTTTAAAGAAGACCTTCAGTCTTCTTCGGCCGAACTCGTATACGGCGAGCCGTTAAGATTGCCTGGCGATTTTTTCGACCCCACTACCACTGGTACCACGGACACGTCCGAATTTATCACCCGGATTAGGAATTTCGCCAAGGTATTACAACCGACGCCTACGTCTCATCACGGCCAGCCGAAAATCTTTTTATTTAAAGACCTTGCCACATGTAATTACGTCTTCCTCCGCGAAGACGCATTACGTGGTTCGCTTCAACCGGCCTACTCAGGTCCACATAAAGTTATATCTAGGGGAGATAAAGTTTTTAAAATAATTTTAAAAAATAAAGAGGTTACGGTATCGATAGACCGCATTAAGCCGGCCTTCATACTGTCCGACAACAATGATAAGCCCTCACCAGAAATCCCAAAGGATTATGTCACCCGTTCTGGACGTCGTGTAAAATTTACCGACTTTTATCGCCCTTGACGGTCTCTGGAGGGGGGTGGTGTAGGCAACTTTCCTACGCAACAATAATTTATTGTATTTAAACTTAAATATTACATATTTTCACTTAAAGTTACACTATTTAAATATTTACCTTAAAATATTTATTTACATATTTACACTTAAACCTAAATAAATTATAATTCTTAACCTATTCTTAATAGCTAATATTAACACATAATATCTATTTACAATTTATATTTTACTACGGTGCATATCAACTTGTCGATATCGATATCGACTATCGTACACTTTATCGACACCGGCACATCCCTATTGCATTATATACTGGCCGTGGTAAATAACGTACTGGTTACACGCTTGCCGCCACGGCCCGGCTAGCGGCGCGGGCGCAGCGATCGCCAGTCGTGAACCGCTTTGTCGATGAACGCACGCTACTCGCTTACGCTTTTTATGATAGATTTGTGCCTATTTATAAGACTTTTCGTGCCTATCCGCTTTCTTATTCACTGTGCTATACTTCAGACTATCGCTTCTTCCTCTAGACTGTATTCTGTGCCTGTGCTTCCGTTTTAATTGTGCCTTCTGTATCGTGTGTCTGGAACAATATAATAACATCGAACCGTGAGTCAACTTTTATTTCACCACCCACGACACACCTTGGTATTACCTATAGTGCTGACGCCCTGTAATATCGGCATATTCTTTATTACCATACGTAAAAACTTTCAGCTCCAGATGGTCTACAAAACCTTGCCTCACTCTCAATGTTCCTAGCACGTCCATCTTTTTTTAACATCCGTGGATTTACCAATGGTACCGATTATCGAATAAGGTTTCGGACCGAGGCAGTCAATATTAAAATAATCAATAAAACAATATATTTAAATATTATTTATATATTTATTTATCCTCCATGCAATGTCGATATAAATGTGATAGTATCTAATTGTTGCAGCTCATAATCTAACTCTCCGTGCAGTTCCCAGTCTGTGTCATTTATTAACACCAGTATACCGGGCCTCACTGAGTCACCCTGAAACAAAATAAAATAAAAATGTTTATTATAAAATAATAATAATATTAGCCCTGTAATATTACTGTCCCACTGCTGGGCACGGGCCTGCTCTACTAAGGAGAGGGGTTAGGCCTTAGTCTACCACGCTGGCCTAGTGCGGTTTGGTAGACTTCACATACCTCCGAAATTCTTGTGGGGAAATTCTCTGGTATGCAGGTTTCCTCACGATGTTTTCCTTCACCGTTATAGCAAGCGATATTTCACAATGAAAACACACTTAACATAGAAAAGCCAGAGGTGTGTGCTCTTTTTGGGGTTGGTCTCGAACCTCCGACACTAGTCTCGGCAGTCCGTACCATTCCCAACTAAGCTATCGCTGCTATTAAATAAAAATGTTTATTGAAGTGAAAACTTCTTATGTGAGAGTAAACTGCTTCGTAACGTAACGCGTTACGGCGCCACACTGTCTGGCTACTTATATGAATATACACAAAGTTTAAGTAATAACCTAAGCTTCATAACATAACATAACATAAGCTCACGCCTGTATCCCGGAATGGGTAGGCAGAGGTGCACTATCGAACTAGAACATATTTCGCCCAGCTTAGTTCCCTCCCAGATGTGATAGGGGGCTTTTTTTTTTCGTCGCGGGGAAAGCGTTTTACCGCTACCACCACGTCTGGGGGGAGACGTGTCGGTTATGTCGGGTTCGCCGGTCTTACGACCCAACGTTGAGCCGCCCGGGAGAGATGGAAATCATCCGAGCGACCGTTGGGCCGAGTCCCTAACACTATGTACACCCTACACCGACAATACCGACTAAAACCCCGCGGTGGCCCTCTTCGGCGCATTGGAACGGCCCCGGGTTTCCCTAGGCGAGAAGCGCCCAGGCTTCAACCGGGACCGTCCCTGCGCGGTGCCGCCATGCGGTCCGTCTCCATTGTGGGGGGGCTCATAAGCCCCCGCCGCCGAAAGACGCCCTCGGCGTCAACGACAACACGAGGCAGCCTATCGCCATACTTAAGCTTTTCTCAAGGTAAACAATTTCAATATTATATTGTTAAACTTAATCTAAGTTGAACAGTTTAAGTTATTACTTCTGACGAGTGTCCTGAGACGCACAGGTTTTTTTTTCTTCCCCGGTGAACGTCTCGCGCCTGCACTACACCACTAAGGACTAAGGTGGAGAGCACTGTGGAGTACCTCTTCCAGAAGACGAGGTACTCGCCAAGGTGGCGGCTGTTCGAATCGCGCCGCAACCAAAGAGTTAATATTACTATCTAACATACATACATAAGCTCACGCCTGTATCCCCGAAGGGGTAGGCAGAGGCGCACTAGCGAACTAGAACACCCACATTTCGCCGAGCTTAGTTCTGTCCCAAATGTGATAGGGGGCGAGCCTATCGCCATATCGGGCACAAATTCCAGACTCCGGGCTGATATGGAAAAATCCAATATCACTTTGCCCGACCCAGGGGATCGAACCCGAGACCTCAGAACCGTAGTCGTATCGAAATACCACCACGCCACCGAGGCAGTCTATAGAGGTGCTATCAAGCAAGTTTCCATACAAAAAATTGATCTCAAACTTCAGTACCGCCATCAACTTATTACAATGCGAGGGTGATTATTACAATTTACACCCTAGAATGTTTTGTGAATGGTTAAGAATCACGTAAGATTATTCTCCCAATATTACGCTGGCCGGCCTGGCATATATTTCAAATAAACTGAGCGACTTATGACCACTGGGTCATAACTTTTGGATCACAAGTTTTGTGCTGTTGTTCCATCTATATACTATTGAGTATATTTGGCCACGTCAACTTATGGGGTTGGTGCTGAGAGTCCCGAACTGCTTGTTGCACCTCATCATAGAGGACTTCTAGCTGCAGGGCGTGGTGTTTGGAGAAGTACCACACGAGCGCACAAAAACATAGTGCATAGTGATTTCTTCTTCTTTATTTAAAAAATATGGCCGCCATCAAAGTTTAATGATTTTGCCAACAACAGTGTTTAATTTTTTTTTTTTATAGCAGAGATTGGCAAACGAGCAGATGAGTCACCTGATGGTAAGTGATCTCCACCGCCCATAGACACCCAAGACACAAAAAGAATCATGGGTGCATTGCCAACCTAAAAGGAGGGAATGGAAGGGGAGGGAAGGAGATTGGGAAGGGAGTGGGGAAATGGGCCACCGGAAATCTCACCTACCGAACGAAATGCGACAGCAAGCTGCCACTTTATGTCTGTTTTCTGTGAGACAGTGGTATCTAACTGGTCGAGTCGGCCCATTCGTGCTATAGACGTTACTGCCTACAGCGTGGCTCTACCACTTGGAGTTAAATCCATTACTCAAAATAAAAATAGCTAGTCAGACATCTTGAAAAATATCAACTCCATAGTGATTTTCAGTGACGTGCACAGGAATTTAGATTAGGATAGACAAAAATCTTATTTACACCTGCTAAAAAATATACCTGCATAAATAATTCAAGGCGCTCTCTCAACAAGTTGTCCTTAATCCATACTAACAGTTCTCGGATTGTCCACTGCTGTTTGTTACAGTCTGGTAAATACTTATTAATAGATGGTAATTCAACTTCTCTCTTCTTTATTTTGTCGAATAATAACTCAGCTCCTCCTCCAAAATGAATGTTTAGCTTTAAAGACATTCTGTAAATGAAAGTAAGAATGAAATTAGAACAATAATATTAGCTTTGTAATATTACTGTCCCACTGCTCGACACGGGCCTCCTGATTTCTCTACTAATGAGAAGGGTTATGCCTTAGTATACTACGATTAATGCGGGTTGGAATTCACATACCTTTAAAATTCATGCAATGAATAATGTTATAGCAATCGATAGTTTGTTTATTTACTAAATTCAGAAGATACATTTTACCTGTTTGTTTACCTTGGGTTGTACGATTAAGTAAAAATGAAAATAAACTTCTTTATTCTAAGATAGTCACGGCACTATTTCGTTATAAATAAAATACTTATTTCACTATAAACTTCGTTTCAAAAGCTTATTTTTAACAATTTTGAGGTTATATTTTGATTTATGAATCAGCTGTCAAATGACATTTGACTAGTGGTGGGCGTTATTTAGAGAGGTATTGAAAATAGCGATACCAAATAAGGATGCCAATACAATAACGGTACAATAATGCCATATGGTGTCAAAAACTACTGAAGCTATTTAAATACGGTTTTCACCCAATAATCTAAAGAAAAATATATAAATATTTTTCTGAATTTTCGTGTATAATTTTTGTATATTCGAAAAAACCTCAAATGGCCCATGTTATTGGCTGAAAAACTCAGAAAATATACATAATTTAAATACTGTAAAACTCACACGGTGACAACAGACATTTATTGTCCTGTGGGTAATGAATACACGAGCACCTTGAGCACTATAGTCCGATTGCTAATTAAACGGAGTAAACTGACAGATCGAAATGTCACTTTCCAAAATAATGTTGCAAATAATACTTTCAAAACATAGTGATTGATCTAGTTCAATTTTTATCATTCAAAGATACAATAACTCGGCACTAGTTTGCAGAATTAGAATATTATTGCGTATTTTTAGAAATTTCAGCTTAACCCATCAATTAAAAGACCGTGTCAATAAGTTTACGTAAATAATCATAACAGATACGCGGAATGATAACAATGAAAATTACAAATAATACTTTTATTATTTGAGAAAAATTACGCTCAGGACATTCATAGCTTTTGTAAGTTTTATTTATAATGAACCATGACTATAATTCCAGTAGACATGCCATAACTTAGCATGAAGTAATTTACTATGACTATAATTCAATAGACATGCAGTAAGTTAAGTTGGACTTTAGAAAATGAAAGATTGAAATGGTTCACTGAATTGAAATGTTTAAATAATCTTGATCTTTTTACCGCAGCACTATTTAAATTTCATAAAAAAGTGGCAACATCTAAAATGTCAGATTACTCCGTTTAATTAGCAATCCTACTATAACTAATTAAAGATACTCAAGTTCTATGTCAGTAGGCTAGCGACTCGCACGCCTAATTTCTGATTTCACGCCTGATTTTATAATAGTAATAATAGGGTATCCAACTTAAAGCGGGTTTCTTGTTTATGTTTTTGTTGAAACTCGACACAAAACAATCTTTGTCTCGTTATAGACCAATGTATCATAAACAAAAATGTGGAGCAGAACCATGTTTTGTGTAGATGTTTTCAAATGACAAGTTCTTTAGATGCGATGAGCATTTTATATTTTCTTAATTTTGTGAATGAGATTGAGCCATCACGCTCAGCTATGTAACACTCATTCGAGTAAGTTGGCTCAAGTCGACTAAGGGAGCGAGAGATAGTCAACAGCACTGCTATACACGTTCGGCAAGCGTTACATGAGAGCATGACGCACGCATAAGCAGGAGACGCGTTTATAGGTTATGCAATAAAACACACACAAAAAAACAATAAGTTTATTATAGCTAAGAGTAGAGCGCCGGGTGTCGCTGTATCTCCTCTCGAAGCTCCGCCGGCATCGACGGCAATTTGCGAGCGATGAAGAACCTGCCAACATGAATAACAAAAAAACACCTTCAAATTTAACCCTTGGGAGTTTGTTTCGGCATTTCTTCTCAGGGATACCGACAAAATGCCGCCATTATTATTTTTAACCGACTTCAAAAAAGAAGGAGGAGGTTAACAATTCGTCAGAATCTTTTTTTTTATGTATGTACAGATTACTCGAAGACGCCAGCCCGCCAAGCATGCGCGCCTAACATTTTATCTACGCTTTTCGTCTTGTTTTAACAGGTTTTCTCTATTTGTCGACGGACACTTACATAATAAATAAATAAATACACCCGCTAGTCACACACCTACTCCTGACCCCACACTAGGTATAACCTGTATCGTGGGTATCAGAAACTATGAGAGACTTTCGGTCTCACAACAACCAGACTTGAAACAAATATCTGTGGCTCACACAAACATTTGTCTCAATGCGGGAATCGAACCCGAGGCCTCTCGTTTCACAGCTGCTTTCACATCTTTCACGGCCGGTTTCAATAAACGATCTCAGTTTAAAGTGCAGATAGATCGCGATTATGAACCAATCAAATCAAGTCAAGTCAATCAATTTGACGGAGTCATGTTCAAACTGTGTTCTTATTGGCTAATTTTTTTAATCTATCTGCACATTCGAACTCGTTTCTTCGACTTAAACTTAGTCGAAGTTCGCTCCATAGATCCATCATTAGTAGAGGAGGTCCTAAATCAGGAGTGGGATGATAATATTACACTGGATAATATAAACATCACCTGAGTGTATCCCTGATTGATGCTGGGAAGTGTGGCTCCTGGATTACTTCGGCTAGTGAAGAGTAACATTCGCCCACTGACCATCGTATCTTGAACTCTTTACTCTCAGACTGGAACCAAACATTGTAATTTTAACAGATTCAAACGGGGTTCACAAGTCAATCACATAACATAGGCTCACGCCTGTATCCCCGAAGGGGTAGGCAAAGGCGCACTAACGAACTAGAACACCCACATTTCGCCGAGCTTAGTTCCGTCCCAGATGTGATAGGGGACGAGCCTATCGCCATATCGGGCACAAATTCCAGACTCCGGGCTGATATGGAAAAATCCAATATCACTTTGCCCGACCCGGGGATCGAAAACGAATCGAAAAATCCACGGATGGGTCGAGCCGGCCCATTCGTGCTGTAGACATTATTGTCTACAGCGTGGATCTACCGCCCAAAAACTGATGGTAGATGTAGTGCAGTTGAAAAAATTCAGCGACCGTCTATCGAATTGGGCTTACTGTTTTTTTTTTAATTTATGTAAGGATTTCTATGATTCAGTGTCTACAAATAGCGAAAGAATTTCAATATACCGTTACCCGTTGGAATAAAACTATTTTTACGGATTCTATCACGATTTGGTTTTAATTTGTTATTAGTTTATTATAAAATCGTTTTATTCCAATGAATACTATTCGCGTAAACCTAAGAAATCATTATGTACCGTTACTTTTATAAGTCCCAATCCAGCGAGCAGCGCATCTACCACAGGCTAGCGCAGGTCGAATTGTGTTTACTTTATTTTTTATTTCTTTACGCGAAGGATTTCTATGATTCCGTATCAACAAATAGCTAAAGTATTATGTACAGTACCTTTATAAGTCCCAACCCTGCGAGCAGTGCATCCGCGACAGGCCAGCGCAGATCGTTGTCGCAGCGCGCGAGCCGCGAGAGCAGCGCCCGCGCGCAGCCCCGCGCCGCCGCGCTGTGTCGCGACACGGAGCCCGCGCACAGCGCCGCGCACGCGTACCCGCGAGCGAGGGACTCCGCCCCGCATGTGCGCTGGAATACGAATTAGTTGGTTGAGACTATGTTGGTTGGGTATGGGGGTATCCCTTAGAGCAGGGAGGAGCAGGCTGACGGCTGAACGGGACAGGGACTCCGACGAGCATGTGCGCTGGAATGTACATATACGAATTGGTTGAGACGGGTATGGGGGTATCCCTTAGAGCTGCTGCAGCCCGAGCAGGACAACACGTACGAGCGGGCGAGGGACTCCGCCGAGCATGTGCGCTGGAATGTACACATACGACTTAGTGGTTGAGACGGGTATGGGGGTATCCCTGTATCTACATCGGTCATCCGCCTATCTTGTCGCTAGCCAGGAGATTTGCTTCTTTCTTCTTCGCATTCAGAGTGTGAAGAATCATAAATAGGCCAGCATAATTCTGACAACCACTGATAAACACAGTGTTTGTCTGTGGTCGCTAGTTTTTTGGACTGCACTACGCTTACCATCAGGTGCAGTGTGGTTACTTTGCCGTGCCGGGATAAAAAAAAAAAAATTACGTCGATTCATTTAATAGGAATGTTTTGACTGCCGCGGCGTCGTGGTTGCATCGCGTACGTGGTACTACCGATCTGAGGTCGTGGGTTCGATTCCCAGATCGGGCAAAGCGAATTTTCTGGTTAGACAGGAAGCTGGCAGCCGCGAAATCAAATCCTTTCTGCGACATACTTGAAAAAGTGTGTTGCAGCGACTCCACATTAAGGTGGAACAAGGGCAGGTAGAAAGAAGAAGGAAAGAATTGTCGCCATTTCATTTTTTCTTTTTTTTTAAACATAACATAACATAAGCTCACGCCTGTATCCCCGAAGGCGTAGGCAGAGGCGCATTAGCGAACTAGAACACCCACATTTCGCCGAGCTTAGTTCCGTCCCAGATGTGATAGGGGGCGAGTCTATCGCCATATCGGGCACAAATTCCAGACTCCGGGCTGATATGGAAAAATCCAATATCACTGCCCTCGCCGGGGATCGAACCCGAGACCTCAGGACGGTACATACATACATAGACTCACGCCTTTTTCCCATAGGGGTAGGCAGAGACAACGGATTTCCACTTGCTACGATCCTTACACACCTCTTTCGCCTCATTCAGTCTCATTACATTCTTTATGCATGCACGTCGGTTTAGGGTACTTTTAACTTGACCACTCTCGAGTATATCTCTGACTTGGTCAGAGAAAGTACGATGAGGTCTTCCCCTTCCAACTCTACCATTCACGTACCATTTTCTCAGGACGGTAGTCGTACCGAAATACAACCACGTCGCCGGGCAGTCAGTTTTTTTTAAATAAACAGTTAATTTAATATTCACCTGTATATGTGCATCTATAAGGTCGGCGGGATTGTCTCCGAGTCTGTCGAAGTTCTCCGTGGTGGGATTCAGCAGGAACCTCTCCACGCAGTCCTCGATGTCTTCAGATCCTGGCGAATAATGATAAAGGTTCAAATTAACTTCAAAACGCAATACATAAAAATGACATAAAAACATAAAAAATGTGTGAAATTCACATGTGGTAGAAGTGAAACTGTCAAAAATTTTATCTTCAAGATGAGACGAATGTAGTAAAATTTCGGGAAGAGGATAATTGAAGTTTTTAGTAATGATCATAGTGATACAAAGTTTGATGATTATTATACATTTTATTTGTATATTTCATAAAAAAAAAAAAAATCTTTATTGATCACGTAGGCATGTAAAAAAGCACTTATGACAAGTCAACACAAGTAAATTTTTAAACTATGATTAATATAATTTACATTATATATTTGAATTTGACAACAGGCAGGCAAGTATGGACATAATAACGATGGGATGGCTGAGATAGGGTGATAAGGGGAGATAGGAATAGAGTGTAAGGGAATAGATTGTATGGGAATGGCATATGGCAGGAATGGTGGCAGGGGATTGACTGGAAATACTGGAAGCAGTTGGGATTGGTGCGTGAGGCCCTATCCTAGCTAACCTACCAGCCTTTCTCTAGCTACCTACGGATGACGATTAGTACATATGTGGGAATTGGGTATGGAACAGAGTGACATGGAACGTGAAAGTAAAGAAATGAGAGAGCAGTATGTGTGCGAGAAGGATGGAAAGAGAGAAAAGTAATATGGCGAGACAGACGACGAACGGCTAACGAGTGAGTGTGCGCAACTTGAGATTTTTAAGAATAAACGACGAAAAGTAATCAAAGTGTTTGATTTTTGCCAAACTAAATCCCACATATATAACATAGATTTTATTATAAAAATGATGAAAGACTACACGTATAATACATACACGTATACAAAACACCACGGTTGTGTGATGCCTTTTCCCAAGCTTTGTACTACGCATGCGCGCACGTTTTACTGTCGCTTTTTCGTTTCATTGACTTTCAAATTACAACGGTGCTAAAGAAGGTTTCTCTTCAAAAATATGTTACCTACATTTTTAGCGCCGTACATCATTTCACTTTTTAATCGAGCTGCCACTTTCCGTCGGTTTTCTGTGAGACAGTGGTATCTGCCCGGTCGAGCCGGCCCATCCTGTAGACGTAACTGTCTACAGCGTGGCTCTATCACTCTACAACACTCTCTTATAAATCAACTTGCCTCTGGTCCTACTAACCTGATGTATCCAGTATAACTTCCTTTACATCTATGCTGGAGTCGAGATGCTGTGCATCTTCAGTGGCGCTGTCCTCAGATCCTCCCCCATCTGAATCTTCAGCATCTGACGCTTCCTCATCTTCAGAGTCTGTTACATCTGAAAATTTTTATGATAGGATTTTAATACTCACTAATAATAATATATAATACACACACATAACATAAGCTCATGTCTGTATCCCCGGAGAGGTAGGCAGAGGCGCCCTAGCGAACTAGAACACCCACATTTCGCCGAGCTTAGTTCCGTCCCAGATGTGATAAGGGGCGAGCTTATCGCCATATCGGGCACAAATTCCAGACTCTGGGCTGATATGGAAAAATCCAATATCACTGCCCGACCCGGGGATCGAACCCGAGACCTCAGGACGATAGTCGTACCGAAATACAACCACGCCACAGAGGCAGGTAATAATATATAATATAATAATATCAACCCTGTAATATTACTGTCCCACTTCTGATATTGGGCCTCCTCTACTAATGAGAGGGGTTAGGCCTTAGTCTACCACGCTGGCCTAATGCGCGTTGGTAGACTTCACATACCTTCGAAATTCTCGGGTATGCAGGTTTCCTCACGATGTTTTCCTTCACCGTTATAGCAAGCGATATTTCACAATGAAAACACACTTAACATAGAAACGTCAGAGGTGTGTGCTCTTTTTTGGGTTGGTCTCGAACCTCCGACACTCGTCTTGGCAGTCCGTACCATTCCCAACTGAGCTATAGCTGTTAATACTCACAGTATGTGAAAAATGTATTCACAATCGAATGGAATGTAAGTCTCATGTAAGGACTTTTTAATATCAGCCCTGAGTCTGAAATTTGTACCCGATATGAATAGCCTCGTCTATCGCATCTAGGACGGATAATCTCTGCGAAATATAGGTTGTAGTTCGCTTGTGCGCCTCTACCTACCCCTCCGGGGATACAGGCGTGAGCTTATGGTTAATAAAGCACTCACATTCATTGTCGCTGCCCTCCCCGTCGCTCAGTTCCGCACACGAGCCGAGTTTGTCTCGAAGTACCTTTTTATCTGAACTCCCACCGAGACTGTTGCCTGAAACAAAATGATAATATCACATAACATCACATACGCCCGAATGGTCAAATGCTGCTCAACTTTAACGGCATTGATTTCTTTTCTTACATTGATTTTCGGCATACAATTTTGACAGATGAAAGAAAGAAAGAAATAAACTTTATTCAGCCAATGTCTCAGGCAACAATAAGTGGGAGAACACAAAAAAAAAAGACAGAATATGTAACACTAAGAGGTAACAAATTTGTTAGTTATACGTGGTAAACATCATTATAATATACCCTAGATGCACAGTTCTTTGCAAATATCCTCATAAAATGTGGGCTTAAGAATATAAAAACAAAGAAAAAGATCACAAGTTCTAATTTAAGATAAGGCGGCATTAAACGACATAAGGCGACCTTAAGTGTATGAACATTCGGCGGATAGCCCCTTACTTATAAAAATATTTAAGCGCTGCTTATCTTTATACCATAGGTAGTCCCTTTCATTTTTAAACAATGTAACGCAAGGAAAAAAGTGACAGGTTATTCTTAACCATTTGCTCAGCAAAAAAGGCTTTTTTAAGTGAGGCCCATAATCGCAAGTTTAAATACTTAACGGACCGACTTCCAAACTTATGCGATCGTGACCAAATATATGGGACCACCCTTGAAATAAGCTCTATTGAAAACAAAAAGAATTTTGAAAATCGGTCCACATTTGGCGGAGATATCGCGTAACATAAAAATACAGACGAATTGAGGACCTTCTCCTTTTTTGAAGTCGGTTAAAAACTTAACCGTAATAATAATAAATATAGTAATGTAACATCCCATATCAAAAATTAACGTGACGCGCCAAGAGATGGCGCCACGATCGAATTGCATCGCGCTATCGAGTTGTTACCGTCTTGGAATGACCTCTCAGCTTGATGTAGATGTAATTGTCTTCGACCCAGGTCTTCGAACCAAGCCTTCGTATCAAGCCTTCGTATCAAGTAACAACTGCCTAGGAAGCAGTGCTCACTGCTCACACCGATGGGGATGGGTCCTCTGGCTTCCGACTTAGCTTCCACTGCGTGGGACTATCTTGGGACCTTAGGAGGGAACGTGTCGACCACTACCGACTTCGCTTCCACACCGTGGGACGTATAGGGCGTATCGGCTAATAAACCACCATCTCACATCCGTCGTGTGTCTTATTCTCTTCACCTCTCCCCTGCGCTGATTGGACCGTTATGCAACGTTACAGTAATAGTTATAGTATATAGTTGTATGTTTTGTTATTTCGTTTTAGTATTTTTGTGTAATTGTCCCGCCAGGTCGAATTGGGTATATCCTGTAATGACTGTGTGTGTGTTGAATAAATAAATAAATAAATTAAAAAAAAATAGATGATTTAGGCTCAATTGCACCACTATTATTAACCTAGAGTTAGTCCTAACCGCAAGCTAAATTGACAGAAAATGTATGAATGACATGTAACTTAACTTGCGGTTAGGACTAACTCTAGGTTAATAATAGTGGTGCAATTGAGCCTTATGAGTATAATAGCCCTGTAATAAAGCTCGTGTTCAGAAATCAGAAGTGGGATAGGTATACCCTACTATTCTTTCTTTCTACCTGCCCCTATCCCACATTAAGGTGGGGTCGGCGCAGCACATTTTACCAAGTATGTTAGAGAAATGATTTGGCTTAGTTTTTACGACCGGCTGCCTGCCTGACGTCAATCCCCTCTGGGGCTCCAGTCCCCGAAAAACCACATTAGAAAAACCGATTTTCCCGGCAGTTCGCTGGGAATCGAACCCAGGACCTCCTTGCTGGTCCACAGCGTATACACGCTGCCAGTAGACCAGGGAGGCGACTTCTATTAAAGAGAAAGGGTTGCATCCCACTTCTGATGTCAGATCTTCTCTAGTAATTAGAATCCATATTTACGCGAAGATAACGCGTAAAACACATACAAAAAATACAGACGAATTGAGGACTGCCTCGGTGGCGTGGTGGTATTTCGGTACGACTACCGTTCTGAGGTCTCGGGTTCGATCCCCGGGTCGGGCAAAGTGATATTGGATTTTTCCATATCAGCCCGGAGTCTGGAATTTGTGTCCGACATGGCGATAGGCTCGCCCCCTATTACATCTGGGACGGAACTAAGCTCGGCGAAATGTGGGTGTTCTAGTTGGCTAGTGTTGTAATTAAATAACGCGGAAGCTGAAAAATACTTTTATTATAATAGATATTGGGAATTGTACAACACACACAGTCCAAAGAGTACAGTGACAGAACATAGAGTAGACAGCAATAGATACATAGATATTTGGGAAGGCGCGAAATTTAAAATGCATAGATTATAAAACTACTTTAACACTCCCTTCAAATTAGAGCCTTCCTAGAAATTTTAAATTCTTAAGTATTTAAGTTTAACATACCAATGTTATTTCTCATTAACTTAAATCTATCTCTGGACAAAGCTTTTGTAATGCCTCTAATTGCACCTCTGCCTACCCTTTCGGGGATACAGGTGTGAGCTTATGTTATATGTTATGAATTGAGGACCTTCACTATTTTTGAAGTCGGTAGACAAAAATCGACTATTTTCGTAAACTGACTAACTGACTAATGTGCAAAAAATTAACTTCTGATTTATCTACCCAGCGGGTTTAGCCAAGTGGCTTATGCGCTAATCGAATAGAATAATAAATGTATGGGAATGACATAAGAGTACGTCGCATACAGCGTGCTCTTATGTCATTCCCATACATTTATTATTCTATTCGATTAGCGCATAAGTCATTTGTCTAAGCCCCCAGTTTCGACCACTGTCGATGTGTACGGTGGTCACCATCCGGGTGGATACGGATATCCCACCACCATTATAACTCACCTGCCAGTACCACCCTGGACAGTCTCTCCTCACTATCAGGTAGATGAGTGAGAGCTTCCACCAGCTCCAGGCACGACGCTCGACCTATCTCGTTGTGGCTCACGTCTATATACTGAAACGAACAGGAGTGGTAGAGCCATGTTGTAGAGCAGCGATCGGCAACAGGTGGCCCGTGAAGTCCTATTTGCAGCCCGTGATTGTTTTGTAAATTAGTCATAAATCCTCGTATACCTTGGTTTGGCAATTGTAATATTAGCAGACATTATATAAAAATAGCTCATAGATTACGTTCCGGACATTACCCAACAAGAAAATTTGGATATCTTATGGGAAAAACAAATTCAAACAATTGTGAGACTTGCCATGTAATCGATGATGTCCAACATTTATTATTGGAATGTGCTAAAAACCAACAAGAAATAGAAAGAGTAGTTAAAAAGATCAAAATGAATCGCCTGGATATTGGTTCAATTCAAAGTATTTTGGCAAAGCCACTGTCCACTGAAGCTAAAATCTTGTATGAATTGGCTGCTTTGCGAGACTCCTAAACTCTTAATATTATATTAATATTATATTGTGTCATTCCATTGGTTGTTGTTTATTTAGGTTAAGATACGATGGGACTGACATATCCATGTTGGACAAAAGTCCCTTAAATAAAATAAAGAGAAAAAAAAAAAATAGTCATAAATATCTAAAATGTTATAGATTATACCTCTATAGATAGAAAATACGAGGTGAGGCCCGCCTTTACTGTATTTTGCCACCTTGCAGCCCCTGCCTGCCAAAAGGTTGCCGACCACTGCTGTAGACAGTTACATCTACGGCACGAATGGGCAGATACCACTGTCTCACAGAAAACCGACGTAAAGTGGCAGCTTGCCGTCGCGTTTCGTTTGGTAAGATTTCCGGTGGCCGAATTCCCCCATTCCCCCATTCCCCCTCCCTATTCTCCTTATTTTAGGTTGTCAACGCACCCATGATTCCTTATGTGTGTAGGGTGTCTATGGGCGGTGGAGATCACTTACCATCAGGTGACCCATCGACTCGTTTGCTGGTCTCTACTCTAAATAATATTGTTTTGTGTAGTACGATAATCACAAGTTTAAAAACTTAACTGACCGACTTCAAATCCGATCGAGACCAAAATATGAGACCACCCTTGAAATAAGCTCTATCGAACACAAAAAGAATTTTGAAAATCGGTCCACATTTGGCGGAGATATCGCGTAACATACATATAAACTGTATTTGTGGAAACTTTGCTGGCTCATATGTTACATTTGGTGATTTAAATTACATTAAGATATTGTTTGTATGTTTCCCTTAAAAACTAATAAAATAAAAATAAAAATACAGACGAATTGAGGACCTTCTCCTTTTTGGAAGTCGATCGATTATCATCCTGAGGTCTCGGGTTCATCAACAGGTAGGGGAAAGTGTTATTAGATTGTCCAGTATCAGCCCGGAGTCTACAATTAGTACCCGATATGGCGATAGGCTTGTCTATCACATCTGGGACGGAAATAAGCTCGGCGAAATGTGGTTGTACTAGTTCGATAGAGCGCCTCTGGGGATACAGGCGTGAGCTTATGTTGAATTGAACTTTTTCTTACCTCTAATAAAGGCGTATTATCCTTCAAAACTTTCGCGAGAGCGCTAGCGCCTTTACTCTTCAAAAGACAATCCCCGAAGTTTATACATCGGAGATTTTTCAAACTGAAACAAAAATAATAACACCCAACAGTCACATACATAGTCCTGACCCCACACTTAGAACGAGTCTTGTGTAGATTATCAAGAACTACGAGAGACTTCAGTCTCACAAAAACCAGACCTGAAACAAATATCTGTGGGCCACACAAACATTTGTCTCGGTGCGGGGATCGAACCCGCGGCCTCTCGCTTCACAGCCGGGCCCTCTGCGCTACGGAGGCTGTCGAATGACTGAAAAATCACTCGACAGCCTCCGCACTTGTCATAAGTGCTTTTTTACATGCCTACGTGATCAATAAAGATTTTTTTTTAAATGACATGCAGTTCTATTTTTCTTCGGATATTCGCAGATACCGATATCCGACACATGACTAACGCAAACAGTAAAATTTTCCCCGGATATCCGGCACATCACAAACTTATATTCGTTAACTTACTAATACGGGTACAGACTACAGTTTGTTTTTCATCGGATATCCGCGCATACGGATATCCGACATAACATAACATATGCTCACGCCTGTATCCCCGAAGGGGTAGGCAGAGGCGCACTAGCGAACTAGAACACCCACATTTCGCCGAGCTTAGTTCCGTCCCAGATGTGATAGGGGGCGAGCCTATCGCCATATCGGGCACAAATTCCAGACTCCGGGCTGATATTGAAAAATCCAATATCACTTTGTCCGACCCGGGGATCGAACCCGAGACCTCAGAGCCGTAGTCGTACCGAAATACCACCACGCCACCGAGGCAGTCCGTGTACGGATATCCGACACATCAGTTTTTTAATATCCTCGGATATGGATTAACACAAATACATTTCAATTGTTTTCAATATCCGACAAATCAATAGATCTCTTAAATATCCGCAGATATAGACTAATACAGAACTTGACAGGCTCCGTGGCGCAGCGGGCGAGTGGCCGGCTGTGAAGCAAGAGGCCGCGGGTTCGATTCCCGCACCGAGGCAAATATTTGTGTGGCCCACAGATATTTGTTTCGGGTCTGGGTGTTGTGAGACCGAAAGTCTCTCGTAGTTCCTGGTACACGACACAAGACTCGATCTTAGTGTGGGGTCAGGACTATGTATGTGACTGTTGGGTGTATTTATTTATTATTTTCAATGTTCAGATGTCTGCGGATACGGATATCCGACAGTAATGGCGTCGTAACTCACTGCGGCAGGGCTTCAGCGAGTGCGGCCGCGCCCCTCGCCCCTATGGTGTTGTCGTTGAGGTTAAGACGCGCGAGTCCCGGGTTCAGCCTGAACGCGGCGGACAGTGCGGATATTCCCGGGTGGTATATACCGTTCTGCGGCATCGCAACCTCCTCCAGCGTGCCCATTTCCTGTGGACATTATTTTCTAGGAATTGGTTACTTGCACAAAAATAATAATATGAAATTGTGTTGATAAATCAATAAACAAAACCATGTAAATATGTTATCATGAAATTTGTAACATAAGCTCACGCAGTATCCCCGAAGCGGTAGGCAGAGGCGCACTAGCGAACTAGAACACCCACATTTCGCCGAGCTTAGTTCAGTCCCAAATGTGATAGGGGGCGAGCCTATCGCCATATCGGGCACAAATTACAGACTCCGAGCTGATATGGAAAAATCCAATATAACTTTGCCCGACCCGGGGATCGAACCCGAGACCTCAGAACCGTAGTCGTACCGAAATACCACCACGCCACCGAGGCAGTCAAATGAAATTTGTAGTATAAAATAATTGATATTTTACAATATTGAGATTCTGAATAGATATTGTTCCAAGATGTCATAAAGTCGTTTCTATTCACCCCATTTTACGGCATTGAATAACTTAAGCGAATTAAGAGGAGCTGAAAGGATGTACACAGCATACCTGAAAGACAGCGGCGAGCGCCTTAGCTCCGTCGTTTTCAAGGCGGTTTCGTCCCGCGACGAAGGTCCTGAGCCGGCGCCTTCGTTGCGAGAGCGCGGCCGCCAGCAGCCTCCCGCCCGTGATGCCCAGACCATTGTTATTTAAGTACAACTCCTGACAAACATTTATTTTTATAGCAGGTACTGGCAAACAAGCAGATGGGTCACCTGATGGTAAGTGATCTCTACAGCCCATAGACAAAAAAAAATGAATCATGGGTGTGTTGCCAACCTGAAAGGAGGGAATGGAAAGGGAGGGAGGGAAATACCCCACCGGAAATCATGGTGTGTTTTTGTTGTTGTATCAGGGTGTCTATTCTATAAAACGTTATCGGATGAACGATATCAGACAAAAAAAAATAATTATTGACAAAATTTTTGAGTGATGTAGACAGTTACGTCTATGGCACAAATGGGCCGGCTCGACCGGTTTGATACCACTGTCTAACGGAAAACCGACGTAAGTGGCAGCTCACTGTCGCGTTTCGTTTGGTGAGTGAGATTTTCGGTGTCCCAATTCCTTCCCTTTCCCAGTCCCTTTCCCTCCGTTTAGGTTAGCAAAGCAACCATTATTTTCTTGTCTTAGGTGTCTATGGACGATGGAGATCCCTTACCATCAGGTTGGCCCATCTGCTTGTGCCAGACTTTGCTGTAAATTAACAGATTGACTTCAAATCCGATCATGACCAAATTTATATGGGACCACCCTTGAAACAAGTTCTATTGAACACAAAAATAATTTTGAAGATCGGTCCACATTCGGCGTAGATATCGTGTAACATACATAAAAAAAATACAGACGAATTGAAGAGCTTCTCCTTTTTGGAAGACGGTCGAAAAAAAACAAGTTCCCATCAATATAATATACCCTAGATGCACAGTTCTTTGCAAATGTCGTCCTAAAAAGTGGTCTCAGGAATAAAACAAAGAAAAAGATCACAAGTTCTAATTAAATCAACACAAATATAACCCTATGCACGTGTTATAAAGTAGCTTTTTAAACGTAATGATCAAGCGTTCTTAAATTAGAATTTTCACATTTAGAATTCTATCGGCGTCCAACTGTAGGGAAAAGAGTGCTTAAGCACTTCTTTGCTGTCCCATTTTCCGAGCGTCAACTGTGCATCTAGGTAAATAATACATCGATGTTCCCATCATTCAAAAACTATGAGCTTTACGAAATTTCATAATATTTACCTCTAAATCGCTGCACACATCGCTCTGCAGTAATTTCGCTAGTCCCTCAACGCCTATTGGTCCAAATGCGTTGTCACTTAGGTCCAGAACAGAGAGACGAGCTCCAGCTGTGATCATACCATCTCCTAACGCCATCTATAACAAATATAAGCTTAAAGCTAAACTGCGAAGATTCACCATTATGGCGCGTACACACCAGTCGTACGAAGGCGAAAGAATAATAAATAAATACATAAAGGGCAAGTTCGGAGTACCTTCAACCGGCGGAAATGTATGAAACGATGCATGTGAATGAGGCAAAAGAAGTGTGTCAGGATCATAGCTTGTGGCGCTCAATTGTCTCTGTCTACCCCTATGGGATACAGGCGTGAGTGTGTATGTATGTATGTATGTAAATACATCCAACACCTAGTCCTGACCCCACACTAGGTATAACCTGTATCGTGGGTGTCAGAGACTATGCGAGACTTTTGTTCTCACAAAGATCACAAGATCGACGTCTTGTGTCATATATCAACATAAATAACACCCAACTGTCACACACATAGTCCTGACCCCACAATAAGATCGAGTCTTGTGTCGTGTATCAGGAACTACGAGAGACTTTCAGTCTCACAACACCCAGACTTGAAACAAACATCCTTAAATCCCACCATCTTTTCTTCCCTCTTAATATCTCCATTTGCACCCCTTAATTCCCTTCCACATAAAACAAATACTCCCTTCCTACCCTCACCTCCCCAACGGTGAGATACTGCAGGGGTTTCCAGTATCCCATTAGCAGGGACCCCTGCAGCTAACCAAAGGGAAAAAAAAAAAATGTCTGTGGGCCACACACACATTTGTCTCAATGCGAGAATCGAACCCGCGGCCTCTCGCTTCACAACCGGCTACTCGCCCACTGCGCCACGGAGGCTGTCATACCTGTTGCGTTCACACAAACAGATGTTCGTTGTTGTGTGAATGAAACAGACATGATTCGGTCGTCTTCGTTCGACTCGGTGTGTACTGTGTACCCGCCATAATGGTGAACCTTCACTGTTGTGGGGATGCTACAGTGATGATTCGCGAATGATCGGGAACGTTCGGTCCCCATCGCCGATGGCCCTTCGCGCAGTATTAGTACCGAATCTAGGCTTTCTCGAAGCAGGGGAAAGCTGCCAATTTGCCCAATTTAATTTTAATTTACCCGGAACTGGATCCCTCAGAGGGGCGTTGACGTCAGACGGGCAGGTGGTCGTAACAACTAAGCCAAATCATTTCTGCAACATGCTTGAAAAAGCGTAGTGGGCAGTGTTAGTGTAAGGAGAAATGTCAAACATTAAATGTCTATTATGGGGGTATATTGTATGGGGGGTATTGCTAAGGCAGTACCGGGTTACAGGGGGGGGCACTGCCTCCCGGATTAAGCCGAGATAGACCAAGGACACGTGAGTCATAATCACTGAATTAGTAAAAGTTATTCTTACCAAAGCCGGGGGTATTTCCGTCTTCATCCTCCCAGTGAACATGTCTGAGAAACGAGCCACCTTCAGCTCTGGGTGGCTCTCCAGTGCCTTTGCTATGGCCTGAGCAGCTTTCACTCCCAGAGTGTTTCCAGTCAGCGTCAGGTAAACAAGGTTCGGACATTTGTTGATTGCATCGATGATTGGCTGGGCTGGAATAGTAACTTAAGCTTAATAATCAAGTTTAAAAACTTTACCAACCAACTTCAAGATTTTTTTCAAGATGTCTGACTAGCATTTTTTTGATTAATGGATTTATCAACCTTTGATGGAGGCCATATTTTTTAAATAAAGAAGAAGAAGAAGACCAACTTCAAAATTTAACCAATTGTGACCAAATTGGTAAGCGAGCATCCTTGAACTCTCTACCGAACACAAAAATAATCTTGAATATTGGTCCACATATGGCAAAGATATCGAGTAACATATGGGATTTGTAAATATTGGTGACTTCGCTATTCTTTGTGGTTTCAGGACAGTAGTCATAGCAAAAAACAATCACGACACCAAGGGAGTAAAAAATTAATAATAAAAATAATATGTGTTGTATGTATGACTGCAATTACCTTTGCCAACACTTGCATTAAAAAGGCACACATACAGAGGATGTTCTTTGGTCATATTTCTTCTTCTTTATTTAAAAAATATGGCCTCCATCAAAGGTTGATGATTTTGCCAAGTGTCTAATAAATCCATTACTCAAAAATCAACGACTTGGTCACGGACGTAAAAAGAAGATGGGCGGAGCGCTAAGAACTCTCAGTGAAGCAGGGTTTTCGGTTTATTTGATCAGGCGCCGCCATTAAATGTCATAAAATATAAAAAATAAATAACATAAAAATCTTTATTGATCACGTAGGCATATAAAAGCACTTATGACATGTCAAAAAAGCATAATTTAGATTTAAGTATTTCTTATAATATTATAGAATACTATTAATTTGGATTTAGGCAGGCAGGTTATACAGGTAGAAGAATAGGGTCATATGGGGAAAGGGGAATGGAGCGGTTTGTGGACTGTGAAAAGGGAACGGGAAATAATGGAAGCTGGTGGTATTGGATGAAAAAAAGCCCTATCCTATCGAACCTACCAACCTTTCTCTAGCTACCTATGAATGACGACCCGAAGAAGAAAGGGAGAAAGAAACACCGGGCTTATTTTTATTTTTTTAATAGATTAAAACTCTGCTTCACTTTCAATGTTCCTAACGCCCCGGGCCCCCGTCCAAGTCTTAGTCATGTTTTGTAAACAAATTGACAATTCAAAATAGGTTATGTGCTAAACAAGAAAACCACGAACAAGTCTTATAAAGAGCAAATAAACTTACCTAATGATCAAATTAGGCACAAATCATTGGAATTGTAATATTCTTTTTAGATGAAAGCATAATAATCCATAAACTTACCATCTTTTTCAGTGTCCAATTTTAAAGATTTTCCAGAAAAATCTACACCAGTCTTGGGCTGCTCGGGGTCAGTAAGCGCTGCACTTACAGAGTTAAAGTCAAACGTAGCCATCCTTGATTAATAGGATTGTTAATAAATAATTAAAAATTAAACACGAAAACAAACGCACCAACGGTTTTTTTTTTGCTCAATCAAACCAAAGATGCGTGCATTTCAACTTTTACGTTTCTGTTCTTATCATTGTTCATACTGCTGTAAGAGTAAGAAAAAACATACTATCATGCTATAAATCAGAACAATATATAATACTGCTTTTTTATTTTTTTTTACACGCAATCGGCTAAGGGCACCTTGCGCGAAACCGCAAAGTACCAACCGAACCGAACCAAAGCGAACAATCGCGAAGGTACATCAGCGATTCTTAACCGCTCGGCAAGGCTCTCCGCCATTATGTATTATGCCGTTTCCAACAAGTTAATCCGTTTCTCCTACAAATGTGTTTTAGAAACAAAACACAAAATAAACACGTATTTTTCGTTGTTATGCCACGTCCT
This sequence comes from Clanis bilineata, assembly GCA_036417725.1. NCBI lineage: Eukaryota > Metazoa > Arthropoda > Insecta > Lepidoptera > Sphingidae > Clanis > Clanis bilineata. Next base: position 7,468,834 of record CM071138.1, on the reverse strand, counting down.
TTTACTTTTTCTCTTATCCTTGGTTTACAGTGTCTGACACCAACTCTGAGTTGGTGTCCGACAATAAAAACCTTAGATAAAGTATATAATAGATTGGGCGTCCAGGTACCTAAATCTTGAATAAGTGAGATAGATAAATGCAGTTTACAGTGTGAGTGATAGTGACAGACGAAGAATTTTTTATCTCGTTCTGCGTATGCGTTTTTATTGTCTGACACCAACTCCGAATGTACCCCGAGTTGGTGTCAAACATATTCCTGTGTAATGTTGACTTGCGTTTATGTGGTGTATTTCGTGTTATATATTGTGACAATTGACATTATTCCAATAAGTACCAAATAATTGTGTTTCTCCAAGATGGTACAATTTACTCTTACTCCAAATTTTAGGCTGTAAAAGCCGTATTGAACGAAAATTAGAAAACATAACCTTTCATAGGTAAGTACCGATTATTAGCATATATCCCGAAAATTTACTTGTGATAATCTCGGTAATGATAATTAGAGTTGAAATAAATGTAAACTTACGCGGAATTCTCAAAGTAATATAAGAAATTCACATCGAAAAGAAAATTATTTTTATGCTATAACCTTTCCAAGTTTAATTGGTTATTATAATGCAACCATGTTGCTTTGTAAAACTGATCTTTAATTTGGTGGCATTACATAAAATTTAGGGATGCCAAGAAAACAAAAACTTAATTACCCCAAATTACGGGAAGTTTACATTGGACTGACTTTATAAAAATATTTTATAAGACTGAACAGTTTTTTTAACCGACTTCAAAAAAAGGAGGAGCTTAACAATTCGTCGAAATATTTTTTATGTATGTTCCCCGGTAACTCGAAGACGCCTGGGCGGATTTATTGATAAAATCAATTTGCATAAAGTATTTCAATGTTAGAATTCATTATTCCACAAAATCTATGGTGAGTAAGAAAGACTATATTTCTTTTTTTCAATCTGCCCTTATCACACAATGTAGGGTCGGTGCAACACACTTTAAGAAAATGTAATAATAATATAGCCCTATAATATTACTGTCTCACTGCTGGAGACGGGTCTCCTCCATCAATGAGAGAGGTTAGACCTTAGTCTCTACTTTTTCAAAATTTTAATACATTAACCAAAAATAAACCCTTTAGTTATTCCTGTAGAGTCCCCTCCTTGGTCTAGTGGCAGCATGTATGGTCTGTGGACCGGGGGAGGTCCTGGGTTCGATTCCCAGGTCGGGCAAAGCAAATTTTCTAATTTAATTTGCCCGGGACTGGATCCCTCGTAGGGGTTGATGTCAGGCAGGCGACTGGTCGTAAAAATTAAGTCAAATCCTCTGTGCAACATGTTTTGAAAAAGTGTGTTGCGCCGACCCCACATTAAGGTGGGATAAGGGCAGGTAGAAAGAAAAGAAGTTATTTCTGTAGAGACGCTTCTAAATTTTTATCTTTATCTTTATTATAACATAACATAAGCTCACACCTGTATCCCCGAAGGGGTAGGCAGAGGTGCACTAGCGGACTAGTACACCCACATGTCGCGGAGCTTAGTTCCGTCCCAGATGTGATAGGGGGCAAGCCTATCGCCATATCGGGCACAATTCCAGACTCTGGGCTTATATTGAAAAATCCAATATCACTTTGCCTGACCCGGAGATCGAACCCGAGACCTCAGGACGGTAGTTGTACCGAATTAAAACCACGCCACCGAGGCAATATAAAAAAAAATATAAATTTTTGTTTTACAATTATCCAAATATTGAAGGGTAAATTTTTCTCACAAGGTATCCCTGTGTCTTATGTCTGTCCCTTACGGGTATACGCGCATGGCTACTGTATTCATTCTTTCTCTAAGATAAAAACACACAACATCAATGTCCCGTAAATATAATTTAGAGTTGCCAGGAAAACAAAAACTTAATTTACCCAAATATTCAGGATATACAGGAGACGCGCTTTATCACAGACGAAAATGTGTAGCTAAATTACTAAACTAAATTGGAGTATTTTGAATAAATTCCTATTGCACACGATATTTCGATGATACCTAAATCTATGTTCCTACAGAAATTCATTGATATTGGTTAGTATAGTCAAGTAGGTACCCAATTTTAATTATTATTCTTATACTTTGTACCTAATCATATAAATGATTTTATACAATATCATCTAAAATCATTGATAAAAGGAGAAAAAGAAAGATTGACAAATCAAATATGAACATGTCGTACAAACGGGTTCCTTTTATAGCCTATGCGGCCCTAAGGAATTCTGGAAATTCACCGCCTGAATGGGTGTAACGAGGGATGAAGATTTGTATATATAAAATTGTAATACGACGGGACAGACTCTCACGCGGACATGGCGGCGGGCAACAAACTAGTCACATAGCCTCTTACTTTTAAAAATATTTAAGCGCTGCTTATCTTTAACCATAGGTTGTCTCTTTCATTTTTAAACAATGTAACGCAAGAAAAAAAGTGACGGGCTATTCTTAGAGAAAAGTTAAGCGAAAACGTTTTTATAAGTAAGGCCCATATACTCAGAGAATTTTATGTACAAGTCTTTGCATATACTGTACATAAAAGTGTCTTCATATAACTCAAAAATCAAAAACATATTTATTAGCTCTTGTTTTATTTTGAGTAATTTATTTCGCTCAGACCGATACGTAACGTCGTACTCACAATTTAATTGATAGTCAAAAATCAAGCGTGACGTTTGGTAACGCTAGGCATTTACGCTTTACGCTACAACGGCGTTTAAATTTGTGGGTACCAGTGTAGGAAGTCCCCAATTTAATGAAAGGTCACCAAATATAGGAAGGAATCGAAGTACCTTTAAACTATGCCGGGTCGTCGTAAATAAATCAGTCCAGAATAAGATCACGAAAAGTTTATTAACACGGCACAGGAAATACAGAAGGAGTGAAGACAAAAGCGGAAAGCAGAAAGCACAATAGTCTTAGCACAGGCAACATAAAACACGTATAACTAGCGCGGATCAGCTGATAGCTAGCGGAGTGAGAAAGCAGAGTGTCATGCGTCTCGCGTCACAAGCGGTTTGGAGCGGACTGCCGTTGAATTTTGAATTGGTTCGCACGCGCCGGTCGCCGCACGGCAGGGGGCGTGTCCCTCGGCGCGGCGACGGCGCGGCGGCGAGCCGAAGTTCCAAACCGGTTGTACGACAGCATTAGCTAGTACGAATATATAATTACGTTGTCCAGCTGTTTGTTGAACATTATTTATTTAATACTAACTAAATATATTTATACAATTTTGGATAACAGAAAATAGTAAACGTATTAGATTTAAGTTTTCTATATATAAATTTAGCTGTAAGGTTAGATATAAGTTAAGCTGTAAGTTTAGTTGTAAGTATTTAGATATAAGATTAGTGTTAGGTTTACAATTGTTACAACCACGTATAAACAATTAGTAAATATTAAACGAGTAGCTCCGCTACAAATTCTTTGGCTACAACCTTAGGCTACAACATAATGTTTTTTTTTGTATCAACGAAGATTGACGACAGTCACGCGACTTTTCGGACGCCAGTGTCAACTCCATACAAAAAAAAACAACATAAGCGTTAATGCCTAGCGTTGTCAAACGTTACGCTTGGTTTTGTCTAGGACATTTGACTGAGCGACCGAGCCGGTAGCCCCATGGCTCATCGATTGCTAGGACTATACACGCCAATACACCCACACCCTTGTGCACATTTATATTCACAATATTGACATTTGAAAGGCTTCTCGCCCGTGTGAGTTCTAATATGTCTTTTCAAACTACTACTGTTTGCACATTAATAATCACAGTGTTGACATTTGAAAGGCTTGTCCTCTGTGTGACTTCTAAAATGTATTTTCAACGTACTGCCATCTGCACATTTAAAATCACAGTGTTGACATTTGAAAGGCTTGTCCTCTGTGTGAGTTTTAAAATGTATTTTCAACATACTGCCATCTGCACATTTAAAGTCACAGTGTTGACATTTGAAAGGTTTCTTCTTTGTGTGACTTTTAAGATGTGTTTTCAACGTACAGCCATCTGCACATTTAAAGTCACAGTGTTGACATTTGAAAGGCTTCTTTGTGTGACTTTTAAAATGTATTTTCAACATACTGCCATCTGCACATTTAAAATCACAGTGTTAACATTTCAAAGGCTTCTTCTTTGTGTGAGTTTTAAAATGTATTTTCAACATACTGCCATCTGCACATTTAAAGTTACAGTGTTGACATTTGAAAGGCTTCTTCTTTGTGTGACTTTTAAGGTGTGTTTTCAACGTACTGCCATCTGCACATTTAAAGTCACAGTGTTGACATTTGAAATGCTTCTTCTTTGTGTGAGTTTTGAGATGTATTTTCAACGTACTGCCATCTGCACATTTATAGTCACAGTGTTGACATTTAAAAGGCTGCTCTCCCCTGTGAGTTTTAAGATGGGTTTTCAAACTGTATTTTTCTATACATGTATATTCACAAAATTGACATTTAAAAGCTTTTTCTCCTGCGTGTTTTTTTAAGTGTATTTTTAACATTATATTATTGGCAGATGCATAGTCACAATATTTACATTTAAAGAGCTGTTCCTTTGTATGAGTCCTAACATGAACATTTAAACCAGTTTTTCGTGCACTTGTAAAATTACAATATTTACACTTATAAGGTTTTTCTCCTGTGTGTATTCTTACATGAGTATTTAACATTCCACTATCTGTACACGCATAATCACAGTGTTGACATTTAAAAGGCTTCTCTCCTGTGTGAATTCTAATATGTTTTTTCATACTACTACCTTCTGAACATCTATGATCACAATATTGACATTTAAAAGGCTTTTCTCCTGTATGTGTTCTTACATGTCTATTCAACTTTCCCATAGTTGCAAATGCACCGTCACAGTGTTGACATTTAAAAGGCTTCTCTCCTGTGTGAGTTCTAATATGTACCGTTAAAATACTATTTTCTGCACAAGTATAATCACAATACTGACATTTAAAAGGTTTATCTCCTGTGTGCGATCTTAAATGTGTATTTAACTTTCTATTATTTGTAGATGCATAGTCACAGTACTGACACTTGTAATCCTTATTTTTTGCGTGATTTCTAATATGTATATTCAAACTGCTTAATTGTGCACCTGTATAACTACAATATTTACATTTATAAGGTTTTTCTCCTGTGTGCTTTCTTATATGTCTTTTCAATAGTGTTGTATATGCACAAGTATAATCACAATGTTGGCATTTAAGAGGTTTCTCGTTTGTGTGAATTTTAATATGTCTGCTCAAATTACCACTTTCCACACTTTTATAATCACAGTATGGACATTTAAAAGGTTTTTCCCCTGTATGCGTTCTGATATGAAACATTAAATTAGATTTTGTTGCCGATTTGTAATCACAGTATTCACATATAAAAGGCTTGTCTCCTGTGTGTGTTCCAATATGTACCTTTAAAGTACTATTTCTAATACATGTATAATCACAATCTTTACATTTAAAAGGTTTTTCGCCAGTGTGAGTTCTAACATGTAACCTTAAAGTAGTTCTTCGTGCAGATCTATAGCTACAATATTTACATTTATAAGGTTTTTCTCCAGTGTGAGTACTGATATGTGTCTTTAAAGTACTACTTCGCACAGATCTATAATTACAATATTTACATTTATGTAGTTTTCTGGTGTGATTTCTCAAATTATGTTTCTTCACACTATTACTATCCCCACTTGTAAATTTAACACTCTTTCCACGTACTTTAATGTCCTCTTTTTTCGTATTACCAAATTCTGTATGCATACTAGATTTAATATTTACAGGTTCATGTCCTCTAATGTGCTTGATAAGACGAGCTTTCGTATCGCATTTTTTGCCACAATCATTGCATACAAAACATTTGTTATCATCCTCAGCTAAAGCTTGTTTAGTTTTTCCTTCACATGCTATCTGCGATGAGTTAGCTTCAGTAGCTACTGTGATTGTTTCAGTTTCAGAGATGATTTCCTTCGTCCCACTTCCTATGGAATTGACGTCATCTTGTTTAGAGATGCATTTGTCGTCCAGGTCAGGATTTTTGTTTGTCGGACTCGGTGCACCTTGATAACACAAAAAATTATTTGTAAAAAATATATTCCATTAGAAGCGATAGCTCAGTTGGGAATGGTGCGGACTGCCGAGGCGAGTGTAGGAGTTTCGAGACCAACCCCAAAATGGAGCGTACACCTCTGACTTTTCTATGTAAAGTTTATTTTCATTGTGAATTATCGCTTGCTTTAACGGTGAAGGAAAACATCGTGAGGAAACCTTATACAGGTTTTCTCACCATGGTCCTGAGAAAATTCTTCACAAGAATTTCGAAGGTATATGAAGTCTACCAACCCGCATTAGGCCAGCGTGGTAGACTAAGGCCTAACCCCTCTCATTAGTAGAGGAGGGCCGTGCCCAGCAGTGGGACAGTAATATTACATGGCTGATATTATTATTATTTAATTTAAATACTTAGGGCAACTTGCAGCGCTATTACTAATCTAGAGTTACATCTTATTTCGATTTATAATACAGCTCACTCCTATCTTTAAATCAAGATTTGGGATAAATAGAGGTTTAGCACGAAGATGCAAGTGGTCCTTAATTTTAATCTGTAAATCACGTGACTTGAAACACCAATCACGATGCATGAATTTTTTTTGCTTATTTGTTACACGGGGACCTAAGACCTAAGGTACTGATACCATGCTACCAAATTGGGTACTTGACTATGTTAGATTTTGTACACATTTTTATATGTCATCATCATGATCATCAGCCATAGGACGTCCACTGCTGAACATAGGCCTCCCCCAAAGATTTCCAGATCGACCTGTTGGAAGCGGCCTGCATCCAGCGACTTCCTGCGACCTATATATATATTACTAGCTGACCCGCGCAACTTCGTCTGCGTATGAGAGAGAGGGTTGAAAGAGTGAGTCGTAGGCACCTATAGCACAATCATTCTAAAAGAGGTAATGGGATGATCTACTTCGGCCGTCAGTCAACCCGTCTCTCACACCGTCAGTCACACCATCTGTCACCCCGTCTGTCACCCCGTCTGTCACCCCGCCGGTCACCCCGTGTGTCAGCTCGTCTGTCACCCAGTCGGTCACCCCGTCTGTCACCACGTCCGTCACCCCGTCCGTCACCCCTTCTGTCATCCGTCTGTCACCTCGAAATGATTAAATTACTAAAATGGCTATTAAAAAATAAGGGTTGATCGTAGAAGGGTGAAAATTGAGGATTGTATGTATTTTTGTATGTTGTATCATAAAAAAATAGAAATTAAAAATTTTGTCTAAAAAATAAAAAAAAAAATTTAGGGGTGGACTACCCCTAACATTTAGGGGGATGAAAAATAGATGTTGGCCGATTCTCATAGATACCGGATAAGCACAAAAAATTTCATCAAAATCGGTCAAGCCGTTTCGGAGGAGTATGGCAACGAAAACTGTGACACGAGAATTTTATATTTTAGATAGGTCGCAGGAAGTCGCTGGTATTAGTATATACATATAATATACTAGCAAATAAAATAAAAAAGAAACTCTTCTGTAAAATCTGCATCGAAATTGGATGAAAAATGAGTCAGTAATTCATATTTCAAATTCTGTAGTAGAGGCATATTGGAGATATCTTGCTATCCATTTCCAACGCACGTAACGTTATGGCGTGACGTGATTGTACTGATACTTCTCTTTCCCGCAGTTTAAAGGTTCCCGCACTTCAAAGGCTAAGTCGTCTTAAATATAGAACAGAAAGAAATATCGAAATTATGTCAAAAATAAAAAAGTTATAAGCCTTTGAATTTTGGTGTAACCTTTAAACTGCGAGAATGAGAAGTATCAGTATAATCACGTCACCGCCATAACGGTACGTGCGTTGGAAAGGGATAGCAAAATATATATATCATGCCCCCACTTCAGAATTTGAAATATAAAGTACTGACTCATTTTTAAACCAATTTTGATGCAGTTGTTAAAGAAGGGTCCCTTTTTTTATTTGCTACTAGCTGACCCGCGCAACTTCGTCTGCGTAGGAGAGAGAGGGTTGAAAGAATGAGTTGTAGGCACCTATAATCCAATAATTCTAAAGGAGGTAATGAGATGATCTATTTTTGTCCGTTTTCGTCAGTCACCCCGTCAGTCACCCAGTCAGTACCCCCGTCAGTTACCCCGTCCATCACCCCGTCAGTTACCCCGTCAGTTACCCCGTCCATCACTCCGTCGGTCACCCCGACAGTCACCCTGTCGGTCAACCCGTCGGTCACCCCATCTATCTGCTCGATCGTCACCCCGTCTGTCACCCAGTCTGTCACCCCGTCTGTCACCCGTGTGTCACCCGTCTGTCACCCTGTATGTCACCCATCTGTCACCCAGTCTGTCACCTGTCTGTCACCCGTCTGTCACCCAGTCGGTCACCCTGCCGGCCATCTGTCTGCTCGATTGTCACCCCGTCTGTGAAATCTCTAATATCTGGAAAATCTTTTTTCACGTACCGGCGCCATCTACTTAAAATATTGGTTTGTAGTACATGCTATGTATCAGAGATGGCGCTGAATGTGAAAAAAGATTTTCCCGCTTTTCTGTTGAAATTTTTCCTGAATTTTCTTTGCTATAAACCTCACGGAGCCCGAGACCTTTCCAATGAATGCAAACCCGTGGAAATCGGTTCGTGCGTTCTGGAGTTATAGCGTCAGGAAGGAAAACCCGACTTATTTTTATATAGTAGATAATTAACATATAAAAGTGAAATCCTATTTGTAGAAAGATTTGAATTTGTTGCATAGATTTGGCTGCTGGGCATGTCCTAAGTCTGCCACTGTCCAGTTCCTCAGAACTCCCTGTGAGAGAGGAGGTAGAATACACAGGGGCCCGAGGTCTCTGTGACCCCCATATACTATGTAACTTATGTGCTACACTTACCATCATCATCATGTTTAACCACCACGCCATCAGCCTCACATCCACTTTTAACTTCTGTTTTTATAATTTTATTGCGTTCTGGTGTGTAAAAGGACTCTATATCGGAGTTCGTCAATGAATGTACCAGACCGTGCGTTATTCTCGTTACAAATGATATGGGTTCTGCATTGAACTGAAAAAAAAAATTACTTTTACTATTATGAATTGAAATGATGCCTCGGTGGCGTGGTTGTATTTCGGTACGACTACCATCCTGAGGTCTCGGATTCGATCCCCAGGTCGGGCAAAGTGATATTGAATTTTTCCATATCAGCCTGGAGACTGGAATTTGTACCCGATACGGCGATAGCCTCGCCACCTATCACATCTGGTACGGAACTAAGCTCGGCAAAATGTGGGTGTGCCAGTTGGCTAGTACGCCTCTGCCTACCCCTTCGGGGATACTGGCATGAGCTTATGTTATGTAATCATGAAATGGTGTAAAAGCAACGTCATGACACTGTTTTAAAAAGTGAGTGGTAGATCCACGCTGTAGACAGTAACGTCTACAGCACGAATGGGCCGGCTCAACTGGTTTGATACCACAGTCTCACAGAAAACCAATGTAAAGTGGCAGCTTGCTGTAATGTTTCATTCGGTGAGTAAGATTTCTAGTGGCCCATTTTTCCCTCCCTCCCCCTCCCTTTGCCAATCCTTTTACCATTCTTTCTTTTAAGGTTTACAATGTGGTAAGCAGATGGGTCATCTGGTGGTAAGTGATCTCCACCGCCCATAGACAGCCAAGACACAAAAAGAATCATGGGTACGTTTTAATTTTACAACAATACTGATTTTTTAAGTTTACACAAATGTTATTCATTGAAATAAATAATAATATTTGGTTTAATTTCTATTCCTGACGTTGTGAAAGCTTTGCAGTCTTCGTGGTCACGGGTTGGACTGAGATGTCATTTGTCCAAGAATGTTAGTGCCACACGAAGACTGCAAAGCCTTCGAAATGTCGAGAATAAAAGAAACAAATCTTGATAGAATCCGTAAAAATAGTTTTATTTCAACTTTTATAACAAATCAGAATAATATATTGAAAATTGATAAATGATTATTCAGTATAAAGAGTTTTAAAGTAATAGAAATAATTGTAAAAAAAATATTGTGACTAGTTGGTCAAGTAACGTGAAGCATCGAGGGTCTAAATGTGATTCAAAGTGGTGATTGTACCTCACTAATTAGCAATTCTTTCGACAACTCGTCCCATTTCTGTGATTTTACAACAAGCTGATGGCAGTTCTGTAGGTGGCGATGACATACGAAACAAGCATAATACAGAGGTCCATCCTCTTGAACCTGTGGATCACAAATAATAATACATACTGGGTACATGATACATACATGAACGAGAGCTCGTTTATACGAGATCAGCACAGTATTATATCAGGTTGAACCCTACCTTCTTGTTTGTTAACTTTTCATACACATCTTGAACTTCCGAGCCCGATATTAGCAGCATTCGGACGTCAACATCCAAACATATTCGGCAATATTTTAACCCAGACATTATTGTATTAAAATCACATATAATTAGGGAAGTTTATGCTGTTACAGGCTGTTACAATATTATGTCTGGAAGGAAAAGGATTTTTCTGTTTTTAATCTTTAACGTATGATAATATAACGCAATACGCACACAAACAGCATACCATGCACCATGCACACAACACGGCATACCGGCTGCCAAAGAATATAATTTTCAGTATATACAAAGTACTCTGTGAATATAATACTCTCTCCGGCCGCCTTTTAGTTTAGGTGACAGACAATTGACATTTCAATCTGTCCTTTCCTTAGATTATCCTAAGTCCTTTCCTTCAATCTTTCCATCCCGTTAGGGTAGTGGTGTTCTGTGCTTTCCATGCTCTTTGCTCCATGCTTTGCTCCCCATTATTTTTAGTCTGTGCATTATTTGCTCCGTTCCGTTTGCTCCTGTTCGCTCTTCCCGTTTATTTAAAAATCGGAGCAACTCATTTATTAATCAAATAATTAAACATTAATCTGTGTTTGGTTCGGACTTCGGTTGCTTGTGCAGTGTTTACAACAGTCTACAATAAATAATCCATGTCTGGAGAGATATCATTTTCGTGCAGTGTGGTTAAAAAGTTAATGGTGCTACCAAAGAATTTAAACGCCGGTGCTACAAAATGTCTGAATCAAAATATTGCCGAATATGTTTGGATAGCGATGTCCGAATGCTGCCAATATCGGGCTCGGAAGTTCAAAATGTGTATGAAAAGTTAACAAACAAGAAGGTAGGGTTCTAGCTGATATAATTATGTGCTAATCTCGTATAAACGAGCCCTCGTTCAGGTTGTATCATGTACTCAGTATGTATTATTATTTGTGATCCACAGGTTCAAGAGGATGGACCTCTGTATTATGCTTGTTTCGTATGTCATCGCCACCTACAGAACTGCCACCAGCTTGTTGTAAAGTCACAGAAATGGGACGAGCTGTCAAAAGAATTGCTAATTAGTGAGGTAAAATAATAATAGAATAAATAAATAGTAATAGAGCTGTGTTTGTTGGTTTTAAGTGTTGTGGTTTAATGCATCAAACTTCAGTGAAGATGGATAGTATAATGTGGAAAATTTTTAACCGGTGATCTTTGATGAGTTTTGCTTGGTGCGTTGGCTGGCTTTGTTCGGTCGATTCGCCGAGTGAAGGTCATCTGAGGGGCACTGGACTGGAAGGAATTACCGCCATAATCCCAGCAGGGCTTTGAGATCATCCACATATGTGTCTCATGGTCATTGTGAAAACATAATTGCTCTATTTACCTTGACATTGGCTAAATCACCGTATATGTGTGGTAGCCATTATTTTTAAAAGAAGAAGAAGAGGTAAAATCACCACATTGAATCATATCGGAATCATCAATACCCTGATGGAAGCCACCTTTTAAAGAAAGATGAAGATAACACAAAGACATTTGTATATGGACAGGACAACAGCACAAAGTTGTGATCCAAAAGTTATCACCTAGTGGTCATAAGTCTCTCAGTTTATTTGAAATATACACGCGCCAGGCCGGCCAGTGTAATAATATTGAGAGAATAAACTTATCTTAACCATACCGACAAGCGCAGCGTAGGACGTCCACCTGCAAGGTGGACCGACAACCTGATAAAGGTTGCAAGAAGTCGCTGGATGCAGGCCGCTTCCAACAGGTCGATCTGGAAATCTTTGGGGGAGGCCTATGTTCAGCAGTGGACGTCCTATGGCTGATGATGATGATGGTGATTAAACTTATCTTATGTAATTCTTATCTTATCTTATGTGACAGCCTCCGTGGCACAGTGGGTGAATAGCCGGCTGTGAAGCGAGAGGCCGCGGGTTTGATTCCCGCATTGAGACAAATATTTGTGTGGCCCACAGATATATGTTTTAAGTCTGGGTGTTGTGAGACCGAAAGTCTCTTAAAGTCACAATATAGGTTATATGTAGTGTGGGGTCAGAACTAGGTGTGTGACTGTTGGGTGTATTTTTGAGAATATTTTAATATTTATATCCGTTTTATATTTCAGAAGATGTAAATTTCATATAAAATTAATGAAAATAAACTAGTCAGGTATCTAAGTACCACTCATATCTTTTGTAAATCATTGTCACTGTGTTACTTATATGCCCTCGTGATTTCACTTCATGTACTTTTTTTTTATGGCATTTGAAATACATTATGCCAATGTCAAGTTATCAAGTTAGGGAAATTGTTTTCCTACATTTAAGTTTTCGCAAGTGCAATGAAATCAGATGTGTTCGATTTCAAGGCCCTGCTGGAGTTTTGGCGTCAATTCCTTCCAGTTTGATGTTTTTTAGACCGTTTTCTCGCAGCGGAGGAATCGAATATGGTCGATCCATCCACCCGACAAAAAGCATCCAAAATCACTTATTCCAAAGCTTCCACATACTGTCCATCATCGTTGATGCTTATTGCTTAGATACACATCAAATTTAAACCACAAACACAACTTTAGACTAAAATATGAAATCATGAAAACAAGCGACCACCCGCACCGTCAGAATACCCGCCAAAACTCCTTCATGTTCTTAAAAGCATGTTATTTTTTTGCAGCTTGATCTGGAACCCGTATCATTTGTAACAAGACTGACGTACGGTCTGGTACATTCATTGATGAACTCTAATACAGAGGCCTTTCACATACCAGAATCCAATGAAATTATAGAAACAGGAATTAAAAGTGAATGTGAGGTTGATGGGGTGGTGGTTAAACAAGAACCTGATGATGGTAAGTGTAGCACATAAGATACATGGTATATGGGGTTGCGGAGAGACTTTGGGCCTCTGTGTGTTCTACCTCCTCTTTCACGGAGAGTGTTCTGAGGAACTGGACAGCAGCAGACAAAAGGTGCTCCGACCCACAGCTGCGATCAGTTGCCGCCATTTTAATGACAAAATAAAACATTCAAATCTAATTTTTCACTGAAACAAATCACAAAAAATGATGAGAGTGAAATTTTCACATCTGTGACGAAAAAAATTAAGAGTATGAAGTTGTCTACAGTATGAAGTTGTCTGCTTAACCGCGTACACGTACACGCACCCATTTGACTTCGATTGCAATTTAATATTGTTTAAATTCTTTGATAATATTAAATCCTTACTAAATAATAAAAGCGAAAGTAACTCTGTCTGTCTGTCTGTCTGTGGCGTTTTCACGTCTAAACTGCTGAACCGATTTTGATGAAATTTGGTATGTGGGTACCTTTAACCCCAAGGACGGACATAGGGTACTTTATTTTTTTTAAATCAACCCCTAATTGATGAAATAGGGGATGAAAGTTTGTATGGGAATTTTGGAACCGCTTAATGGATTTTGATGAAATTTGGTATGAGGATACATTTGACCTTAGGGATTCAAATGGGGTACTTCATTTTTTTTCATCAACCCCTAAAGGGATGAAATAAGGGTTAAAAGTTTGTATGGGGATTTTAGGTCCACTTAATGGATTTTTATGAAATTTGGTATGGGACAGTGGATACCTTTGAGTTTAAGGATACAAATGGGCCACTTTTTTAAATCAACCCCTAATGGGATGAAATAGGGGATGAAAGTTTGTATGGGAATTTTGGAACCGCTTAATGGATTTTTATGAAATTTGGTATGGGATAGTGCATACCTTTGAGTTTAAGGATACAAATGGGCCACTTTTTTAAATCAACCCCTAATGGGATGAAATAGGGGATGAAAGTTTGTATGGGAATTTTGGAACCGCTTAATGAATTTTTATGAAATTTGGTATGGGATAGTGCATATCTTTGAGTTTAAAGACACAAATGGGCTACTTTTTTAAATCAACCACTAATGAGATGACATAGGGGATGAAAGTTTTTATGGGAATCCAGAAACCGCTGAACGGATTTTTAAGAAAGTTGGTATGAGGATAGTTTTAGCCCTAAGGACAGAAATGGGGTGCGATATATTTTTATCCTACAAAGGGATGAAATAGGGGTTGAAAATTTGTTTCTTTGTTTCTGGACCGATTGACTTCAAAATCGATATCTGAGTCGCCCCGTGGTTCCAAACGACAGAACCGCTGTGAGACATGTCAAAAGTGGCCGCCATTTTGTTTTTCTTTGTTTTTAGGCCGATTGACTTCAAAATCGATATCTGGGTGACCCCGTGATTCCGAACGACAGAACCGCTGTCAGACCTGTCAAAAGTGGCCGCCATTTTGTTTTCCTTTGTTTTTGGGCCGATTGACTTCAAAATCGATATCTAAGTCGCCCCGTGGTTCCCAATGACAGAACCGCTGTCAGACATGTCAAAAGTGGCCGCCATTTTGTTTTTCTTTGTTTTTGGGCCGATTGACTTCAAAATCGATATCTGGGTCGCCCCGTGGTTCCGAATGACAGAACCGCTGTCAGACCTGCCAAAGTGGCCGCCATTTTGTTTTTTTTTTGTTTTTAGGCCGATTGACTTCAAAATCGATATCTGGGTGACCCCGTGATTCCGAACGACAGAACCGCTGTCAGACCTGTCAAAAGTGGCCGCCATTTTGTTTTTCTTTGTTTCTGGGCAGATTGACTTCAAAATCGATATCTGAGTCGCCCCGTGGTTCCGAATGACAGAACCGCTGTCAGACCTGTCAAAAGTGGCCGCCATTTTGTTTTTCTTTGTTTTTTAGGCCGATTGACTTCAAAATCGATATCTGGGTGACCCCGTGATTCCGAACGACAGAACCGCTGTCAGACCTGTCAAAAGTGGCCGCGATTTTGTTTTTCTTTGTTTCTGGGCTGATTGACTTCAAAATCGATATCTGAGTCGCCCCCTGGTTCCGAACGACAGAACCGCTGGCAGACCTGTCAAAAGTGGCCGCCATTTTGTTTTTCTTTGTTTTTGGGCCGATTGACTTCAAAATCGATATCTGGGTGACCCCGTGATTCCGAACGACAGAACCGCTGTCAGACCTGTCAAAAGCGGCCGCCATTTTGTTTTTCTTTGTTTTTGGGCCGATTGACTTCAAAATCGATATCTGGGTCGCCCCGTGGTTCCGAACTACAGAAGCGCTGTCAACCTGTCAAAAGTGGCCGCCATTTTGTTTTTCTTTGTTTTTGGGCCGATTGACTTCAAAATCGATATCTGAGTCGCCCCGTGGTTCCGAATGACAGAACCTCTGTCAGACCTGTCAAAGTGGCCGCCATTTTGTTTTTCTTTGGTTTTAGGCCGATTGACTTCAAAATCGATATCCGAGTCGCCCCGTGGTTCCGAATGACAGAACCGCTGTCAGACCTGTCAAAAGTGGCCGCCATTTTGTTTTTCTTTGTTTTTAGGCCGATTGACTTCAAAATCGATATCTGGGTGACCCCGTGATTCCGAACGACAGAACCGCTGTCAGACCTGTCAAAAGTGGACGCAATTTTGATTTTCTTTGTTTTTGGGCCGATTGACTTCAAAATCGATATCTGGGTGACCCCGTGATTCCGAACGACAGAACCGCTGTCAGACCTGTCAAAAGTGGACGCAATTTTGATTTTCTTTGTTTTTGGGCCGATTGACTTCAAAATCGATATCTGGGTCGCCCGAGACGAAAGGGCGGATCGACAGATCAAAAGTGTTTTCCGTTGGCCCTACAAAATACGCGTGCGGAGCCGCGGGCAAAAGCTATATATAATAATAATTAATTAATATACTTTACTTGTGACTAATGTAAGGATTGCACGTTCTGCGAATTGGACGTTTTGCGAATTGGATATTTTACGAATTGGACATTTTGCGAATTGGACTTTTGCCAATTGGACATTTCGCGTTTTGGACATTTTGAGAATTGGACATTTAGCGAATTGAACATTGTGCAAATTGGACATTTCGCGAATCGGATATTTCGCGAATTGGACATTTTGAGATTTGGACATTTTGGGAATTGGACATTTTGAGAATTGGACATTTCGCGAAACGGACATTTCGCGTTTTGGACATTTAGCGAATTGAACATTGTGCAAATTAGACATTCGCGAATTGGAGATTTTGAGGATTGGACATTTTGAGATTTGGTCATTTTGAGAATTGGACATTTCGCGAATTAGACATTGTGCGAATTGGACATTGTGCGAATTGGACATTTCGCGAATTGGACATTTTGAGAATTGGACATTTCGCGAATTGGACATTTTGAGGATTGGACATTTCGCGAATTGGACATTTCGCGAATTGGACATTTTGAGAATTGGACATTTTGAGAATTGGACATTTTGAGATTTGGACATTTTGGGAATTGGACGTTTTGCGAAACGGACATTTCGCGAATTGGACATTTTGAGAATTGGACATTTTGAGATTTGGACATTTTGGGAATTGGACATTTTGCGAATTGGACATTTTACGAATTGGACATTTTGCGAATTGGACATTTTGCTAATTGGACTTTTGCGAATTGGACATTTCGCGTTTTGGACATTTTGAGAATTGGACATTTGGGAATTGGACATTTCGCGGAAAAAACAATTTTTTAGTTTGAAATCATACATGTTATTTCCTTAATATTTTTCTAATGAGCGATTTTGTATCTATGGTAAGTATAGATGACGTCATTCGTATTTACAGTTAACAGATAGCGTTTTGGCGGCAAAATAAATTAT
Source organism: Clanis bilineata (assembly GCA_036417725.1). NCBI lineage: Eukaryota > Metazoa > Arthropoda > Insecta > Lepidoptera > Sphingidae > Clanis > Clanis bilineata. Next base: position 7,451,729 of record CM071138.1, on the reverse strand, counting down.
ACATAATATTTTTGTCTTTTTTTAACTAAATATATGAACTATATATTTTTTTACATGTTTAGGATAAACTAACGAATAGCCGTGTATACTTTTACAAAAATAGTCAAGTACCCAATTGTCTAAAAGCAGCGATAGCTCAGTTGGGAATGGTACGGACTGCCGAGACAAGTGTCGGAGGTTCGAGACCAACACCAAAAATGGAGCATACACCTCTGACTTTTCTATGTTAAGTGTATTTTCATTGTGAAATATCGCTTGCTATAACGATAAGGAAAACATCGTGAGGAAACCTGCATACCTGAGAATTTCTTCACAGGAATTTCGAAGGTATGTGAAGTCTACCAACCCGCATTAGGCCAGCGTGGTAGACTAAGGCCTAACCCCTCTCATTAGTAGTGGAGGCCCGTGCCCAGCAGTGGGACAGTAATATTACAGGGCTAAATATTTACCCAATTGTCTATAGCGTGGCTCTACCACTATAAATATATTTTTTGGTTTTGTCAAGGTGCACCGAGTCCGACAAAGAAACACGACCTGGATGAGAAACACAGCTTCGAACAAGATGGAACCAACCCCACAGGTAGTCAGACGCAGACAAATATATCTGAAAGTGAAACAAACACAGTAGCTAATGAAACAAAATCATCGCAGATAGCATGTGATAGACAAAGTAAGCAAGCTGTAGCCGAGAATGCCAAAAAATATTTTATATGCAATGATTGTGGTAAAACATATCTCACGAGACTTCGTTTTATCAGGCATATTAGAGGACATAAACCTGTGATTATTAAATCTGAAAACGCAGAAATTGATAATTTGAAAAAAGATGACATTACAATGTGTGAAAAGAGTGTTAAATGTCAATTTACATGTAAAGTTGATAATACCTTGAAGAAACTGAATTTAAAAACTAACACTGGGGAGGTTCCATATCAATGTAAATATTGTAATTATACATGTAAGTATTATAGTTCGTTAAGGGTACATATTAGAAAGCATACAGGAGAAAAACCTTATAAATGTCAGTATTGTAATTATACGTGTAAATATCATAGTTCGTTAAGGGTACATATTAGAAAGCATACAGGAGAAAAACCTTTTAAATGTCAATACTGTGATTTTAAATGTTCAATACAAACAAATTTAAAGTTACATATCAGGACGCACACAGGAGAAAAACCTTTTAAATGTCAATATTGTAACTATGCATGTATAGTTATGGGAAAGTTAAAGAGACATGTGAAAAAACACACAGGAGAAAAACCTTTTAAATGTCAATATTGTGATTATAAGTGTACAGAAAATAGTAGTTTGAAAATTCATATTAGAATACACACAGGAGAAAAGCCTTTTAAATGTAAGTACTGTGATTATGCATCTACAAATAGTGCAAAGTTGACTGAACATGTAAAAATACACACGGGAGAGAAACCTTTTAAATGTAGATATTGTAATTTTGCATCTTCGAAAAAAAATAATTTGAAATTACATAGTACACAGCATACCGGACATAGACCTTTCAAATGTAAATACTGTGACTATGCATATGCAAATAATGGAATGTTGAATAGACATCTAAAAAAACACATGGCAGAAAAACCTTTTAAATGTCAATATTGTGATTATAAATTTACAGAAGGTTACAGTTTGAAAACTCACCTTAAAACTCACACAGGAGAAAAGCCTTTCAAATGTCAACACTGTGATTATGCATGTTCAACAAATGCTGGTTTGAAATCACATCTTAGAACACACACAGGAGAGAAGCCATTCAAATGTCAAGATTGTGATTATAAATGTGCTACCAGTGGTTCTTTGAAACGACATTTTAAAATTCACACGCGAGAGAAGCCTTTCAAATGTCAACAATGTGATTATAAATGTTCATACATTAGTCATTTGAAAGTACATAATAGAACTCACACAGGAGATAAGCCTTTCAAAAGTCAATGTTGTGATTATACAAGTGCACAAAATAATCGTTTGAAAATACATACTAGAAGTCATACAGGAAATAAGCCTTTCAAATGTCAATATTGTGATTATAGAAGTTCAAGCGATAGTAGTTTAAAAAAACATAATGTTAGAATTCACACGGGAGAAAAACTTTGATTTTTTTTATAGCTGAGATTGGCAAACGAGCAGATGGGTCACCTGATGGTAAGTGATCTCCACCGCCCATAGACACCCAAGACACAAAAAGAATCATGGGTGCGTTGCCAACCTAAAATAAGGAGAATAGGGGAATTGGGCCACCGGAAATCTCACTCACCAAACGAAACGCGACAGCAAGCTGCCACTTTACGTCTACACTTTGCGCCTCTGCCTACCCCTTCAGGGATACAGACGTGAGCTTATGATTGTTACATTCAAAGACATTCAACAGTAAATTATAGACGGGACAACAACTCAAAACTTGTGATCCAAAAGTTATGACCTAATGGTCATAAGTCGCTCAGTTTATTTGAAATATACGCGCGCCAGGTCGGCCAGCGAAAGCATATTGAAAGAATAAACTTATCTTGATTCCTAACCATTCACAAAAAAATCTAGGGTGTAATTGTAATAATCGCCCTCGCATTGTAATAAGTAGTTGATGGCGGTACTGAAGTTTCAGATAATTTTTTTTGTATGGAAACTTGCTTGATACCTTGAACCTCTATAGTTAGTAATATTAAATCTCTTTGGTTACATTTAATATGTTTTCATCAATTTCCATTTATTAGTTTTTGTATGAAAGAGTAAAGCTGTTTCCTGCACATTTTTCTCGAAACAAAACAAAACAACCTACACAAGACCACAAGACAATGTTTTTCGCATTCTTCTGCTAACGGGATAATGGACCATAGACAGAAATCTGTGGCGAAACTGTTTTGTGTAATGTATTAGTGCAGGAGACGCACCTTAACAAACATTATACGTACCACGTGCCTACTCAAAAACTTTCACGTTCATAAGTTAGATTAGATATAAGTATTAATGTAAGAAATAAATATTTTTATTAGATGTCTACTATATTTAGATTGTTTCATTTTTCCCTTATAACCAACGTTTTGCTGGTGGTGGATATTTGTATGCGCCCGAATGGCGACCACCTTACACATGGTGTTAAAAATCTAAAGCGTCATTATGGCTCGGGCATCTGGGACGGAACTAAGCTCGGCGAAATGTGGGTGTTTTAGTTCGCTAGGGCGCCTCTGCCAACCCCTTCGGGGATACAGGGCAAAAATAGGCCGTCGTGATTCCAGTGATCACCGATAAAGCCAATGTATGCCGGTAGTCGCTGGTGTTTTGGACTGTACTACGTTACCATTAATGTAGTCACTGGTTTTTTTTCTCTACCTTACCTATCGAGAATCTGGTTCTAAAATACAAGGACATTAGAAGTATGGACTCGCCTCGTACCTATTATTCCCTTGTCTTTTTTTCGCGCCGCTGCCTTAGAGTTCAGTACCATGCACTGGAACACGCCGCCGCGCCGCTCTACGCTTGAGTTTGAGACCGCAGCCTTAGGGTATTTATTATTCTTAAAACGTCCTTGTGTGCCATAAATGCCCTATGTCTCAACCGTCGAAAACGTTTAAATCGTCTCAAACTATAAAACTGGAGACCCCAGCTGCAAGATCTTGAAATCGGCCATATACATAAAAAAGCACAAAACTGTACCTATGGTCTAGTTACCTTTGCCTTCCCGAACGGGAAAAAAAAGATTTGCGCAAGTACTGTCAACTAGGGGTGGGTAATAGCGGGTTTTTTGATTAGCGAAACGAAACTAGCTATTGGGCTCCAATAGCGGTTGTAGCAACGTGCTACTATAGTAGCTGCTGTCCAAATTAAGTGTCACCACATTTGTTGTTCGCAACCCAAGTATCGATTTTGAAGTCAATCGGCTCATAAACAAAGAAAAACAAAATGGCGGCCACTTTTGACAGATTTCACACCAAATTTGTTGTTTGTAACTAAGGCGAAACCCAGATATCGATTTTGAAGTCAATCGGCCCATAAACAAAGAAAAACAAAATGGCGGCCACTTTTGACAGATCTGACACCACATTTGTTGTTCGCAACCCAGGTATCGATTTTGAAGTCAATCGGCTCATAAACAAAGAAAAACAAAATGGCGGCCACTTTTGACAGATTTCACACCAAATTTGTTGTTTGTAACTAAGGCGAAACCCAGATATCGATTTTGAAGTCAATCGGCCCATAAACAAAGAAAAACAAAATGGCGGCCACTTTTGACAGATTTGACACCAAATTTGTTGTTCGTAACTGAGGCGCAACCCAGATATCGATTTTGAAGTCAATCGGCCCATAAACAAAGAAAAACAAAATGGCGGCCACTTTTGACAGATCTGACACCAAATTTGTTGTTCGTAACTAAGGCGCAACCCAGACATCGATTTTGAAGTCAATCGGCCCATAAACATAGAAAAACAAAATGGCGGCCACTTTTGACAGGTCTGACACCAAATTTGTTGTTCGTAACTAAGGCGCAACCCAGATATCGATTTTGAAGTCAATCGGCCCATAAACAAATAAAAACAACATGGCGGCCACTTTTGACAGATCTGACACCAAATTTGTTGTTCGTAACTAAGGCGCAACCCAGATATCGATTTTGAAGTCAATCGGCCCATAAACAAAGAAAAACAAAATGGCGGCCACTTTTGACAGATCTGACACCACATTTGTTGTTCGCAACCCAGGTATCGATTTTGAAGTCAATCGGCCCATAAACAAATAAAAACAACATGGCGGCCACTTTTGACAGATCTGACACCAAATTTGTTGTTCGTAACTAAGGCGCAACCCAGATATCGATTTTGAAGTCAATCGGCCCATAAACAAAGAAAAACAAAATGGCGGCCACTTTTGACAGATCTGACACCACATTTGTTGTTCGCAACCCAGGTATCGATTTTGAAGTCAATCGGCTCATAAACAAAGAAAAACAAAATGGCGGCCACTTTTGACAGATTTCACACCAAATTTGTTGTTTGTAACTAAGGCGAAACCCAGATATCGATTTTGAAGTCAATCGGCCCATAAACAAAGAAAAACAAAATGGCGGCCACTTTTGACAGATTTGACACCAAATTTGTTGTTCGTAACTGAGGCGCAACCCAGATATCGATTTTGAAGTCAATCGGCCCATAAACAAAGAAAAACAAAATGGCGGCCACTTTTGACAGATCTGACACCAAATTTGTTGTTCGTAACTAAGGCGCAACCCAGATATCGATTTTGAAGTCAATCGGCCCATAAACAAAGAAAAACAAAATGGCGGCCACTTTTGACAGATTTCACACCAAATTTGTTGTTTGTAACTAAGGCGAAACCCAGATATCGATTTTGAAGTCAATCGGCCCATAAACAAAGAAAAACAAAATGGCGGCCACTTTTGACAGATTTGACACCAAATTTGTTGTTCGTAACTAAGGCGCAACCCAGATATCGATTTTGAAGTCAATCGGCCCATAAACAAAGAAAAACAAAATGGCGGCCACTTTTGACAGATCTGACACCAAATTTGTTGTTCGTAACTAAGGCGCAACCCAGACATCGATTTTGAAGTCAATCGGCCCATAAACAAAGAAAAACAACATGGCGGCCACTTTTGACAGGTCTGACACCAAATTTGTTGTTCGTAACTAAGGCGCAACCCAGATATCGATTTTGAAGTCAATCGGCCCATAAACAAAGAAAAACAAAATGGCGGCCACTTTTGACAGGTCTGACACCAAATTTGTTGTTCGTAACTAAGGCGCAACCCAGATATCGATTTTGAAGTCAATCGGCCCATAAACAAAGAAAAACAAAATGGCGGCCACTTTTGACAGATCTGACACCAAATTTGAAGTTCGTAACTAAGGCGAAACCCAGATATCGATTTTGAAGTCAATCGGCCCATAAACAAAGAAAAACAAAATGGCGCCCACTTTTGACAGATTTGACACCAAATTTGTTGTTCGTAACTAAGGCGCAACCCAGATATCGATTTTGAAGTCAATCGGCCCATAAACAAAGAAAAACAAAATGGCGGCCACTTTTGACAGATCTGACACCAAATTTGTTGTTCGTAACTAAGGCGCAACCCAGATATCGATTTTAAAGTCAATCGGCCCATAAACAAAGAAAAACAAAATGGCGGCCACTTTTGACAGATTTCACACCAAATTTGTTGTTTGTAACTAAGGCGAAACCCAGATATCGATTTTGAAGTCAATCGGCCCATAAACAAAGAAAAACAAAATGGCGGCCACTTTTGACAGATTTGACACCAAATTTGTTGTTCGTAACTGAGGCGCAACCCAGATATCGATTTTGAAGTCAATCGGCCCATAAACAAAGAAAAACAAAATGGCGGCCACTTTTGACAGATTTGACACCAAATTTGTTGTTCGTAACTAAGGCGCAACCCAGACATCGATTTTGAAGTCAATCGGCCCATAAACATAGAAAAACAAAATGGCGGCCACTTTTGACAGGTCTGACACCAAATTTGTTGTTCGTAACTAAGGCGCAACCCAGATATCGATTTTGAAGTCAATCGGCCCATAAACAAATAAAAACAACATGGCGGCCACTTTTGACAGATCTGACACCAAATTTGTTGCTCGTAACTAAGGCGCAACCCAGATATCGATTTTGAAGTCAATCGGCCCATAAACAAAGAAAAACAAAATGGCGGCCACTTTTGACAGATCTGACACCACATTTGTTGTTCGCAACCCAGGTATCGATTTTGAAGTCAATCGGCTCATAAACAAAGAAAAACAAAATGGCGGCCACTTTTGACAGATTTCACACCAAATTTGTTGTTTGTAACTAAGGCGAAACCCAGATATCGATTTTGAAGTCAATCGGCCCATAAACAAAGAAAAACAAAATGGCGGCCACTTTTGACAGATTTGACACCAAATTTGTTGTTCGTAACTGAGGCGCAACCCAGATATCGATTTTGAAGTCAATCGGCCCATAAACAAAGAAAAACAAAATGGCGGCCACTTTTGACAGATTTGACACCAAATTTGTTGTTCGTAACTAAGGCGCAACCCAGATATCGATTTTGAAGTCAATCGGCCCATAAACAAAGAAAAACAAAATGGCGCCCACTTTTGACGGATTTGACACCAAATTTGTTGTTCGTAACTAAGGCGCAACCCAGATATCGATTTTGAAGTCAATCGGCCCATAAACAAAGAAAAACAAAATGGCGGCCACTTTTGACAGATCTGACACCAAATTTGTTGTTCGTAACTAAGGCGCAACCCAGATATCGATTTTGAAGTCAATCGGCCCATAAACAAAGAAAAACAAAATGGCGGCCACTTTTGACAGATTTCACACCAAATTTGTTGTTTGTAACTAAGGCGAAACCCAGATATCGATTTTGAAGTCAATCGGCCCATAAACAAAGAAAAACAACATGGCGGCTACTTTTGACAGGTCTGACACCAAATTTGTTGTTCGTAACTAAGGCGCAACCCAGATATCGATTTTGAAGTCAATCGGCCCATAAACAAAGAAAAACAAAATGGCGGCCACTTTTGACAGGTCTTTCACCAAATTTGTTGTTCGTAACTAAGGCGCAACCCAGATATCGATTTTGAAGTCAATCGGCCCATAAACAAAGAAAAACAAAATGGCGGCCACTTTTGACAGATCTGACACTAAATTTGTTGTTCGTAACTAAGGCGCAAACCAGATATCGATTTTGAAGTCAATCGGCCCATAAACAAAGAAAAACAAAATGGCGCCCACTTTTGACAGATTTGACACCAAATTTGTTGTTCGTAACTAAGGCGCAACCCAGATATCGATTTTGAAGTCAATCGGCCCATAAGCAAAGAAAAACAAAATGGCGGCCACTTTTGACAGATTTGACACCAAATTTGTTGGTCGTAACTAAGGCGCAACCCAGATATCGATTTTGAAGTCAATCGGCTCATAAACAAAGAAAAACAAAATGGCGGCCACTTTTGACAGATCTGACACCAAATTTGTTGTTCGTGACTAAGGCGCAACCCAGATATCGATTTTGAAGTCAATCGGCCCATAAACAAAGAAAAACAAAATGGCGGCCATTTTTGACAGATTTGACACCAAATTTGTTGTTCGTAACTGAGGCGCAACCCAGATATCGATTTTGAAGTCAATCGGCCCATAAACAAAGAAAAACAAAATGGCGGCCACTTTTGACAGATCTGACACCAAATTTGTTGTTCGTAACTAAGGCGCAACCCAGATATCGATTTTGAAGTCAATCGGCTCATAAACAAAGAAAAACAAAATGGCGGCCACTTTTGACAGATTTGACACCAAATTTGTTGTTCGTAACTAAGGCGCAACCCAGATATCGATTTTGAAGTCAATCGGCCCATAAACAAAGAAAAACAAAATGGCGGCCACTTTTCATAGTTTGACACCAAATTTGTTGTTCGTAACTAAAGCGCAACTCAGATATTGATTTTGAAGTCAATCGGCCCATAAACAAAGAAAAACAAAATGGCGTTAAAAATATATCGCACCCCATTTTATTTCTGTCCTTAGGTCTAAAAGTATCCTCATACCAAATTTGATCAAAATCCATTAAGCAGATCCAGAACTCCCATACAAATTTTCATCCCCTATTTCATTCCTTTTAGGGGTTGATTTAAAAAAATAAAGTACCCTATGTCGGTCCTTGGGGTTAAAGGTACCCACTTACCAAATTTCATCAAAATCGGTTCAGGGTCAAGCTAAAGGTTAAACGCAATGTGTGTGCGCATGAACCAACAGGCATGGCTTTCGACAACGCCACGCAACGCCGCGCCGCAACTATTGGTTGCTCAGTACTCACGAATCACGATCGTTGCCGAGTACTCATGATCGTTGCCGCGTTGCCGAGTACTCATGATCGTTGCCGCCGTTGTCGTGATTCAGGGTCGTTGCCGCGTTGCCGTGATCACTACCGTTGCCGGCGTTGTCGTGATCGCGATCGTTGCCGCGTTGACGGTTGACGGCTATTATAGCCGCGCGGTCGTTATTAGCTGTTAGCTCGTTGCGTTGAATTCCAACAACTAGCTACAAGTGATTCAGCCGTTAGCCGTTGCGTCAACTAGTTGCGTTGCGCAACGACCACTTCTACTGTCAACTGTCAGTTTGGTGTCAGACCACAGAGTACTTTGTGGCTGCGTTCCACTAAGCATTCACAACGATCAAAATGCTCCTTTAGTCGTTCCACATAACGACCGCGGTCGTTGTGGTCGCGGCGAAAACGTCACTTATGACGTCATGACTTACGACTTACGACGACCCATCTAAGAAGGTGGGTCGTCGTGATCGTTGAGAAAATTAGCGGCGTTTTCAAAACTCAATAGATCAAAAATGGCGACCGTTAAGCTTACGTTATTTCATGCGGAAAGATAATATATTTTAGTAGAAGTGAATGTTTCTGCAGTGGATATAAAAAAATAAATTATATTTTTTTTCAATATAAATCGATTTAGACAATAATTAAGTTTATTTTAAAGGCTTAGAGATTATAACCAAACCTGTTAAATATTTTGCATTATTTTTATTAGTTCGCCGTTTTTATTATTTACCTCCACGCTTAAAATGCTCTATAATCCATTCCACTTGAGTTTACGACAGTAACGCTCACAAGCAAGTGGAACGGGAAAAACTGCGGTCGTGAGCGTGATCGTTGTGAACGCTTAGTGGAACGCAGCTGTATATACTAATGTCAGACTCAGCAGCAAGCTCGTAGAGTTTTTTTTGTGCTCCTCGCCATCCAAATAAGATAAGAAGAAGAAGTAGTATTATATTCTTTGAAGAAGAGCTTCCGCTTCTTTGCATTTGCAAGCTTAGCAGTTTTGAGCTATGTGAAAGCAATCGTTTATAAAAATAGTGTTTTGTAGTTTGTTCCTTCTTTAAGTAGCAGTGCTTATTATTCTATGCTTCTCTAATGCGGAGAGTTTTGACGCCATAATGTCGGGATTAAAATATTGCCGAATATGTTTGGATGTCGACGTCCGAATGTTTCAAATATTGGGCTCGGAAATTCAAGATGTGTATGAAAAGATAACAAACAAGAAGGTAGGGTTCGAGCTGATATAATACTGTACTGATCTCGTATAAACAAGCTCTCGTTCATGTATGTATCATGTACTCAGTGTGTATTATTATTTGTGATCCACAGGTTCAAGAGGATGGAACTCTATATTATGCTTGTTTCGTATGTCATCGCCACCTACAGAACTGCCACCAGCTTGTTGTAAAGTCACAGAAATGGGACGAGTTGTCGAAAGAATTGCTGATTAGTGAGGTACAATCACCACTGAATCATATTTAGTCCCTCAATACTTCACCTTACTTGACCAACTAGTCACAACTACTGTAACGGAACCTCAATTTACTTCAATCCAGTATAAAATGATCAATGAGTGTCAGGGTACACACCAACTGAATGTCTGTGCATCGTCGCCTATTGCGTATTTACAAACAAACTTTCGCCATAGTGTGAATGAAACAGGCATAGATTCGCGAACATTGTTTGAGTGGTAGAGCCACACTGTATAGTCCAATTGATAATTAAACGGAGTAAACTGACAGATTGAAATGTCACTTTTCAAAGTAATGTTGCTTACTTTCAAAACATAGTGATTGATTTAGGGCCGAATGGTCAAACAATGCTCAATCATCCAAGTCATTTGAGCACTACCCAAAGTTAAGCAGACAATAATTTTTGAGCGGCATGGTCGTACGCACTTGAGAAGACTTGGCGGAAAAATCAGCTGAGGATCAATCATTTTGCTACAGATAATAAAAGTTTGTTCTCGATTACAAAATGTTTATAAAATTATATTTTTGTTTCGTTTCACGTAGAATCATTTTATTTCATTTAGTTTTTTTTTAAGATAATTATAACAAATAATTGGCAGAATACATGATTCGATAATGTTTATTTAACCTTTTTGCATTCCATGTGCCATTCCGATCATATTTCATCTGTAGTAAATTTTTCTGTAATGTTTATGTTATCTCTGTCTATTTTTTGTTATTATACATTTTTATGTAATAGAAACGGAACTTAAAATGGATCTTTTTATAATTTATTAGTATCTTGTTAAAATATTTACCACATGGCAGTATGTATCTTTCGTCCTTAGTCAATGATTTGTGCGGAAGAATTGAAAAAAAAATTTTGGCAAATGGCGACCTGTTTGTTTATATTTATTTTCGTAATTAAATAACTGTGTTTGTTGTATGTGAAGTGATTTTGTTTTATGTAATAAACATCGACGCAGATGGAGAGATTATGGAAACTATGAAGTTTGGATATGGAGGATATTTCTTGGAGCGTTTCAATGAAAGAAGTCTTCTTGAATTTTTCTTGCCATGGACTGTGTCTGACCGTGTGAAGAAAAATACTCGGCCCGATCTGAGAAAGGAATTCAGGACGTCCCAGTTCACGCCGGCTTCAGCAGAACCATATAAAAACCATTATATTGGAGAGGATTGAGGAATTCGACAACATGCAGTAGTGTTGAATCGGATTTAATAAAATTAATCATTGTATTTTTGAAGTGTTTTATTTGTATTGGCTTCTACGAGTGCGATAAATTGAGGAAAAATACATTTTATTGAAATCAAGGGGTAGGTAATAGGTATATATTATTAAACACTACACGGAGCACGGAATCCATGAAATACAAACCTATGCCCGCCATTCCGTTCGCGTGAAATTTTATTTATTTAAAAAAATCTATCCTACAGAAACCATACATTTTTCCGGGGAAAAAAGTAGCCTGTGTGCTATTTCAGACTTTAATCCATCTCTGTGCCAAATTTCATTCAGATCTCTTCAGACATTCTGGTGTGAAAGAGTAACAAAACATCCATACATCATCACAAACTATACAATAGTTTCATTTGAGATTGGTCGCAGGTACTCTTAAACTAATCTCGATCAAATGCTAGTTAAGCGGGCCTTAAATAGCTGTCAAACGTTAGGCAGTTGTTGACCATGCCGTTTTACGAAATAAGCGGGCCTTATACTGGGTCCTGCTTACATTTAATGTGAAGAGATAGGTTCTGTTTGACCATGCCAAATTGAAGAATAACGAGTGCTTAAATCGATAAGGCCATCCTAAATATTTAGGCAGCGTTTGACCATTTGGGGGTTAGTTCAATGTTTATCATTTAAAGAAACAATAACTCGGCACCAGCTTGCAAAATTAGTATTTTATTGCGTATTTTTATAAATTTTAGCTTAACCTGCCGACTAAATGTCTGTGTAAACAATTTTGCGTAAATAATAACAACAGATACGTGAAATGATAACGATGAAAATTATAAATATAATTTTTATTATTTGAGAAAAATTACGATCCGCACATTCATAACTTTTGTAAGTTTTGTTTATATTAAACCATGACTATAATGGGGAGGAAAACTAACTTTTTATCCCGACAGAGGGCGCATTGACGACTGTACCTCAATTTGACATACCAAATGTCAAATTGTATAGAAAATTAGTAAACAAACTTTTTATATTTGTAATTTTGTATTTTCTTGTCTCAATGCAGTGCTTTGAATTATAAAAACAGGAGAGGACATTTGTTTCCTAGGGAATGTAAACGCGGAAAACAGTGGAAGTCGGTGTTACGTACTTAAAACTTAAGTTGAACCTCTCGTGATTTTTTAATAACAATACAGCTGTGTAATACCATCTGTTTACGTCTTCATTATGATAAAAACAGATTATCCAGTCGCTGTACAATTACAGTAAGGTCTTGGAAGAAGTCAGGTTTTTCAAGAAATGGAAGTTGGTGATTCACAACCATCAAGTAGCAATGTTGAAATGTCATTGGTTACCATGATAACTGAACTTTACTGGAGTAGTTTGTAATGAAGAAGCCAGCTCAGATTATAACAGTGCAGCAGGATTTATATAATATCAAATGTGTTAAAAAGCACTCAAGGTGATCATGAACATAAGTATGGGCTAAATTACAAAGATATCAATGACACTATAAAGTTCTACACAGGCTTTTAAATTGTTTAATTTAGGTACTTACTTTTGACTATACTTCGTCAAATAGTGCATAAAAAAACATATTACAAACTGTTTTTAACAACCATTGTGATTAATCTGAAACCTGAATAAAAGACAAGAGAGCTAGCAAACAAGAGAGTTCATAATATAGAAAGAAAGATAGGACTAATATTTAAAAAAAAAACTGTATCTACCAGACAACAGTTACACACATAGTCCTAACACTCACTTGGTATAACCTACATAGTGGGTACCAAAAACTATGAGGGACCTTCAATCTCGCAACACCCAGACCCGAAACAAATATCTGTAGACCAAGCAAACAGTTGCCTAGGTGCAGGACCCACGGCCTCTTGTTTCACACTGCCTGCTGTGCCTCAGAAGCTCTTAAATGTTATGTGTTGTTATTTTAGGGAATTAATTATGAAGACCATCAAATAAATAAATTTTATACAATTAATTAAGTAAATTTATTAATTTTAAATAGGTGAAATTTATACACACACTTATTCATAATAGTTGGTTCAATACTATATATAAAAATTTAACAAATTCTTTGAACAATAAAGATGGCCTTGAATTTGAGCATAGTTATAGACACAATGTTATATGTTTGCAAAATGCTTGAGTGCCGCTTCCCACAGCACAACCACAATTACATTATTCGATGATTCCATCATGAATTATTTAAACATTCATAACATATTTTTTCACAGCAGCTTTGCAATATCCTCTCATATAGGTTTATACACTGTTGGTGTAAAAGCGAGCACAAGATGGCGAGAATTATATAGCAGCTGTCCTTTAGGCCAATCAATATATCTGCAAAAAAATAATGCTGGAATTACTTTAATGAAAATTATTATGTGGATGTATGTACACGTGATAGGACCCTCACATCAGAAAGTCTGTTTGTGTAGGTATGACTACAATGTCTATTTATACTACCATGTGGCATTATGCAAGCAACAATGTTCAGGCTTAAATCCCATTGTGACCAATTAAATCACTAGTCATGAGACCTAACATGTAATGTCTCAAAGTGACGAACGCAACGCAGTGCCATTCAGTGCTTTGTTATGATATTTGTAGGGATGGAATTGATACTGTATATTGCAATCTATAAAGCATAGAAATATCATACATAGAACCGCAGTACAGGGCCACGGCGTGAAGGCGTTCTGGGTGAGCCGGTTTAGGTACCCAACGCCGCACGGCGTGTCAGTGTCCTATGTCAAGTCTTAGTATGAAGAGCTCCCACAAATTTAATTATATTATGACGAACTGCGCTATCAAAGGATGTCACAATACAATGAACAAGCACCAAGGAAATATAAAGATAACATTTCACAAGTAATTAATTGCTGACATGTTTTAATATTAAGTAAAACATTCATCAAAACTACAAATAAAATTGTAAAAATGACAGACGCCATTTACGTTATGAATCATTATGAATGTTGCCAATAATGCCAACCAATTTACCCATTTTTTAAATACTATTAGGGATAATGAAATGAGAGGGAAATGCTTCCATACAATCTTGGGCCTAGATTGTAAAAGGATGAAAGTAGTGTCAATTAATAGATATAGTATATTATGAGATCATTACTAAAACTTTGACTTAAATAAAAGTGAGGTTATGGAATAAACTATACGCAAACAAATGATGTTCTAGTTAAAATGCAAATCTATATTCATATTAAACTAATTAACTCTGCGATAACTCTGTTTGTGCAGTGGCGTGCACTTCGTATAGACAAAGCTACACTGCCTATCCTGACAATTTGCTATTAACATAAATAATGAACAAAATTAAATAACACAGCTTAGCTTATGTTTGATATCAAAATGGGGATTATGATGATAGTAATTGGTGATGTAAGGGTTAAAGAAAATAATTTTCAACTTTTATGCGTACTCTAATCGGAAAGTGTGTTTTTTGCGTTTTCATGGTTATATCACTGTACCGATTTTTATGTAAATAGGTATGATTAAACCTAAAGGATTTTCTGTTTTTTAATCTTTTTTAACGAACAAATAAAAACCAAAAGGAGACGGGGATCTTTGGGCCAAAATGTAATGAGTTGAGATATGGCCCAAAAATTTGACATTTTTTTATTTCAAAATATAAAAAAATCTGCCCAATTCACAATCTAGAAAATGAGATATCTGAAAAATAAGTAAAGGACATTATTAAAATAGAATCGATTACTTTACCGATTAAGATGAATGAGTTAAAAAAAATATATATATGTATATATGTATGTATGTATATATAATGTTAGACCCGGATGATTAATTCAAGTAAAAATAATTGAAAACATAAAAACTAACAATAAATAGTTCTGAAAAAAAAAACAGTAACTGAATAGCTTGGCGGCATGCATTCAGACCTTAGCTGGTTCCCTGTAAAAAAATCGTTTTCATTTGCTTCGTTTTCGTATTGTTTCGTGCGTGTGCGTTTTGGGTGTTTTCCATCTTTTAAATAGAACAATGTTGCTCAGTCTGTAGAAATATTATGTTCCTGAGAATAATCGTCTTTGTGATCAACATTTAGTTATCGAATGTGGGTGTTCGAGTTTCTGCCATCCCTTCGGAGATATAGGCGTGAGCGTATGTTATCTACATTAAAACATATCAATACGTAAGATTTGTACTTATAAACATCAGTTGTTTGCGTATAGTTTGTTCCATAACCTCACTTTTATTTAAGTCAAAGTGAGGCTCATAACTATGTTCTCAGATTACAAAAAGTCGCCAAATGTTCAGTAATGATCTCATAATATACTACCTATTAATTGACACTACTTTCATCCTTTTACAATCTAGGCCCAAGATTGTATGGAAGTGTTTCCGTCTCCTTTTTATTTCAAACACATTATACACAAATATGTTCAGACGAACTTAATGCCAGCGGCATTCGCTACCAGTCAACCTTTGGGTGGTGCAGAGAAAAGACAAGGCGGGTGTATATGAAGAAAATAAAAATGAGGGTAGTGTTAAATTCTACTGCACCGCATCTGCTTATAGTCTTCGTGACTGATCGCATGATAATATATAAAAAGAAAAAAAAAAGTATTAAATATAATGTTACATATACTCATAATATTAAATATCATTGCGATGTATAGCTATAAAAGAATATATCATATAATATACATAAATAAATTCATAATCATAATATTTATACATACACAAGCATAACATACAACGCGAACGCGAACATTACGAACAACTCTATCGAACAATTGATAAAAAAATTATGTTTATACAGAAAAATTCAGAACCTTTTTATTTTAAAGTCAGTTCAAAACTATACAAATGTTTTTTAAGTTCAGAATAAAAGAAGTGTATCATTATTAGAACACTTTCGATTTCCCTATTTTGTTGGTAAAATGTCTTTTACTTGCAACACTATTTACGTGCGTATGTGTGTGTCGGCTCAAGTAGTTACGCGCCGACGATGCACACATTGAATCGTTATCGGCTTCAATTTCCGAAGGAATTTTGTATGAGACTATATCTCTATACGTTATTACTCTAAGCTATAAAGAAAAACAGCCTAGTAAGTCTAAGAACCTTAGTAAAAGCGTATAAAAAATTATAACCTAAAAGAATATAAAAGATTACCTTTCAATCAAATCGACATTGTTGCCGGCGATTTGTGCGTTCCTCTTTCGCAACTCAACTTAAAGTTGAGGTGCAGTCCTAAATACGTACATTTTAAAAAGAATTACCACTTTAAAAGCACATAAATCACGTCTTCATTCCTGTCACAAAACGTAAATAAGGTACAGTTGCTCACAGCGCCATCTACGCACAGCTTTCACTTTTGCTCCCCATTGCAGTAGACTTGCCATAACTTAGCATGCAGTAATTTACTATGACTATAATTTAATAGACATGCAGTACTAATCACACATTAGGCAGGAATTACGACTTTGTGTCAGACTTTAGAAAATGAAAGAATGAAATGGTTCACTGAATTGAAATGTTGATCTTTTTACTGCAGCACTATTTAAATTTCATAAAAAAGTGGCAACATTCGAAATGTCAGTTTAATTAGCAATCCTACTATAGACAGTGACATCTACAGCACGAATGGGCCGGCTTGATCGGTTTGGTACCACTGTCTCACAGAAGACTGATGTAAAGTGGCAGCTTGCTGTTGCGTTTTGTTCGGTGAGTGAGGCATCCGGTGGCCCCTTTCCCCCCTGCCTTTCCTTCCTTTTAGGTTGGCAACGTACCCATGATTCATTTTGTGTCTTGGGTGTCTATGGGTGGTGGTATTCACTTACTATCAGGTGACCCATCTGTTTGTTTGCCAGTCTGTGCTATATAAAAAAAAAACCTGTCATCATGTGGGACCTAACCCCTCCCAAGGGGTAGGTTACTTACAAATTAGTGCCATATGAGAGATGCTTAACATATATCAATATGACAAATGTCAATACTTGGCTAGATTTTTAAATTAATTTCTATATGTAATTTACGTCGTCTAAAATATAAAAGAGAAAGAAATATTGAAATACTATAAAAAAAAGTTATAAGCCTCTGAAATTTGATGTAATCTTCAACTGCGGGAAAGAGAAGTATCAGTATAATCATGTCACCACCATAAAGATATGTGCGTGGAAAGGGATAGCAAGATATCTCCACTATGCCCCCACTTCAGAATTTAAAATATGCATACTGCCTCATTTTTCAACCAATTTTGATGAAGTTTTTACAGAAGGGTTTATTTTTGTTTTATTTGTTATTATATATATAGTACAAATAAGTTTCCGCCGTTTTATTGTAGATGGCGAGGCACGGAGTTTCGGTTAGCTTTCGCAGATGATAACCGGCTTAAAAAATAGTTTGAACATTCAAGAACAACATAACCTATTAATATCATTGATTTTATATTGGTAAAATATAATTTTTATAAGTTGAAAATGTCAAAATTTGAGCCAAGTAAGCGTCATTTGCGGGAAATATTAGTTTACTTCTTTAATTTAAAGAAATCTGCTGCTGAGGCGCATCAATTGCTCGTAGAAGCATATGGTGAGGGTGCTTTGGGTGAGATCAACAGCAAAACCGAATATTCACGGAAAAAAACTTATGCTGTGTATTTGGTGGGATCAGCTAGGTGTAGTGTATTATGAGTTGCTTAATCCGAGCGAAACAATTACTGGAGCCCTCTATCGAACACAATTGATGAGATTGAGCCGAGCTCTGAAGGAAAAACGCCCTCAATACTATTCTAGACACGAGAAAACTATTCTTCTGCATGACAATGCTCGCCCACATGTTGCGCTCCCGTGAAAAAGTACTTGGAAACACTTGATTGGGAAGTGTTACCCCACCCGCCGTATTCACCAGACATTGCACCGTCCGATTATCACCTGTTCCGGTCCATGGCACATGCTCTGACGGCGCAGCGGTTCACATCTTATGAGGATACCAAAAATTGGGTTGATTCGTGGATAGCCTCAAAAGACAAGGAGTTCTTCAGACGTGGGATTCGAATGCTGCCTGAGAGATGGGAAAAAGTGGTTGCAAGTGATGGGCAATATTTTAAATAAATTTATATTACCGTTCTTCTATAATAAATATTTAATTTGTGTTAAAAAACGGCGGAAACTTATTTGTACACCGATATATATCGGCGCAAAATCGCAAGCTTATTTAAAAAGCCGTTGTTATTTCACGTTATTAATTCATTTTACAATTGTTTAACTGCTGAATCATTAAAAGATTCTAAAAAGTTAAAATAATCGTTATAATTATTTCTTTGACATTCGATATTCGGTATCGAGTAGGTAGTTGCAAATATTGCACCCTATAAAAGGAGTGTTCAGAGGAAATTCGACACAGTCGTGCTCCGGCACTCGGACTGTCCACATCCCTAACTAGACGGTGCTATTAAGCACCGTTAATAAAGGGAGTTAGTGAATTTCAGTGTTCACAGTTGATAAATAAGATGACTAATCATCTTAATATCACCGTTTTTAAAAAATAACGTCAGTGTTGGCCATCCGACATATATAACTAATCTCCAACACCCATAAACACTCAAGACACATAAGGAATCAACGGTGTACTGTCAACCTAATAGAGGATTAGGGATTATGAAAGAGAAGAATTGGTCTACTGGAAATCTTAGCCACTGAATGTTATGCAGCAGTGAACTACCACCTTACACTGGAGTCCTGTAAGCCAGTGGTATCGAACTGGTTGAGCTGAGCATAAAAATAGTGTTGTAAAACAGTGTCACTTTAAAAACGGTCTGGTAGAAATTGCTGTAAGCGATAAGACCGCCTATTGTTTACACTTTGTATTGCTTATTCATTTTTGTAATTTGTTTTATTTCTTGGTGTGCAATTAAGAGCTATCTACCTATTACTATATTACTTATCTTTTAATCCAATCTATCTTTTCATAGCCCTTAAAAGTAATTAATTTTTGCAGCTCAATCCAGAACCCATTCCAAATGTAACGAGACTGAAGTACGGTCTGGTACATTCATTGATGAACTCCGATATGGAGTCCTTTCAAATACTAGAAGGCAATGAAATTATACAAACTGAAGATAAAAGTGAATGTGAGGCTGATGGTATGGTGGTTAAACATGATGATGATGGTAAGTGTAGCACATAAGATGCATTGTATATGGGGTCGTGGAGAGACCTCTGTGTATTCTATATTATTTTTTTTATAGCAGAGATTGGCAAACGAGCAGATGGGTCACCTGTTGGTAAGTGATCTCCACCGCCCATAGAAACCCAAGACAAAAAAATCATGGGTGCGTTGCCGACCTAAAAGGAGGGAATGGAAGGGGATTGGGAAAGGGAGTGGGGAAATGGGCCACCGGAAATCTCACTAACCGAACGAAACGCGACAGCAAGCTGCTACTTTACGTCTGTTTTCTGTGAGACAGTGGTATCTAACTGGTCGAGTCGGCCCATTCTTGCTATATACGTTACTGTCTACAGCGTGGCTCTACCACCTGGAAACACATACATCCTCTCTTACGAGGAATGTTCTGAGGAACTGGACTGTGGCAGACTAAGGACGTGCCCAGCCACAGTAGCGACCCGTTGGTGCCATTTTATATACAAAATAAAACGTACAAACCCAAAAATTTATTACAATGGGGAACTTGCACAAAAATTATAACGAGAAATTGTGTTGATAAATCAATAAACAAAACCATAAAACATACTATTATGAAATTTGTAGTGTAAAATAATTCATATTTTACAAAATATCCTACTTGTAAATTACGTATAATGGAACGTAATTGCGAAACCCAAGTGACGTCATTGCATAAAGAATCATAGAGCAGTGTTTCCAAATTAGGGTATTTTTTCCAATTTTGACGAAAATTATTGTTGTGTTTAGAATGGTGATTCCTGAATTAGATTTCGGAGGCCCTTCTGTTGCTTCTTCCTTATTTAATATGCTTTAATATTCCTACGCGGTGACGTCACGTCCTTTTTTAGCGCGGGGTTTCGTAAGTCATATTTTGACTCGCGATAGTTAAATGATTTGTGCATATTTTAATGTTTTTGTTTCTGTTGTGTTTATTTGAGACCTAGTTCTTTACAATAAACTAAAGAAAAAATTACATGCAAGTTCCCTATTGGGTACTTGACTGTTTTTAAAATTAATTTTATACGAAATTTACGTCATGTAAAATAACACTGAAAGATATAACGAAAAAAAATGCACTTAATGAATAACAGAAATATTGAAAAAAAAACTAAAAGTTATAAGCCTTTGAAGTTTGGTGTCACATTCAAATTGTGGGACAGAGAAGTATCAGTATAATCACGTCACATCCATAACGGTTCGTGGGTTGGAAAGGGATAGCAAGATATCCCCACTACACTTCTATTCTTGCCTGTTGCACAATTTAAAATATGAATTACTGCCTCATTGTAGGTGTTTAGTGCAATTAATTAAAGTGATCATTTTTGACATCTTATGTCGATGCAACAGAACACCTCTGTACCAAGCAAACTTGTTTGATGCGATAGAACACAGTTTCTATTTTAGAGAAGCTACAGAACAGCCTCTTGTAGTAATGTATCAAAAATATATGGTGGTAGATTGAGTGGATGGCAACGATAGCTCAGTTGGGAATGGTATGGACTGCCGAGACAAGTGTCGGAGGTTCGAGACCAACCCCAAAATAGAGCATACACCTCTGACTTTTCTATGTTAAGTGTATTTTCATTGTGAAATATCGCTTGCTATAACGGTGAAGGAAAACATCGTGAGGAAACCTGCATACCCGAGAATTTCTTCACAGGAATTTCGAAGGTATGTGAAGTCACCCAACCCGCATTAGGCCAGCGTGGTAGACTAAGGCCTAACCCCTCTCATTAGTAGAGGAGGCCCGTGCCCAGCAGTGGGACAGTAATATTACAGGGCTAATATTATTTTTTATAGATTGAGTGGATGGTAGAGCCACACTATTGACAGTTACGTCTACTGCACGAATGGGCTAGCTCGACCGGTTCGACAGCACTATCTCACAGAAAACCGACGTAAAGTGGCAGCTCGCTGTCGCGTTTCGTTTCGGTGAGTGAGATTTTCGGTGGCCCAATTCGTCTTCTCCCTTTCTCAATTCCTTTTCCCTCCCCTTTCATTCCTTCCTTTTAGCTTGGCAAGGCACCCATGATTCTTTTTGTGTCTTAGGTGACTATGGGCGGTGGAGATCACTTACCATCAGGTGATCCATCTGCTCGTTTGCCAATCCCTGTAATATCCATAATAATAATTATATAATCAATCGCCAATAGGCCCCACTCGTGACTACACGCTTGTTCGTTTCGCGCGTATTATCAGTGCTTCCCAAACTTTCGTCACGATGCCTGAATTCATTTGTGCCAGTTGCAACTTGCAACACAACGAGGGACCCGTCTGCAGTGTTTGCCACCACCAGTACGATTTTCAGTGTTCTGGGATTACTGATGCGGGTTATCGTAAACTAGGTGACAGAAAAAACAATTGGCGATGCCTTCAGTGCAAATCGAGTTCGTCACAATCTCCAGCTATTGCCTCCGTGGCACCAGCAACTAACCAGCTGGACAAGATGCAGGAACAACTGAACAAGATTATTTTCCAGCTAAAACCTCTAACATCGTTGGTAGAGGACGTGAAATTGATTAAAGCTGATCTCATCGATTTTAGACAGTCACTCGACATGGCACATGATCTTATTCATAACTTCACAAGCACTATAAGTAAGCTAGAGACCCGGGTAGCTAAAGTTGAGAAGGTAACCACAGAGGTAACAGTTCTTCAAGATGAAGTGGCGAGACTAAATCGAGAACTAGAAGATAAAGATCAGTGGGCAAGAGCAAATAATATTGAGATACGTGGGATTCCGCAACACAAAAATGAGAACTTATACCAGATAGCTCATGACATTTCCAAATTAATTGATTATCCCATTAAAAAAGAAGCAATAAATTACATCGCTCGCATTCCAACCCGCTCAGCCAATGCAGAGAAACCAATCATTATAGCTTTTAACAACCGTTACATCAAAGAAGATTTTGTCTCATCAGCACGCAAGAATAAAAACCTGCAAACATCAAATTTGGGCTTCTCCACTAATAAAGTCTTCTACGTAAATGATCACCTAACGCAGCGCAACAAACAATTGTTAAACAAAGCAAGGTCGCTAGCCAAGGACAACAATTTTCAATACATCTGGGTCAAGCACTCTAAAATAATGGCTAGAAAGTCGGATACCTCACCGATCTTTTTTATAAAATGCGAAATGGACCTATTAAAAATTACATAAATTACATTACAACAATATACAAGTATTTAACATTCAACCAACAAAAAATATTTATTAAAATTGTAATCAGTTTAAGAACCAGTTGCATCTTTAGAATTCGATTTCGAACAAACTACGTGAATCACAACTCTGGAGCGGTCAACCATTTCTCACATGTAAGTCCCCAATTATACAGGCAGCTTTATGTTAAGCGCTCTTGCGTTCTCGGTGTCATAACGGTCATAATAGCTCGCATTGTCTCAGCGCAGAGCCGACATTTGCTCACATTACGCACTAGACTTTTAACAAACTTATTTGAGATTACCGTACATTGTAAGAAACTAAAATCATTTTATTGCAAAAATGTATTTTATAAATTCGTATCCGCCTATTTGTTTCCTTATAATAAATTTTGCGGTACCTTACCTTTTGTACCTTGCTTCTTTCCCCTACTATAAATTATAATGTGTATTGTTTAGGATATGCAGGAATTCCTATTATTCGTTACAATATGTCGTCAATAAGTCGTTTCACTTTAGCTGTTATAATTTGCTATTTTACTCATGACTGTGTTTAATTTAAACTTATACTACCAAAATACTCGAGGATTGCGCACAAAAACTAATACTTTTAAACGCAACTTAGCTCTCAGCTCTTTTGATATTATTTCACTTACTGAGACCTGGTTATTAGATGGAATAAATGATTCAGAGCTCTTTGATAGTAGATTTGTAGTGTGGAGGCGAGATAGAAATTACCTAATTACGCGGGAGAGATATGGCGGAGGCGTACTTCTAGCTGTTCGTCGAGACCTGATGTCCGTGGAACACCCTGAGTGGAGGTCATCAGCTGAAGATCTTTGGGTCACTGTTACGATTAAGAACAAGGGCAGTAGCGCTTACAAAATCCATATATGTACACTTTATCTCTGTTCCGAAAATCTTGGCAATTCGTTCAATACCCAACTACATAACTTCTCAGATAAATTGTCAGATATCATTAATTCGTTTCCAAATGACAGGTTCGTAATCAAGGGAGATTTTAATTTAAGCAATGTGGACTGGCATGGTGTTAATAGCTATTTACAACCAATTGGTATTTCAGGTGAAGCTCAAACGTATTTCTTTGATACAATTACTCAATGTCAATTAAACCAATATAACCTATGTCGCAATATTAACAATAAATTATTAGATTTAGTGTTGAGCAATGATGAAGTCATAGTCACATCCTGCGATGACCCATTAGTGACGGAGGATGTGCACCATAAATCCCTAAGAATCTCCCTAGACTTTTCCATAGTTGAACCATTAACTATAAATCCCAGAATTAAGTATCTTTACAGTTTAGGACATTATGAGAACATTAACTTAGATCTCAATAATTTTAACTGGGAACACATTCTAACCGATATGTCAGTGGACATCGCTGTCGATGAATTTTATAAAATCTTATACAACGTTCGTGATAAACATATCCCTCAAAAATATATAGCACCCACCACCTTTCCCCCCTGGTACAGTTCCCCGCTGAAAAAGGTACTTAAAGAGAAATTTAAATTTCTAAGAAAATATCAAAAATATGGTAATAAATCTGACTACGACACGTTTTCTCTGCTAAGGAAAAGAGCCAAGTTATTAGAACAACAATGTTACACTTCTTACATTACAACCGCTGAAGAAGGAATTACCAAAAATCCAAAAATGTTCTGGTCCTTCATTAAACAAAATAACAAAGGCTCCTCCTCTCTTCCCTCCACTTTACACTACGAACAACAAGTAGCTAACACCGGTGAAGGAATTTGTAACCTTTTTGCTTCATATTTCCAGTCAATGTACCAGTCTCCGAGACATGCCCATCACACGACACCTATGACCCAGTTTACAAATATTAACAGCGATCATATCTTTAACATAGGCAACATAGACATTGACACTAACACCGTCTTAAAACATCTTAAATCTATTGATGTGAGAAAGGGGGCTGGGCCTGACCAAATACCGCCAGTGTTTATAGTTAAATGTGCCGACACATTGGCTGAGCCGCTATCAATTTTGTTTAGGCGCTCAATTGCAGAAAGCATTGTTCCCAAGATCTGGAAATCTGCTTATATATCTCCCATACATAAAAGCGGCAGCAAGAATGACATATCAAACTACAGGCCTATTTCAAAATTATGCACCTTTGGCAAAGTTCTAGAACGAATTGTCCACACTCAGGTATACGAAACCTTGGCACCCACTTTTATATTAGAACAGCATGGCTTCCTAAAAAAGAGGTCCACTACATCAAATATTCTGACCTTCACAGATTTCCTAACATTAAATATGGACTCAGGAGGTCAGGTCGACGCAATATTCACTCATTACAGTAAAGCGTTCGACCGAATTGACCACCAAATGCTGCTACAAAAACTCATGCAGGCAGGAATCCATGGAAGTCTTTTCAGATGGTTCTGCTCTTATATCGACCACCGGTCTCAGGCTGTAGTAATTAACGGCTTTATTTCGAATTGGAACGACGTCCCTTCGGGAGTTCCCCAAGGATCTTTACTTTCGCCTTTGCTATTTAATATCTTCCTCAATGACATAGGACACTGCTTCAAATTTTCAAATTTTCTATGTTACGCCGACGATATGAAGATTTATAAAAAAATCAATAATACAACGGATTGCACGTTGTTGCAGCAGGACTTGTTCAGGTTTGAAGATTATTGTCAACTAAACAAGTTAGATTTGAACGTGTCTAAATGTCACTCCATAACATTCACGCGGAAGCATAATCTCATTCACTACATTTACACTCTCAAGGGAACACAGCTAAAAAATATGGATGAAATCCGAGACCTTGGAGTTATACATGACTCTAAACTAACGTATGGAAAACACATAGACCATATTGCGAAAAAAGCTAATAAAGCCTTGGGATTCGTCCTGAGATCCAGTTCACAGTTTTCTAGTATTAAAGCGATTAAAATACTGTACTGTTCAATTGTGCGCACTATCCTCGAGTACTGCTCCCAAATATGGAATCCACAGTATGCCATCCATATAAACAGATTAGAATCCATACAAAGAAGATTTCTTAGATTTTTACAATATAAATGCAAGGTTTACGACACTGATTACGAAGCAAGGTGCAGAAGACATCATACTTTGCCGCTCCAAGAAAGACGTAGGATCGCAGATATTGTGTATCTGGTTAAAATAGCGCAAGGCTACATAGATTGTCCTAATTTACTTTCTAAAATAAATGTATGTGTACCGAAAAAATCCCAACGACACTCAGTTTATTTAACCACCACCCGTAGTTCTTCAAACTATAGACACAACTCATTCTTTAACAGAGTAGCAAAAGAATTTAACGAACTGGTTGACCATTCAGATATTGACCTTTTTATAACTAAGCCTGACCTTTTAAAATCTCATTTACATAAGCACTGGTTCAATAAAACTGTAAATATAAAATAGCTTGGTATTATTAAATTTGTAATTTCTTCCGCACAAGCGTGATTTAGCTTCATATATGTGAAAACAAAGAAATGGTACAGTAGTTTTGTAAGTAGTCAAAAATAATAATAAAGATGTATATACTGTTGGTTTTCCAAATAAACAAAAAAAAAATAATAAATAATAGTAGCCCTGTATTATTACTGTCCCACTTTTGGGCACGGTCCTCCTCTACTAATGAGAGGGCTTAGGCCTTAGTCTATCACGCTGGCCTAATGCGGGTTGATAGACTTCACATACCTACCTTCGAAATTCCTGTGAAGAAATTTTCGGGTATGCAGGTTTCCTCACGATGTTTTCCTTCACCGTTATAGCTAGCGATATTTCACAATGAAAATACACTTAACATAGAAAAGTCAGAGGTGTATGCTCCAATAATATCCATATCATATCATAATCTCTCAATAAAAAAAATATATCCCCATGCCTGTACACCCGCCACCTGATCTACAGGTACGTAAAGTAAGTTCTATCGTACCATTACTGTAGTGGCACCGTACTAGTACTCAGGATAATAAACTGTCAGCTCCTTGGTTCCAGGAAGCCTAGTTTGTACAACGAAATCCGCAGTTGCGGACTTCGTTTCGGACGTTTTGCTATTCTATGTGGCTCACGTGTCCGACCGATATCGTTGCTATAAGTTTCGTTTCGGAGGATGCTATGCTGTAAACAGTTTGACAGCCACTGCGGTGTTTGACATTTATTTAATCTACGTGCGTCTATATTAATATGTGCGGCAGAGAATCGCTCCGATATTGTTTATCCGATGTTTTATAGAATAGACACCCAGATCCCAGTCTGTGCGTAGTGCTCTATGTAGCTATAGACTTGCTTTTTATTACATCTTGAGATGGAAATAAACTCGACGTGGCCAATATGGGTGTGAAAGTTTTCTCTGCCTACGCCTTCGGGTACACATGTGTGAGCTTACAAATAATGCAATTGTTTATAATACCTTTTCTAATTTTCAAGGTCTACCCACAGACAAAAAGCCTAACCTAACCTGCCATATTAGAGGACAAGAACCTGTGATTATTAAATCTAATATGCATACAGAAATTGGTGATTTGAGCAAAGGTGTCATTAATATATGTGAAAAGGGTGTTAATGGTCAATACTGCAGCTTAACATTTAGAAATAAAAATAGTTTGAAGAAACTCAATTGGAGAACTCACGCTAAAGAAAAACTTCATAAATGCGAATATTGTAATTATACATCTATGCATAAAGGTACTTTAAAGACACATGTTAGAACTCACACAGGAGAGAAGCCTTTCAAATGTCATTATTGTGATTATAAATGTACAAAAAGTGAAAATTTGAAAATACATATTAGAAATCACACAGGAGAGAAGCCTTTTAAATGTCAATATTGTGATTATACAAGTGCACAAAGTGGACATTTAACATATCATATTAGAATTCACACAGGAGAAAAGCCTTTCAAATGTCATTATTGTGATTTTAAATGTGCAAAAAGGGAAAATTTGAAAGTACATATTAGAACTCACACAGGAGAGAAGCCTTTTAAATGTCAATATTGTGATTATACGAGTGCACAAAGTGGACAATTAACAGATCATATTAAAATTCACACGGTAGAAAAGCCTTTCAAATGTCATTATTGTGATTTTAAATGTGCAAAAAGGGAATATTTGAAAATACATATTAGAACTCACACAGGAGAAAAGCCTTTCAAATGTCATTATTGTGATTTTAAATGTGCAAAAAGGGAAAATTTGAAAGTACATATTAGAACTCACACAGGAGAGAAGCCTTTTAAATGTCAATATTGTGATTATACGAGTGCACAAAGTGGACAATTAACAGATCATATTAAAATTCACACGGTAGAAAAGCCTTTCAAATGTCATTATTGTGATTTTAAATGTGCAAAAAGGGAATATTTGAAAATACATATTAGAACTCACACAGGAGAGAAGCCTTTTAAATGTCAATATTGTGATTATACAAGTGCACAAAGTGGACATTTAACACATCATATTAGAATTCACACAGGAGAAAAGCCTTTCAAATGTCATTATTGTGATTTTAAATGTGCAAAAAGGGAATATTTGAAAATACATATTAGAACTCACACAGGAGAGAAGCCTTTTAAATGTCAATATTGTGATTATACGAGTGCACAAAGTGGAAATTTAACAGCTCATATTAAAATTCACACGGGAGAAAAGCCTTTCAAATGTCAACACTGTAATTATAAATGTGCTGATGGTAGGCGTTTGAAAAGGCATCTTAAAACACACACAGGAAAGAAGCAACTTAAATACCAACACTGAGAAACGTACCTACAGATCGTTGGAGATTTGAAAAGGCATCTTAAACTCAACAGGAGAGAAGCAACTTAAATACCAACACTGAGAAACGTACCTACAGATCGTTGGAGTTTTGAAAAGGCATCTTAAACTCAACAGGAGAGAAGCAACTTAAATACCAACACTGAGAAACGTACCTACAGGTCGTTGGAGTTTTGAAAAGGAATCTTAAACTCAACAGGAGAGAAGCAACTTAAATACCAACACTAAGAAACGTATCTACAGATCGTTGGAGTTTTGAAAAGGCATCTTAAACTCAACAGGAGAAAAGCAACTTAAATACCAACACTGAGAAATGTACCTACAGATCGTTGGAGTTTTGAAAAGGCATCTTAAACTCAACAGGAGAGAAGCAACTTAAATACCAACACTGAGAAATGTACCTACAGATCGTTGGAGTTTTGAAAAGGCATCTTAAACTCAACAGGAGAGAAGCAACTTAAATACCAACACTGAGAAACGTACCTACAAATCGTAGGAGTTTTGAAAAGGCATCTTAAACTCACACAGGACAGAAGCAACTAAAATACCAACACTGAGAAACGTACCTACAAATCGTAGGAGTTTTGAAAAGGCATCTTAAACTCAACAGGAGAGAAGCAACTTAAATACCAACACTGAGAAACGTACCTACAGATCGTTGGAGTTTTGAAACGACATCTTAAAACTAGTGTTTAACCGAAACAGGATTTGCTACCGAAAACTAGTCTTCGGCCAAAACATAAACTTTTTTAGACATGTTAATAATTACAAGTTTAAAAACTTAACGGACCGACTTCAAATCCGATCGTGACCAAATTTATATGCGACCACCCTTGAAAGAAGCTCTATCGAACACAAAAAGAATTTTAAAAATCGGTCCACATTCGGCGGAGATATCGCGTAACATACATAAAAAAATACAGACGAATTGAGAACCTTCTCCTTTTTGGAAGTCGGTCGAAAATCCTAATGTTTTGTGGAATTTGGCTTATTGTATTCACTTATTTAGGTACTTTAAAACACTTCAATCAATAGCATTTATGACTGGAGACGCATTAGCATTTCACCTCTGCCGATGTACAAGATTCAAAAATCTATCACGTTTATAAAAACAAAAATTTATTAAAATGGTTATTGACGAAATTTCGAAAAGGGCTTAAATTAGGAGAATATAATCTATATTAGTTAAAAAAATATATACTTTCAACTAAATTGAAGCACTTAGTAGTTAATTATAAGCCGTTTCATTTCGTATTTTATATAACTAGGCAAGAGGCGGCAAATGACGGCGCCATTTTGTGACGTCAATAATCAGTACTATGTATTTCTATGTAACATAACATACATTCACATAAGCTCACGCCTGTATCCCCGAAGGGGTAGGCAGGGGTGCACTAGCGAACTAGAACACCCACATTTCGCCGAGATTAGTTCCGTCCCAGATGTGATAGGGGGCGGGACTATCGCCATATCGGGCACAAATTCCAGACTCCGGGCTGATATGGAAAAATCCAATATCACTTTGCCTGACCCGGGGATCGAACCCGAGACCTCAGAACCGTAGTCGTACCGAAATACCACCACGCCACAGAGGCAGTCAGAGGCAGTATTTCTATGTATTTAGTCCTTAACGGCTGGTCTCAATAACATACTGAGAGATCAACTGTTGGAATCAGGATTTGTGTATAGATTCCGGCTGTACAAAAGTATAGGAAACGATGAACATAGACGAAGTCATAGATATAATCATACATGATACTGGCAAAATTGCTGAGATCCATATTAAAAAAAAAATGTCAAAAGCAGTCACTAGTGCGTTTTGTTCTTGCAAAAATTAAATATAGAGCTTAATATTAAGCTTATTATATATAATATTGCTTTTCATTTTTATTTAATTACTTTTATGTACAGTCTATGGTAAAAATATCGAAAATAATTACAGTAATAAAGCATAAAAGTACTCATTAACATTTTTTAAACCTAACATTACTATCATTCGGGGGGCCAATGCTATTGTTGTTTTTAATTAAATTTGCGTGGTAGAGCCACGCTGTAGACAATAACGTCTACAGCACGAATGGGCTGGCTCGACGTCTGATACCACTGTCTCACAGAAAACCGACGTAAAGTGGCAGCTTGCTGTCGCGTTTCGTTCGGTGAGTAAGATTCCCGGTGGCCCATCCCCCCCTTTTCCCAATCCCTTTCCCCGCCCCTTCTATTCCCTCCTTTTAGGTTGGCAACGCACCCATGATTATTTTTGTGTCTTGGGTGTCTATGGGCGGTGGAGATCACTTACCATCCGGTGACACATCTGCCCGTTTGCCAGTCATTGCTATAAAAAACTTTTTTTCAACAGACTTCCAAAAAGGAGAAGGTCTTCAACTCGTCTGTTTTTTTTTTTATGTTATATTAATGTAACATACGCGATATCTCCGCCAAATGTGGACCGATTTTCAAAATTCTTTTTGTGTTCGATAGAGCTTATTTCAAGGGTGCTCCCATATAAATTTGGTCATGATCGAATTTGAAGTAGGTTGTTAAGTTTTTAAACTTGTGATTATTTGTATTGTCAAGGTGCACCGAGAGCAACAAAGAAAAATCCTGACCTGGACGAGAAATACATCCCTAAACAAGATGAAGCCTATTCCGTAGGAAGTGGGACGAAGGAAAACATGTCTGATATTGAAACAAACACAGTAGCTAATGAAGCTAACTCATCGCAAATAGCATGTGATGGAAAGAGTGAGCAGCTAGCTGAGAATGACCCAAAATATTTTGTATGCAATGTCTGTGGTAATATATATGATACAAAAACTAGTCTCATCAGACATATTAATAGACATAAAGCTACGGTTATTAAACCTATTGTACATAGAGAAATTAATTACAATATGTTTCAATGTCAGGACTGTAGTTATTTATGTAATGATAATGACAGTTTTATCGAACATCGTTGGATTAGTCATGGTAAAGGTAAACTTTATAAATGTAAATATTGTGACTATACATCTATAAACAATGGTTATGTAAAGTTACATATTAAAACTCACACTGAAGAAAACCTTTTTGAATGTAAATATTGTAATTATACAAGTAAAAGTAATGGTACTTTAAAATTACATGTTAAAACTCACACTGGACAGAAACCTTATAAATGTAAATATTGTAATTATTCATATATAAGAAATAGTTATTTAAAGTTACATCTTAGAAATCACACAGGAGAAAATCCTTTTCAATGTTACTACTGTAATTACAAGTGTACAACTAAAGCTATTTTAAATTTACATATCAGAACCCACACTGTAGAAAAACCATTTAAATGTCAACACTGTGATTTCAAATCAGCAACTTCATATAGTTTGAAGATGCATGTCAGAACTCACACAGAAAAAACCCTTTATAAATATCAATACTGTCCAGAAATTAGTATTTTGAATAAACATGTTAAAAAATAAAATATATTAATAAATATATAATTAATATTAAATATTTGGGGGGAGGCCTATGTTCAGCAGTGGACGTCCTATGGCTGATGATGATGATGATTAAAATTCACACATTGAAACAAAACGTTTATACGGATTCTATCGCGATATAGATGTCAAACTTCAAAAACGGAACCGAAATTTGGATAAGTGTATGAAAAGTTATTATAGGTATGTGTTACAACTTACAGTTAATATAATATTAGGCCTGTAATATTACTGTCCCACTGCTGGGCACTCCTCTACTAATGAGAGGTGTTAGGCCTTAGTCTACCACGCTGGCCTAATGTGGGTTGGTAGACTTCACATATAAATTGGAGAAATTGGAATGAAAATTCTCGGATATGCAGGTTTCCTCACGATGGTTTCCTTCACCGTTATAGCAAGCGTTGTTTCACAATGAAAAGATACATAGAAAAGTCAGCGGTGTGTGCTCTTTTTGGGTTTGGTCTTGAACCTCCGACACTCCTCTCGGCAGTGCGTACCATTCCCAACTGAGCTATCGCTGCTTAGTTACAGATGTTTTAAAATATAAATGGATATTTACAAACCCTATTTGGAATGGTTCCTATGCAAATCAATCGACGGCTGAAATTACTACAAATAGAAAATTGAGGCAAAAATTAAAGTAATTCCATTTTTTCTATTTAAGTCTCATGCTTTTAATGTTATTAATATGAATAAATAAGATGTTCTTCACTGTCTATTGGCATATACAACATGTAATATTACAGAGATAAATATATTAGTAATAATTGTGTAATAAAGTGGGTATTTATTAGGGATGATCGATATTCATCGATGTTTAATAAACATCGATATTTAGCTGGAAAATATCGATGTTTTGACATCGATGTTTTAATTTCGATAACATCGACACATGAGAATAAAATATAGAAACGTCAATATATTCTTTAGGGTCCATCTAGCGTTGGATGGACTAGCTAGGGACTAGATAACTATGAGTTCAACTATTTAGCACTAGATGATACTGATCAACATCATCGAAGTAAGCCATACGAATAATTATTTTTTTTGCATTTCCTAAGGGATAAAAAAAACTGTCAACTTCAATGCACAGACTAAAGGGAAAACACGTGAAAAAGTTATTTTTTTACAGAGTGTGCCCAAAAAATACTGGTAATGTTAAAAAAATCCTGTATTGTGTTTCCAATAACAATAAATACATAAATTAAAAAATAAGAAATGAATAAAACATAAATGGAATACACAATTTTGTTTGCTACAGAAAACATCGATGTTTTGACATATCGATGTTTTGCTATCGATGATTATCGTACATCGATACTTTTGTATCGATGTCAACATCGATGTTTTTCTAATATCGATCATCCCTAGTATTTATGGATTTTCCCGCCTTTTTTAGCGCCAAACTCCATCGATATATTATTTACCTAGATGCACAGTTGACGTTCGGAAAATGGGACAGCAAAGAAGTGCTTAAGCACTCGTTTTGCCTACAGGCGGACGTCGATAGAATTCTAAATTTCAAAATTCAAATTAAAGAACGCTTGCTCATTTCGTTTTAAAACCTACTTTATAACACAAATATAACCCTAATTATATTTGTGTTGATTTAATTACAACTTGTGATCGTTTTCTTTGTTTTATTTCTGAGACCACTTTTTTTAGGAGGATATTTGCAAAAAACTGTGCATCTAGGGTATAATATATTGATGCCAAACTCCTATAGGCCCATATAGCATTCGTGATTCGTGAATGGTTTCATCTACCATCTCGCTCTAATATATATATTTTTTGTAGCAGAGATTATATTATATAGAAAATTCACCTCGTCTCTTTCTATTCCCTGTCTAAAGTTACTCAATTGATAGGTACCATGTCTTTGGATTTATGTAATAAATAAATATATTTTAGATATTTAAAATGTTTTGTTTAATTTTCCCTTATATTCAATGCTCGTCATAATACGTTTTGCAGGTGGTTAGATATTCGTATCCGCCAAGAACCTCTAGGGCACAGAACATTATTTAGCCGGGTCTCCTGCACTAAAACATTACACAAAACATATATTTTTTATCTATGGTCCATTGTTCTACGAGCAGGTGACAGCTAAAATCGTTGTTTTACGTATCTGTTTTTAGTGTTTTGTTTCGAAAAAGATAGTGCAGGAGACCCAGTTTTACTCTCACCTCTTTGCGTATCGGCCCGGATGGCAACTACCTTACACCTCAAACCTGCCTTAGGGTCATTATGGCATAAATAGGCCGGCGTATGATCCCTTGGAGCATTTAAGAGGTGATCCCCAATAAACTTATGTTTGGCCAAGGATGTTAATGTTCTAAGTGTTTGCCAGATATTAGTGGGAACAAGGTCGTTTTAAGAAGTGGGAATATGAAAAATAAATTGGTTTGGCAGCATGATCTCAGACCTTAGCCGGTTCTGTAAGAAGTTTCGTACTCATAAAAGTATCGATACTTTTTTATAGACCCAGAAAAAAATTAACAAACGTTTTTCTCTAAATCATAAGTTCATAAGGGATAATTGCGAGGTAGTGTTGTTTGCAGATGATACTTCCTTAATATTTAAATTAAATCGACATCAAACTCTTCTTGACGATGTAAATAGCACTCTCTCAAAAATATTACAATGGTTTAGTGTCAATAATTTACTACTAAATAGTCAAAAAACTAAATGCATTCGATTCTTGACACCTAATGTTAAAAAGACTGACGCAAATATTTTTATGAATGGCGTTCAGCTGAGCCTTGTGGAGACAACCAAGTTTTTAGGTATTACATTAGACCCCAAACTTCAATGGGGACCCCATTTATCTACGCTAGCCAAAAAATTAAGTACCGCATCCTACGCAGTGAGCAAGATACGTCAATTAACAGACGTCAATACGGCTAGATTAGTTTATTTTGCGTACTTTCATAGTTTGATGTGTTATGGAATTTTGTTGTGGGGTGGTGCTGCTGACATTAACACTATTTTTGTACTCCAAAAGCGAGCCATAAGATCTATATACTCGCTTAGTTCCAGGTGTTCTTTGAAAGAAAAGTTTAAAGAAATAAATATAATGACAGTAGCATCTCAATTCATATTCGCTAATTTAATGTATGTCAAGAAGAATATAGATATATTTCCCAAAGTTTCTGATATACATAATTTGAATACCAGAAATAAAAATAATTTGGCTCAACACAAAACCAGGCTCCATAAAATCGGCAATTCTTTTAAAGGTCTTTGTACACGTCTTTATAATAAAGTTCCCACTCATATCAAACAGCTAGAATTTAATGAATTTAAAATTACAATTAAACGTAAGTTGTGTAATAAAGCCTACTACAAGCTTTCTGAACATCTAGATGATAAAGAGGCTTGGGAGTAGGATGAAACTATTTTAGGAGCATAACCAGTTGCTGTTTCAGGGAGCCTTATTAGTTTATTCATATGTTTTATTTATAGTGATGCTGTGTGGCTTTCGCGGCGGCGGTGTTGTATTGTGGCGTACTTTATTTGCCCATTGCATCAGTCTAGGTAGTCATGCTCACTTAAGGTCTATGCTTGTGGCGGCGTCGTGTGCCGGGTCGATCACTTCCCTGCAACGTGGTTGAGGAGGTCGATGGCTGGCACATGCGTCATACTCGTGAACGGGTGCTGCTTGTGGAGACTGGTCTGCCTGGACTGTTTTATTTCCCTTGTGTCAATTCAACTTGCCGTGGCTGCGGGGGTCGCTCAGTGTATCTTGTATGTTACTTTGTCCTATATTATTAGATGTCCTATACTATTGTTATCATGGTTTAGCTGCTCTAATTCAAGCTCTTTCTGTATCTGGTGCTGTACTTTATTAGTAGCTGACTGTAAATTGGTGTTAAAAAGAGCAACGTCAGAGTTTCTTGCCCGTTCTTCTCTGGCGAAACAGCCTTCCGAACAGGCGGTAGAGTTAAAATTTGACGGAATCTAAATAATGTTTGAACATTTCATGGATTCAATAAATGATTTTGATTTTGATTTTGATTTTGATTTTGATTGCCATCGTTTCGAAATCTGATTCTATTACATCATCATTATCAGCCACAGGACTTCCACTGCTGGACATAAGCCCCTCACATAATATTACATATTACATCATAATATTCTACTTTTATATAAACTATTCTACTCTTCACCCTTATAATCATCAAAAACAATTTATTCTGTCATTTCGATGATAATATGTTTAAAGCCAATAATATCTATAAAATATCATTGTTTTCAGCCCTATTTGGAATACCTACACGTAAAGGGGCAACGATTTTCTTCTTGATTATACTACGGTGGGGGCCTGTGGGGTGTACTTAGATAGGTTGTTTAAAAGTATTGTGGTTTTGTGAAAATCTTTTTTCGATTCAACGATCCGTTTGAAAATATTCAGATATAAAGTGCATAATATGTTTGTTTATGGCAAGTGGCCGAACCAGTGAGATGCCCAGGCATTACTTCTTGTAAAATCTTGTAAATCCCTTCAATCTTGTAAAATAAAACCGCGTCTCCAGCACTAGTCTCCACTTTTTGAAACAAAACACTAAAAACACCTACACAAAACAATGATTTCAGCTGTCATCTGCTCGTAGAACAATGGATTCTAGCTAGATAAATAATGTTTTGTGTAATGTTTTATGCAGGAGACCCGGCTTTAATATTGTATTATAACTCGTTTTATCACAGGATAGAATGTATCCCAAATGTAATATAAATTATATGATTCGTTGGCGATACGATACGATACCTGTCAAAAAGTATCGATATCAAACTCGAAAGTAAAATACTTGATCCCAAAAAGTATCGATATCACAGAACACCAATACCCTAACATCGATATTTTTCCGTGTCCTTACTCCCTACTGGACTGTGAAAAAAACTGTTAAAATCGTTTACTTTTTGTATTTTGTTCATTGTTCCTTCAAATAATATTCTGCTTACAGATATTAAATCTGTAATGCGATTGGATTGGATTTTAATACATTAATGTCTGGATTAAAGTATTGCCGAATATGTTTGGATGTCGACGTCCGAATGTTTCAAATATCGGGCTCGGAAGTTCAAAATGTGTATGAAAAGTTAACAAACAAGAAGGTAGGGTTCGAGCTGATATAATACTGTGCTGATCTCGTATAAACGAGCTCTCATTCATGTATGTATCATGTACTCAGTATATATTATTATTTGTGATCCACAGGTTCAAGAGGATGGAACTCTGTATTATGCTTGTTTCATATGTCATCGCCACCTACAGAACTGCCACCAGCTTGTTGTAAAGTCACAGAAATGGGACGAGCTGTCGAAAGAATTGCTAATTAATAGTAAGGTACAATGAACATTTACTTCTTCCTACTTTATTGTGCTTTCTTACAAGAATGTTGCAGAAAGGATTTGGGGTAAAGTATACCATGTCTAACAATAGAACAAGATTTGTCAGTTTATATTATTCGTCGTCGAAGGGTCTAAAGCCTCGCCTCCTTACTGTAATAGCAGCATGTAAATCAGGAGGTGCTGGGTTCGATTCCCAGGTCGGGCAAAGCAAATTTTCTAATTGATTTTGCCCTGGACTGGAACTATCATAGGGTGTTGATATCAGGCAGGTGGCCGGTCGTAAAAACTAAGCGAAATCCTCTCCAATATGCTGGAAAAAGTGGGTTGCGCCGACCCCACATTAAGGTGGGATAAGGTCGGGTAGAATATATGTCAATATTATAACAAAATCCAATGTCACATGAAGTTTTTTTTTATTAGGCAAAGAACATGAATCATACTGCCAGTGTAAACTTCATTAAATCGAATACTATAAATTTTTTATGTTACAATATGTATTCATGAATGTGATTTTATTTTGACAAGTGCTTTGTTTTTATGGTGTTTGACTCGCAATTTCTTTGAGTAATGGATTTATTGAAACACTTTAGTTGGCAAAATCATCAACCTTTGATGGATGCCATATTTATTAACCCGTCAGAGGCGGCACATATATATGTTACATAAGCGTATGGGCCACCGGAGGCCGAGCCGCCTGTGACTATTTAAATAAAGGAGAAGAATGTTTTTTTGAGTGGTAGAGCCACACTGTAGACAATTATGTCTACAGCACGAATGCGCTGGCTCGACCAGTTTGATACCAATGTTTCACAGAAAACCGACGTGAAGTGGCAGCTTGCTGTCGCGTTTCGTTCGGTGAGTGAGATATCCGGTAGCCCAATTCCCCCACCCCTTTCCAATCCCATTTCCCTCCCCTTCCATTGCACCCATTGGGTTGGCAATGCACCCATGATTCTTTTTGTATCTTGGGTGTCTATGGGCGGTGGAGATCACTTACCATCAGGTGACCAATCTGCTAGTTTACCAGTCTCTGCAATAAAAAAATGATTTTTTTGCAGCTCGATCCACAACCCATACCAAATGTAACGAGATTGATGTACGGTCTCGTACATTCATTGACAAACTCTGATACAGAGTCCTTTCATACACAAGGATGCGATGGAATTATAAAAACAGAAATTAAAAGTGAATGTGAGGCTGATGGCGTAGTGGTTAAACATGAACCTGATGATGGTAAGTGTAGCACATAAGATAAATAAATAAATACACCTAATAGTCACACACATAGTCCTGATCCCACTCTAAGATCAAGTCTTGTGTCGTGAGTATCAGGAACTATGAGAGACTTGACAGCCTCCGTGGCGCAGCGGGCGAGTAGCTGGCTGCGAAGCGAGAGGCCGCGGGTTCGATTCCCGCATTGAGACAAATGTTTGTGTGGCCCACAGATATTTGTTTCAAGTCTGGGTGTTGTGAGACCGAAAGTCTCTCATAGTCTCTGACACCCACGATACAGGTTATACCTAGTGTGGGGTCAAGACTAGGTGTGTGACTGTTGGGTGAAAAAAAAAAAAAAAACTTTTGGTCTCCACAGCACCCAGACCGGAAACAAATATCTGTGGTCCGCATAGACAGTTGTCTCGATGCGGGAATCGAACCCGCGACCTCATGTTTCACAGCCGGCTGCTCGCCAGCTGGAGGCTGTCACATAGATACATAGTATATGGTATCACAGATACCTTCTCTAGTTCTCTGTGTATTCTATCTCCTCGCTCACGGGGAGTGTTCTGAGGAACTGGACAGTGGCAGACTAAGGGAGGCGCTCCGACCCAAAGCAGCTATCAGAGGGCGGCATTTTATTTAAAAAATAATATAAACATAACATAAGCTCACGCTTGTATTGCCGAAGGGGTAGGCAGAGGCGCACTAGCGAACTAGAACAACCACATTTCGCTAAGCAAAGTTCCGTCCCAGATGTGATAGGGGGCGATTTATCGTCATATTGTACACAAATTCCAGACTCCAGGGTGATAAATTCTATATCACTTTCCTTGAACCGGGGATCGAACCCAAGACCTCAGGATGATAGTCGTACTACGCACGCAATACCACTAAGCCACAGAGGCAATCTTAAGTCAACTATATTGACACCAGCTTCAGGATAATAGGAAATAAATCCCACCTTACTGTGGGGTCGGCGGAACACACTTTCAAGCATGTTGCAGAGGGATTTGGCTTAGATTTTTTTTGTTTTCATACAAAAACCAAAAATGCTTTTTGCGAACACAATGCCAAAACACAAATCCCCCGATTGCGAAGAGGAAAACACGCGTCGCGTCACTTCTCTAGAGTATTATTTTAGAGCTTCATCCGCGCGTTGCGCGATCCTTCTAATTACGACGTAGGTACCTACTTTG
The DNA here is from genome assembly GCA_036417725.1 of Clanis bilineata. Taxonomy (NCBI): domain Eukaryota; kingdom Metazoa; phylum Arthropoda; class Insecta; order Lepidoptera; family Sphingidae; genus Clanis; species Clanis bilineata. The sequence continues at coordinate 7,411,831 of CM071138.1, read as the reverse complement.
TATCTCTAATTATTCTTATCTAGGACTTCGGTGCCACAATGACAGTAACTAGATATCCCTCACTAAATTATAATAATGAACAAAAAATAATAGACACCAAATAACGATTAAACATTAAACTTCAAAACAATTAAAGAAAAAAAAACAACCTTTCCTAAAGAAATACGAACATCAGTTCAATCACCTATACTATACTCTTATTAAGAGTTTATTTTGACAATTGACAGTTCTCGATTAACGAAATCGACGATAGAGTGCGTTTTGTCCATACATTTGACTATCAGCGCCGCTTTGCGGAAACTACAATGAACTAAAAAATGTATGGAGAAACTATAAACTATCGTCGATTTCGAGAATCGAGAATAACTCGTACCCTTAGAACGAGTTTTTCTCGAGGCAATCGTATGATCGACAAAATATCTGTTGCGGCAACATTTAAGGACAGCAAGGCTGAATTTAGAAGTAGTTTTAAATATGCCATAAAACGTTATTGGAACAACCTACCTCCTCCTCTTTGTGACCTAAAAACTATACACTAATTTATTTTTTAAATCAATTATGTTCTAGCCTTACAAATGTGTGTTCCATAACATATTGCCATACTTTCAGCTGATATGGGATCTTTTGCGTTTTCTCACTTCTCACACAAGGGATCTTTAGGCACACACATATTATAAGTGCTACCTGGTTAATTATGTAGTCTCCTTTTTCTTTTAATTTTCAATTAGGTTTAATAAAGCACGTTAGCTATTTCATGTATAATGATTGGAGTGATATGTCGTAGCTAATTTTCGAACGACTTCCACAAAAGGAGGAGGTCCTCAATTCGTCTGTTTTTTTTTTTATATATATACCCGCCACGCCTGTTCTTTATCTTTCGTAAATTCCTTCGTTTCATTGGTGTATTTAGTGGCAGCAAACTATTACTCAAGCTAGACCCTTAGATTCTTCTTCTTCCCTTTGTTTCTAGATCCCGTATTATGTATACAGACTCGTTTCCTTTCACGCAATGGGCCGGAAATAAGCTTGATGAAGTGTTAGTGCACTAATTGCGTATTTGACTATGTTTGATTTTGTACCCATTCTTATATGTACTAGCAAATAAAACAAAAAAGAAACTCTTCTGTAAAATCTGCATCGAAAATAGTTGAAAATGGAAATTGAAAATGGAATGAAATGGTTTAAATCCTGCAATCATCAAGGGTGGGGACGTAGTGGGGATATCTTGATATGCCTTTCTAACGCACGTGCCGTTATGGCCCTGATGTGATTTTACTGATACTTCTCTTTTCTGCAGTTTGAAGGTTACACCAAATTTCAAATGCTTATAACTTTTTATTTTTAAGAATATTTCAATAATTCTTTCAATGCTATATTTTAGATGACGTAAATTTCATATAAAATTAATTAATAAAATTTTGTAAAGTACCCAATTGTACTGCCTATGCCTTAGGCCCTAAGGCTTAGGGAATGCACGCGTGAGCTTACAAATAATATAATTTTACTATGTAATACTTTTTCTAATCCTCAAGGTGCATCCCCAGACGAAAAGCCTAAAGTAGACGAAAAATATATTGTCTTTGAAATAAATGAAGCCAATTCCATACGAAGTCAGACGCTGGAAAATATCTCTGTAACTGATACAAACATAGTAGCTAACGAAACGAACTCATCCCAGATAGCACATGATGAAAGAAGTTGGCAAACATTAGCTGAAAATGACGAAAAGGAATTTGTACGCAATGATTGTGATAAAACATATGATACGAAAGCTCCTTTCGTCGGGCATTTTAGTGAACAGGATACTGTTGTTACTGAACCTATTATATATATAGAAACAAACAGTTCAACTATTAACATAATTGAAAATTTTAAATGTCAATACTGTGGTTTTACATGTCGAGATAATTATAGTTTAAAGAGACATAATTGTAGAACACATACTAGAAAAAACCTTCTTAAATGCGAATATTGTAATTACACATGTGTGAAAAATAGTACTTTTAACATGCATATTAGAACTCACACAAGAGAAAAACCTTATACATGTCAATATTGTGATTATAAATGTGCAAGAAATGATTATTTGACCAGACATCTTAAAATTCATACAGGGGAGATGTCTTACAAATGTCAATATTGTGATTATACGTGTTCAGAAAATGGTTATTTGAACAGACATCTTAGAATTCACACAGGAGAGAAGCCTTTCAAATGTCAATATTGTAATTATACATGTGCACAAAGTGGATGTTTGACTGATCATATTAGAACTCACACAGGCGAAAAGCCTTTCAAGTGTCAATATTGTGTTTATACATGTACACGAAAGTGTAATTTAAAAAAACATCTTGGTATTCACTCAAGAGAAAAACCTTATAAATGTCAATATTGTGATTATAAATGTATAGAAAGTGGCCATTTGAAAAGACATCTTAGAACTCATACAGGAGAGAAGCCTTTTGAATGTCAATATTGTGATTATAAATTTGCACAAAGTGGATGTTTAGCAAATCATATTAAAACTCACACAAAAGAAAAACCTTATAAATGTCAGTATTGTGATTATAAATGTGCAAGAAATGATTATTTGAACAAACATATTAAAACTCATACAGGGGAGAAGCCTTACAAATGTCAATATTGTGATTATACATGTGCAAACAATGGAATGTTGAATAGACATGTGAAAACACACACAGGAGAGAATCCTTTAAGGGCGTGTGTGGCGATATCTATGTAATACGCGCCGTACTACTTTAAAGCATCGAGCGCCAGCGCCTAAATGGCACTTCTTACTAAGCAACGTGGTCACCATCCGTAGGTAGCTAGAGAAAGGCTAGTACGTTAGCTAGGATAGGGGCTAGGGCCTTATAGTCCATGATGTGATTTTCCTTAACCACATTTCCAGTCAAATCCTACAAGCTTCCTATTTTATTTTCCCTTCAATTCCCTAATAGCATTCCTGCCATATCCCGTTCCCTTTCCTACAAATCACAACCCCTTATCTACGCTCCATCCTTGTTATTCACAGCCAAGACACAAAAAGAATTATGGGTGCGTTGCCAACCTAAAAGGAGGGAATGGAAGGGGAGGGAAAAGGGATTGGGAAAGAGAACGGGGAGTTGGGCCACCGGAAATCTCACTCACCGAACGAAACGCGACAGCGAGGTGCAACTTTACGTCTGTTTTCTGTGAAACAGTGGTATCAAACCGGTCGAGCCGGCCCATTCGTGATGTAGACGTAATTGTCTACAGCGTGGCTCTACCACTCAAAAGGTTTTTTTTTATCTCCGGTGACTTATTGGTCTTTGAACCGTGGCATACTTACGAAAGTCCTATATCACCAGTAGATATTCAAAACTACTAACGGCATGTTTCAATAAACGATCTCAGTTTAGAGTGCAGATAGATCGCGATTATGAACCAATCAAATCAAGTCATTTGACGGAGTCAGGTTCAAACAGTGTTCTTATTGGCTAGTTTTTGTAATCTATCTGCACTTTCGCACTGAGATTGTTTATTGGAACCGGGCGTTAATTCTATCTTCAGTATGGTAACTTTTGATACACGATTCGATATCCACTTTCTTTCTACCTGCCCTTATCCCACCTTAACGTGAGGTGGGCGCAACACGCTTTTTCAAGCATGTTGCAGAAAGGATTTGGAAGTTTTTACAACCGGCTGCCTGTCTGACGTCAACCCCCTCCGAGGGGTCCAGTCCCGGGCAAATTAAATTTTTAAAAATCTATATCCACTACGATTCGATTTTTTTTTGTGACTTAACTCCACCGACATCAAGTTAAAAAGTGCATTAATGTCGGGTTAAAAATACTAAATGACAAATTCTCGAATCGAACGCGACATTGGCGCATTTTTTTAACCCAATTTCGGTAGAGTTTTAGACATTAAAAGTGTCAAAAGTCAGGGGCCAGGTTCAGTCCTCTTGTACCATTGCTGCTCCATTCCTCAATTATTCTTATAGAATTCTACCTTAACTTTTAAAGAACAAAGTTTAATATATTGTGAGTAGTTCGATTCAACAAACTACCTATGTACCAAAGACATTCAATAATATATAGACGGGACAATAGCACAAAACTTGTGATCCAAAAGTCATGACCTAGTGGTCATAAGTCGCTCAGTTTATATGAAATATACGCGCGCCAGGTCGGCCAGCGAAATAATATTGAGAGAATAAACTTATCTTACGTGATTCTTAACCATTCACAAAATATTCTAGGGTGTAAATTGTAATAATCGCCCTCGCATTATAATAAATACTTGATGGCGGTACTGGAGTTTGAGATCAATTTCTTTGTATGGAAACTTGTTTGATAGCACCTCTATAGTTCGTAATATTAAATCTCTTTGCTATGTACTGAGCTTCTTTGCCATAGAACAGTCTCTAGAGAGCTACAGATCATCCTCATTGTAGTAATGTTATTCAGGCTGAGAAACTGTCTGGTCCTTGAGTCCGGATCCTATTCTGTGCGAAGTGCTCTATGTAGCTGTAGACTTTCTTCCTATTACATGATGAGATGGAAATAGACCGAAGGTGCAATGTGGGTGCGCTGGTTGTCTCTCACTACGCCTTCGGGTACACGTGCGTGAGCTTATCAAAAACGCTATGTTTTTACAATACTTTTCTCATTCCTAAGGTGCGTCAACATACAAAAATCCTAACCTGAACGAGAAAATTATCTTTCAACAAAATGAAGCCAATTCTTTAGAAAGTAGGATGAAGGAAGACATATCTGAAACTGAAACACACATAGATAATGAACCTAACTCATCGCAGATAGCAAGTGATGGAAAAAGAAAACAAACTGTAGCCGAGAATGAAAATAAAAAATTTGTATGCAATGATTGTGGTAAAACATGTGAAACGAAAGCTCGTCTTATCACGCATCTTAGTGAACACGATGCTGTGATTATTAAACCTAATATGTATACAGAACTTGGTGTTTTGAAAAACAAAATATGTGAAAAGAGTTTTCAATGTCAATACTGTAGCTTTACATGTAGAGATAATTATAGTTTGAAGAAACATTCGAGAACTCACACTAAAGGAAAACTTCACAAATGCGAATATTGTAATTATACATCTATGCAAAAAGGTTGTTTGAAGGTACACGTTAGATCTCACACAGGAGAGAAGCCTTTCAAATGTCAATATTGTAATTATTCAAGTGCACAAAGTGGACGTTTAACACATCATATTAGAACTCACACAAACGAGACGCCTTTCAAATGTCAATATTGTGATTATAACGGTGCACACGGTAGTGCATTGAAAAAACATATTAGAAGTCACCCAGAACATAGGCCTTACAAATGTCCATACTGTGATTATACAGGTACACAAAGAACATGTTTTAGAGATCATATTAAAACTCACACAGGAGAGAAGCCTTTCGAATGTAAATATTGTGATTATACATGTGCACAAAGTAGTAGTTTGACAAGACATGTTAGAACTCACTCAAAAGAAAAGCCTTTTAAATGTCAATATTGTGATTATAAAAGTACGGGAAGCAGTCATATTACAAGGCATCTTAAAATTCACACAGGAGAGAAACCTTTCAAATGTCAACACTGTGATTATAAATCCGCAATCCGTTGGAATTTGAAATTGCATATTAGAAGTCACACAGGAGAGAAGCCTTTTAAATGTCAACAATGTGATTACAAATGTGCAAACGGTAGAAGTTTAAAAAATCATATTAGAACTCACACAAGAGAAAAGCCTTTTTAGGGCGTGTATAGTCCGTCGCATAAAGAATCTGACATCGGTGGGGCCAAATAACATTCCTATTGTGAGCTGGAAGGTGATGGGTTCCTATGGTGTGGAGCTTCTTGTCCTGTTCAATCACATTCTAAACACCGAAAATTGCCAGGCTCGTAACGGTTGAGTTTTTGGACTCCTTTGTACAAACTACAGGGCATGTGTAGTGTTCAGGGGGTTACCACCACGACTTACAGAAATATTATTACAATCTTACTTGTTCCGATTCCCGTACAAAAAAAAGTAGTAAGATTATAATAATACTGCTATAAGAGGTGGTGGTAACCACTCAGGATTGTGGTAACTACCCCGGCATCAAGCTAATGCGCCACACCATAAAGCTATTCGAATGCTCCCTTGAATCCAGGCTCCGCCAAGAGTGTGCTGTCTGCTTTCTACCTGCCCTTATCCCATCTTGTTTGGGGTTGACGCAACACTTTTTCAAGCATGTTGCAGAAATTATTTGGCTTGGTGTTTACGACCGGCCGCCTGCCTGATGCCAACCCCCTATGACAGGTCCAGTCCCGGGTAAATTAAATTAGAAAATGACATGTTTCCTGCAATATTATATGAAAATAAACGATCACGCATGTTAGTGTCTGTAGACAGAAAACCGATTATACACGATGTAAACCGAAGACAATATTTTCTTGTGGCGCGCTTGCTACTATGCATCACAGTCTGAGTTAGTACTCAGGCTGTGAAACTATCAGGGGATTGATTACCACCACCTCTTATAGCAGTATTCTTAGATTAATAAAGTCATTATTATCATTTTACTTGTACCGATTTCCATACAAAACAAACGAAGAACGATTATAATAATACTGCTATAAGAGGTGGTGGTAACCCTGCAGGTCCTTGGTTCCAGTTATGAGTCCGTGCGTAGTGCTATAAGTAGCTATCGACTTACTTTCTTTCACACGATTAGATGGAAATAAACTGTGTGCAATGTGGGTACGCAGGTTGTCTCTGTTTACACCTTCGGGAACACATGCGTGAGCTAATCAATAATTTTGTATTAATGGTTGTTACCTGTTTTGTGTGAAATAAATATAATGAAACATAAAATGAATAATGCCATTTGGTTTTTATACTTTTTCACATTCAGAAGGTGCAACATACAAAAAGCCTAACCTGGACGAAAAATATATTATCTTCCATCAAGATATATTCTCTTTTTGAGTGGTAGAGACATGCTGTAGACAGTAACGTCTACAGCACGAATGGGTCGGCTCGACCGGTTGGATACCACTGTCTCATAGAAAACCGACGTAAAATGGCAGCTTGCTGTCGCGTTTCGTTCGGCGAGTGAGATTTCCGGTGGCCCATTTCGCCCCGTCTTTCCCCTTCCCTTTCCTTCTTTTAGCTTGACAACGCACCCATGATTCTTATTGTCTTGGGTGTCTGGGCGGTGGAGATCACTTACCATCAGGTGACCCATCTGTTCGTATGCCAGTCTCTGATATAAAAAAAAGATGAAGCCAATTCTGTAGACCCTAGAATGAAGGAAGACATATCTGAAACTGAAAGACATAAAACGATTATAATCACATTTTATAAAATATAGTCAGTTTAAGTAGCATGTTGGTGGTTTTACAAGGCGCCAATGGCGGCGAATGTGCAACAGGGCAGGCGCGGGAGTCGCGGCGGAGTTCAGAAAATCGGACACGGCAGCGTCTCATTGGATGGCAGTTCGGATTTTACAACAGGCTATTCTTAGCGAAAAGATAAGCGAAAATGTTTTTATGAGAAGGGCCACCATGTTTTGTGTAATATTTTATTCCAAAAATTACACTAAAACACATACGCAAAACGACGATTGTAGCTGTCTCCCGCTCGTAGAACATTGGATTATAGTTATAGGTAATGAAGTTGTAAAAATATGTAACTAATGACTTGGCAGCATGGTCTCCGACCTTAGCCGGTTCCTTGTGTAACAAATCTATAAAAAGTTTTGGCGGGAACTATGACGGTGCTGGGTGGTCGCTTGTTTTAATGATTTATTCTAGTCTAAAGTTATGCTTGTGATTTAAATGTGATGTAAATTTATGCGATAAACATCAATGAAGATGGACAGTGTATGAAGCTTTGAAATAACTGATTTTACACCCTTTTTGTCGGGTGGATGGGTCGACCATGTTCGGTACTTTCGCTGCGAGATAATCGTCCAAAAATCATCAAACTGGAAGGAATTGACGCCAAAACTCCAACAAGACCTTTAAATCGGCACATCCGTGTTTCATTGTTCTTGTGAAAACTCAGTTATAGTTATTTTATAGGTTAGGTTAAGTTAGAAAGGAAAATATGTTACTAATCAATTGGCAGCATGGTCTCTGACCTTAGCCGGGTCCCTGTGGAACAAATTTAAAAAAATGTTTAAAAAAAGAAAAAATACGAGGACGTTGGACGACCGGCGAGTAGGGATGATCGATATTAGAAAAACATCGATGTTAACGTCGATTTAAGAGTACCGATGTACAATAAACATCGATAATAAAACCTATATGTCTTAAACATCGATATTTTCTGTAGCAAATAAAACTGTCTATCCTATTCATTGTTTCTTTTTTTTTATTTACTACACTCAGTAAAAAATAACATTGTCAGGTTTCCCTTTAGTCAGTGCATTGGAGTTGACAGTTTTTTTAATCCCTTAGGAAATGCAAAGAAATAAGTATCCGTACGGCTTACTTCGATGACTGATCAGTGTCATCTAGTGTTAAATAGTTGAACTTGATAGCTATCTAGTCCGTAGCTAGTACATCCAACGCTAGATAGCCCTAAAGGATATATTGACGATTCGATATTTTATTCTCACAACATCGATGTGTCGATGTTATCGAAATCAACATCGTTGTTTTCCAGATAAATATCGATATTTATTCATCGTCAATGAATATCGACATCCCTACCGACGAGAAACGCAAATACGTAAACATTGTGAAGATCACTTTGTTTTACTGTTATTAGAAATAAATAAATAGGTGTTACTGTGTTTAAATAGCATTATGTGTGGATTTAAATATTGCCGGATATGTTTGGATGTCGACGTCAGAATGTTTCTAATATCGGGCTCGGGAGTTCAAGATGTGTACGAAAAGTTAACAAACAAGAAGGTAGGGTTCGAACTGATATAATACTGTGCTGATCTCGTATAAACAAGCTCTCATTTATGTATGTATCATGTACTCAGTATATATTATTATTTGTGATCCACAGGTTCAAGAGGATGGAACTCTGTATTATGCTTGTTTCATATGTCATCGCCACCTACGGAACTGCCACCAGCTTGTTATAAAGTCACAGAAATCGGACGAGTTGTTGAACCGATTGCTAATTAGTAGTGAGGTACTCACCAATTTAAATTGTCTTTGGATCCACGACACTTCAAATGTGAATTAGTTTTGGATTATTATAACATAGGCACATACATACTCGCGTGTATCCCTGAAGGGGTAGGTAGAGGCAAATTAGAGAACTGGAACACCCACATTTCACCAAAATAATTTCTATCCCAGATGTGATAGGCCTACCGTCATATCGGGCACAAATTCTAGACTGAGCTTATACCACAATATCATTCCCTGGCCTGGGAATCGAACCCAGGACCTCCCGGTCCACAGCCCATACACTTCCCAAATAATTGGGTACTTGACTATAGTAACCAATATCAATGAATTTCCCTCGGAACCTATATTTATCATCTAAATAACTGACTGCCTCGGTGGCGTGGTGGTATTTCGGTACGACTACTGTTCTGAGGTCTCGGGTTCAATCCCCGGGTCGGGCAAAGTGATATTGGATTTTTCCATATCAGCCCGGAGTCTGGAATTTGTGCCCAATATGGCGATAGGCTCGCCCCCTATCACATCTGGGACTGAACTAAGCTCGGCGAAATGTGGGTGTTCTAGTTCGCTAGTGCGCCTCTGCCTACCCCTTTGGGGATACAGGTGTGAGCTTGTGTAAATAACATGTGCAATAGGAATTTATTAAAAATACTCCAAAGATAATTGTATTTTAGTAATTTAAATACTTTTTTTTTCTGTGAGTCACGTGACTGTAAACACCAATCACAATGCATGATGTCACATTACTCATTTTTCTTTTAAATTTGTTCCACAAGGGCCTGAGACCTAAGATCCAAAGTCATACAACCACGATATTTGATATATTTTTTTCGTATTTTTGTATAAAGCTCAACTTAATTTCAACGCGAATGTGATCGACGATCGATATCTGATCGATGAAATATCCGACCTGTTTTTTAAGTTTGAAATCTTAAATATTATTTCAATTTTTTTTAATGAGCGATTTTATACCTATGGTAAGGAACAATGACGTCACCCATATCTACAGTTAACAGACAGCGTTTTGGGGGCAAACCAAATTATACATAATAATTTTTGCTTTTTCTAACCATATGAAAATAAATCACGAAATATTTTATTACATGATTAGGATAAACTAACAAATGGCCCTGTATACATTTAAAAAAAGTGTCAGGTTCCCAATTATTGTTGGCACATTATTGTTGTTCTGAAATACTCAAAATATTTTATTATACTGCTTCGGTGGCGTGGTATTTCGGTATGACTACCTTCTTGAGGTCTCGGGTTCGATCCCCTAAAGTGATATTTGATTTCCCCTTACCAGCCCTGAGACTGCTTATAATATGTTATGTGTTTATTATGGTATGTATATTGTGTTACCTCTATAGTATGTATATGTATATTTTGTTCTGTGGCAGGATTGGAATCCTACGTCATTTACAACGAGGCTTACAAACGGTTTGGTGCATTCATTGACAGTAGATGATATACAGTTGTTGCAAATACCCGGAGACAACAATATCAAAACAGAAGAGGAGAGTGAGAGTGGGGATGATGGAACTGTGGCTGAAGATGGACATGACGATGGTAAGTGTATGAGTATGGCAAAATGACTACACTGAAATGTGTTCCTAATCCTTTTTTTTTATACCAGAGACTGGCAAACAAGCAGATGGGTCACCTGATGGTAAGTGATCTCCACCGCCCATAGACACTCGAGACAAAAATAATCATGGATGCATTGCTAACCTAAAAGGACGGAATGGAAAGGGAGGGAAAATGATAAGAGAAGTGGGCCAAATCTCACTCACTGAAACGCGACAGCAAGCTGCCACTTTACGCTGGTTTTCTGTGAGACAGTGGTATCTGCCCGGTCGAGTCGGCCCATTTGTGCTGTAGACATAACTGTCTACAGTGTGGCTTTACCACTCAAGATAATTATTTAAATGGGGATATTTGTTTATATTTCCGGCATAAGGAATGAGCACACACCTTACCTCTTTATCACATATGTGGAATTAACAATTGGGTATTTGACTATTTTTTTGTAAGTAAACAGGGCCCTTTTTAGTAGTTTATAAAAAAAAAATTATTTCGGAATTTATTTATGTATTTAGTTAAAAAAGCATACATTAATGTAGAATTTAGTTTTCCGCCAAAACGCCAGCTGTTAATTGTAAATACGGGTGACGTCATTGTTTCTTACCATAGATACAAAATCGCTTAAAAAAATCAGGAAATAACATTTATTATTTCAAACTAAAGAAACCGGTTAGATATTTCGTTGATAATATATCGATCGTCGATCACATCCGCGTTGAAATTAAGTTGCGCTAAAAATAAAATACAAAAAAAAATTACCTGGCTGTATGACTTTGCATCTTAGGTCTTAGGCCGTTGTGAAACAAATTTAAAAGAAAAATAAGTAAAGTGACATCATGCAACGTGATTGGCGTTTACAGTCACGTGACGGGCAGATAAAAAATTAAGTATTTAAATTACTAAAATAAAATTATCCTTGGTGTATTTGTAATAAATTCCTATTGCATACGTTATTCAGATGATAAATCTATGTTCCTACAGAAGTTCATTGATATTGGTTACTATAGTCAAGCACCCAATTATCTTTATTATTGAATCGTGTGTACTGATATGCCTCTACCTATCCCTTCGGCAATACATGCATAATTAAAATAATTAAATTCATAATTTCTCTCATCTCTCAAGGTATATCCACAGACGAAAACCCTACCCTGGATGAAGAAGACATATTTGATAAAGATGACGCCAATTCTATAGGAAGTGAGACGAAAGAAAACATCTCTGAAACAAAAACAAATACTGTAACTGATGAAACTAACTCATGGCCGATAACATGTGATGGAAAAAGTAAGCAAGCTGTTGCTGAGAATGATAAAATTCATTTTGCGTGCAATGATTGTGGTAAAACATATGATACGAAAGCTCGCCTTGTTAGGCATATTAGTGAACATAAACCTGCAATTAAGAAACGTGAAGCTATTGTTAAAAAGAGTTTTCAATGTCAATACTGTAGTTATACATGTAGAAGTGATAATAGTTTGAAGATACATAATTTGAGTATTCATACTAAACAAAAACATTATAAATGTAAATATTGTGATCATACAACTGCACGAAATAGAGATTTAAAGTTACATATCAGAACTCATACAGGAGAGAAGCCTTTCAAATGTCCGTATTGTGAATACACATGTTCAAGACCTAAGAGTTTGAAATCACATCTCAGAATTCGTATGGAAAAAAAGTATTCTGAAATAAACACAGTAAATGGTAATTATAAAACACAAAACAGCATTCAAACAGAAGAGAAGTCTCTAATATGTCAATTTTGCGATTATACATGTGCAAGAAGAGGATGTTTGAAACATCATACTAGAACTCACATAGGTGAGAAGCTTTTCAAATGTGAACATTGTGATTATACAAGTATGAAAAAAACTAATTTGAAATACCATCTTAGAAAACACACAAAAGAGAAGCCTTTTAAATGTCAATACTGTGATTTTAAATGTGCATACAGTGCTAATTTGAAAAGACATCTTAGAACTCACAATAAAGAAAAATCTTATAAATTTAAATATTGTAATTATACAGCTGCAGAAAATAGTAAATTAGAGTTACATATTAAAAGTCACAAAGGAGAAAAGCCGTTTATGTGTCAATACTGTGGTCATAAATGTGTAAGCACTGGTCAATTGAAATTACATATCAGAATTCATACTGGAGAGAAGCCTTACAAATGTCCGTATTGTGAATACAAAAGTGCAGCACCTAGCAGTTTGAAATCACATCTCAAAAATCGTATGGATGAAAAGTATTCTAAAATAAACACAGTAAATGGTAATTTGGAAACACAAAACAGCATTCAAACAAAAGAGGAGTCTCTAAGATGTAAATTTTGCGATTATACATGTTCACGAATTGGATGTTTGAAACATCATACTAGAACTCACACAGATGGGAAACCTCTCAAATGTGAACATTGTGATTATACAAGTATGAAAAGATCTAATTTGAAAGATCATCTTAGAAAACACATAAAAGATAAGCCTTATAAATGTCAATACTGTGATTATAAAACTGCACACAATAGTCATTTGAAAACTCATGTTAGAACTCACACAGGAGAAAAACCTTTTAAATGTCAGTATTGCGATTATACGAGTGGGGATAATTGTAATTTTAATAAACATGTTAGAATTCACGAAAGAAAAAACATGTGCAAATAATGGAATGATGAGTAGACATGTAAGAACACACACAGGACACAGGAGAGTCATTTGTAGTGCGTGTATAGTAGTTGAACTCCTGTGTACAAACTACAGGGGCATGTGTAGTGTTCAGGATTATGGTAACTACCGCAGCATCAAGCTTATGCGCCACACCATAAAGCTATTCGAATGCTCCCTTGAATCCAGGCTCCGTTAAGAGTGTGTCCCACCTTAATGCGGAATTGGCGCAACACACTTTTTCAAGCATTTTGCAGATACGATTTGGCCTACTTTTTACGACTGCCTGCCTGCATGACGTTAACCCCCAATCCCCAGGCAAATAAAATTAGATAAATTACTTCTCTATGTGCTGTCTCAGATTGTAAATAGCTGCACCATGGACCTGGTGTTCGCCATAAGATCGTTAGGTGTTCGTGATCGTTAGACAAAGAAGAAATCTCGGCATATCGCTTCCCTGGATCTGCAGAAGGCCTTAGACTGTATTAGGTACTCATGTATGCCGATGACAGCATCAGTGGATGAGTATAAACAGCGCCTGGAGAAGTGAGTAAAACTGGAAAGGGCGTTTGGGAAGGTCGGTCTGAAACTAAATGTGGCGACGACCGAGCATAGGGGCTGCGAGACTGCAGACCTTGACAGTAGCAGGATAGTGAACGAGCTTGCCGTGAAAACGGACAAATCTAAGTACCTAGGCTTTGTACTGCACGAGTCTGGTGATATAAATTCCGCCGTCAGCCCGGCTAGCATTCGTGTCACGATATATCTCGATAACTGACTGTAGAGATGTTGTCTACTTGTTTTCTGCAATTATTTCTTTCTACCTGCCCTTATCCCACCTTAATGTGGAGTCGGCGCAACACACTTTTTAAGCATGTTGCACAGAGGATTTGGCTTAGTATTTACGATTGGCCGCCTGCCTCACGTCAACCCCCTATGACAGGTCCAGTCCCGGGTATATTAAATTAGAAAATTTAATTTAAAATGACATGTTTTCTACTATATACTAATATTGTATGAAAATAAACGAGGACGCATGTTAGTGTCTGTAGACAAATACACACCACAAAAAAGACACACAAATATACACATGACAAAAACCGAAGACACCATTTTCTCGTGGCGCGCAGGCTACTATGCATCGCAGCCTGAGTTGGTACTCAGGCTGTGAAACTGTCGGGTCCTTGGTTCCAGTTATCAGTCCGTGCGTAGTGCTCTATGTAGCTATCGACTTACTTTCTTTTACACGATTAGATGGAAATAAACTCGGCGTGTGCAATGTGGGTACGCAGGTTGTCTCTGTTTACGCCTTCGGGAACACATGCGTGAGCTTATTAATAATTTTGTATTAATGGTTGTTACTTGTTTTGTTTGAAATAAATAAAATAAATAATGCAATTTGTTTTATAATACTCTTTCTTATTCCCAAGGTGCACCAACTTACAAAAAGCCTAACCTGGGAAAAAAATATATTATCTTTCAGATATGTTATCAAAAGTATATTTTCTTTATGAGTGGTAGAGACACGCTATAGACCGTAAAGTCTACAGCACGAATGGTTCGGCTCGACCGGTTGGATACCACTGTCTCACAGAAAACTGACGTAAAGTGGCAGCTCTCCCAATTCCTTATCCCTCCCCTTCCATTTTCCTCCTTTTAGGTTGGCCACGGACCCATGATTCTTATTGTGTCTTGGGTGTCTATGGGCGGTGGAGATCATTTACCATCAGATGACTCATCTGTTCGTTTGCCAGTCTCTGATATAAAAAAAGATGAAGCCAATTCTGTAGAAAGTAGGATGAAGGAAGACATATCTGAAACTGAAAGACACATAAAATGATTACACTATAACACATACGCAAAACGACGATTGTAGGTGTCTCCCGCTCGTAGAACAATGGATTATAGTTAAAGGTAATATAGTCGTAAAAATATGTAACTAATGACTTGGCAGCATGGTCTCCGACCTTAGCCGGTTCCTTGTGTAACAAATGTATTAAAAAAAAGGAGTTTTGGCGGGAGTTCTAAAGGTGCGGGTAGTCGCTTGTTTAAATTATGTCATATTCTAGTCTAAATTGTGCTTGTGGTTAAGATGAGATGTGAATTTATGCGATAAACATCAATGAAGATGGACAGTGTATGAAGCTTTGAAATAACTGATTTTACACCCTTTTTGTCGGGTGGATGGGTCGACCATGTTCGGTACTTTCGCTGCGAGATAATCGTCCAAAAATCATAAAACTGGAAGGAATTGACGCCAAAACTCCAACAAGACCTTGAAATCGGCACATCCGTGTTTCATTGTTCTTGTGAAAACTCAGTTATAGTTATTTTATAGGTTAGGTTAAGTTAGAAAGGAAAATATTATGTAACTGATTTGGTAGCATGGTCTCCGACCTTAGCCGGTTCCCTGTGGAATAAATTTAAAAAATATGTAAAAATACGAAGACGACCGACGAATAGGGATGATCGAGAAAAACATCGATGTTAACGTCGATTAAATAGTATTGCTGTACGATAAACATCGATATATCTAAAACATCGATGTTTCTGTCGCAAAAAAACTGTATTGTATTCATTTTTAAGTTACTACTCGTTAAAAAAAAGTGTTGATAAAGTGCGTTGCGCCGACCCCACATCAAGGTGGGATAAGGGCAGGTAGACAGAAAGAAGTAAAAAAAAAATATGTCAGGTTTTCCTTTATTACGTGCATTGGAGTTAACAGTTTTGTTAGTCCTTTATGAAATGCAAATAAATATTACTTCGATTACGTTGATCAGCGTCATCTAGCGTTAATTAGTTGAACTTGATAGCTATCTAGTCCCACGTTAGATGGCTCTAAAAGGGATATTTTGGAGTTTCGCTATTTTATGCACCAAACATCGATGAATCGATATTTTCCAGTTAAATATCGATTTTTATTCATCATCGATGAATATCGACCATCCCTACCGACGAGGAACGCAAATACTTAAACATTGCGAAGATCACTTTGGGTTACTGTTAATAAATAAATAGGTGTTACTGTGTTTAAATAGCATTATGTGTAAATTAAAATATTGCCGAATATGTTTGGATGTCGACGTCCGAATGTTTTTAATATCGGGCTCGGAAGTTCAAGATGTGTACGAAAAGTTAACAAACAAGAAGGTAGGGTTCGAGCTGATATAATACTGTGCTGATCTCGTATAAATGAGCTCTCGTGCATGTATGTATCATGTACTCAGTGTGTATTATTATTTGTGATCCACAGGTTCAAGAGGATGGAACTCTGTATTATGCTTGTTTCATATGTCATCGCCACCTACGGAACTGCCACCAGCTTGTTGTAAAATCACAGAAATCGGACGAGTTGTTGAACCGATTGCCAATTAGTAGTGAGGTACAATCACCAATTTAAATTGTCTTTGGATCCGTGACACTTCAAAAGTAATTGCTAATTAAACGGAGTAAACTGACATTTCTAATGTTGCCGCTTTTTCATAAAATTTAAATAGTGCTGCGGTAAAAAGATCAAGATTATTTATACATTTCAATTCAGTGAACCATTTCATTCTTTCATTTTCTAAAGTACAATTCAAAGTTGTAAGTCCTGCCTAATATGATTTATACTGCATGTCTACTCAATTAAAGTCATAGTACCAGCGGCGTAGCGTGGGTTTTCGCCGCCCGGGGCCGCCCCGAAATTTGCCGCCCTTTTCAACCGACTTAAAAAAAAGAGATTCTCAAGTCATCGGACTAATTTTGTACGAGTATATTACCCGACATTTCCGGCAAATGTGGACCGATTTCTAAAATTATTTTTGTCTTAAATAGAGCAGTTGGGAATGGTACGGACTGCCGAGACGATTATCGGAAGTTCGAGACCAACCTCAAAAAGAGCACACACCTCTGACTTTTCTATGTTAAGTGTGTTTTCATTGTGAAATATCGCTTGCTATAATGGTGAAGGAAAACATCGTGAGGAAACCTGCATACCCGAGAATTTTCCACAAGAATTTCGAAGGTATGTGAAGTCTACCAACCCGCATTAAGCCAGCGTGGTAGACTAAGGCCTAATAACCCCTCTGATTAGTAGAGGAGGCCCGTGCCCATCAGTGGGACAGTAATATTACAGGGCTAATATAATTTATTAATAAAGCTTAGGTAAACCGTGGTTAATCCTATATATTTGGACATTGTGCAGCTTGCATACTTTTTTAGCCCAAATCACCAACAATTTAAAAAAAATGTTTTCTGTGATGATAACAAATACAATATTACACTGAAATAAAGTAAAGTTCACAAACAGTAAATCCGCAGAAAAAATAGGCGTTGCTGCTTGTTAAATTATAATTTGTCTCAGATAATGAGTGAATACAATGGTAGTAATTGAGCACCCAACTTGCAAGTAATTTACTTTGGTTTTAGGAAAATATATAGCATACTATGTAAAAACTATATTGGTAATCCAATACTAAACTACTGATTCTGAACAAACTACTTAAAATTTTCGGGTATACTAAAATTAACTTTTTTATAATTACAAAAATATTATTAATAATAGATGTTATGGTTATCCCCTATAAACCCGAGCTACCACGTCTGCAAAGTTAGTAGGTACCTATAATTAAATCCGCAAATATATGGGCAAAATTGTAACTTTGGCAACACTGGTGAAATATCATTTAAAATGGCAGCCGGATTATTTAGAGTGAAAATAAAAAATAACTTTTTTTTATGATTTCGAGATTATGAACTATCCATGAGATTGTAATAATTGATCTCTAAACTACTCAATTAATTACTAATAATTGTTAACGTCTTTTGGGGGAGTATTCATAGGCGGATTTGAACACTGTCCTTTGGTCGATATCTGATGAATTTTAAAGCCGGTTTTTAATTTTTAGGGTTCCAAAGCTAAATGGAAAAAATGGAACGCTTATAGTTTCGTCATGTGAGTCTGTCTGTCTGTCCGCAGTTTAGCTCAAAGACTATCAGTACGAATAAGCTGTAACTTGGTATGTGTATACATATCAATCACGCCAACAAAATGGTATTATAAAATCTTGAAAAAAAAATTGTAGGGTACATCTAAAGTTGGGATGATTTTATTTTACGATTATCACGTGTGGGGTATCGTTGGATAGATCATTTTAAAAACATTACGGGTTTGCTAAAACCATTTTTCGATCCAAGAATTCGTTTGCGAAATATTAAGCTTTAATCTGCGAAAGTTTGTTAGAGTCAAGTGTCCGCACCTCCTACCACCTAAACGGTTGGTTCTGGAAATGTGAAAAAATTCATGGTAGTCGTACATACGAATTCGGGTTCCTCACTCGGGGGTCTTAACCGCCGATGGTTTGGGCCCCGAGCCTCGCCATCGGAGGGGAATACATTTATATTTATAAATATGTTTTATTCTTTTAATATATATTTAATAATTTAAAAAAGCTTCTAAAATAAAGAGTACTGAACATAATAAAATATACACCCAACAATCGCACACGTAATCCTGACCCCACACTAGGTGGAATTGAACCTATATCATGGGTATCAAGAACTACAAGGGCCTTGCGGTTCCACTTCACCCACACCTGAAGCAAAACTCACAAAAAAATCTATCGCAGTGTGGGAATTGACACTGTCATCAGGAAATATTTGGTGTCACCAACAGCAGTGCAAACTAAAGACTCGAATTGGAAGTACATGTCCCAAATAATGTCCTAAAGTTCGGTCGTCAAAGTATCTAGTGGTCGTCGGGTGCCGGGGCGCTGTATTCCGCCCGCCACACCGCCCCAGTGCCCGCCCCGTCTCAGGGTCCGCGCTGCCCCATCGCCCGCACCGCTCAAGCGCTCGCGCCGCTCAGCGCCCGCGCGCCCCAGCGACCGCGCCGGCCCAGCAGCCGTGCACCTCAACGACCGCGCCGCCCCATCGCGCGCACCGCCCCAGCGCCCGCGCCCGCGCCACCCCAGCGTCCGCGCCACCCAGTACCCGCGCCGCCCCAGCGCTCGCGCAGCCCCAGCATCCGCGCCACTCAGCACCCGCGCCGTCCCAGCGCTCGTGCTGCCCCAGCGCCCACGCTACCCAGCGCCCACGCCGCCCGCGCCGCCCCATCTCCCACACCGCTCCAGTTCCCGCGCCCGCGCCACCCCAGCGCCCGCGCCACCCAGCGCTCGCGACGCCCCAGCGTTCCCGACACCCAACGCCCACGCCGCCCACACGCCCCTGTGACCACGCCGCCCCAGCGACCGCGCGGTCCCAGAGGCCGTGCACCCCAACGACCGCGCCGCCCCATCGCCCGCACCGCACCAGCACCCGCGACGCTCCAACGCCCGCGCCGTCCAAAACCCACGCTGCCCCAGCGACCGTGCCGCCCCAACGCCCGCGCCGTCCAGAGTCTACGCCGCCCCAGCGACCGCACCGCCCCAGCGCCCGCACCGTCCAGAGTGCACGCCGCCCCAGCGCCCCAGGGCACGCGCCCGCACCATACCAGCGACCGCGCCGCCCCATCTCCCACACGGCTCCAGTTTCCGCGCACGCGCCACCCCAGTGCTCCCGACACCCAGCGCCCACGCCGCCCGCGCACCCCTGTGACCACGCCGCCCCAACGCCCGCACCGCCCCAGACCCGCGCCGCCCCAACTCCCGCGCCGTCTAGAGCCCACGTCGCCCCAGCGACCGCGCCGCCCCAACGCCCGCGCCGTCCAGAGTCCACGCCGCCCTAGTGACCATACCACCCCAGTGCCTGCACCGTCCAGAGGCCACGCCACCCCAGCGCCCGCGCCACCCAACGCTCGCGACGCCCCAGCGTTCCCGACACCCAACGCCCACGCCGCCCACACGCCCCTGTGACCACGCCGCCCCAGCGACCGCGCGGTCCCAGAGGCCGTGCACCCCAACGACCGCGCCGCCCCATCGCCCGCACCGCACCAGCACCCGCGACGCTCCAACGCCCGCGCCGTCCAAAACCCACGCTGCCCCAGCGACCGTGCCGCCCCAACGCCCGCGCCGTCCAGAGTCTACGCCGCCCCAGCGACCGCACCGCCCCAGCGCCCGCACCGTCCAGAGTGCACGCCGCCCCAGCGCCCCAGGGCCCGCGCCCGCACCATACCAGCGACCGCGCCGCCCCATCTCCCACACGGCTCCAGTTTCCGCGCACGCGCCACCCCAGTGCTCCCGACACCCAGCGCCCACGCCGCCCGCGCGCCCCTGTGACCACGCCGCCCCAACGACCGCGCGGTCCCAGAAGCCGTGCACCCCAACGACCGCGCCGCCCCATCGCCCGCACCGCCCCAGACCCGCGCCGCCCCAACTCCCGCGCCGTCCAGAGCCCACGCCGCCCCAGCGACCGCGCCGCCCCAACGCCCGCGCCGTCCAGAGTCCACGCCGCCCTAGTGACCATACCACCCCAGTGCCTGCACCGTCCAGAGGCCACGCCACCCAAGCGCTCGCGCCGCCCAGCGCCCCAGGGCCCGCGCCCGCGCCACCCCAGCGACCGCACCGCCCAGCACCTGCGCCGTCCCAGCGCTCGCGCCGCCCCAGCGCTCCCGACACCCAGCACCCACGCCGCCCCAACGACCGCGCGGTCCCAGAAGCCGTGCACCCCAACGACCGCGCCGCCCCATCGCCCGCACCGCCCCAGCACCCGCGACGCTCCAACGCCCGCGCCGTCCAAAACCCACGCTGCCCCAGCGACCGTGCCGCCCCAACGCCCGCGCCGTCCAGAGTCCACGCCGCCCCAGCGATTGCGCCGCCCCGAGCCCGCGCCGCCCCAGCGCCAATGCCACCCAGGGCCCGCGCCGCCCCGTCGCGTCGTATTGTGTCGCGTGAATCCGTCGCACTCGAGACACATGGTGCATTAGCGCATATGTTTTGATTTTTTAATTTCATAAATACCTATACAAAAATGCAACGATTGCCGACCCTTCTCATGTGCCACCCGGTGCTATGGACCCGACGTTACGCCAGTAGGTAATACCTAGTGTGGGTCCAGGGCTATGTGTGCCTGTTGGGCGTATTTATTTATTTTCTTTTTATGCTGAAAAGAATTGCGGCGCTTGTCGCGCCGCGCCGTGTGCCGCCCCTCTTCAGGTGCCGCCTCTCTTAATTTGCCGCCCCCCTTCATGTGCCGCCCGGGGCTCGGGGCCCCCCCGGCCCCCCCCACGCTACGCCAGTGCATAGTACATTACTGCATGCTAAGTTATGGCATATTTATTGGAATTATTGTCATGGTTCATTAAAAAAAAAACCTACAATAGCTATGAATGTGCATAACGTAATTTTTCTGAAATAAAAGTAATATAAAAGACTGCCTCGGTGGCGTGGTGGTATTTCAGTACGACTACGGTTCTGAGGTCTCGGGTTCGATCCCCGGGTCGGGTAATGATATTAGATTTTTCCATATCAGCCTGGAGTCTGGAATTTGTGCCCGATATGGCGATAGGCTCGCCCCCTATCACATCTGGGACGGAACTAAGCTCGGCGAAATGTGGGTGTTCTAGTTCGCTAGTGCACCTCTGCCTACCCCTTTGGGGATACAGGTGTGAGCTTATGTTATGTGTTTATTATGGTATGTATATTGTGTTACCTCTATAGTATGTATATATTTTGTTCTGTGGCAGGATTGGAATCCTACGTCATTTACAACGAGGCTTACAAACGGTTTGGTGAATTCATTGACAGTTAATGATATACAGTTGTTGCAAATACCGGAAGACAACAATATCAAAACAGAAGTGAAGAGTGAGAGTGGGGATGATGGAACTGTGGCTGAAGATGGACATGACGATGGTAAGTGTACGAGTATGGCAAAATGACTACACTGAAATGTGTTCCTAATCCTTATTTTTTTATACCAGAGACTGGCAAACGAGCAGATGGGTCACCTGATGGTAAGTGATCTCCACCGCCAATAAACACCCAAGACAAAAAGAATCATGGATGTGTTGCCAACCTAAAAGGCCGGAATGAAAAGGGAGGGAAAAGAGATTATGAAAGGGAAGGGGGGAAATGGGCCACCGGAAAAATACAAAAAATGACCTGTCAGTATAACTTTGGATCTTAGGTTTTAGGTCCTTGTAGAACAAATTTAAAAGAAAAATGAGTAATGTGACATCATGCATCATGATTGGTGTTTACAGTCGTGTGACTCACAGATAAAAAAAATAAGTATTCAAATCACAGAATAAGGTTATCCTGGGAGTATTTTTAATAAATTCCCATTGCACACATTATTTCGATGATAAATCTATGTTCCTACAGAAATTCATTGATATTGGTTACTATAGTCAAGCACCCAATTTAGCTTATACCGACTGGCGCCGACTTAACGACACTAAATCATCCCAGTTATACCTTACGTTGTTCCAAAGTCTTGTACCAAAAAACAGTAGAATAGATGAAATAGTTTAGACACAGGATTGATTTTTAGTTTTCTCAATTTGTGCACATGATGTACGTTCGGGGTGCCATACACAGCTGATATAATCGGTTGAAGACTCTTGCCGCTAACAGGCGATGAACAGATGTGCAACGGATTTGTCCGGCGCGTCTCAGGGCGTCTATTCTATAAAAAGTTATCGGATGAACGATATCGGACCGATACTCTACCGCACAGACTAATATAGACGCACGTGGATCAAATAAATGTCAAACACCAAAGAGTGGGCTGTTAGCGGTTTACAGCATAGGATTCTCCGCAACGAAACTTATAGCACTGATATCGGTCGGACACGTGATTCGTGAGCGACATAGAATAGCAAAACGTCCGAAACGAAGTCCGCAACTGCGGATTTCGTTTTACAAACTAGGCCCCCTGAACCGACGTCCGCGCCGCGTGCCTATTGAAAATTACATGTAGGTTTGCCTGGGCATAATATTGCTTTTACATAGTATGTAGTATAAATGGTGTGACATTTAGTAACTGAACTTTTACTTATTGATTTCTTAAGTTTACGCGAATGCTATTCATTGAAATAAAATTACTTTTACGGATTTTATCACGATTTGGTTAACTTTTTAAAAAATCTGTATAATTCTAAAATGAAGGTAGATTTTGTAATACTAACATTTTTGGACAAATGACATCTCAGTCCAACCCGTGACCACGAAGACTGCAAAGCCTTCGAAACGTCGGGAATAAAAATTAAAACCAAATCGTGATAAAATCCGTAAAAGTAATTTTATTTCAATGAACTTTTACTGTTATGTTTGAACATTATTTTTTTAGCATAGTAGCCTCCTTGGTCTAGTTCGATTCCCAGGTCGGGCAAAGCGAATGTCCTAATTTAATTTGCTCGGGATTGGATCCCCCAGAGAGTGTTGACGTCAGGCAGGCAGCTGGTCGTAAAAACTTAGCCAAATTCTTACTGCAACAAGCTTGAAAATGTGTGTTGCGCCTACCCTATTAAGGTGGGGTAAGGGCAGGTAGAATGAATTAATGAATGTTTATTCAGTGTTGATCCTAAAGTTTTTTTATTGGTACGGCGAAATTTAAAAATACCTGTGTTACTCATTATCAAATTTAATGTCGTTATGTTGACGCCACTGAGTATATAAAATGTGAGGATTATCTTTATTATGAAATCGTGTGTGATGATAGCCTCATGCATAATTCAAATATTTTATTTAATAATTTCTCTGATCTCTCAAGGTGTTCCCACAGACGTAAAAACTAACCTGGATGAAAAAGACATATTTGATCAAGATGACGCCAATTCTATAGGAAGTGAGACGAAAGAAATCATCTCTGAAACAAAAACAAATACTGTAACTTATGAAACTAACTCATTGCAAATAGCATGTGATGAAAAAAGTAAGCAAGCTGTTGCTGAAAATTATAAAATTTATTTTGCGTGCAATTATTGTGGTAAAACATATGATACGAAAGCTCTCCTTGTCGGCCATATTAGTGAGCATAAATCTGTAATTATGAAACCTAATATACGTGAAGCAATTGTTAAAAAGAGTTTTCAATGTCAATACTGTAGTTATACATGTAGAAATGATAACAGTTTGAAGATACATCATTTGAGAATTCATACTAAACAAAAACGTTATAAATGTAAATATTGTGATTATACAACGGTACGAAATACAGATTTAAAGTTACATATCAGAACTCATACAGGAGAGAAGCCTTTCAAATGTCCGTATTGTGAATACACAAGTACAGGACCTAGCGGTTTGAAATCGCATCTCGGAAATCGTATGGAAGAAAAGTATTCTAAAATAAACACACTAAATGGTAATTTGGAAACACAAAACAGCTTTCAAACAGAAGAGAAGTCTCTAAAATGTCAATTTTGCGATTATACATGTGCAAGAATAGGATGTTTGAAAAATCATACTAGAACTCACATAGTTAGGAAGCCTTTCAAATGTGAACATTGTGATTATACAAGTATGATAAAAGCTAATTTGAAAAGACATCTTGGAACTCACAGTAAAGAAAAACCTTATAAATGTAAATATTGTAATTATACAGTTGCAACAAGTAGTAGCTTAGAGTTACATAAAATAAAAAGTCACACAGGAGAGAACCCATTTACGTGTCGTTACTGTGGTCGTAAATATGTAAGCGCTGGAAAATTGAAATTACATATCAGAACTACTCATCCAAAAGAGAAGCCTTTAAAATGTCCGTATTGTGAATACAGATGTTTAGTACCTAAGAGTTTGAAATCACATCTTGGAAATCGTATGGAAGAAAAGAATTCTGAAATAAACACAGTAAATGGTAATTTGGAAACACAAAACAGCATTCAAACTGAAGATAAATCTCTAAAATGTCAATTTTGCGATTATACATGTGCACGAAGTGGATGTTTGAAACATCATACTAGAACTCACATAGCTGAGAAGCTTTTCAAATGTGAACATTGTGATTATACAAGTATGAAAAAAGCTAATTTGAAAAGCCATCTTACAAAACACACTGAAGAGAAGCCTTATAATTGTCAATACTGTAATTATAAAACTGGATACAATACTAGTTTGAGAACTCATCTTAGAACTCACACAGGAGAAAAACCTTATAAATGTCAATATTGTAATTATCGTAGTGGAGATATTAGTAGTTTTAAGAAACATATTAGAATTCACACCCAAGAAAAACCATATAAATGTAAAGATTGTAATTATTCATCTGTAGATAATGGTAAATTACAGTTACATATTAAAAGTCACACAGGAGAAAAGCCGTTTATGTGTCAATACTGTGGTCGTAAATGTGTAACCTCTGGTAAATTGAAATTACATATCAGAATTCATACAGGAGAGAAGCC
This sequence comes from Clanis bilineata, assembly GCA_036417725.1. Lineage (NCBI taxonomy): Eukaryota > Metazoa > Arthropoda > Insecta > Lepidoptera > Sphingidae > Clanis > Clanis bilineata. Next base: position 7,386,175 of record CM071138.1, on the reverse strand, counting down.
TTTCAAATGTCCGTATTGTGAATATACAAGTGCAGGACGTAGCGGTTTGAAATCACATCTCAGAAATCGTATGGATCAAAACAGCATTCAAACAAAAGAGAAATCTCTAAAATGTCAATTTTGCGATTATACATGTTCACGAAGTGGATGTTTGAAACATCACACTAGAACTCACATAGTTGGGAATGGGAAGCCTTTCAAATGTCAACATTGTGAATATACATGTATTAAAAGAGGTCATTTGAAAATACATCTTAGAAAACATACGAAAGATAAGCCTTTTAAATGTCAATACTGTGATTATAAAGCTGCACACAATAGTAATTTGAAAACTCATGTTAGAACCCACACAGGAGAAAAACCTTTTAAATGTCAGTATTGCGATTATACGACTGGGGATAATCGTAATTTTAATAAACATGTTAGAATTCACGAAAGAAAAAACATGTGCAAATAATGGAATGTTGAGTAGACATGTATGAACACACACAGGAGAGTCATTTGTAGTGCGTGTATAGTACTATAGTCCGATTGCTAATTAAACGGAGGAAACTGACAGATCGAAATGTCATTTTTAAAAATAATGTTGCTTATTTCCAAAACTTAGTGATTGATCTAGTTCAAATATTATCATTCAACGAAACAATAACTCGGCACTAGCTTGCAAAATTAGAATTTTATTGCGTATTTTTAGAAGTTTCAGCTTAACCCTTCGATTAAATGTCTGTGTAAATCATTTTGCGTAAATAATCACAACAGATACGCGAAATGATAACAATAAAAATTACAAATATAACTTTTATTATTTCAGAATAATTACATTCCGCACATTCATAGCTATTGTAAGTTTTGTTTATAATGAACCATGACTATAATTCCAGTAGACATGTCATAACATAGCATGCAGTGATTTACAATGACTATAATTCAGTGGAAATTCAGTACTAATAACACATTGGGCAGGAATTACGACTCTCAGTTAGACTTTACAAAATGAAAGAATGGAATGGTTCACTGAATTGAAATGTTTAAATGATCTTGATCTTTTTACCACAGCACTATATAAATTTCATGAAAAAGTGGCAACATATGAAATGTCAGTTTACTCCGTTTAATTAGCAATCCTATAGCAATCAGCCAAGGGGCTCCCGCCTTGGTCGCTCAGAACCACCAACTATATTATGCCTTCAAGACGAGTATGACGATATGTATTGTTCTGAGTACAATATAATATCAGCATATATGTATATGTATAGCCGCTCTGGTTGACGCCGTTTATGTCGAGGCGTGTTATGGACGAATAATCTAAAAAAAAGTGCTTTAAAACTGTAAATTATTTTTGAATAAATAATACAATAATACTTTAAAATAACTCTATACTTAAAATTATTTTTATCTTTTTATTGAGGTGTATTATAAAAACATGTTTTTTCGTTTTTAAATTATTAATAATTTTCATAGTTTAATCTCTTAAGCGTTATATAAATGATCTGACGTGGCTTAAATTATGCAAAATAAACTATTTAAATAAAATTGCAATTTGTTTTTTATTTGGTTTTTTTATAGTAGAGACTGGCAAACGAGCAGATGGGTCATCTGATAGTAAGTGATCTCCACCGCCCATAGATTGGGTGTCAAATGATCAAAAAGAATCATGGGTGCGTTGCCAACCTAAAAGGAGGGTAATTGGGAGTCAGGGGGAGAATTGGGCCACCGGAAATCACTCATTGAACGAAACGCGATAGTGAGCTACCACTTTACGCCGGTTTTCTGTGAGACAGTGGTATCAAACCGGTCGAGCTGACCCATTCGTGCTGTAGACTTATCTGTCTACAGCTTTCTTTCTTCTTTCAACCTTCCCTTATCCCACTTTAATGTGGGGTCAGCGCAACACACTTTCAAGCATATTGCAGAGAAGGTTTGGCTGAGTTTTTACGACCGACTGCTTGTCTTTCTTAAATTCTTTCAGTAATATGTTTGAAAAGTCTCTTACACCGACCTTACAATGTAAGAAAGATTTTTAGCGAAAGCACATTAGACGTGAAATTCGAATTTTGCTGTTTTTTTGGTAATTGCAGCTCGCTTAGATTATTCTCGCAGCTCAGCATTTTGTTATAATACTGATAAAATACGTTTTCGCCTCTAGTTCTGTAAGGCTACTGAATTATGAGGTCACGCCTGTATCCCCGAAGGGATAGGCGCACTAGCGAACTAGAACAACATTTCGCCGAGCTTAGTTCCGTCCCAAATGTGATAGACGAGCTTATCGCTATATCGGGCACAAATTCCAGACTCCGGGCTGATACTGAAGAATCCAATATCACTGTCCGACCCGAGAATGGAACCAGATACCTTAGGACGATAGTAGCACCGCTCACGCAATACCACTACGCCACCGATACAGTGTACTACTGAATTATAGTCACAGGGACGCCGGGCTGATAATAGATTTTTTTATTATTAGTCGTTTTGGATTCCCGTAATAAATTAAATTAAATTTCGCGGGCTGGGACATGTATCAAAGAGCATGTAAACTTTAAGAGACGGGACTCCCATAGACCGATTTAAAACGTGTTTTTTATCTGTGTACGGTATGTCACGATGACTTACGCTAGAAAATGCTACCACTCTGGCAACACTTTTAGTGCCACAGATTTTTTACAGATGCACATAGATAATATCAGATGCACGCATTTTAGCGCTATTATGTTGGTACTTACGTAGAGATGAACAATTTTATAAATAAAAGTTTATCGACATCGATAATTTTTGAGGCAGGTATGCCATATATTTCTTGAATTTAATTGTTTTATATTAATTAAAAGATACAATAAGAAAGATATACAATTTATTATATATAGTAACTTACAACATGTAATATATGTACAAAATAGAAACTGACAAAATGTGACACCGGAATCAATGACTTCTTACACCTGAAAAGAAATAAAAATATTAAATAAATAAAAAATGAGTAAGTTAAGCAGCGTCTGCTGCACATGTTTTTCTCGAAATAAAACACAAATACACCTAAGAAAATGTTCTTCTCTGTCTCCTGCTCATGGAACAATGGATAACTAACTATGCCTAATGGTTTTAATTATGTGATTTCTTTCTGGCAGTACGTTTCTAAACAGAGCTGGTAATATTAACTTTTGTCAGATGATATATATGTCTGCTTTAGATATATAAATCTCATCTGATAGCGTTTATCGATATATTCAGTACTACTGCATACATCCCTAAACAAAATGTTTCATTAATTTTTCTGTATAATTTTATATTAATTCATAGTATAACCACTATATAATTTGAATGATTACTTACCATAATTGCTCTAATGGAAATTGATCCAAAAACAAACGTATTTATGTCCTCATCTCCTCCACATTTTTGTAGTGTACTTTCGTAGAAGTTGCCTTATAACTACAATCAACAGTAATAGTATTGGATTTATTTTACGATTTTCACTTTTAGTCCATTTTACTCAATAGAAAATCATTAAAACAATATTAGAAAATAAGTACATAGAAATTGAACTGTAACCGCCATATTATAATTTTTAACTTTGACATTGAAAGACAGAGATAACTAAACATAAATGTCTATTAGTATAAATACGACAAAAAGTATCCCTCATTTTCTTTTTTCACAGAATGGCTCCACCGGAATGTTCGGTATTTCAGATACCTGATATATAAATGCAGTAAAGGAATAATTAAAGAAATTAGTATGGATTATGAAAGAAATATAGGTTTAGGAGAAATACAATTAAGTTAAAAATAAACCAAAGAGTTAAATTTGAGTTCAATGATGAATAAAGCTAAACATAGGCGATTATAAAAGTCTTTATAGTCGATATCCCTCATTCATTATAGGTTTAAACCAAAGAGAATGTATTCTCTACAATTGGAGCATGGTTTAGAGTGGCCCATGACAATGTCATTGAGATAGACAGATGCGCAAACTCCATACATTGCCATACATCATTTTTTTTGTACGTAGTTGCGACAGGCTGACATGTATGTTTCTAGTGCCCACAGAATACAGATAGATAGGAAATGGCGGGAAAGATCGGCCATTACGCTACGACCTTGGTTGACTGGCAGGCGGTTAAGATGGCGATTAAGTTCAGTGTTGTAAATATTATTCTCGATAACTTCATCGATCATTTTAACGTAAAAAATTGTTATGTACTTTTATTATAATTTTAGTAGTTTTGTAGAAATAAAACTAGTTTATACGGATTCTGATGCAATGGGGTTGGTTGGTGAAACCAAATGTCAGATGGCGTCACTATAGCTCGACATGTAATTTGTATCTTGGCCATTGTTACGTTTCGGGTTCATTTTGGAATAATTACGCTCGGTTTCAATAAACAATCTCAATTTGAATGTGCAGATAGATTACAAAAATTAGCCAATAGGAACACAGTGGGAACATGACTTCGTCCAATTTCTTGATTTGATTGAATCGCGATCTATCTGCACTCTAAACTGAGATCGTTTATTGAGACCAGCCGTTAATAAATCAATTATTTATTAATAAGAAAGGGGTCAAAAGAGTCGTTCTTAAGTAGTTAATAGTAAGTTGTCGTCATGTAATCTAACTGATGAGTAAAAATACCTTACATTCATTGAAACATTTTGATAACATACTGGTAGCACCGATAAAAAATATTCGCCACAACACTAGATGGTCATTTTTCCTGCCAATAATAATAATAGTTTTGAGCTAACGGCGTCTATTGACGTCTTAGAGCATTTAGGACTGGAGACGCCACTCATAGCATTTCCCCTCTGCCGAGGTACAAGATTCAAAAATCTAACACGTTTATAAAAACTGCTTGTGGAATCGATTCAGTCATTCTCACAATCGTTTTCACTGCGGATCGTTCTGTGTCGTTCTCCGTTAAAAATGCCAGTTTGCGCAGTTATCACGTACAAAAAAAGTCCAATACATCCAGGTGACAAAAATATGGAGTTATATTTCATATGTGACTACTTTAGAAGTAATCTATTTCCATTTCACATTTCCATTTTTGTAATAAATATTACGTAAAATCGAAATACATAATCGATTATCAATTGTATACGGAGCAATCGAATAACCACATCGCCTCACAATTTTATAGTGATGTAGTATGGTGTTTAGAAAATCGACATCGATGAAATATGTTGTTTTAATATTTACCTGTTGAACATCATATTTAGCTACGATATTAAGTATAAGGATGGTCAAACGCCTATCCAGTTTAACATTTTTTTTTTAAATGATAGGAAGCTCCATAATACCTTTTTATTGGGTATAATGATTTTTTAAGGATTTATATATTAGGTGCTATTAAGTATTTTCGTTTATAGATTAAATTTCTTACATAACAATTCTTCATTTTTATAAAAGTTCTAATTTATATTCAGACTATCGATACAGCTATCGACTGTAAATGTCGACTGTAGTCTGTCCCTAATCGTTATTCCTCCCCCTGCCCCCTCAAAAATTGACAGACTTTTTTCCTCAGACTATAAGCTCTTTGGCTTCTCCAGTCATATATGCTCTAAGATTGACGTAAATGAGTACACAGGGATAGGAACATAATATATATTTATCTTTATTTACCTGAGCTGATACTCTTTAGATGAAAAGAAATAGCATCAATTTTAATTGATTCTATCAAATTTTATACTCGATAGGTTCTCATAGACAATAATGGGTCCCCACTCCCCTCCCCTCGATCCCCTTCACTTTAATGTGGTTTGTTTTTGATTTCAGTGCTTCTGTCAGTGAATTTCTGATGACTGTGGATGACTGGAACGCGGACTTTCTGACGCAAATTAAATCGCATTAAAAATTCGGGAAACGTCACAATTCCTACGTGACTTCACAGCGTCTAACGATGGCGGGTGTGTATTATTCTAAATTTAAAACTTCCGGCATTTAAACTTTTCGTATGTTAACTTTTTCCCAAGTTGGAAATGAAGTTAATTGTTACAATGTTACCTAATTATTGTAATCTTAGCCATTTACAATTTCACTGTATGATTATGTTAAACATTCTCATGCAACATAACCTTTGAACTATTGAATATTTAGACCTATTATAATGTAATTATTTGTCGCTAGACGCTAAGTACATACTTTCAAATAATAACCTTGTAAGTTTTTGTGAAGAGTTTATAAAGCTAGCTGTCGCACGCGTCTTCGGATGAATATCCTGTGGAACCGTTTTGTATCTCTGTCACTGAGGAATAATACAGTTTTCTACCGGTGAAAGATTTTTCAAAATCGGCTCAGTAGTTCAAGAGGTTATTTCCTACAAACTAACTCGCCAACTTATAGGGCTTTACTTATAAAACAGTTTAGCTGAGCAAATGGTAAAGAATAGTTCCCTTTAATATCAAACTAGCCGACCCATGCATCTTCGTCTGCGTATGACAAATATTGACATTCATATTTATACGATACTAACGTCACTCAATTGTTTTGCCTTCCCGGAACCTCTCCACTAACACTTAAACTTTATGGTATGGTATTAAAGTTCAAATAAAAAAAATAAAAAAAATTGCCTGAAAAAGTTTAAAAACAACACATTTCTATACTCGCATACAATTGAATCGTAATAATACTTAAAAGTCAATTTGAACTTTACATATGTATGAGCTTATGTAAAGTTCAAATTGACTTTTAAGTATTATTACGAATCGATTGTATGGAAGTATAGAAATGTGTTGTTTTTAAACTTTTTCAGGTGATTTTCTAAATTTTTCTCTCCGTAAGAACCATCCTTGTACTTCAAGGAATATTCTAAAAAAATAATTAGCGAAATTGGTTCAGCTGCTCTCGAGATTTGAGCTTAGCAACACATTCAGTGATTCATTTTTATATTATAGAAGATAACGTCTAAGAAGGCATCCGGTCGTAAAAACATGGCCAAATCCTTTTTGTAAAATGCTTCAAAAAGTGTGTTGCAGAAAGGATTTTGACCCCACATTAAGGTGGGATAAGGGCAGGTAAAAAGAAAAGTGACACAAGGAAAATAGTGACAGACTATTAACTATTTGCTCAGCTAAACTGTTTTTATAAGGCCCATGAATTTTTAATTTACAAAATGTTTAGCAATTTTTTTGAGTAATGGATTTATTAAACACTGTCGTTGGCAAAATCATCAATCTTTGATGGAGGCTCTATTTTTTAAATAAAGAAGCAAAGCCCATAAACTTCACCTCTATAATACTCTTTCTTTCTGCCTGCTCTGGGAGGTTATCACCACGTCTTAAGCCCTGTACACACCAACCGAATGAACAATCGCAAATTACTGCTGTTGCATTCACACAACGGCAAAAGTTTGTCTGTATGAATGTAACAGGCATAGATTCGCGAACGTTCGTTCAGTTAGTGTGTGCACGCCATTGTAGCAATATTATTATAATTTTAGTTTTTTGTATGGGAAACAGTAAAGTAAGATTATAATAATAAATAAATAAATATATAAATAAATCACACCTATTATAATTTTAGTTTTTTGTATGGGAAACAGTAAAGTAAGATTATAATAATAAATTAATAAATAACACCCAACAGTCACACACATAGTTCTGACCCCACACTAAGATCGAGTCTTGTGTCGTGGGTAACAGGAACTATGAAAGACACACGGTCTCACAACACCCAGACCCGAAACACATATCTGTAGGCCACACAAGCATTTGTCTGTGTGAATCGAACCTGAGGCCTCACTTCCCAGCCAGCTACTAGCCCACTGCACCACAGAAGATATATGTCAATACTTCTATAATGTGGGCGTAATATACTTTCAATGTTGCAGAAATGATTTGGATTAGTTTTTACGACTGGCTGCTAGTAGAATGTGTCTGGGAAATGTAGGTTTTCGGTTCGCTAGTGCGCCTCTGCCTACGCCTTCAGGGATACAGCCGTGAGCTTATGTATATTTTTGTTGCAGCAATGAGCAATCCCTATGGAAATCTACTGAAGAATATAGACATAAATGGTGAATCATACAGTTACTACGATTTAGCTGCTCTCGGACCTAAATATGGTAAGTATTTGCTTTTTTACTAATTTTTTTTTATAACAGACTGGCAAACAAGCAGATGCGTCACCTGATGGTAAGTGATAAATGGCACTCGGGGACTGCCGCGGTAAATCTATTGCATAGCATCCAAAATCAATACACTTATATACTTTCTCACAAACAAGAGTAACTTTTAAGAGTGGTAGAGCCACACTGTAGACAGTAACGTCTACAGCACGAATGGGCCGGCTCGACCGGTTGGATACCACTGTCTCACAGGAAACCGACGTAAAGTGGCAGCTTGCTGTCGCGTTTCGTTCGGTGAGTGAGATTTCCGGTGGCCCATTCCCCCCCCCCCTCTTTCCCAATCCCTATTCCCTCCCCTTCCATGTCCTCTTTTTAGGTTGGCAACGCACCCATGATTCTTATTGTGTCTTGGGTGTCTATGGGCGGTGGAGATCACTTACCATCAGGTGACCCATCTGTTCGTTTGCCAGTCTCTGCTATAAAAAAAAAAAAAAAACTTTCTCACAAACAGCTGATTACATATTCGTCCGATTTCGGAGCAGCTCGTCTCTATTCGTGCGAGCTTCGTAGAATCGTACCATGAAGTAAATACAAAGAGGAGGTGCCCTAACGCCGAAACTCTAAGCAGGCATGAGTCACCAGATTGCGGGGCGTAGAGGGGGATTACGCATGCGCAGTAACGCCGATACAACCAATGCCACCTAGAGGCAAGTTGCTGAACTAAATAGACAAGCGTGATATTTCAAAAAAGTCATTAAAAGTTCTGCTATTCACCGCTGTGCCGGTCGGAGTGGGGGGTGTTAGGTTATTTTCGTTACGGAATTTCTGGATTCGGTCTCCACGCTCAATGCCCGCGATAGAAGCTATGCAATAGCTTAATAACACCAACAGTCACATACATAGACCTGACCCCACTCTAAGATCGAGTCTTGTGTCGGGTATTAGGAATATAGAGAGACTTTCGGTCTCAACACCCAAACCCGAAACAAATATCTGTAGGCTATACAAACATTTGTCTCGGTGCCGGGATCGAACCCGCGGCCTCTCGTTTCACTGCCGGGTACTCGCCCGCTGCGCCACAGAGGCTGTCGATTAAATCAAATCAAATCGTTTATTAAATCCATAAAATGTCACACATTGTTTAGATTCCGTCAAAAAGGTTTACTCTACCGCCAGTTCGGAAAGCTGGTTCGCCAGAGAAGAATGGGCAAGAAACTCTGACGTTGCTCTTTTTGAGAATAATAACCAGTTTACAGTCAGATATTAATATACAACTAAAATAAGAAAATAAAAAAAAAAACAATAATTTACATTAAATTATAGCAACCAATCTACAACAAGGTAACCTCCATGTAAAATAAAAACAATAAAACGTACAATTTCGATTGCTGAGCGACTCCCACACACACGGCGAATAATCGCCAAACTAAACGGATGGATACAATTAATGAATGTAATAAAGTCGGAGCAGACCAGTCCACACGAGCAGCATCCGTTCACGGGTATGATGCATGTGCCAGCCATCGGCCTCCTCAATCATGTTGCAGGGCAGTGACCGACCGGGCACACGAAGCCGCCACGAGCACAGACTTTTAAGCGAGCATGACTACCCAGACCAATTATAATAGTAAAAAAAAAAACAATTTCGTTCATTCTATAGATCTCAGACTAAGCTCGATAAACTTATACCTGGCATTTAAGTTTGACTACAGTACTTTGCAGCTGATTGCAGTATAACACTTGGTCAATTTTGACAGTTGAAAATAAAAATAAAATAAAAACTTTTTGAAGTTAAGTTTTATCAAAGTTGTATTTGTTTGACTGCCTCGGTGGCGTGGTGGTATTTCGGTACGACTACGGTTCTGAGGTCTCGGGTTCGATTCCCGGGTCGGGCAAAGTGATATTGGATTTTTCCATATCAGCCCGGAGTCTGGAATTTGTGCCCGATATGGCGATAGACTCGCCCCCTATCACATCTGGGACTAAACTAAGCTCGGCGAAATGTGGGTGTTCTAGTTCGCTAGTGCGCCTCTGCCTACCCCTTCGGGGATACAGGCGTGAGCTTATGTTATATTATGTTATGTTGTATTTGTAGCTTTTCATAATCATAAGTTAACCAATCAACTTCAAAATTCATCTGACTGTATATGGGACCATCCTTGGAGTAAGCTCTATCAAACAAAAATAATCTTCAAAATCACATTTGGCGGAGATATCGCGTAATATACATAAATACAGACAAGTTGAGCACCTTCTCCTTTTAATTTTTATTGAAGTCGGTCCAAGACTAAATACCGCCAAATTGTATTGAACAGTAGACGGGACAACAGCCCAAAACTTGTGATCCAAAAGTTATGACCTCGTGGTCATAAGTCGCTCAGTTTATTTGAAATATACGCGCGCCAGGTCGGCCGGCGTAATAATATTGAGAGAATAAACTTGTCTTACGTGATTCTTAATCATTCACAGAACATTCTAGGGTGTAAATTATAATCGCCCTCGCATTGTAATAAGTGGTTGATGGCGGTACTGAAGTTTGAGATCATTTTTTTTGTATGGAAACTTGCTTGATTGCCTCTCTATAGTTAGTAATCAAAGAATTTAGATAGTCACGGGCGGCTCGGCCTCCGGTGGCCCATACGCTTATGGAACATATATATGTGCCGCCTCTGACGGGTTAAACGCCTGACTTTATTAATCTAAGTTAGTAATATTAAATCTCTTTGATAAATAACATAACATAAGCTCACGCCTGTATCCCCGAATAGGTAGGCAGAGGCGCACTAGCGAACTAGAACACCCACATTTCGCAGAGCTTAGTTCCGTCCCAGATGTGATAGGGGGCGAGCCTATCGCCATATCGGGCACAAATTCCAGACTCCGGGCTGATATGGAAAAATCCAATACCACTTTGCCCGACCCGGGGATCGAACCCGAGACCTCAGAACCGTAGTCGTACCGAAATACCACCACGCCACCAAGGCAGTTCTTTGATAAATAACGATGAATAAAGACTCTCCATTTGTGAAATAGGTTAAAAATAACTAAATGCCGCCGAATTGTCAATATTATTGAAAACGATAATCTGATGACCTTGTTAATCAAGATTTAGGTGTTTACATTTTTTTATCGATTTTCGGTGCAGTAAGAATTGGCGTTTCAGGGTCAACGCACACTAGCGTCATTGGGCCTTATAAAAACCAGTTTATGAGCAATTCATCGATATATTATTTACCTAGATGCACAGTTGACGCTCGGAAAATGGGACAGCAAAGAAGTGCTTAAGCACTCGTTTTGCCTGCAGTCGGACGTCGATAGAATTCCAAATTTCAAAATTCAAATTGAAGAACGCTTGCTCATTTTGTTTAAAATCCTACTTTATAACACGTGCTTAGGGTTATATTTGTGTTGATTTAATTACAACTTGTGATCGTTTTCTTTGTTTTATTTCTGAGACCACTTTTTCGGAGGATATTATATAAAAATATATATAAAAATAGTTATATTTCAATGAATAGCATTCGCGTAAACTTAAGAAACTTAAGCAGCGATAGCTCAGTTGGGAATGGTATGGACTGCCGAGACAAGTGTCGGAGGTTCGAGACCAACCCCAAAATGGAGCATACACCTCTGACTTTTCTATGTTAAGTGTATTTTCATCGTGAAATATCGCTTGCTATAACGGTGAAGGAAAACATCGTGAGGAAACCTGCATACCCGAGAATTTCTTCACAGGAATTTCGAAGGTATGTGAAGTCTGCCAACCCGCATTAGTCCAGCGTGGTAGACTAAGGCCTAACCCCTCTCATTAGTAGAGGAGGCCCGTGCCCAGCAGTGGGACAGTAATATTACAGGGCTAATATTATTATTATTATTATAAACTTAAGAAATCAGTTTTTAGACTTTTTATTATGTAACTATGACATATCCCCTTTGCATTGAGTAAACAATATGATTTATGTAAATATATAATTATGTTAATTGTTCTTATCGCAGAGATAAGACCAAGATGTATGTTTGCAATTTTTTATAGCGACATTGCATAAAAAAATATTTGCTGGTGGCAGGATATTTGTAGATAGTCACGGCGACTCGGCCTCCGGTGGCCCATACGCTTATGTAACATATATATGACGCCTCCTGCACTAAAACATTTCAAAAAACATATTTCTATAATAAAAACCTAGTTTTGTGTAGGTGTTTTTAATGTTTTGTTTCGAAAAAACTAGTGCACAAGAGTGTACTAGTGTAGGCTCTATGGAGACGTTTTCGGGTGTGCAGGTTTCCTCACGATGTTTTCCTTCACCGTTATAGCCAGTTTTCTTTCTCTCTACCTGCCCTTATCCCACCTTAATGTGGGGTCGGCGCAACACACTTCAAGCATTTTGCGGAGAGGATTTGGCTTAGTTTCTACGACCGCCTCCCTGACCTCAACCCCCTATGAGGGATCCAGTTCCGGGCAAATTAAATTTGGAAAATTTGCTTTGCTCGACCTGGGAATCGAACCCAGGATCTCCCGGTCTACAGCCCATACTGCCACTAGACCAAAGAGGATTTTTGAATATTATTTATTATTAATTATTTATAGTTTCTTTTATTATTATTTATTTCATCAGACCGTCTGCCGTACAGCATCAGGGTGCTGCTGGAGTCGTGCGTGAGGAACTGCGACGAGTTCCAAGTGCTCTCCAAGGACGTGCAGAATGTCCTCGACTGGGAACAGAACCAGGCCGTCGATGGCGGAGTGGAGATCGCTTTCAAACCAGCCCGGGTGATATTACAGGTACTATACAGGGAGGTCCTGTGTTCGATTCCCTGTATGTATTTCTAACTGGCCTTATCCCACCTCAATATGTCGTGCGACATACTTTTTAGTTTGAGAAATGATTTGGCTTGATTTTTACAGGTTGCCTACCTGACGCCAACCATAATCGGGGGATCCAGTTCCGGACACTTCTTGTTAAAAAAAACAACCCGCACAATTTGGAATCGAATCCAAGACCTCCCGGTCTACAGCCTATATACGCTGCCAAATACCACTAGATCAAGGCGACCTACTGGTCTATTTAATGAATAACTCTAAATATTTGAATTTCACTACCTCAGTGGCGTTTCTACTATCGTCTATCGTCCTGAGGTCTCGGGTTCTATCCTCGGGTCGGGCAATGTGATATTGGATTTTTCAGCACAGCCCGGAGTCTGGAATTTGTGGCCGATATGGCGATAGGAAAAAAATCTGGAAAAGAAAATCTGGAAATATTTGGGGGGGGGGCCTATGTCCAGCAGTGGACGTCCTATGGCTGCTGCTGATGATGATGATGATGATGGCGATAGGCTCGTCTATCACATCTGGGACGGAACTAAGCGCGGCGAAATGTGGGTGTTCTAGTTCGCTAGTCCGCCTCTGCCTACCTTCGGGGATACAGGCGTGAGCTTATGTTCATTCCAATTTGTTTCAGGATCTGACTGGAGTGCCAGCAGTGGTAGACTTTGCGGCCATGAGGGACGCAGTCAAAGATCTGGGGGGAGACCCTGACAAAATCAACCCCATATGTCCAGCCGACCTGGTCATTGATCATTCTGTACAAGTAGACTTCGCTAGGACGTAAGTTTTATATTACTTTGAATAATCACAAGTTTAAAAACATAACATACATACGTAATATCACGCCTGTATCCCATAGGGGTAGGCAGAGACTACGGATTTCCACTTCGCCTGATTCTGACACACTACTTTCGCTTCATCTACTTTCATCAATCTCTACATACATTCAAAAACTTAACAGACCGACTTGAAATCCGATCGTGAACAAATTTATATTGGACCTTGAAACAAGCTCTATCGAACACAAAAATAATTTTGAAAATCGGTACACATTTGGCGGAGATATCGCGTAACATGCATTAAAAAAAAAAAATAGAGGAATTGGGGAGTGAGGACCTTCTCCTTTTTGGAACGTGATTCTGTCAAAGTTAAGGTTCTTAAAAAAAATAGCTCCACCGCCCTGCAGTGATCTTGCCAATGTTAATAGCATGTTTTTCAATCGATCAAGTTCTCGGCAATTCTTTCCAATGTTTTGCCCCTCAGAAGACCTTTCCTTAGCGAATCTACCGAACGAAACCACCAAGAAAACCAAAAGCCATCAAAGATAACTGATTAAAAAGTTTCCACATTATACTGTTCATCTTTGCTGAATTTTGGTGCATAAAACCACATCACTTTAGAACAACAAATACAACTTTAGACAATAATATGAAATAATAAGCGACGCACATCCTAGGATCCACATTATACTGTCCATCTTCGCTGAATTTTGGTGCATAAACACATCATTTTAGAACAACAAACACAACAGAAAATAATATGAAATTTTTATTTATTTATTTTATTTTTACGCTTACAACTACTATTACAGGATTTCTTATCCTAATGCAGTAGTGTATTCAGTTACTTAGTACATACCTAGTTCAGTTTTTAACAAATATATGTACTCGCTACTTTTGTGAATTCACACAGAGAAATAATTTTAACTAGCGACGCCAACCCTGTGAGACTTCCCGTCAAAAATCTATGTTATTTCTGCCGATGTTCTCAGTTCGTCTCTATTTTTAACTAGTGTCGAATTGAGATGTGGGAAGACAAAAAGAACTTGCAAAATATTTTTTGACCGCCTTCACAAATGGAGAAGGTCCTCAATTCGTAGGTATATTTTTTTTATGTATGTTACTCGATATTTCCGCCAAATATGGACCGTGGACAAGATACTTTTTGTGTTCGATAGAGCTGATTGTAAAGGTGGTCCCATATAAATAACACAGGAAAAACTGCATCGAAATTGGTTGAAAAATGCGGCAGTAATTCGTATTTTAAATGCAATGCAAGAGTGGACGCGTAGTGGGGATATCTTGCTATCCTTTTCTAACGCTCGCACCGTTATGGCCGTGACGTCAGTGTACTGAAGCTTCTCTTGACTGTTATTTGACATTGAAATTAAACTATTTTTACGGATTCTATCACGATTTGGTTTGAATGTTTTAATTTTTATGCCCGACGTTTCGAAAAGCTTTGCAGCCTTCGTGGTGGAAACGTCGGGCATAAAAATTAAAAATTAAAACCAAATCGTGATAGAATCCGTAAAAATAGTTTAATTTCAATGAATAACATTCACGTAAACCTAAGAAGTCATTATGTTATTTGACAGTTACAATCCGTTGCATCAGATTTCAAAATATATTACATAAGCTCACGCCTGTATCCCCGAAGGGGTAGGCAGAGGCGCACTAGCGAACTAGTACACCCACATTTCGCCGAGCTTAGGTCCGTCCCAGATGTGATAGGGGGCGAGCCTATCGCCATATCGGGCACAAATTCCAGACTCTGGGCTGATATAGAAAAATCCAATATCACTTTGCCCTCGTCGGGGATCGAACCCGAGACCTCAGAACCGTAGTCGTACCGAAATACCACCATGCCACCGAGGCAGTCATACAAGAAAAACTGCATTGAAATTGGTTGGAAAAAGAGGCAGTAATTCGTATTTTAAATGCAATGCAAGAGTGGACGCGTAGTGGGGATATCTCGCTATCCTTTTCTAACGCTCGCACCGTTATGGCCGTGACGTCAGTGTACTGAAGTCTCTCTTGACTGTTATTTGACAGTTGCAATCCCGTTGCATTAGATTTCAAAGTATATTAATATAATATTTTCAGTCCTGATGCACTCAACAAGAATCAAGAGTTGGAATTTGAGCGGAACAAGGAAAGGTTTCAGTTTCTGAAAGTAAGTAATTAATAACATATACAGGGTGTTGCAGGTAGTCGCCTCCTTGGTCTGGTGGTTGTGAACCGAGAGGTCCTGGGTTCGATTCCCAGGTCGGGCAAAGCAAATTTTCTAATTTAATTTGCCTGGGACTGGATCCCTCATAGGGTGTTGACGTCAGGCAGGCGGCCGGTCGTAAAAACTAAGCCAAATCCTATGTGCAACATGCTTGATAGTGTGTTGCGCCGACCCCACATCAAGGTGGGATAAGGGCAGGTAGAAAGAAAGACAGGGTGTTACAAAAAGTTGCTACCAATCATGACTACACAATGGCCTAGCTAGGAGGATAGTCATAACGTTTCAAATTTCTCAATGGTCATAGTTTTTTAATTACATACATACATAAGCTCACGCCTGTATCCCCGAAGGGGTAGGCATATGCGCACTAGCGAACTAGAACACCCACATTTCGCCGAGCTTAGTTCCGTCCCAGATGTGATAGGGGGCGAGCCTATCGCCATATCGGGCACAAATTCCAGACTCCGGGCTGATTTTGAATTAAACTTGAATTTGTGACGAATTTTTGTTCTGGCTCCATTGGGTCAGCTGCAGTACATTTGCAAACCATCTATGGGGTTATTAATTATTTTTAGCATACACAAAACAGTTCCTATGTTAATTGTGACGATTTACAGATCGTAATCTCATTTTAAAATCCCCATGCTTAATAATTGAATTAGAAAATCATTTTTTTTTAACTTTACCATTGTGGTTCAAATCGTTCTCCCTGTATGTGAAATTGTTATTGGTACCAACTTTATGAAACACGGTATAAACTCACGTTAGTATCACCGAAGAGGCAGGCAGAGGCGAACTAGAGAACTAGATTATCCACATTTCGTCAAATTAATTTCCGTTCCAGATGTGATACCTATCACCATACTGGGCCCAAACAGACTCTGAACTGATACTTCTTCTTTCTACCTGCCCTTATCCCACCTTAATGTGGGGTCGGCGTAACATACTTTTTCAAGCATGTTGCAGAAAGGATTTGGATTTGTTTTTTACGACCGGCTGCCTGCCTGACGTCAACCCCCACTGAGGGATCGGACTCTGGACTGATACTATAGTAGAAAAACGTAATACCACGCTTCTGTCGCCAGGGATCGAACCCGAGACCTTAGGACGATAGTCAGAACACAACTACATAACCGAAGCAGTAATACAAAGTTAATACTTTTTACTTTTTGAAAAGTAGCGATAGCTCTGTTAACGGTACGGACTGCCGAGACGAGTGTCAGAGGTTCGAGACCAACCCCAAAATGGAGCATACACATCTGACTTTTCTATGTTAAGTGTGTTTTCATTGTGAATTATCGCTTGCTATAACGGTGGAGGAAAACATCGTGAGGAAACCTGCATACCCGAGAAATACGTCACATGAATTTCGAAGGTATGTGAAGTCTACCATCCCGCATTACAGCGTGGTAGAGTAAGGCCTAACCCCTCTTATTAGTAGAGGAGGCCCAATATCAGAAGTGGGATAGTCATATTACGCGGCTAATTTTATATTACTTTCATTGCAGTGGGGTGCTCAGGCGTTCAACAATATGTTAATAGTGCCTCCCGGATCAGGGATCGTTCATCAGGTAAGATAAAACTGAACTTTTATTATTGCTTTAGAGCATAGCAGCATTAGTGCCACTATATTGTGTTGTATTGTTGTATTGTGGCGTACTTTATTTGCCCATTGTTATCAGTCTAAGTAGTCATGCTCACTTAAGGTCTATGCTTGTGGCGGCGTCGTGTGCCGGGTCGATCACTTCTCTGCAACATGGTTGAGGAGGTCGATGGCTGGCACATGCGTCATACTCGTGAACATGACATAACATAACATAAGCTCACGCCTGTATCCCCGAAGGGGTAGGCAGAGGCGCACTAGCGAACTAGAACACCCACATTTCGCCGAGATTAGTTCCGTCCCAGATGTGATAGGGGGCGAGCCTATCGCCATATCGGGCACAGTTTCCAGACTCCGGGCTGATATGGAAAAATCCAATATCACTTTGCCCGACCCGGGGATCGAACCCGAGGCCTTAGAACCGTAGTTGTACCGAAATACCACCACGCCACCGAGGCAGGCGCTCGTGAACGGGTGTTGATTGTGTGGTCTACCTGGACTGTTTTGTTTGCTTGTGTCAATTCAACTTGCCGTGGCTACGGGGGTCGCTCAGTGTATCTTATATGGTACTTTGTCCTATATTATTAGATATCTATTGTTATCATGGTTTAGCTGCTTTAATTTAAGGTCTTTCTGTATCTGGTGCTGTACTGTATTAGTCACTGACTGTAAATTGGTGTTAAAAAGAGCAACGTCAGAGTTTCTTGCCCGTTCTTCTCTGGCGAAACAGCCTTCCGAACAGGCGGTAGAGTTAAAATTTGACGGAAACTAAATAATGTTTGAACATTTTATAGACTCAATAAATGATTTGATATAACCAGTGTTAGATTCTAAATGATATTGGGTGAATAATTGTTAGGATAGATTATATCCATTGAATCTGTCGGTGCTTTGGAAAATCCCACTGGTCTGAGAAGCAGCACCAAGAAACTCAGCTTTAGGTCTTTTGCATTTTTTGAACAAAATAAGATTCTATTTTCTTTCTATCTGCCCTTATCTCACTTTAATGTGGGGTCGGCGTAACACACTTTCGAGCATGTTGCAGAAAGGATTTCGCTGTTTTTGCCTGTCTGACTTCAACCAACTTTGAGGAATCCAGTCCGGGGCAAATTAGAAAATTCGCTTTACCCGACCTGGGAATCGAACCCACTATCACCCGGTCCACAGCCGATATATGCTGCTCAACAAAATAAGAAAAATAACAATTTGATCAAAATGACATTTTGATCGGGCGAAATAAATTTTCTAATTTAATTTGCCCGGGACTGGATCCCTCATAGGAGGTTGACGTCAGGCAGGCGGCCGGTCGTAAAAACTAAGCCAAATCCTCTTTGCAACATGCTTGATAAAGTGTGTTGCGCCGACCCCACATTAAAGTGGGATAAGGGCAGGTAGAAAGAAGATCAAAATGACATTTGCATAAAAAATTACAATATGTCCGATGATAATGATCAATAAAATAATGAGATTGTTAATGCCTTATGGCTCTTGTCTCATTTAGGTGCTTTAAAAGTAATTACTTTAAAAGAGTACGTCGCCACTGTTCCAGGTGAACCTGGAGTACCTGGCGCGCGTGGTGTTCACGGGCTCGCTGCTGTACCCGGACTCGGTGGTGGGCACGGACAGCCACACCACCATGATCAACGGACTCGGCGTCGTCGGCTGGGGGGTGGGAGGTAGGTCCGGCACGAGTACGCGTCAAATCTAAAACTTGTTATACTATCGACCGACTTCCAAAAAGAAGGAAGTCCTCAATTCGTCTATTTTTTTATGTATGTTACGCGATATCTCCGCCAAATGTGGACCGATTTTCAAAATTCCTTTTGTGTTCGATAGAACTTATTTCAAGGGTGGTCCCATATAAAATCGGTCTGTTAAGTTTTTAAACTTAACTGTCTTAGTCTGTTTGTTCCGGCTAATCTCTTTTATTGGCAGCTAGCTGATGTAATAAGGAGTAACTTAGGCTACGTTTATTTTGGACATAATAGAAAATACTAAAAAAATAACTGTGAGGCGGAACGAAGTTCGCCGGGTCAGCTAGTTATTTATAAGTGAAAATTCCTCACCCAGGTATCGAAGCGGAGGCGGTGATGCTCGGCCAGGCTATAAGCATGCTGTTACCTAAAGTGGTGGGATACAAGCTGGTGGGGGAGTTGGACCCCCTGGTCACATCCACTGACCTGGTGTTGACCATTACTAAGGTAAGGATTTATTATATTGAGGTGGCTGTCAAAATTTTGATTTATTATGGCAGCCCATGTCATTTTATGGAATTTGTGCCCGATATGGCGATAGGCTCGCCCCCTATCACATCTGGGACGGAACTAAGCTCGGCGAAATATGGGTGTTCTAGTTCGCTAGTGGCCTCTGCCTACCCCTTCGGGGATACAGGCGTGAGCTTATGTATGTATGTATGTATGTATTATGTCAGCCTCCGTGGCTTGTCGGGCGAGTAGCCGGCTGTGAAGCGAGAGGCCTCGGGTTCGATTCCCGCATTGAGACAAATGTTTGTTGGTGGAGATATCAGGTAAAATACATTACAATACAGACGAGAACCCTTTCCTTTTTGGAAATCGGTCGCAAAGTCTAATTGCTTCTTTATATTGCTTCTTTCAGCACATCTGCTGGTTTTTTTTAAGTCGGTCTATCGACCGTAAATAGCTATGATTCATGTCTAAGTTGTGGTTGAATTCAGATATAGTTTGTTCAGAGCGATGTCCCAGGACCGACCGACAAAGACCGATAAAGAATACTGAAAATATGTCGTTTTCCAGCACCTCCGCTCGTTGGGCGTGGTCGGTAAATTCGTGGAGTTCTTCGGCCCCGGCGTGTCCGCCCTCAGCATAGCGGACAGAGCCACGGTCGCGAACATGTGTCCGGAGTTCGGAGCCACGTTGGCGCACTTCCCGGTCGACGAACGATCGCTTCAGTACCTCTACCAGACAAGTAAGATTTACCGCCGAATGTTCATACACTTAAGGTCGCCTTATGTTGTTTAAGGCCGCCTTATCTGTCAAAATTGTATAGCGAAAATCAATATAAGAAGTCGTTAAATTTGAGCAGCGTTTGACCATTCGGGCGTTTATCTATGTGATTACTATCACACTGCCTCGGTGGCGTGGTTGTATTTCGGTACGACTGCCGGTCTCGGGTTCGATTCCCGGGTCGGGCAAAGTGATATTGGATTTTTCCATATCAACTCGGAATCTGGATTTTGTGCACGATATGGCGATAGGTTCGCCCCCTATCACATCTGGGACGGAACTAAGCTCGGCGAAATGTGAGTTCTAGTTCGTTAGTGCACCTCTGCCTACCCCTTCGGGGATAGCTTATGTTATGTTATGTATGTACTATCCCACTTCTGATATTGGGCCTCCTCTACTACCGAGAGGAGTTAGACCTTAGTCTACCACGCAGATTTCACTTTGAAATACTTGTGGAGAAATTCTCAGGAAGCAAGTTCCTCAAGATGTTTTCCAAATGATATCTTAGGTAAAAACTACATCCGAGTTGATTGAAAAATTAGGTAGTAATTTATGCAGGCCGCTTCCAACAGGTCGATCTGGAAATCTTTGGGGGAGGCCTATATCCAGCAGTGGACGTCCTACGGCTGATAATAATGATGATGATGATGATGAATGTATAATATTCGAGAATATTACTATCCCACTTCTGATATCGGGCCTCCTCTACTAATGAATGCTGTTAGGCATTAGTCTATCACGGTGCAATGTTACGGTACACTTCACATACCTTCGAATTTTTTGTGGAGAAATACTCTGTATCTCATTCTCTCTCTCGTTCCATCTCTCTCTTTACCGCTCTTCCCCTCTCTCTCCCGCCTTCCCCCTCTCCTTATCGCTCTCTCTCCTCTCGCTTTTCTCACTTTTTCCTTCTCCCACTCTCTCTCTCCCTCTCTTTATTAACAAAAATCGCTATGCTGGACCTGGGAGTCGAACCCAGGATCTCGCGGTCCACTGCCCATGCTGCCACTATACCGTTAGGCGACTAACTAAAGTGATAGCTTAGAATCTATTTTAATATTCCAGATCGTCCTCAATCTAAGATAGATGTGATAGAAGCATATCTTCGAGCCACGAAACAATTTAGGGACTACAGTAACGCAGAACAGGACCCTGTGTTCTCAGAGGTAAGAAACTTAATGGATTGACTACAAAACGTATCTGATCGTTACCAAATATATGGAACCATCCTTGAAATAAGTTCTATCGAACACAAAAAGAATTTTGAAAATCGGTCCACATTTGGCGGAGATGTCGCGTAACATACATAAAAATGTAGACAAATTGAGGACGTTCTCCTTTTTGGAAAAAAGGAGGTGGTAATTTTTTTATGTATGTTGCGATATCTCCGCCAAATGTGGACCGATTTTCAAAATATTTTTTTTATTAGATAAAGCTTATTCCAAGGGTGGTCCCATATAAATTTGGTCTCAATAGGATTGAAGTAGGTCGCTTAAGTTTTTAAATTGGTCGAAAATAATACCGACTGCCTTGGTAGCGTAGTTGTATTTCGGTACGACTACCGTCCTGAGGTCTCGGGTTCGATCCCCGGGTCGGGCAAAGTGATATAGGATTTTTCCATATCAGCCCGGAGCCTGGAATTTGTGCCCGATATGGCGATAGGCTCGCATCACATCTGGGACGGAACAAAGTTCGGCGAAATGTGGGTGTTCTAGTTCGCTAGTGCGCCTCTGCCTACCCCTTCGGGGATACAGGCGTGAGCTTATGTGATTTATGTGTGAAAATAACATCCGCAGATTGTGGAGTTGGATCTGTCTACAGTGGTGACGTCGGTGAGTGGACCGAAGCGTCCACAGGACAGAGTCTCTGTTGCCGTCATGAAGAAAGACTTCCAGGAGTGTCTCACTAATAAGGTAAGATTTTATTAAACACATAAACGTTTTGTTTGTTAGATAATATAAACTAAATAAGAAAAAGATCTAATTGTGAAATATAAAAAAAAATATGCTATAGTCCGATTGCTAATTAAATTACATGAAACATTCGAAATGTCAGTTTCCTCCGTTTAATTAGCAGTCCCACTATAGAGCCTAAATGACGTTTGCATTTTCACATGTACTAAAAAAAAAATATTTTTTTTAAATAATCGAACGTATTTGACATCCTTTTCCGATTAACTGAGGTCAATTAAATATCTTAATTTTGATATTAATGATGGCGCTGTCCACTCACCATAGTCATCACACACCCAGTGACAGAATTGCAAACATGTCGACTGAGCCAGTGACAACTACAATAAATAGACAAGATGATGGTGATGATGATGACACGATGATACTGTCCACTCACCATAGTCATCACACACCCAGTGACAGAATTGCAAACATGTCGACTGAGCCAGTGACAACTACAATAAATAGACAAGACGATGATGATGATGATAATGATGATGATGACACGCTGATACTGTCCACTCACCATAGTCATCACACACCCAGTGACAGAATTGCAAACATGTCGACTGAACCAGTGACAACTACAATAGATAGACAAGATGATGTTGATGATGATGACACGTTGATACTGTCCACTCACCATAGTCATCACACACCCAGTGACAGAATTGCAGACATGTCGACTGAGCCAGTGACAACTACAATAAATAGACAAGACGATGATGATGATGATAATGATGATGATGACACGATGATGCTGTCCACTCACCATAGTCATCACACACCCAGTGACAGAATTGCAAACATGTCGACTGAGCCAGTGACAACTACAATAGATAGACAAGATGATGTTGATGTTGATGATGACACGATGATGCTGTCCACTCACCATAGTCATCACACACCCAGTGACAGAATTGCAGACATGTCGACTGAGCCAGTGACAACTACAATAGATAGACAGGATGATGTTGATGTTGATGATGACACGATGATGCTGTCCACTCACCATAGTCATCACACACCCAGTGACAGAATTGCAGACATGTCGACTGAGCCAGTGACAACTACAATAGATAGACAGGATGATGTTGATGTTGATGATGACACGATGATGCTGTCCACTCACCATAGTCATCACACACCCAGTGACAGAATTACAAACATGTCAACTGTGCCAGTGACAACTACAATAGATAGACAAGATGATGTTGATGTTGATGACGACACGATGATACTGTCCACTCACCATAGTCATCACACACCCAGTGACAGAATTATAAACATGTCAACTGAGCCAGTGACAACTACAATAGATAGACAAGACGATGATGTTGATGATGACACGATGATACTGTCCACTCACCATAGTCATCACACACCCAGTGACAGAATTACAGACATGTCGACTGAGCCAGTGACAACTACAATAGATAGACAAGATGATGATGTTGATGATGACACGATGATACTGCCCACTCACCATAGTCATCACACACCCAGTGACAGAATTACAAACATGTCAACTGAGCCAGTGACAACTACAATAGATAGACAAGATGATGTTGATGTTGATGATGACACGATGATACTGTCCACTCACCATAGTCATCACACACCCAGTGACAGAATTACAAACATGTCAACTGAGCCAGTGACAACTACAATAGATAGACAAGACGACGATGTTGATGATGACACGATGATACTGCCCACTCACCATAGTCATCACACACCCAGTGACAGAATTACAAACATGTCAACTGAGCCAGTGACAACTACAATAGATAGACAAGATGATGATGTTGATGATGACACGATGATACTGTCTACTCATCATAGTCATCACACACCCAGTGACAGAATTACAAACATGTCAACTGAGCCAGTGACAACTACAATAGATAGACAAGACGACGATGTTGATGATGACACGATGATACTGCCCACTCACCATAGTCATCACACACCCAGTGACAGAATTACAAACATGTCAACTGAGCCAGTGACAACTACAATAGATAGACAAGATGATGTTGATGTTGATGATGACACGATGATACTGTCCACTCACCATAGTCATCACACACCCAGTGACAGAATTACAAACATGTCAACTGAGCCAGTGACAACTACAATAGATAGACAAGATGATGTTGATGTTGATGATGACACGATGATACTGTCCACTCACCATAGTCATCACACACCCAGTGACAGAATTACAAACATGTCAACTGAGCCAGTGACAACTACAATAGATAGACAAGACGACGATGTTGATGATGACACGATGATACTGCCCACTCACCATAGTCATCACACACCCAGTGACAGAATTACAAACATGTCAACTGAGCCAGTGACAACTACAATAGATAGACAAGATGATGTTGATGTTGATGATGACACGATGATACTGTCTACTCATCATAGTCATCACACACCCAGTGACAGAATTACAAACATGTCAACTGAGCCAGTGACAACTACAATAGATAGACAAGACGACGATGTTGATGATGACACGATGATACTGCCCACTCACCATAGTCATCACACACCCAGTGACAGAATTACAAACATGTCAACTGAGCCAGTGACAACTACAATAGATAGACAAGATGATGTTGATGTTGATGATGACACGATGATACTGTCCACTCACCATAGTCATCACACACCCAGTGACAGAATTACAAACATGTCGACTGAGCCAGTGATAACTACAATAGATAGACAAGATGATGTTGATGTTGATGATGACACGATGATACTGTCCACTCACTATAGTCATCACACACCCAGTGACAGAATTACAAACATGTCGACTGAGCCAGTGATAACTACAATAGATAGACAAGATGATGTTGATGTTGATGATGACACGATGATATTATCCACTCACCATAGTCATCACACACCCAGTGACAGAATTACAAACATGTCGACTGAGCCAGTGATAACTACAATAGATAGACAAGATGACGATGACACGATGATACTGTCCACTCACCATAGTCATCACACACCCAGTGACAGAATTACAAACATGTCAACTGAGCCAGTGACAACTACAATAGATAGACAAGATGATGATGTTGATGATGACACGATGATACTGTCTACTCATCATAGTCATCACACACCCAGTGACAGAATTACAAACATGTCAACTGAGCCAGTGACAACTACAATAGATAGACAAGACGACGATGTTGATGATGACACGATGATACTGCCCACTCACCATAGTCATCACACACCCAGTGACAGAATTACAAACATGTCAACTGAGCCAGTGACAACTACAATAGATAGACAAGATGATGTTGATGTTGATGATGACACGATGATACTGTCCACTCACCATAGTCATCACACACCCAGTGACAGAATTACAAACATGTCGACTGAGCCAGTGATAACTACAATAGATAGACAAGATGATGTTGATGTTGATGATGACACGATGATACTGTCCACTCACTATAGTCATCACACACCCAGTGACAGAATTACAAACATGTCGACTGAGCCAGTGATAACTACAATAGATAGACAAGATGATGTTGATGTTGATGATGACACGATGATACTGCCCACTCACCATAGTCATCACACACCCAGTGACAGAATTACAAACATGTCAACTGAGTCAGTGACAACTACAATAGATAGACAAGATGATGATGTTGATGATGACACGATGATACTGTCTACTCATCATAGTCATCACACACCCAGTGACAGAATTACAAACATGTCAACTGAGCCAGTGACAACTACAATAGATAGACAAGACGACGATGTTGATGATGACACGATGATACTGCCCACTCACCATAGTCATCACACACCCAGTGACAGAATTACAAACATGTCAACTGAGCCAGTGACAACTACAATAGATAGACAAGATGATGTTGATGTTGATGATGACACGATGATACTGTCCACTCACCATAGTCATCACACACCCAGTGACAGAATTACAAACATGTCGACTGAGCCAGTGATAACTACAATAGATAGACAAGATGATGTTGATGTTGATGATGACACGATGATACTGTCCACTCACTATAGTCATCACACACCCAGTGACAGAATTACAAACATGTCGACTGAGCCAGTGATAACTACAATAGATAGACAAGATGATGTTGATGTTGATGATGACACGATGATATTATCCACTCACCATAGTCATCACACACCCAGTGACAGAATTACAAACATGTCGACTGAGCCAGTGATAACTACAATAGATAGACAAGATGACGATGACACGATGATACTGTCCACTCACCATAGTCATCACACACCCAGTGACAGAATTACAAACGTGTCAACTAAGCCAGTGACAACTACAATAGATAGACAAGATGACGATGACACGATGATACTGTCCACTCACCATAGTCATCACACACCCAGTGACAGAATTACAAACATGTCGACTGAGCCAGTGATAACTACAATAGATAGACAAGATGACGATGACACGATGATACTGTCCACTCACCATAGTCATCACACACCCAGTGACAGAATTACAAACGTGTCAACTAAGCCAGTGACAACTACAATAGATAGACAAGTTGATGTTGATGTTGATGATGACACGATGATACTGTCCACTCACCATAGTCATCACACACCCAGTGACAGAATTACAAACGTGTCAACTAAGCCAGTGACAACTACAATAGATAGACAAGATGATGTTGATGTTGATGATGACACGATGATACTGTCCACTCACCATAGTCATCACACACCCAGTGACAGAATTACAAACGTGTCAACTAAGCCAGTGACAACTACAATAGATAGACAAGATGACGATGACACGATGATACTGTCCACTCACCATAGTCATCACACACCCAGTGACAGAATTACAAACATGTCGACTGAGCCAGTGACAACTACAATAGATAGACAAGATGATGTTGATGTTGATGATGACACGATGATACTGTCCACTCACCATAGTCATCACACACCCAGTGACAGAATTACAAACATGTCAACTGAGCCAGTGATAACTACAATAGATAGACAAGATGATGATGACACGATGATACTGTCCACTCACCATAGTCATCACACACCCAGTGACAGAATTACAAACATGTCGACTGAGCCAGTGACAACTACAATAGATAGACAAGATGATGTTGATGTTGATGATGACACGATGATACTGTCCACTCACCATAGTCATCACACACCCAGTGACAGAATTACAAACATGTCAACTGAGCCAGTGACAACTACAATAGATAGACAAGATGATGTTGATGTTGATGATGACACGATGATACTGTCCACTCACCATAGTCATCACACACCCAGTGACAGAATTACAAACATGTCAACTGAGCCAGTGACAACTACAATAGATAGACAAGATGATGTTGATGTTGATGATGACACGATGATACTGTCCACTCACCATAGTCATCACACACCCAGTGACAGAATTACAAACATGTCAACTGAGCCAGTGACAACTACAATAGATAGACAAGATGATGTTGATGTTGATGATGACACGATGATACTGTCCACTCACTATAGTCATCACACACCCAGTGACAGAATTACAAACATGTCGACTGAGCCAGTGATAACTACAATAGATAGACAAGATGATGTTGATGTTGATGATGACACGATGATATTATCCACTCACCATAGTCATCACACACCCAGTGACAGAATTACAATCATGTCAACTGAGCCAGTGACAACTACAATAGATAGACAAGATGATGTTGATGTTGATGATGACACGATGATATTGTCCACTCACCATAGTCATCACACACCCAGTGACAGAATTACAAACATGTCGACTGAGCCAGTGACAACTACAATAGATAGACAAGTTGATGATGATACGATGATACTGTCCACTCACCATAGTCATCACACACCCAGTGACAGAATTACAAACATGTCGACTGAGCCAGTAACAACTACAATTTAATTTAATTTTAATTTAATTTAATTTTAATTTAATTTATTTAATTTAAAGTTTACATTTTTAAATATATGCTATAAAACATGATCATTGAAGAATATTAACGGAATTAACAGTAGTTAACAGTTTAGGCATCTAATTTACAATTTACCTCAAATATTCTCGTGGTCTTCACACTAGACAAGCCTGTATCGTGAAGGCCGAATACAATAATATTACCTAAGATACATAAAACAATTCAAAATGAAGCTGGTCGTAGAGTAATTTACATAGAAATAATTTTACTCAAAGTATCCAATCTACTCAAAACTTACATTAATGTGGATGAAAATATATATTATCTACGTATACATGCGAAATATACACAAATGAAAATATATGTTTAAAATAAAGTAAATATATATAAATAAAATATAAATATAAATAATAAATCTATAATACATATATAGTATTGATACTTTATAGTCTATATATTAATATCATTAAATAAGTGAAAAAGATGTAAGATAGCACGCGACGTCACATATTTACGTTTGTATATTTATTAAATCCTCTGTGGCATTATACGTAAATGTAAGTAGCCACATCTTTAATACGTGTTTGGCTCCATGCATAGGTTTTTCTTTAATGTCGCAATATTTTACTACGGAATTATACACATGTGCCCCTATGAAAGGGCTAAACCGCTGGGCAAATGAAGTTTTCACAAACGGTATAGGCAGACGGTATGTTCTGCGATATGTAATTTTAGAAAATTTAGAGGAGATCAAAACAGATTTATGAGTAGAGAGCGTTACTTTTAATATGAATAATTGTCTAACACTAAGCACACCACTGTCCTTGAAAACATCAGTAGTAGAATATCTGAATGGTTTTCTCAACATTACCTTTAGGACAGAACGTTGAGCCCTCTCAACTTGGATCATGTATGATTTAGCTGCACTACCCCAACAAGTAATACAGTAACTTAATATAGATTGGCACAAAGCGTAATATATAAGCTTTAAAACACTCATACGTGCAACATTACGCAGATGTCTCATAATACCAATAACACTACGAACTCGTGCCGAGACTACTGCGATATGTTTTTTAAACGATAGGTTTTCGTCTATATAGACTCCAAGATATTTTACAACATTTTGTTCTATTTAATGACTCACAATCACAGGGTTTCTTACAAAAGAGAGTATGGACTTTAATATCTGTTTGAAATACTGGCGCTGATGCCGCAGTTTTATGGAAGCAAATATAGACAGTTTTTTTTGTGTTCAGCGTCAGAAGACTCTTTTGAAGCCACTCCGAAACGAGAGACATGCCCTTCTCTACAATAAATAGACAATACGTTGATGATGATGATGGTGATGACACGATGATACTGTCCACTCACCATAGTCATCACACACCCAGTGACAGAATTACAAACATGTCAATTGAGCCAGTGACAACTACAATAGATAGACAAGATGATGTTGATGTTGATGATGACACGATGATACTGTCCACTCACCATAGTCATCACACACCCAGTGACAGAATTACAAACATGTCGACTGAGCCAGTGACAACTACAATAGATAGACAAGATGATGTTGATGTTGATGATGACACGATGATACTGTCCACTCACTATAGTCATCACACACCCAGTGACAGAATTACAAACATGTCAATTGAGCCAGTGACAACTACAATAGATAGACAGGATGATGTTGATGTTGATGATGACACGATGATACTGTCCACTCACCATAGTCATCACACACCCAGTGACAGAATTACAAACATGTCGACTGAGCCAGTGACAACTACAATAGATAGACAAGATGATGTTGATGTTGATGATGACACGATGATACTGTCCACTCACCATAGTCATCACACACCCAGTGACAGAATTACAAACATGTCAACTGAGCCAGTGACAACTACAATAGATAGACAAGATGATGTTGATGTTGATGATGACACGATGATACTGTCCACTCACCATAGTCATCACACACCCAGTGACAGAATTACAAACATGTCGACTGAGCCAGTGACAACTACAATAGATAGACAAGATGATGTTGATGTTGATGATGACACGATGATACTGTCCACTCACCATAGTCATCACACACCCAGTGACAGAATTACAAACATGTCAATTGAGCCAGTGACAACTACAATAGATAGACAAGATGATGTTGATGTTGATGATGACACGATGATACTGTCCACTCACCATAGTCATCACACACCCAGTGACAGAATTACAAACATGTCGACTGAGCCAGTGACAACTACAATAGATAGACAAGATGATGTTGATGTTGATGATGACACGATGATACTGTCCACTCACCATAGTCATCACACACCCAGTGACAGAATTACAAACATGTCAACTGAGCCAGTGACAACTACAATAGATAGACAAGATGATGTTGATGTTGATGATGACACGATGATACTGTCCACTCACCATAGTCATCACACACCCAGTGACAGAATTACAAACATGTCGACTGAGCCAGTGATAACTACAATAGATAGACAATACGTTGATGATGATGATGGTGATGACACGATGATACTGTCCACTCACCATAGTCATCACTCACCCAGTGACAGAATTACAAACATGTCGACTGAGCCAGTGACAACTACAATAGATAGACAAGATGATGTTGATGTTGATGATGACACGATGATACTGTCCACTCACCATAGTCATCACACACCCAGTGACAGAATTACAAACATGTCAACTGAGCCAGTGACAACTACAATAGATAGACAAGATGATGTTGATGTTGATGATGACACGATGATACTGTCCACTCACCATAGTCATCACACACCCAGTGACAGAATTACAAACATGTCAACTGAGCCAGTGACAACTACAATAGATAGACAAGATGATGTTGATGTTGATGATGACACGATGATACTGTCCACTCACCATAGTCATCACACACCCAGTGACAGAATTACAAACATGTCGACTGAGCCAGTGATAACTACAATAGATAGACAATACGTTGATGATGATGATGGTGATGACACGATGATACTGTCCACTCACCATAGTCATCACTCACCCAGTGACAGAATTACAAACATGTCGACTGAGCCAGTGACAACTACAATAGATAGACAAGATGATGTTGATGTTGATGATGACACGATGATACTGTCCACTCACCATAGTCATCACACACCCAGTGACAGAATTACAAACATGTCAACTGAGCCAGTGACAACTACAATAGATAGACAAGATGATGTTGATGTTGATGATGACACGATGATACTGTCCACTCACCATGGTCATCACACACCCAGTGACAGAATTACAAACATGTCGACTGAGCCAGTGATAACTACAATAGATAGACAAGATGATGTTGATGTTGATGATGACACGATGATATTGTCCACTCACCATAGTCATCACACACCCAGTGACAGAATTACAAACATGTCAACTGAGCCCGTGACAACTACAATAGATAGACAAGATGATGTTGATGTTGATGATGACACGATGATATTGTCCACTCACCATAGTCATCACACACCCAGTGACAGAATTACAAACATGTCGACTGAGCCAGTGACAACTACAATAGATAGACAAAATGATGATGATGACACGATGATACTGTCCACTCACCATAGTCATCACACACCCAGTGACAGAATTACAAACATGTCAACTGAGCCAGTGACAACTACAATAGATAGACAAGATGATGTTGATGTTGATGATGACACGATGATACTGTCCACTCACCATAGTCATCACACACCCAGTGACAGAATTACAAACATGTCAACTGAGCCAGTGACAACTACAATAGATAGACAAGATGATGTTGATGTTGATGATGACACGATGATACTGTCCACTCACCATAGTCATCACACACCCAGTGACAGAATTACAAACATGTCGACTGAGCCAGTGATAACTACAATAGATAGACAATACGTTGATGATGATGATGGTGATGACACGATGATACTGTCCACTCACCATAGTCATCACTCACCCAGTGACAGAATTACAAACATGTCGACTGAGCCAGTGACAACTACAATAGATAGACAAGATGATGTTGATGTTGATGATGACACGATGATACTGTCCACTCACCATAGTCATCACACACCCAGTGACAGAATTACAAACATGTCAACTGAGCCAGTGACAACTACAATAGATAGACAAGATGATGTTGATGTTGATGATGACACGATGATACTGTCCACTCACCATGGTCATCACACACCCAGTGACAGAATTACAAACATGTCGACTGAGCCAGTGATAACTACAATAGATAGACAAGATGATGTTGATGTTGATGATGACACGATGATACTGTCCACTCACCATAGTCATCACACACCCAGTGACAGAATTACAAACATGTCAACTGAGCCAGTGACAACTACAATAGATAGACAAGATGATGTTGATGTTGATGATGACACGATGATACTGTCCACTCACCATAGTCATCACACACCCAGTGACAGAATTACAAACATGTCAACTGAGCCAGTGACAACTACAATAGATAGACAAGATGATGTTGATGTTGATGATGACACGATGATACTGTCCACTCACCATAGTCATCACACACCCAGTGACAGAATTACAAACATGTCGACTGAGCCAGTGATAACTACAATAGATAGACAATACGTTGATGATGATGATGGTGATGACACGATGATACTGTCCACTCACCATAGTCATCACTCACCCAGTGACAGAATTACAAACATGTCGACTGAGCCAGTGACAACTACAATAGATAGACAAGATGATGTTGATGTTGATGATGACACGATGATACTGTCCACTCACCATAGTCATCACACACCCAGTGACAGAATTACAAACATGTCAACTGAGCCAGTGACAACTACAATAGATAGACAAGATGATGTTGATGTTGATGATGACACGATGATACTGTCCACTCACCATGGTCATCACACACCCAGTGACAGAATTACAAACATGTCGACTGAGCCAGTGATAACTACAATAGATAGACAAGATGATGTTGATGTTGATGATGACACGATGATATTGTCCACTCACCATAGTCATCACACACCCAGTGACAGAATTACAAACATGTCAACTGAGCCCGTGACAACTACAATAGATAGACAAGATGATGTTGATGTTGATGATGACACGATGATATTGTCCACTCACCATAGTCATCACACACCCAGTGACAGAATTACAAACATGTCGACTGAGCCAGTGACAACTACAATAGATAGACAAAATGATGATGATGACACGATGATACTGTCCACTCACCATAGTCATCACACACCCAGTGACAGAATTACAAACATGTCAACTGAGCCAGTGACAACTACAATAGATAGACAAGATGATGTTGATGTTGATGATGACACGATGATACTGTCCACTCACCATAGTCATCACACACCCAGTGACAGAATTACAAACATGTCAACTGAGCCAGTGACAACTACAATAGATAGACAAGATGATGTTGATGTTGATGATGACACGATGATACTGTCCACTCACCATAGTCATCACACACCCAGTGACAGAATTACAAACATGTCGACTGAGCCAGTGATAACTACAATAGATAGACAATACGTTGATGATGATGATGGTGATGACACGATGATACTGTCCACTCACCATAGTCATCACTCACCCAGTGACAGAATTACAAACATGTCGACTGAGCCAGTGACAACTACAATAGATAGACAAGATGATGTTGATGTTGATGATGACACGATGATACTGTCCACTCACCATAGTCATCACACACCCAGTGACAGAATTACAAACATGTCAACTGAGCCAGTGACAACTACAATAGATAGACAAGATGATGTTGATGTTGATGATGACACGATGATACTGTCCACTCACCATGGTCATCACACACCCAGTGACAGAATTACAAACATGTCGACTGAGCCAGTGATAACTACAATAGATAGACAAGATGATGTTGATGTTGATGATGACACGATGATACTGTCCACTCACCATAGTCATCACACACCCAGTGACAGAATTACAAACATGTCAACTGAGCCAGTGACAACTACAATAGATAGACAAGATGATGTTGATGTTGATGATGACACGATGATACTGTCCACTCACCATAGTCATCACACACCCAGTGACAGAATTACAAACATGTCAACTGAGCCAGTGACAACTACAATAGATAGACAAGATGATGTTGATGTTGATGATGACACGATGATACTGTCCACTCACCATAGTCATCACACACCCAGTGACAGAATTACAAACATGTCGACTGAGCCAGTGATAACTACAATAGATAGACAATACGTTGATGATGATGATGGTGATGACACGATGATACTGTCCACTCACCATAGTCATCACTCACCCAGTGACAGAATTACAAACATGTCGACTGAGCCAGTGACAACTACAATAGATAGACAAGATGATGTTGATGTTGATGATGACACGATGATACTGTCCACTCACCATAGTCATCACACACCCAGTGACAGAATTACAAACATGTCAACTGAGCCAGTGACAACTACAATAGATAGACAAGATGATGTTGATGTTGATGATGACACGATGATACTGTCCACTCACCATGGTCATCACACACCCAGTGACAGAATTACAAACATGTCGACTGAGCCAGTGATAACTACAATAGATAGACAAGATGATGTTGATGTTGATGATGACACGATGATATTGTCCACTCACCATAGTCATCACACACCCAGTGACAGAATTACAAACATGTCAACTGAGCCCGTGACAACTACAATAGATAGACAAGATGATGTTGATGTTGATGATGACACGATGATATTGTCCACTCACCATAGTCATCACACACCCAGTGACAGAATTACAAACATGTCGACTGAGCCAGTGACAACTACAATAGATAGACAAAATGATGATGATGACACGATGATACTGTCCACTCACCATAGTCATCACACACCCAGTGACAGAATTACAAACATGTCAACTGAGCCAGTGATAACTACAATAGATAGACAAGATGATGTTGATGTTGATGATGACACGATGATACTGTCCACTCACCATAGTCATCACACACCCAGTGACAGAATTACAAACATGTCAACTGAGCCAGTGACAACTACAATAGATAGACAAGATGATGTTGATGTTGATGATGACACGATGATACTGTCCACTCACCATAGTCATCACACACCCAGTGACAGAATTACAAACATGTCGACTGAGCCAGTGATAACTACAATAGATAGACAATACGTTGATGATGATGATGGTGATGACACGATGATACTGTCCACTCACCATAGTCATCACTCACCCAGTGACAGAATTACAAACATGTCGACTGAGCCAGTGACAACTACAATAGATAGACAAGATGATGTTGATGTTGATGATGACACGATGATACTGTCCACTCACCATAGTCATCACACACCCAGTGACAGAATTACAAACATGTCAACTGAGCCAGTGACAACTACAATAGATAGACAAGATGATGTTGATGTTGATGATGACACGATGATACTGTCCACTCACCATGGTCATCACACACCCAGTGACAGAATTACAAACATGTCGACTGAGCCAGTGATAACTACAATAGATAGACAAGATGATGTTGATGTTGATGATGACACGATGATATTGTCCACTCACCATAGTCATCACACACCCAGTGACAGAATTACAAACATGTCAACTGAGCCCGTGACAACTACAATAGATAGACAAGATGATGTTGATGTTGATGATGACACGATGATATTGTCCACTCACCATAGTCATCACACACCCAGTGACAGAATTACAAACATGTCGACTGAGCCAGTGACAACTACAATAGATAGACAAAATGATGATGATGTCACGATGATACTGTCCACTCACCATAGTCATCACACACCCAGTGACAAAATTGCAAACATGTCGACTGAGCCAGTGACAACTACAATAAATAGACAAGACGTTGATGATGATGATGATAATGACACGATGATACACTTATGTCCACTTACAATAGTCAAATATTCCTGGCAGCTATCACACACCCAGTGACAGAGTACAAACATGTCGACTGAGCTAGTGACGACTAACATTTAGAATACAAGTCGCCGTGATGATATAATGATGTTATTATTCCTGGCAGCTATCACGCACCCAGTGACAGAGTTTCAAACATGTCGACTGAGCCAGTGACAACTAACAGTTATAATACGAGTCTCCGTGATGACACATTACGATATGATGATGATATTTTTCCTGGCAGCTATCACACACCCAGTGACAGAGTACAAACATGTCTACTGAGCCAGTGACGACTAACAATTATAATACGAGTCGCCGTGATGTCACACTATGATATGATGATGTTATTATTCCTGGCAGCTATCACACACCCAGTGACAGAGTTACAAACATGTCGACTGAGCCAGTGACAACTAACAGTTATAATACGAGTCTCCGTGATGACACATTACGATATGATGATATTATTCCTGGCAGCTATCACACACCCAGTGACAGAATTACAAACATGTCGACTGAGCCAGTGACAACTAACAGTTATAATACAAGTCGCAGTGATGACATGATGATTCGTACGGTAAAAAGATGTCAGAGGAACGTCTAAGTGTTATCTATAAACACCTTACGTGCAAGAAAGAAAGGACGTTTATTTGTATAACCAATAATATACAAGTTTATAAACTTAACGGACCGACTTCAAAAATTATCCAATCGTGACCAAATTTATATGGGACAACCCTTATGTTAGCGAATAATAGAAGTGGCGGTTGTTAAATAAATAAGATATTTTAATATATTCACTTGTTAACACCAAGAAGTCCAAGCGACTAGTCAGAACAGTGCTCAGGAAACGAATGCCCGACTGTGCTTGCTAAGGCTATCCAAGTTGAGAATAGTCAACACAATTCCTTTTTATTTTAAATAGTCAATAGACCTTCTTTTATGTTATTGAGTTGTCAGTACACATACTCTTTATAATAATGTTCCGGATGTTACAAATAACTATAACACTTAGAATAAGCTTTATCGAACACAAAAATAATTTTGAAAATCGATCCACATTTGAAGGAGATATTGCGTTACATACAAAAATATACAGACGAATTGAGGACCTTCTCCTTTTTGGAAGTCGGTTGAAAAAGGAAAGGTAACAACTTTATAAATAGTTGAAAACCGAATAGCTACACTAACGACGGTTCAATATAATAATAACTTTACGGGCTTACCTTAGACACATTATTGACACTGGCACGTTAGACGTCACTTTTATTATTTCACTGCATTATACACTGAGATTTATAAAAACACAAAGCTATGCTTAACTTATACAGTACTTTAAATCTCTATAAACTCACGCTTGTACCCCCGAAGAGGTAGACAGAGGCGAACAAGAGAACTAGAACACATTTCGCCGAGCACATTTCCGTCCCAGATGTGATAGACGAGCCTATCGCCGTATCAGACACAGACTCCGAGATCTTACTGAATAAAAATATCACTTTGCCCGACGCAGGGATCGAACCCGAGACCTCGACTATAGTAACCTAATATCAAAAACACTAATTTAAAATTTTCTCTTTCGTGCTTAACTTTAATACTGTTTTAACTCTCACATTATCACTCAAAAAAAGAATAAACTATAAAAATCACTCCTTAATTTAAGAAGGGATGTGTGCTCGATGAATTGCTAATTGTAACTGTTTTGTTTACCCCGATTGTGATGTTTTTATACACCTTACGGATGCACCACCCCCTCCCTCTAATTAAGTCATTAAATGATGTAATTAAGTAATTATTGAATCATTAATGATATTAATTAGGATATTATTGCGAAAGGAGTCGTCTACGTAATAAATTATAATCACATAAAATTATTTATCATAGGAGTGCCACGTGTGTATAGTGACTGCCTCGGTGGCGTGGTGGTATTTCGGTACGACTACGGTTCTGAGGTCTCGGGTTCGATCCCCGGGTCAGGCAAAGTGATATTGGATTTTTCCATCTCAGCTCGGAGTCTGGAATTTGTGCCCGATATGGCGATAGGCTCGCCCCTTATCACATCTGGGACGGAACTAAGCTCGGCGAAATGTGGGTGTTCTAGTTCGCTAGTGCGCCTCTGCCTACCCCTTTGGGATACAGGCGTGAGCTTATGTATGTTATGAGTCTCACATGGTGAAGTCCATCTTGTAGGATATGGTACGTTATAGGACTTTCGACAAGCAATATTGTGTTTCGGCAACCAGGATTTCTTCGCCTCAATAAAAAAACTAATATCAATACTGAAAAAACCCTTTTTTTTTAAATAAAATAAATATCAAAAGAGCGGTTATTAAATGTCACACCATTTATACTGTGTAAAGGCTGCAATATGCGTAGGGAAATCTTCATGTAGGCAAACTTCAGTAGGTACGCGGCGCAGCGCGCATCCTAGTCGCGACGGACAAGTCCGTACATGTTTGTTGACAAAAGACTGACCCCTGATGTCAGCTGTTTAAGGTCGCCCCTAACGTACCTCATGTGCAAAAATTGAGAAAACTAAAATCAATCCTGTGGCTAAACTATTTCAACTATTGGACTGATTTTTGGTACAATATCTGGTATATCTGGTATGATTTAGGCTGAAATCTATAGAGCAAACTTCGACTAAATAAACGCACTAGCGACCTAGAACACCCACATTTCGCACAGCTTAGTTCCGTCCCAGAGGGGTTACCACCACCTCTTATAGCAGTATTATTATAATTTTGCTTGTACCGATTCCCATACAAAACAAACGAAGAACGATTATAATAATACTGCTATAAGAGGCGGTAGTAACCCTGCTGATGTGATAGACGAGCCTATCGCCATATCGGGCACAAATTCCAGACTCCGGGCTGATACTAAAAAACTTCATATCACTTTACTGTCGCCGGGAACAAACCCGAGACCTCAAGACGATAGTCACTGCCTACTCCTTCGGGGATACAGGCGTGAGCTTATGTTATGTATGTAATAAATCCGAGTGTAGTCGCTTTCCTAGCATGCGCACCACGAGATATCTCGATAATCGACTGTCGAGATGTTGACTTCAATATTGTATGAAAATAAACGAGGACGCATGTTAGTGTCCGTAGACAAATAGAGAAAACCGGTTATAACAGGACAAAAAGCATAGACAAAACGTTGTCGTGGCGCGCATGCTAGGCGGGCAGGACGGTAGTCGTATCGTAATACAGCTACGCCACCGACGCAGTCATTCAGCAGGTCAATTCTTTAAGAAACGCCACAACGTTGCGATCGACGCCTCGCTCCCGCAGCGCACGTCGTTGAGATCGACGGAGCGTTCAACGTTGTTGGCTCTTAGAGAATACCATTTTCTATACATTTATGTCAAACGCCTCGCTTGAGAGAGCTAGTTCGCATAAGCGCCGTCATCACGCATAGCGCTAGTGCGTGCGCTTTGTAACTTGCTGAATACAAAAATGAAAACATCGTTGCCGCAACGATGCCGCAACGTTGTTTTCACAAATGAAACCTTAGAGAATCGACCTACAGTGGCCATTAAAAACAATAATTTTTAAAGTAAACAACAGTGTTTACACTTGTTGGGACAAACAGACAAGCAAAACAACTTTAATCCTTTAATTATTAACTATATTGAAGTCAAAATAAGCTTAGTTACATTACAATGTAATACATAACTGTTAATTTGCGATAAACAAGTTGTTTGTTGTCGAATTTCAAAAGGAGTTAATTGGCTTTCGTGGCGTAATCGGCTGTGAAGCGAGAGGCCACAGGTTCGATCTCCGCTCCCAGACGTTTTGTGTTGTGAGAGCGTGCGTCTCTCGTAGTTCTTGATACTCGCGATACAAGACTCGTATCTTACTGTGGGGTCAGGGTTATGTGTGTGACTGTTGGGTGTTATTTATGTTGATACACGACACAAGACTCGTATCTTACTGTGGGGTCAGGATTATGTGTGTGTGTGAGTGTTACTTATTGTTATTTTGTTATACATATGTTACGCGATATCTCCGCCAAATATGGACCAATTTTCAAGTTTCTTTTTGTGTTCTAAAGAGATTGTTCAGAGGGTGTTCCCATATAAATTCAATTTTGGCTAAAGTTGTGTATGTTGTTTTAAAGTGATAGCAAAATACCGTTAGAAAAATACCCGTCTTACTTGGGAATCGAACTCATTGTAACGCAATTTTAGGTAATTAAGTAATGGATATTAAATGATACAAATTATATTTTAATGATCTTTAATAAAGTTATGATGTGTCACTTACATTTCGTCTTATTCATACTTATTATGTAATTAATGATTACAATTTTAATGATTATTATATTAATGAACATAACATAAGCTCATGACTGCATCCCCAAAGGGGTAGGTAGAGGAGCACTAGCAAGCTTAGTAAACCCACATTACGTCGAGCTTATTTACGTCCCAGATGTGATAGGGGGCGAGCCTATCGCCATATCGGGCACAAATTTCAGACTTCAGGCTGATAATGAATTGAAAAAACCCAATATCAATTTGTCCGACCTGGGAGTCGAACCCGAGACCCTCAGCCCCCCTTGACACTCGATTCGACTTTGAATTCAATTCGGTTTCATTTATTGGCTTAAAATTCCACCGAAATCGAGTTAAAAATTGCGCTAATGTTGCACTGGATTCGTGAACTTGTCATTTGGTAATTTTTAACGTGACATTAGTGCACTTTTTACCTCGATTTTGGTGAAATTTTGTCAATAAATGAAGCCGAATCGAAGCCAAATTCAAATCGAGAGTCAAAAGTCAAGGGGCAGGACTGTAGTTGTATGTGTTATGTGTGTAATAAATCCGGGTATAGTCACCTTGCCATATGCGGATAAAATAAACCTTTAATCGCTTGTTCCGATGATGTACCACCGGATGCAGTCATCACGATCCCAGTGACGATGATCACGCCGGCAGGGGAAGTGACGACTGCACCACATGGCACCCTGTAGACAGTTGCGTCCACAGAATCTGCTTGACTAATTCTATGCCTCTCTCGGCTTGACGGATCTTCGAGGCAAATACCGCACATCTGTCTCGCATTGTTTCAGCATAAAAAGTAGTTTATGTACAATTCCAGGCTATAATCTAGCTCTGCGTCTTCCATCCAGATCGGTGCAGCCGTTTTGGCGCCCAAATAATGTAGAATTCGTGTCCGTTTCTCCATTGTCGTTGTTCCATGTTTTGGTCCTTCGAGCCGGACTTAGTCGACAGGCGCAGTTGTTTTGCCGCACAGTAACTACTTAGTGATTTAGCTTTATGATGCACATCACTCAAAGGCCAAGTCACCAAATAATACTATGTGGCTTGCATGCTTCTTATTTCTTCAAAAATATGCTGAAAATCTAATATATTGATAAAACACGTATGTTATCCCCGAAGGGGTAGGTAGAGGCGCACTAACGAACTAGAACACTCACTTCGCCGAGCTTAGTTCCGTCCCAGATGTGATAGGGGGCGAGCCTATCGCGATATCGGGCACAAATTCCAAACTCTGCGTTGATATGGAAAAATCCAATATCAATTCCCGACCCGGGGATCGAACCCGAGACCTCAGAACCGTAGTCGTACCGAAATACCACCACGCCACCGAGGCAGTCTCTTTATTTAGTTTTATTTTATTTTTTAATAAATACTAAATGCACTTACCATTTACCACTTACTGTAAAAGTGTTTTGGCGTGTTTTCCTACTATAACTTAATTTATATAGATATCAAA
Organism: Clanis bilineata; assembly: GCA_036417725.1. NCBI lineage: Eukaryota > Metazoa > Arthropoda > Insecta > Lepidoptera > Sphingidae > Clanis > Clanis bilineata. The sequence goes on along the minus strand of CM071138.1, from coordinate 7,343,882 downwards.
TGACCGCTATCGTACATTTGACCACACACTTATATACAGTGTGTTTCAAAATATATGTATTATTTCGTTGTTCGTGAATCATGCAAATAATAATCACAAGTTTAATAACTTATTGACCGCGTTCCAAATTGATCCGACAGTAACCAAATTTATATGGGACCACTCTTGAAATAAGCTTTATCGAAAACAAAAAGAATATTGAAATCGGTCCACATTTGGCGGAGATATCGGGGATCATATATAAAAAAATACAGACGAATTGAGCACCGCCTCCTTTTTCGAAATCGGTCGCGAAGTATCAATATTATACTAAATGCTCTTCCGCCTGCTCATATCTCACCTCAACGTGGGATCGGCGCAACACGTTTTAAAGCATGTTGCAGAAATGATTCGGCTTAATTATTACGCCCGGTCGACTGACACCCTCTTTTTGGGAATGTTCTTTCATCTAGTATTATAAACACCCTATATGTATGTCATTTCCACTTATCAGTTAACCACAAACTTAATGATAATTTAATGTTGCCTCGTTGGTTTAGTGGCAACGTATATTGGCTGTGAATCGGGAGGTACTAGGTTCGATTCCCTGGTCATTCTAAGCGATTTATCTAATTTAATTTGTCTGGGACTGGAACCTCCAGAACTTGATGTCAGGCAGGCTGTAGGTCGTAAAAACTAAAGCTGGATCCTTTCTACAATATGCTTGAAAAATGTATGTTGCGCCCACCCCACATTAAGGTGGAATAAGTGCAGGTAGAAAGAAATAAAGAAAGAGTATAAGTAATACCCTGTTTAGTATAGCTGTGAAGAGAAAGGCCGCGGGTTTGATTCCCGTATCGAGACAGATATTTGTGATTCCACAGATATTTATTTTGCGTGTGGGTGTTCGGAGATGCAGGTGTGAGGTAATGTTTTAGATCTTACAAAAGCATTTACTGCCTCGGTGGCGTGGTGGTATATCGGTACGACTACGGTTCTGAGGTCTCGGGTTCGATCCCCGGGTCGGGCAAAGTGATATTGGATTTTTCCATGTCAGCCCGGAGTCTGGAATTTGTGCCCGATATGGCGATAGGCTCGCCCCCTATCACATCTGGGACGGAACTAAGCTCGGTGAAACATGGGTGTTCTAGTTCGCTAGTTCGCTGCTGCCGACTCCTTGGGAGATACAGGCGTGAGCCTATGTTTATGTATGAAAGGATTTACCCCAAAAAATTAATTAAGTATGCAATCATTATAAGAATTACACAAATCATTAATCACCGTTCGATTGTCCAATTCTTAAATGACTTATAATTAACTTATTTCTATCATTAAGAGTAATTATTGTTTTCACTATGACTCAATTTTTGGACTTATTTATAAATATATAGCACCCAACAGTCACACACATAGTCCTGTCCCCACAGTAAGATACGAGTCTTGTGTCGTGTATCAACATAAATAACACCCAACAGTCACACACATAGTCCTGACCCCACAGTAAGATACGAGTCTTGTGTCGTGTATCAACATAAATAACACCCAACAGTCACACACATAGTCCTGTCCCCACAGTAAGATACGAGTCTTGTGTCGTGTATCAACATAAATAACACCCAACAGTCACACACATAGTCCTGACCCCACAGTAAGATACGAGTCTTGTGTCGTGTATCAACATAAATAACACCCAACAGTCACACACATAGTCCTGACCCCACAGTAATATACGAGTCTTGTGTCGTGTATCAACATAAATAACACCCAACAATCACACACATAGTCCTGACCCCACAGTAAGATACGAGTCTTGTGTCGTGTATCAACATAAATAACACCCAACAATCACACATAATATTGACCCCACAGTAAGATACGAGTCTTGTGTCGTGTATCAACATAAATAACACCCAACAGTCACACACATAGTCCTGACCCCACAGTAAGATACGAGTCTTGTGTCGTGTATCAACATAAATAACACCCAACAGTCACACACATAGTCCTGACCCCACAGTAATATACGAGTCTTGTGTCGTGTATCAACATAAATAACACCCAACAATCACACACATAGTCCTGACCCCACAGTAAGATACGAGTCTTGTGTCGTGTATCAACATAAATAACACCCAACAATCACACATAATATTGACCCCACAGTAAGATACGAGTCTTGTGTCGTGTATCAACATAAATAACACCCAACAGTCACACACATAGTCCTGACCCCACAGTAATATACGAGTCTTGTGTCGTGTATCAACATAAATAACACCCAACAATCACACACATAGTCCTGACCCCACAGTAAGATACGAGTCTTGTGTCGTGTATCAACATAAATAACACCCAACAGTCACACACATAGTCCTGACCCCACAGTAAGATACGAGTCTTGTGTCGTGTATCAACATAAATAACACCCAACAGTCACACATATAGTCCTGAATCCAAACTATATGTATCGTGGGTATATATAAAAAACGGGTTTAAAAGTACCTTAACTAACATTAAGAGCACTGCTTTTTACTTACCAGTTATCAGCTTGTGTAGTTAGTTGCAATGGGTGACAAAAATAATAAAAAAATAAACACATTGAAATGATTTTCTCCCTTAAAAAATATAGAAAAAAATTCACACACGAATTGTCACTGAATTTAAAATGTATTTCGGCCCCATGTGACGAAGAGTGAGAATGTGCGATAATGAAGCCGATGGTAATTTCTTTATTTTCGCAAAAAAATGTCATTGACTTGAAAAAGTTTTTAAAAACTCCACACGCGAATTGTCACTGAATTGAGTTGAAACAATATAACATTTTGGCACACGAGCGGCGAAGGTTGGGAGTGTACAAAAGGTAAGCCGATGATATAAATGGTGTAAAGGACTGTCCTTTACACCTACCGAAAACTGATACCAGGTGTACACATTCTGTAACCACCAGCGTTGGAATATTTCGTCGGTTTTTTCATGAATTTTTGATATTTGTTTTCAATCGTAACGCAATAAAATCGATACTATTTACTAACGCAAGCCCACTTTAAGAGTAATAATAAAAAGTAAATGTTTTCATTACTTTTTTCATTAATTTATATTCTTACTAATGTATTTTTGGCTTATTTGAAAAGATAAGCTAAAGTAAAAACCGTGTTATATTATCTTGTAAATATCTTTTGATGATCAGGTAAGCCCGTAGGTGGTGTATATGTACCCTTCGCCACTGGCCCACGATCACGTCCGTTTATAATAATAACTAAACAATAATTTCTTCTTACAAGTATATTTATTGAAGACATTTTGGTAAGTTCAGCGTTTATTAGTTCCTGACTTAAATATGTATATAAACAATATTGCTTTGTATGTATTACCATTCTATTTTCGAGTATTATTTGCCTTATGGTGCTTAAACTTTGCCAGATGATAGGCCATTAATGAGGGGGATTTAGGGGGTGATGGGGGGCTGGAGGGAGATCATAAAAATACGTGCGAGTGCCCTATAGTAGGATTGCTAATTAAACGGAGTAAACTGACATTTCGAATGTTGCCACTTTTTCATGAAATTTAAATAGTGCTGCAGTAAAAAGATCAAGATTATTTAAACATTTCAATTCAGTGAACCATTTCATTCTTTCATTTTCTGCAGTCCAACTTAAAGTCGTAATTCTTGCCTAACGTTTGATAAGTACTGCATGTCTACTGAATTGTAGTCAAAGTAAATCAATGCTTGCTAAATTACGGCATGTTTACTGGAATTATAGTCATTCATATAGTCAGGTTGATTATAAACAAAACTTACAAAAGCTATGAATGTGCCGAACGTGATTTTTCTCAAATAATAAAAGTATTATTTGTAATTTTCATTGTTATTATTTCGCGTATCTGTTGTGATTATTTACGCAACATTATTTACACAGACATTTAGTGGAAAGGTTAAGCTGAAATTTCTAAAAATACGCAATAAAATTCTAATTTTGCAAACTAGTGCTGAGTTATTGTTTCTTTGAATGATAAAAATGAAACTAGATCAATCACTACGTTTTGAAAGTAAGCAACATTATTTTGGAAAGTGACATTTCGATCTGTCAGTTTACTCCGTTTAATTAGCAATTGGACTATAGTGAGATGAGAGGGGAATGTAAATATATGTATTTAATGTGTGTATGTGTAAATATGCACATGTGTACACATATGGGTGTATGCACATACACATGATAGTGTTTTTTATTTTTAATTCTATTTTTTTTCCCTCTGTGTAATTTAATAGATCTAAGTACCTAATTATGTAACAGCTAAAACGCAATAAATGTCATTTTCTTTCTTTCTTTCTTTCTTTCTTTAGTGCCCTCGGATTATGAAAGTTTTTACTTTAGATTCTTACGTAATAATTATTAAATAGGGGGGAAGGGGTTAGCCTATTCTTATTTTTTCTTATATTTGGGGGGGGGGGGGTTAAAAAGTATCAAAAACTAAGTATCAAAGATTATTTTTGATAGTCTTAAGTAATAAATGAATGGCGCCTAACTTTACTCCTTAGCGAATTGTTTTTAAATTGGACTATAAATTGGACAGAAGCATTTTTGTAATATTTGCTGATAATTACATAACATAAGCTCACGCCTGTATCCTTGAAGAGGTAGGCAGATGCGCACTAGCGAACTAGAATACACATTTCGCCTAGCTTAGTTTCGTCCCAGATGTGATAGACGTGCCTATTGTCGTATCGGGCACAAATTCCAGACTCTGGGCTGATACTCAAAAATGCAATTTTTTCGACCGGGGGATCGATTCCGAGACCTCAGGACGGTTGTAGTACTTAAATACAACTACGCCACCGAGACAGTCAATATTAAACAAGCAAATCCATTGCAATGAATATGTAACAATAAATAATTTGATTCAGCAAGGTCGCCATTTTGCTTACAAAGCGGAAATATTAATGCAATATTATGAAGAAAGCATTGTTTATATTAATATCGTCTCACCGCTCCAATAGTTTAGGCAGCGTGCTTAGGTTGAGAAACGCGAGGTCCTGGGTTCAGCCAGGCCGGGCAAACATGACTTATGTTTATAATTTTTCAATTTTAATTTTTTTTTTGATATAAAACTATTTTTACGGATTCTATCACGATTAGGTTTTAATTATTATTCCCGACGTTTCGAAGGCTTTGCAGTCTTCGTTGTCACGGATCAGACTGATAATAATAATGCCTAATCGTGATAGAATCCGTAAAAATAGTTTTTTTTTTTTGGGCGGATAGATAGATAGCGTGGATAGCCACGCTGTAGACAATTACGTCTAATCTTGTTCTGATGTATGACGCAAGTATTCCCCCACTCCCTTTCCCAATCCCTTTTCCTTCCCCTTCCATTCCCTCCTTTTAAGTTGGCAACGCATCCATGATTCTTTTTGTGTTGTGAGTCTATGGGCGGTGGAGATCACTTACCATCAGGTGATCCAGTTTGCCTGCTGCTATAAAAGCGCTTCACTTTAAAATTGTTCGTCAACAGATTGGTTTCAAAGGCTACGGCTTGTCGCCCGCTCAGCTGTCGTCCAGCGGCGAGTTCTCGTTCAGCGACGGCCGCACTTACTCCATCACGCACGGGTCCGTCATCATCGCGGCTATCACGTCTTGCACGAACACGTCCAACCCGAGCGTCATGTTGGGCGCAGGTGAGTTTACAGTGATGGAGAGAGAGTGGGTGTGTGAGAGAGATAGCGTGAGAGAGATAATCGAAAGAGATTACATAACATAAGCTCACGCCTGTATCCCCGAAGGGGTAGGCATAGGCGTACTAGTGAACTAGTACACCCACATTTCGCCGAGCTTAGTTCCGTCCCAGAGGTGGTAGGGGGCGAGCCTATCGCCATATCGGGCACAAGTTCCAGAAAGATAAATGAAAGAGATAGTGAGTGATAGAAAGAGTGGTAAAGAAAGACAGACACAGTGTGTGTGACAGACTGAAACAGTTAGTAAGATAAACAAAACATGTTTTAAGATATGGGTAGAAAAGAGAGATATATAGAGAGTAAGAGAGAGAGAGAGAGAAAGAGAGAGTGACAGATAGAGAAAGAGAGAAAGTTAAAGAGAGAGAGAGAAAGATAGAGATATCAATTATATATTTATAACAACATAGCAACGTAATCTGCGTACGTTTTTGGTTGTTTTTGTTAGTATTTATTTTATAATATTTTGGTTGCAGGTCTCCTGGCGAAAAAAGCGGTTGAGAACGGTTTAAGTGTCCTTCCATACATCAAGACATCGCTGTCGCCAGGGTCCGGAGTGGTCACATACTATCTTAGGGTGAGTTTTATACATGTACTGTACAGCAATCAATATAATATACAAAAATAATATGGAGTTCTCGAGTGGAGACCACGTACCGGCAAGCGCAGCGTAGGACGTCCACCTACAAGGTGGACCGACGACCTGATAAAGGTTGCAGGAAGTCGCTGGATGCAGGCCGCTTCCAACAGGTCGATCTGGAAATCTCTGGGGCAGGCCTATGTTCAGCAGTGGACGTCCTATGGCTGATGATGATGATGATGAATATAATATACCCTAGATGCACAGTTCTTTGCAAATATCCTCCTAAAAAATGGTCTCAGGAATAAAACAAAGAATAAGCTCACAAGTTCTAGTTAAATCAACACAATTATAATCCTATGCAAGTGTTATAAAGTAGCTTTTTAAATGAAATGAGCAAGCATTCTTCAATGTGAATTTTGAAATTTAGAATTCTATCGACGTCCGACTGTAGGCAAAACGAGTGCTTAAGCACTTTGCTGTCCTATTTTCCGACCGTCAACTGTGCATCTAGGTAAATAATATATCTATGTATTATTATTAGAATTTTATAATATTGGGGTACGGGCTGATACGGTGCCCAGTACAGTCCTCGGTTGATAGATATTGATAAATGTAAATGATATATTGTAAAACATTATTTGAATGATAGATGATAGAAATAAATATGATAGAAACGAGCAAAATCGAGCAAATCAAAATGACCTAACACCGTCGATTTGAATTGCGAACTGTTTTTTTTATTTATTTTATTTATTTCTTTATTTATTAAGCAAAACCTGAAAAAAAAGCAAAAGACTGCCTCGGTGGCGTGGTGGTATTTCGGTACGACTACGGTTCTCAGGTCTCGGGTTCGATCCCCGGCGAGGGCAAAGTGATATTGGATTTTTCCATATCAGTCCGGAGTCTGGAATTTGTGCCCGATATGGCGATAGGCTCGCCCCCTATCTCATCTGGGACGGAACTAAGCTCTGCGAAATGTGGGTGTTCTAGTTCGCTAGTGCGCCTCTGCCTCCCCCTTCGGGGATACAGGCGTGAGCTTATGTATGTATGTATTAAGCAAAACCACATCATATATATTAGAATAGTTACAATTTAGCTTAGTATATAGAAATACTAGCTGACCCGCGCAACTTCGTCTGCGTCGGAGAGAGAGGGTTGAAAGAATGAGTTGTAGGCACCTATAATCCAATAATTCTAAAGGAGGTAATGAGATGATCTACTTTGGTCCGTTTTCGTCAGTCACCCCGTCAGTACCCTCGTCAGTTACCCCGTCCATCACCCCGTCAGTTACCCCGTCAGTCACCCCGTCAATCACCCAGTCGGTCACCCCGACAGTCACCCTGTCGGTCAACCCGTCGGTCACCCCATCTATCTGCTCGATTGTCACCCCGCCTGTCACCCGTCTGTCACCCAGTCTGTCACCCGTGTGTCACCCGTCTGTCACCCTGTAGTCACCCGTCTGTCACCCATCTGTCACCTGTCTGTCACCCGTCTGTCACCCAGTCGGTCACCCCATCTGTCTGCTCGATTGTCACCCCGTCTGTGAAATCTCAAATATCTGGAAAATCATTTTTCACCGGCGCCATCTACTTAAAATATTGGTTTGTAGTACATGCTATGTATCAGAGATGGTGCTGTATGTGAAAAAAGATTTTCCCGCTTTTCTGTTGAAATTTTTCTTGAATTTTCTTTGCTATAAACCTCACGGAGCCCGAGACCTTTCCAACGAATGCAAAACCGTGGAAACCGTGAAACCGTGGAAACAAATACAACAGTACCTGAACTTTCGAGATATTTTACGAAAAATAAATTTCTGAACGCATACATGAATAGTTGTTACATTTGACAGGATTGGACAACAAATGTTTGACATATGATAAACACATGAGCATTTATTGACATGATTAAGTATTCATTACACATATCGAGTTTAGTTAGTTTTTTTTTTTTTTTAGTTTTTATTTTTTTTTAGTTTTTAGTTTTTCACTATTTTTAATATGTATTCTGCTATTCGGAGAGGAGACAAATCCAACGAATCAAAAACCATGAAAATTGGTTCAGCACATCTCGAGTTATAAGTGTTGTAACAAACCCGTCTTTGTTTTATATATATAGATAATATAGTCTGATATATATGAACACTTAAGGTTTGCATGACATTGTTTAAAATAGTGGCATAAAATAATAATAAACTTTATAAAAACTTATTAAATAGAACACAGTACAATATAATATCATCATTATACCTAGTTAAAGTAGTAAGATGTGAATTATTTATAGTGCAAATAATTCACATATTATCTATTTAAGAACTTTTTATGTGAATTATAATTGCTGGTGCTGGCGTAAAGTGCTGACGCCGCAAAGTATATGTAAAAGTTTTAGCTCGTACAATTGGTGTATATCAAATCAAATCAAATCAAAATATTTATTGAATCCATAAAATGTTACTACATTATTTAGATTTCGTCAAAGTTCCTCTACCGCCAGTTCGGAAGGCCGTTTCGCCAGAGAAGAACGGGCAAGAAACTCTGGCGTTGCTCTTTTAAATGCCAGTTGACAATATATATATATAAAGTACCATATACAAAAAAAATATATAAATTAGAGCAGCTACAATAAAATACATACAAATGATTTTTTGTCGTAATAATTGTGTATCAATAATTGCAACCTGTTTTGTATGAAATAAAAAATAAAAAATATACATTCTACTCCCTCATTACATTTTATCTTTTTCAGGAGTCGGGCGTGGTCCCTTATCTAGAGAAATTAGGGTTCGACATCGTGGGCTACGGTTGTATGACATGCATAGGAAACTCTGGACCCATCGATGACAACATTGCCAACACTATCGAGAAGGTAAGGGGACGTACCCATACTATGTTACCTGTTCTGTTCAAGATACCACGCTTGGTCACAGGGGGTCTGCTTAGGTTTTCGTCATGTAATGTTTAGACAATAAGACAATTATTGTTTACTTACGCTTTTTTTTTATAAAACAACTAAAAAAACAGTTTGACGACATTACCTTCTTAATATGATTTTGTATCATGGTTTCTTAGGTTTACGTGAATGTTATTCATTGGAATAAAACTATTTTTACGGATTATATCACGATTTGGTTTTTAATTTTTATGCCCGACGTTTCGAAAGCTTTGCAGCCTTCGTGGTCACGGGTCAGACTAGTCTAATAATTAAAACCAAATCGTGATAGAATCCGTAAAAATAGTTTTATCCCAATGATATTGTATCATAATAAAATAAATCATAATAGTCGATTAATCTGCATTAACAAAAAAAAATTGTTTTTTTTCGAAAAGGACTTAAAAATACATTGTTATGTATATACACACATACTATTTCTTTTATTTAACTTTATACAGCTTTTTCTAAAAAAAGAAAAAAGAAAAAACATCCCAATACATACATACTATCTCTTTTATTTACCTTTATACATTTTTGACTGCCTCGGTGGCGTAGTTGTATTTCGGTATGACTACGGTCCTGAGGTCTCGGTTCGATCCCCGGGTCGGGCAAAGTGATATTGGATTTTTCCATATCAGCCCGGAGTCTGGAATTTGTGCCCGATATGGCGATAGGCTCGCCCCCTATCACATCTGGGACGGAACTAAGCTCGGCGAAATGTGGGTGTTCTAGTTCGCTAGTGCGCCTCTGCCTACCCCTTCGGGGATACAGGCGTGAACTTATGTTATGTTATTTACCTTTATAAATTTAAAAAAAAAAAAAATAAAAGAAAAAAACGAAAAAAAATTTTTCGTTGACAGAATGAGCTGGTCTGCTGCGGAGTGTTATCTGGAAACCGTAACTTCGAGGGCAGGATCCACCCCAACACTCGCGCCAACTACCTCGCGTCGCCTCTCCTCGTCATCGCTTACGCTTTAGCAGGCACCGTCGACATTGACTTCGAGACGCAGCCGCTCGGTAAATATACTCCTTTTTCACCGAATTCCCAAAAAGGAGAAGGTCCTCAATTCGTCTGTATTTTTTTTATGTATGTTACGAAAATGACCTGGCGGAACGACACCCAGGATCGGGATGTGTGGAGGAAATGTTGGGAGGCCTTTGCCCAGGAGTGGGACAATTGAGGCTTTAATAATAATAATAATGTTACGATATCTCTGCCGAATGTGGACCGATTTTCAAAATTATTTTTGTGTTCGATAGAGCTTATTTCAAGGGTGGTCCCATATAAAGGTTACGATCGGATTTGAAGTCGGTCCGTTAAGTTTTCAAGCATGTGATTATTTATAGCAGACTGGCAAACGAGCAGATGGGTCACTGGATGGTAAGTGATCTCCACCGCACATAGACACTCAAAAAAATAGTCATCAGAGATGTGGCGACATCTCTGCAATGCGCGCTGAACTAACACGCATCGAGCGTCAGCGCACTAGCTTCAGCTACGGAGCAACAGATGGAGCCATCACATTCCAAATCACGATGTCAAAGTTTGCAACAGACGTAGCATATATACGACCTCCGAAGATGAACCATCGGAGGGGCCGCGGGTGGGGTGCGGTCAGGCACTACACTCGCCTGACGAGGAGATCTCCCCTCTGGTGGAGGAACACGGACACCCGTTCTTCTACAGAGCGTTACCAACCTTAAAGGAGGAGAATATGGATTAGGAAAGAGAAGAGGAAATTGGGCCACTGGAAATCTCACTCACCGAACGTAACACAATAGCGAACTGCCCTTTAAGTCGGTTTTCTGTGAGACAGTGGTATCAAAAGGTCAGGCCAGCTCATTCGTGCTGTAGACATTACTGTCTACAGCGTGGCTCTACCACTCAAATCTTTGAGGCATTGGATCCTCCAAAATTAACCAGTCGTTAAATATTTTTACCAGATCTTATCCCCGTTAATGTGGGGTCAGGACAACACTTTCAAGCATGAATGATGATTCGTCTTAGTTTTTACAACCGGTTGCCTGACTTCAACCTCGTTAATGAGGGATCTAGTTCCTGGAAAATCAAAGTAAGAAATATCCCTGTGCCCGAACCCCGAACTTTTTGTTTCACAGACCATATATGCTGCCACTAAATCAACGCGATTGAATTCACTGATTACTGCTGTGTTAAAAATAAAACCATCGATGTATCGATACATTTAATAACGAGTATTAATGTAATATTACTATCCCACTTCTGATGTTGGAGTCTCCTTTAGTTGCTCTACTAATGAGAGGGGTTAGCCCTTAGCACGCTGGCCTAATGCGGGTTGGTACACTTCACATACCTTCGAAATTCTTGTGGAGGAATTCTCGGGTATGCAGGTTTCTTCACGATGTTTTCCATCACCGTTTTAGCAAGCGATAATGAATACACACATAACATATAAAAATCGACGGTGCATGCTCTTGGTCTCGAACCTCAGACATTCTACACCAATCACAACTAAAATATCGATATTATTTCAGGTAAGAGATCGGACGGTAGCGATGTGTTCTTACGCGACATTTGGCCGACAAGAGCCGAAATACAGGAAGTGGAAAACAAACATGTCATACCTGGGATGTTTAAAGAGGTGAGGATTTTTCTTACAGCCAAAACATGCTTTGCGGCCCATAGTAGGTTTTGGGCTCTGCAAAGAGGAAAAATGGGGGAAATGAAATGGAATGCAATAATTTACCTCTTATGCGTTGTTCTAGGCGTTTAAATTCTTTGCTCTTATGTAAGTTAATAATTTTTTTTATAAGTGACTGGGATTTTTCAAAACAGTATCAGCCCGGAGTCTGGAATTTGTGCACGATATGGCGATAAGCTTGTCTATCACATCTGGGACTGAACTAAGTTCAGCGGAATGTGGGTGTTCTAGTTCGCTAGTGCGCCTCTGCCTACCCCTTCGGGGATAACATACGTGTTTTATCAATATATTAGATTTTCAGCATATTTTTGAAGAAATAAGAAGCATGCAAGCCATTTAACAGCCGTTAAAACGACTGTTTCACATTGGATTGAAAAAGGGCATGTGGAAATTAATGATATTTTTTTTCAGGTATATGAAAAAATCGAATTAGGGTCACCGTCATGGCAGGCTCTTTCAGTACCACAAGGAAAGCTCTATGGGTGGGATCCCAATTCTACGTATATTAAAAAACCACCGTTCTTCGATGGAATGACCAGAGTGAGTGTTGATAGATTTTGGCTTTTTTTAAGAAATAAATAAATATTAATGGAATACATAACAATATACATAATTAAAAACTTAACTGACCGACTTCCAATTTACCGATCGTGACCAAATTCATATGGGACCACCCTTGAAATAAGCTCAATCGAACACAAAAATAATTTTGAAAATCGGTCCACATTCGGCGGAGATATCGAGTAACATACATAAAAAAAATACAGACGAATTGAGGATCTCTTCCTTTTTGGAACTCGGTCGAAAAATACAATAATAGGCCGCCCAATAACAATGATCCCCCATTCAGCTATTATGCTTCAAACCAGCTAAGACCGTGCTGCAGCGCTGATTTTCAACTGACCCCAGTTTTAATTTTTAGACGTTTTTAAAATATATTTTTTTTAACATAACATAACATAAGCTCACGCCTGTATCCCCGAAGGGGTAGGCAGAGGCGCACTAGCGAACAAAACACCCACATTTCGCCGAGCTTAGTTCCGTCCCAGATGTTATAGGGGGCGAGCCTATCGCCATATCGGGCACAAATTCCAGACTCCGGGCTGATATGGAAAAATCCAATATCACTTTGCCCTCGCCGGGGATCGAACCCGAGACCTCAGAACCGTAGTCGTACCGAAATACCACCACGCCACCGAGGCAGTATTTTTTTTATAATAAGAAAAAAAGAAAGAAAGAAAACTTTATTCAGCCAATGTCTCAGGCAACAATAAGTGGGAGAACACAAAAAGACAGCATATGTAACACCCTTATTTAAAGAGGGAAGTCCTCGATGCGGAGGTATTTTTTAAGTTACCCGACATCTCCGTCAAATGTGGCCCGAATTCGACCGACTTCAAAAAAGGAGAAGGTCCTCAATTCATCTGTATTTTTTATGTATGTTACTCGATATCTCCTCCAAATGTGGACCAATTTTCAAAATTATTTTCGTGTTCGATAGAGTTTATTTGGGCCCCATATAAATTTGGTCACCTTTGGATCAATTTTGAAGATGCTCCGTTCCATTTTTTACACTTGTGATATTTTCAAAATCCTTTTTGAGTTCGTTATAGCTTGTTTCAGGGATGTATATGATAATGAATATGGTCAAGATTTAATGAATTTTGTAATCTGTTTTTAATCTATTGTGTTTTTATTTTTTTGTCTTTTATAATAGTGGTTTGTGTATTTTTTTTTATAAGTTGTCCGTTGTTATTTATTTTTCGTTTTTATTTGATAACTCAGTTATATTTAAACCATTACTATTTTTCAGGACCTCCCCTCTATAAATAGCATAGAGAACGCCCGTTGTCTACTCTTATTAGGCGATTCAGTGACCACAGATCATATATCCCCGGCTGGCTCTATTGCTCGAAACTCGCCAGCTGCTAGATACCTCGCCGCTAAGGGGTGAGCATTTTTATGTTTTCGATCGAATTGAAAAAAGGAGGTTATTGCGTCTGTATGTTTTTTAATGTATGTTACGCGATATCTCCTCGCCTCCTTGGTCTAGTGGCAGCACGTATGAGCTGTGGACCGGGAGGTCGTGGGTTCGATTCCCAGGGCAAAACGAATTTTCTAATTTAATTTGCCGGGGACTGGACCCCTCAGACGGGGTTGACGTCAGGCAGGCCGGTCGTAAAAACTTTGCCAAATCATTTCTGCAACATGCTTGAAAAAGTGTGTTGAAAAAGACTCAATTATCTAAAAATAATAAAAAAATAATAATATTAGCCCTGTAATATTACTGTCCCACTGCTGGGCACGGGCCTCCTCTACTAATGAGAGGGGTTAGGCCTTAGTCTACCACGCTGGCCTAATGCGGATTGGCAGACTTCACATACCTTCGAAATTCCTGTGAAGAAATTCTCAGGTGTGCAGGTTTCCTCACGATGGTTTCCTTCACCGTTATAGCAAGCGATATTTCACAATGAAAATACACTTAACATAGAAAAGTCAGAGGTGTATGCTCCATTTTGGGGTTGGTCTCGAACCTCCGACCTCCGACTCCGACTCAATTATATACTAACCAAAAAAAATATAAGACTAATGGAATTAATTATTCCGATTTCAATTATTACATTGACCAGTTATTGCATGAACTAATAATTTAGATAATATGGGCTTATTTTTCATCACACAGAGAATTTACCTGGAGCATAATTTTGAAGCTGTGACGCGTGTTCATTATTTTTTAAAGTAATTGATCTATTGCAAAAATAGCCCTTAAAAAAAAAAATATTCAAATATAATATTCAACCACCAAATAATAAATAAACAACTTCAAATATGAAATTACAATAATATTATTCAACAACGAACATTTATAACAGTTATTTATAAATTATTCCATGGACCAACATAATTATTCAACCGCCCTATAAATTATTCACTCCCGCAGTTTAACACCTCGCGAGTTCAACTCGTATGGATCACGTCGCGGGAACGACGCTATCATGTCGAGGGGCACCTTCGCGAACATTCGGATAGTGAACAAGATGTCGCCCACTGTTGGGCCGAGGACCACGCACCATCCCAGCGGCGATGTCATGGACATATTCGATGCGGCTGACAGGTACATAGCTGTAATCTTTTCATAAACATAACATCTAATGACGCCTGTATCCCCGAAGGGGTAGGTAGAGGCGCACTAGCGAACTAGAACACCCACATTTCGCCGAGTTTAGTTCCGTCCCAGATGTGATAGGGGGTGAGCCTATCGCCATATCGGGCACAAATTCCGGACTCCAGGCTGGTATGGAAAAATCCAATACCACTTTGCCTGACCCGAGGATCGAACCCGAGACCTCAGGTCGGTAGTCATACCGAAATACAACCACGCCACCGAAGCCGTCAATAATCTTTTCAATTATTTATTTAAGGATTGTACGTCAGTTTTTGTTTACCCTAAAGCTCAAAGACTTGAATAAATAACTAAAAAGTTCAGAAAACTATAATAGAAGAGGGAGTAGCAAATTATTTTATCGATCAAAGACTTTTGTCGATAACAAACATGTATGTACTTGTCCGGCGCGACTCGGATGCACGCGCCGCGCCGCGTACCTACTGAAGTTTACCTACATGTAGATTTTTGCGCATTATACCGGGTTCATACAGTATAAATGATGTGACATTTAGTAACGGAACTTTTGCTGTTTATTTTGTTCTAAAAATTTATTTTTTCATTATTGACGTTACAGATTTTTTAATACTGTGGCGAAATTTAAAAATACCTATTTTACCCATTATCAAATTTAATGTCGTTATGGCGCCACTCTGTATACGATGGTCGCCATCCGGATACGGATATCCTACCTATTATAGGGTAACTGACTTAGAGATATGTCATCAGGTACGCAACTGAGAACGTCCCCCTTATAGCGGTGGTGGGGAAGGACTACGGGTCCGGTTCCAGCAGGGACTGGGCCGCTAAGGGACCATACTTATTGGTGAGTACGCCTTTGTGACTCATACTGTTTAGTGACTCATAATAATAGCGTCGTTTTAGTGACTATGTAATCGTTTTTGTGCTTTTTTATGCCATGTCTTTTTTTCGTGAATGAATGACGATTTCAAGTGCCTTTTAGGCCAATGAAATGAAGTAAATTTTGATTTTGACGTGTTAACATTTTTACACAAATGTGTCTCATAATATGGCGCGACTCTTTATTTAAGGTGACTCATACGTTAACTTAAGTTTTTGAGACTCTTACCATGTGACTCGTAACTTACTAGATTTATTTTAACCGTGCGTACGAAGTTAATAATATGGTTCATAGGTATACATGACTCAATATAATGTGACGCATAGCTTCAGGTGACTCATAAGTTAATTAAAGAAACGTGACTCTTAACGTAACTCATCACTAAAAGTGACTCACGCGTTACTTCATAGTTTTAGATGTGTCATGACTAAATGCGATTCATCTAAACCCAGGGTATAAAAGCAGTGATAGCGGAGTCGTTCGAGCGCATCCACCGGTCTAACCTGGTGGGTATGGGCATCATCCCCCTCCAGTTCATGGGGGACAGCGCGGAGAGCCTCGGACTCACCGGAAGTGAGAGATACACCATCAACGTGCCAGGAGACGTGTCACCTGGACAGATAGTCACTGTGGAGGTGAGGAAATATTCAGTTATTAAAAAATTATCAACTGTAAGTGTAAAAAAGTAGTGTAAAATGTAGAAAAGTAGTGAAACAGTAAAAAGAGAGAGAGGGAGAGAGAGAAAGAGAGGGAAAGAAAGCAAGAGAGGGAGAGAGAGATAGAGAGAGAACGAAAGGGAAAGAAAGGGAGAGAGGGCGAGGGAGAGAGAGAACGAAAGGGAAAGAAAGGGAGAGAGGGCGAGGGAGACAGAGAGAGAGAGAGAGAGAGAGTGGAAGAGAGACAGAGAGAGTGAAAGAAAGACAGAGGGAGAGAGAGGGAGGGAAAGAGAGATAGTAGAGGAGGTTATTTGATTAATGATGTATGTATGTAATTACTGCCTCGGTGGCGTGGTTGTATTTCGCTACGAATACCGTCCTGAGGTCTCTGGTTCGAACCCCGGCGAGGGCTAAGTAATATTGGATTTTTCCATATCAGCTCGGATTCTGGAATTTCTGCCCGATATGGCGACAGGCTCGTCTATCACATTTGGGACGGAACTAAGCTCGGCGAAATGTGGGTGTTCTAGTTCGCTAGTGCGCCTCTGCCTATCCCTTCGGGGATACAGGCGTGAGCTTATGTTATGCTATAAGAGGTGGTGGTAACCCTGCTGTTGTGATTATTTTACTGACTCCGACCCTGTTTATCATACCCAGTGCCACTCGGTGTCAAATCTAAGCCAATTACAAGCGTCGACCCGCGCCCTGCACAAGTATTGTACAATGATACACAAAGCTAACGCAGCCGTGGTTATGTATGTTGTCTTATGTACATTTATGTGATATAAACTTACTTTTTCGGCAGGTGGATAACGGCAAATCATTCCAAGTGAAAGTACGTTTCGACACAGAAGTCGACCTCACATACTTCCGTAACGGAGGCATCCTCAACTACATGATAAGGAAGATGCTGTGAATAAACAAAAATAATTATTGGAAACAATAAATAAATATCTACGAAAATAAGTTTTGATACTTTATACTATACAAAAAATGTGCACGACTTGTAATAAAGCTGGGTAATTAAAAAATAATTAATGTTTGTATACGTATAATAAAACAAGAAACTATTAAAAAAGTTTTGATACTCTATAGACAAAAACAAATCAAAAAAGTGCAGAATTTTATATAAAACTAGGTACAAAAAAATAAGTTTTGATACTTTATACATAAAAAAAACAAAAATAAGCGCAGAAGCTTGTATAAAGCTATCCGCGTAGTTTTCTTGAAAAAAAGGCACCTTTATTATTTAAAAAAATAGGTTAAAGCATTTGTAACCTTTGTACAATCACACACAAAATGCTACAGAAAATTACGTTTTGATACTTGATACATTAAAAACATCGAAATCTTGTACCCTTCACATGTATTTGTTTACAAACAGAAAAAAAACCGTTTTTATAAGTAATCTAATCTTTTGTATTGTATAATCTATATAATCTAAATAAAATTCAATTTTGGTGCTAAATACTTAAAAAAGTAATTACATTGCATTACATTTGTTTTCTTAAAAATAAATCTTGTTTTTCTATAGCGTATGCTAAAAATATAATTTAATAGTTACTTAAGTTTACACAAATGTTATAGATTGGAATAATACTGGGTTTTATCGGTTTTATCGCGATTAGGAATTTAATAAAATCTGTAAAAACTAGTTTTATTTTCATATGCGATTAACGTTTGTTTTGGTCGCAGGTTTTTTAGAATACTTAATGGTGCAAAAATAATCATAATCATTTTTCGTGTTTTTGTTATGTCTTTTTTGTCACATTTCCACTTAAAAACGGGTTTAGTCACGAATATTTTTGTCCTATAATATATCTATTGACGTAGGAAATAATTATAATAATATGGTGGTATGTATCTACTGCAGACCAGTGGCTAAGAGTCGATTCAACACGGTTCTTACCGGCCTATTTTTCCCAAATAATCGGCGTGACAAATGTGCATTTTTGAAAAATTCGCCATGGCTGAGAGATGATAACGAATGGGTATAAAAAGTGTTAAAAAATATTCAAATATGTTTCATAAAACATCACAAATACAAAATTTGTACCCCGGATTAAAAAACTATACATGTTTTCAAAAAGAAATAAAAAATTTACGCGGGAAAGTTTGGAACAACTTTATTGATAATGGATAAAGGGCTTAAAATACAGTTTTAAATGAATTTAACATTGTTTAATATTAAAATTAAATTATTCGAAGAGTTTTGGCGGGAATGGGGAACTTGCACGACAATTATAACGAGAAAATAGTAGTAGTAGAGTTATCGCAAACCCAAGTGACGTCTTTGCATTGACCAGTGTTTCCAGGTTGTGGTATTTTTCCCGAATTTTGTGGAAATCTGTTGTTATGTTTAGTATGGTGACAGGTGAATGAGATTTCGGAGGTCCTCTTCCCAAATTCCTTTCTTTTGGTAAACTTCCCAGATGGGCAAGGGTATAACTTATTTTTACTTTGTTATTTAAAGAAAGGTTAGTACTTAATTAAGAATTATAGAAATAGTTTCTACATTTTTGGGGATTTTTTTGTTTGGTGTGGGGAAATTTTTTACGATAGGCAATGTCACTAACCGGCAGTGTCAACAAAAAGCAACTGTCATCTGACATCGATGCGGTGACGTCACGTCTCTTTTTAGCGCGGGCTTTTGTAAGTCATGACTTACGATACTTAAATGATTTTTGCATATTTTGATGTTTTTGTTTTTCTTGTCTTTATTTGAGACCTAGTTCTTGATAATTAACTAAAAAAAAATTTATGCAAGTTTCCAATTCTGACTTTTTATTCAAATTCTAGTTTATTAAACAGCCATACTCGTGTTTCATACTAAAGCCGCGTCTCCTGCACTAAAACATTATACAAAACATCTACACAAAACATGTATTTTTTATCTATGGTCCATTGTTCTACGAGCAGGGGACGGCTAAAATCATTATTTGCGTATGTATTTTTTTTTTGTTTCGAGAAAAACAGGCGCAGGAGACGCGGCTTTAGATAAACTTTATTAGTAGTTTTTTCTTCTTTTTATATTGTTGTATGTCGCATAATTTACTGGGTTATTGACTATTATACTATTAAATAAGTTATTGTTAAATTCATTTGAACGTCTATGGTTGTTATAGGTGTCATGGTGTATTTATTGTAATAATATATTTTGTTTATTAAATGGTTAATAAGTAATTTGTCTTTATTTCTGATGTTACTACTATCATCGCTTCAAGCCCAGTAGCATCGATTTGACAACTAATATATTTTGTTTATTAAATGGTTAATAAGTAATTTGGTTTTATTTCTGATGTTACTACTATCATCGCTTCAAGCCCAGTAGCATCGATTTGACAACTAATATATTTTGTTTATTAAATGGTTAATAAGTAATTTGGTTTTATTTCTGATGTTACTACTATCATCGCTTCAAGCCCAGTATTTTCGGGTATGTGTGTTGCGAGAGTGCACATCTCTCGTATTTAATACCCACAATACTATATTATACTTAGTGTGGGGTCAGGACTATGTGTGTGATTGTCGGCTGCATTTATTAATGGGCTGTGGACCAGGTCCTGGGTTCAGTTCTCAAGTCGCCCGTCGTGTTTTGAGAGGGAGTTTTAAATCAGGTAGTCGGTGAAACAAAGCCAAATTCATTCTGCAACATGCTTGATATAGTATATTGCGCCGGCCTCATTAGGTGGGATGAGGGCAGGTAGAATCTGGTTCGATTCCTGATTTTGAGTTTTACTTCGTATTAGTCCTGAGTACGGAATTTGTTTCCGATATGGCGATAGACTCGTATCACATCTGGGACAGAAAGAAGTCCTGTGAGATGTGGGTGTTCTAGTTCGCTAGTCGCCTCTGCGTACCCCTTCGGGGATACAGGCGTGAGTTTATGTTTTGTTGTGTACAATACTTGTGCAGGGCGCGGGTCGACGCTTTAATTGGCTTAGATTTGACACTGAGTGGCACTGGGTATGATAAACAGGGTCGGAGTCAGTAAAATAATCACAAAAGAACTCAACGGATCAAATTCAAAATGTATCCGATCGTGACCATATGGGACCACCCGTGGAATAAGCTCTATCGAACACAAAAATAATTTTGAAAATCGGTCCACATTTGACGGAGATATCGCGTAACATACATAAAAAATACAGACGAATTGAGGACCTTCTCCTTTTTGGAAGTTGGTCACACACCTACTCCTGACCCCACACTAGGTATATCCTGTACCGTGGGGATCAATTCGAGAGACGCGCGAGCTCACAACACTAATCCGAAACAAATATCGTCTCACACAAACATTTATAATAATAATAATAACTTTATTTAAACTTTTTTATAAGCGGTACAATTTCTAATAGCTTAATTATTTTACCTTTAATCTAGATGAAGTTGGCACTAGCGCCTAAACTAGGCCTAGCCTGTGTCTTAGACGCTAGTATCTTCCAGTGACACAATCACATAAACAAGATTTCTTAAAACTACAACAATATTGTATCAAACATAAGTAAATTTAACGATGAACGACCAATAGATAACCCGTTTAAATAACAACACTTTTTTAACAAATACCGTCGAAAATAATTCACAATGATAGTTAGACAACATAAACTACGAACCTATTTATTTTGACATTATTTTTTAACATTAATATTGCAAACCTCAACATAGTGTCATCAAGCAATAAAATTTGATAAGCTTAATTTATGCTACATTTAACTTCTTTATATAATATAAATTTACCGATTTATAAAGAACTTCTAAATGAGATTTTAAGTTTGTCTCGGTGCGGGAAACAAATCCGCGGCCTCGCTCTACAGCCGGCTACGCGTCACGGAGGTTGTCTGAAAGAGAAATAAAATTTAACTGCGTGAAATAACGTCTGAAGGTCGGCAACGCCATGATTTTTGTTATCACCGGTGTCTCATCAGCTGACCTATCTGCTCGTTTGGCAGTCTACTATAAAAAAAGATTCACATAATTTTTTTGCAAGATTTTATTTAGTTTTGCCTGTCCCTGTGATTTGATTATAGAAAACAATGTCCCGTTGTCTATAATCAAATCTTGCAACTTAAATTAGACCAACTTTGCGATGTCTTGATTCAAATTTGGTGTACTTATGTATCTTAGGTGACAATACAATGATATGGTACCATGGAGCTGGTCTGATGATGGAGACGGAAGATAACTATAGGAACTTCTGAATTAAATAACATAAACCCATTTAGTTTGAGCTTGTTTGATTGGTCTTGACTTTAAGCCGGGTTTCCTGCACTAAAACATTACACAAAACACCTTAAAACACATCGCAAAACAACAATTTTAGCTGTCACCTGCTCGTAGAACAATGGACCATAGATAAAAAATACATGTTTTGTGTAATGTTTTGCGTAATGTTTTAGTGCAGGAGACGCGGCTTTACATATCCGTAGAATATTTTAAAACATCACGCCTACTCTAAAATACTTACCTACTAGAAAGTTAAAAATAAATTAAAAGTAAAAAATATGTTATAAAACAAGTTACCTATATTCTTAAAAGCTTGAGGCACAGAAGTATAGTCAGTACCTAACCTTTAACGGGTGTGTCTCAAGCTTTTAAGAATATAGGTAAGAACCTACACGCCAAATACTTACTAGATTTTTTTTTACTTTTTAGTTAATTGTCCCAGAAAGCTTGTTTTAGAAATACTTTTTACTTTTTTCAAATCCATCCCTGTAACCTGTCAGTCATTTTAAAGTTATAAAAGGGCGACCCTTTTCGTTCAAACGCTTTGTAAGTACAGTCACGTACTGAATTAACTTTTACGAAATAAAAAACGTACTTTACATTAATAAATTGTTTTCACAGTGAAGCCCGACTTGGAAAGAAGGAAACTGTCGAATAGTCGGTTATTTACACCGACTTCCAAAAAGAAGAAGGTCCTCAATTCGTCTGTATTTATGTATGTTATAAATGTATGTTATGTATTGTCTAAATGTGGACAGATTTTCAAAATTCTTTTTGTCGTCGATGGAGCTTATTTCAAGGGTGGTTTCTTATTGGTCCCAATTTGGTCAAATTGGTCTCCTGCTCTAACATATTACACAAATGACCTACACAAAACATGGTATTTCTATATTTTTTGAAGTGAAAACTTTAGCCTCGTTGTGATTTGATAGTTGATGAAACGAAAAAGCGACAGTAAAACGTTCGCGCATGCGTAGTAAAAAGCTTGGGAAAAGGCATCATACAACCGTGGTTTTTTGTATACGTGTACGTATAATACGACGGTAGAGTCTTTTCGTAATTTTTACAATAAAATCTATGTAATATACATGAATTAAATATACGAATAAAATGTAAAATATAGTAACTTTGTATCACTATGATCATTAATCACTCACTCATTATGATCATAAATCCTACAATTATTCTCTTCCCGAAATTTTACATTCGTCATTATCTTGAAGCCAACATTTTTGAAGGTTTTGTTGGAGACTTGAGGTGTCCCGTATAGCCACTATAGGGGCTGGTTTTAAAATTAAACTCACGACGGTGGTTTTTGCATGCAGCTTCGTATATTTCTTTTTAGGTAGTATTGCAAGTATAAAAAATTAAAACAATTTTGTGTTGGTGTAGCCAACAGGTTTCACTTCTACCACGTGTGAATTGCACACATGTTTTTCTACGGCCCATTATAATATGACCGAGAGTCAACGAAAACAGTTTTGTGTAGGTGTTGTTATTGTTTTGTTTCGAAAACATGTGCAGGAGACGCGGATTACTCGAAATATCTGGCAAATTGGACAAACGAGACTGGCAAACGAGCATGTGGGTAAGTGATACCCACCGCCCATAGACACCTGAGACAAAAACAATGATGGAGGCGTTGCCAGCTTAAAAGGAGGGGGAGAGTGATTGGGAAAGGAATCGGGCCACCGGAAATCTCTCATCAAATGAAACGCTACAGCGAACTAACCCACTTATTCATAATGAAATACTTGTTTTATCGAAAGCATAACCCTACTTTTGCCTATTTTAGCTACAAGAGCATTAAAATATGTTTATCGAATACAATGTTGCTAGTTACAGAAAAATCTTTTTTTATTTCTGGCAATCTTTGATACAAATAGGAAGTCTTGGCTGGAAACAATAATTAACAAATATATATCAATCTTAGATGGGGTCCTAGTATGGTCCTAGACTATAACAAAATTAATGTCATTAAGAATAACATCAAACTTGAAACAGCTGATCGGAATCGGCCATGTTTTCACTATCGAACGTTGGAACGTTTAAACGCTAATGAACGATTATGAATACTATTTTTATTTGACTGCCTCGGTGGCGTGGTGGTATTTCGGTACGACTACGGTTCTGAGGTTTCGGGTTCGATCCCCGGGTCGGGCAAAGTGATATTGGATTTTTCCATATTAGCCCGGAGTCTGGAATTTGTGCCCGATATGGCGATAGGCTCGCCCCCTATCACATCTGGGACCGAACTAAGCTCGGCGAAATGTGGGTGTTCTAGTTCGCTAGTGCGCCTCTGCCTACCCTTTCGGGGATACAGGCGTGAGCTTATGTTAATGTATGTTATGTTATTTTTATGAAACGTACTATTGCGGTCTTATTACGCTCTGCTAAGTTATTATGAATAATCGGGTAAGTATTCTCAGCCTAAGTGTACGTTCATTACGAATGCGTCGATGCATTCCTAGTGATTGTATTGTGATAATATTATGTGACGTCAGAGGGGAGGATTTGCTATCAATTGTCACAAACAAGGGTCTTTACTGATGATGGAGGGTTTTTTTTTATAGCAGATACTGGCAAACGAGCAGATGGTCACCTGATGGTAAGTGATCTCCACCGCCCATAGACACCAAAGGCATAAAGAATCATGGGTGCGTTGTCAACCTAAAAGGAGGAAATGGAAGGGGAGGGCAACGGGATTGGGCAAGGAAGGGGGTAGGCGGTAAATGGGCCACCGGAAATCTCACTCACCGAAGGAAACACGACTCATTCGTGCTACCACTACGACCGGTTTGATACCACTGTCTCACAGAAAACCGACGTAAAGTGGCAGCTCGCTGTCGCGTTTCGTTTGCTGAGTGAGATTTTCGGTGGCCCAATTAGTCATCCCCCCTTTCCCAATCCTTTTTCTCTACCATTCCTTTCTTTAAGATTAGCAACGCACCCATGATTCTTTTCTCGAACGAAACGCGATAGCGAGCTTCCATTTTACGTCGGTTTTCTGTGAGACAATGGTGTCAAACCGATCATGTGATCGGTGCTGTAGACGTAACTGTTTAGAGGGTAGCTCTACCACTCAAATGAAAGAAAAAAAGAGTTGAAGTTACTGGAACTGGTAAAACGGAGGATTTTGACGGGAATTTTGACAGGGTGGGCGTCGCTTGTTAGAATTATATTCTCTAGAGCTGTGTTTGTTGGTTTTTAAGTGATGTGGTTTAATGCATCAAACTACAGTAAAGATGGATGGTATAATGTGGAAACTTTTTAACCGGTGATCTTCGATGAGTTTTGCTTGGTGCGTTGGCTGGCTTTGTTCTGTCGATTCGCCGAGTGAAGGTCCTCTGAGGGGCATCGCACTGGAAGGAACTACCGCCATAATCCCAGCAGGGTCTTGAGACCATCCACATCTGGGTCTCATGGTCATTGTGAAAACATAATTGCTCTATTTACCTTGACATTGGCTAAATAGCATATGCGTGGAAGCCTTTATTTTTAAAAGAAGAAGAACTGGTAAAACAAGTTTCTTGTCTGCAAAGCGCCTAAGCTAAAGTACGGATGCTCGAGATTTTAATTCTAGTATAATACAACGTATAGACAATTTGTTTAATTACCTGTAAACATACGGGTAAGAAAGAAGACTGGCTTGACATGTAGTGTGTGAAGCGATAGGTCGCGTATTCGATTCCCGCACCGAAACACATCTGTTAGTAAATGTATGGGAATGAGATAATAAATAAATAACACCCAACAGTCACACACATAGTCCTAACCCACACTAAGATCGAGTCTTGTGTCATGGGAATCGAACTACGAGAGACTTTCGGTCTCACAACACCCAGACCCGAAACAAATACCTGTGGGCCGCACAAGTAATTGTCTCAGTGCGGGGATCGAACCCGCGGCCTCTTGCTTCGCAGCCGATAAGAGTACGCTATATATAACGTACTACAAGTGTTACTATTCTATTCGACTAGCGCATAAGCCACTTGGCTAAGCTCACAGTTTTCCAAGAATATTTTGTTAATCCTCAAAGAAATTTTTGTAAGAATTACTATCAAACGTAGCAATGGTAACTAGGACAAATGAATATTATAGATAATTGATTTTAGTGTTATTTTCACGGACATGTATGTAATGTTATTATAGGTAATAATATATTCTTTTGTAATTTGTACCTAATATTGGCATGCCGTTAAAACGGTAGAACATGCTGTATATTATAACCCTAACACCATTATAACCATGATTCATGCAAATAAAAGAATTTCAATTTACATACATACATACATATAAAATTAACAGCCTTTCTAAATGCAATACTTATACATTGTCATTTTTAAATTTTTGTCTGTATATTACCGATAATCTTTGAAACGGCTGGATCGATTTTGACTAGGATTTAACTGGTAGATAGCTGATATTATAAGGATAACGTAAGCTACTTTTGTCCCGGAAAAGAAATATCCCGGAAAATGTTTTTTCACGCGAACGGAGTCGCGGGCAACTAGTATTACCATATTTTGGTCACGATCGGATAAATTTATTATCCGAATTCTTCTGTATTTTTTTATGTATGTTACACGATATCTCCGCCAAAGGTGGATCAATTTTCAAGATTATTTTTGTGTTCGATAGAGCTTATTTCAAGGGGGTCCCATATAAATTTGGTCACGGTCGGATAAATTTCGATGTCGATTCGTTAAGTTTTTTTACTTGTGATTATAATTATCACACAACTGCGGCCTGAGCAGGAAAATTTCTGACAACCGTAAATGTATTCGTGCTCGATGCGCGTCTATGAAATTTGTATGAAGTATTAATCAAATGTCATCAGTGCGCAGCGAGTTTACATTAACATTAGTTTTTCGTGCTCGGGCTACTGATCTTTAGGGCACCTTGTGCCTAGCTGTTTTACTTCTTCAATTCATTAGCAATAACATGCTTTGTAGTCTTCTATGTGTTTTAATAATTTGAATTATGTATAAGCATTTATCATAGCATTTAACTTTTTGTATATTATGTAAGAGACCGCAATAAATTTCTTTTCTTTCATCTTTCTTTCAATTCAAATCGCAGCGTTTCCCGGTAAAATTCCTAAGCGTATGTTTTCAATCAAACAATTACTCGTAATCACATATGCCTATCCCATTACTTTAGTATTTAAACTGGATTAGGCAACCTAACTCTGATATTGGAGCTCTAATCTGCAAATAAATTAAATTACATTAACCTGAATTACTGTAACGAAATTACCTCCTGTCGGTCTAGTGGGGCACATATGGGCTGTGGACCGGGACGTCGTGGGTTCGATTCCCAGGTCGGGCAAAGTGAATTTTCTAATTTAATTTGCCCGGAACTGAATCCCTCAGAGGTGGTTGACGTCAGGCAGGTAGCCAGTCGTAAAAACTTAGCCAATTCCTTTCTGCAACATGCTTGAAGTTATGCGCCGAAAGATAATAATATTCTATCAGGGTTCCGGGTTTTCCTTTTGAGGTACGGAACCCTAAAAATGTATCAAAACCTATCACTTACGAATCGATCGTTTCCGATCTAAGCCGATGTTATCCGAAGATTCCCGATGTTTATGTTTGCTTGACATGACACCCCATGACATTTACTTTGAAGAGCACCTGAAGGGGGAGTTAATGACCTTTAATTGATTTTAATACCGTTCGAAATATCTGCCTCGGTGGCGTGGTGGTATTTCGGTACGACTATCTGAGGTCTCGGGTTCGATCCCCGGGTCGGGCTAAGTTATGTTGAATTTTTCCATATCATCCCGGAGTCTGGAATTTGTGCCCGATATGGCGATAGGCTGGCCCCCTATCACATCTG
Organism: Clanis bilineata; assembly: GCA_036417725.1. Classification (NCBI taxonomy): domain Eukaryota; kingdom Metazoa; phylum Arthropoda; class Insecta; order Lepidoptera; family Sphingidae; genus Clanis; species Clanis bilineata. The sequence goes on along the minus strand of CM071138.1, from coordinate 7,316,235 downwards.
GGACGGAACTAAGCTCGGCGAATTGTGGTTATTCTAGTTGGTTAGTGCACCACTGCCTACCTCTTCGGGGATACAGGCGTGAGCTTATGTTATGTTATGAAAGGTGGTTATTACTAAGAGGAAATACATACATACATACGTTTTTTGAATGGTAGAGCCACGCTGTAGACAGTTACGTCTACAGCACGAATGGGTCGGCTCGACCGGTGTGATACCACTGTCTCACAGAAAAGCGACGTAAAGTGGCAGCTCGCTGTCGCGTTTCGTTCGGTAAGAGATTTCCGGTGACCCAATTCCCCCCCTTTCCCAATTCCTATTTCCCTCCTTTTAGGGTGGCAATACATCCATGATTCTTTTTATCTTTGGGTTATGGGCGGTGGAGATCACTTACCATCATCAGCTCGTTTGCCAGTGTTATAAAAACTTACATCCCATCCGTATATTTTAATCTCAATTTATCTTAAAACTCGATTTAAATGGTGCAAATCGTCCCAAATAAAGTTACGACAAAATACGCTACGAAATTACTACGCATTGCGCACGGCGTAGCACCGCTACGAGCACGTCGCTACGTTATTACGAATGTAGCGTCGTAGAACATCGTAGCATTTACTAATTCAAACAAATTTTCACTATATGGCGAAGAGGCAGCGATAGCTCAGTTGGGAATGGTACAGACTGCCGAGACGAGTGTCGGAGGTTCGAAACCAACTCCAAAATGGAGTATACCAGTGGCGAAGGGTGAAAGTTTCAAAAAGGAAGCCAATACTACTTTCTGTGCTAGATAATACGTAGATAATACTTATTCTGTACTTCCAGTTTTTTCGAGGGGCTTGCGGCATTACTTGATGGTTGGTTGTGTTGGTATTGCTGCCGTCCGAGGTCCGATCACTAAAATGCCATGAAGTGAGTAAATTATCTATCGACTTCCAAAAAGGAGAAAGTCCTCAATTCGTCTGTATTTTATTATGTATGTTACTCGATATCTTCGTCAAATATAAACCTTTCTTTCTTTCTACCTGCCCTTATCCCACTGTAATATGGGGTCGGCGCAACACACTTTTATAAGCATGTTGCAGAAATGATTTGGCTAAGTTTTTACGACCGGCTGCCTGCCTGACGTCAACCCCCTCTGAGGGGTCCAGTCCCGGGAAAATTAAATTAGAAAATTAGCTTTGCCCGACCTGGGAATCGAACCCACGACCTCCCGGTCCACAGCCCATACATGCTGCCACTAGACCAAGGAGGCGACAAAAATGGACCGATTTTCAAAATTATTTTTGTATTCTATAGAGCTTATGGGTCCCATATAAATTTGGTCACGATCGGATTTGAAGTCAGTCCGTAAAGTTTTTAAACTTGTGATTATTAATCCTTAAGTAAACACGTTATTATATATAATAGCTTTTCTCTGACCGGCGTTATCCCGGCCTAGTGCCAGGGTCCGCCTTCCTACATAAACGCTTGCATTTGGCCCAATCTTAAACATTCTCCTTGGTGAGGCCAGGCTCTTACATCTTCCTCCAATGTTTAGCTAGCGCGTTTTAGGCCGTCCACGGGAACGCAAAATATTAAACATCATTTAGATTCCGTCAAATTTTAACTCTACCGCCTGTCCGGAAGGCTGTTTCGCCAAAGAGGAACGGGTAAGAAACTCTGACGTTGCACTTTTTATCACCAATTTACAGTCGGCTACTAATTCAGTACACCACCAGATACAGAAAGACCTTAAATTAGAGCAGCTAAACTATGATACATACATACATACAAACATAAGCTCACGCTTCTATTACACCCACATTAGAACACCCACATTTCGCCGAGCTTAGTTACGTCCCAGATGTGATAGGCGGCGAGCCTATCGCCATATCGGGCACAAATTCCAGACACCGGGCTGATATGGAAAAATCCAATATAACTTTGCCCGACCCGGGATCGAACCCGAGACCTCAGGACGGTAGTCATACCGAAATACAACTACGCCACCGAGCCAGTCAGCTAAACCATGATAACAATAGATTTTATTAGATGTAGGACCAAGTAACATACAAGATACCCTGAGCGACTCCCATAGCCACGGCAAGTTGAGCTGAAACAAACAAGCAAGACAGTCCAGGCAGACCAGTCTCCACAAGCAGCACCCGTTCACGAGTATGACGCATGTGCACGCCATCGACCTCCTCAGGGAAGTGATCGACCCGGCACACGACGCCGCCACAAGCATAGACCTTAAGTGAGCAGGACTACCTAGACCGATGGCAAATGGCAAATAAAGTTCGCCAGAATACAACACCTGCAGCCAACGTACTCCTGTGGTTTCCTTAAACGTGGCCACCCAGTGATGGTCGCTAGTTATGTACTGCACTACGCTTACCATCAGGTGCAGTCACTTTGCCATGATCGTTAAAAATCTTCCTCTAAAGGACTCAAGCCTTTATTATAAAAGCAAATTATATTAACGTAACAAAGGTATAATACTAAATCACGACATCCGACGAAACGGGAAGTGCTCTCTCTCGCTCGCACACTACCTGTCCCTCTCTACGCTACCTTAGCGTGCGCGTGGAGGGAGGAAAAATGGACGCGGTATTTATTAACCGATTGTAAAGTAGAGGTTCTGGATTCGATGTTTTAATGTAACGCTATATCTCCAATAATTTGGACTGAATTTTGAATTTAATTTAACTTTTTACGGCCTCCGTGTCGCAGCGGACAAGTAGCCGGCTGTGAAACGTATGATCGCGGATTTGATACCCGCACCGAGACAAATGTCTGTATGGCCTACAGATATTTGTTTCGGGTCTGGGTGTTGCGAGACCGAAAGTCTCGTAGTTCCTGATTCCCACGCCACAAGACTCGATCTTAGTGTGGGGTCAGGACTATGTATGTGGCTGTTGGGTGATATTTATTTTATTACTCTTTATTTTTAAAGATTTTCTTTACATTTTTAAATATACCATATTTATTTTATTATAAAAATATAGAAACAAGTCAGACTAGTTGATAACCTCCGCCTTTTTAAGTTGGATCAGACAGAGACGACCTGCACCCTTCTCTGTCTACCACCTCCAAACTTCAAAACTCCGAGGCGACAAATCGAACGGCAGAAACGAACTCAGTAGGCGTGCGCGGTCGCCCAGTTTTCCACGGATTTCCCCCGAAAAATATATGAAAATACATTTAAATACATCCGAAAATTGTTAATAAATAACCTTGCAGTCCATTTATGTGTATAAATCGGAATATGAAGTGATTTTTTTGTGTATTTTACTGAACATTTTATGCGAACCAACATGGCTGATTGTGGTACTTTACAGTGAAATTTTGTGTGTAAGGGACTTCAGAGGTACGTTACTAAAATTTAAATACTAATTTTGATAACATCACAACCTTAAAACCCAAAAACTGGTTTCAAAATTGGTCTTATCGTGACTAAATATGAGACTATTTAAGCTGTATCGACACAAAAAGAATCATTTGGTAGAGATATCGCGTAACATACAAAAAACCGATTGAAAAACTCTTTTTTTTTCAAGTCGATTGAAAAGTAATTTTGTATCGTTTATTTTATACATATGTACATAAGCTCACGCGTGTATCCCCAAAGGGGTAGGCATAGGCCAACTAGAGAACTAGAACGCCCACATTCCGCCAAGCCCATTTCCGTCCCAGATGTGATACACGAGCCTATCGCTGATCGCACAAATTCCTGTATCACAAGTTTAAAAACTTAACGGACCGACTTCAAAATTGATCCGATAAAATTTATATGGAACCACCCTTGAAATAAGCTCTATCGAACACAAAAAGAATTTTGAAAATTGGTCCACATTTGGCGGAGATATCGCGTAACACATAAAAATAAAAAATATTTTTAAAAACTTAACAGAGCGACTTCAAATCCTATTATGGCCAAATTTATATGAGACCACCCTTGGAATAAGCTCTCTCGAACACAAAAAGAATCTTGAAAACCGGTCCACATTTGGCGGAGATATCGCGTAACATATATAAAAATAAAAATATTTTTTTTAAAACAAGTTTTTAGCTTAGAAAATGAAATAAAAAGTTTAAATAAATTCTAGCAAGTATTTGGTGTGTAGGTACTCATAACAACATAACATATGCTCACGCCTGTATCCCCGAAGGGGTAGGCAGGGGCGCATTAGCCAACTAGTACACCCACATTTCGCCGAGGTTACAGGTTATGTGACTGACTACTTTTGTCCGTCAAGCTTTTAAGAATAGATAAGATAATAGATATATATAGAAGAAAGAGCAGTAATAGCGCTGAAAGTCGCCCAGGGTAATTTGATTTTAAGCTAAATACAAAATTTATGTTGTATACAATTTTGTAACGTCAGTTAAACGTTGTCAATACAATTATCAGTACTTTACATTCTTGTACCCCTACCTACCCCGCTAATTCGACGTCGCGTGCAATCTCTATCAAAACTAATGACTTTTGGCATAAGCTTTTTGAACCCCAGTCCCCTTTGAAATCTAGTTGGTGAAATCTATTTAAGTTATAGAGGGTGGTTTGTGCTTCACAAATTTATACTTTATCACAATCGAATTGGATTTTAAATCGATTGTGAATATGAAATTGAAAATTTTAATGGATTTTTACAAGCTTTTATACTTTTCGACCGATTTCAAAAAAGGAGAAAGTCCTCAATCGTCTATATCTATTTATGTATAGATGTCGATATCTCCGCCAAATGTGGACCAATTTTTAAGATTCTTTTTGTTTTCGATAGAGCTTTAGCCCGAGCACGAAAAACCTCTTATAGCCGTATTATTATAATTTTACTTGTACCGATTCCCATACAAAACAAACGAAGAACGATTATAATAATACTGCTATAAGAGGTGGTGGTAACCCTGCAGGACTAGGTGTGTGACTGCTGGGTGTTAAAAAAAAATAAAAAAAAAATATTTGGCGGAGATGTAGCACGACATATGTACATATAAAAACATACGAATTGAGGACCTCGTCTAATTTTGAAGTTGGCTGATAAAATAATCACATCACCGACTTCTAAACGAATCCGATCGTGACCAAATTTATATGGGACCTCCCTTGAAATAAGCGGCCTGAGCAGGAAAATTTCTGACAACTGTAAATGTATTCGAACTCGTTGCGCGTTATGAAATTTGTATGAAATATTAACCAAACGTCATCAGTGCGCAGCGAACTCGAATACATTTACATTTACATTAGTTTTTCGTGCTCGGGCTACTGATGGTAAGTGATCTCCACCGCCCAGTCACACAAGACACAATAAGAATCATGGGTGCGTTGCCAACCTAAAAGGAGGAAATGGAAGGGGAGGGAAAAGGGATTGGACAATGGAAGGGGTAATGGGGCACCGGAAATCTCACTCACCTAACGAAACGCGACAGCAAGCTGCCACATTACGTCGGTTTTCTGTGAGACAGTGGTATCAAACCGGTCGAGCCGACCCATTCGTGCTGTAGACGTAATTGTCTACAGCGTGGCTCTACCACTCAAAACTAAAACTGGGTTTCTTAAAACTTTGTCAAAATTGAAGCCTACTTGCAGCACATAGATAAGTCATTTTTTTTATTTTATTTATTTATTTATTTCATTCAAGTCATTTATCTTATATAATATAATATAAGCCCTCTGTATCCCCGAAAGGATAGGCAGAGGCGCACTAGTGAACTAGAATACCCACATTTCGCCGAGCCTAGTTCCGTCCCAGATGTGATAGACGAGCCTATCGCCATATCGAGCACAAATTCCAGACTCCGGGCTGATACTGAAAAATCCAATATCACTTTGCCCGAATCAGGGATCGAACCCGGGACTTCAGCAGGGTTACCACCACCTCTTATAGCAGTATTATTATAATCGTTCTTCGTTTGTTTTGTATGGGAATCGGTACAAGTAAGACTATATTAATACTACTATAAGAGGTGGTGGTAACCGCCCAGGACGGTAGTCGTACCGAAAAACAACCATGCCACCGAGATATTTTTGATGTATGAAAATTAAATTCAAATATTAAATAAGTTAAATTTCGTTTCAGGTTTTGTTTGAACAATCTTTCGGCTTATAAAAGGTGAGTAACCTTTTTTTTTGTCACGTGCTCTAATCCGTCTGTAGTAATGACTAAAGAAAAATAAGAGGACCCGGCGTAACTAAGAAAAATACGTGTTTACTATGAAGCCGGTTCCGCCATTTTAGTTTCGCGATCTTTTTACATGTAAGTTGTGACCCTGTCATCTGAATTAAATAACGTATAAATACTTATTGAAATAATATAAATAGAAATATTAGCCCTGTAATATTACTGTCCCACTGTTAGGCACGGGCCTCCTCTACTAATGACAGGGGCTAGGCCTTAGTCTACCACGCTGGCCTAATGCGGGTTGGTAGACTTCACATACCTTCGAAATTCCTGTGAAGAAATTCTCGGGTATGCAGGTTTCCTCACGATGTTTTCCTTCACAGTTATAGCAAGCGATATTTCACAATGAAAATACACTTAACACAGAAAAGTCGTCGGTGTATGCTCCATTTTGTGGTTGGTCTCGAACCTCCGACACTTGTCTCGGCAGTCCGTACCATTCCCAACTGAGCTATCGCTGCTATAAATATAAATATATATCGCTGCGATATATATTTACACTCTGATTTCTTAAGTTTACGCGAATATTATACATTGAAATAAAACTATTCTTACGGATTCTATCACGATTATGTTTTAATTATTATTCCCGACGTTTCGAAGGCTTTGCAGTCTTCGTTGTCACGGGTCAGACTGTAGTTATGTTATTGTTATTTAGTCTGACCCGTAACAACGAAGACTGCAAAGCCTTCGAAACGTCGGGAATAATAATTAAAACATAATCGTGATAGAATCTGTAAGAATAGTTTTATTTCAATATATTTACACTGAAATACTTATTGATTTTATTGTAAATACGGTGTTTTATTTACAATAATACTAATTTCGGAATATGAAGATGATGCCCAACTGTTTTATGAATGGGATCTTTCTTTCACAAAGTCGCCATTTTGGTTTCGTTCCATTCATTAGGTATGCTTCAATTTTTTCGTAGTATGCCCTGTCCCCTATCTTCTGTTGTCTAAGGCACCACCGCGATATCTATAATTACCGACAAGCATTGTGCAGCGTGTGCATCAATATAATATACACTAGATGCACAGTTCTTTGCAAGTATCCTCCTAAAAAGTGGTCTCAGGAATAAAACAAAGAAAAAGATCACAAGTTGTAATTAAATCAACACAAATGTAACCATATGCACGTGTTACAAAGTAGCTCTTTAAACGAAATGAGCAAGCGGTCTTAAATTTGAATTTTGAAATTTAGAATTCCATCAACGTCGGACTGTATGCAAAACGAGTGCTTAAGCACTCCTTTGCTGTCCCATTTTCCGACCGTCAACTGTGCATCTAGGTAATTAATATATCGATGAGTGTGTGTATTCGACTTGGATCGGCTTGTAGCACGTAGCATTAATGCGTAACAGCACGGTTACCACGACCTCTTATAGCAGTATTATTATAATCGTTCTTCGTTTGTTTTGTATGGGAATCGGTACAAGTAAAATTATGATAATACTGCTATAAGAGGTGGTGGTAACCCCCCCTGAGCAGAGATCACCGTCCACACTTGTACTCGTAGCTTGCTACGCCGTGTAGTACGCCGTGTAGTGTTCAATCGCCTGTAGCTTGATATTTGACAGTTTAATCAGGAGTCTTAGGTGGATCATACCGTAGCTGAAATGTTCGCGTAGCAAATGACGTCCACACTATCGTAGCAGACACGCGTCGTTGCTACAGCTACAGAGCTTTGTTCGATGATATGCTACAAGTCTGGACGTTATTTTTATTTTTATTTTTTTATAGCAGAGACTGGCAAACGAGCAGATGGGTCACCTGATGGTAAGTGATCTCCACCGCCCATAGACACCCAAGACACAAAAATAACCATGGATCCGTTGCTAACCTAAAAGGAGGGAATGAAAGGGGAGTAAAAGGGATGGGAAATTGAGGGAAATAGGCACTCACTCACCGAACGAAACGCGACAGCAAGCTGCCATTTTACGTCGGTTTTCTGTGAGACAGTGGTATCAAACCGGTTGAGCCGGCCCATTCGTGTAACTATCTACAGCGTGACTCTACCACACAAACGTAACGTACCAAAACAGAAAAAAATTAGAACAACCTGTTTTTTAAGTCGGTTAAAACAGACCAATACGAATTACTTTACAAAATCCTACATAATGGTACATCTGACGCCCAGCATTCATGATAGAGGCTGTTCCCGAAGGATTCCCTTGATTTATGTGCTATATTACACTGTAATGTGCCTCAGAGTGGAGGAATGGGTCCTTGTTTAGCGATTTTGCATGAGTGTTACCTTTTTCATAATGAAATTCTGGTCTTAAAGCATAACCCTACTTTTGCCTACTTTAGCTAAAAGATAACTAAAATATGTTTATCGAATACAATGTTGCTGGTTACAGAAAATATATTATTTTGATCTCTGGCAAGCTTTGAAACAAATAGGAAGTCTTGGCTGGAAACAATCAATAAAAAATATATATCAATCTTAGATGGGGTCCTAGACCATCAATTTATTATACCCTAGATGCACAGTTCTTTGCAAATATCCTCCTAAATAGTGGTCTCAGGAATAAAACAAAGAAAACGATCACAAGTTGTAATAAAATCAACATAAATATAACCCTAAGCACGTGTTATAAAGTAGGTTTTTAAACGAAATGAGCAGGCGTTCTTTAATTTGAATTTTGAAATTTAGAATTCTATCGATGTCCGACTGTAGGCAAAACGAGTGCTTAAGCACTCCTTTGCTGTCACATTTTCCGAGCGTCAACTGTGCATCTAGGTAAATAATATATGGATGTCCTAGACTTTAAACAAAATGAATGTCATTAAGTAAGAACATCAAACTTGAAACAGCTGATCGGAATCGGCCATGTTTTCACTATCGAACGTTGGAACGTTTCAACGCTATTGAACGATTAAGATTTTTTTTTTTATGAAGCGTACTATTGCGGTCTTATTACGCTCTATTAAGTTATTATGAATAAGGGGGCTATAGTTTAAAACCTCCTTGGTCTAGCAGCATGTATGGGTTCGAATCCCAGGTCGGGCAAAGAGAATTTTCTAATTTAATTTGCCCGCGACTGGATGCCCCAGAGAGGGGTTGTTCAGGCAGGCAGTCGGTCGTAAAAACAGCCAAATCCTTTCTGCAACATGCTTGAAATAAAAAAGTGTGTTGCGCTGACCCCACATTAAGGTGGGATAAGGGCCGGTAATAATCCCAAGTTTAACTAAACTTACCGGGTAAACTTTAAAATTTATCCGATTCTTCTTTTTTTAAGTCGTTCGAAAAGAAAGTTATTAAAGAAAAATTATCATATTCACCCGGGGATCGAACCCGAGACCTCAGGATGGTAGTCGTACTGCATGCATACTGCTCCGCCACGTAGTCATTATTATAAGCTTTTATATTTATCGTTTGCGTGATTATGAACAGTATATCATAATAAAATACATTTGTTTTTCTGTACATCATGACAGGCAGTGTTAGTTTTATATCAGTACCACCCACTGTTTACAGGGACGAACTTCGGATGATTTTAGGGGGTCACACACTTTTTAAGCACGTTGTAAAGAGATTTGGTTTAGTAGGATGATTTTTGGTCATATTTCATATAACTAGCACAGAGTAAGATACGAGTCATGTGTCGTGGGTATCAGAAACTATTAGGGACTTGCGGTCTCGCAACACAAAAATAAAGGTCATATAAAAATTTGTCTCGGTGCGGGGATCGAACCCGAGACCTCAGGACGATAGTCTTACTACGCACGCAATACCACCACGCTACCGAGGCAGTCCAAGAAATAAACCTTTACTCTTTTTCGTTTATTTATATGTAGGTCAAGAATATGCCTCTTATAAAAAATTACGCGATTGTTATCTTTGAAACTTGTTTGTCACTTTTTCTTGCGTCACATTGTTGGAAAATGAAAGGGACAAGCTTATTTTAAAGATAAGAAACGCGTAATTTATGTTATACGGGGCATATTCTTAACCTACATATTATCAATAAACTGAAAAGAGTAAAGATTTGTTTCTCGGACTATTTTTACTATTTTTATAAGGCGCTATGACTTTTTTTTATTGCTGAGGCTTGCTAACGAGCATGTGGGTGACCTGATGGTAAAAGATTTCCATCGTCCATAGAAGAATCTAAGACACCATAGAACCATGGGTGCGTTACCAACCTAAAAGGAGGGGAATAGGGATTGGGAAAGGGAGGGGTTGGGCTACCAGGAATCTCACTCACCGAACGAAATGCAGCAGCGAACTGCCACTTTACGTTGGTTTTCTGTGAGACAGTGGTATCTGCCCGGTCGAGCCGGCCCATTCGTACTGTAGACAAAACTGTCTACAGCGTGGCTATACCACTCAGACTCGTATTTTGCACAACACAATAACAATTTGCGCCCCCGAGTAAAATCCTGAGTCCGTCCTCTACAAATTAACCAAAGCAATTAATCACTCGTTAACTACTAAAAGCTTAATGTAACATTAACTTTATTATGTTTTATACAGTAATGTAGTTAAAAATAACTGACCTGTGGGGTTAAACTACACATAAATCTGTGGGTTAAACTCAAAGACATTCGATAGTATATAGATGGGACAAGAACACCAAATTGTGATAAAAAAGTTGTGACCTAGTAGTGATAAGTCACTCAGTCGTATTTGAAACATACGCGCGCAAGGTCCCAGCGTAATAGGGCCTTATTTATAAAAACTGTTTAGCTGAGCAAATGGCTAAGAAACGACTGTCACTTTTTTCCTTGTGTCACATCGTTTGAAAATAAAAGGTTACTCCAATGCAGTTGCATAGGGTGTAAGCAAACTGAATTAGCGATTATCGGAAATGTAGGGTAATGTTAGGGTTTACAGGAAATCCCTCATTGTGGTTGCATGGCGTCGCGTGTTATATTATTAAATATCAATCATGCTAGCTTGCTTGCGATAGACATGCGATGTGATAGCTATCTTGGGCAGGCATACATGCAAATGGCTGCATACGTAATACATGATGTACTGCCTTAGTGGCGTTTTTATATACAACTCTTTCCGATTCAAATGACTATCGACTGAATTAAAATAAAACTTAACATACCGACTTCAAATCCGATCGTGACCAAATTTATATGGAAGCACCCTTGAAATAAGCTCTATCTAATACAAAATGAATTTTCGAAATCGGTCCACATTTGGCGGAGATATCACGTTACATACATATAAAACAAATAAATAACACCCAACAGTCACATACATAGTCCTGACCCCACGCTAAGGTCAAGTCTTGTGTCGAGTATCAGAAACTACGATAGACGCGCGGTCTCACAATACCTAGACCAGAAACAAATATCTGAATACAAACATTTGTCGCGGTGCGGGAATCGAACCCGCGGCCTCTCGCTTCACAGCCGGCTACTCGTCCGCTACTACAGAAGTTATCCAACCGATGCCAATAGGCCTGAGGCGATGATAGTAGTAACATTAGAAATGAAACCAAATTACTTAATAACCATTTAATAAACAAAATATATTATTACAATAAATACACCATGCCACCTATGACAGCCAAAGACGCTCAAATGAATTTAACAATAACCAATTTAATAATCAATAAACAAGTACCGACGACCTGATAAAGGTCGCAGGAAGTCGCTGGATGCAGGCCGCTTCCAACAGGTCGATCTGGAAATCTTTGGGGGAGGCCTTTGTCCAGCAGTGGACGTTCTGTGGCTGATGATGATGATGATGATGATGAAACAAGTACGACACAATTATATAAAAAAGAAGGACAACACCGTGCTAATAAAGTTTTCTAAAGCGGCGTCCTCTGCACACATATGCAAACTACGGAGGCTGTCATAAAACACACCACATAAAAACATACAATGAGAACAAATTTCAAGTGGTAGAGCCACGCTGTAGACAGTAACGTCTATAGCACGAATGGGTCGGCTCGACCGGTTAGATACCACTGTCTCACAGAAAACCGACGTAAAGTGGCAGCTTGCTGTAACGTTTCGTTCGGTGAGTGAGATTTCCGGTGGCCCATTTCCCCACTCCCTTTCCCAATCCCCTTCCCTCCTTTTAGGTTGGCAACTCACCCATGATTATTTTTGTGTCTTGGTTGTCTATGGGCGGTGGAGATCACTTACCATCAGGTGACCCATCTGCTCGTTCGCCAATCTCTGCTATAAAAAAAAGAACCTCCTTTTATGAAGTTGGTCGAAAAAGGGGCTAATACTTAAAAAAAGAAAAGCCCCAAACAAATTTAAATCTTTACGAACTACACTCTGAAGTAATAAAGAATTCATAACCAAACTTCACCATTTGAATAAATCATCGATTTGGTCCTCCAATAGAGCGTTTTCAATAATTTATGCGGTTTGGAAGAAACTCCAAAGGATTATCGACTTAGAAACAAAATTTTTGTAGATCTAGTTAAAGGAAAGCCAGTAGAAGAGTGATATTCAAAATTTGTATAGGAAGTGCAGAATATGCACATGAATATGCATTGGCAGTTTATCGTCACTTAGTTTTCATTGCTAAGATTTTATTAATTACTAGCTGACCCGCGCAACTTCGTCTGCGTAAAAATGGCTATTAAAAAATAAGGGTTGATCGTAGAAGGGTGAAAATTGAGGATTGTATGTATTTTTGTATGTTGTATCATAAAAAAATAGAAATTAAAAATTTTGTCTAAAAAATAAAAAAAAAAATTTAGGGGTGGACTACCCCTAACATTTAGGGGGATGAAAAATAGATGTTGGCCGATTCTCATAGATACCGGATAAGCACAAAAAATTTCATCAAAATCGGTCAAGCCGTTTCGGAGGAGTATGGCGACGAAAACTGTGACACGAGAATTTTATATATTAGATATATATGTATATCTCGTACAACTTTGTTAATTCTAGAACACAAGTTTTGGGTTAAAATTATGTTAAAAAACCTTGTTTGTAGCAATTTGTACCTATATTTGATTGTAACCTGTTTTGTGTTTTTAAATAAATAAAAAAATAAATTAAAATAAACTATTGTTTGACAGCCTCCGTAGCGCAGCGGGCGAGTAGCCGGCTGTGAAGCGAGAGGCCGGGTTCGATTCCTGCATTGAGACAAATGTTTGTGTGGCTCACAGATATTTGTTTCAAGTCTGGGTGTTGTAAGACCGTGCGTCTCCCATAGTCTCTGACACCCACGATACAGGTTATACCTAGTGTGGGGTCAGGACTAGGTGTGTGACTAGCGAGTGTATTTATTATTATTATTGTCGATAAACATAGAAATAAACGTCAAATCATATAGGGGCTTATTTAACAGTTTAATTGAGCAAATGGTAAAGAATAGCCTGTCTCTTTTACTTTCAAACGATGTGACACAAGGAAAAAAGTGACAGCCTATTCTTAGCCATTTACTCAGCTAAACTGTTTTTATACGTAAGGCCCATAATGCGATACTAATAAACAATTCGGGTACACGCCAAATACTTCATCATCATCATCATCATCATCAGCCATAGGACGTACACTGCTGAACATAGGCCTCCCCCAAAGATTTCCAGATCGACCTGTTGGAAGCGGCCTGCATCCAACAAAAGTTCTCGAGTGGAGACCACGTACCGGCAAGCGCAGCGTAGGACGTCCACCTACAAGGTGGACCGACGACCTGATAAAGGTTGCAGGAAGTCGCCAAATACTTACTAGAATGATTTCTTAGGTTTACGTGAATGTTATTCATTGAAATTAAACTATTTTAACGGATTATATCACGATTTGGTTTTAATTTTTATGCCCTGATTTTATGCACTGACCGTGGTCAGTCTGACCCGTGACCACGAAGGCTGCAAAGCTTTCGAAACGTCGGGCATAAAAATTAAAACCAAATCGTGATATAATCCGTAAAAATAGTTTCATTTCAATACTCACTAGAATTTATTTTTCACTTTTCAATTCATTTTTCCACATATAAGCATGTTTTTAAAAACATGTTTAACTTTTTAGTATAGTATTTTAGAGTAGGCGTAATGTTTTAAAATATTCTACGGATATGTATTGTGCTCCATAAGACAAATCAATCGAGCCCAAACTCAATGGGTTTATCTTGTATCTTCCGTCTCTATCATCCAGCTCATGGTACAATACCATTGCATTGTCACCGAAGATACATAAGTACACTTTTGAATCTAATCGGACATTGGGAAGTGGGTCTAATTTAGCTTGCAAGATTTGATCACAGACAACGGGACAGGTGAAACTAAATAAAAGCTTGTAATAAAAATACTAAAATGCATTTATTTAATTTATTTATTCTAATAATTACAATTTCACAATGAAAATACACTTAACATAGATAAGCCATAGGTGTATGCTCGATTTTGGGGTTGGTCTCGAACCTCCGACACTTGTCTCGGCAGTCCGTACCATTCCCAACTGAGCTATCTGCTTATTGTGTTGTGTCCATTGTGAAATATCTCTTGCTAATAACGGTGAAGGAAAACATCGTAAAGAAACCTGCATATCCAAGAATTTCTTTACAGGAATTTCGAAGGTATGTGAAGTCTACCAACCCGCATTAGGCCAGTGTGGTAGACTAAGGCCTAACCCCTCTCATTAGTAGAGGAGGCCCGTGCCCAGCAGAGGGACAGTAATATTACAAGGCTAATATTATTATTATTAATAATTACAATATGGCGGCCATAGTAAATAAAATCTTTCATTTGTTTTCAGATCATTAGTGTCTTCTAAAAAGAAATGAGAATTGCTTTCATTTATCATAACAGGTCTCCCGTAATCTTGTAATATATTAACAACTCTATTTTGTACAATATTAGGATCAATTTTGCTTTTCAGTATCGGTCGGAAATTTAAAATGCCAGCATCTTGACTTTCCAATACTAAAGTAGCTTTTATAATTTTGATATTAGAATACCATCCATACAAATCTAAGTCTGGTTCATTTATTCTGAAGTTGAATGTAGTTTCATTTGGATAATTTACAATTCGACCTAGAGGTATGGATGTAGGTTTATCAGAAGCTAAATTAATGTTATTTAATATAATGTTCTTTAGAGGTTGATAAATTAATTCATTTTTTATTGGAGATTCATCTGATTTCAGTATATTTTCTTTTATTGTATAGTATGGATGAAAATTCGATGTTTTAGCTTCATTTATATTAATTTCATCTTTATCATTATACGTTTCTTTATTAATGTTGCCGTTTTTAATGTCACTCGATTCATTACTCAAATATACACTTTGTGGTTCAGGTATAAAATTTAAATCTAAGTGATTGGTTACTGGAGTGTATTGATCATTATAGAGCATGTTTAAAGAGTCATCAATTATATTTGAATACTGAATTTCAGGTTCAAATCTTGAATAAATTGAAGGAGGCTTTATTAGAGATTTTGTATTAGAGTTTTCTTTAGGTGCATTTGCCAATTTTTCGTACAAATTAGATTGTTTACCAAAATCAGATTTAACAGAATCTGAAAACAGGTTTTCTGGTTTTTCATCCCACCTATTTTGTGTAAGTATGTTAGTTTCAGTAGTATACATAGGTGTTATTTTAAAATTAGGTTTAACAAAATCTGATATTTGGTATTTTGGATTTTCATCCCACATATTTTGTGTAGGTATATTCGTTTCAGTAGTATATCTAGGTGTTATACTAAAATCAGGTTTAAAAGAATCTGAATACTGAGATTTTTGTGTTTCATCCCATAGATTTTGTCTAGGTATGTTAGTTTCAATAGTATATTCAGGTGCTGGATTAAGATCAGGTTTAACAGAATCTGGAATTGGATATTTTGGTCTTTCATTACATGTATTTTGTATAGGTATCTTAGTATCAATAATATATTCTGGTGTTAAACTAAAATTAGGTTCGACACAATCTGTTATTTGGTATTTTGGATTTTCATCCCACGTATTTTGTGTATGTATATTACTTTCAGTAGTATACCTAGGTGTTATACTAAAATCAGGTTTAAAAGAATGTGAATACTGAGATTTTTGTGTTTCATCCCATAGATTTTGTCTAGGTATCTTAGTTTCAATAGTATATTTAGGTGCTGTTTGAAGATCATGTTTAACATAATCTGGAATTTGATATTTAGGTCTGTCATTACATGTATTTTGTATAGGTATTTTAGCATCAATAGTATAAGGTTTACAAAAATCAGATTTAACAGAATCTGAAAACTGGCTTTCTGGTTTTTCATCCCACCTATTTTGTGAAGGTATGTTAGTCTCAGTAGTATACATAGGTGTTATTTTAAAATTAGGTTTAACAAAATCTGATATTTGGTATTTTGGATTTTCATCCCATATATTTTGTGTGGGTATATTCGTTTCAGTAGTATATCTAGGTGTTATACTAAAATCAGGTTTAAAATAATCTGAATACTGAGGTTTTTGTGTTTCATCCCATAGATTTTGTCTAGGTATGTTAGTTTCAATAGTATATTCAGGTGCTGGATTAAGATCAGGTTTAACAGAATCTGGAATTGGATATTTTGGTCTTTCATTACATGTATTTTGTATAGGTATCTTAGTATCAATAATATATTCTGGTGTTAAACTAAAATTAGGTTCGACACAATCTGTTATTTGGTATTTTGGATTTTCATCCCACGTATTTTGTGTATGTATATTACTTTCAGTAGTATACCTAGGTGTTATACTAAAATCAGGTTTAAAAGAATGTGAATACTGAGATTTTTGTGTTTCATCCCATAGATTTTGTCTAGGTATCTTAGTTTCAATAGTATATTTAGGTGCTGTTTGAAGATCATGTTTAACATAATCTGGAATTTGATATTTAGGTCTGTCATTACATGTATTTTGTATAGGTATTTTAGCATCAATAGTATAAGGTTTACCAAAATCAGATTTAACAGAATCTGAAAACTGGTTTTCTGGTTTTTCATCCCACCTATTTTGTGTAGGTATGTTAGTCTTAGTAGTATACATAGGTGTTATTTTAAAATTAGGTTGAACAGAATCTGATATTTGGTATTTTGGATTTTCATCCCACATATTTTGTGTAGGTATATTCGTTTCAGTAGTATACTTAGGTGTTATACTAAAATCCGGTTTAAAAGAATCTGAATATTGAGATTTCAGTGTTTCATCCCATAGATTTTGTCTAGGTATGTTAGTATCAATAGTATATTCAGGTGTTAAACTAAAATTAGGTTTAACAAAATCTGATATTTGGTATTTTGGATTTTCATAACACGTATTTTGTTTAGGTATATTTATTTTAGTTGTATACTTAGGTGTTATACTAAAACCAGGTTTAAAAGAATCTGAATATTGTAATTTTGGGTTTTCATTCCACATATTTTGTGTAGGTATATGAGTTTCATAAGTAGAAATAGGTGTAGTAATAAATGGATTTGCTATGTCTGGAGTAGGGGTTAAATTACTAGGTATATCTGAACTAGGGACAAACTGAGGTGACTCTAAAGATTCAGATGGTCTATACGAAAATGAATCTTGTGGTAAAGGAACAGGGTCTAAATTGATTTCGCTTAACAAAGGCTCAGCTAGCTTTAAAGATGACAGTTCTAATTCGAGTGGTTGTGTTCTGGAAATAGGGTTTAATTTCTTTTGATTCCAAAATCTGTCACTTGTAAATTCTTCGGTTGTTGGTGTGAATGTGAAACTTTGTGATAGAGGAATAGAAGTCAAAGTTGGTTGATACGAAGATGCATTATTAGCATTGAAGTAAGGTAAAGTTGAAATAAATGTAGGTGAGGCTAAATCTTGTGTAGGTATAGGACATGTAATCATTGGATTATAAACTTCAGTAAAAGTAGCAAAGGGAAGTTCAGACGATGGCGTGGAAAATCGACCTTGTTCTGAAGAAGTAGAGCTTAAATTTGTTTCTGAAGGAAAATGTGTTTTAATAAAATCTTGAGTAAGAGTATCTGAGAAAGGTGCAAAGTCGACTGGATTTTGTGTTGATACAATAGGAGCTATATTCACTTGATTTAAATACCCTTTTCTTGAACCCCAGAGATTAAACTCAGTTGGTGTAAGAGAATCTGAATCTAATTGAAAAGGTACAGAATTTAAATTAAGTTGATTAAAACCTGTGTTTCTGTGTGAGTGTGGCCTTGAGTATGAAGAAATGACAGTTAGAGAAGGAAGTGATGATAGTGGAAGATGATGCATTAGATAATTTTCTTGACCTTTTGCTAGAAGCTTTTCTTGACTACTTGCAAAGAAATTATAATTTTGATAAAGAAGTTTATCCATTTTAGTCTCTTTAGTAGATATGATTTCTGGAATTTTAGGATACATATAATTTCTTTCTAGATATTTGTTATTTTGGTTTGATAGCATATTTTTTTCTATATAACCTTTAGAATAAGGGTTTGCTTCTCGCTCGTTTACGTTAATATAATCTGCATTTATTTTTGGATTATCATAATCTTCTGGAGGTTTCATAGTAAGTCTATTGTTTTCTTCATACCGGGGTGTAACATCTTGCACGTCATTTAAATTATCTATTTGAGACTCAATTGGATCAAATGTGGACAGTTCTTTATTTATATCAACACCATTATTAGTATTGATATTATCGAATTCAGGGATATCATTATTGCGATCCTTGACAGATGGATTTACAGAAATTTCGTCTTTTATATGTGGTTGATTCATTTGTGATAAAAAGGGTAATGCTATCACAGATGGGTTAATTTGTGTCTGATACTCGTTTGACTCACTTTCCCCAGTCTCATTAAAGGTGTTTAATATTGCTTCATAACTTGAGACTACATTTTCTGTTTTTGTCACTATTTGTGGATTGATATGTAAATATTGTGGTTTTGATTGACTTTCAGGCTTATTGTGTAAATAAGTATTGTATTCAAATTTTACGTCGGGTATTACAGTGTTGTCAGAATTTTTGTCTTCAAAACCAATATTGTCTGAGTATTTAAATTCCGAGGACCCCGGATTATTTTGGTCTAGGTCCCAGGGTACAGAAAAGCTATTGCTAATATCTTGCGCGCCTACATTATTTACTAAAGATATGCCTGAATACTTATTATTCATAAAAAAGATATTACCAATATCTTGTAGCTGATATTTAGAAGGAATTATGCTACCTTTTTGTATAGAGTTAGGTTCAGTTGTATCTGCTTGTTGTTTATTTTTATTGGAATTGATAACTTCCTTTTTATGTTGAATGACTTTTGGTTCGTATTGATTATTGTTTTGTATAAAGTTGTTAGGACTGTATTCTGGTTCTTTCAATTTATTGTCAAATATTTTCATATTTGGTTCATTAATATGTTTGAACAGCATATCATTAGGTTGAGTATCGCTGCTGTCAGCTGTTACGAAATTATTAGTATACTCATATTCCGCGATATTAAAATATTTAGTATTTTTTAAATCATGTATTTGCCTATCGGGTTCCTCAATACGTTTGTTTATATCAACATTTTCAAATTCTTTTAAACCCGACATTTGAGTAGTTGGTTCATTGAAAGGTTGGTACATTACATTATTTGCCCTCTTATTACTGTCATAAACAGTGTTTACATTATTTGTATACTTATTTTCAGATACGTCAAAATGAACAGTTTCTTTAAAATCAGATATTCGATTATTTCGTTCATTGATGGGTCGATACAATACATCTTTAAGCCTAGTTTGACTGTTTAAGTCTGCAAAATTATTTACATTTCCATATTCAGGAATATCTAATTGTTTTGTTTCATTAAAATCATACAAATGCTTATTTGCCTCTTTGTTATATTTGTACATTATGCTATTTGACTGAGTATCGCTTTCATATCCCGGTTTAATATTATTCTTATATCCAGCTTCAGGGATATTTAAATGTTTAGTTACTTTGTTATCTGATATTTTTGGTTTATAGAGCGGTGTGTTTAGATTACTTGGATCGTTATAAATATCACAAGTTTTCTTATAATTAATGTTTGTTGAGCCTTCTTTAGGGTAATTCAAATATTTAGTTTTTTGCGTATTAGGTTCATTATTTTGTCCATATACATAATTTGATTCATTATCACTGTCAGCAGTTTTGATATTACTCGTAGACTCATGTTGAGGAATATCAAAATATTGGGTTTCTTTTAAATAATTATCAGTTCTGTATGAATAGACTTCGTTTGCGCTGTAAAGACTACCAAAATCATTTTTATATCCATTAGTTGATTTCAAATCTACTTTAAAATCACTGTTTGATTCTGTATACTGATTATGTTTATCAGTATCTTTATCAGTATGGGCAATTTCAAAAAATGGTGTAATCTCGAGATTAATATTTCCTATATTACTATTTTCTACAAAAGGTTTAGATTTATATTCTGTACTTGGAATATATCCTAGTTTATTAAATTCAGGATAAACATATTTGGTATTCATTAATGGTTCCTTATTTGATACATCTGGCTGGCATACAACGGAGTCTTCATTATTAGTTTCACTATTGGTTTCTATCTTTGATACAACAGTATCACCAAACCTTTTGTTACCTAGCTTCATAGTAGTATACCATATACCATAATTTTCATTGTTCACTGCTGTTTTGTCAATTTCCTCTGAATTAGGTGTGTATAAGATTTTATCATTTTCTAATTTAATAGTCTCTAAATCTACCATATTAAGAGGCGAATAAGATTCTGGCTGAAGAGTAGGAGATACTATGAAAGGTGTTTGGTATGGATACATCTCTTCAGCTGTTACTTGTGATTCTGATTTATCAAGTTTTGTATATAAATTTGTAATTTGTGGTTCTGTGTTCCCAATATAATCTACTATTCCTTGTGTATCATATTTGTTATTAATTTCTGATGGGGTATTAGCGTACTCCAATATTTCTTGTGTAGGTAATATAGTTCTACCACAGTTATGTTTAAAATTAAGTGGCTTTATTTTTTCTCTTTCTGAAGATAGTTGTGTTATATCTTTGTTTACTTCTATTTCTCTAGATGTGCTTGGAGTATTTATTATATAATTATAATATGATTTGCTTTTTTGTGCGTCAATATTATTATTGTATGTTTCACTAATTTTAGGAATAATATTTGTGTCTTCTTTTGGGATTAAGAATCTGTTATGTGGTTCTCTTATAATATTTTTTTTGTATTCTTGTACATTAATTTCATTTATTTGAGGTTCACTACCTGCTAATGTTTCTAAATTCAATTCATAGTTGCTTTCAGGAAACTTAATATTAGGCTGGGCAAAGTTAAATAGATAGTAATATTTGTTATTATCTCCTTTAATAAATTCCGTATTGTCGAATATATCACTTTTATATGCTTTTTGAACTATAGTATCTTCCAATGAGTCAGTTGTATCGTGGTAGTTATTATTATTTATATTATCTTCATTCTCAAATAGATATTTCTCAACATTTTCCATATTATTATTGTGTTCTCCCAAAATAGGTAAGTCATAATACATATCATTATTCTCTACTAGATCATAGTTAGGTCCTTTTATCATAGAGTCAGATTCTATAGCCATGAAAACTGGATTGTGTAGTATGCCTCCTTTATGGTTCATTATCATTT
Source organism: Clanis bilineata (assembly GCA_036417725.1). Taxonomy (NCBI): domain Eukaryota; kingdom Metazoa; phylum Arthropoda; class Insecta; order Lepidoptera; family Sphingidae; genus Clanis; species Clanis bilineata. Next base: position 7,294,545 of record CM071138.1, on the reverse strand, counting down.
GTAATTTTTCATTTGGGAGTTCTTGAGTATTAACTAAATCTTGTATTTTAGGCATATTATTTTTCTCTCCTACTGCATTCTTTTCACGATTTACTAAATTCCATGTATTAAGTTTTTTAACAGTAACATCTGCTTGTAAAACAGGATCGAAATTATTCCATTCCCCGATTGGTTCAGTATCGCTATACCTCTTTGAATTAGTACTGCATTCACTACTATCCTGAGGCCTAAGTTCAACTGTTTCAGGGTTATCACCCGACTCAATTAATTTAGTATTATATTCCAACCACGCATCAGATTTTAACTTACTTAGTATGTCTATATTTTCACTGTCTTCAGGTATTGTAGCATCTAAATTATCAATGACAGGTACATTATACAACTCGTTGGAATTCGGCTTAATATAAATAGATTCCGGTATATCAGTTTTATATTTCACAACAGGATCTGACTTTATGTTATTTACTAAGTCCAATTTACCATGATCTTGAAGTTTCGTATTATCTAAGACGTTAGTGTCAGGGACATAACTTTGCTCATTAGAGTTTGGCATTATATAACTTGATTCTTCTAACCCAGTATTGTATCTTGGATCAGCATTAGGTACAAAGTTACAAGGGTCTCCTAAGTTAAATGTATTGAAATACGATTTTTGACATATGTCACTAAGTTTATTTACGTTAACTTTTGGGCTGGTTTCTACTTTAGAATTCCCATATACGCAATGAATTGTGCCGTGGTTACTTACACCAATTTGAGAAATAACTGGTGCAACGTTGGTTTCATTAGTGTCTAATACATAGTTACTTGGCTCGCCCCAGTTAGCGATATTATAGTATTTATCTATAATATCCAGTTGCATATGAGTAGCTTCTTTCGACTGTTTTCTATCATCGATGTATTCATTATAACATGGAGATTCAACTTTCAGTATAGGTTTAAAGATTGTTTCTAATCCCGAATCACCATTTGCAAATGCATTGAACTCGGGTTCGATATTTTTGTAATCTGATTGAAAAGTATTACCATATTCTTTAAATTTATGAATATTTTCAATTTGTCTAAAATCTTGCAGCGGCTTTTGAAAATAATGTTCCTGATTATTTATTGACAAAGGTTCATTTATCTCATTATAAACGTAATAACTGGGTCCAGGTTTATTGTTCGATTCTTGTATATTATCTTCTGTAGGATACATCAGCACATTAAAATCATTAACAGGAGATTGGTTGTTAGCATTTTTTTGGACAATCGCGTTTAACTTATTATTATGAGGATATTGTTCAATGTTTGTATTTCCAGAATTAATAATTGCTTTTTTACTATCTCGAGATAAAGAATCGCTAAAGAAATCGGGACTTTCAGACTCATGTAATTTTATATCATCTTTAGTTATTCCACTTTTGTCCCCAAATATATTTGGTTTGTGCACTCCATTTATGTAGTCGTTCAGTTCATATTTATTAAGATAGATTTTTCTACGATCGTTAATATTCAAATTATGAAGATTAGAGTTACCCATCAGAACATTTTCAATAACGTTATTATTTGTTTTTCTAAAATCTTGTATCCAGTTACTATTTACTTCATTTATATGTATTGAAGAAGGGGAAACCCAATTATATGGAAGCATTTGCGTTTTTATTTCTCCACCCAATAATTCAGGTTTAGCAACCCTTGTTATCGTATATTCTGGACCTACAGGGATGTTAACCTCAACACCTACATTCTTGTTATCAATATCACTTTCATAATGATCTTGGACTTTATTCTTTACTATGGCCTTATTAAGATTATTAATAGATGTGACCCCAAGATTGGGATCTCCATTAATGAAATCATCTTTTACTAAATGATTATCATAATATGCACTTATATTATCCGTTCTGCTTGATATTATATTTGAATGTATTGATGCGTCTATATTTTCCATATCACACGATATTATATTTGCAGTTTCTTTAAATACATTTGTATTTTTCAAGTTTTCTTCAATATTCTCTACATTCATTATATTTTCATTTGGACAGCTCTCGTAGGAGTTACTAGTGATATCGTTTATATTATTTGCTTGATTGTCCTTAATATTTTTATTATAAGAATCAACTTTTTGTACAGGATTCAGTATTTGACAATCCACTGGATATAAATTATCTAACGTAATAGCATAAACTACGTTATTGATTTTAGGTAAATCAATATCATTTTTTTCTATAATTTGCCCTTTGTCATTGTTAATCTTTAGCATATTCATATAAGGTAAATTGGAATCCCCGGTAATATATCTTGCTGAGTTGTAATAATTGTTATTTTTAGAGTTTTGTTCTTTATATTGCAGATCTGTATCTGAAAGCTCGGAAATTTCTTTGGGAATATTAATAAGGTGATTGTAATATACACTTTGTAAGTTATTTTTTGGAATGTAATGTAAGTGATTTGGTAAAAGTTTGTAATTATAATTAGGTGAACTATATATATTTGATATTTTGTTAGCATTTGTAACAGTGCCAAAATTATCATTGAAGTAGCTGTCCCTAACATAAAAATAATCAAATGGGTTTTGATTGCTTTCTCTGTCATCTTTGTAGAGATTTTCTACCTCAAACGTATCGACAACATTATTTCTGTTTTTAAGATTGTCACCATAAACATAATAGTTTAATTCTTCTTTACTTAAGGAATTTCTTGGATTTAATTCCCTAATTTTGTCGTTATTAACCAATTTTAGTTTATATTCGTTAATAATTTTGCTGTTTATTTCACTCATGTCGATCACATTCTTAAAGTGATTGTTATCCCTCTCATTCAAACAGTAGTTCTTAACATTATAATTTATTTCTCCTTTATCCGAAGGCAATTTTGCGTTGAAATCTCCAGCTGTATTTTTTCCAGTTGATTGGATTTGATATCCATCAACATTTTTGTTGATTATTTCGTTTAAATCAGCTGCATTTTGAAAATAAAAATCACTTCCAAAATAATTAGTGCATGGAGTTTTATCATCACTATGTCCTTTTTTATTTAGGTATTCTCTTTCTTTTATTTTTATAGAATCTTCATTATCTTTCATGTAGTTATTATCAACATAATAACTTATTTCTTCTTCACTCGAAGGTGTTTCTGACTCTCCAATTTTGTCCCATCCATCTGACTCAATTATATATTCACCAACATTCTTGTTGTTTATTTCATTTGTGTCTATATTTTTGAAGTAATTATCTGAATCCAAATAATAAACAAATGGGTTATGATTGCTTGTTCTATATTTATTGTATTGATCTTCTATTTCGCTCTTTCCTGTATTATTATCTGTGCAGTTTACGTAGTTAATAAGTGAATAATTATATTGCTCTGACTTTTTGCCAAATTCCACGCATTTATCTTTTTCAGCAAATTCTACTTTATATTCTTCATTTTTACTATTTATTTTATCATTATTTCCAGCACTAAAGTTATTTGTTATCTCATTGAATCCAATAGTTTTATCCTTGTATTTTCTGAAGTCTGATTTAGAATCCCCAGATGACCAAGAATTTGGTAGAAATGCTTCGAAATAATTGTGCTTATTATCATATTTGACTTTTAAGGGCATCAAATTGCAATCATTGATTTGATCATACTTAGTATCTTTATTAGAAGAGAAATTCTCTCCAGTAATATCGTTAGATATTTTAGTATTAATTGTTTTATAATTCGAACCGAAGTCACCAAAATTACCTTGTGTATGAACGACGGGTTGGCAAATCTGAAATATAATAATTCCATTTGATTAATAAGAGAAATTAACGCCCGAATGGTCAAACGCTGCTCGACTTTAACGGCTTCTTACATTGATTTTCCCCATACAATTTTGACAGATAAGGCGGCCTTAAACGACATAAGGTGTCCTTAATTGTATGAACATTCGGCGGTAAGGGATTCTATCTTTCCAACCAATTTAAAAAGAGGATGTTCTTAATTTTTATGTACTCGATATCTTTGGTAAAAGTTTTAAGTATTGTTTTTGTTTTCGATAGAGCTTGTTCCAATGTTTGAATATAGTGGTAAATTTAGTCAAGATAGTTTTGAATGTAGTTTTAACATTTTCCGGAAATATCGCGCCTTTATCGTCATCATCATAACCATCATCATCATAGTCTATCGTCCTCCTCTGTCGAACATAGGCCTCGCCAAGTGATCACCAACCTTCAGCTCGCATTCATCCACTACCCGCTTCATCATGATCATCAGCCATAGGACGTCCACTGCTGAACATAGGCCTCCCCCAAAGATTTCCAGATAGACCTGTTGGAAGCGGCCTGCATCCAGCGACTTCCTGCGACCTTTATCAGGTCGTCGGTCCACCTTCACTACCCGCTTAACCTACATGAAAATATGCCGACGAATTAACCTCCTTTTCAAGTCGGTTGAAATTAAAATTTACCTTCGTTCGTTCTCCAGAACTGTCTATTTTGTTCCACCATGTTTGAGGCGTAGCTTTCACGTCGTAACACCATAAAAGTGTATCTGAAATATTTGTATGGGTATATTTTTGCCTTTGAAAGTAGATAATCAAACAGCCCCCATGCTACACTTTCTTTTCTTTTTTTATAGCAGAGAATAGCAGACAGTCTAACTAGACAGCCTCCGTGGCCTAACGGGCGAGCAGCCGGGTGTGAAGCGAGAGGCCGCGGGTTTGATCTCCGCACCGAGACAAATATTTGTGGCCCACAGATATTTGTTTCGGGTCTGGGTGTTGTGAGACCGAAAGTCTCTCGTAGTTCTTGATTCCCACGACACAAGACTCAATCTTAGTGTGGGATCAGGACTATGTGTGTGACTGTTGGGTGTTCTTTATTGTTTTAATTAGAGCGAACTAGAACACCCACTTTTCTCCGAACTTATTTCCGTCCTAGATGCGAAAGGGGGCGATCCTATCGCTATATGATGGTAAGTGATAGATAGTAATATGAAGCCTATAAACACCCAAGACACGAAGAGACTCATCGTTGCGTCACCAACCTAAAAGGACGGGAATAGGGACAAATTGGGCCACCGAATCTGACACACCGAATGAAATATAACAGCGAGCTGCCGCTTTACGTTAGTTTTCTGTGGCACAGTGATATCCAAACGATCGAGACGGCCCATTTGAGCTGTAGATGTTACCGTCTAGAGCGTGGCTCTACCCCACAAATACTTTCTAAGTACTTTATATCAGTCCTGGAATTCGTGTCCGATGAGACGATAGGCTACATGTCTGGAAGGGAAATGAGCTCGGCGAAATGTGGTTGTTACACATGTACACAAAACATTATTTTTCGAGACAAATATGAACATGAAATTTGTTTTATCATAACATAAGATAACATAAGCTCACGCCTGTATCCCCGAAGGGGTAGGCAGAGGCGCACTAGCGAACTAAAACATCCACATTTCGCCGAACTTAGTTCCGTCCCAGATGTGATAGGGGGCGAGCCTATCGCCATATCGGGCACAAATTCCAGACTCCGGGCTGATATAGAAAAATCCAATATCCCTTTGCTCGACCCGGGGATCAAACCCGAAACCTCAGAACCGTAGTCGTACCGAAATACCACCACGGCACCGAGGCAGTCAGTCGTTATAAGTATACAGTCCAAAACTGCATTTGGCAAACAAGGCTTTAGATTAAAAAGGCATTATTATTTCGTACTCCACTGAATTGGTCGGCCATCTTGTGCCGCCATTTTGTGCAATTTCCCGCGTAAATCATACACGTAAAGACTTATATTCCTGATTCTGTTTTAAGTGATATTTAGTACTCACAGATGTGTTTTAGTACCTCCACTGAATTACTAACCGCCGAATGTTCATACACTTAAGGTCGCCTTATGTCGTTTAAGGCCTTATCTGTCAAAATTGTATGGCGAAAATCAATGTAAGAAGCCGTTAAAATTGAGTAGCATTTGACCATTCGGGCGTAAATGCCTTAATATGTGTTATATAAACTTTAATTCGAACATTAATGGCCGCGATATGTATTAACATAAATATTGAGAAACAAAAAAGTTCGTTGGAATAATGGCTCCACCGTGCCCCACCGCCAATGATAAAAGAAAATAAGGACTTGACGTACTACTACGAATTACTACGAATGTGTATGCCTAATGTATGAACAGAAACCAAAGTGACGACTTGGCGAAAGAAAGATCCCAGTTATATAGCAGTTAGGAATCTTCTTCACATTCCGAAATTAGTATTATTTGAAATATAACACCGTATGTACAATAATCACAAGTTTAAAAACTTAACAGACCGACTTCAAATCCGATCGTGATCAAATATTTATGGAACCACCCTTGAAATAAGCTCTATCGAACACAAAAAGAATTTTGAAAATCGGTCCACATTTGTCGGAGATATCGCGTAACATACATAAAAAAAATAAACGAATTGAGGACCTCCTTCTTTTTGGAAATCGGTCGATAAAATCAATAAGTATTTAAATGTTATTTAAGTTTTGTGACACGGTGATTGTCGCCTCCTTGGTATAGTGACAGCATATGGGCTGTGGACCGGGAGGTCTTGGCGTCGATTCCCAGCTCAGGCATAGTGAGTTTTCTAATTTAATTTGCCCGAGACTGGATCCCTCAGAGGTGGTTAACGTCAGGCAGGCAGCCGGTTGTAAAAACTAAGCCAAATCCTTTCTGCAACATATTTGAAAAGTGTGTACCCCGACCCCACATTAAGGTGGGATAAATGTAGGTATTATTATTGTAATTTGTTATGGGGCTCAAATGGAGCTGGGCAGGACATGTGGCTAGGTAGCAGATAATAGATGGAGTAAGACTGTAAATGGTGGCCAAGACAAGGTAAGCGCAGCGTTGGCCAGCCGATGGCAAGGTGGGTCGACGACCTGGTTAACATCGTAGGTCGAACTTGGATGCGTATGGCCCAGAATCGTAGGGAATGGCATGATATGAGAGAGGCCTATGCCCAGCAGTGGGACCCTACAGGCTGTGGATGATAACGATGATGAAATGTAGGTAGAAAGATGAAGAGACTTACTTAGGCGTACTTAGCGACCATTGTATTTATATTTATACTTAAGTAACTATGTTATTCTCATGTAAGTGACTAATAGTCTTTTTTGAATAAATTTCTTTAAACATAAGAAGAATGTCAAACAGTAAACTACAGAAGTTCTGGCCAGTACTTATTTTTCGTTAGTGCCCGGGACAGAGTAAAATATATTAACTTACAAATAATAATAAAGGTGTTTTTCCAAAATTTTGCCATCATGAAGTTATGTTACTTGAAATATCTGAAAAAAAAAACGCTTAAAATTAAAATAATTCTTACTCTATATTTTATTCCTATCCGCCCGGATGGCGATCACCGACGGTGGTTCACAGTACACATGTACTTGTAAAAAACGCTTTATCTGAGCAAAATAGTTAAGAATAGAAATGTGGGTGTTCTAGTTCTCTAGTGCACCTCTGCCTACCCCTTCGGGGATACAGGCGTGAGCTTATGTGTTATGTTATAACACTATCAATTTAGAAAACAGGCAGGTATGGACACAATAACAAGGATGGGGCTTAGATAAGGGGTTGTTATTTGTAGGAAAGGGAACGGGATATGGCAGACGAAGGGAATTGACGGGAAAATAAAATAGGCAGCTTGTAGGATTTGACTGGAATTGTGGATAAGGAAAATCACGCCGTGGACTATAAGGCCCTATCCTAGCTAACCTACCAGCCTTTTTCTAGCTACCTAGATAAGTATATTCACTTTATCAGGCAGGAATAAAAAAAATGAAATAAGTACTTACATAATATAATAAATTGTAATTTATATAAACATCGTATACAAGGCTATGTGACGATTAGTGTAAAACTAAAATATTATATTATTTAAACATCCCGCCATTTTGTTTTGTTTTAAAACGCATTTATGGTTTTGATATAATTAGTTATACTTTTAGAATTCCGCAATAATTCCTTACACATGTTCAGTCGTGATTTTTAAGGCTTTTTAGTGTTCCGTAGCCTGCAAGAAACCCTTATAACATCAGCTCACGCCTGTATCCTCGAAGAGGTAGGCAGAGGCGCACTAGCGAACTAGAACACCCACATTTTGCCGAGCTTAGTTCTGTCCCAGATGTGATAGGGGGCGAGCCTATCGCCATATCGGGCACAAATTCCAGACTCCGAGCTGATATGGAAAAATCCAATATCACTTTGCCTGACCCGGGGATCGAACCCGAGACCTCAGAATCGTAGTCGTACCGAAATACCACCACGCCAATGAGGCAGTTATAGTTGCGCTATGTTTATCTGAATGTCGATCCGCAGTTTAGCTTAGAGGCAGTAGTACTAGTAGTGGCGAAAATCAAGAACCACCATTGAAATAAGCTCTATCGAACACAAAAATAATCTGGATCACAAGTTCAAAAACTTAACTGACCGACTTCCAATTTACCGATCGTGGCCAAATTTATATAGGACCACCCTTGAAATAAGCTCTATCGAATACAAAAATAATTTTGAAAATCGGTCCACATTTGGCGGAGATATCGAGTAACATACATATAAAAAAATACAGACGCATTGAGGACCTCCTCCTTTTTTGAAGTCGGTCGAAAAATAAAAACAAATAGAATCTTTATTTCTACCTGCCCTTATACCACTTGAATGTCGGCGCAACACAATTTTTCAAGAATGTTGCAGGAATGATTTATTTATTTATTTACTTATTTATTTATTTATTCATTTATTAATTTATTCATTCATTTATTTATTCATTTATTTATTCATTTATTCATTCATTTATTTATATATTTATTCTATTAATTTATTTATTTTTCAAGCATGTTGTAGGAATGATTTATTCATTTATTTATTCGTTCATTTATTTATTCATTTATTTTTAATTAATTAATTAAAAGAATAAATATATAAATGAATGAATGAATAAATAAATTAATTAATTAATTTTATTAATTAATTAATTAATTAATTTTATTATTATTTAATTAATTAATTAATATGATTATGAATGTGATTTTCCTTATCCACAATTCCAGTCAAATCCTACAAGCTTCCTATTTTATTTTCCCGTCAATTCCCTTCGTCTGCCATATCCCGTTCCCTTTCCTACAAATAACAACCCCTTATCTAAGACCCATCCTTGTTATTGTGTCCATACCTGCCTGTTTTCTAAATTGATAGTGTTATAACATAACACATAAGCTCACGCCTGTATCCCCGAAGGGGTAGGCAGAGGTGCACTAGAGAACTAGTACACCCACATTTCTCCGAGCTTAGTTCCGTCCCAGATGTGATAGGGGGCGAGCCTATCGCCATATCGGGCACAAATTCGATACGAATAAAATAAAGAGTAAGAATTATTGTTGTTTTTTTAACGATTTTGTTATATGTTATTTAATATTTTTTTCAGATATTTTATTTAATTAATTAATTAATCTTTTCATTAATTAATTAAAAGAATAAATATATAAATAAATGAATGAATAAATGAATAAATGAATAAATTAATAAATAAATTAATTAATTAATTAAATAAAAGAATAAATATATAAATAAATAGATTAATTAATTATCAATTAATTATTAATTAATTATTAATTTCATTTATTTCTTTATTAATTAATTCATTAATTCATACATTCATTCATTTATTTATTTAAGTTGCATCAACTAAGTAACACCATTGAAACATTACACAAATTAAGTACATTAATATGGTCGGGTGTTACGTTTACAATTACAGATGTAAACGACATTTACATAAACATAACAGTCTAAAAGTACAGCAAAAACAATTTATTAATTAATAAATAGGTAGAGTTTATAAATATGTAAATTTAGCTTAGTTTTTACGACCGGCTGCCTGCCTGACGTGAATCTGTGGCATCCAGTTAATACAAAAATTGAATAAGAAAAAAAATTATTTTCATTATATTCTCAGTTTATTTCTTTTACTACAATTTCTTCTAAAATTAGATGGTAATTTGTCCGCTTAAAAACGAATCGGCCAGGGCTCCAGGGATAGCGAAGAGGCTTGTTAACACGCGCTTGGTCTTCTTCCGAGGAGTTGGAGACGAGGTTTCGGCGCTAGAGTCTGAGGGCCTATCTTGAGGTGGGGGATTCTCTGGTTCTTTTGGAGTTGGTGGTTCAGCTGGAAATATAGTTAGAAATAAAGTATAATGCGTTACTTGTGCCGTCCCGCCCGTACTTCAAAGCTTAGCCCGAGCACGAAAAACTAATGTAAATGTAAACTCGCTGCGCACTGATGACATTTGATTAATATTTCATACTTTCATAGACGCGCATTGAGCACGAATACATTTACGGTTGTCAGAAATTTTCCTGCTCGGGCTGCTGATCGTGAACAAATTTATATGGGACCACCCTTGAAATAACCTGTATTGAACACAAAAATAATTTTGAAATTTGAACATTTGGCGGAGATATCGCGTAACATACATAAATTGTTGAGTGGTAGAGCCACGCTGTAGACAGTAACGTTTACAGCACGAATGGGCCGGCTCGACCGGGCAGATACTGTCTCACAGAAAACCGACGTAAAGTGGCAGTTCGCTGTCGCGTTTCGTTCGGTGAGTGAGATTTTCGGTGGCCCAAATCCCCCTCCCTTTTTCCCTCCAATCTCTATTTCCCTCATTTTAGATTGGCAAAGCACCCATAATTTTCTTGTCTTGGGTGTCTATGGGCGGTGGAGATCACTCACCATCAGGTGACCCATCTGCTCGTGGCCAGTCGCTGCTTTAAAAACAGACGAATTGGGGACCTTCTCATTTTCTGAAGTCGATCGATAAAGTAGAGTTTTAGGGTAGGCTAACTCTTGGAGTAGGCTAAGGGGGGTTCAGTAGCCCGAGCACGAAAAACTAATGTAAATGTCATCGATATATTATTTACCTAGATGCACAGTTGACGCTCGGAAAATGGGACAGCAAAGAAGTGCTTAAGCACTCGTTTTGCATACAGTCGGACGTCGATAGAATTCTAAATTTCAAAATTCAAATTAAAGAACGCTTGCTCATTTCGTTTAAAAACCTACTTTTTAACACGTGCTTAGGGTTATATTTGTGTTGATTTAATTACAACTTGTGATCGTTTTCTTTGTTTTATTTCTGAGACCACTTTTTAGGAAGATATTTGCAAAGAACTGTGCATCTAGGGTATAATATATTGATGGTAAATGTAAACTCGCTGCGCACTGATGACATTTGATTAATATTTCATACTTTCATAGACGCGCATCGAGCACGTTTACATTTACGGTTGTCAGAAATTTTCCTGCTCGGGCTGCAGACCTCTAAAACTCTACTATGGTAACTTTTAACACTTGTATATAGGTATACGTCCATGTTTATACATGTATATCTTACCAGTCTGCATCACATATGAAGGTTGGGTCCAGTACATCGGTTGGCAGTAAGGCTGGCATGGATAGGTGACTGGGCATGCCAAATTGTAGTACCCAGTCTGTGGAAAAGCTGTCGCTTCCAAACCTGGAGAATAGGTTAGATTAGACCAAAGAGATTTACGCCCGGTTCCAATAAACAATCTCAGTTCGAATGTGCAGATAGATTACAAAAATTAGCCAATAAGAACACAGTTTGAACATGACTCCGTCAAATGACTTGATTTGATTGGTTCATAATCGCGATCTATCTGCACTCTAAACTGAGATTGTTTATTGAAACCCGCCGTTAATCTATTTACTTACTATTAATTTGATTATGGGGCTATAGCAAGCAAGCTATAAAAGGAGCTAAGAGTAAAAAACATATATACCTTACATACCAAAGACTTCTATGTAATTTACTAGACAAACTGTTTAGGAGTAAAATTGTGTAACACTACGGCAAGTGTTAGCCGTTTGACTGCTAAGGAACATTATAAATGGACTGAATGGACTGCAGATCGATTCTCTAAGAAACGCCACAACGTTGTGATCGACGGAGCGTTCTTAGAGAATACCATTTTCCATACATTTATGTCGCCTCGCTCGCATAAGCGCCGTCATCACGCATAGCGCTAGTGCGTGCGCTTTATACCTTGCTGAATACTAAAATGAAAACTTCGTTGCCGCAACGTTGTTATAACAAATGAAACCTTAGGGAACCGACCTGCTAAACCTATGAATGTCTGACATCGTAAGTGTATTTGTGCTTATGCGCGTCTATGAAATATAACATAAGCTCATGCCTGTATCCCCGAAAGGGTAGGCAGAGGTGCACTAGCGAACTAAAACACCCATTTCGTCAAACTTAGTTCCGTCCCAGATGTGATAGGGGGCGAGCCTATCGTCATATCGGGCACAAATTCCAGACCACCGGAAATCTCACTCACCGATTGAAACGCGACAGCGATCTTCCAGATTTACGTCGGTTTTCTATGAGACTGTGGTATCAAACCGGTTGAGCCGGCCAATTCATGCTGTAGAAGTAACTGTCTACAGCGTGGGTCTACCACTCAAAACTAAAACTGGGTTTCTTAAATAATAATCTTAATATTAGGCCTGTACTATTACTGTCCCACTGCTGGGCACGGACCTCCCCTGCTAATGAGAGGGGTTAGACCTTAGTCTACCACGCTGGCCTAATGCGGGTTGGTAGACTTCACATACCTTCGAAATTCTTGTGGAGAAATTCTCGGGTATGCAGGTTTCCTCACGACGTTTTCCTTCACCGTTATAGCAAGCGATATTTCACAATGAAAATGAAAATACACATAACTTAGAAAAGAGAGGTGTATGCTCCATTTTGGGGTTGGTCTCGAACTTCCGACACTTGTTTCGGCAGTCCGTACCATTCCCAACTGAGCTATCGCTGCTAATAATTAATATATTATAATACATACATACATAAGCTCACGCCTGTATCCCCGAAGGGGTAGGTAGAGGCGTACTAGCGAACTAGAACACCCACATTTCGCCGAGTTTAGTTCCGTCCCAGATGTGAATAGGGGGCGAGCCTATCGCCATATCGGGCACAAATTCCAGACTCCGAGCTGATATGGAAAAATCCAATATCACTTTGCCCGACCCGGGGATCGAACCCGAGACCTCAGAACCGTAGTCGTACCGAAATACCACCACGCCACGGACGCAGTCTATGACGGCAATTATAATAGTTATATAATATATTAATTATTAGATAAGATATTCGTTTAAATCACTTACAAAGCAACATCAGTATTAAAAACAGCATGATAGCATTCATAACCACTTTATTACAGAAAACTGTGTTAGAATTAATGTCAAGCGAATTTATACGTTAAGCACTAGTTAATTCTCGCGACTTTACTCACTTTGGCTTTGTGATTTTACCATTACTACTGCAGGGTTACCACGACCTCTTATAGCAGTATTATTATAATCGTTCTTCGTTTGTTTTGTGTGGGAATCGGTACAAGTAAAATTATAATAATACTGACTGCCTCGGTGGCGTGGTGGTATTTCGGTACGACTACGGTTCTGAGGTCTCGGGTTCGATCCCCGGGTCGGGCAAAGTGATATTGGATTTTTCCATATCAGTCCGGAGTCTGGAATTTGTGCCCGATATGGCGATAGGCTCGCCCCCTATCACATCTGGGACGGATCTAAGCTCGACGAAATGTGGGTGTTCTAGTTCGCTAGTGCGCCTCTGCCTACCCCTTCGGGATACAGGCGTGAGCTTATGTTATGTTATGTTATATCTGCTATAAGAGGTGATGGTAACCTGTTCGACCATGATAAAAAGACCTGGGGGGTGACCCCTGACGCTAGATTCGAACTTGAATTGGATTTGGATTCTTTTATCGTCTTAAAATTCCACTGACATCGAATTAAACATAACATAACATAACATAAGCTCACGCCTGTATCCCCGAAGGGGTAGGCAGAGGCGCACTAGCGAACTAGAACACCCACATTTCGCCGAGCTTAGTTCCGTCCCAGATGTGATGGGGGGCGAGCCTATCGCCATATCGGGCACAAATTCCAGACTCCAGGCTGATATGGAAAATAATAACAACAATTAATATACAAACAATATTATTATATTTATTTATGTATACTACCTCCTTGGTCTAGTGGCAGCATGTATGGGCTGTGGACCGGGAGGTCGTGGGTTCGATTCCCAGGTCGGGCAAAGCGAATTTTCTAATTTAATTTGCCCGGGACTGGACCCCTCGGAGAGGTCAGTCAGGCAGGCAGCCGGTCGTAAAAACTTAGCCAAATCGTTTCTGCAACATCCTTGAAAAAGTGTGTTGCGCCGACCCCACATTAAAGTGGGATAAGGGTAAGTAGAAAAAAAAACTATAATCAAATAATATACAAACAAACATTGCATTTCTATATATATTTCACGTTATATAAGAATTTTAATAACAATAATATTATTTTAATTCCTGTAACAGTTCACACATGATTTGCTATCGAAAGAAAACACGATGTATTTGTCAAGGTAGTGCGCATGGACGTAAAAAAAGATGGACGGAGCGGTAGGAACACGGAAAGTGAAGCAGTTTTCGGAGTATCGACACCAACGCTGAGATCTATAGAGCGAACTTCGAATAAATCTAAGTCAAAGCTTCCTCATTCACCGTGGTTTGATAGTATTGGCTTAAAATGCAACTATGTCAAATTAGCTTTCAGATTACGCTCTGGACACTATCCATCGGCAAAATTTGGACACTTAATGAAACAAATTGATACACCTAACTGTAGCTCTTGCAACAAAATTGAAGATGTCCAACATTTGCTGATGGATTGTTTCAAAAATAAAAGAGAAAGACAATTATTTGTTAACAAATTTAACATAAATATGTGGGATATTGGTGTAATTCAAAGTATTTTAGCAAAACCACAAACAGAAGTAGCAAAAAGTTTATGTCTTCTGGCAACAGTTGTTGATGAAGTTTAATTAGTTAGGTAGTTTATAAGTATAATAAGTCTAGAATAATTGTTATTTATTATGATTATTATTAATGTGTAATGTACTAGTATTAAGGTACGATGGGGTTGGCATATCCGTATGGATAAAAACCCCAAAAAAAAAAGATTAAAAAAAAAAAAAGTCAAAGTCACACCACACATACTGAGTACGTACTCAGTATGTGTGGTGTGACTTTGAGAGATAGGGTAAGAAATGGTGTGGTGAGAGAGCGGTGTGGATTGAAAGAGGAAATAATAACGAGGATTGAGAAAGGAATGTTGCGGTGGTTTGGGCATGTAGAAAAAATGGATGAAAGGAGGTTGACAAAGCAAATATATATGGCAAGTGTGAATGGTAGAATTGGAAGGGGAAGACCTCATCGAACATTCTCTGACCAAGTCAGAAATTTACTCGAGAAAGGTCAAGTTAAAAGTACCCTAAACCGACGTGCATGCATGAAGAATGTAATGAGACTGAATGAGGCGAAAGAGTTGTGTAAGGATCGTAGCAAATGGAAATCCGTTATCTCTGCCTACCCTTATGGGAAAAAGGCGTGAATCTATGTATGTACGTACTCAGTGAGGATTTTTACTAAGTCCGAGTCATTTTTTACAAGAAAATCTTTGCTTAGTCTGTCTGTCAGTCTGTTTTTCTTGTAAAAAATGACCCGGACTACGTCAAAGTTCGACTTAACAATTACAAATCCACTGAGTTCGTGACTTTGACTTAGACTTAGTTGAAGTTCGCTCTATAGATCTCAGCCGTAATGGCGGCGACATCGAATGGGTCAAAAATACTGCTTCACTTTTAATGTTACTAGCGCTCCATCCATCTTTTTTTAACGTCCGTGGTATTATGATATTTTGAAAACAATCGTTTGATAGTGGACGCCTCTTTGATCTAGTGAATATATGGGTTGTGAATCGGGAGGTCCTGGGTTCAATTTCCAGGTCGGTTAAAATATTTTTCCTAATTTGATTTGCCCGGGATAAATCCCTAGAGGAGAGATGATGTCATGCAGCCGCCGTAAAACTAAGCCAAATCATTTCTGTAATATGCTGCAAAAAGTACTGCGACCCCACATTAAGGTGGGATATGGGCATGTATATGCATAAGCAGCGATAGCTTAGTTGGGAATTGTACGGACTGCCGAGACAAGTGTCGGAGGTTCGAAACCAACCCCAAAATGGCGCATACACCTCTGACTTTTCTATGTTAAGTGTATTTTAATGATTGTTGTGAAATATCGCTTGCTATAACGGTGAAGGAAAACATCGTGAGGAAACCTGCATACCAGAGGGTTTCTCCACAAGAAATTCGAAGGTATGTGAAGTTTACCAACCCGCACTAGGCCAGCGTGGTAGACTAAGGCCTAACCCCTCTCATTAGTAGAGGAGGCCCGTGCCCAGCAGTGGGACAGTAATATTACAGGGCTAATATTATTATGTTCAGTACTCTTTATTTTAAAAGTTTTTTTTTTACATTTTTAAATATACTGTTATAAAAAAAATACATTTAAAAATATAAAAATATTTCCCTCCGATGGCGAGGCTCAGGACCCAAGCCACCGGCGGTTAGGACCCCAGAGTGAGGAACCTCCTCACAATTCGTGCCGTATCCAGTAATACTGCCTTCTGCATCTGGCTCTTGACCCAAACACCAACCGAGAGCCTCTTGAGGTGTTGGTCGAGGCTCAGTGGTATCAAACCATGGGCAGAAATGACTATCGGAACAATGATTGTTGAATCCACATCCCACATGCGAGTAACCTCATGTGCCAGGTCTAAATATTTGGACATTTTGTCTTTTTCGGCTTTCACAAGGTTCTCATCATGTGGAATTGTGACGTCAACAAGCATCGCCCGGCGCGTCAATCGATCTACTACCACAATATCAGGCTTATTGGCCACAATAGTCCTGTCCGTGATAACAGATCGATCCCAATAGAGCGTTGCATGACTATTTTCGAGAACTGGTTGAGGGACATATTGATAATAAGGCACCTCAGAAGCCACAAGGCAATATCGAAGAGCAAGTTGCTGGTGTAGGATCTTGGCTACAAGGTTATGCCTATGCAAATACTCGCCGTTAGCAAGATACGAACAACCGGAAATAACATGCCTGATAGATTCTCCGGGACGGTGGCATGCTCGACAAATGTCGACCGTGCCGTCCTTCATGATGTATTTCCTATAGTTGTTCGTCTTGATAACTTCATCCATAATTGCAAAGACAAAACCCTCGGTCTCCCCAAAAAGGTTACCGAAACGTAGCCAAGCCACTGAGGCGGACGGATCCACATCTGGCCCATGAAGAGCACGGTAGAACCGCCCATGTAGCTCTTTGCCCTTCCATATCTCCCTGCGCTCCCTAGTGCCCAATACAACAGGCCTCCGCCAATTCCCGTTCGCCAAGGAGAGCGGAGTGAATCCTTTGTCCACCATAACTACAACCCTATGCATATCCACATCACTGTGAAGGAAATAATCCCTGAGATTGCACACCTCGCGGTTATGGAGGTCCTTAGCGTTAAGTAGGCCTCGGCCCCCACATCTCCGCGGGATATACAATCTCATCACCGATGATCGTGGATGATGCATACGATGTGTAGTCATTAGGGTTCGGACCTTGCGATCCAGGGCGTCTAACTCAGTCTGAGTCCATCTGAGTATGCCAAAGGTGTACATGAGTACAGGCATAACCCAACCATTGAAAGCACGGATCTTGTTCCCACCTGATAAAAGACTATTAAGTACTTTTGTCAGGCGACTGAAAAAACGTACTTTCACCGATTGTTTTACGTCTGCAACCATTATACCTAAAGCCTCGGGCATACCCAGATATTTATAAGTTTCCGTTTCCGAGAGGGATCTGAGCCGTATAGTCTCTGAGAGCGATATGTCATCAGAGACTATAGGTTCCCCACGTGCCACATGGATAACCGCACACTTATCCACACCAAATTCCATATTGATTGACTTGCTAAAATTTTCAGTTAATTTTAACAAATCAATCAATTCAGATTTTTTTGATGCAAATAACTTGAGATCATCCATGTAGAGCAAGTGAGATACCGGCTGACTCCCTCTACGTAAACGGTATCCTAACCCCGAATGCAGCAAAAGAGTGCTGAGAGGGTTCAAGGCTAGGCAAAACCATAAAGGGCTCAAACTGTCACCCTGGAATATACCCCGCTCAATCCTAATCGGCTCATCATAATCACCGGGACCCGCACCACCTGGATACCTAAGGACAGTGGTCCACTGCCTCATACATGCCGCAAGAAAGGCACATAAATTTGTATCAATTTTATACAAATTCAGTACCCTCATGAGCCAAGTATGAGGCACCGAATCATAGGCCTTTTTATAATCGATCCAGGCAGCAGATAAGTTCCTACGATTATGACGAGCTTGCTCACAGATAGTCATGTCAATGAGAAGGAGTTCCTTTGTACCACGAGACCCTGTTTTGCATCCAGTTTGGCCGGGAAAAAGAATATTAAATGTGGTGATGTGTTCTGTAATTTTGTTTCTAATTATTGAGGTCAAAAGTTTGTATAGTGTGGGAAGGCATGTTATTGGTCTATAATTTTTTGGGTCCGTGGTACTTCCAGATTTATAGAGGAGGTGTGTAACACCTGTTGTCATAAATGTTGGCAACGATCCCATACCAAGAGCTTCCTGGAATTGTGCTGCCAAACGAGCATGAGACCTTGGAAACCATTTCAACCAGAAGTTATGCAGTCCGTCCGGACCCGGAGATTTCCAATTATGGGCCGGACGGATCGCTTTGAGGATATCCTCTGGTCTGATTGAAATGGCTTCCATAGCCGGTATTTCCTCACACGCCCGTTCAACAACACTAAACCAGGTGCCTTCAGTATGAGAGACTGGCGACGACCAGATACTGGACCAATATGCGTGCATACTGCGCACATCCGGCAGCCGCCCATCTCCCACACTTTGTTGAGTACGTTCCCAATACCTATAAACCCTCTTTTGGTCACTTTGAAAAGCGCGATTCTGCTGAAATCTATCCCACCGAGTCCTATAGCGCCGAATGCGGCTCGCCCACGCATAAACTTTCTGCTTCAGGTAGTCTATGCGTTCCGCGACACAGAGCCTATAATTTCGGGGTCTGATATTAGTCCCAGAAAAGGCCTGCGCCACAAAACGCATGACTCTCGGCCTGGTGTTGCCATCCCTGAAGCAGATTAGCTTGCCGATGAGAGTTCGAGCCTTGTCAATACGGTCCTCGATCCTACGCTGCCAAGCGGGTACAATCGCGGCATCTCGTGTGGTTCCATTTCCGTTTGGGAATTTCACATTAGCCACACGACATGCTGCGACTGCCGCGCAGTATAGGATCGAATGCGTGTCAACAAGGTCCCGACTGAGCTCCAGATACGTAGGTAACATGGAGTCCAATGCTCCCACCAGTGCTAAATTCCGTCTATGCGTTGGCAAGCGCGGTACTCGCGGTCTACAGGTCGTTGGTACAGACTTGAATTGCAAAATCGCACCCTCCAAAGTCCTTCTCAAATGCTCTTCATCTTGGGAACTTACAGAGTTATCCAAGTTTACCACCATCACGTCCTCAACGTCATGAGCGATAGGTGAAGCCGCTCGTTGAGTAGCTTCCGACGCGACGGCATCTCGAACAACATGTAAGTCTGCACGCAACCGGTCAAGCACTCCATCATCCAACAACTTACGCCGCTGAATGTAGCGCACTTGATCCGACAATCGCTGTGCTGACACATTGGTGTCTGGTTCCAAAGCCTGAAACAGAGACAGCATCCTAGATCGATACGCCGTGAGGTTAGTTCCCCCCTCTGTTGCCCCATAGTAGGCCCGCATGACATTTTCATTAATATTTTTTGTCCATCTCATGCGGCGCACTACTCCACCGGTAGCGGGGACCATAGGCGGGACACTTGGCCCCACTGATCCCAAGCCCACCGGAGGAGGGGGTCGTCGTCCTCTTCGCCGCGCAGGTGTTGGTGGCGGCGGGGGCGACTGCAGCTCGTAGTGTAGGCTCGACGCGTCGTTACCCGGCGACGGCTCGAATACTTCCGAAGCCGACGCCCATGACGCGGAGCTCGACGAGCTGGAGGAAGATATTAAACGTGCGCGTGTCCTGGCTCGTAACATCATCTTGGTACTTAGGTATTCCCGGTCATTTCAGCTGTTCTTTCATTATTTCGTTACTGATTACTGATTTTGCGTTTCTTGTTAAATGTCACTGTCATTGTCATTGCACATATTTTACACATTTTGAGGATATAGATTGCTGTTTTTATAAAATATTGTTTAAATAGGATGGTTTTCGCGAAATACAACATATAAAAGTAAAACTGTAAATGAAATAGCTCTTAAAATAATATTTTGTAAATATTTTTTCTGCTTGTACCAGATGACGTTGAAGTGTTGCCGTTATAATTTATTATTATTATTTATATATAACAGTATTTTAGTCTCCCATGAACATGGGGTTAAACCATTTCTGCGGGCTTATGTGCCAAGCAAGAAATGGGATAGATGAAAATTAAAAATATGAAAATGAGTTAACTAGTGTAATCTGTTGACAAAAACTTTCTAACAATTCTGCAGGTGTTAAGGATTGTGGCTTTTTGAAGAAGAGTGTATGAAAGCTTGTGCATGTTGAGATTTTGGAGACTGGTATGTAATGTGTGGGGTATGACACCTGTGGAAGATAGGATTATGGGAATTGTCTTTACTGATTGTACTTTCCATTGGTTTTTGAGCTCTATTGATAAGTCCATGTATTTGGCTATTTTTTCTGTGTATGTAGATGCAAGATTGTTGGTGTTAGGTATTGCTATGTCTATTAAGTATATGGTACTATTGGTTTTATCATAAAGTAATATGTCCGGTCTATTGTAGTGTATTGTTTTATCGGTGATTATTGTTCGATCCCAGTAAAGTTTGTAATTTGCAGATTCTAGTAATATTGCAGGTTTATATTTATAATAAGCGGTTTTTTGTGTAATGAGTGAATGTTTGAAAGCTAGGTGTTGATGAATGATGGCGGCGACTTGATCGTGGCGGTGCTTATAGTCGGTTTGTGCGATAGATTTACAAGCCCCGGTGATGTGTTGGATTGTCTCAGAGCCACTGTGGCAACGACGACACTGATCGGTAGGTAGATTAGGGACGCGGATGATATGTTTTTGGTAATTTCGGGTGTTTATGACCTGGTCCTGTATAGCAGATATGAAGGCCTCAGTCTCAGGGAAAAGTTCTCCACGCCGCAGCCATTCGTTCGACGCTTCCTTGTCGACGTGTGGTTGGCTGAGATCGGCTAGATGTCTTCCATGCAGTGACTTTTGAGACCATAGATCTACTTTCTGTTGTTCACTAATAATCTGTTGATTTGGTTGAGTGTTTCTGTCGTGTAAGTTTAGTGGAGTTAATTTCCTGTCTATATTAACTATGTATTTATGAAGTTGTGTGTGTTCAGATTTATTATGAAAATAGTGTCGTAGTTTAGTGATGAGGTTATTGTGGAGGTTGCGTATGTCAATCAATCCTCTACCACCTATTCTGCGTGATAATGTCAATCGTTGTGTGCATGATTTGGGGTGATGCTTTCTGTAGGAAGTCAGATGTGTGTTAATCATTCTTTGTAGTTTGGTCAGATCTGATTGGGACCAGCTTATAACACCAAATGAATACGTAAGGATAGGGATAGCGTATGTATTTATGGCTTTAATGGTATTTCGAGAATTTAAATGTGATCTTAAAATTTGGTTCAGCCTTTGTTTAAATTTCTGAATCATTTCTGATTTGGCTCGTTTTTGGAGTATGAATTTGGATTGATGGAAACCTAAATATTTATATGTAGCTAGTTCGTTCATGGGCTCTATTTCTTCACCAGTATCAAGAGTGTATGTATAGTTTTGTATTTTACCTCGGCTAACAGAATGAATTTTACATTTATCAACCCCAAACTGCATTTGTATATCGGTTGAAAATGATTGTGTAATGTCGGCTAATTTATTGAGTTGATTGTTATTGGCTGCAAATATTTTGATGTCGTCCATGTACATTAAATGTGAGATAGTGTGATGTGTATTATTGTGTGTTAATCTGAATCCGATATTAGTATCGTTTAGTAGTTCCGATAGGGGATTGAGCGCTATACAAAACCACAATGGGCTGAGGGAATCTCCTTGGAATATTCCTCTTTTTATTTTGATTGGGTCTGTGGTTATTGATGTATTATTATTCTGATTTAGTTTTAGTTTTGTTGTCCATTGTCCCATGGTGGTTTTTAGGAAATCGATGATTTTTGGATCAATCTTGTAGTGTATTAATACATGTATTAGCCAACTGTGAGGTACGGAATCGAATGCTTTTTTGTAATCGATAAACATTGTATGAAGATTTCGATTTTTTGTTTGTGCTTGTTTCATAATAACTGAATCTATTGTTAGTTGTTCTTTGCAACCCTGGCTATTTCTCTTACACCCCTTTTGTTGCTCTGCTAATATATTTTGTACATCTAAATGTTGATAAATAATTTCACTGATACATCCTGTTATGATTTTATATATGGTTTGGAGGCATGTAATTGGTCTGTAATTTGCAGGATTTTTTGGATCTGAGCCTTTTGATAACATATAGGTAATTCCATTAGTCACAAATGTTGGTATTGTATGAGGAGATTGTATGAATTGAGTAATATGATTGAGGATGAATGGGTGAGTACATGTGAGCTTCTTGAACCAATAATTGTGTATATTGTCGGTTCCAGGAGCTTTCCAGTTATGTGTGTGATTTATTGTTTTGACTAATGTATCCAAAGATAGTTTTTCGAAAACTTATTATTATTATTATTATTATTTATATTTTTTGCTTTTCGCATCTCGGTCTTAAAAGACCGGTATATGGCCAACAGCCACGGGCCTAAGCCAAGTGGTTGTCAGTGGGGTTCAGATTTGGATTAGGAGACGACAAGGGCAGGGACAATGGTTCTAGTTGTAAAAATTTCCTGACAATTCTGCATGTGTTTAATACAACTGCTTTCTGCATTTGGATATAGGTTTGTTGTGGTAGGTCTAAGGATGTGAGGGACTGGGACAGTTGCTTGGGAATTATTCCAGTAGTGGATAGAACTATAGGGAGTATGGATACTTTTTGTAAATGCCACATACGGGTGATTTCATCTTTTAGGTCAGTGTACTTGGTTAGTTTTTCAGCTATTGTGTTTTGTACATTGTGAGTATTAGGTATAGCAATGTCTATAATAAAAGCGGTTTTATTCTTTTTATTAACTAATGTGATGTCCGGTCTATTGTAGTGCACTGTCTTGTCAGTTAGGATGGCTCGATCAAAGTATAGTTTATAGTTTGTATTTTCTAAGACTGTTTCTGGGGTATACTTATAATATGGGGTAGGTGTTTTTGGTATTGGTATTAAATTGTGTTTTATGGCAAGTTTTTGATTTTATAATGTTCCGGGAGTAAAGTTGTGTTTTTAATATTATATTAAGTCGATGTCGAAATTGTAATTTGAGCGTTTGTTTAGTATCTTTGTAATGTATATGGTGAGACTGATTGTATCCAAGATATTTGTAGGTTTCTTGTTCGTTAAGTGGCTCTATCTTTTCTCCAGTATCTAAAGTGTAATGATGTTGGTAGGTATGTCCTGCTTTAACTGAATTTATTTTGCATTTATCTATACCGAATTCCATTTTGATATCTCTACTAAATTGTTCAGTTAACTTAGTTAACTCACAGAGGTCATTTTCATCTTGAGCGTATAGTTTGATATCGTCCATATAAAGAAGATGGGTTAGTTTGTTTGTGGTGGGCTGGTTATCACCTACTTCATCAGTATTTGTATATTTAAGAGGATATCCGAATTCAGTAGAATTTAAAATATTGGAAAGTGGGTTCAATGCAAGACAGAACCAGAGAGGGCTGAGCGAATCCCCTTGAAATATACCACGTTGTATTTTGATTGGGTCGGTTTCTATTGTTCCGGTAGGGGTGGTAAGTCTTAAACAGGTGGTCCAGGTTTTCATGGTTGTTTCAAGAAATGACACAATTTTAGGGTTAATTTTATAAATATCTAGAACATGAAGGAGCCATGAGTGGGGTACTGAGTCATACGCTTTTTTGTAATCTATGTACATTGTAAATAAGTTTGCTTTAGTTTTTTGAACATGTTTGAGTATAACGGAATCTATGATTAGTTGTTCTTTGCAGCCTTGTGAAAATTTACGACATCCTTTTTGTTGTTCCGCTAGGATTTTGTTGGTATCTATGTGTTGGTAAATTAATTCGGTGATGCATGATGTAATAATTTTGTACAAGGTTTGCAAGCATGTGATTGGTCTGTATTTTGCCGGGTTAGTGAGATCGTTAGCATCTTTTGATATCATAAATGTAGTTCCTGAAGTTATATATGAGGGTACTTTACTTGGGTCTTGTAAGAAATCATTTATAAAGTTGTGTATGTGGGGATGTATATACGTAAATTTTTTGTACCAGTAGCTATGTATGTAATCTGAACCTGGTGCTTTCCAGTTATGGAGATTACAGAATACTTTTAAAAAAGTGTCTAAGGGAATATGTTGAAAATTCATTTCCGTGTATCGGTGGTTATTTATAGTTTCTACTTCTATCCAGTCGGCTTGTGTATTATGTTTTTCTGGTTTTTCCCAAATTCCTGCCCAGAAGTCTTTCAGTTCTATTGGGTCAACATTGTTGTCCCTATTGTTGTCATTATTATTATTCTGAGTGTTTGCCGTTGCCTGTTTTATGGTACGGTAAAAATGTTTTTCGTTATTGCTGAAATTATTATTTTGTTGTTTTCTCAAGGTGCAGTTCTTGTATCTCTGTAAACGTCCTGTAACTACTGAAAGTTTTTGTTTGAGTGTGTCTAAGATATGTGTAAGGCGAGTGTTTGGTGGTTCATGTATGGAATGAATTTTATATTGTTCAATTATTTTGTCAATGTGTTTGTTAAGTTTTCTGTTTCTGATTCCATTAATAAATTGTGTTAGTCTGCCTATTTTTGTTCGTAGATCTTCCAGTTTATGTAACAGTCGTCTTTGCCAATGTGGTGTATGTTGTTTTTTTGTGTTTAGTGAGTTATCTGTGGGTGTTAAGTTAATTTTAGACCCATTCACTTTTGCTGCAGTCCAAGCCGCGCAGTATATGACTGTCTGTAGAGTATTAAAATCTGTGTCTTGTGTAATGTTTTCAGGTAATATCTTGTTATTTAAGTAGTGAATTATTTTAGCTAGTTTTTTAGACGGTTTTTGTTTTGGTATAAAGGTTCTTCTAGTTGGATTTGTGTTTCTATAAAATTCTATTGCTTTTTTGAAAATTTCATCTATTTCGGAGTCTATCTTATCAGTTAAATTATAGTTTAAGTTGTGATCTCCAGATGAGTT
Organism: Clanis bilineata; assembly: GCA_036417725.1. Lineage (NCBI taxonomy): Eukaryota > Metazoa > Arthropoda > Insecta > Lepidoptera > Sphingidae > Clanis > Clanis bilineata. The sequence continues at coordinate 7,269,185 of CM071138.1, read as the reverse complement.
TAACTCAATAATGTTTATGTGCAGTGTTTCATTGCAGTTAGTTTGAGAATGAGAATGTTTAGTGGTGTCATTATTAGTGTTTCTATTTGTTGAAAATTCTTTAGCTATTTCTTCCTTGATTGCGTTAAGTCTTTCGTTCGGGATATATTTATTGTTGATTATTATCCTTCGCTGGTCTGCTATCCTTTGTTCACTTAGGTGTGCTAGCGAAGGGAAAGTATTTATAAAATCTGCATGTAACAATTTCCGGTATGCTATTTTATTTGTCTCTAGATTAGTCACGCGATAATAGGACCGAATGATAGCTTCGTTTTGTTCAGTGGTCCATCTCATACGAGTTTTGGGAATTTGTTTGTTATTTAATGTTTGTGTAGTATTTTGTGGAAATATTGCTGTGGCCGGTGATTGGGGTTGTGTACGCGTCTGTGGTGTCTGTAAACTATTTTGTAAATTAGCTATTTGTTCTTTCACTTCTTTATATATTTTATCTATTAAATGTTGTGGCAGCAGTTTAGCTCGAATTATAGCTCTGCGTTGATCGCCTACTCTCTGACGGCTCACTTCTTGCATATCTGGGAACTTTTCTATAAATTTCAGGTGGAGGGGATCGAGATAGGTTTTTGTATCAGTGCCTAGTGCGGTCAATTGAAGGTAAGTGCGTAGAATAAATTGGTTCATTTCGGATGTCCATCGTCTACGCGTACATAAGACGCTCGCGGTGGATACAAGTTCAGAGTCTAACTCGACCTCTTGTACAACACCATCGCGCGTGCTAGTTGTGGACAAGGTATTAGTTCGTCTTGTCATATAAGATGGGCGAGTTGAAGGGATGGAAGAGAAAAGGGATATAGTATCTTCGCCTGAGGGATCGGCTGTATCCTCGACGCTGCGAGTCCGCCTGCTCAACTCGCAGCGACCGGCTGTAGCATCTTGTGTGGCGAGCGCCCGCCTGCTCAGCGCAACGCCACCGGTGTCTCGCATACTGTGGCACCCAGCACCGGCTCCAGGTGCGCCCCGGCGACCCCCGGGCAGCGATCGTAAATTATATCGTCGATCATTTGGCTCCATTTTGTTTTGGGTTGGGATGATTGGTTCAAAAAGGGTAGCACAGTTAGTATTGGCTTTTAAAATTAGTATCGCTCATTAATGAGGTTTGTGGTCTAGGTGTTAGGACCGGTGTTGGATTCTCCTTTTCTTAAGCCCCCCCACCGTGTCAAGGTTCAATCCCTTGGGGGGGTTATTATTATTATTATTATTATGGGCATGTATAAAGAAAAATGTAATTATTACACTCCTATAAGTTGACAATTCCATGAATTCCGATGATTTTTCTGGCATTGAGTATTTATGGACGGTGGAGATCACTTATCATCAGGCTCGTTCTTCATTTGTTTTGTATGGGAATCGGTACAAGTAAGATGATAATAATACTGCTATAAGAGGTGGTGGTAACCCTCCTGGTGACCCTCGAATTTGGACACTCAGTTCCATTTTGACTACAATTCATTTCCACATTATAATAGTGCACTATTTACCCCGATTTCGGTGGAACTTTGTCACTAAATGAAACCGAATCGTAGTCGTAATAAAATCGTGTGTCAAAAGTTACCCTGCTGATGACATTTGGTTAATATTTCACACAAATTTCATAGACGCGCATCGAGCTTGAATACGTTTACGATCGTCGGAAAAATTTCCTGCTTGAGCCGTTGATATAATAGGCGTAAATAAAGTAAAAATGTATCATCAGTTTATTTAATCACAACTACATTGTCCTCTAAATAGACTTTGAAGGGAAGCTGAGCTATCAAAATCCCCTGCACCATCCTCAGAGAATTCCACAGAAGGGATTCTTGGTATGAGGCTGTATTTCACCACCATCCTGCCAGTATCCTTGTCTATCCCCACGGCGAAACTGGGGACGGAAAGCACTGACGTAACGGCGCCTGAAAAAAACACTCATGGTTGTATCCTCATGTCATGACGAATTAGTACAGCCAAAGAGATTTAGGGCGACTTGTACAAATATTACTAACCTACAGTTAGTCCTAACCTCGAGTTAAATTGAAAAAAGAAATATATGAAGGATATGTAATTCATTACATATAATGTACTCAAATCCTACAAGCTTCCTATTTTATTTTCTCGTCAATTCCCTGCTAGCATTCCTGCCATATCCCGTTCGTTCCCTTTCCTACAAATCACAACCTTTTATCTAAGCCCCATCCTTGTTATTGTGTCCATACCTGCTTGTTTTCTAAATTGATAGTGTTGTAACATGATTATTATTATATAAATGTATCTAGACCTTGTTGTGACCTGTCATATGTATGTGCATTTGATGTGCCCACGTGATCAATAAACATTTTTATTTATTTATTTTATTTATACTACATGTAATTCCAGATAATATGTGATGACATTCAACCCTTACTTATAAAAATATTTAAGCGCTGCTTATCTATAAGCATAGGTTGTCCCTTTCATTTTAAACAACGTAACGGAAGGAAAAAAGTGACAGGCTATTTTTAGCAAAAAGATAAGCGAAAATGTTTTTCTAAGTAAGGGCCTTAATTAATTACATGTCATTCATATATTTCTTTTTAATTTAACTTGAGGTTAGGACTTACTGTAGGTTAGTAATAGTGGTACAAGTCGTCCTTAATATAATCACAACTTTAAAAACTTAACGGACCTACATCAAAACTTTCTGCAGGGTTACCACCACGTCTTATAGCAGTATTATTATAATCGTTCTTGGTTTGTTTTGTATGGGAATCGGTACAAGTAAAATTATAATAATACTGCTATAAGACGTGGTGGTAACCCCCTGATCGATCTTATATGGGACCACCCTTGAAATAATCTCTATCGAACACAAAAAGAATCTTCAAAATCGGTCCACATTTGGCGGAGATATCGCGTAAGATATATTAAAAAATACAGACGAATTGAGAACCTCCTTTTTTGAAGTTGGTTGAAAATGTGTACGTTTGAAACGAAAATATTTACCGATTACCACGAAAATTATTCTGAACAGCATCTCTTATGGAAGGTTATTAATTTTTCGTCTTTTTATACATAAATCTGAGAAATCATATCAATTTAAATTGGTACTCTATATTTAACGTACAAAGTTCATTTTCCCATAGCAGCGTGTTAACAAAATATTTTTTAAAACCTTCACGCTTCATTAGGATTGTTTTTCCTATCAATGTTCAATCTAACCAGTGTAAAATGGTGTATACGTCATTATTATGATAATGTAGCTCTTATAACGATGGTTGTTTTAATAAAACTTAGCTAAGTTAATAATTTTTTTTCAAGGTTGTGTAAGGTGACATATTGATACCTACTATATTTTCTTTTTGACCGACATCAAAAAAGGAGAAGGTCCCCAATTCGTCTGTATTTTTTTTATGTATGTAACGCGATAACGCCGCCAGTCTTTCCGTTAAGTTTTTGTGAGTATTATCAACATTTGTCTGTTTTTTTTGCAGGTAAGAATAATGGAGAATTATTGGGTGAGTACCAGGACCATCTCAAGGCATGCGAGGGCCCCTGAGTAAAAATAGTTGATAGTGTAAGATAATGCAATTACTTATCAGCATTTCGGGGGCCCATGAAATCTAGGGCCCTGGGCACGGGCCCTGTGTGACTTTATGCTAAAGGCGGTACTAGAGAGTACTTATGTTCAAATCAAAGCATTTATTGAATCCATAAAATGTTCAAACATTATTTAGATTCCGTCAAATTTTAACTCTACCGCATATACGGAAGGCTGTTTCGCCAGAGAACGGGCAAGAAACTCTGACGTTGCTCTTTTTAACACCAATTTACAGTCGGCTACTAATACAGTACAGCACCCAGATACAGAAAGACCTTAAATTAGAGCAGCTAAACCATGATAACAATAGATATCTAATAATATAGGACAAACTAACATACAAGATACACTGAGCGACCCCAATAGCCACGGTAAGATAATTGACACAAGCAAACAAAACAGTCCAGGCAGACCAGTCTCCACAAGCAGCACCCGTTCACGAGTATGACGCATGTGCCAGCCATCGACCTCCTCAACCATGTTGCAGGGAAGTAGGTAGGTAACAAACAGATAGGTCACCTGATGGTAAATGATCTCCACCGCCCATATAGACACACAACACACAAAAATTATCAAGCATTGCCATACTAAAGGAAGGAAATGGGGATTGGGAAAAGGAGGGGAAGGTGGAATTGGGCCACTGAAAAATACTCACCGAACGAAATGCGGTAGCGAGCTGCCACTTTACGTCGGTTTTCTGTGAGACAGTGGTATCAAACCGGTCGAGGCGGCTCATTCGTGCTGTAGACGTAACTTTTACAGCATAGCTCTACCACTCAAAAAATAAATTACTTACATGACTTCTTATAAGCTCACGCCTGTTTCCCCGAAGGGGCAGGCAGAGGCGCACTAGCGAACTAATACACCCACAATTCGCCGAACTTAGTTACTTCCCAGATGTGATAGGGGGCGAGCATATCGCCATATCGGGCACAAATTCCAAACTCCGGGCTGATATGAAAAAATCCAATACCACTTTGCCCGACCCGAATCTAATCGATCGAACCCGAGACCTCAGGACGGTAGTCGTACCGAGATACAACCACGTTGAGGCAGTCTGACTTCTTACGATGATAACTTATACGTTACTATTATATCGTATTCCAATGGCTTCCTATATAACTAGCTATTGTTTAATATTTTCGTAATTTTATCACACTTTCCCAGTGCAGCGTGTTAGATCACACAATCAAAACAAAATTCAATTTCAATTTCTAAACAATTTTAATTATATTTTGTATCACGCTGGGGTAATGTGATAGGTCTCCACAAAATTAAATATATTTTTTTTATTTCCTCTTTTCTATGATAGTGTAAATAGTTGGATGATTTTACAACATTAAATTAACCTCTTTTTGGGCCGTCCGCGTTTTCTATGTCCCGTCGTTGGGATCCATTTCGTAGCCGTTTTGGCCCAACGATCCGGACGCATTCGGTGTAGAGACGAGCTGGATGGATTCGAACCTAATTGGAGAGAGCTAACAGAATATAGGGACAAGTGGAGGAATAAAGGGGAGGCCTTTGCCCAGCAGTGGGACACGATGTAGGCTGAAAAAAATATTTACCTATTATTTTCAAAACATTACGTTAAAAACGCCTATGCCATAGGGGCAGGATCTCCGCCAAATGTGGACCGATTTTCGAAATTCTTTTTGTGTACGATAGAGCTTATTTTAAGTATAAATTTGGTCACGATGAGATTTGAAGTCGGTCTATTAAGTTTTTCATTTCGTCATCATTATCATCAACCACAGGACGTTCACAGATGAAGCTGGAACTTCCTCAAAGATTATTTTATTTATCAAGAAGATAAAGATAAATCGCAAGAGTCAATGCTCAAAACCGGCCGAAGTGAAAATGTAATGCCTATTTTTATTTATGGATATAATATAATACATGTAGCTAAGCTTTAAAATATTTTATTATGTTTTGACACGCTATGTACGTGTGCAAGATAAAAAACAATTTCATTTTAAAAATAAAAGTTTAATTTTAACAATAAAACAAATTTTAAAGATAAAAGGTAGATTATAATATTATTGTGTATATTTTTCACTCCTGTAATCATCCCTTTATGCTTACTTTAAATATTTACGCGTTTTTTATCTTCAGAAATATTCTATTACTTTTTTCCTTGAGTCATATTGCTTGAAAATAAAAGGGACAATATTCTTAAATATAATATCATCATCATCATCATCCACAGCGTGTAGGGTCCCACTGCTGGGCATAGGCCTCTCTCATACCATGCCACTCATCACGATTCTGAGCCATACGCATCCAAGTTCGACCGACGATCTAATATAATATATAATTAGGAACGATGTACTTGTAGAGTTAAAAATATTACATAGCACATTAGTAGAGTAATAGAATAATAGGCAAACATACACGAGTGACGATTCTCACTTCAACTTAACCTTAATTATTCACTCTTACAATACGAATGCTTTAGTAACGACCATTCGTTAGGACTTCAGTATGTATGAATACTTTTTTACTTTATATGCAAAGCAAGAGATATTGGTAAATAGCTTTCTATTAGCAAACTGACATAGCTACCGCGTATTATTTACTAGACGACTTGTTAACACAAACTGCTTGCTCAAATGTACTGTCTAGCCGTTTTATAGAAGCTGTGGCCCCACTATTTCAGGAAACTATTCATCTACCCACATACATTAATAATTATGCTGTTGGTACAGAAATTATTTTCTGCGGTATCCACAACGTTATTAACGAAAAGACTACTTCTCCCAACAATATATAATATAATATGCGTGAATATTTTTATAAGTATATTTTTGTTAGTTGTATGTGTACTATCTCCGGTGAAGTAACACCTTCACCGGACATAGTACGACTTACTAGCCAGGTCTAACCACCGCGGTCCCTCCAACGCGCTGTAATTTCTTCTAGCGCGATTCAGGATATATTATTTTCGTCGATTAGTAATTGGAGCGGTGCAGTCGCATAAATGTCGCCACAGTATGAAACCAGACAAACCCACGGAAATGTGACATCAGTAAAACAATTTTTGATTAGTTTTACGTTATTTATGAAATATTTTTTCCCGCGTTATCAATCATAAAATAAAATTGTATTTGCAATCCAAAACAATTTCTAATTGCTTTTTGTTTCTGTCACGCTGATTTCCATCGTAGCGTGTTAGATCACAAAATAACACGTAAATTACTTTTTTCGTATAAAAAGTGCGAAAATTCGTGACATTGCATAAACCGAAGGTGGAAGCAAGTCGAAATGGCGGCAAGAATAATTTTCTTTACTGGTAAGTACTCCTAATATCTTAATAGTAATTTCACAAAAAGTTAACTGAAAAAGTTATTACATTCAAATAACTCGCTAGTGGTAGGATATTCGTATCCACCCGGATAGTGACCACTATACATGGTGTTAAAACCTGCCATTGTGACTCACATTCCTTGTGTAGTTCGCGTGCCAGGATCACCCAGTGTATATCTAATTCTTTCATGGTAGTCGATTAGGGAAGGTATGAGGTATCATCCCTGTATCTGCATCGGTCATCCGCCTGTCTTGTGGCAAGCCCCTTGATTTGCTTCTTCCCTCTACGAATTCGGAGTGTGAAGAAGCATAAATAGGCATGATACTTGCGACCATTGTTTGTTGCTGTTTTTTTTGGACTGCACTACGCTTACCGTCAGCAGGTCGATTCTCTAAGAAACGCCACAACTTTTCGATCGACGCCTCGCCCCCGCAGCGCACATCGTTGAGATCGACGGAGCGTTCAACGTTGTTGGCTTTTAGAGAATACCATTTTCCATACATTTATGTCAAACGCCTCGATTGAGAGAACTAGTTCACATAAGCGCCGTCATCACGCATAGTGCTAGTGCGTGCGCTTTGTACCTTGCTGATTACAAAAATGAAAACGTCGATGCCGCAACATTGTTTTCACGAATGAAACTTTAGAGATTCGACCTGCAGGTGTAGTGTAGTCACCTTGCTAGATAAAAAAATTGGGTACATCCCTGTGCCTGCATCGTTTATCCACCTATCTTCTCACAAGCCCTTCGATGCTCTCTCTTCGTAGTGTGAAGAAGCACGAAGAGGCCAGTATGATTCTGGTGTCCGGTAAAGCCATTGATTATTCTAATAATACTCTTACTTATCATTCCAGCCCTGCTATGTACAGCCAAGTGCAACCCGCTTGGCCAAACCACCGTCTGCGAAACACCTGGCTTGCTCTCCACCTTGATACCAGGATATGCTGCTACCGTCTGCGAGTCAGCACCCAATGTGCTCCCCTACATGCCGTACGGAATCCCTGCTCTTGCTGGTTTGGGCGGACTTGGTGGGGTAGGCGGTCTTGGCGTCAGCATGGTTGAAACCGTTCCGAATGTCTTAGGACTACATTATGGGTCTGTAGCATCTCCCATGGCCCCCATAGCAGCTCCTGTATTCGAATCAGCTCCAGTGGGAATGGCAGGTTTATACGGAATGCCTGTATCGCCGTTGGGGTCTACCACTGTCTGCGAAACAGGCGCTCCTTTAGAAGTTAATTATGGCCTACCTTGTCCCTCGACGACGGTGTGTGAAAGTGCCCCAAATTTGGGATGGGGAGGCTTGGGGCTTGGGGTAGGAGTGGGGCTTAATGGACTTGGTTTGGGTGGAATATGTCCTTTAGGCCTTGGAGTAATGGGGGTCCCGGTGCACGGAATGGGCGGTGTAGGAGCCACCACGGTGTGTGAATCCAGTCCGAATTTAGGAATGGGGTATGTTCCAGGTTTGGGGTTACGAGTCGCTGCGAATCCCCTTGGTGCTACAACAGCCTGCGAATCCAGTCCCAATATGTTAGGAAAGGGGTACCTTCCAGGTTTTGGGGTAGGTTTGGCAGCCAACCCCCTTGGTGCCACAACAGTCTGCGAATCCAGTCCTAACATGTTAGGAATGGGGTACCTTCCAGGTCTGGGGTTAGGTGTCGCTGCGAATCCCCTTGGTTCCACAACAGTCTGCGAATCCAGTCCTAACATGTTAGGAATGGGATACCTTCCAGGTCTGGGGTTAGGTGTCGCTGCGAATCCCCTTGGTGCCACAACAGTTTGTGAATCCAGCCCCAATATGTTAGGAATGGGATACCTTCCAGGTTTTGGAGTAGGTTTGGCAGCTAACCCCCTTGGTGCCACAACAGTCTGCGAATCCAGTCCTAATATGTTAGGAATGGGATACCTTCCAGGTCTTGGTTTAGGTGTCGCTGCTAACCCCCTTGGTGCCACAACAGTCTGCGAATCCAGTCCCAATATAGGACTGGGGTATCACCCGGGTTTACTTGGCCTAGGTCTAACAGGCGTTGGTCTTGCTAACCCTCTAGGGTCCACCACGCTATGCGAGTCTGCCCCAAATGTCCTCGGTCTGGGTCTAGGCCTCCACTGTCCTCGTCCTTTTTTATAAGTACATCCTCTTCCTCCGCATCGGTTTCGAACAATCACATGCGGGCAGGAAGTGGTGTCTTTACCCCATTTACGAGCCAAAGCGATTTTAAATCTTACGTCAATAATAATAAGGTTTCTTTTGGCTTGTAGACCTCGGCGATTTTAATGGCTTGTCTGACTTTTTGTGTTTTGTTATTATTTTTTATTTTACTGATTACTATAAAGTTTTTTTTATCCGTCACATTAATTTTTTGCAATAAATAATCTATATTGAAGATTATATTATTAAAACCTATTAGATCCAATGACTATTGTTTATAAAAAAAATTGAGCGGTGCTAAGTTTACAATTTTTGACTCTTTTTTCCCTACGTCAAAATGTTTCAGAGTAAGAGACAATATGATTTAACTTGTGCACTTATTTTTTGTATATATAAACCTCTAATCTCTACTTATCCATTATAAAAAAAAAATAAGTAATAACAAAACATGAAAAAGGTCTATTGTGTATTATATTTAGATGCATTTTTTTATTGATACTTGTTTTCTGTTTTGGAAAAGCAAGTTGATTTTGAAAAAAATGTACTCTAAATTAAAAAGATATTGTGATGTTAAAAAATATCCAGACATACTGTATTAATAAAATCTAGATATTTTACTTATTTGAAAAAAAATAATTGTGATCTCATTAGAAAAAAAACAAAAGTGTGTCTGGATACAAAAAAAATGTGTATATAACCAAAATTTTAAATATGTATTGAATTCGGATTTAATAAATTGTATTTATATTATTTTGTGTGATTATTTTTCATAAAATCATTAATTTAAGCTATTAAATACGTTTAGGGGCTACTTATTAATTTGGTTGAAAAAAAAACGTGTAATTTTTTTGGCAATTTTTGCTACAATTTGTTGTCGTTACAAACTATAAAAAGTGCAGTCTTGTTACAGTTGAGAAATATGAATAATAATAATATTAGCCCTGCAATATTACTGTCCCACTGCTGAGAACGAGCCCCCTCTACTAATGAGAGGGGCCTCTTAATCCACCACGCTCGCCTAATACGGGTTGGTAGACTTCACATACCTTCGAATTTCATGTGGAGAAACTCTCGGGTATGCAGGTTTCCTCATTATGTTTTCCTTCGCCGTTATAGCAAGCGATATTTCACAATGAAAACACACTTAACATAGAAAAGACAGAGGTGTGTGCTCTATTTGTGATTGGTTTCGAACCTCCGCAACTCGTTAAACTGAGTTATCACTGCTTCTTTTGAAATATGAAAATATATTTAAATATAACGGTATAACGGATTTTGACGGGAAGTCTGAAAGGGTGGGCGTCGCTTGTTGAAATTATTTCATATTATTCTCTAGAGCTGTGTTTGTTGGCTTTAAGTGTTGTGGTTTAATGCATCAAACTTCAGTGAAGATGGACAGTATAATGTGGAAAATTTTTAACACGTGATCTTCGATGAGTTTTGCTTGGTGCGTTGGCTGGCTTTGTTCGGTCGATTCGCCGAGTGAAGGTCATCTGAAGGGCACTGGACTGGAAGGAATTACCGCCATAATCCCAGCAAGGCTTTGAGATCATCCACATCACATGACAGCCTCCGTGGCGCAGCGGGCGAGTAGCCGGCTGTGAAGCGAGAGGCCGCGGGTTCGATCCCCGCACCGAGACAAATGTTTGTATGGCCTACAGATATTTGTTTCGGGTCTGGGTGTTGTGAGACCGAAAGTCTCTCGTGGTTCCTGATACCCACGACACAAGATTCGATCTTAGTGTGGGGTCAAGACTATGTTTGTGACTGTTGGGTATTATTTATTTATCTGGGTTTCATGGTCATTGTGAAAACATAATTGCTCTATTTACCTTGACATTGGCTAAATCACCTCATATGCGTGGAAGCCATTATTTTTAAAAGAAGAAGAACGGTATAAAGAATACTTTTCCATACTAATATGATATAGACGACACAGGTAGAAATAAAACACCAAAATCATGCAATCATACCCGTATATCATTCAAACATGTGCACAAATGTATATTATCTATATTATAATTAAGCAGAAGCGTACGGGTTGCACGGTTCGCAGGGTACACGAAGCCGCGGGCAGGGTACTAGAGAGGGGCAGGGTACAAGTGACTGACAGGGATCACAAGGCGAGCAGGGAACGTTCGGTACATCGGAAGGTATTTCTGGCGCGTTAGCCCCCGCTTCTTCTCCATTAACCCCCGCAGGTCCTGGCCGGCAGATACACGCGCTGCCTAATGTCCTGTAAGTTAGGGGGGGATTGGGTCGGAAGCATATAGTAGGGGGAGATGGGACGATGATCTTCGCTGGTTGGATGACGATCGCGTCTGGAACTGGCGGCTGGACTGGAGGTGGTTGTACCTGGAATATGAGATTAGAATAGGTAAATCCTAGATACAAATATAGCTATTATGATATACTTAACTAAGCCAAAGCCTTTCCGAATCAGAAAAAGCCCGTTGCTCTAACTCCACATTAAGTGGGACAAAGGCAGGTAGAAAAAAAATTACGATACCCCACACACAGAAATGTAGTTATCGGAAACCACACCGATAGAGTGAGAGGCTACATACATTAAAAATTCCAATATCCCTTCACCCAACCCGGAATGAAACCTAAAACTGTAGTCGTACAGCAGCTAGCTGTTTTATTCGGTAAGTGAGATTTCCGGTGGCTTAATTCCCCGCTTCCTTTTCTATACCCACCTTTAAAGTTAGAAACGCACCCATGGTTCTTTTGGTATCACGGATCAATTACCATCAGGTGACGCATCTGCTCGTTTGCTAGTCTCTGCTATAAAATAATCACAAGTTGAAAAACTTAACAGATCGACTTCAAATCCAGTCGCGATCAAATTTGGGAACAGCCTTGAAATAAGTTCTATTGAACCCAAAAACAATTTTGAAAATCGGTCCGTATTTGGAGGAGATATAACATACATAAAAAAACAGACGAATTGAGGACCTTCTCTTTTTTGGAAGTCTGTCGAAAAAGGATCAAGTGAAGATCTTTATATGGGACCACTCTTGGAACAAGCTCCATCGAATTCAGAAAGAATCTTCAAAATTGGACCGATTTGGCGAAAATATCGCGCAATAAAAAAAGTATGGATGAATTGAGGACGTCCTTTTACGACCGACTTCCAAAAAGCGAAGGTCCTCAATTCGTCTATATTTTTTTATAACATAACATAAGCTCACACCTGTATCCCCGAAGGGATATGCAGAGGCGCACAAGCGAACTAGAACACCCACATTTCGCCATGCTTAGTTTCGTCCCAGACGTGATATGACGCGAGCCTATCGCCATATCGGGCACAAATTCCAGACTCCGGGCTGATATGGAAAAATCTAATATCACTTTGCCCGACCCGGGGATCGAACCCGAGACCTCAGAACCGTAGTCGTACCGAAATACCACCACGCCCCCGAGGCAGATATTTTTTTATGTAAATATGTTACGCGATATCTCCGCCAAATGTGGACCTATTTTCAAAATTATTTTTGTGTTCGATAGAGTTTATTTCAAGGGTAGTCCCATATAAATTAGGTCACGATGGGATTTGAAGCTGATCTGTGAAGTTTTTAAACTTGTTATTATTTTTAAATTCGGTGAAGAACTTAAAGACTTACCCTCAACGGTGGTGGTCGTGGCACACACACGGGCGGAGGCCTGACCACTATAGGCGGAGGCGTCGGAGGTCTCACAGGTGGTACCCGCACATAGAACGGCGGCGGAGTTGGTGGGTGTACTGGAGGTGGTCGGACCACTATAGGAGCAGGCGTTGGAGGTTGTACTGGCGCTGGACGAACCCAGATTGTCGCTGGAGGGGGGAGCGAGATCTTTCCAGGTCGCACCAGAATGGGCTGCGGGGCGGGGAAGTTGAGCTGGCCTGGCTTCACGATTATGGAACCTGTGGAATTTGTTTAGCATGACGCTCAGCGACTGTCACCTCCTTGGTCTAGCACCATATGTGCTGTGGACCGTGAGGCTTCGATTTTTCGGGCAAAGAGATTTTTCTAATTTGATTTGCCTGGGAACAATTCCAGAATCTGCCGAGGAAGTTAACGTCAGACAGGCAGCCGATCATAAAACTAAGTTGAATCCTTCCTGTAACATGCTTGAAAAAGTGTTTTGCGCCAACCCCATATTGTGAGATAAGGAAGATTGAAAGAAATATAAATCAGATGCAAAGTTGTTTCAGATACTTGGAACTATGTACTGGAAAGATAAACGATTTAAAACTATTATAATCCGTTGAAAAACAAAATGTATTCGAACTTTTCCAACCACCCTTGGAACAAGCTAAAACAAGCACAAAAATAATCTTAAAAAATCGGTTGCAGACGAGTTGAGGACCTCCTTTTGAAGATTGAAAATCACCGGCTAAAATGCTTCTAAAACTCTTCTTCCCATTCGTACTGTAAACGTTTACAGAGTACTCGTAATATCATCATCATCAGGCATACGTCCACTGCTAAGCATACGTCTCCCCCAAAAAAATTCAGATCGACTTGTAGGAAGCGGCCTGCATCCAGCGACTCAAAGAAATGGGTGTAAGGAAAACGCTTCCGAAAAACAAAATAGTAATAATATACTATTTTCACACTAGATAAACAATATTCTTTTACTCGATACTGTGCATTTGAACAATGTGATATTTCGTAAACCCGCAATGTAAAGCAAACACAACACGCCGTGCTGTTCGGCTCGAGTGGCCTCGAGCGTCAGCAGCTGATATTTTATTCGTATTACATTACGTTGTTTTAAAAAAGATGATTTTAATGATTATTTTGATTGTTAATCTTTGTATTTCCACATATACATGATGCTGCGAAAAAAAACTGTAAAAAAATCATATTTCGTATTGCAATTATTTTTGTGGCATCGTGTTCGAAATAATCAGCACTACCGCCTGTCTTAGTTTTCGGTAGAGTTCTCCTTACACCCTTTATATGCAATAAAAAATACTTCTGTTTTATAACTCCTCTTTGTCATAAATAAACATACCTGCAGGAGCTTGCCCGTATACATAATTGACCGGCGGTGCACAGGGATTGCAGGGCGCTACTTGCACAACGCTAGGGTCAGACTGGCACGGGTCGCATGGCGATGGGCACGGGTCGCATGGCTGCGGGCACGGGTCGCATGGCGGCGGGCACGGGTCACATGGTGGGCATGGGTCGCATGGGGGGCATGGGTCGCATGGCGGTAGGCATGGATTACATGGGTATTGCGGGCTCGGCAGAGGCTGGGCGAATGCCGTGCCCAAGATGAGAACTAAAAAAATATTTACAAAAAATGAAAACTAAAGTTTTTAAAATAAAAATCATACATAAGCTCACGCCTGTATCCCCGAAGTGGTAGCCAGAGGTGAACTAGCGAACTAGGACTCCCACGTTTCGCCGAGCTTAGTTCCGTCCCATATGTGATAGGGGTGAGCCTATCGCCATATCCGGCACAAATTCCAGATTGCGGGCCGATATGGGAAAATGTAATATCACTTTGCGACATATATCCGACACGGGGATCGAACCCGAGACCTCCGGTAGTTGTACCGAAATACAACCACGCCACCGAGACGTTATTAAAATATTTGTAATATTTATTAAATGCCACTTTACCAGATATCCATAAGACTTTGCCCCTTGCCATCTTCCAGACGTCTGTTATTTGGTGAATTTTCCCGCGTTTTATATAGCCCGCTATGTTTAATATTGCCATATCGAAAATCAAAACAAATTAAAAAAATATATTAAAAATAAGTTGTGTTATCCATGAATTAGTATTGTTTTTTAAATAATTATAGTTATGTCTTGAATGAACGGATTTTTATAAATATTTTTTATTGTCATTTAATAGATGTGGTTGATTAATTTTAATTTATGGTTTTGATTTTGGGTTAATAAATAAAAATTGTAAATATAGATAATGCAAAATCTATGACAGCCTTGTTATTTTACTTTAAATATATCATTAATAAAAATTTAATGGCCCTACTTCAAAATGTATCCGATTGTAACCAAATTTATATGGGACCACCCTTGAAATAAGCTTTATCGAACACAAACATAATATTGACAAACGATCCACATTTGGCGGAAATATCACGGGACATACATAAAAAGTACACACGAATTGAGGACCTTCTCATTTTTTGAAGCCGGTAAAAAATAAACACAAGTTTAAAAACTTAACTGACCGACTTCCAGTTTACCGATCGTGACCAAATTTATATGGGACCACCCTTGAAATAAGCTCTATCGAACACAAACATTATTTTGAACATCATTTGGCGGAGATATCGAGTAACATACATAAAAATTGACACCAGATTGCGGGGCGAAGAGGGGGATTACGCATGCTGAACTAAAGAGACAAGCTTGATATTTCAAAAAAGTCATTAAAAGTTCTGCTATTCATCGATAGATGGCAAAACTAAAAAGTATCACCGCTGTGCCGGTCGGAGTGGCGGGTGTTAGGTTATTTTCGCTACGGAATTTCTGGATTCGGTCTCCACGCTCAAGGCCCGCGATAGAAGCTATGCAATAGCTTAAAATACAGATGAATTGAGGACCTCCTCCTTTTGTAAAAGTCGGCCGAAAATAATAATCCATTCACGCACGTAAAAAAAAGATGGACGGAGCGCTAGAAACATTGAAATTGATGCAGGGCTTTCGGCCCATTTGATCTATTGACACGTAATAGCGGCGACTGATTACGTCCGTGAATCAGCGGCCTGAGCAGGAAAATTTCTGACAACCGTAAATGTATTCGAACTCGATGCGCGTCTATGAAATTTGTATGAAATATTAACCAAACGTCATCAGTGCGCAGCGAACTCGAATACATTTACATTTACATTAGTTTTTCGTGCTCGGGCTACAGTAGGTACTCGATGGCATGCTTATAATGTAATTTCTGTAAATGTTTTTTTCTACCTTTATTGCTCACTGCTGGTCAAAGGTCTCCGTTAATTATCTCAAGCATTTCTGTTTGACGCTATTGCTGGCCAGGTTTTTATGAAGCGGTCAAGGTCGTCGGTCAAGATTTGAATAAACGATCTCAGTTTAAAGTGCAGATAGATCGCGATTATGAAACAATCATATCAAGTCATTTGACGAAGTCATGTTCAAACTGTGTTCTTATTGGCTAATTTTTGTAATCTATCTGCACATTCGAACTGAGATTGTTTATTGGCACCAAGCGTTAGTAGCAGACCAGCCCCCTGACTCGTTAACACCCGATTCGACATCGACTTCGATTCGGTTTCGTTTTTGAACGAAATCAATCACTTTAATATGGTGTCGGCGCAACACACTTTTTCAAGCATATTGCAGGGAGCGTTTGGCTAGTTTTTACGACCAACCGCTTGCCTGACGTCAACTCTCCATGAGGGATCCAGTTCCGCGCAAATTAAATGAGAAAATTTGCTTTGTCCGATCTGGGAATCGAACCCAGGACCTTCCGATCCACAGCCCATATATGCTGCCACTAGACTAAGGAGGCGACTCAAGGAGAGGCAAGATAACTCATATACGGGTTTTAATCCCGTATTTTTTCTAATTAGTTAAAACCTGACATAATGGTTAACCCACGTTCTTGGGATAATTAGCCTATAACAAGCGTTTCGCGGGCGTCGCTTGCTAAAATTACTTCATATTTTTCTCTAGAGCTGTGTTTGTTGGTTTTAAGTGATGTGGTTTAATGCATCAAACTTCAGTGAAAATGGACAGTATAATGTGGAAATTTTTTAACCAGTGATCTTCGATGAGTTTTGCTGGCGCGTTGGCTGGATTTGTTCGGTCGATTCGCCGAGTGCAGGTCATCCGAGAGGGACCGCACTGGAAGGAATTACCGCCATAAACCCAGCACGGCCTTGAGACCATCCACATCTGGGTCTCGTGGTCATTGTGAAAACATAATTGCTCTATTTAGCTTGACATTTTTTAAAGAAGAAGAAAAAGAAACGTTTCTAACGTGACATATTTTAACGTTAAAAATAAGAAAGACAGTGATGGATAACACCGCTATATTCATCTCTTTTATTGGGGTTAGTCAACAATGTTATTAAAACTTTTTCAGGCCAAGTTATTATAGTCCGGTCCGGACCGGTTATTATAGACAAGGAGAAGGTCCTCAATTCATCTGTATTTTAAGCTATTGCATAGCTTCTGTCGCGGGCCTTGAGCGTGGAGACCGAATCCAGAAATTCCGTAACGAAAATAACCTAACACCCCCCACTCCGACCGGCACAGCGGTGATACTTTTTTAGTTTTGCCATCTATCGATGAATAGCAGAACTTTTAATGACTTTTTTGAAATATCACGCTTGTCTCTTTAGTTCAGCATGGGTAATCCCCCTCTTCGCCCCGCAATCTGGTGACTCATGCCTGCATAGAGTTTCGGCGTTAGGGCACCTCCTCTTTGTATTTACTTCATGGTACGACTCTACGAAGCTTGCACGAATCGAGACGAGCTGCTCCGAAATCGGGCGAATACGTAATCAGCTGTTTGTGAGAGAGTTATTTACGTGTATTGATTTTGGATGCTATGCAATAGCTTTACCGCGGCAGTCCCCGAGTGCCACACGTCTTTTTTTATGTACATAAGTAACGCTATATTTCCGTCAAATAGGGACTGCACTGTAGTTAAAATCAAGTGTAGTAATCACTTAATAAACGACCTGAGAATGGTCGTAGGAAGTCGCTGGATGCAGGCCGCTTCCAACAGGTCCATCTGGAAATCTTTGGGAGGCCTACGTCTCGCAGTGGACGCCCTGCAGTTCGATTCTCTAAGAAACGCCACAATTTTGCGATCGACGCCTCGCTCATGCAGCGCACATCGTTGAGATCGACAGAGCGTTCAACGTTGTTGGGTCTAAGAGAATACCATTTTCCTATGTAGTCTAAGCATTTTCCGTACATTTATGTCAAACGCCTCGCTCGAGAGAGCTAGTTCGCATAGGCGCCGTCATCATGCATAGCGCTAGTGCGCTTTGTACCTTGCTGAATGAATACAAAAATGAAAACATCGTTGCCGCAACGTTGTTTTCACAAATGAAGCCTTAGAGAATCGACTTGCAGGTAGTAAATATAAGTTTATAAACCATGTAAACTAATATTTCTATAACATTTATCTCTATTATGGGAGCTTTTTGTTTTTTATTTACTTTCTAAGTATTTATAAAAAATTGAATTATTCTATCAGTCACGTCCTCAAAATAAAACTTAAAAATAATACATAAACCATTTATTTATATACATATAACACATTTGCGCACTTACACTAGTTTGAACTAATACGGGTAAACTAAACGTCCATTAGAGATCATGAGGCCATTTACGGATAAGTAGTTAGCTCATACAGGGTTCCGGGCATGGTGGGACACAGGGCACGCAAGGTGGGCATGGTGGTATACAACCAGGATCTTGAGTATCTCCTCTTATAGCCGAAGAAGACACACATATACTTGGTCCTTGAAGATTAGGCAAAGCCCTTTGCCTCACCAAAATAGCTGGCGGGTTTAACGGCTCAGGTTTTGGCTGGGTAACCGTGATCGCTGGGGGCTGTATCGCCGCTGGTCTTGGAGGTCTGACGACTATGGACGGTGGCTGGATTGGAGGCAACGGGTTTGGACGGGCTATAACTGGTGGTGGGGTTATTGGAGGTAATGGAGGGGGTCGTACTACCATTGGTCGAGGGGTAACAGGCATCATTGGTGGAGGATGGACTGTCATAGCTGGAGGAGTTATGGGGGGCTGTTGTGGAGGTCTGAGGAGTATCGCTGGTGGTTGGATGACAACGTCAGGGGATGGAGCGAAGTAGAAGGTTCCTCCCGGTACTGGCACCTCCTGGAATCCGATTTGCTGGAGACGCTCTGGGATGCAGTTGCGTTGCATCATCGCTCTCACTGGACCGTCGCCGCACGGTGCTGGAAATTTGATTTATATTAAATTAATTTTTACGTTTTTCAGTGCTGTGAAAATTGTTTTAGGAAAATTGATTGCCTGACTTCGGATTTTAACCCAAGGGTCCAGAGTTCCTAGTCCAAAGCACGTATAAAAAATAATAAAGTTTTTCAGAGTGTACAGATATCGCGTAACAATGCTATATAACACGGGTATAGGCAGGTATCCTCTGAGGGATCCAAAATTAAAGAGGAACAAATTAAATTTAAAAAAAATCGCTTTGCCCGACCTGGGAATCGAACTCAGGAATTCCCGGTTCACAGGACATATATTCTGCCACTAGACCAAAGAGGCGCCAAAAATATAAATACTAATGTGTTTTATTCAATATGAAAAAAAATATTAAAAAGGTAGTGTATACTTTGGAGATTTGGGGGGACCCCCAAATCCCTCTGGCTACGCCCGTGGATCAAAATAAATTAAAACCCTACATGTAACTGAAGACCAAGTGGACCGACGACCTGATAAAGGTCGCAGGAAGTCGCTGGATGCAGGCCGCTTCCAACAGATCGATCTGGAAATCTTTGGGGGAGGCCTATGTTCAGCAGTGGACGTCCTATGGCTGATGATGATGAGGTAACTGTACGGTGTATTAAATAATAATACTCACAAGCAGGCATGCAGGGGTTGCAGGGCGGTGGTGTGGGACACGGCGGCGGGCCTGGTGGGCGGCATGGTGGTGGTAAGGGCTCAGGGCACGGCGGTATGCACGGCTGGCAGTACTGCGGAGCCGGTGCCGATGCCGCTGAGGCTATCAATGCTGAAAAAACATAAGAACTGTGGACTACACACGGAAGTAAAGAAAACGAAGGACACCATCTCGCCTGTAGTTAAACGGACGCACAGAGGCCGAGATCTATAGAGTAAACTTCGTCTATGTCTAATTCAAAGTAACTCAGTGAGGATTTGAAATAGTTAAATCGAACTTCAACTTAGTCTGTCCGTCAGTCATTTTTTACCAGAAAAACTGACTGACGGACTGCCTAAGCAAAGATTTTCTTGTAAAAAATGTCTCGGACTAAGTCAAAATTCTCTTTGAGTTCGTTACTTTATAAAAATAAAATGGTCACGTAGGCACATCAAATGCACTTATGACAGGTCACAACAAGGTCTAGATACATTTACATAATAATAATAATCATGTTACAACACTATCAATTTAGAAAACAAGCAGGCAGGTATGGACACAATAACAAGGATGGGGCTTAGATATAAGGTTGTGATTTGTAGGAAAGGGAACGAACGGGATATGGCAGGAATGCTAGCAGGGAATTGGCGGGAACATAAAATAGGAAGCTTGTAGGATTTGACTGGAATTGTGAGTAAGGAAAATCACGCCGTAGACTATAAGGCCCTATCCTAGCTTACCTACCAGCCTTTGTCTAGCTACCTACGGATGACGACCCGAAGAAGAAAGACGGAAAGAAACTCCGGGCTTTTTTTTCATCATCAATTGACTTTCCTTTTTTTTCTCAATTTTACATGATACCACTCATTTAATTTTTACATTTTATTTTGCTTCAGACCTAGTCGAAGTCCGCACTATTGATCTAAGCCAGAGAAGCCACGCACACAAAGACCCTACAAAAATGCCCTACACACACATTAACACTCATAACACGCACAGTCACTGCCATTACGTGTCGATAGATCGAATGAGCCGGAAACCCTGCCTCACTTTCAATGTTTCTAGCGCTCAGTCCATCTTTTCACGTCCGTGGGCCCACATAAACATTTGTCTCGGTGCGGGGATCAAACTCGCTCTCTCACAGCAAGCTACTCGCCCAATGCGCCACGGAGTCCGTCTGCAACCGGTCCTAACGTGGTTCAAAAAATGGCAAATGGGGAAAGTAATATAAAAAACTTTCTTTCTTTCTACCTTATCCCAGCACAACATACTTTTTCAAGCATGTTGCCGAAAGGATTTGGCTTAGTTTTACGACCGGCTTCCTACATGACGTCAATTACTTATATGTGGTTAACAACGTTGGTTTTACTATTGTTAAGTAATTTAACAATATTTTATTATTTATTTAACAAGTGTTACTGTTTATATACCCAAATAAACAAATAAAAAAAAACCTTCAAGGAAATAAAAAAAATTACCTATAATACCCAGTGCCGTAAGTCGCCCCATCTCGATCCCTTATGATCTGGTAACTAGTTACCACAATTTATATAGTGAAGTAATGTTATAATATTTTATGTTTACTTAAAATCGATAAGCATTTCTTGTTAATAATTCGATTTGTCATAGTCATGCATCTGGTTTAGTGGATGCAGAGAGCCTGTCCAAGTGTTCAAGGTACCCAGTATCAGCCCGGAGTTTGGAATTCCTGCCTGATATGGCGATTCGCCCCCTATCACATCCGGCACGGAATTAAGCTCAGCGAAATGTGGGCGTTAGAAAGAAACATAACATAACATAAGCTCACGCCTGTATCCCCGAAGGGGTAGGCAGAGGCGCACTAGCGATCTAGAACACCCACATTTCGCCGAGCTTAGTTCCGTCCCAGATGTGATAGGGGGCGAGCCTATCGCCATATCGGGCACAAATTCCAGACTCCGGGCTGATATGGAATAATCTAATATCACTTTGCCCGACCCGGGGATCCAACCCGAGACCTCAGAACCGTAATCGTACCAAAATACCACCATGCCACCGAGGCAGTTAGAAAGAAAGAAAGAAATTTTATTTGTCCATAGACAAGGCACAAGTACAATTTATTCAAGGTAATATACTGTTACTACAATAAATTACAAAAATAAAAGGCTTAACGTGATATACCCAATTAATAATTGCGCCCTTGCAATGAACAAAAAGGCCACGGGCTCAGCATTCGCCAGGTAGGAATTTCCACCCGACACTGATATTCTGTCAGGGCCTATTAGTGAGTGAATCTCACGGATGATCGCAAAGCACGTCATAAACAAATAATCTTATATGTACCTACTTATAAAACTATGGATTATCTGCCTACTCCTTCGGGAATACAGCCAATTGTGTTAAAACACCCACCAGATAGACAATCGAACTCAAAACCTTACGGTTCACACTCTATATACCAAGAAAGCAAGTTAACCTTTTTTTAAGGATAATTTAATTGACTCGTTTTTTTAAATTAATGTTTTAAATTTACGTCATCCAAAACACAAAACAGAAAGAAATATTGAAATGTTCTCAAAAATAAAAAAGTTATAAGCCTTTGAAGTTTGGTGTAACTTTCAAACTGCGGGAAAGAGAAGTATCAGTATAACACGTCACGCCATAACGGTACGTCCGTTGGAAAGGGATAGCAAGATATCTCCAGAATTTAAAATATGAATTACTGCCTCATTTTTCAACCAATTTCGATGCAGTTTTTACAGAAGGGTGTCTTTTTTTATTTTATTTGCTATTTTATTCACATATTATATAAATATGTGTATAAAATCAAACATAGTCAAGTACCTAATTATTTTTATGGTTTTGCTTACTATTAGGTTCGTGGAGCGTAAATTAAACCAATATTTGGTTTATAAGGAGTGACTTTGGAATGGAAACGCAGTATCGGCATCATGTGGCGGCAAGCAGTTTTGTATTTAGGTAAATATATCTTTATACATACATAAGCTCACGCCTCTATCCCCGAAGGGGCAAGCAAAGGTGGACTAGCGAACTAGAACACCCACATTTCGCCGAGCTTAGTTCCGTCTCAGATGTGATAGGGGGCGAGCCTATCGCCATATACAAATTCCAAATTCCGGGCTGATACTGAAAAAATTAATATAACTTTACCCAACCCGGGATCGAACCAGTGACTTTAGGACAGTATTCGTACCGAAATACAACCACGCCACCGTGGATTTTTTACAGAACGGTTCAATTTTTATAATATTTGTTATTACATGTTGAATAATGTCCAAAATCATAGGAATATACCCAGTTCACTATTTTTGCAGCTCTGATCAGCATCGCCTCAGCGGCACCATGGCGGTGTTATAACACACGCGACGGCAGCACCGTGTGCATAGCGAGGGGGGGACAGCCCTGCATATGTCCCCCACAGATATGCGTGCCATGCCAGCCGACACCATGCGCATGTCCCGCGACAGTATTCACACCATCGTCATGCCCACCATGCCCTATGCCGTGCCCGCCGTGTGAGCCATGTCTGCCACCCTGCCCCCCCTGTTTACCACCATGCCCCCCGTGTTTACCACCGTGCCCCCCATGTTTACCACCTTGCCCCCCGTGTCTACCACCTTGCCCCCCGTGTTTACCACCCTGCCCACCGTGTCTACCACCTTGCCCCCCAAGTCTACCACCTTGCCCCCCGTGCATCCCACCTTGCCCACCATGCCCGCCGTGTTATTAAATTCAAATGAGAACAGAAAAAATTAACTATTCGTTTAGAAATTTGGAAAAATTTTAAATTCTTTATAATTGGATTACGTAAAAAAAAATATCATTAAATCGGCCATTTTGATTTCGGAATTTGTGGTGTTGATTGGCATTAAATTATATTTTTTGGATTTTGTTTGTATTTTATTTATTTACTGTAATAAATAACCTGTTCTATACCTTAATCGTATTTCTGTAGTATTCATTTAAAAATATATGTTATATATTAAAATAAAATAAAAAAATCTTTATTGATCACGTAGGCATGTAAAAAAGCACTTATGACAAGTCAACACAAGTAAATTTTTAAATTAGGATTAATACAATTTACATTATATATTTGAATTAGACAACAGGCAGGCAAGTATGGATATAATAACGATGGGATGGCTGAGATAGGGTGATAAGGGGAAATAGGAATAGAGTGTAAGGGAATGGATTGTATGGGAATGGCATATGGCAGGAATGGTGGCAGGGGATTGACTGGAAATACTGGAAGCAGTTGGGATTGGTGCGTGAGGCCCTATCCTAGCTAACCTACCAGCCTTTCTCTAGCTACCTACGGATGACGACCCGAAGAAGAAAGGCAGAAAGAAACTCCGGGCTTATTTTTTTTCATCATCAATTGTCACCATTTCTTTTTTATTTTCTTTTGTCTATTTTCCTTTTTTAAAAAATTTGATTTACAAATTGTCAATACAATTGATAATCATATTTATATGGATTCACGCATCCTCAATACCACTGGAGGTGTAATTACCAAAAGAATGATTAAAAGGTGAAATGGCATTGTAGGTTTGTATTTAAAAATATGTACCTTTATCTAATTACTCATCAAGTGAAATAAGTTATCGTAAAAAATGGAAGATTTAACAATGCACTTACGACCGGTTTCAATAAGCGACCTCAGTTTAGAGTGCAAATAGAACGCGATTATGAACCTTGACTTGAGTAATCAAATCAAGTGACGAAGTCATGTTCAAACAGTGTTCTTATTGGCTAATTTTTGTAATCTATCTGCACATTCGAACTGAGATTGTCTATGAAACCGGGCGTAAGAGACCGACTTCAAATATTAACTTAAAAGTCAATAAGTTATAAGATTTTTTACATTTTTTGCGGATTCCGAAGCCAGATGGCAAAAAAGAACCCTTATAGCAAAGAATTTAAACGCCTTATAGCTTAGCCTTATAGTTTCACCAAGTCCGTCTGCCCGTCTGTCTGTCTGTCTGTCTGTCTGACAGCGTTGGCGGTTTATCTCAAAGACTATTAGCAATAGAGAGCTTTAATTTGACATGGGTATTGATAGGTATATTTATCTATCACACCGACAAAGTCGTAAAATAAAATCTTGAAAAATATTTTTTAAGGCGGGAAGGCCTTTCACTTAAGTGAATATGATTTTTTCTGGAATATCCCATAGTGTGGGGTGTGGTTAGGTCGTTGAAAACAATTTCGATCATATACTCATATGTCTCCATATACGAAATATAAGGCTTTAAAGGGCAAATTTTTGTTATCGAGTCGACCAGCTAAACGGTTGGTTTTGGAGATGTGAAAAAAATCACAGCAGTTATAAATAATTTAAAAAGAAAACTATCAAGACGCTGGTTTTACAAGTTAATAGACTATTAACGACCGGTTCCAATAAACAATCTCAGATCGAATGTGCAGATAGATTACAAAATAAAGAACACAGTTTGAACATGACTCCGTCAAATGACTTGATTTGATTGGTTCATAATCGCGATCTATCTGCACTCTAAATTGAGATCTTTTATTGAAACCGGGCGTTATTCTATTGCGTACCAGTTACCACTAAACGTCATTGCGCGAGGCACTACGCGTAGTGTAGACTGTAGACGTCTATTTGCTACAGGGGAGCTACAGGTCGTAAGAGCAAAGCGAAATCTTTGAAAAGAAATCTGACTTCGGTGGATCGGCTCGTAGCCTGTAGCATTTATGCGTAACGGAGCAGAGATCACCGTCTACAGTTATAGCTTGCTACGCCGTGTAACATTCAGCTGTAGCTCGATGTTTGTCAGTTTCTTATGGATCACATCGTAGCTGAAATTTTCGCATAGCAAATTACGTCCACACAATCGTAGCAGACACGCGTCGTTGCTACAGCTACATAGCTTTCTTCGGTGAAATGTTACAAGTCTGGACGTACCATTACATGAAGTTGTTAGATAGTAAATATTAATTATGTTTATGGACAATGGGCTTAAAATGATGTCTAATAAAATAATATTTCAGTAACATTTTACTCGAAGGGAATGGGTGAAGGAAAACATCGTGAGGAAACCTGCATACCTGAGAATTTCTTCACAGGAATTTCAAAGGTATGTGAAGTCTACCAACCCGCATTAGGCCAGCGTGGTAGACTAAGGCCTAACCCCTCTCATTGGTAGAGGAGGCCCGTGCCCAGCAGTGGGACAGTAATATTACAGGGCTAATATTATTATTATTATAACATTTTACCTTACTTCGGAACCCAGCAGGTCGATTCTCTAAGAAACGCCACAACGTTGCGATCGACGCCTCGCTCCCGCAGCGCACATCGTTGAGATCGACGGAGCGTTTACCGTTGTTGGCTCTTAGAGAATATTTTCCATACATTTATGTCAAATGCCTCGCTCGAGAGAGCTAGTTCGCATAAGCGCCGTCATCACGCCATTGATGCGTGCGCTTTGTACCTTGCGGAATACAAAAATGAAAACATCGTTGCCGCAACGATGCCGTAACGTTGTTTTCACAAATGAAACCTTAGAGAATCTACCTGCAGTACTGTGCGTGATCAGATATGCAGCATGCACTTGGCCGGTTTTATTTTATTTAAATTCGGTTTTTAAGTAAATATTTATAAATTTTAAAAAAGTAGTGACAGCTCAGTTGGTATGGAATGCCGAGACAAGTGTCGGAGGTTCGAGACCAACCCCGAAAAGGAGCACACCTCTGATCATGTTTTCATTGTGAATTATCGCTTGCTATAACAGTGAAGGAAAACATCGTGATGAAAGGAGAATGCCCATATCGAGTATACTTTGACAGATATACGTAATAGTTTGTGTCTCGACAGTGATACCACTGGGAGAAAGAGAAAAAAAAATCATAATGTTTGGTGCGAGTCCTAGCTAAATCTGTAATGGGAAACAAGAATAATTAATAGATTTCTGCAATAATTAAATACACCATTTTCCATTGTTACTATGGTAACTTGTCAATAATCAACAGGTCCTTGAATATATCAAACGTTAAAAGCTAGTGCACACCGATGACTTGTTACCGTTTCTCTTGAGCAGTCTCGAGAAATGCAAAGGAAAATGTTATAATGTCACCCAGTCGTCATCTCATCATCGCCTCGTAACTTCACGCATACATTGACTCATGCCTGTATCCCCGAAGGGGTAGGCATAGGCGAACTAAAGAATTAGAACACCCACATTTCGCCGAGCTCACTTACGTCCCATATGTGATTTGGAGCGAATCTATCGCCATTTCGGGCACAAATTCCAGACTCCGGACTGATTGATACTGAAAAATTCAATATCACTGCCCGATCCGGGGATCCAACCCGAGACGTCATGGCGATGTGCCTTTGTCATCATCGGGCGACTTTTGTCACAGTGATTGTTTCGTCTCTATAGGCTGAAAATGTATAGAGGTGCAAGTATGGAGTCACATTTCATACATTTGAAGAGTACAAAAGTGACGAAAAATCACTCGTGCCCACATACCCTTATATTAAACAACCCCTTCTCGTAAGTTTGACAGATTACCTGAATAACAAACCAACGTCGCCCTAGCAACTGACCATAGTGTATAGGTATCGATAAAGTATACATTAAAGAGTCTAGATATCACGTATTATGAATTAGAGATGTGTAGATTCACTACTTAGGTAAACGTTACTTAAGTATCGACCAACTAGCATTTGCTCGTAGCTTCGCTTGTATGATGAAGATTATCCCGGTAGCGTCTACATACATTAAGATGGTCATCACGACTGGGGCGTAAAAATAAAACAGAGAAAAACACTGACATCGTAATCCTCACAGAAAATGTATTTAGCGTAGATTTAGCCTAGTTCGGAAGTACCTACCTATATATTCAAAAATTTCTATGTCCACCCGTAGATTGAAAGTATTAAGATAGTAATTATGTATAAATTAATGTAATGTAAATTATGTGCTGCGTCAAAAGAGGAACGTTATGAGTTCTTGGTCAGAATTTTCTTCCGTTAAAAATCCATTCCGAAATAGTGCTAGATTTAAAAAATAGGTAAATGCAGCACTTTTAAGCTGCAAATCGTCATAGACATCATAGCTCGTTTTTCTACTTTTTCAATCCGCATAATCATATATGAATTGTCTGGGAATTGTTGCCACATACTCTTCCCACAGAGCACCAAGTCACTCAAAGCAACTAAAATACGCTCGGCACGATGTGGGTGTTTTAGTTCACCTGTGTTTATCCCTTCTGGCACAAGCGTGAGCTTATATACGTATGTAAAATAAACGAATCGACGAATAATTTATGTGTTGTTTGTATAAATACTTGTATACAATTTGCATTGTGATAAAACATCCACAATGAAGAAATCCACAAATCCGAAGAAAATGCAAGGACTTTGCATGGTGAACGCAATAGTTCATTTTTATTTTGCGCTATAAATAAGCCACCCGTATAATAAACACACTTAAATCTCACGTACATTAGGGCAGGCCGCTGTAGTCTCATATACTTATGTAAAGGCCAACAAAAGTTATCGATTAATTATTGACGATATTATGTAATTACATCCCTACTTTAGCGATCACGTTAGGTTAAATACTTTTTAATGCGAAGCTGTATACTTCAAGTTTTTCCAAAAAGAACAATAATAATGTTATCAAATAGCATGAATGTCATAATATTGTTAACTGTCGTTCAATGGAAATGAAGATGGTGTTAGAAATTCCCAATATTTTTCCTATTTAGGTAGGTTTAGGCCATAGTTTCTTGATAATTAAAATGTGGATACCTTAGTGGATACTAAAATATCATTGGTGCATACGTTTTGCAATAGAAAATCTAGGGTATTGCTTTGTAATTCAATTTAAGGTGTACGATGAACGTCAAAATGTATTTTATTTTATTTTTCAAATATTTCTTAAACTCTAATATCAATGGAACCCAAATTGCTACAGTAGTATTTATGGACATCTTAGAGTAGAATAGACATAATTTGATGTTGACACAACAATCCTGAGGTCAATACTTTTTCCCATATAGGATGGGCATTCTCCTTTGCATACTCGAGAATTCCTCCACAAGAATTTCGGAGGTATGTGAAGTCTACCAACCCGCATTAGGTCAGCGTAGTAGACTAAGGCCAAGCCCCTCTCGTTCACTAATAGAGGCCCGTGCCCAGCAGTGGGACAGTAATATTACTTGGCTAATACTCAGTGCCGCCTGCCTGACTGCCTCGGTGGCGTGGTTGAATTTCGGTACGACTACTGTCCTGAGGTCTCGGGTTCGATTTCCGGGTCGGGAAAAGTTATATTGGATTTTTCCGTATCAGCCCGGAGTCTGGAATTTGTGCCGATATGGCGATAGGCTCGCCCCCTATTACATCTGGGACGAAACTAAGCTCGGTGAAATGTGAGTGTTCTAGTTTGCTAGTGCGCCTCTGCCTACCCCTTCGGGAATACAGGCGTCAGCTTAAGTTATGTAATGTAATTGAGTGGTAGAGCCACGCTGTAGACAGTAACGTCTACAGCATGAATGGGCCGGCTCGACCGGACAGATACCACTGTCTCACAGAAAACCGACGTAAAGTGGCAGCTTGCTGTTTCGTTCGGTGAGTGAGATCTCCGGTGGCCCATTTCCCCCATTCCTTTCCCAGTCCCTTTTTCCCTCCCCTTCCATTTCTTCCTTTTAGATTGGCAACGCACCCATGATTCCTTTTGTCTTGGGTGTCTATGGGCGGTGGAGATCACTCACAATCAGTATCCCGAGCACGGAAAACTAATGTAAATGTATTCGAGTTCGCTGCGCACTGATGACGTTTGGTTAATATTTCATACAAATTTCATAGACGCGCATCCAGTTCGAATTGTTGTCAGAAATTTTCCTGCTCAGGCCGCTGGTGACCCATCTGCTCGTATGCCAGTCTCTGTTAATAAAAATAAAAAAAAATGTATCGTCCATCCTGACATAAACGTCAGGCAGGCGGATGGTAGATAAAACTAAAGCCAAAAGTTCTGCAACATGATTGAAAGCGTTGTGACTTGCGTAGACAGTACACAGCGGCCAGAGCAGGAAAATTTCTGACAAACGTAATTGTATTCGAACTCGATGCGCGTATTAACCAAACGTCATCAGTGCGCAGCGAACTCGAATACATTTACATTTACATTAGTTTTTCGTGCTTGGACTACTGGAGTGTGGGGTAGGTAGAGTATATAAAATAACAAAATATAAAAGCATATTTATTGATTCCTCATCAAAGAATTAAGCAAATTCATGGGGACTTGGAATGGAAGTCCAACCAACGATGGGAATCCATTGGGAGGTGTATCATTCTCATCTTCCATGGAAGCACCTCGAAGGACATCAATTAGGACTGCGAACAAAATGAGTTAAATTAGATCTAAGGAATTTGGGATATGACTTGATGGTTGGTTGAGGCACATATCGCTCCAAACAACCATTAACGGCCGGTTTCAATAAACGATCTCAGTAGCCCGAGCACGAAAAACTAATGTAAAGGTAAATGTATTCGAGTTCGCTGCGCACTGATGACGTTTGGTTAATATTTCATACAAATTTCATAGACGCGCATCGAGTTCGAATACATTTACGGTTGTCAGAAATTTTCCTGCTCAGGCCGCAAGTCATTTGTCGGAGTCATGTTCAAACTGTGTTCTTATTGGCTAATTTTTATTCTATCTGCACATTCGAACTGAGATTGTTTATAGGAACCGGGCGTTAGTCTTGTACATCCATGTGCCTGCGTCAGTCATTCATCTGCAAAGAGATTTAATATTACTAGCTATAGACGGGCTATAAAGCAAGTTTCTATACAAAAAAATTGATCTCTAACTTCAGTACCGCCATCAACTACTTATTACAACGCGAGGGCGATTACTACAATTTACACTCTAGAATATTTTGTGAATGGTTAAGAATCACGTAACATAAGCATATGTATGCTTTTAATATTATTTCGCTGGTCGACCTGGCGCGCGTATATTTCAAATAAACTGAGCGACTAAACAAAACAAGGTGGACCGACGACCTGATAAAGGTCGCAGGAAGTCGCTGGATGCAGGCCGCTTCCAACAGGTCGATCTGGAAATTATTGGGGGAGGCCTATGTTCAGCAGTGGACGTCCTATGGCTGATGATGATGATGATGAGCGACTTATGACCACTAACTATAACATGGTCATAACTTTTGTATCACAAGTTTTGTGCTACAGGTGTGTGTGTGTTAGCCTACAGGATAACTTTCAACACTGGATTCGATTACATTTAGTGACTTAAAATTGCACCGAAATCAAATTAAAAAGCACTAATGTCGCATTAAAAATTACCAAATGACAAGTTCTCGAATCCAAGGCGACATTAGAGCACTTTTTAACTCGATTTCGGTGGAATTTAGGCTGAGATCTATAGAGCGAACTTCAACTAAGTCTAAGTCAAAGAAACAAACTCAGTGAAGATTTGAAATTGTTAAAGCGAACTTCGACTTAGTCCGAGTCATTTTTTACAAGAAAAACAGACTGAATAAATAAATAAATAACACCCAACAGTCACATACATAGTCCCAACCCCACACTAAGATCGAGTCTTGTGTGACATTCTAAGCAGAGATTTTCTTGTAAAAAATGATTCGGACTAAATCAAAAACCTCACTGAGTTCGTTTCTTTGACTTAGACTTAGTCCAAGTTCGCTCTATAGATCTTAGCCTTAAAGTCATAATCGAAATCAAATCGCAGTCGAAATCGAATTGAGGGTCGAAAGTCGAGGAGCCTGACCCCACATCAAGATTGAGTCTTAGGTCGTGTATAAGGAACTACCAGCACGATCTCACAACACCCGCACCCGAAATAAATGTGTGGGATTCATAAACTTTTGTCTCTCTCTTACTTCATTGCTTGCTACTCGTCCGCTGCCACGGAGGCCGTTAAAATTATTACTGCTTGGTTGCTTATCCAGTATTTTTCCGGAATCTTGGCTTTTTATTACCTAACCTACTCTCTTTTCGACCGATTTCCAAAAATGAGGTCAGCAATTCGTCTGTATTTATACCGCGATATCTCCGCCAAATGTGGACCGATTTTCAGAATTCTTTTTGTGTTCAATAGAGCATATTTCAAGAGTGGTCCCATATATTATTATATAAATGTATCTAGACCTTGTTGTGACCTGTTATAAGTGCATTTGATGTGCGTACGTGACCAATGAACATTTTTAATTTTATTTTATAAATTTGGTCACGATCGGATTTGAAGTCGGTCTGTTAAGTTTTTAAACTTGTGATTATTACAACTCAACATATATTGAAAATGGAATACTCACAGAAAACAACTATTAATGTTATCAGATATTTCATATTGTAAACCAAATGACTGATGCAAAAATAAATTCCACGTACTTATATATTCTAAGCAAAGTTATACAAAGCACGCGTTTTTGCTTACCATAAATGGCCAAACCTTTTGTATCCGAGCATGCTAACTTGACTACACTTTATCAAGTGACCAGCGGCCTGAGCAGGAAAATTTCTGACAACCGTAAATGTATTCGAACTCGATGCGCGTCTATGAAATTTGTATGAAATATTAAACAAAAGTCATCAGTGCGCAGCGAACTCGAATACATTTACATTTACATTAGTTTTTCGTGCTCGGGCTACTGCCAGTAGCGATGAAAATAACGGCTATTTCGCTTAGGCTATTTTTACAAAGCTATTCTAAGTCGCTAATTAAAGCTCCCAGCTATTTTTCGCGGCGCAGTTTTAGTGACGTATACGTTACTATTAACATAGCGCCTTCTTGAATCGCCGCAGCTATCTTGAACCGCTGCAGTTATTTTGGTAACTGTAAGCTTTATTATTAAACGCGTTTTTCCCGTTGTGATATAATATAAAACTAAATACGATAGTTCTCATATCGTACTAAATTGTATTTATTTATATTATGGATTAGGTATATATTTTTAATTTAGTCTTCTAAAGAACACAATAATTTTGTAATGTAATAATTATTTTGTGTTAGTTAGATCTTTTATGATTCCATAAAAAAAGCTCTGCCCAATACGTTAGTAGCTATTACAAAATCGCCACTAATGTAGCTTTTAAAAATAATACTATATAAACGGCGGTCGTTGTAACGCCCATGACTACCTGTTAGTTAGCCAAACTAAAAAATATATACATAAGCTCACAGCTATCTCTCCAAAAGGGTAGGCAGATGCGCACTAGAGAACTAGAACACCCACCTTTCGCCGAGCTTAGTTCTGTCCCAGATGTGATAGGGCGCGAGCCTATCGCCATATCGGGATCAAATTCCAGACTCTGGGCTGATACTGAAGAATCCAAACATCAAATCATCCAAGCTAAAAAATGCACAGAAAAACATAAAGGTCATTATTTTTATATTTATTCATTGTATTGTATAATAACATTTAACGAATATTATTATATTTTTATTAAAATTAATAACAAATTATCTATGGTCTAATCTGCATTACTAATTTTAAAATAAATAATTTTGTAGACCAAGATAGCGTAGTTGTATTGCGGTACAACTACCGTACTGGAATTGGGTTCGAGTCCCGGGTCGGGTGGGGTATTTTTTAACACAATTTGCCCGGGACTGGATACCCAAAGGGGATTGTCGTCAGGCAAACAGCTGTAAAAGTTAAGTCAAACCATTTCTGCAACATGCTTGAAATGTATTTTTCACCGACCCCACATTAAGGTGGGATAAGGGCAGGTAGGACGAAAATCGTATTTCCATAACATACTGTTATATTTTGAAATGACCACATGCTGTAGACAAATACGTCTACAGCACGAGTGTGCCGGCTCGACCGGGCAGATACCACTGTCTCATACAACACCGACGTCAAGTGGCAGGTCGCGTTTCGTTCGGTGAATGAGATTTCCGGTGGCCTAATTCTCCACTCCCTTGCCCAATCCCTATTCCCTTCTTTTCGGTTGGCACCCGTGATTTATTTATATCTTGGGTGTCTATGGGGGGTGGTCTCTGCTAAAAAAAAACTTTATAATAATACTTGCTATATGACATGGTGGCCACCCCAGCAGCCCGAGCAGGAAAATGTCTGACAACCGTAAATGTATTCGTGCTCGATGCGCGTCTATGAAATTTGTATGAAATATTTATCAAATGTCATCAGTGCGCAGCGAGTTCACATTTACATTAGTTTTTCGTGCTCGGGCTACTGGTATAGTGTAGTCACATTCCCGCGATCAAAAATACAAAATATGTGAGCTTATCTATGTACATTTCAATGTTATGTCTCCGATCCAAAACTTTGCAATCAGTCCTTCCCAAATCGGATTGAAAGTTTGAGAGTTGGCGTTTGTTTGCTAAACTTTTTGCGCGATACACAGCTTTTCCGAACTTTAAGGCGAAAGCTCAGTACCTCGACCGTGAGCTTTTGGCATTTTACGCTAGAGGCTGCGTAAAATAGCATAATCGACCGTCTTTCAAAAAAGCAGAAGGTCCCCAATTCGTATGTTTTTTATGTATGTTACGCGATATCTCCGCCGAATGTGGGCCGATTTTCAAAATTATTTTTGTGTTCGATAGAGCGTTTTTCAAAGGTCCTATATAAATTGGTCACGATCGGATTTGAAGTCGGTCCGTTATTATTTAGTCATTTATAAAAACAAACGAATTAATTACCTCCTTTTGTCGTCGGTTGAACAGCCGCATCGTTGACCAAGAAGGTGACAAGCCCTAAGTATTACCTAACTAGTAAGTACTATATAATACAAGTAGCAAGCATTAATGGCTAGTTTTTGCTCGCGACGTTGAGTGATCATCGCTAATGGTCGCTGCATTTGTCTCTAGAGTACTTGACGCGAGGCGTGTTCTGGCATCATTAAAGAATAATCTTAAGTTTAAAAACTTAGACTAAGGCCTAACCGCTCTCATTAGTAGAGGAGGCCCGTGCCCAGCAGTGGGACAGTAATATTACAGCAGCCCGAGCACGAAAAACTAATGTAAATGTATTCGAGTTCGCTGCGCACTGATGACGTTTGGTTATTATTTCATACAAATTTCATAGACGCGCATCGAGTTCGAATACATTTACGGTTGTCAGAAATTTTCCTGCTCAGGCCGCAGGTCTAATTTTTTTTTTAAACTTAACGGACCCACTTCAAATTCGATGGTGACCAAATTTATATGGAAGCACACTTGAAATAAGCTTTATCGAACACAAAAAGAATTTTGAAGATCGGTTTACATTTGGCGGAGATATCGCGTAACATAAAAAAACAGACGAATTGAGGACCTTCTCCTTTTTCGAAGTCGGTGGAAAATGATTTAGCTTAGTTTTTACGACTGGCCTGCTTGACGACAACCCCTCTCTGGGGGATCTAGTCCCAGGCAAACCAAATTAGAAAAATCGCATTGCCTGGTTTGGGAATCGAATCCAGGTCCTCTAGATACTGCCACTAGATCAACAAAGCGACTCTCCTTGGCCTAATTATAAAAATAAATAACATTAGCCCTGTAATATTACTGTCCCACTTCTGATCACGAGCTTTCTCTATTAATGAGACGATATCCCACTTCTGACATCGGGCGTCCTCTACTAAGACCTCACTCCACCACGCTTGGAAGACTCCACATACCTTAAAATTTCTTGTGGAGAAATTCGAAGATATGTAAGTTTCACAATGTTTTCATTGATATTATCAAGCGATTTGAGATAATTTCGTTAAGATAAATAGGATAATATATAGATAATATGTATATATAGATATTGTAGGACGTCCACCTACAAGGTGGACCGACGACCTGATAAAGGTCGCAGGAAGTCGCTGGATGCAGGCCGCTTCCAACAGGTCGATCTGGAAATCTTTGGGGGAGGCCTATGTTCAGTAGTGGACGTCCTATGGCTGATGATGATGATGATGATGATATAGGATTTTGAAGTTGTTGTTTTTTTTAGCTTTTATAGTTAAATTTTAATTACAAGTCTAAAATATATTTTAATGCCGTTTTGCCCATTATAGCATCGCTTTATAAATTCATAAAGAAGGTTTACAAAAGTCGGTCTAAATAGTGAATTCAGACGTTATTTAATTCCATTCATCAAATAGACTCGTCAGTGAAAAGGCTCTCAAATTATAAGGCTTTTGGTTTTTCATAAATACATAATTTAACGCCTATATCATCGAAGGAGTATGCAAAGGCGAATTAGTGAACTATAACACCCACATTTCTTTCTTTCTACCTGCCCTTATCCCACCTTAATGTGGGGTCAGCGCAACATACTTTTTCAAGCATATTTCAGAAAGTATTTTGCTAAGTTTTTACGACGAGCTGCCTGCCTGACCAACCCCCTCTGAGGTTTCAGTCCCGGGCAAATTAAATTAGAAAAATTACTTTGCCCGACCTTCCACAGTCCTGCAGGTCGATTTTTAAGGTTTCATTTGTGTAAACAACGCTGCAGCATCGTTGCGGGAACGATGTTTTCATTTTTGTATTCAGCAAGGAACAAATCGCACGCACTAGCGCTATGCGTGATGACGGCGCTTATGCGAACTAGCTCTCTCGAGCGAGTCGTTTGACATAAACGTATTGAAAACTGTATTCTCTAAGAGCAACGTTGACCGCTCTGTCGATCTCAACGATGTTATTTCTTAAAGAATCGACCTGCTGCAGTGCAGTAACATACATAAAAAAGTTTAGCGCAGAGTGCAGCCCGAGCACGAAAAACTAATGTAAATGTAAATGTATTCGAGTTCGCTGCGCACTGATGACGTTTGGTTAATATTTCATACAAATTTCATAGACGCGCATCGAGTTCGAATACATTTACGGTTGTCAGAAATTTTCCTGCTCAGGCCGCAGTTTGTTTCTGCCCGCGTCGTTCTATTCATCCTATTTTACGTTATGAATAGTTCATTGACGAAAACCCTCGTTTAATTTGATTCAATAGCCTGGTAAACATCATTTTGGTGCTCAAGTGCTGTCTTAATTAAAAGTTCTGTCAATAGGAATGATCAGTGGTTCTCAAAAGTAAAGCCAGCCCGCCTAGCATGCGCGCCACGAGATATCCCGATGATCGACTGTCGAGATGTTGTTTACGTGTTGTCGACAATATTGTATGAAAATAAACGAGGACGCATGTTAGTGTCCGTAGACAAATAGAGAAAACCGGTTATAACACGACAAAAAGCGGAGATAAAATGTTCCCGTGGCGCGCATGTTAGGCGGGCAGGGAGCGCATCGACAAAAGAAAAATAAGAACTTTGCATAACTACATAATCCAAGTTTAAAAACTTAACAGACCGACTTCAAATCTGATCGTGACCAAATATATATATATACTATAAATAAATAAATATAAATAACACCCGCTAGTCACATACATAGTCCTGACCCCACACTAAGATCGAGTCTTGTGTCGTGTATCAGGAACCTAGGGAGACGCGCGCTCTCATAACACCCACACCCGAAACAAATATCGGTAGGCCATACAAACAATTGTCTCGGTGCGGGGATCGAACCCGCGGCCTCACGCTTCACAGCCGGCTACTAGCCCGCTATGCCACGGAGGCTGTCCCTGCTTATCCCCGTGGGTGTAGGCGTGAGTATAAAAGGGTCTACAAGGTACGAATCAATCATCCTTAACGTAATATTATGAGTGTGCACAATTTGACATGTGAAGATTGATCATGTGATTATGGGGGTACCTTTGAATCCTTGTCATTGCCTAGATAGCTTGGATTGTTATTACACTCACGCCTGTATTCCCGAATGGATAGGTAGAAGCTAGAGAACTAGAACACCCAAATTCCACCGGGATTATCCGTCCAATATACATACGTCACTGCTGGGTCGGCGCAACGCGTTCTTAATAATAAATAAATAAATACACCCAACAGTCAACCTAGTCCTGACCCCACAGTAGGTATAACCTGTACCGTGGATGTCAGAGACTATGAGAGACTTTCGGTCTCACAACACCCAGACTCGAAACAAATATCTGTAGGCCACACAAACATTTGTCTCGATGCGGGAATCGAACCCGCGGCCTCTCGCTTCACAGCCGGCTGCGCCACGGAGGCTGTCATCAATAATCACAAGTTTAAAAACTTAACGGACCGACTTCAAATCCGATCGTAACTAAATTTATATGGGCCAGCCTTGAAATAAACTCTATGAAACACTGAAATAAAATTATTTTTACGGATTTTAGCACGATTTGGTTTTAATTTTTATTCCCGACGTTTCGAAGGCTTTGCAGTATCCAACCCGTGACCACGAAGACTGCAAAGCCTTCGAAACGTCGGGAATAAAAATTAAAACCAAATCGTGATAAAATCCGTAAAAATAATTTTATTTCAATGAATAGCATTCGCGTAAACTTAAGAAATCAGTATATATGAAACACATAAAGAATTTTGAAAATCAGTCCACATTTGGCGGAGATATCGCGTAACATATATAAAAAATACAGACGATTTGGGGACCTTCTCTTTTTTGGAAGTCGGTCAAAAATACCGAGTGTATCAGAAAGTTGGTACCAATAACAAGTAGTTGACGATTTTTTTTAAAATCATATGAAATTTACGTCATCTAAAACGTAGAACAGAAAGAAATATTGAAATATTCTCAAAAATAAAAATTCTGGAGTGGGGGCATAGTGGAGATATCTTGCTATCCCTTTCCAACGCAGCTATCGTTATGGCGGTGACGTTATTATACTGTTACTTCTCTTTCCCGCAATTTAAAGTTTACACCAAACTTCAAGGGCTTATATCTTTTTTATTTTTTAAAATTTCTTTCTTTATTTCTTTCTGTTCTATATTTTAGACATAGAAATATCATACATAGAACCGCAGTACACGGCCACGGCGTGAAGGCGTTCCGGGTGAGCCGTTTTAGGTACTCAACGCCGCACGGCGTGTCAGTGTCCTAGGTCAAGTCTTAGTATGAAGAGCTCCCACAAATTTAATTATATTATGACGAACTACGCTATCAAAGGATGTCACAATACAATTAACAAGAACCAAGCAAATATAAAGATAACATTTCACAAGTAATTAATTGCTGACATGTTTTAATATTAAGTAAAACATTCATCAAAACTAAAAATAAAATTGTAAAAGTGACAGACGCCATTTACGTTATGAATCATTATGAATGTTGCCAATAATGCCAACCAATTTACCCATTTTTTAAATTCTATTAGGAATAATGAAAGGAGAGGGAAATGCTTCCATACAATCTTGGGCCTAGATTGTAAATGGATAAAAGTAGTGTCAATTAATAGATAGTATATTATGAGATCATTACTAAAAATTTGGCGATTTTTTGTAATCTGAGAACAGAGTTAAGAGCCTCACTTTGACTTAAATAAAAGTGAGGTTATGGAATAAACTATACGCAAACAACTGATGTTTATAAGTACAAATCTTACCTATTGATATGTTTTAATGTAGATAACATAAACTCACGCCTATATCCCCGAAGGGGTAGGCAGAGGCAAACTCGAAAATCCATATTCGATAACTAAATGTTGGTCACAAAGACGATTATTCTCAGGAACATAATATTGACTGCCTCGGTGGCGTGGTGGTATTTCGGTACGACTACGGTTCTGAGGTCTCGGGTTCGATCCCCGGGTCGGGCAAAGTGATATTGGATTTTTCCATATTAGCCCGGAGTCTGGAATTTGTGCCCGATATGGCGATAGGCTCGCCCCCTACCACATCTGGGACTGAACTAAGCTCAGCGAAATGTGGGTGTTTTAGTTCGCTCGTGCACCTCTGCCTACCCCTTCGGGGATACAGGCGTGAGCTTATGTATGTATGTATGTATGTATGTATGAACATAATATTTATACTGGCTGAACATTGTTCTAGTAGAAAATGATTAAAACGATGGAAATCACCCAAAACGCACACGCACAAAACAATACAAAAACGAAGCAAATGAAAACGATTATTAAAATGCCAATTCATAGTTTTTTCTTCCACAGGGAACCAGCTAAGGTCTGAATGCATGCCGCCAAGCTATTCATTTACTATTTTATTTTTTATAACTGTTTATTATGTTAGTTCTTCTTATCTTATTTTATCTTATTAGCCCATATCATCCCACTGCTGGGCAAATATTAATTCTAATCTTTTTAATGATTTTTAAATTATATATATTGTTTTCTTAGGTTTACGTGAATGTTATTTATTGAAGTTAGAGTCTAACCCGTGACCACCAAGGCTGCAAAGCTGTCAAAACGTCTAGCATAAAAATTAAAACCAAATCGTAATAGAATCCGTAAAAATAGTTTAATTTCAAATATATATTTATATTTTTTTTAACTCATTCATCTTAATCGATTAAGTAATCGATTCTATTTAGTGTCCTATTACATTATATATACTTATTTTTCAGATATCTCATTTTCTAGATTGTGAATTGGGCAGATTTTTTTATATTTTGAAATAGAAATATTGACAATATTTTAGGCCATATCTCAACTCATTACATTTTGGCCCAAAGATTCCCATCTCATTATTAAAATAGAATTAATTACTTTATCGATAAAGATGAATGAGTTAAAAAAATATATATATAATACTAGACCAGGATGATTAATTCAAGTAAAAATAATTGAAAACATAAGAACTAAATAATAAACAGTTCTGAAAAATAAAACAGTAACTGAATAGCTTGGCGGCATGCATTTTAATTTATTTAAATAATCGTTTTCATTTGCTTCGTTTTCGTATTGTTTCGAGTGTGTGCGATTTGGGTGCTTTCCACCTTTTTAATAATTTTCTACTAGAACAATGTTGCTCAGTCTATATAAATATTATGTTCCTGAGAATAATCGTCTTTGTGATCAACATTTAGTTATCGAATGTGGGTGGTCGAGTTTGTCTCTGCCATCCCTTCAGGGATATAGGCGTGAGCGTATGTTATCTACATTAAAACATATCAATAGGTAAGATTTGTACTTATAAACATCAGTTGTTTGCGTATAGTTTGTTCCATAACCTCACTTTTATTTAAGTCAAAGTGAGGCTCATAATTGTGTTCTCAGATTACAAAAGGTCGCCAAATTTTCAGTAATGATCTCATAATATACTATCTATTAATTGACACTACTTTCATCCTTTTACAATCTAGGCCCAAGATTGTATGTAGTGTAGAAGCGTTTCCGTCTCCTTTTTATTTCAAACACGTTATACACAAATATGTTCAGACGAACTTAATACCAGCGGCATTCGCTACCAGTCAACCTTTGGGTGGTGCAGAGAAAAGACAAGGCGGGTGTATATGAAGAAAATAAAAATGAAGGTAGTGTTAAATATGTTACATATACTCATAATATTAAATATCATTGCGATATATAGCTATAAAAGAATATAACATATACATAAATAAATTTATAATCGTAATATTATACTTACACAAGCATACACATACAAAGCGAACGCGAACATTACAAACAACTCTATCGAACAATTGATAAAAAAGTTATGTTTATACAGATAAATTAGAACCTTTTTATTTTAAAGTCGGTTCAAAACTATACAAATGTTTTTTTAAGTTTAGAATAAAACAAGTGTAATCATCATTAGAACACTTTCAATTTCCCTATTTTGTTGGTAAAATGTCTTTTACTTGCAACACTATTCACGCGCGTATGTGTGTGTCGACGCAAGTAGTTACGCGCCGACGATGCACACATTGAATCGTTATCGGCTTCAATTTTCGAAGGAATTTTGTATGAGACTATATCTCTATACGTAATTACTCTAAGATTTTAGACGACAAAAATTTCATATAGAATTAATTTAAAAACATAGTCAAGTACACAATTGTTACCCTTGTTTTTAAGTGTAGTTCAGTACTCTTTATTTTTAAAGTTATTTTCTACATTTTTAAACATATGCTATAAAAATAAATACATTTATAAATATAAAAATATTCCCCTCCGATGGCGAGGCTCGGACCCAAGCCACCGGCGGTTCGGACCCCAGAGTGAGGAACCTCCTCACAATTCATGCCGTATCCATTAATACTGCCTTCTGCATTTGGCTCTTGACCCAAACACTAACCGAGAGCCTCTTGAGGTGTTTGTCGAGGCTCAGTGGTATTAAACCATGGGCAGAAATGTAGTGTGTAGTTATTATTAACAATTCATTTTTGAAACACCTGTATAATGTGAAATAGATTCATTTTTATTATAGCTTTATTTTTACGACCGTCTGTCTGCCTGACAACTACTCTTTAGAGCATCCAATCCCGGCCAAATTGTATTAGAAAAACACTTTGCCCGGCCTGGGAATTGAACCCAGGACCTCCCTAATCGCTTTTAATATTTGTAATTTAAGTGCAGTATAATAAATATTAATAAAAAAATAATTCCTCCCCTAAATATCAATAAAACATGATAAATAACGAGGGGTGGAAATGCCGATACATCCCCTAAGGAATTCACCCCAATGAGGTTTTAGTTATTGAAAATATTGGGGTAAAAAGTTTGGGAGTCATACGCCTGTATCCCTGAAAGCGTAGGCAACGGCGAAGTAGAGAAATTGAAAACCCTCGCCGGGCTTATTTCCGTCCCAGGGTGTCTATTCTATAAAACGTTATCGGATGAACGATATAGGATGGATACTCTACCGCACAGACTAATATAGATGCACGTGGATCAAATAAATGTCAAACACCAGAGTGGGCTGTCAAACGGTTTACAGCATAGCATTCTCTTGGAAATAGGTATTGGGAATGGAATGGAAATGGAATTAATATCAAATCAAATCATTTATTCTGCAAAAAGGATATTTCAAATCAAATCAAATCACATCGTTTATTGAATCCGTAAAATGTCACACATTGTTTAGATTCCGTTTAAAATGTTTACTCTACCGCCATTTCGGAAAGCTGGTTCGTCAGAGAAGAACGGGCAAGAAACTCTGACGTTGCTCTTTTTGAGAATAATAACCAGTTTACAGTCAGATATTAATAATAATATTAGCCCTGTAATATCACTGTCCCACTGCTGGGCACGGGCCACCTCTACTAATGAGAGGGGTTAGGCCTTAGTCTACCACGCTGGCCTAATGCGGGTTGGTAGACTTCACATACCTTCGAAATTCCTGTGAAGAAATTCTCAGGTATGCAGGTTTCCTCACGATGTTTTCCTTCACCGTTATAGCAAGCGATATTTCACAATGAAAATACACTTAACATAGACAAGTCAGAGGTGTATGCTCCATTTTGGGGTTGGTCTCGAACCTCCGACACTTGTCTCGGCAGTCCGTACCATTCCCAACTGAGCTATCGCTGCTTTATACACAACCAAAATATTTTATACCACTTTCACATGTCAATTACGAATATACATTGATTTTGAGATATTGATAAAGTAATAAACGCGTCGGCATTTCATGGCTATCCCTGAGAAGAAATGCCGAAACAAACTCAAGGGTTATAATAGAAATAGGTATTCTCTCAGAAATAGGTATTGGGAAAGGGAGGAGGGGAATTGGGCCACCGGAAATCTCACTCACCGAACGAAACGCCACAGCGATTGCTTTTTTACGTCGGTTTTCTGTGAGACCGTGGTATCAAACCGGTCGAGCCGGCCCATGCTGTAGACGTAACCGTCTACAGCGTGACTACCACTCAAATAAATTGTATAAACTGTAAATTGTAATCAAATCAAATCAAATCGTTTATTGAATCCATAAAATGTCACACATTGTTTAGATTCCGTCTAAAATGTTTACTCTACCGCCAGTTCGGAAAGCTGGTTCGCCAGAGAAGAACGGGCAAGAAACTTTGACGTTGCTCTTTTTG
The DNA here is from genome assembly GCA_036417725.1 of Clanis bilineata. Classification (NCBI taxonomy): domain Eukaryota; kingdom Metazoa; phylum Arthropoda; class Insecta; order Lepidoptera; family Sphingidae; genus Clanis; species Clanis bilineata. Next base: position 7,225,703 of record CM071138.1, on the reverse strand, counting down.
AGAATAATAACCAGTTTACAGTCAGATATTAATACACAACCAAAATAAGCGCCCTCGCATTGTAAAAGTGGTAGATGGCGTTACTGACGTTTGAGATCATTTTTTTTGTAAGAAAACTTGCTTGATAACCATTCTAGTAATATTAAATCTCTTTGGTTAAAACAAAGTGACAACCACGGACGTTTAAAAAAGATCGACGGAGCGCTAGGAACTTTGGAAGTGAATAGAAGGAAGTGCATGGCTTTTGGCTCATTAGATATATCGACGCGTAATGGCGTTTGTGTGCGTGGCGTCCGTTTAACTATAGTAGGATTGCTAATTAAACGGAGTAAACTGACATTTCGAATGTTGACACTTTTTTATAAAATTTAAATAGTGTTGCGGTAAAAAGATCAAGATGATACAAATATTTCAATTCAGTGAACCATTTCATTCTTTCATGTTCTAAAGTCCAACTCATAGTCGTAATTCCTGCCTAATGTGTGATTAGTACTGCATGTCTATTGAATTATATTCATAGTAAATTACTGCATGCTAAGTTTTGGCATGTCTACTAGAATTATAGTCATGGTTCATTAGAAACAAAACTTACCAAAGCTATGAATGTGCCGAACGTAATTCTTCTCAAATAATAATAATAATATATTTGTAATTTTCATTGTTATCATTCAGCGTATCTGTTGTGCTAATTTACGCAACATTATTTACACAGACATTTAGTCGAAGGGTTGAGCTGATTTTTTTATAAATACGCAACAAAATTATAATTTTGCAAATTAGTGCTGAGTATTGTTTCTTTGAATGATAAAAATTGAACTAGATCAATCACTACGTTTTGAGAGTAAGCAACATTATTTTGAAAAGTGACATTTCGATCTATCAGTTTACTCCGTCTAATTAACAATCCGACTATATAGGCGAGATGGTGTCCTTTTTCTTACGTCCGTGATGACAGCAAATATGAGTCACTAAACGACCCCTTTTTCATAACCGCTTTTCTAATTTAACCCTCCCTGAGTTGAAGTTAGTATTATAGTGACTTCCGAGGGTGCCGGACGTTGCAACTTCTGACGAGGTCGCGTTAGACGAATCCGCGTTGTGTGAAATCGCGGGTTATGGAGTTATCAATTTTAGTTTAGTGAATGTGTGGAACTAAGTGGTAATAATCATTTGGATTTTTTGTAATGTAAGTGATTAAATTTCTCGAAGGCTGGTGTGCTTAATTTACTTAATATGTGCTTAATAATTGACATGTCATTTCGAAATTGATTTGTTTGAAGCGTTGAAGGGTTTATGATTCCTATTAATAATCTGTCAAATAAACGTTGGTTTAAAACCACTGACTGACTGCCTCGGTGGCGTGGTGGTATTTCGGTACGACTACGGTTCTGAGGTCTCGGGTTCGATCCTCGGGTCGGGCAAAGTGATATTGGATTTCTCCATATCAGCCCGGAGTCTGGAATTTGTGCCCGATATGGCGATAGGCTCGCCCCTTATCACATGTGGGACACAACTAAGCTCGGCGAAATGTGGGTGTTCTAGTTCGCTAGTGCGCCTCTGCCTACCCCTTCGGGGATACAGGCGTGAGCTTATGTTATGTTATGTAAAATCAAACATAGACAAGTACCCAGTTTCGCCGATTTGGACTCGCTGGATGTACACCCGCCGTCCTCTCTGTGACATGCAATACTGAACTTAACTAATAATAAGATTCCAACGAAGTTTGGCGATAAATCGCGTTCAGGCCTCTTAGAAGAATGTCTCTCTAAGGAGCGAATTCTTCATAAAGTTTTAGAGTTTTCGCATCACTTAGTACACGTTTTACAATTAATTTGAGACCGAAAGTCTCTAGTAATTCGTAATTGTTACATAACATAACATAAGCTTACGCCTGTATCCCCGAAGGGATAGGCAGAGGCGCACTAGCGAACTAGAACACCCACAATTCGCCGAGCTTAGTTCCGTCCCAGATGTGATAGGGGGCGAGCGTATCGCCATATCGGGCACAAATTCCAGACTCCGGGCTGATATGGAAAAATACAATATCACTTTGCCCTCGCCGGGGATCGAACCCGAGACCTCAGAACCGTAGTCGTACCGAAATACCACCACGCCACCGAGGCAGTTGTAATCGTTACTTCCTACCTTTATCTTTACTTTATTTATATAATAGTTTTTAGAAACTTCACTGGTTTAAGTGATGTTTTAAATGTACTCATACTTTTATGTAATAATTAAGTACTGTTTGTTCCCTTTACTCAATAAAAAAAAAATAAGAAAGCAACGATAGCTTATTTGGCAATAGTACAGGTTGTCGAGACGAGTGTCGAAGGTTCAAGACTAAGCCCAAAATGAAGCATACATCTCTGACTTTTCTATGTTAAGTGTGTTTTCATTGTGAATTATCGCTTGCTACAACGGTGATGGAAAACATCTTGAGGAAACCTGCATACTCGAGAATTTCTTCACAAGAATTTCTAATGTGAAGTGTACCTACCAACCTGCATAAGGCCGGCGTGGTAGACTAAGGCCTAACCCCTCTCATTAGTAGAGGAGGCCCGTGCCCAGCAGTGGGACAATAATATTACAGGGATAATATTATTATAGAATTCATAATACTGACGACACAAGACAAGTTTATTGTCTAAACATTATGCCTCTTACTTATAAAAGTATTTAAGCGCTGCTTATCTTTATAACATAGGTTGTCCCTGTGCTTTTTAAACAATGTAACGCAAGGAAAAAAGTGACAGGTTATTCGTAACCATTTGCTCAGCTAAAAATGCTGTTTTAAGTAAGGCCCAATTACGCTGGCACAACCTTGCGCGCGTGTTTTGAATACGACTGAGTGATTTATAACCACGAGGTAACAACTTTTGGATCACAGGATTCGTGCTCTTATCCCGTCTATGTACTGTTCTGACTTTGATTTAATCCTTACCAGCATTGCAGCAGGTCGATTCTCTAAGAAACGCCACAACGTTGCGATCGCCGCCTCACTCCCGCAGCGCACATCGTTGAGATCGACGGAGCGTTCAACGTTGTTGGCTCTTAGAATACCATTTTCCATACATTTATGTCGAACGCCTCGCTCGAGAGAGTTCGCATAAGCGCCGACATCACGCATAGCGCTAGTGCGTACGCTTTGTACCTTGCTGAATACAAAAATGAAAACATGGTTACCGCAACGATGCCGCAACGTTGTTTTCACAAATGAAACCTTAGAGAATCGACCTGCAGGAACAAAGCTATATTTTTAGAATATTAATTATGAAACAGTTCTATCCAGATAAACCCGGTGCAATAAATCCCTGTCAAATTTATCTGACGTTCCACATCGCGGCTAGATGGGGTTATCAGGGGGATAAATTAATTCTACGGTTCAAAACAATTAAAAGGTGCTTTTTATGGTTCTGTTATGAGTGACTTTAAATTTTTAAACAAGTTTGTTTCTAAATATGTCTTTTATAAAATTAAGGGGTGTTTTATAATTATGTTTGTCTCTTTCTATGGTTAAGCAATATTTGTTTTAGTTGTAGAGTCACGTTGTAGACAATAACTTCTATAATGATTTCTTAGGTTTACATGAATGTTATTCATTGACATTAAACTATTTTTACGGATGTCTGACCCGTAACCACGAAGGCTGCAAAGCTTTCAAAACGTTGGACATAAAAATTAAAACCAAATCGTGATGGAATCCGTAAAAATAGTTTAATTTCAATGAATAACTTCTATATCACGAATGGGCCGGCTCGACCGGTTTGATACCACTGTCTCACCGAAAACCGAGTTTCGTATGAGTGAGATTTCGGGTGACCCAATTCCCCCCTCCTTTTGGTGTCTTGGGTGTCTATGGGCGGTGGAGATCACTTACCATCAGGTGACCCATCTGCTCGTTTGCTAGTCTGTTCCTTTCTATCTGCCCTCATCTCACCTTAATGTTTTTTAATGTGGGATCGGTGCAACACACTTTTTCAAGCATGTTGCAGATCTAGTCCCGGACAAATTAAATTAGAAAATTTGGTTTGCCCGACCTGTGAATAGAACCCAGGACGTCCCGGTCCACAGCACATACCTGCTACCACTAGATCAAGGAGGCGACAGGCGACAGAAATTATTTGGCTTAGCTTTACGGCTGCCTGCCTGACGTCAAACTCCGTGGGGATCCAGTCCCGGCAAAATCTAATAAAAAAATCGCTTCGCCCGACCTGGGAATCAAACCCAGGACCTCCATAAATGCTGCCACTAGACCAAGGAGGCGACTGAGGCCACATGTTATGTGTTTAAATGTTTAATTTCGATCTATTAGTGCGCCATTACGTGCTCCCCCGCCATTAAGCTAGTCGCGTGTCGTTTGGTATCTACTTGGCGGGAAATATATTGCTTCTATATTTCACTAAGATAAATAAAGGTTAAGTTTAAAATAGGCATTTGTTTGTTTCACCTATAGAATAAATAAATAAATAAATAACATCCAATAGTCACACACATAGTCCTGTAGACCGAGCACGAAAAACTAATGTAAATGTATTCGAGTTCGCTGCGCACTGATGACGTTTGGTTAATATTTCATACAAATTTCATAGACGCGCATCGAGTTCGAATACATTTACGGTTGTCAGAAATTTTCCTGCTCAGGCCGCAGACCCCACATTAAGATACTAGTCTTGTGTCGTGTATCAGGAACTACGAGAAACGCGCGGTCTCACAACACCCAGACCCGAAACAAATATATGTGTGCCACACAAGCATTTATCTCAGTGCGGGAATCGAACCCGCGGCCTCTCGATTCACAGCCGGCTACTCGCCCACTGCACCACGAAGGCTGAAGAAACTAATATTATATAACCGATTTCCAAATTAAACAGTCAAAAGTAATAATACAGGTATAAAAACTTCATGAACCGACTTCAAATTCGAACGTAACCAAATTTATACGGGACCGCCCTTGAAGTAAGCTCTATCGAACACAAAAAGAGTTTTGAAAATCGGTCAATGATCTCAGAAGACCTTTACTCAGCAAATCGACTGAACAAAGCCAGCCAACGCGCCAAGCAAAACTCACAAAGATCACCGGTGAAGTTCGGTGCATAAAACCACATCACTTTAAAACAACAAATGCAACTCCAGACAATGGTTTGAAATAATTTTGTATGTGAGACTCCAAAAATTATGAGAATCTTTTTTGAAGCAATTTGATACAAACATACGAGCGATCCTTAAAAATAGACAAGCAAACTACACGTTTTTACACACGCTTTTGACATGGTATCCCCGATTGGCGGGCACGTTCCGTCCACGTGCCGGACGCGTGTCGGCCGCGCGCCGTGCTTCAGGAAGTGTCGGTGATATTTCACGTTTTATTGATAGGGTGCTTTGAGAACAGGGTTCGGCTCCCGGGGCGGGGATTTTTAAACTAATTTTTAATTAAAGTTTTGAGTATGGTTATTGATATGTGGCCTCCCTGGTCTAGTGGCAGCATCTATGGGCTGTGAACCGTGAGGTCCTGGGTTTGATTCTCAGTGAAATTTTTCAAACACGATTTTCCCAGGTCTGGATTCCCCAGGGGGTTAACGTCAGGCAGTCAATCAGTCAGAATAGCTAAGCAGAATCCTTTCTGCAACATGCCTGTAAAAGCGTGTTGCGCCGACCCAACAATGAGATTGGAAAAGAGAAAAAGGATAATAATATAGATTATTGCCTACCCTTTCGGGAATACTAAATAACGTATAAATTCTTATTGATTTTATTTAAAACGTATAAATACTTATTGATTATATTATATTTCATATTATTCTGCAGAGTTGTGTTTGTTGTTTTAAAGTGATGTGGTGATGCACCAAACTTTAGCGAATATGGACAGTTATTGTGGAAACTTTTTAACCGGTGATCTTTGAGTCTTGGTGCCTTGGCTGGCTTTGTTCAGTCGATTTGCTGAGTGAAGGTCATCTGAGGGTCATCGCACGGAAGGAATTGACGCCATAATCCCAGCAGGAACTTGAGATCGCCCACATCTGCGGCCTGAGCAGGAAAATTTCTGACAACCGTAAATGTATTCGAACTCGATGCGCGTCTATGAAATTTGTATGAAATATTAACCAAACGTCATCAGTGCGCAGCGAACTCGAATACATTTACATTTACATAAGTTTTTCGTGCTCGGGCTACTGGTTCTCATGGTCATTGCGAAAACTTGATAATTGTAAACTAGCTGACCCGCGAACTTCGTTCCGCCTAACAGTCGATTCTTTCATTTTTTTGTTTTTTTTATTATGTCTAAAATAAACGTAGCCTAAGTTACTCCTTATTACATCAGCTACCTGCCAATAAAAGTCCCGTCAAAATCGGTCCAGCCATTTCAGAGATTAACCGGAACAGACATACCGACGAACAAAAATTGAAAAAAAATGTTATTTTGGTGTATATACCGTATATACCTCTATATTCATATACATGTAGTATAAAACAGTTATTTCAATTTTTTTTTATAAGCAGAGACTGGCACACGAGCAGATGGGTCACCTGATGGTAAGTGATCTCCACCGCCCATAGACACCCAAGACACAAAAGGAATCATGGGTGCGTTGCCAACCTAAAGGAGGAAATGGAAGGGGAGGGATTGGGAAAGGAAGGGGGGGAAGTAGGCCACCGGAAATCTCACTCACCGAACGAAACGCGACAGCAAGCTGCCACTTTACGTCGGTTTTCTGTGAGACAGTGATATCAAACCGGTCGAGCCGACCCATTCGTGCTGTAGATGTAACTGTCTACAGCGTGACTCTACCACTCAAAAAATATCAATATTTTATTAATATTTTAAACAGACACTCCAATTTTATTTATATGTAGGTATGTATAGATAATACTAATTTCAGAATATGAAGAAGATGCCTAACTGTTATATTAATGGGATATTTCTTGCAATTGCAAAGTCGCCATTTTGGTTTCTCTCCTTTTTAGACATGTTTCATTTTTTCGTATTTATGCCTCGTCCTCTTATTTTTCTTTAGTCATCTTAATCTTAACACAAAAATATAACCACGGGATTATCATAACAAATAGCGTATCATCCCGTAATCCACCCCATGTCACCATATTCGTAATGTCAGTCGCATGTACCCCTAATATGAACTTTGAACTTTATGCTCTCTCACGGTACTTTACAAGCAAATATATTTGTTTTGACCGACTTAAAAAAGGGAGGTACTCAATTCAATTCATGTTTGTATGTTAGCAACGCTTAGTAGCGTTGGATCATTCGGGCGTTAATATAGAAGTCAGAGGTGTATGCTCTTTTTGTGGTTGGTTTCGAACCTCCGACACTCGTCTCGGTAGTCCGTACCATTCCCACCTGAGATATCACTGCTTATTGGATGGAGTTTATTGGAACATAATATACACTCATACATAGGCTGATGTTTGTATCCACAAAGGGGTAGGCAGAGGCGCACTAGCAAACTAGAACACCCATATTTCACCGAGCTTAGTTCCGTCCCAGATTGATAGACGAGCCTATCGCCATATCGGGCACAAATTCCAAACCCCAGGCTGATATGGAAAAATCCAATATCACTGCCCGACCCGGGGATCGAACCCGAGACTTCAGAACGTTGGTCGTATGCATGCAATAATGCAATACAACTACACCACCGCAGTTAAAGTTATCTGATTGTTGTAAATCAGTCCAAATTCCTTTAAAATATTCTCCAATGATAATTTTTGAAGATTTTAGCCTTTTTAATTAAGACGCGTTTAAAACTCCCCATAGCCACCCTATGTATACTTAGACATGGGGTTTCCACCCTTATGTGGTGACCCATATGTCTGTGGGGCTCCCATTATTGCTTACGTCACGGAATTTGATCAGACATCATTAATTATTTACAACAATTTACGAATATGGTCGGCTCTGCTCCAGTAGAAATCTTTTCCCGAAATAGATAATAGCATTTATATCATAATTAAAGACATAGTTATTGAATTTCTCTGATTATGACCCAGCAAACTGTTTATTAATAACTGATTGTAATTTGTTTATTTAAAAAAAATAAAACTATAAAAATATATTTTTAAAAACAAGTTTTTATGGAACAATGAACTAAAAAATTAAGAATAAATTCTAGGAAGTATTTGTCGTAAAATAATTTACTGATTGTAAAAGGAGAAACGTTAGTTTCTCATCCGTTCTTCTCTGGCGAACCAGCGAAGTTTCCAGTTTTCCAGCGATCAAGTAAAATTATTTTTGGCAGAATTCAGTCAAAGCGGATTCTACCGAATAAATATTACTAACAGTTTTCATATATTTTTTATATCTCAAACGTCAGTAACTTACTCTTTTTGAAGTCGGAGCTGAGGCCGAAGCAGATTAAATGAAAATACACCGACTCCAAAGAGAGTATGGGATTGTTATTTTTTACTTTTAAGTGTCCGTTTTTGAAGCCGGTTTTCAGTTTTGTTAAACTTTAATTATCATTCATCTGTTTTTAGTATAATATTGAAAGAATTATCCATCAACTCCCTAAGGAGGAGTTAAGGAGTTATATTTTCCATCATCAGCTCAGCAACATGTGATGATGAGTACCAGACGCAAATACTTGAATAGTTTTAGGAAATATATAAAACATACTATGGGTCTCTATAAAATGTGAGGGTTGCCCTCGATTTTTCTAGGATCCCATCATCAGATCCTGACTGACCAATAGGACCACCTGGGAAGTATACCCTTTTAAACAAAATAATTTCTCGAATCGGCCCAGGCGTCTTCGAGTAATCGGAGAACATACATAAATAAAAAGATTCCGACGAATCGTTAACCTCCTCCTTTTTTGAAGTCGGCTAATAAATGATTTGATTTGAAGTGCAAAAGCATCAGTTTACATCGGCACTCCGCAGCTCCGACTCGCTATCTGTTCAACACAAACAATGTCAATAGATCTCCGTCGTGTGAACTCTACTAATTGCTAAGATCAAACGAGGGTTATCGTATAACACAAAGTCAACGGAACGAAGCGTTGTGTACGCGTTGTTTGATATTGTATTCGCTCATTATCTGAGACAGATTATAATTTAACTAGCAGCAGCGTCGATTTCGTCTGCGGGAACCAATTTCACATGACGTAACCAAAAAACATAGGATTTATACTATATATATAAATTGATTCTAATATCATATATATAACTTGAATCTACAGTCAAACGGCTTAGCAGTTTTGTAGAACTATGTATTAATTTTAAGATGTATCCCATATTTTTTAATAAAATAAATAAATAAAAAACCGGGCAAGTGCATGCCACATACTGATCACGCACAGTACAGGGTTCCGAAGTAAGGGTACCTAATTAACATACATAAGCTCACGCCTGTATTCCCATGGGGTAGGCAGAGGCGCACTAGCCAACTAGTACACCCACACTTCGCCGAGCTTAGTTCCGTTCCAGATGTAATAGAGGGCGAGCCTATTGCCATATCGGGCACAAATTCCAGACCCCGGGCTGATATGGAAAAATCCAATATCACTTTGCCCGACCCGGGCATCGAACCCGAGACCTCAGGACGGTAGTCGCACCGTAATACAACCACGCCACCGAGGCAGTCTTAATATAATAAGTTGTTATCAATTATGTACTTCATAATATAATTTGTTATGACGTAACCAAAGAACATAAAATATATACCTCTACTATATATATATATCGGCGCAAAATATATATAATGTGGTATTATTTAAAAAACCGTTATTATTTCACGATATCAATTTATTTCACAATTGTTAAATTGCTGAAACGTTAAAAGATTCTAAAAAGTTAAAATAATCCTTATAATTATTTCTTTGATATTCGATATTGAGTAGGTAGTTGCAAATATGCACCCTATAAAAGGAGTGTTCAGAGCAAATTCGACACAGTCGTGCTCCGGCACTCGGACTGTCAACATCCCTGACTAGACGGTACTGTTGTGCACCGTTAATAAAGGGAGTTAGTGAATTTCAGTGTTCACAGTTAATAAATAGGATGATTAATCATCTTAATATCAAAAGTGACGTCAGACGTTTTTAAAAAATAACGTTAGCATTGGCCCACATATATACACATATATGTATATGTATGTATATAGCAGTTTTGCAGGACTATGTATTAATTTTAAGTTTTATCTTATATTTTTTAATAAAATAAATAAATAAAAAAGGCATGTTATTGATTTTCGTCTTGATCTAGTAAAATTTATTTAACTTCAGAAAAACCTTAAAACTAATAACGTAAACTTTAACTAGTACTTTCACTTACTTAGTCGAGGTAATTTTAACGAAAATGACTTATCTAATCGAAACGAATTGATTACGTCGTCCTGTATTCAGTAGTATACACAGAATCATTGCATTAAACCGATGAGCGGTACAAATTATTACGATTGACAAATAAATACAAAAATAAATAAATACACCCAATAGTCACACACATAGTCCTGACCCCACACTAAGATCGAGTCTTGTGTCGTTGGTATCAGAAACTTCGAGAGACGCACGGTCTCACAACACCCAGACCCAAAACAAACATCTGTAGGCCACACAAATATTCGCCTCGCTGCGGGAATCAAACCCGCGACCTCACGTTTCACAGCCGGCTACTCGTCCGCTGCGCCACGGAGGCTGTCATATTTTTTATCTACAATCCCACAATGATTAGTCCATTCCCACGGGTAGGGTTGATTGTAAAAGGATTAACATGACAAACGTCACTTCCACGAGCGATTGCGCGTGCTTATTGTCATAATAATTAGCATATATTTTGGGGTTCAACCATCCCACGGGGTAACCATCAATGGCAATAGAGACCTTGCATGTAATTTTTTCTTTATGTCATCGTAGAGAACTTGGTCTCAAATAAACATACAAGAAAAAAACATTAAAATAGGCTCAAATATCAATTATTTTATACTACATATTTATATAAATTAAGTTCCCTGTTATTAAAGAAAAAAGTAGCTACGAATAAACCGTGTTTACTTTACCTGGGGGGTTACCATCACCTCTTATAGCAGTATTATTATAATCTTACTCGACTCGACTGCCTCGGTGGCGTGGTGGTATTTCGGTACGACTACGGTTCTGAGGTCTCGGGTTCGATCCCCGGGTCGGGCAAAGTGATATTGGATTTTTCTACATCAGCCCGGAGTCTGGAATTTGTGCCCGGTATGGCGATAGGCTCGCCCCCTATCACATCTGGGACTGAAGCTCGGCGAAATGTTGGTGTTCTAGTTCGCTAGTGCGCCTCTGCCTACCCCTTCACGGATACAGGCGTGAGCTTATGTTATATTATGTTATGTTACTTATTGATGTTATTATAAATACAGTGTTTTATTTAAAATAATACTATGTTTGGAATGTGAAGGAAATGCCTATCTTTCTTTCGCCAATAAACTGCAGGAATGTCGCTTAAGATGGTATGTCACGTTTTGAGGAAACCCTTACTTCGATCGCAAGTGTCTGGCCCCGATAGTACCAGAGGTGCTTCCTCGTGGACGGCCCAAAAAGCGCTGGCTGGACGTTCTTGAGGAAGATATGAGAGCAAATGGTCTCACTGCAGAGGATGCTCAAGATCGGGCGAAGTGGAAGCGTTTAAGTAGGAAGACGGACCCTGGTAGAAGGCTGGAATAACGCCTGAGAAAAACACCTCACTCGACCTAGGAACCAAACCCTGGAACTCTTGGTTCTATTCGTTCCTTTTCCTACAAATCACAACCTTTTATCTAAGCCCCATCCTTGTTATTGTGTCCATACTTGCCTGCTTGTTTTCTAAATTAATAGTGTTGTAACATGATTATTATATAAATGTATCTAGAGCTTGTTGTGACCTGTCATAAGTGCATTTGATATGCCTACGTGACCATCGATATATTATTTACCTAGATGCACAGTTGACGCTCGGAAAATGGGACATCAAACAAGTGCTTAAGCACTTCTTTTGCCTATAGTCGGACGCCGTTAGAATTCTAAATTTCAAAATTCAAATTTAAGAACGCTTGCTCGTGTCAATTAAAAAGCTACTTTATAACACACGCATATGTAGCGACGTAGAGTAGTTATATTTGTGTTGATTGAATTTGAACTTGTGATCTTTTTCTTTGTTTTGTTCCTGAGACCACTTTTTAGGAGGATATTTGCAAAGAACTGTGCATCTAGGGTATATTATATTGATGTACGTGACCAATAAACATTTTTATTTTATTTATTTATTTTTATAGCCCATATACGCTGCCACTATACCAGCGACAAACTTATGATGCAATCTATTAATACCTATTTAATTTTCAATAACAATAATTCTTTTCACTCCCAAATTGGGAATGATTTTACGCCCCCAATTTAATCCACTTACCCAACCGCGTGAGGGGTGTTTACCGCCCCAACTACCAGCCTAGTTGAGGGCATTCAAAAAACAAGGGGTGAAAAACAAATTATTGACTTCAAAGATTTAAAAACATAATGGTGTTATGATTTTACTGGTGTATGGAAAAAAACAATAAATCTTTAAAAATACATACATAAGCTCACGCCTGTATCCCCAAGGGGTAGGCAGAGGCGCACTAGCGAACTAGATACCCACATTTTGCCGAGCTTAGTTCCGTCTCCAGATTCCGGGTTGATACGGAAAACTCCACTATTAATTTGCCCTACCCGGGGATCGAACCCGAGACCTCAGAACGGTAGTCGTACCGAAAAACAAGCTTCACCTGTATGTATCTATGAATCTATGTATCTGTGAACCTTCTTTTTACCCGACAGCCGAAAGGGTGGTAATATTTTAAGTTGGTTAAAACTCAAATAATTTCAGTTACCACGGCATAGCAACCCCTTTCTCCAGCCTCCGTGGCGCAGCGGGCGAGTAGCCGGCTGTGAAGCGAGAGGCCGCGGGTTCGATTCCCGCACCGAGACAAATGTTTGTATGGCCTACAGATATTTGTTTCGGGTCTGGGTATTGTGAGAGCGTGCGTTTCTCTAGGTTCCTGATACACGACACAAGACTCGATCTTAGTGTGGGGTCAGTAGCCCAAGCACGAAAAACTAATGTAAATGTAAATGTATTCGAATTCGCTGCGCCCTGATGACGTTTGGTTAATATTTCATACAAATTTCATAGACGCGCATCGAGTTCGAATACATTTACGGTTGTCAGAAATTTTCCTGCTCAAGCCGCAGGACTATGTATGTGACTGTTGGGTGTTATATATTTATTTTTGCAGACGTTGCAACCTACATGTGTAAATCTGCGTCAGGGATATTTTGCCCAAACATCGTTTTTTCCATATAATTGTTTAATTTCACGGACTTATTAAAAAGAAGGATGGAGCGCTAGGAACATTGAAAGTAAAGCAGGGTTTTTAACCAGTCACGGCAAAGTGACTACACTGCACCTGATGGTAAGCGTAGTGCAGTCCAAAAAACTAGCGACCACTGACAAACAATGTGTTTATCATTGGTTGTCAGAATCATGCCGGCCTATTTATGCTTCTACACACTCCGAATCCGAAGAAGGAAGAAGCAAATCTCCTGGCTTGCGACAAGACAGGCGGATGACCGATGCAGATACAGGGATACCCCTATACCCGTCTCAACCAACCATCAAGTCATGCCGCAAGCCCCTTGAGAGAACCGACAGTTACGCACACAGTAGTTCTGGTTTGGCATCTGTCGGACGACAACGGGTCTGGATGAAAATCAGCGTCAAGCACCTAGTGCTTGACATATGCTGATCTAGATCCTTTTGGCACGGTTATGGTGGGACATATATCATCATCCGCAGTATGGGTGATCAGTTATATATAATAAATAAATAAATACACCCAACAGTCACACACCTAGTCATGATCCCACACTAGATATAACTTGTATCGTGGGTGTCGGAGACTATGAGAGACGCGCGCTCTCACAACACCCACACTTGAAACAAATATCTGTGAGCCACACAAACATTTGTCTCAATGTGGGAATCGAACCCGCGGCCTCTCGCTTCACAGCCGGCTACTCGCCCGACAAGCCACGGAGGCTGTCAATAATTATGTACATACATAAATATCTATATAAATAATATGTTTCGACATCTTGTAACTTGTACCTGTACGTCACCTCACGTGTGTCAATAAACGATTCCTTCTTTCTTTCTTTCTTCAGTACATTGGCTGATCCTGGGTTTTCAGCCCATTCGATCTATCAACACGTAACGGCGTGTGTGTGCGTAGAGTTTTTGTACAGGCGCGTTTGTGTGCGTGGCTTCTTTATGGCGTCCGTTTAACTATAGGTGAGATGGTGTCCTTGTTTTTTACGTCCGTGTTTAATTTATGAAATATTAACCAAATGTCAACAGTGCGTAGTGAGCTCGAATACATTTATGATTGTCAGAAAATTCCCTTTTCGAGCGGCTGATATCAGAGGAATTTTGTTTTTAAGATGAAAGCAAGTCATGTTAACTTTCATTATACCTTTGAATTTAATATATTTAGTACATGAATGCAGCCCTCAGTTTGAACCCTCGCCGCTTCCCGTAAGGGATGCATTCATGTGGAATTGAGAACTTTAAGGGCATGGATGTATTGTACGAATGTTAACCGACATGTATAAAGGAGAAGGATATAAATTGATCAGTATCTACGTTCTATGGGCCTTACTTATAAAATCATTTTCGCTTAACTTTTTGCCAAGAATAGCCTGTCACCTTTTTCCTTGCGTTACATTGTTTAAAAATGAAAGGGACAACGTATAGTTCAAGATAAGCCGCGCTTAAATATTTTTATAAGTAAGGGGCTATATCTCCAGCAAACTTGGATCGATTCTCGATCGACTTCCAAAAAGGAGAAGGTCCTCAATTCGTCTGTTTTTTATGTATGCTACGCGATATCTCCGCCAAATGTGGACCGATTTTCAAAATTCTTTTTGTGTTCGATAGAGCTTCTTTCAAGGGCTGTCCCATATAAATTTGGTCACGATCGGATTTGAAGTCGGTCCTTAAAGTTTTTAAACTTATGATTATTTCGACCGACTTCCAAAAAGGAGAAGGTCCTCAATTCGTCTGTATTTTTTTTTATGTATGTTACGCGATATCTCCGCCAAATGTGGACCGATTTTCAAAATTATTTTTGTGTTCGATAGAGCTTATTTCAAGGGTGTTCCCATATACATTTGGTTACGATAGGATTTGAAGTCGGTCCTTTAAGTTTTTAAACTTGTGATTACAATGTATTATAATACATTTAAAACCAAAGTTATGTAATTTTATTTGTGCACCTACCATCCCTGCACAAGCTCAGATTGACTGGTAGATAATGCCCATATCATTATTTCCGCCTACATTACTTTTGTACAAATTATAAATAAATAAATATTTTTTTTTGAGTCTTTGAAGTATGTACGTTCACCGATAACTACGATATACGTCACGCATGATGCCTGGATCAATTTGAACTGTTAGGGGAGACCGTGGTACACCGACTTTCGCTCACCTGATAAACAATTGAGTCATATTTTTTATTGAATATAATTTATTTACAAACATGCCTATAATAGCTTGTCTAGCGAAATGTGTTCATAGCTGTTTTCAATAAAAAAAATTTTTTCGTAACCTTAAATATTTTCATAACTGAAAAAAATAAATGGTAGTTTTTAACATAGAGAATGTGCCTTGGTAGGTTTGCCTACCTATTTTTATGGCTACTTGGCAAGCAGGTATGGACAGGTATGTCAATATGAGTAATAACACACCGATCTGATAACCAATAAAAATTGGTATCATAAAAAAGATAATTAATAAATAATAAATAACACCCAACAGTCACACACATAGTCCTGACTCCACACTAAGATCGAGTCTTGTGTCGTTGGTATCAGGAACTACGAGATACTTTCGGTCTTACAACACCCAGACCCGAAACAGATATCTGTAGGCCATACAAACATTTGTCTCGGTGCGGGGATCGAACCCGCGGCCTCTCGCTTCACAGCCGGCTACTCGCCCGCCGCGTCACGGAGGCTGTCAATTGAATTACAAAACCAATCGGCTTGCCGGCAAAAAACCGTTATGAAAAAAACATAATAATAATAGGCATGAACACTTTTTATAGACAAGCTACTATATGGGTGTTTGTAAATAATTGATATTTGATTTAAAAAAAATGTCTCATCTGGTTACCAGACGAGTAAATTTCGATGGACCACTGTCTCCTAGACCAAACGATTTAATCATTTGTGTTAAAGAATATTCTTTGTCACAATTTTACTTCTAAACAACTTGTCTAGTTAGTATACATAGAAAAAAATTCAGCAATCTATTGCAATAACAAATATTTCTCGCACAATTTGATCTTCCCCTTAAATTCACCCCTCACGAATCACTCGGCCGATAGTTTGGGGTTCGTTGTGCCAATTATTTGTGCAAACCTATTGAATAATGACTTCTATTGGAAGTATGATGTATTGTTTTGAATAATAAAATCCTATTCGTTTTTAATTTGTCTGTATTTTTTGACTGCCTCGGTGGCGTGGTTGTATTTCGGTACGACTACCGTCCTGAGGTCTTGGGTTCGATCCCCGGGTCGGGCAAAGTGATATTGGATTTTTCCATACCAGCCCGGAGTCTGGAATTTGTGCCCGATATGACGATAGGCTCGCCCTCTATCACATCTGGGACGGAATTAAGCTCGGCGAAATGTGGGTGTTCTAGTTCGCTAGTGCGCCTCTGCCTACCCCTTCAGGGACACAGGCGTGAGCTTATGTTATGTTATGCTGTATTTTATATCACGTGATATACTGTTTCGGAGACCCGAGACAATTTTTTGTGAGATCCACACATATTTCTTTGGGGTCTGGGTGTTGTGAGAGTCTCTCGTAGTTTCTGATACCCACGACACAAGACTCGTATCTTACTGTGGAGTCAGGGGCCTAGTTAATAAAACGAAATCCGTAGTTGCAGACTACCCGCGGCGTCGTACGCGGATTTTGTAAGAATATAAGGTTTTTGATTTGTCGATCCGATCTATTATTTTAGTCCAAATATTCCATACACGACATATTTTAATGATTAATCAAAAATAAGATTGAAATAAAAATATTTTTACGGATTCGATCACGATTAGGTTTTAATTATTATTCCCGACGTTTCGAAGGCTTCGCAGTCTTCGTTGTCACGGGTCAGAATAATAAGAATAATAATAACGTCGGGAATAATAATTAAAACCTAATCGTGATAGAATCCGTAAAAATAGTTTTATTTCAATGTATAATATTCGCTTAAACTTAAGAAATCAGTACAAAAATAAGATAAGAAAGAAAAACCAAATGGTGGTCACAATTTGTCAGTTTTGATTTCGGATAAGTTCTGTAACTGTATAATATGGCAGCCTGTTACATCTTAAGTAATTGTTTAAGATCTTCTTAGCAGCGATAGCTCAGTTGTAAATGGTACGGACTGCCGAGACAAGTGTCGGAGGTTCGAGACCAACCCCAAAATGGAGCATACACCTCTGACTTTTCTATGTTAAGTGTATTTTCATTGTGAAATATCGCTTGCTATAAAGGAAAACATCGTGAGGAAACCTGCATACCTGAGAATTTCTTCACAGGAATTTCGAAGGTATGTGAAGTCTACCATCCCGCATTAGGCCCGCGTGGTAGACTAAGGCCTAACCCCTCTCATTAGAGGAGGCCCGTGCCCAGCAGTGGGACAGTAATATTACAGGGCTAATATTATTATATTATTATTATAATCGGTGCCTCGGTGGCGTGGTGGTATTTCGGTACGACTACGGTTCTGAGGTCTCGGGTTCGATCCCCGGGTCGGGCAAAGTGATATTGGATTTTTCCATATCAGCCCGGAGTCTGGAATTTGTGCCCGATATGGCGATAGGCTCGCCCCCTATCACATCTGGGACGGAACTAAGCTCGGCGAAATGTGGGTGTTCTAGTTCGCTAGTGCGCCTCTGCCTACCCCTTCAGGGATACAGGCGTGAGCTTATGTTATGTTATGTTATGTTATTATTATAAGATCTTCTTGTCTTCAGATGCGGTTGTGTGTCGCGTGCTGGTGCGCCGGGTGAGCAGCCATGGAGTGGTGCTGGCTGGTGCTGGCGGCGGCGCTGGCGGCCGCGAGGGCCCAGAGCAATAGAAGTGAGTCCGCTTTATAACTCCAATCACTTTTGATGTTGGGTACACACCGGCCGAACGAAGGCGAACGAATCTATACCTGTTGCGTTCACACATACGAACTTTCGCTGTTGTGGGAATGAAACAGGCATGATTCGTTCGCCTTCGCTCGGCCGGCGTGAACGCGCCGTACGACGTACGACGACGTGTGAGACAGTAGTATCTAACCGGTCGAGCTGGCCCATTCGTGCTGTAGACGTTACTTTCTACAGCGTGGCTCTACTTGTTACCTTTAACCCCAAGGATGGACATAGGGTACTTTATTTTTTTTTTACATTATTTATAACATAAAACATAACATAAGCTCACGCCTGTATCCCCGAAGGGGTAGGCAGAGGCGCACTAGCAAACTAGAACACCCACATTTCGCCGAGCTTAGTTCCGTCCCAAATGTGATAGGGGGCGAGCCTATCGCCATATCGGGCTCAAATTCCAGACTCCGGGCTGATATGGAAAAATCCAATAACACTTTGCCCGACCCGGGGATCGAACCCGAGACCTCAGAACCGTAGTCGTACCGAAATACCACCACGCCACCGAGGCAGTCAAATCAATAAGTATTTATAAGTTATTTAAATCTTATGATTGCCGCGGTGACGTTGTATTGCCTGCATGGTACGACTATCGTGGTCTCGGGTTCGATCCCCGGCGAGGGCAAAGTGATATTGGGTTTTTCAGCACACTATCAGGCACATTAGCTCGCTCCCTATCACATCTGGAAGCTCGGCGAAATGTAGGGTCCTAGGTCACTAGGTTGCCTCTGCCTACCCCTTCGGGGATAGGGCATGAGCCTATGTATGTATTAAATTGATGATGCAAGCGAAGCTACGTGCAAAATCTAGTATAAAATATAAACAAACAAAGCCAGCTGCGCGTAGTTCCGCGCCGGACACTGTAAATTACTCGGATCCGGACGGGGTGGGTCGTGGGGGGAGGGGGGGTGATGCCGCCATTTCCTACCACCATAATTGCTTTATCTTGTTTTGTTTTATACAAAGGTATAACAATATATAGACGGGACATCAGCAAGAAACTTGTGATCCAAAAGTTGTGACCTCGAGGTCATAAGTCACGCAGACGTATTCGGAACATACGCGCGCCAGAGTAAATGTTCAGACAATAAAATTGACCTACATGATTCTAGAATGGTAGAGTTGGAAGGGGAAGACCTCATCGAACATTCTCTGACGAATCGTTTTGAGCGGCCTGATCCATTAGACTACTAAGTTGATTCCCTATAAAATTAGTCCCACAGTCAGCGTGGATCACATCGCACCGACCCCTCCGTGACACGAATCTACGTAGCGCGGCAATGAAGGCATCCGTTGATAGACTAGAGGCAACTTCTATCTTCTTCTATCTTCATTTGGTAAACTACGCAAGGTCTTCTCGTCCAAAATACCTCAGTGCCTGAAGACAAAAGTCTTCGACCAGTGTGTGTTACCAGTGATGACTTATGGCACTGAAACGTGGCCTCTAACTATGGGCCGCATTAGAAAGCTCACAGTCACTCAGCGAGCTATGGAGAGGGCTATGCTCGGTGTTTCTCTACGTGATCAAATCAGGAATGAGGAGATCCGTAATAGAACGAAAGTCACCGACATAGCCCAGAGGATTAGCAAGTTGAAATGGCAGTGGGCAGGGCACATAGCTCGTAGAACTGATAGCCGATGGGGCAGAAAAGTTCTCGAGTGGAGACCACGTACCGGCAAGCGCAGCGTAGGACGTCCACCTACAAGGTGGACCGACGACCTGATAAAGGTCGCAGGAAGTCGCTGGATGCAGGCCGCTTCCAACAGGTCGATCTGGAAATCTTTGGGGGAGGCCTATGTTCAGCAGTGGACGTCCTATGGCTGATGATGATGATGATGATGAACTTCTAGATGGACTGCCTTCGTAGCCAGGCATACAAACAGGCAGAGATAATAAGAGATTTACTCGAGAAAGGTCAAGTTAAAAGTACCCTTAACCGACGTGCATGCATGAAGAATGTAATGAGACTGAATGAGGCGAAATGTGTAAGGATTGTAACAAGTGGAAATCCGTTGTCTCTGCCTACCTATGGGAAAAAGGCGTGAGTCTATGTATGTATGATTCTAGAACATTCTAGGGTGTAAATTGTAATAATCTCCCTCGCATTGTAATAAGTGGTAGATAGCGGTACAGACGTATGATTTTTTTGTATAGAAACTTGCTTAAAAGCCCCACTAGAGTAAGTAATATTAAACTTTATTTGGTTTATTGAAATAAAACCATTTTTACGGATTCTATCACGATTTGGTTTTAATTTTTATTCCCGACGTTTCGAAGGCTTTGCAGTTTTCGTGGTCCCGGGGTGGACTGAAATGTCATTTGTCCAAGAATGTTAGTGTTACAAAATCTACATTCATTTTAAAATTGTACGAAATTAAATAGTTAACCAACTGTCTGTCTGTTTTTCTTGTAAATAACTGCTCCGACTAAGTTCGATTTAAAAATTCCAAATCCTCACAGCGTTTGTTTCTTTAGCTTAGACTTAATCGAAGTTCGCTCTTTAGATCTTAGCCTAAATTAAAAAAGTCAGAGGTGCATCTTGGTCTCGAACCTCCGACAACTCGGCAGTCCGCACCACTCCTGAGCTGTAGTTATATAGTTTTCCTAAAAAAAGAAAGAAAAGCTTTTAAAAATTTTGTCGGCCATTGTTGGAAAGAAAGGCGCGCGTTTTCCAGCAGTCTTTTAAAACAACCATTTATTAAAAACTTTTTTACATGCTCCTGGTAGCACAAGGAATGTGAATCGGAAGGAATTTAAAAATATATTACTTAAACAAAACTTCGCAATTTTGAGAACGTTATAATGTTACTTGAAATAAATATTGAATGCAAAGAAATTTAACGGTACATAGACAGGACAACAGCGCCCAACTGGTGATCAAAAAGTTGTGACCGCGTGGTCATAAGTCACTCAGCCGTATTTGAAACATACGCGCGCATGGTCGTGCCAGTGTAATAAAGTTTAGACAATAAAATTGACTTACGAGTTTCTTGAACATTCACAGAACATGCAAGGGTGTAATTATTGTAATAAGCGTTCTCGCATTGTAATAACTGGTAGATGACGTTATTAACATTTTAGTTTGGAATTTGAAGAAGATGCCTAACTGTTATATTAATGGGATCTTTCTTTCACAAAGTCGCCATTTTGGTTTCGTTCTAGACATTAGGAATGCTGCATTTTTTCGTACTTATGCAAGGTCCTCTTATTTTTAAGTCATTGGTTTTATTTATTTATTTTATTTTAATTTTAAACGCTTTATACATAAGCATTGTACATGCGGACTTAATGCCTGAAGTATTCTTTACCAATCAACCATTTTAAAAGAATAAGAAAATTCTGTGCGTGCTTGTAGTTCGGTTTGATCCCCGGCGAGGACAAAGTGATACTGGATTTTTCCATATCAGCCCGGAGTCTGGAATTTATGCCCGATATGGCGATAGGCTCGCCCCCTATCACATCTGAGACGGAACTAGGTTCGGCGAAATGTGGATGTTCTAGTTCACTAGTGCGCCTATGCCTACCCCTTCGGGGATACAGGCGTGAGCTTATGTTATTTTACGTTAAGATAATTCTACCATCAGTAAATTATTTCTATGATTACAGATGACGGTCCAAGGTTCCTCTCCCGGGGCCACTCGTTCAGAACAGTTGTTGGAGACACGCTGCTGTTGCCATGCCAAGTGCAGAATTTGGGTAAGATATTAGGTTTTAATACGGTATACAGGTGTCCCAAAAATAGTGTCAAGCGGAGGTCCATACATAGAGCACCTTTTATATTCCGCGATTTTTTATAATTTTCGAGTTATGTTTTTCTGAATTTTAAGACCTGATTGAGAGAGATAGCAATAATTCGGTCTCTTTTCCTCGACCCAATGTTATTGCAGGTATAGTCCACGGCGTGATTTTCCTTATCCAAATTTCCAGTCAAATCCTACAAGCTTCCTATTTTATTTTCCCGTCAATTCCTTGCTAGCATTCCTGCCATCTCCCGTTCCCTTTCCTACAAATCACAACACTTTATCTAAGCCCCATCCTTGTTATTGTGTCCATACCTGCCTGCTTGTTTTCTAAATTGTTAGTGTTGTAACATGATTATTATATAAATGTATCTAGACCTTGTTGTGACCTGTCATAAGTGCATTTGATATGCCTACGTGACCAATAAACATTTTTATTTTATTTTATTTACTACCTCGGTGGCGTGGTGGTATTTCGGCACGACTACGGTTCTGAGGTCTCGGGTTCGATCCCCGGGTCGGGCAAAGTTATATTGGATTTTTCCATATCAGCCCGGAGTCTGGAATTTGTGCCCGATATGGCGATAGGCTCGCCCTCTATCACATCTGGGACGGAACTAAGCTCGGCGAAATGTGGGTGTTCTAGTTCGCTACTGCGCGCCTGCCTTCGGGGATACAGGCGTGAGCTTATGTTTATTTATTTTACATCCCTTTCTCTATCCTTGTCACTACATCTTCTTTCACTCCACAAAGATCCATCACCACATTATTCCTCAGTTATGTATGTCGTCTATTATATGTAAAGGATTATTTACAAGACAAAAATGCTTGGGATTGAGCAGCTCACTCCCGACACTATAAGGCTATATCAACAGTTTTATATTTTACATTTATATTTATTTTCTGACTGCTCTATTGACATATTAATATATTATAGAATTTAGAAATAAGTTGACATCTTTAAATTCTTTGGTTGACATTTTAAATTTTGTCTGGACTTTAAAAGAGGCGATAACCCTTGAGTTTGTTTCGGCATTTCTTCTCAGGGATAGCTACGAAATGCCGACGTCATCATTATTTTTTCAATATATATTCGCAACTGACATGTAAAAGTGATATGAGATATCCTATTTGCAGATTAAATGATTTGAATTAGAATATTATTTCGTATTTTCTCTTAGCTTGCGTCTACTTTTGTACCACACAGGTTCCCTGGTGCTTCTCTGGAGACGTGGTCCTGCTGTGCTGACAGCCGCGAGCCTGATGGTCACCAGGGACGAGAGGTTCCGACTGGTGGACGGGTACAACCTTCAAATCACTGATGTAGGACCACAGGTAACTGAGCTCAGAATCTTTTCGACCTATTTGAAATAACACCTCAATTTGTCTGTATGTTTTTATGTCACGCAATATCTGGACTGATTTGGCAATGAAATTGGTGCGCGATATGGCGATAATTCTTCTTTAAAAGAACTTAACGGACCGACTTCAAATCCGATCGTGACCAAATTTGGGACCACCGTTGAAAGAAGCTTTATCGAACACAAAAAGAATGTTGGAAATCGGTCCACATTTGCCGGAGATTCGAATACATGCATGAAAAAAAAATACAGACGAATTAAGGACCTTCTCCTTTTTGGAAGTCGGTCGAAAAAAGGCTCCTTGCAGTGATTTTGCCAACTTCGCTGGAGATTGATGCATAAAACCACATCACTTTGAAACAACAAACACAACTTAGACATTATATTGAAATAATTTTAACAAGCGACGCCCACCCTGTCAGAAGTCCCGTCAAAATCCATCGGTGATAGGCTCGCCCCCATCTGGCATGTAAATGAGCTCGGTGAAATAGTGCGCCTCTGCCTACAGCTTGTCCATACAGACGTGAGCTTATATTATGTAATGATTTGTTTATAGGTGATTAATGGTCACCATAATTTTGCCTGCATAATGATTTTTTTACAGACTGACAAATGAGTAGATGGGTCACCTGATGGTAAGTGATCTCCACCGCCCATAGACACCCAAGATACAAAGAATCATGGATGCGTTGCCAACCTAAAAGGGGGAAAAAATGATTGCAAAAGGGAAGGTGGGGGTAATTGGGCCACCGGAAATCTCACTCACCGAACGAAACGCGACAGCAAGCTGCTTTACGTCGGTTTTCTGTGAGACAGTGGTATTAAACCGGTCGACCCGGCCCATTCGTGCTTTAGACGTAACTGTCTACAGCGTGGCTCTACCACTAAATTTTTCTTCACACTCCGACGAGAAAAGAAGCAAATCACTAAACTTGCAACGGGATATTTACCATCACACCTTATTAAATTCCCTCCCAACGAATAAAAACATGGAAAAGGCGCGAAATCTTGGTATTTGCGAAAATAAAAAATAACGACCAGTCCGCCATTACCATAAGTCACCGCACAATTAGCTTTTACAGCGATGTTTAGCATTTTTGACGGTGGGGAGAAATTTGGCAACTGGGCCGGATTGGAGGATTGTTTTGGGGATGTTTTTATGGACTTTAGATATGGATTTTCAAATAAAACTCTGTCTAAAAGGTGTGAAGTGTATTTATGATTGTTATTGCAAAATTATATAAAAATAACTATATGCATAACTATGTCTATAGATATAAAAAATAATAATAATATATACTCTATAGATTAGAGATGAAACGGATAGTGATTTGACCGGATACCGAATACCGGATATTCGGCAAGTTACAAGGCCGGAGCGCCGGATATCCGGCTACCGGATATTCGGCCTGAACTGAACCTGTGTACCCGAGATGATTCCGCATGTTTCTGCATTAAAAAGTATTTAGACAAAAACGAGACTGCACAAAGAACACCGGACTTAGCTCCTACGAGAGCTTCTTCAAAAGCTGAGTTGGAAAGTATTTTTTAATACTTTAGGAGATAATCCAAAATACCTAATCACTACCTTTTTAGACCCAAGGTTCAAGTCAGACTATTTAGGAGTTCTTGAAACTGAAAAGGCCCGACAGAAAATAATGATAGAGTATATTAAAAACCTACGATGAATCTTCTTCTGACAGTAACAGATCATCGCCGTCTTCAACGCCTGCTAAACGAATAAAAGAAGATGAAACTGGATCCAACTTCACACGTGTTCATTTTTTGGGAATGTGTCAATGACACTTAATTGACACAGTCCCAAATCACTACTATTATCCTTTGCCACTGCAAACGGTAGTAGTAGTGATTGTCTTGACCAAGAAAAACAAAATCCAATTGCTAACGATATTGACTTTTCTTGAAGACATCTTGAATCGGTCGCAATCAAGACCCATATATTTGGTGGTCATTTAATTTAAATCGGTACCCGCAGTGCTCAAAGTTTGCTAGAATTTATATTTCAGCAACTGACAGAAGTGTTTACAGCGTAAGCGTTTTCAGAAGCTGGTCTGGTGTACGAAGCCAAGCGCCTCTTACCAACAAATGCTGAAAATTTTGTATTCTTTCACCACAATTTGCCACTTGTTAATTTTGAGTACTAAACGAATTAATAAAACAAACATTTTTGACGTGCGATTATAAAAATAAACGGTGTCCATAACCTTATGGTATGATTTTCCTTGTGTAAAAGAGTAAGATTTTTTCAATTTTACTATCCGGTATCCGGCCGAATACTGAATTACTATCCGGTATCCGGCCGGATAGTGAAAACAGTGCCGGATAGGCCGGATAACGGATAGTTACCGGATATCCGTTTCATCTCTACTATAGATATACTCTATACTAATATTATAAAGAGTTTTTTTTATTATTAGAAAGAAAGATTAATTAATTGATGATGAGATTACTTGAAAGATTTGTTATTTCGTATTATTGGTATTTAACCTGTTATTATACACCTTATATTAATGCCTTGGTCACCGGTGGCCGAGCCGCCCGTCACTAACGCCTGGTTCCAATAAACAATCTCAGTTCGAATGTGCAGATAGGTTACAAAAATTAGCCAATAAGAACACAGTTGGAACTTGACTCCGTCAAATGACTTGATTTGATTGGTTCATAATCGTGATCTATCTGCACTCTAAACTGAGATCGTTTATTGAGACCGGCCGTAATAGGCTTAAAAACTATAAAGAAGAAAGAAGCGAGGAACTCGGAATCTTTGAGTGAAATGGAACAGAGATTGAATGTATGAATGAGTATATACTTACCATTTACTCCCATGAACATATTTAGAGAAATGCAGACAAAGAATCCGCACACAAATTGCGAGAAACAACAAAGGGATCGTGAGTTCATGACCCCCGAATTGTCCTAATCCGGCCCTGCTCCACACCTAATGTTATTACGGCAATTGAGCGTATTATGCTTTTAAAATAAATTTTCGTTTCTGACAACTTCATACTTGAAGCACAAATGAGTTTCTGTTGTGGAATCTTGAAATATGGAGCTTTATTCTTTGGGGATATTTATAATACTTTAGGTATTGTTTGTATTGCTTTTTATAAGTCGCCTGCTTGATCTAGTGGCAGGGTTTATGGGTTGTGAACCAGGTGGTCTTGGGTTAGATTCCCAGATCGGGCAAAGCGCATTTTCTAATTTAATTTGCCTGGAACTGGATCCCTCAGAGGGGGTTGACGTCAGGCAGGCAGCCGATTGTAAAACCAAAGGCAAATCCTTTCTGCAACATACTTGAAAAAAGTGTGTTGTGCTGACCCCAAATTTATCCCACTAAGGGCAGGTAGAAACGAAAAAAGATACTAAGATTATAAGAAGGTTTTTCTAAGCACAACTTGCCCGGGACTGAATAACCCCGAGGAGGATGGACGTCAGGCACACAGGCAGACACAGTCGTAACATAACATCGTAATAACCAAGTCAATTTTTTTCTGCAACATACCTGAAAAAGGAAAGCAAAATATTCTATTACCTACCCTACTTAAATTTCGAGCCAGCTTATTTTCTATGACCACACACCACCTGCTCCTTTGCCTTAATAAACCAATAAAATTATTAATAATTGCTGGTGGTAGGATATTCGTATCTGACCGGAGGGCGACCACCGTACACATGGTGCTAAAACCTGCCAAAGTGACCCATACGCCGTGTATGGTTTGCTTTCCAGGATCAGCCAGTGTACTTCCGGTTCTCTCGGGGGGCTTGCAGCATGAGTTGATGCTTGGTTGGGACGGGTATGGGGGTATCCCTGTGTCTGCATCAGTCATTCACTTGTCTTGTCGCAAGTCCCAATTTGTTTCTTCCCTCTTCGGATTCGGAGTGTGAAGAAGCATAAATAGGCTGACATGATTCTGGCAACCACTGATACCAATTGTTTTTCAGTGGTCGCTAGTTTTTTGGACAGTAATACGCTTACCATCAGGTGCAGTGTAGTCACTTTGCCGTGTCAGGATAAAAAAATGTACTAACATTTCTAAAAATTCGTAAACATTTGTTTATTTTGTGCTGTCATAAATCACCATTTTTCGTAATAACAATGCATTTCAACTAAAATGAGAATAATTTAACTAAAATCCAGCTGAAAACTCGCCTAAAAGCCCATCTTAATGAGGAGAACTCGAATGACTCGTTATCCAGTCATTAAATAAATCATTGTGCACGGTACACTACTCACAGATTCACTTTAGATAAAACTTGATTAACTGACAAGGGATAGCTTCCATTGAACTCAATGCTCAAGGCTTTACATTGATTTAAGCCAACTTTACCTACTACGCTTTCCATTTGGTGTAGTTTAGCCTTAGTAGTGCTTGAAAAAAAAGTGGCTATTTTAATTTTTAGTCGGAAATGAGCCACCGGAATCTCACTCACCGAATTAAACGCGACAGCGAGCTGCCATTTTACGTCGGTTTTCTGTGAGACAGTGGTATCAAACCGGTCGAGTCGGCCCATTCGTGCTGTAGACGTAACTGCCTGCAGCGTAGCTCTACCACTCAAAATAATTAGGCAGTTATTCATATTTTAAATTCTCCAAAGAGTGGGCGCGTAATGGGCATATCTTGTTATCTCAGTCTAATACTCGCACTGTTATGACGTCATAATTCATTAATGCGTCACTTTTGTTATTTGACAGTTTCTTCCTCCATCGTATTTCAAAAGCTTATAGTTTTCTTATTTTTGAGATTTTTCCCTTTGCTGGTCTTGGATGACGTAAACAGACAAAATTATTGAAAAAAAAACACAAGTTTATAAACTTAACCCATTATTTTCAAAATTTATCCGATCGTGACCAAACTTAGAGGACCACCCTTGGAATGATCTCCATTGAACACAAAAAGAATCTTCAAAATCAGTCAACATTTGGCGAAGATATCGCGTAACATACATAATAAAAACAGATGAATTTGTTCTTAGTTGTTAACATCATTATTCTTGTCAAGAATATCGTTGAGTTTATGTTGCAACTTGCATATTTTAATAATGTAGAGAGGATAATGTATCATAAGAGACTATTTGGAAATGTTAATACTGGTACTTTTGAATTGTATAACGAAGATAAGTATTCTATTGTCATGAGAGATTGAATTGAGAATTGATCTATCAAATATGTATATTTAGTAAAATCTTTAATCTTTTAATTATATTATTTAGGAAACATAGAAATAAGGTTATTATGGATGGAGTCTACAGTCGGTCGTTAAATTAGTCAACTTCCCTTCAAACATGCAATTTTTTCCAGGACGCAGGTGACTACGTCTGCCAGATCTCCGACAGAGTGGCTCGGGACCAAGTCCACACGGTCGAAGTCTTAGTCCCTCCCAGTGTGCGCGCGTCGCCCGAGTCGCGGCACACGACCGCGCGGCGCGGCGGCGCCACTGTGCTCGAGTGTCGCGCTGCGGGGAACCCCGTGCCGTCAGTCACGTGGCACAAACTGGTTAGTAGATGGCGCTAGTGTGCAAAACATACCTTACTTATAAAAATATTTAAGCGCTGCTTATCTTTATACCAAGGTTGTCACTTTCATTTTTAAAAAATTAACGCAAGGAAAAAAGTGACAGGTTATTCTTAACCATTTGCTCAGCTAAAAATGATGTTTTAAGTAAGGCCCTTAGAATATATAATATGTAGTTTATTGGTTTACTTCGAGAGTCTATTTGTGACAACTGACAGCACTTGCATTAATTGTGCTCAAATTAACAATTAAAATAACGTCAGGCTTAGATGACTAATCAGAGTTTCTTGCCCGTTCTTCTCTGATGACCTGGTGGTAGAGAAAAATGTTGACGGAATCTAAACTATGTACCTATAGCATTTTATGGATTCAATAAATTATTTGATTTTATTTAGAAATACGAACATAATTTATTGTGATCCTTCGGAGTTTATTTGTGACAACTGAAAGCACTTGCATTAAATTGTGCTAAAATTTACAATCAATAAGCACAGGAACAATTACAAATACGAAATACTTTAACATTGGAAGATGCGCAAACCGCGCTTTGTGAAAAAAAAAATTAACCAGAATCTAAGATTTGAATACAGCATCCAGTAAATGCGTTGAAGCTATACTTCCAGAACGACAGCAGCACGCGCTTAGGAGAGGGTCCTCAGCTGCAGCTGTCACGGCTGGAGCGGCACCACAGCGGCGTATACGCCTGTACTGTTGATAATGGCGTTGGGCCGCCTGTTGTCACCGAGTTCCAGTTGCAGGTGCTCTGTGAG
This sequence comes from Clanis bilineata, assembly GCA_036417725.1. Taxonomy (NCBI): domain Eukaryota; kingdom Metazoa; phylum Arthropoda; class Insecta; order Lepidoptera; family Sphingidae; genus Clanis; species Clanis bilineata. Next base: position 7,196,075 of record CM071138.1, on the reverse strand, counting down.
TATTATACTTAAATACTACTATACTACCATTCTACTATTCTACTAAATACCATTCTATTATTCTACCATTGTACTGTTCTGCAATTCTACCATTCTACTATACTACACTTGCTGACCCTTTTTAATTCACTTCCCGATTCATCTTATATTATCTATAATCCTAATACTTTTTTTGGTTCCAGACCCGCCAGAAATCACAGTGGAACGGTCGTGGGTGCACACTGGAGAAGGATTTAGAGCTGAGCTGCTCTGTACTGTACTAGCTGATCCACCCGCAGAGGTAATATTATGTTCGCATTTATATTCATGGCTTAAACGTAGTCTTAATTGATTAGGTACCCACCCAGTGGCGTAACTACAGCGTAGCATGGTGGCAAAATGCCACGGGCCCTCGACTATAGGAGGCTCCAATGGCGATCGGAAAAGTCTTTGACCGAAAAAACTGTAACCATATAAGGAGTTGCGGGCTGAAAAGACACCCATCCAATGAATTTGCCACGAGCCCCCAATACTATAATACGCCTCTGTGCCTAGGTAGGCAAAATATCACTTTGCATAGGTATGCAAACGGCTCATCTTATCTTAAGTAGTTATCGTGTTTGGACATCGCCAATGCACAGCTAAGCCGCTGCTTACCATGGAAAAGTAAGTAGGGATTGGGAATATAAGGCCATTGGAAGGTTGTGTGTTTTTTCGATCGACTTTAAAAAAGGAGGAGGTCCTCAATTTGTCTGTATTTTTTATGTATGTTATGTGATATCTCCGCCAAATGTGGACCGATTTTCAAACATCTTTTTGTGTTCGATAGAGCTTATTTCAAGGGTGGTCCCATATAAATTTGGTCACGATCGGATTTGAAGTCGGTCCGTTAAATTTTTAAACTTGTGATTATGAGATAATGGTATCGGATCGGTCCAGCTGGCCCATTCTTATTGTAAACATAACTGTATAAGTTATGGCTCTAATAGTCAATAGAATAGTTGTATCTATATTATACGAAAGCAAAACTGCTACCAAAAGTTAATTAACTGAATAATCTATATCCAGGTGTCGTGGTACCAGAACTCATTTCCTCTGAGTGCTTCGGAGAGAGTCACCATGTCGGCCAGAGGGAACAATCACACGCTACTCATAGCTAATGTGCAGCCTGAGGACTTCGGCAATTACAGGTGGGTTATTTGTAGCTCGACCATGAGTTGTTTGACATTTCACGCCAGCGAGTACGTAAACAGACGTCAACCCCCTCTGAGGGATAAAAGTAATAACAATAATAACAAATAATATTGTTTATTTGTTAACAAATAATGTTGATTTTTTTTTGTTAGCTGCGTGGCGGACAACAGCCTCGGCCGCGCGCGGCAGCACGTGGAGGTGTCGGGGCGGCCCGGCCCCGCGCGCTTCACCTCCGCGCCGCTCGCGCGCTCCAACACTGTCTACACGCTCTCCTTCGCGGTCGACAGCTACCCGCCGCTGGACGAGCTGCGGCTGCTGTTCCGACAGCTGGCGGTAGTGGCAATCTTACTTCCTACCTACCATTAGAACTGGAAGAGATAACTTCCAACATTCCCAAAAACGATTAGTGTCATCAATGAACTTTCACTACAAAATGGTGTATATTTAGTAGTGAAAGATGCGCCTCTGTTAATTCCCAAATTAATTAGCACTTGATAAAAATAATTCCACTTTACCTTTGCAGATGAACTATTCGTTCCAGCAGTTAATTCTGTATCTCACTTCCAAATGTACTCCGCTCCTTCTATTCATGTTATATGTTAATTAACTCTTCCGGGGCAGATGAACGACTCGTTCCAGGAGCCGGGGCGGTGGCACGACGTGGTGCTGTATATTCTGTTCATATTATAATATGTTCATTATTACTCCCCCTGGGCAGATGAACGACTCGTTCCAGCAGCCGGGCCGGTGGCACGACGTGGTCCTCCAGCCGCCGGAGTCGCGCGGCTCGCTCACGCACCGCGTGTCGCACGAGCTGCGCGGCCTGCAGCCCGCCGCTGTCTACGAGGCCATCGTGCAGGCCAAGAACAGATACGGGTGGAACGAGGTAGGTGTATTTGTAGGGGTCTAGATGTAAATCAACGTCAAGCACATAGTGTTTGATATCATCAACATCAGCCACAGGACGTCCACTGCTGGACTGACTATATACTAAGCTAAATCCTTTTGGCAAGGTTGTGGAGGGACATTTACGGGTGCGTTGTCAATCTAAAGGGTGAAAAATATGGATTGGGAAAAAGAGGGATTGGAAATCTCACTCATACAACGAAATGCGACAGCGAGTTGACCTAACGTCGGTTTTCTGTGAGACAGTGGTATCAAACCCGTCTAGCCGGCCCATTCGTGCTGTAGACGTATCTGTCTACAGAATGGCTCTACCACTTAACGCTGGCAAAATACATGTTGGTAGACTTCACATACCTTCGAAAATCTTGTAATGAAATTTTCAGTTCGGTTTTAGACTGCACTGTGCCTATTACCAACAAGTGTGGTCTAGTCACTTTTCTCTCGGAAAAAAATTAATACTTATTCCATTCCAGGTGAGCGACATATTCCAGTTCCACACACTCGGCGGCCCACACTCGGCCCACGCGGATGAACTCGTGCCGATGTTCTCAAAAGCCACAAAAATCCAAACGTCCCTCTGTGTTCTAGCCATTACAGTCGTCTCCCGCCTTCACAGCCAAGCGTTGCAAATAGCTTAACTTGTGTTGCCATACCAAAAAACTTTCTACCAAAATCTACCATTTGGTAGTTTAATCGTATAACGATTGTAACACCAAAGATGTAATATAAGCTTTTGAAGTGTTGTGACAGCGTTTATAGACTGTTCTACTAGCCGATAGTGAAATGTTGAAATGTTTGAGGCAATTTACATTATTTACTAAAAAGAACGCATTTTCACGATCAAACTATTACCTGCTCACTCTGATATTAGAAATTTATGCAATATAAATAAAAAAATATTATTATAAATGTCTGTTTTGAAAAATGACATAAATAACTAACACTTTTTTCTTCCTTCATCGGATTGTGAAAAAGTATTTAGTTATACAGGCATGTCCTTAGTGACAAACCCATTGTTTGTCAGTGGTCATTCTTATTTTTGGACTGCATACATCAGGTAAAGTGTAGTCACTGCCGTTCTGGAATAAAAAAAACTACCAATAAATCGACTTGAGTATTCCAAGTACTGAAAATTAATATTGTGTCAAACATTTTAATATTGTATAAAGCTACAGAGTATTTTCTTTGTACTTTACTAGGATAATTTCATTTAATGTATCTTTTATAGGGGCTGTACATTTAATATAGTTTTACAATCAAACTATGTAAGAGGAGCATCATCTTACGTTTGTAAAATGAAATATTTCACGACATTTAGAAATTTTGTCCTATAAATATTATTAAGATACAGAAAAGATCTTTATGCCACTTTTATAACTTTTAAGCGGCGTCTTCATTTACCTAAATGCGCGTGGATTTATTTTTAGCGCTTCCTGCCTTTAAAACTAAAATAAATAAAAGACTAGAGTGTAATACAGACAGCCTCCGTGGCGCAGCGGGCGAGCAAGCCGTTATGAAGCGAGAGGCCACGGATTCGATCGCCGCACCGTGAAAAATATTTATGTGGCCTATAGATATTTGTTTGGGGTCAAGGTGTTTTGAAACCGAAAGTCTCTCATAGTTCCTGATTCCCACGACATGACACAAGGCTCGATCTTAGTGTGGGGTCAGGACTATGTATGTGACAGTGGGTGTTATTTTATTTATTTATTTAATACGGTTTACGAATGTAAAAGATATGGGTGTATCAGTTTCAAGTTTCAACTCTGCCCACCCCTGATAGTCTTTTGCATATTTATTTACGTAGGGTGATGTTCCTCAAAAGAAATGTTTTTCATATCCATACGCCATAAAAATTAGTCAACAGTTTTGACCAAAGAAAATATGCATTAGGATATTGTATGGTTCTTCAACAACTGCATTAAAGGGGTAACGCGTCGACATTAAGGTCATGTTAAAAGTAAATAAAATGGTGTAAAGACGGATAATATTTCTATGGGATTAAAATTGATAAATAAATATCATAGTTTCTCTCTCTCTTTTATATTGCCGTGCCCAACAGGGTCCACGATTCTGAACTATGTATATCGTACTAACATCTTTGTAAACAACAATTGTGGAGTGCAATAAATTGAATTTGAATTTGAATTTGGGAAAATACTAAAACGTTATTGACATTTCGTGAAAAATACGGATTTGTGTAAGTAAAATGAGTGCCCGTAGATTTGCTTCGTGTATATCGACAAAGTAATGAATATAAATTAAATAATACCCAATAGTCAACATAGTCCTGACCCTACAGTAAGATACGAGTCTTGTGTCGTGAGTAACATAAACCACGTGAGACTTTCGATCTCACAACACCCAGACCCGACTTTCAGTATATACAGTGTACTCTGTGGACCTGACACAAATATTTGTGGTCCACATAATCATTTGTCTCGACACAATAACATGTGTTGTGTGTTTTTTTAAATTACTTTTGTATCCACCATTTTTTTATATAATAATATTCTGTATATACCTACCAACAACCCAAAACTGATAGTGTCGGGCTACATTCATTGTCTTTAATCAAGACTGTCGTTATAAGAAACTTTGCAAATTAAACCCGGCTAAAATTCGGTAGGTATGTAAGTAATCATTTATCATTAAAATCTGTTCATAAATATGTGACGTGTTACTCCAATCTAATATTTATTTCATTTTCAATTGCATCATAGCCATTAGCCGCTTAGTGTTGCCATGTAAAAACATACCATTAACCATAATGGTATAAGCTAGTCATTAATTTTTTAAAACATCCGTATAAATGAATTTATTACGTAGGTATTTAATATTAAGCAATAATATGTGTTAGTGATAAAGCTATTTAGGATAACACCCTTGTATCTACGTCAATGTTTAGTTAAGGTGATTTTCTACTATTTTTTGTTTTTAGGGGTGATTGATTCAAGTTTAACAGCCTTATGAACATTGTCAAGCTTTATTGGGATTAAATAATAAATCCTCTCATTTATATACCCCATTATTTTTCAATTTACTAAAGCCAGGAGCTTTTGTTTTGCGGCTGGTATAGATGAAGATATCCACTCGTCGGGTAGGAAATCTGCTCATTTACCTGTGTAATTAGCTTAAAAAATAAACTTTTACATCCATCCAAGGCCAGCAATCCTTCTGTAAATCGAATTGTAACTTAACACACACATAACATAACATAACAGTACGTAGTTAACGTAGGTACAAAATTGATTCAACCCAAAAAAACATATTTAAAAATGTTACTTAGCCTATTAAAGAATTAGATAATCCTGGCATCAGTAACTTTATGGCGTGAGTTGGATCATTATGCATAACTACGACCAATTCAAAGTCTAAATTTGAATCAATCGTCACCAAATTTTGGTGCAATATTAATTTAAAAGAGAAATTTATAAGCAATAATAAACACATCAATACTGCATCTGTAAGATTTTGTAATACTTTTGTATCGTAATTATTTTATACGGATACTATTTTATTTATATATACAAAATAATGTAAGGAGTCATGTCTGATAATTCTATAATGTATTTTTCATTATTATGAGTGGGAGGTAGTTTTTGGATTTCTGTTTATAGCAACATTGGCGTTTGTGGCTCAAAGGACAAGTTTTCATTGCCGTAAAACTGAAAAAAACGTCGTGGTAGTTTTAGCGCGAATTTTTTTGTTGACTATACCAAATTGGAAATAACTTTGTTTGAACCGTGGTGTTTAACAATGTATTTTGCTATAATATGTGATTATTATTATTAATGCATAATGCGTCTGTTACTTGGAGAAATTTTTCTTGGTCCCAGACCAACTCTAGAAAATCACAAATCTATAAATGAAATCTTAAAACCAACCTCCAAAATAAATTAAACTCTGAAAATGTATTATTTCTTTTGTATTTTTCTCCTTTAATTGTAATGTTAAATTAACGTGTTTTGAAAAACAACATATTATTTAACATCTGTTCAAGTGACAATGAGACTTGCGTACAGAAGGTTCCGTACGAATGGCTACCTCTGTTATGAAAGTACGTAACTACATTCCAAGGTTGCAATTTCAAGCTTTAATGGCGACTTAAATCACGATTACTCATCTAGAGTTAGTCCTGAACTCGATTTAAATTATCTGTCATTCGCATATTTAAATCAAGATTTAAGATAAATCAAGACACCTAAGGGCCGAACTAACGTAATTGGCTACTTGACTAGTTTTTTTAAATAAATTTTATATGAAATTTACGTCGTCTTAGATATCAAACGGAAAGAAATATTGAAATATTCTCAAAAATAAAAAAGTTATACGACTTTGAAGTTTGGTGTAACCGTTAGATTGCGGGAAAGAGAAGTATCAGTGAAATCACGTCACGCCATAACGGTAAGTGCGTTGGAAAGGGATAGCAAGGTATCTCCAATATGCCCCCACTCCATAATTTAAAATATGAATTACTCCCTCATTTTTCAACCAATTTTCACAGAAGGGTTTCTTTTTTGTTTTATTTGCTATTACCATCGATATATTATTTACCTAGATGCACAGTTGACGTTCGGAAAATGGGACAGCAAAGAATACGTAGGCACTCGTTTTGCCTACAGTCCGACGCCGATAGAATTCTAAATTTCAAAATTCAAATTAAAGAACGCTTGCTCATTTCGTTCAAAAACCTACTTTATAACACGTGCTTAGGGTTATATTCGTGTTGATTTAATTACAACTTGTGATTATTATTATGTGATTACAACTTTTCTTTGTTTTATTTCTGGGACCACTTTTTAGGAGGATATTTGCAAAGAACTGTGCATCTAGGGTATAATATATTGATGGCTATTTTTATTACATATTATTTTATTATTACATATAAATATGTGTATAAAATCAAACATAGTCAAGTACCCAATTATAACTGCTATAAGTCGACTTGTATTATTTTGCACTAAAGGTATAATTTATAGCAAAAAGCATTTTGTTCTGTGCTCTAACATATTGTGCAGATAGGATTATAAATTAACGCTTTTTGTTTGTTTAGCTAATGTTTTCGTTCTCCCTTTCAAGCATGTTGCAGAAAGGGTTCAGCTAAAATTACGCCCAGCTGCCTGCCTGACGTCAACTCCCTTTAGGAAGATGTATTTTATTTATCTTATCATCTTCATTATCATCAGCCATAGGACGTCCATTGCTGAACATAGGCCTCCCCCAAAGATTTCCAGATCGACCTGTCAATAAGATATTTATCTTATATTATTACCTAAATTAAAACAATATTATTATGAAAGTGCATATTTCATCCCCTTGTCAGTAAATATAAGTTGTTTTTTAAAATACGACGTTTTAAGGAATAATCGGCCATAATTTGAATTTTATGAGAATAGACGTAACTTTTTTAGGAAAAATATATTTAAAATAGTACGAGTGGAAAAAAATGTAAAAATTCGATGGGCTGTAGAAATATGCCTTTTTATTTGGAAGACAAGAAATAATTAAAATGAATCCTGTAAGTAGTAAATAAACGTGTAAGTTTATTATAAAAATGTGTTTTATTTTATGCACAATTTACCCGAGTACTAAAAATTGCAACCATCAAAATATAATTATAATAAATTATTGTATTTCAAACTTCAAAAGTTTGCTTTTGCAGTTTGAATTCCCGCGAATCATATATTTTTTTTTATTTGGAAGAATGGAGAAAAGGAATCATGACACAAACAGCTTTCTTTTTCTTCTTCTTTATTTAAAATATGGCCTCCATCAAAGTTTGATGATTCTGCCAAAGACAGTGTTTAATAAATCCATTACTCAAAAAAATAGCACTTCCCAAACAGCTTTTCATTAATACTAAAGCCTAGTCTCCTACAGACTACAGATGACATCAACACAGTTTTTACAAATAAAAATAAATGCCTAGCAGTTATCTTATATTTAAACCGCAAAATATTAGAAACAGACGAAGCAGCTCCGAAGTAGTAATTATTTTGTTTTTATTACGTAATTATTCACAAATCTATCTAAATTCAACATCGATTTTACATAAATCGACTACTAAAAACCGATCAATGTCAGATACCATTGCCAAAGCATATCCCTATTCTGCTTCCCACTGAAAAAATCGATGATTGTAAATAAAAATGTAATTTATTTGTTTACTAATTATAAATTAAGTAATGGAGAATTCAGTAAAACAAGAGCTTATATTCATCGGTAAAGAGCATATGGTGTGCCACGGATGTCTTGGTACACAGAAATTGTACGATATGTGGCAGTATCATCTTGTGGAACCATATCAACATCTTATAGGAATTCAGGTTATTAAATTAATATTACATGACCTGTGTAAACGTATGAACAATTTACTTATACTAAAAGATAAATAATTTATAATAATATTTAACAGTAAACTCGGTTGTATTTAGCTTTTTTGGCAGCTTCATATGTTTCTGATTTTTCAACCAACTTTAATACCTACTTCTCAATAATTTATTAGAATTGTTTTATGTGTTATGTGATATATCTGATAAATATGGACCAGTTTTCAAGATTCGTTTCGTGTTTGTTAAAGCTTATTTCAAGTGTGATCCTGTATATTTAGTGGATATTTCAAGAAGTTTTGATAAGAGAAAAGATTTGTTGTATTTTTGAATATCTACAGATGACCCCAGGATGTACTGCGCATTTGTGTTATATATGTGCAACATTACTTCTGAAATATGAAAAATTTAGAAATAAATGTAAAGAAAATAAATGGTTATTGGAAAATGAAATTGTGGATGTGGTAATTATATATTTTGTACCTATTGCTATTTGTATATTTTTTGTGCTTGTTATAACTATAGGCTTGTCCCCTATCATATTTGGGATAGAAAAGACGTATCCATTCAGGGATACAGACATGAGTCTATGTATGTAACGCCTGAATGGTCGAATGCTACTCAATTTTAACGGCTTACATTGATTTTCGCCATACAATTTTGACAAATAAGGTGGCCATAAACGATATAAGGCAACCTTAATTGTATGACCATTTGGGGGTATGTACTTTATATCTAGAACCTGATTGTAAGGTACAATTGCCCATACAACCCCTTCCTTTCCCAATCCCTTCTCCCTTGGCAATATTTTTCTAGCTAATGGTAGCTAGAGAAATATATATAATAAGAAAAACACCCAGCCTGACCTGGGAATCAAACCCAAGATTCCCAGATCACAGCCTTACTCCACTTAGGCTCCATAGCTTAAGTGGAGTAAGGCTGTGATCTGGGAATCTTGGGTTTGATTCCCAGGTCAGGCTGGGTGTTTTTCTTATACTATTTGTGTGGGACTGGATCCAGTAATAGGATGTTGATGTCAGGCAGGTATCCGATCATAAAAACTAAGCCAAAATCTTTCTACAATATGCATGAAACAGTGTAAAACGTCAACCCCACATTAAAGTGCCACATAAAGGCAAATAGAAAGAAAAATATAAAAAAAATATTTATTATGAATAGATTATGAAATTACGCATTTCTTATCATTGTTTTAATCCTAAAATAGTTTCAGCAAAATCAAACACATTTATACAAAAAATCTAAAATTTACACCACAAACTACCCAGAATTGGAATCCAGTTCAATAGAATTTACAATGGAGTGCAAAACTGACCTGCCTGGCATACCATCCGTCAAGACTGAAATGGAAGTAGACGTGTACCCTATACAGATAAAAATTGAACAAATCGACGATGCTGAAATGTCGGAAAATACTGAAAAAACGGAAAAGACGGAACAAACGGAAAAGTCGGAACAAACGGAAAAAAAGGAAAAGAAGAAAAAAGTCAGAGAGAGAAGGAAGGTTAAAAGAAAAAGGAAAAAATCGGACTCAACTGATGACGGCGTACCAGATTACGATTTGAATCCAGTTACATTCAAGCAAAAAGGTAGATATTTTGAAACCAAAGAGAATATGACTAATTTCCAAAAGATTTTCCAATGTGATATAAAAGTTTTGTCTATGGATGAACAGTTGCAAGAAATAAAAGATCGGAAAGACAGTTTTAATTATCCATATAGATGTAGTGATTGTTATAAAGGATTTATGGATGAAGATAACTTAAGGAAGCATAATGGAGCTTTGCATGATCCGGTAAGCAAATACATAATTGGGTACTTGACTATGTTTGATTTTATACACATATTTATATGTAATCTTTGGGGGAGGCCTATGTTCAGCAGTGGACGTCCTATGGCTGATGATGATGATGATGATGATTTATATGTAATAGCAAATTAAATAAGAAAGGAACCATTCTGTAAAAACTGCATCGAAATTGACATTGAGGCAGTAATTCATAATTTGAATTCTACAGTGGGGGCATATTTGATATCTTGCTTTCCCTTTCCAATGCACGTACCGTTGGGGTGGTGACGTGATTATACTTATACTTCTCTTTCCCGCAGTTTGAAGGTTACACCAAACTTGAAAGGTTTATAACTTTTATATTTTTGAGATTATTTCTTTCTGTTCTATATTTTAGATGACTTAGTTTATTAATTTTATATGATAAAAAAGTTAAGTAGCCAATTATTTTGATGTGAAACATGTAATGAGGCAGATCAAAACAGCCGTTAGCGTGGCTACGCTCACGCCTGTATCCCCGTAGCGTTAGGCAAAGGCGCACTAGGGAACTAGAACACCCAAATTGCGCCGTGGTCCTTTCCGCCCAGATGTTATAGGGAGCAAGCCTAGGTGACGTGGTTGTATTGCAGTATGACTACCAGCCTGAGATCTCGGGTTCAATCCCCGGATCGGGCGAAGTGATATTGGGTTTTTCGACCGACTTATAAAAAAGAAAAGATCTTTAATTCGTCTGTTGTTCTTATGTATTTTACGCGACATCTCCGCCAAATGTGGACAGATTTTCAAGATTCTTTTTGTGTTCGATAATGCTTATTGCAAGTGTGGTCCTATATAAATTTGGTCATGATCAGATAAGTTTTGAAATCGGTCCGTTAAGTTTTTTTAGTATCAGCCCGGAGTCTGGAATTTGTACCCGATACGGTGTAAGGCTCACCCCCTATTTGAACTGGGACAGAAATAAGCTTGGTGAAATGGATGTTTTGGTTCGCTAGTGCGCCTCTGCCTTCCCCTTCGGGGATGCAGGCTTGAGCTTATGTATATATATACAGAGTAGAGGCGACGCCGTCTGCGAAGTATGCAAGATATGTTATAAGGACAATAGAGATTTAAACAGACACCTGAAGACCCATCGGCTGAAGTTCACATGCAGGCAGTGTAAACACGTCTGTAAAACCACGTGAGTTTTATTTTAACTAGCTATAGCAACTTTCGCATCATTCAGTGTCATTACATTATTCATGCATGCACCTCAGTTTAGGATACTTTTAACTTGACCTTTCTCGAGTATATCTCTGACTTCAATCTATGTAAGGATCGTAGCAAGTGGAAATCTGTTGTCTCTGCCTACCACTATGGGAAAAAGGCGTAAATATATGTATGTCTTTATGTATACAACTATAAATCTTTGGGGGAGGCCTATGTTCAGCAGTGGAAGTCCTATGGCTGATGATGATGATAGCACCTTAGTTCGCGTGGATAATCTCAGGATCCGTAAATTTTTCTGGGATAATACCGAGCCTATGTCACTCATCTCTATAGCTTTCAATATGTGACAAAATTTTTAACATCGGCTCGGTAGCTTTTGAGCCTATTCATTTCAAACAAAAAGTATAAAAGAAGTAAATATTTTCTCTTTATAATATTTGTTTAGATTATATAATTGAGTACTTGTCTATGTTTAATTTTATACACATTTTATATGTAATAGCAAATAAAACAAAAAGAAACCTCCCTGTAAAACTTGCATCGAAATTGGTTGAAAAATGAGGCAGTATTTTAAATTGTGCAATGGGCACGAGTGAGGGTGTAGTGGGGGTATCTGGCTATCCCTTTCCAACGCACGTATTGTTATGGCGGTGACGTGAATATACTGATACTTCTCTTTCCCTTAGTTTGAAGATTACACCAAACTTCCAAGGCTTATAACTTTTATATTTTTGAAATTATTTCAATATTTCTTTCTCTGCTATGTTTTAGATGACGTAAATTTTATATGAATCAAAATAAATTATTCAAGTATCCAATTGCCATTTTCAGATCTAAAGCTATGGAACATTTTAAGATACATGGAGGCCAGCTGTACAAATGCGATTATTGTGGTAAAACTTATGAGTAAGTACAGTTATTCTGTATACTAGTGGACCAACCCCCCCTTCCCTTCTTAAACTTAAACCCTTCTTACTAAGCCTGAAGTAGGAACCCCGCGTGGTTCTATTAACCCCTTTTTACATTATAAGAAATAGAAAATTTGTTCTGTCCGTTTATTAGGTTCATAGATCGAACTTTTCCTTTCAAAGTCTTCAAAAGTGGAGTTCATCAATACGTTTGTATTTCTTTTAATTTCTGTATGTAAAGCGATATATCCACATTTTTTTTATATATTTTTTTTTTTTTCGTTATTATGGGAATGAAGAAATGCGTCAAGAAAATTTGCTGACCTTGAAGAATGACCTTGATTAACTAAAAAATATTATTTTAACATTACAAACATGAAACAATTATCTTATATCAGATGTCACTTCTGTCAATAACATTCTTTCTAATATGCCAAAGACCATTAAATATGCTTCCTACTTTGTGACGACAATGTCACTGTTAGCGCTGTGAAGTTATATTTCCAAAAGATTTTTGTTTTTAGAAAACAGTCTACGTTTTTAACACACATACGCGTGGTCCATCCCTCTGAACTGATATGGTGCGAGCTCTGCGGAGAGTCTTTCGTCTCAGACTTTGGACTCAACTGTCACAAGAAACAGACTCATAGCGAGGTGAGTCTAATTACTTCGAGATATTTTTTTTATCTCACTTTCTGAGTGGTAGAGCTACGATGTATAAGTTACAGAATGAATGCGCCGGTTCGACCGGTTTGATACCACTGTCTCACATCTCACTGACACGGTAATTTACATGTAATTATAAATAGATCGCGAAACTAAAATGCCAGCACCGCCTGCAAAGTGAACATGTTTTTGGCCCGACTTCCAAAAAGGAGAAGGTCCTCAATTCGTCTGTTTTTTTTTAAATTTATGCTACGTGATATTTCCGCCAAATGTGGATGAATATTCAAGATTCTTTTTGTGTTCGATAGAGCTTATTTCAAGGGTGGTCCATATATTTTGGTCACGATCGGATAAGTTTTGAAGTCGGTCAGTTAAGTTTTTGATTATTTCGTAGTTATGCCAAGTCCTTATTCTTATTGTATCCATGTTTATTTTAGATCCAATATCCCACAGATGCGATTTGTGAGAAGTGTAATATGCAGTTTATAAACACGGACGCGCTAAGGGTGCATACAGACAGTGCCAATTGTGAGTCTGTCGCGAGTTGTGTTCACTGCGGACACAGCTTTACCACTCGCCTGCTGTTGAAGGATCATCTGTTCACACATAGGCCGGGCGCTGTGGTCGGACATTATCCATGTGTTAAGGTAAGTTTAATTTGAGTGGTAGAGTAACGGTGTAGACAGTAATGGGTTTTCGTCGACCGGTTTGATACCACCGTCTCAAAGAAAACCTACGTCCACGTTTGATGTTTTATTTTATTTTATTTATTTATTTACACCTGATATACACGAGGTATAAAAGCTGTAAGCATTCCCTGCCGGCGAAACTTAGGATGATGCAGATATGTATATGGCAGGTGCAAAAATTAAGAGGCAAATAGAACTTTGAAAATGAAGATTATATTTCAAAATGTTTATATGTTGTGCTTACCCCATGAGATTTTACTGATAAGGGCAAGTGGGAGGTTAGTCTTCTACTAAGGCTCAGCTCTACTAAATTCCCTCTCCCAGCAATCGGACAGATCACAATATACTATTATTCCACAGTGCGACAAGATATTCCCTCGCCAGAACCTCTACAGCGCCCACTACAGGCGCGTGCATGCAGACTCTAGTAGAGCGAGGAAGTATTTCGTGTGTGAGACGTGTGGCAAGTCGCTGCCGGTGAGTGACGTTGCCCCATATATCAACATGAGCCTACTCGTCCAGTGCTAAACATGTCCTCTTCCACTTGTAATGACCTTGACCTTCAATTATCTTAGATAGATAGATAGAAACTCTTTATTGCAGACACATACATAAAAAAAAACAGGTAACAGAACAGGTGAGCAACAGAATAACTGTGCCACAAGTGGCGGCCTTATCGCTAAAAGCGATCTCTTCCAGGCAACCATTGAACGATTTGGATCTTAGGCTTTAATGACCCTGGTGTCTTAAATTTGATCTTGAACTCTAGCAGCTGACATTTTAATGTAACCTTAGATTTCAATGACTGATAGTTTGTTATTTTATTCTTGTTTGTTGTTAACCTTCCTTTGGTGTGAAATTGATCTTTAGTGATCTTCGTTAAATGTGTCCTTGACTTTTAGCAGCTGATATTTTGAAGGTAACATTAACATTCTTTATTAATCCTTTAATATGACCATATAGTGCTTGTCCTCTAATGTGACCTTGACCTTCGTTCACAGAACAAATGCGAGCTCCGCTACCATCAGCGGACGCACACCGGTGAGAGACCGTACGCGTGTCCTCATTGTCCTAAGAACTTCACAAAACATGCTTTTATGAAGGTACCCGCTATTTTGGTTGTGTACGCCTAATTTTGTACATTATACTTTCCATTGAGCAAATACTTGTTAGTTTGATAAGGTACACGTGAATTTGGCAGAGTACATATCATTTTTACAGGGTACACGCGAAATAGTAGATTCGCAAATGTATTTCCCCGTATTAAAAATACACAATAAACACGTTTAATGGTTTGCTTCCTATTTTTGCGCAAATGTTTGGTATATAGACAGAATACGCGCCATTTTGGTAGGGTACATGCCGTTTTGGCAGGGTACTTTCTATTTTAGGAAATGAAAAAGTTATTTAGAATTCAGCATTGGAGGTTTCCTGGGCAAATAACCAACAAATTCCCTCTTCGGCGCTTGAAAAAGCGTTAATAGGCCGACACGATTCTGGTGACTATCGATAAACTCATTGTTTGTCGGCAGTCGCTAGTTTTTGCACTGCACTACGCTTACCATGAAGTGTAGAAAATTTCAATTTGCCAGTGAAATCTCCTGTAGAGTCAGAGCAGAGTATTGCGTATTTCTCTATTTTCAAGTGGATCCCTGAAGCCAACCGAAGGAAGGCGAAAAACGTTCCCGAAGGTCCATCGGCGATGGAGACCGAACGTTCTTAACGAACCCGCCATAATACGTTTCGTTTTCCTAATTCCTTTGCAGGCCCACATGCGGGTCCATTCGTCTGAGCGTCCGTTCGCTTGCAAGTTGTGTCCGAAGACCTTTAAAGGACCAGCGGCTCTCAGTGGACACCAATACGTGAGTAAATACTATATATGTACATACACTCATGCTTGTATCACCTAAAGGGTAGGCAGAAGTCAGTGGCGTGCACACCATACATACAAAGAGACAATGTCTAATTTTGATAAATGACGAAAAAAAAAAATTTTTTTTCACTATGCCGCCGAGGCGGACTCTTTTGTATTCTAATTTTGTCTCACTAGTCGCCTCCCTGGTATAGTGGCAGTATATGAGCTGCGGACCGGGAGGTCCTAGATCCCAGGTCGGGCGTGGTGTTTTTCTAACACAATTTTGCCAGTACTAAAACCCACGGAGGGAGGTTGACGTCAGGCAGGCAACCGGTCGTTAAAACTAAGCCAAATCCTAACTGCAACATGCTTGAACAAGTATGTTGCGCCGACCCCACATTAAGGTGGGATAAGGGCAGGTAGAAATAATTTTGTCATTACTTTCTTTTTCAGGTACACACCGGTATCAAACCTCCAGTGAGGCGGAAAAAGAAAATGCGTCTACAAATAGACTCTTCAGATTAATTGTTTTAAAATCATCCTTGAAATGTTGTTAACTTAATAAATTATATTATTTCCTTAACTAAGGGCAGACTTTTCAATACCCTGATAACTGGTAATTTGAGTGGTAGAATTAGAGCCACGCTGAAGACAGTAACGTCTACAGCACGAATCCGATCCATTCTTGCTAGACTCAACCGATTTGATACCACTGTCTCACAGAAAACGGTAAATGATTTAGAATTAGATGGTAAAGTGGCATCTTTATGTTGCATTTCGTTTGCTGTGTGAGAAATCCCCCCTCACCCAAAGATATTTAATATTACTAAAGAGAGGGGCTATTACGCAAGATTCTATACAAAAAAGAATTATCTCAAACTTCAGTACCTACCGCCATCAACCACTTATTACAATGCGAGGGCGTTATTTCAATTTACACCCTAGAATGTTCTATGAATGGTTAAGAATCACGTAAGATAAGTTTATTCTCTCAATATTAGTACGCTGGCCGACCGGGCGCGCGTATATTTCAAATAAACAGCGAATTATGACTACGAGGTCATCACCTTTGGATTACAAGTTTTGTGCTGTTGTCCCGTCTATATACTATTTAATGTCTTTGCCCCAACCCTTGACATTAGGAATAGGCATTGGCCTAGTCTTGCACCTGTATATATGGACGATGGAAATTACTTACCATCTTGGTGACCCATCTGCTCGTTTACCAGTCTGCTAAAAAACCTGGCCTGGCAAATTTATTTTACGTTTGGACAGACTATTAATGAAACATCTGTGAAAGCAAAGAGCTTGTAATCTATGTGAAAGGTTCAAAATGTTCCTTCAGAAACTATTGAAAAGTGGGTGAAATAGATATTTGTATTATTATCCTAAATAAAAGTGCAATTTTTGTAGATGTCTAATTATCTATGTAATTTTCTGAAATAATACTATCATTATAATTGAATTACGCAATTTGTTTTATTAAATTATAGAATTAATGTTAGTATTTTACTGAATAGAATTGAAAAGATTTATTAAATTTCCCGCCCAAAAACTAGTTCGAGTGCATTGTGCAGAGTATAGAAGTCGCCATAGAAGAAAAATTATAAAGATGTGGCCAGCGATAAATTCAAGAAATAATCGACTAATCGAGAAATAAAATAAAATTATTGTAAGTATTATTATAATAAAAAAGAAATTCACGTACAATCTTATATTTTAAGTTTCAACTTATATGTATTTTAAATAATCGGTATAAAGAAAAACCGGTAATTTGTTTTGTATCATTCATTAGATATTTAAAAATATTTAGAAAAGGACAACAAACAACAACAATTTGCCTTCCCTTTCTTACAATAGTAAACTTTTGACCGCTCACCGGAAAAATCGAAATAATTTTCACCGAGTGGCGAATTAATTATATAAAATGTTTGAAAGTGAAATGCTTTGTGAATTAATGTGCCGTGCTTGTCTCGGCTCAGGGCGCCTTTACAGCATCCACCAATACCAACTAGCGGATTACTATAATCAACTAATTGGAACTAAGGTAAATTATTTTATTCAGATTTTATAATCTTCGGAAATTAAACTGGGTAGTGGTGTATGACATCTTTATTAAATAGTAAAATAGCTGTGGCAGGGTCTGTAGTCTGTACCTGAAACCCGAAACTTATTTTTATGTTACAGCCGTGTTTAAAAAAATTTTATACAGCCATATAAATATAACTTTTTTTTTCCTTTTTAACGCAGTGTACAGCACGAATAGGCCGGCTCGACCGGTTTGATACCACTGTCTAACAGAAAACCGACGTAAAGTGGCAGCTAGCTGTTTCATTTGTGTTAAAAGAGGTTGCTGGTGCCTGAATTTAAGCACCTCTTAATAAGATACCCTCCTTTTAGGATGGGAACGCACCCGATTATTTCTCCTTTTCCTTCCTTTAGCCTTAAGTATCTATGGGCGGTGGAGATTACTTACCATCAGGTAACCCACCTGTTATGACAGCTTTAATAACTGAGCTGTGTGAGAAGAGACTCCAGATTCAAAATTACTTATTAAAAATCAGATTTACAAATGTTTAAAATTACATTACACGGCATTGTTGTATTGTGTGCCCGATAAGAATACCTATAAGAGTATTTCGCTGAGCTTAGTTAATTCATTAAGCACAGATTCCAGACTCTGGGCTGATACTGAAAAATCCGATATCACTGCCCAACCCGATCAAACCTGTGACCTCAGGACGATAGCCAAACCGCACAATACTGCTTCATCACCAAGGAAGTTAAACATTTCAATATTAACATTTACTTTACATATTTTCAGGTGTTTCCATATGATGGTCTGCCTCAACATCTCTGTGCTATGTGTGGTACAATGCTACTCAAATATATGGAGTTCAAAAAGCAATGTCTAGAAGCCGAATTAATTTTGAATAAAATTAAAAAGAGACAGAATGTAGTGAGTATTTTTATTAATACTGTAATTTAATTGAATTCCCCCAAAGGGGGTTGACGTCAGGCAGGCAGCTGGTCATAAAAACATAGCCAATTCCTTTCTGCAACATGCTTGAAAAAGTGTGTTGCACCTACCCCACATTAAAGTGGGATAAGGGCAGGTAGAAATAAAGACTGTAACGCGGCATGACAACAGATTAAAGCTAGTGTGCTTTTAGGACTATTTACTTTTTTTGTTACTACTGTACATTTCTTATGCATAAATTTCAATTCTTTGCTGACACTAAAAATGCATTTTTTCCAGACCACACCAAATCCAGTGTCAAAAGATCTAATACACAAAAAATTATATCAAACAATAACTAAAATAACCGAATACCCTCCATGTACAGAGATGGTCATAGACAACACAGATATAGCTAACCATAGTGACGTGAAAACTATAAAGAATGAAGTGGAAATATCCATAGACAATTTCTCTATGAAAGTTAATGAAAATTTTACAGTTAGTAGTAGTAAATTCTTTATGGATGGTGTATACAATAATGATGAAATTGATGACAATAATGAAGATTTTATAACAACTTATAAAGAATCAAAAAATGAAAATTTTGATACCAACTTAGATAGTAAAATCGACATTGAAGTTGCAAAAAAATACAAAACTAAGAAAGATAAAACTATAGATTTTAAAAAAGATGTAAAAAGAAAAATTAGGAAAGATAAAGACAATTTCGATGAAAAGAAACCCAAATTCAAAAGAGCTGCCAAAACAAACAAAATCAAAGGCAAATATTTCGAAACCAAAGAGAATATGGCGAATTTTGAATACATGTATGAAGTAGAAATTATAATATTAAGTAAAGAACAACAACTGAACGATGTGATGGACAGAAAGACAAGTGATAACTATATAAATAGTCCGTTCAAATGCCAGTACTGTTTCAAAGGCTTCATTGATCAGGATAATTTGATGAAGCACTTTAAATCTCAACATGATCCTGTAAGTTTATTATCTTACTAGCTTCTTAGCAAATCAAATCAAATCATTTATTGAATCCATAAAATATTCAATCTTCATTTAGATTCTGTCAAATTTTAACTCTACTGCCTGTTCAGAAGGCTGTTTCAGAGAAGAACAGGCAAGAAACTCTGACGTTGCTCTTTTTAACACCAATTTACAGTTAGCTACTAATACAATGCAATATTAGTATATTATGTATTATACATTTAAACCTTCCTCTTGATCACTCTATTGAAAAAACCGAATCAAAATCCGTTGCGTAGTTTTAAAGATCTAAGCATACATAGGGACAGATAGCGGAAAGTGACTTTATTTTATACTATCACGGACGTAAAAAAAGTTGGACAGAGCGCTAGGAACATTGAAAGTGAAGCAGGGTTTTCGGCTCATTTGATCTATCAACACGTGGCAACTGATCGAATGAGCTGAAAGCCCTGCTTCACTTTCAATGTTCATAGCGCTCTGTCCATCTTTTTTTTATGTCCGTGTATATTATGTAGTGATATCTTATGACACGGTGACAACTTACATGTAAATAGATCGCGCAACTAAAATAGCCGAACTGGCTGCATAGTAAACACGTATTTTTCTTAGTTATGCCGGGTCTTTATATTTTTTCTTTAGTATAAATTCTTCTATAGCAAGCGCAGCGTAGGACGTCCACCTAAAGGTGGACTGACGACCTGATAAAATTCGCAGGAAGTCGCTGGATGCACGCCGTTTCCAACAGGACATTCTAGAAATCTTTGGGGGAGGCATATATCCAGCAGTAGACGTCCTATGGCTGATAATGATGATGATGATGATAAATTGGGACAGAACTAAGCTCGGCGAAATGTGGGTGTTCTAGTTCGCTAGTACACCTCTGCCTACCCCTTCGGGGATACAGGCGTGAGCTTATGTTATGTTATGATCATAAATTGGGTACATGACTCATTTTTAAAATCAATTTTATATGAAATTTACGTCGTCTAAAATATAAAACAGAAAGAAATATTTAAATATTCTCAAAAATAAAAAAGTTATAAGCCTTTGAAGTTTGGAGTAACCGTCAAACTGCGGGAAAGAGAAGTATCAGTGAAATCACGTCACGCCATAACGGCACGTGCATTGGAAAGGGATAGCAAGATATCTCCAATATGTAATTTGTTTTGTATCCTTGATTAAACTTCCTTTGACCATCCATTAGATATTACTATTTAGAAAAGGACAACAAACAACATCAATTTGCCTTCCCTTTCTTACAATAATAAACTTTTGACCGCTCCATGTCCCCACTTCAGAATTTAAAATATGAATAACTGCCTCATTTTTCAACCAATTTCGATGCAGTTTTTACAGGATTTCTTTTTTGTTTTATTTGCTGTAACATATAAATATGTGTATCTAATCAAACATAGTCAAATACCCAATTCTTTAGTAAAACCATTTTCAGACTGCCTCGGTGGCGTGGTGGTATTTCGATACGACTACGGTTCTGAGGTCTCGGGTTCGATCCCCGGGTCGGGCAAAGTGATATTGGATTTTTGCATATCAGCTCGGAGTCTGGAATTTGTGCCCGATATGGCGATAGGCTTGCCCCCTATCACATCTGGGACGGAACTAAGCTCGGCGAAATGTGTGTGTTCTAGTTCGCTAGTACGCCTCTGCCTACCCTTTCGGGGATACAGGCGTGAGCTTATGTTATGTTATGTTTATTTTCAGAGTCGCGGCGACGTGATTTGTGAGTTCTGTAAGTTCAGATACAAAGACAAGCGCGGTCTCAACCAACATCTGAAGAGCCATCGGTTGAAGTTCATCTGCAGGCAGTGCAAATACATCTCCAGGACCACGTGAGTATGTTACAACTTAACATAAGGTCTGGACTGCCTCGGTGGCGTGGTGGTATTTCGGTACGACTACGGTTCTGAGGTCTCGGGTTCGATCCCCAGGTCGGGCAAAGTAATATTGGATTTTTCCATATCAGCCCGGAGTCTGGAATTTGTGCCCGATATGGCGATAGGCTCGCCCCCTATCACATCTAGGACTAAACTAAGCTCGGCGAAATGTGGGTGTTCTAGATCGCTAGTGCGCCTCTGCCTACCCCTTCGGGGATACAGGCGTGAGCTTATGTTATGTTATGTTAACATAAGGTCACGCCTGTATCCTCGAAGGGGTAGGCAGAGATGCACTAGCGAACTAGATCACCCACATTTCGCCAAGCTTAGTTCTCAGCTTAGCCCTTTCATATAATTTCGAGTGGTAGAGCCACGCTGTAGACAGTAACGTCTACAGCACGAATGGGCTGGATCGACCGGTTTAATACCGCTGTCTCAGATACAGAGATATACAGAAAGATACAGAAAATCGACGTAAAGTGGCAGCTTGCTGTCGCGTTTCATTCGGTGAGTGAGATTTCCGGTGCCCCTCCCTATCCCAATACCTTTGCCCTCCCTTCCATTTTCTCTGTTTAGGTTGGCAACGCACCCATGATTCTTATTGTGTTTTGGGTGTCTTTGGGCGGTGGAGATTACTTACCATCAGCTGACCCATCTGTTTGTTTGCCAGTCTCTTCTATATAAAAAAACCCTATTTCTCTCTTTTAAAGATGTCAACTTACCCATGATTATTTTATGTCTTGGGTGTCTATAGGCGATGGAGATCACTTACCATCAGGTGACACATTTGCTCGTTTACTAGTCTCTGCTATAAAAACACATTTTGTTTCAGTTACAACGCAAAAGAGCATTATAAAATGCACCGCGGGTACATGCACGAGTGTAAAGATTGCGGCAAATCTTACGAGTGAGTGACTTTAATTGGTGACAGGGTACATTTTGTACCCTACTGTAAATGACCTTGTAAATATTGTATTTCCTTCTACCTTATTGTGGGATCGGCGCAACACACTTTTTCAAGAATGTTGCAGATAGGATTTGGCTTAGTTTTTACGACCGGCCGCCTGCCTGACGTCAACCTCCTATGAACTTATGAGGGATCCAGTCCATGGCAAATTAAATTAGAAAATTTGCTTTGCCCGACCTGGGAATCGAACCCAGGACCTCCCGGTCCACATCCCATACATGCTGCCACTAGACCAAGGAGGCACACATTTATTATTATTTATTTTACTCATAGTCTCTGACATCCATGATACAGGTTATAGTGTGGGGTCAGGACTAGCGGGTGTATTTATTTATTATTTATTTTATTATTTCAGGAAACTATCAACATATTTGACACACATGCGTGTCCACCATCCTGCGGACCTGGCGTGGTGTGATCTCTGTGGGGAGCCCTTTATAGGGGAGTTTGGGCTCAATGGACACAAGAAAAGAGCACATAGAGATGTGAGTGATAACCAAATCAAATCGTTTATTGAATCCATAAAATGTCACACATTTTTAGATTCCGTCTAAAATGTTTACTCTACCGCCAGTTCAGAAAGCTGGTTCGCCAGAGAAGACCGGGCAAGAAACTCTGACGTGGCTCTTTTTTAAAAATAATAAGCAGTTTACAGTCAGATATTAATATACAACCAAAATAAGAAAACAAAAAAAAAATTACATTAAATTAGAGCAGCCAATCATGGAGGTTTCCATGTGAAATAAAATCATTTATTTATATATACATAGGTTCACGCCTGTATCCCCGGAGGGGTAGGCAGAGGCGAATTAAAAACTAGCACACATTTTGCAAAGCTAATTTTGGGCATAGGTTTAATGGGGAGGAGCCTATTGCGGCCAATATGGAATACAAATTCCTAATGGGCTGATAACTGATTAGAAAAACCCAATATGAATTAGCCCTCGCCGGGGATCGAACCCTAGAGCTCAGGACGATAGTCGTGCCGAAATACAACCACGCCACCGAGGCAGTCTTTTTTATTTATGGTCAATAGCTATTTACATATTTAGTATATATAATATTAGCCCTGTAATATTAACTGTCCCACTGCTGGGCACAGGTGTCTTCTACTAATGAGAGGGGTTAGGCCTCAGTCTACCACGCAGGCCTACCTTCAAAATTCTTGTGGAGAAACCCTCTGGTATGCAGGTTTCCTCACGATGTTTTCGTTCACCGTTATAGCAAGCGATATTTCACAATGAAAATATACTTAACATAGAAAAGTCAGAGGTGTATGCTCCATGTTGTGGTTGGTCTCGAACCTCCGACACTCGTCTCAGCAGTCCGTATCACACCCAACAGAGCTATCGCTGCTGCTGTATTTAGTATAGATTACAACAAAATAACTAAATTTCCAGCTAAAGTTCCCAGCGGAGTGCGCGTGCGCATGCGGCGCTGAGTTCACTAACCCCAATGCATTACATCATCACGCCTCCACTCAGGGGTGTGGGCAGACACCGTGCTCACACTGCGGCGTCTCCTTCAACAATAGACTGATGCTTAAAGACCATTTATTGGAGAACCATAAAATTGTGAAGAAGTATTACACTTGTTCTAAGGTATGAATGTATTATATTAATAAATTGTTTGGAGTGGCAGAGCTACGACTGCCTCGGTGGCGTGGTTGAATTTCGGTACGACTACCGTCCTGAGGTCTCGGGTTCGATCCCCAGCGAGGGCAAAGTGATATTGGATTTCTCCATATCAGCCCGGAGTCTGGAATTTGTGCCCGATATGGCGATAGGCTTGCCCCTATCACATCTAGGATGGAACTTAACTCGGCGAAATGTGGGTGTACTAGTTGGCTAGTGCGCCTCTGCCTACCCCTTCGGGGATTCAGGCGTGAGCTTATATTGTGGCTGAGCTACGTTGTAGACAGTAACGTCTACAACTCGACTGAGCCGACTCGACAGGATTGATACCACTGTCTCACAGAAAACCGACGTAAAGTGGCAGCAGAGTGGCTCCACCATTCAAAAACTCAGATATATGAAGTGTACGCATTACAGCGTGGTAGACTAAGGCCTAACGCCATTAGTAGAGGAGGCCGAACATCAGAAGTGGGATAGAATATAACACGAATATTTTTTATTTCAGTGTACGAAAACGTTCAACAGCGAGTCGTTATACAGTGCCCATTATAAGAGGATGCATGTGGATTCGAACGGGCGTACCGACGTGGCGCGGCCGTGGGTGTGCGAAGTGTGCGGGAAAACATTACCGGTGAGTGAACGACTTGTTAAACAGGCAGTTGGGAAATTTAGTTGGATTGTGTACTTGTATTGATTCCTATCAATACCCTCCTGGGTACATGTATTTATGGAAGGGTACATGTATTGATCGCAAGGTACATGGTACAAGTTTTTGGTGGAAGACGGGAGGGTACATGTATTGTTTGAAATATACCTGGATTTATAGGGTACATGTATTTATGGAAGGGTACAGGTATTGATCGCAAGGTACATGGCACAAGTTTTTGGTGGAAGCCGGGAGGGTACATGTATTATTTGAAATATACTTGGATTTATAGGGTACATGTATTTATGGAAGGGTACAGGTATTGATTGCAGGGTACATGTATATGGGACGAAAAAGGGATTTTAAATGATCCATCGGAAATCTCACTCACCCAATGAAACACTCTAAGCTTAGGGAATGTACCCATATTACGTAACCCACTTTCTACAATTTTCATAGCCCCTCCCCCCACGGTGACCACTCGTAGTATAAGCCAAGTCTCCCCCCTAGTTGTTATGTAATAATTTATAAATATGGTTTTAAATAATTTTTTGTCAAACAAAAGTAAGAAAACAAAATATTAAGATGTGTTGCGACCAGTGACTTTAAAAAGTGCTAAACGCCGTGGGCCATATTTGAATATAGCTCGAAAAAGCACGAGATTTCCGTAGAAGATATTGACTCCGTGACAAAACCTCAGACAAAGTGACTAACGCCCGAATGGTCAAACGCTGCTCAACTTTAACGGCTTCTTATATTGATTTTCGCCATACAATTTTGACAGATAAGGCGGCCTTAAACGACATAAGGCGACCTTAAGTGTATGAACATTCGGCGGCAAGTGTAGTATTTTGTTTGGGGGGGGCCCCCCCCCAAACGTCTCACATAATATGGGTACGCTCCCTTATGTATAATTTCAGAATAAATGCCGTTTGGTGTACCATCAAAGAATTCACACAGGAGAGAGGCCCTACCAATGTCCACAGTGTCCGAAGAGTTTCACCATGTCCAAACTGTTGAGGGTGAGTATATTTTATACTAACAGACGAAGAAGCGGGTCACCAGTGACGTGCATAGTCATTTAGATTTGGGTAGACAAAAACATGCAAAAATATAATGATTTCTTAGGTTTACGTTAATGTTATTCATTGAAATTAAACTATTTTTACGGATTATATCGTATATATATAAAAAAAAAAATTAAACCAAATCGTGATATAATCCGTAAAAATAGTTTAATTTCAATGCAAAAATTTACTATAGTAACCAATATCAATGAATTTCTGTAGGAACATAGATTTATCATCGAAATAACGTATGCAATAGGAATTTATTGAAATACTCCAACGATAATTTTATTTTAGTAATTTAAATACTTAATTTTTCATCGGTGAGTCACGTGACTGTAAACACCAATCACGATGCATGATGTCACATTACTCATTTTTCTTGTTTATTTGCTCCACAAGGGCCTAAGACCGAAAGTCATACTGCCAGATTGTTTTTTTTTTCGTATTTTTATTTTAAAGTGATATTGGATTTTTCCATATTAGCCCGGAGTCTGGAATTTGTGCCCGATATGGCGATAGGCTCGCCCCCTATCACATCTGGGACGGAACTAAGCTCGGCTAATGTGGGTGTTCTAGTTCGCTAGTGCGCCTCTGCCTACCCCTTTCGAGATACAGGCGTGAGCTTATGTATGTATGTGCAATAGACGCGGTTTTAGACTAATTTGATTTATTTTTTTTAGTCTCACGCCCGAGTCCATACAACCGAGCGTCCGTTCGCTTGTAAGTTTTGTCCCAAAACTTTCAAGGGCCCATCAGCACTACGGGGACACGAGTATGTGAGTATTAAGCCGCTTCTCCTGCACTAAAACATTACACGAAACACCTACACAAAACATGCATTTTTTATCTATGGTCCATGGTTCTATGAGCAGTAGAAAGCAAGCAAACACAAATGCAAAATCATTGTTTTGCGTTTGTGTTTTGTTTCGAGAAAAACAGATGCAGGAGACGAACCTTTATATTGTTATATAGGCCTCGGTGGCGTGATTGTATTGCAGTACGACTACCGTCCTGGAGTCGCGGGTTCGATCCCCGGACAAAGTGATTTCTTTTTCAGTATCAGCCGGAGTCTGGTATTTGTGTCCGATATGGCGATAAGCTCGTCTATCACATCTGGGACGGAACTACGTTCGGCGAACTGTAGGTCTTTTGAGATAAATAGATTTATTGCGGACTGCAAGTGACCTAAGATCGGATTTTTAAGTTTTAAATAGTCACGGGCGGCTCGGCTTTCGGTGGCCCATACGCTTATGTAACATATGTATGTGCCGCCTCCAACGGCTGTTCTCTAATAATCTTAATTTTTGTCGTTCACAGATGCACACTGGAGGAAAAATGAAGACGAGAAACAAAAACAATCTTCTAAACTGATTTAATAATATTAACCCTGTAATATTACTGTCCCACTGCTGGGCACGGGCCTTCTCTACCAATGAGAGGGGTTAGGCCTTAGTCTACCACGCTGGCCTAATGCGGGTTGGTAGACTTTACATACCTTCGAAATTCTTGTGGAGAAATTCTCGGGTATGCAGGTTTCCTCACGATGTTTTCCTTCACCGTTATAGCAAGCGATATTTCACAATGGAAACACACTAAGGCTCAATTGCACCACTATTATTAACTTAGAGTTAGTCCTAACCGCAAGCTAAATTGACAGAAAATGTATTTATTTATTTTATTTATATTAGCATGCCAACAGAGTAAATTACAATTATGTATGAATGACATGTAACTTAACTTGCGGTTAGGACTAACTCTAGGTTAATAATAGTGGTGCAATTGAGCCTTAATATATAAAAGTCAGGTGTATGCTCCATTTTGGGGTCATTTTAATCAGGAATTAAAAAAGTCATACATGTTATATATTTTAATAATACATTAAATGTACTAACAATATTTACAAATGCGTTTTTACTTTTTATACACCATAAATACAAACACCAAACGTCTAAAATACATTGAAGCTAGTCTACGAACAAGGAGGCGCGGGTTCGATTTCCGCGCTGAGACTATTAACCCAATTTTTTTTTATAGCAGAGACTGGCAAACGAGCATATGGGTCACCTGATGGTAAGTGATCTCCACCGCCCATAGACACCCAAGACAAAAATAATCATGGATGCGTTGCCAACCTGAAAGGAGGAAATGGAAGGGGAGGGAAAAAGGGATTGGGAAAGCAAGGGGGAAATGGGCCACCGGAAATCTCACACACCGAACGAAACGCGACAGCAAGCTGCCACTTTACGTCGGTTTTCTGTGAGACAGTGGTATCCAACCGGTCGAGCCGGCCCATTCCTACTGTAGACATAATTGTCTACAGCGTGGCTCTACCACTCAAACCTTAGAAACATTTCAAAAATTTGACTGTACCTCTTCTTTTAAAAATATGGCTTCCACACATGCAATGATTTAGCCAATGTCAAGGTAAATAGAGCAATTATGTTTTCACAATTACCATGAGACCCAGATGTGGATGGTCTCAAGGTCTTTTTTTTATTTAATTTGCCAACGAAGGCAGACGAGCAGGCAACCCATCGATGGTACGTGGTTACCGTCGCCTATGGACATCGGCAATGTCAGGGGTACAGCCAAGCCGCTTAGATGCTTTTTTAATCCTCGTTTGAAGGACATGACTGCGGGAACACCAAGTTAGGGAGTTCATTCCAGAGTTTGCAGGTTCGTAGGAAAAATGATCTCTGGAAATCTACTGGAAGTAGATGGTTCCAAGTAGAATAGATGAACTTTCCTCGGACGGTCCTGCTGGGATTATGGCGGTAATTCCTTCCAGCACGATCCTCAGATGACCTTCACTCGGCGAATCGACCAAAGCCAGCCAACGCACCAAGCAAAACTCATCAAAGATCGCCGGTTAAAAATTTTCCACATACTGTCCATCTTCGCTGAATTTGGTTATAAAAAACAACACCACATTCAACAACAAACGCAACTCCAGAAAATAATTGAAATAAAAACTATTTTATACGAATTTGACAGTCTCCGTGGCGCAGCGGGCGAGTTCGAGAGAGGCCGCGGGTTCGATTCCCGCATTGAGACAAATGTTTGTGTGACCCACAGATATTTGTTTCGCGTGTGGGTGTTGTGAGACTGAAAATCTCTCACAGTCTCTGACACCCACAATACAGGTTATACCTAGTATGGGGTCAGGACTAGGTGTGTGACTAGCGGGTATATATATTTATTTATTTATTATTATTATATTCCTAAACCACCCCATTTTGGTTACTTTGCAAAGACGTATGAAGTGACCCGCTTACCCGTGCTATTCATAGACAATCTCATAAGTGAGCTCCTCTCCGTCATGCTCCACAAACACCTCCTGCTTCACAAACTGCATCTCAGCTTCACTCAAATTCACCTCACTTTCACCCAGATTCACCTCACTGACACTGAGATTCACCTCGCTGACACCCAACTCATTCTCACTCAATTTCGACCCATTCTCACTCAATTTCGACTCATCCATGAGATCAGGGTCGGTCACACTACCCCTATACTTTGGGATAATAAACTTTGGTTCAGACGCACTGATTTGTGGTTTGACGCGGTATTTAGCGTTGGAGAGATTGAATTTTGAGTTTACTAGACGGAATTGTGAGTGAGACAAACTATTTGAGTCGTCTATGTTCTCGGCCGCCATGTCTTCAATTGGGGACAGGCTGCGGATGGCGGCGGCCCGTAATTCCCGCATTTTTGCCTGAAATTGTAAAAAAAGGATTACTATAGTAGGATTGAAAAACATTACTATAATTCAGTAGATATGCAGTACTAATTACATATTATGCAGAAATTACGATTTTTAGTTGGAATTTAGAAAATGAAAGAATTAAATGGTTCACTGATTTGAAATGTTTATAAATCTTGATCTTTTTACCGCAGCACTATTTAAATTTCATGAAAAGGTGGCAACATTCGAAATGTCAGTTTACTCCGTTTAATTAGCAATCGGACTATAGGGACCGGACTATTTGCATATGCAATTACATATATGACATATGAATTGGGTACTATTTTTTTTAAAGTATACAGGGTTATTTATTAGGTTATCTTAGACATGTAAAAAATATTTCGTAATTTATTTTCATATGGTTAGTTAAAAAAAGCAAAAAATATTATGTATAATTTAGTTTGCCGCCAAAACGCTATCTGTTAACTGTAGCTACGGGTGACGTCATTGTTTCTTACCATAGATACAAAATCGCAAATAACATTTATGATTTAAAAAAAATCGGGTCAGATATTTCGCCGATCAGATATCGATCGTCGATCACATCCACGTTAAAATTAAGTAGAGATTTAAATAAAAATACGAAAAAAAAATTACCAAAGAACCTGGCATTATGATTTTTGAGCTTAGGTGTTAGGCCATTGTGGAGCAAATAAACAAGAAAAATGTGTAATCTGACGTCACGCATCGTGATTGGTGTTTACCGTCACGGACTCACAGATAAAAAAATTAAGTATTTAAATAACTAAAATAAAATTATCCTTGGAGTATTTTTAATAAATTCTTATTGCATACGTTATTTCGATGATAAATCTATGTTCCTACAGAAATTCATTGATATTGGTTACTACAGTCAAGTACCCAATATGACATATATGTACAAATATCGTGCAATTGAATACTTGACTATTTTTATTCAACTAATTTTATATGAAATGCACGTCGTCTAAAATATAGAACAGAAAGAAATAGTGAAATATTCTTAAAAATAAAAAAGTTCTAAGCCTTTGAAGTTTGGTGTAACTTTAAACTGCGGGAAAGAGAAGTATCGGTAAAATCACGTCACGCCATAACGGTACGTGCGTTGGAAAGGTATAGCAAGATATCTACAAACTACCCCCACTCTAGAATTTAAAATATGAATTACTGCCTCATTTTTCAACCAATTTCGATGCAGTTTTTACAGAAGGGTATCTTTTTCGTTTTATTTGCTATTACATATAAATATGTGTATAAAATCAAACATAGTCAACCAATTCTAATTTTACATACTTATAGATCACCTTTTGCCATACCTATTATTGGAATCAAGTTTAACAGCTCGCATGATAGGACCCACTAAAATTAAAATGATTTCCGTGGTGCTTTACATCTGGCCTCTCCAGTTGTAAATATCCCTATGTATGAGGCTGATGCCTCCTTAGTTCATTACATTGTCTCCTGCATTTTTACGGAGGGAAGTGGAAACCCTATAATTCCAACTCCTCCCTATCTTTCTGTTTGATTAATTTCGTTGCGGGATGAAGTCAATTTTGCATTATCTGAGACTCTCCGAGCTTCATTGCTCGGTGTCTTAAAATGCGTGCCACTGTCGATCCTGGCTTACAGGAGTTACAGTGGCGGGTGTGTGGGCGGGACATTCTCATGTATACTTATAGATCGAATCGATAACCTTTTTTTTAAGTCGGTAAAAAGGGGGTTAAACGGAAGGATATAACTTACCAAATCCTTCCTAGCCTTGCTCTTGTATGGTGTGGGTAGTTTCAAATGTACAGTATGTATATGCAGCTTCATAGAGTTTGACTGAGTGAACGCCTTCCCGCACTGCGGACATTCGTAGGGTTTGACTCCCGTGTGGACCTATAAAAAAATCAATTGATTTTGATACTCGGTGGCGACTGACTGTGACTGACTGCCTCAGTGGCGTGGCGGTATTTCGGTACGATTACGATGCTGAGGTCTCGGGTTCGATCCCCGGGTCGGGCAAAGTGATATTGAATTTTTCCATATCACCCTGGTGTCTGAAATTTGTGCCCGATATGGCGATAGGCTCGCCCCCTATCACATCTGGGACGGAACTAAGTGCGGCGAAATGTGGGTGTTCTAGTTCGCTAGGGCGCCTCTGCCTACCCCTTCAGGGATACAGGCGTGAGCTTATGTTATGTTGATTTTGATATTTTTTTATGTATGTTACGCGATATCTCCGCCAAATATGGACCGATTTCATAAATTCTTTTCGTGTTCGATAGAGCTTATTTCAGGTCATTTCAAGCTTCAAGACCATATAGATTTGGTCACGATCGGATTTGATGTCAATCCGTTAAGTTTTTAAACATTATATTATATACTCACCCTGTCGTGCCTCAGAATTGCAGCTTTGTTGCTGAACGCCTTCGAACACCCCTCGAATTGACATTTGAAAGGTCGTTCACCCGTATGAGTGCGGGTGTGGATCTGCAACAGACAATTTACTTGTAATTATCCCAGGGCGTCTACTATCAAAAACGAACGCCGAAACGTCGGCCGAAAAAGAAGAAACGACGAACTTCCTATTTAACCTTACTACCAAATTACTTCGGATCCGTCACCGTTGGTTTCGGAGCCATAAACAATCGTTCGAATGAACATGTTGTGTCGGATTAGGGAGGTATATCTTCAAAAACCGTAAATTTTTACCAATTGTGACATTTTTGTGAAAAATACATATAAAATAGATCTCTAATTAGGTTTTATGTAATAAGTATATCATTTCATATTTCGAAATAATTATTAAATACAAAATAACAAATATTTTTGCTAATTTTGCAATCTGCCCTAATCTTATTGCATAATGTTTAATCTGTGGAGCATTGGCATTTTTTAAATTTTTGATTGACACTGACAAGTTGACTAGAAGAATTCATTGTGTTGGTCAAGTATGTGTTGGTAAATTAATTATAAAAATGTTATTTTTTCCCTTTAAACGAATGATCCATTGCATTAAATGCAGTTACTGTGTAACAAAATGCAACTTCTGTGTTTTGAACGATTAAAAATGATCATTACTTACATAACATTAACGTATAATGTTTTTGACTATTTTTCAAAACATTTCAGTTCAAGATGACTGTAGCGAGCATGCAGATGGAGGCGTTATTATAATTTATGACGGAAAACCTTGTCTCGGTCGTGGGTTTGTGCATAGCCTGGAGGAGCGGGCTAAATCAAAACGGTTGTGGGAGACCTTGACGTCCCACCTTAATAGCATGGAGGGCGCAATGAAAACTGTGCAGCAGTGGAAGAAGATAATATCCTTACTAGAATAATATTATGATGCACTTTACAATCAATGCATGAACACCTATTGTTACCCATTGCCATAGCATGTGCTTTGAATGTGTGTGCAGAAACTATATAACTACACACATTAACCTGCTTTGATATAGGCAATTGTTCTTTTGAGTAATAATAACGATATTTAGTCTGAAACAATTAACATTTAACTTATTATTTCCCCTAACAGTTTCAAGGAGATTACGACGAGTGACTGCGACCAGCGATGCAGGCAGACCTCCGTAATCGCGCCCTTCGCTTTGAAGCTAAAAACAAGGAGTTGCTGGAAGGCATTCAGTGGGAGTTGAGAGACCTTAATAAAATTGTAATAAAAAAAATTGCTAAAAAGTTGTTTTATTTTCCTAAATACATAATAATTTGAGTGCTTAAGTGGCGTAGTTGTGTTGTGTAAGCAGTAAGATTATTGAATTGAGCTCTCGGTTTCGATCCCCGAGTCGGGCAAAATTTTCTGCTTAGTATCACATCATGAGACCGAAAAAGCCTTGGCGTAAAGTAGGTGCTCTAGTTGCGCCTCTGCCTACCTTTTTGGGGATAACAGACATGAGAGTATGTATACAAGTATTTGAGTATATTATACTTGGGAATATTGTTGGCCACGGCTGCTTTAACAAGTTGGCAGTCTTGTAATCATTCTCTTCTGAACCAAGAAAACTTTTATTTTGGAGGAAGCAGTATGTATGGTCTCGAGTTCGATCCCCGAGTCAGGCAAAGTGATATTGGGTTTTTCTACTCAGTATCATCCCGGAGCTGTTTGTGCCCGATATGGAGATAGGCTTGCCCTCTATCACATCTAGGATGGAACTAAGTTTGGCGAAATATGGGTGTCCTAGTTCGCTAGTGGGCCTCTGCCTACCACTTCGGGGATACAGGCGTAAGCTTATAAGTTACAATTCTTCATACAGAAGGAATCTAGCCATTTCGAAGACTTCGAAACCAAAACGAAAAGCAAACGATAGGCTTAGAGCTTTCGTACAATCGAGGTTATGATCCGAACGAAGAAACGATGTTGTGGGTGGGTCTGGGTGTTGTGAGACTGAAAGTTTCTCGTAGATCCTGATACACGACACAAGACTCGATCTTAGTGTGGGGTCAGGACTATGTATGTGACTGTTGGGTGTTATTTATTATTATGCATTTATTTATTTGAATTGAAATACTTAGTGTTTCTTTCTTTCTACCAGCCCTTATCCCACCTTAATGTGGGGCCGGCGCAACACACTTCTCCAACCCGTGACCACGAAGACTGCAAAGCCTTCGAAACGTCGGGAATAAAAATTAAAACCAAATCGTGATAGAATCCGTAAAAATAGTTTTATTTCAATGCTATACTTACCTTGACATTGCCTAATAATCGTAAATGCGTGGAAGTCATTATTTTTAGAAGAACACATAACATAAGCTCACGCCTGTATCCCCGAAGGGGTAGGCAGAGGCGCACTAGCGAACTAGAACACCAACATTTCGCCGAGCTAAGTTCCGTCCCAGATGTGATAGGGGGCGAGCCTATCGCCATATCGGGCACAAATTCCAGACTCCGGGCTGATATGGAAAAATCCAATATCACCTTGCCCGACCCGGGGATCGAACCCGAGACCTCAGAACCGTAGTCGTACCGAAATACCACCACGCCACCGAGGCAGTCAAAATAAAAAATCAAAACCAAATCGTGATAGAATCCGTAAAAATAGTTTTATATCAATGCTATACTTACCTTGACATTGCCTAATAATCGGAAATGCGTGAAGTGATTATTTTTAGAAGAAGAGTGATATACCTGGAGGAACAGCGGCATAGTGAAACTCCTGTCGCACATGGTACATTTGTAAGGTCTCTCGCCCGTGTGGACCCGCTGGTGGTACCTCAAGGCGGCTTGGGACTGAAAAACATAACATAAAGGCGATGGAATCGAGTATTTGACTATTTTTTTAATCGATTTTATACGTTTACGTCATCTAAAACGTAGTTTATTCATATGTTTTATTTATAGTGATGCTGTGTGGCTTTCGTGGCGGCGGTGTTGTATTGTGGCATACTTTATTTGCCCATTGCATCAGTCTAGGTAGTCATGCTCACTTAAGGTCTATGCTTGTGGCGGCGTCATGTGCCGGGTCGATCACTTCCCTGCAACATGGTTGAGGAGGTCGATGGCTGGCACATGCGTCATACTCGTGAACGGGTGCTGCTTGTGGAGACTGGTCTGCCTGGATTGTTTTGTTTCCCTTGTGTCAATTCAACTTGCCGTGGCTACGGGGGTCGCTCAGTGTATCTTGTATGTTACTTTGTAATAAAGATGTCCTATACTATTGTTATCATGGTTTAGCTGCTGTAATTCAAGCTCTTTCTGTATCTGGTGCTGTACTTTATTAGTAGCTGACTGTAAATTGGTGTTAAAAAGAGCAACGTCAGAGTTTCTTGCCCGTTCTTCTCTGGCGAAACAGCCTTCCGAACAGGCGGTAGAGTTAAAATTTGACGGAATCTAAATTATGTTTGAACATTTCATGGATTCAATAAATGATTTTGATTTTTGATTTGATTTTGTAGTAAAAGAGTAAAAAAAAACTGGTTTGATATATGATATATTTCATATGTTCTGAGTTTTTTTATTTCTCTTCCTTTTAAAGCTGAGTTGGCATTCGTCAGTCACTAGGTGGTCAGCTGAAAATCAGCGCTGTGTTATAGTGTGAATCATAACACAGCATAATGCTGAGCTGACCACATTTGTCGCCATGAAGGTACGCAACATATTATAGTAGGATTGCTAATTAAACGGAGTAATCTGACATTTCAGATGTTACCACTTTTTTATGAAATTTAAATAGTGCTGTGGTAAAAAGATCAAGATTATTTAAACATTTCAGTTCAGTGAAAAATTTCATTCTTTCATTTTCTAAAGTCCAACTTAAAGTTCGTAATTTCTGCCTAATGTGTTATTAGTACTGCATGTCTATTGAATTATAGTCATAGTAAATTATTTCAAGCTAAGTTATGGCATGTCTACTGGAATTATAGTCATGGTTCATTATAAATAAAACTTAACAATAGCTATGAATGTCCTGAGCGTAATTATTCTCAAATAATAAAGTAATATTTGTAATTTTCATAGTTATCATTCCGCGTATATGTTGTGATTATTTACGTGAAATTATTGACACGGTCTTTTAATCTATGGGTTAAGCTGAAATTTCTAAAAATACGCAATAAAATTCTAATTTTTCAAACTCGTGCCGAGTTATTGTATCTTTGAATGACAGAAATTGAACTAGATCAATCACTATGTTTTGAAAGTAGGCAACATTATTTTGGAAAGTGACATTTCGATCTGTCAGTTTACTCCGTTTAATTAGCAATCGGACTATAGTATGAGTTATTTTTAAATTATGTTTATTTTATGTGAGTAAGTTGATGTCCTTTTTTGGTTTGACAAATAAACTTTATTTCTTTCTTTCTTTCTTTATTTCGTCAATCAGATATTGATTTTTGATCACATCCGCGTCGAAATTAGGTTGTGCTTTAAACAAAAATACGGAAATAATATACCAAATAACCTGGCAGTATGACTTTAGATCTTAGGTCTTAGGCCATTGTGGAAAGTCGGTCTGATAAGTTTTTAAACTTGTGATTGTTTCTATTTGAAATTTACGTCGTCTAAAATGAAACAAAGAAATATTGAAATATTTTCAAAAATAAAAAAGTTAAAAGCCTTTGTATTTGGTTGTTGAACAACAATTCCCAAGAGACACAGCCAGTGAATATCATCATCAGCCATAGGACGTCCACTGCTGGACAAAGGCCTCCCCCAAAGATTTCCAGATCGACCTGTTGGAAGCGGCCTGCATCCAGTGACTTCCTGCAACCTTTATCAGGTCGTCGGTCCAGCTTGTAGGTGGACGTCCTATGTAGCGCTTACGTGGTCTCCACTCGAGAACTTTTCTGCCCTAACGGCTATCAGTTCTACGAGCTAAAGCTTCTAAAGCCAGTGAATATCTTACCGCATAATTCTTGCCGCACACTTCGCAGACGACCTTCTTCGGTTGATGTTTCTTCTTCATCCGTTGAATTTTGTACGGAACCATTTTCTTGTCCGTATCTGTGGGGCATGTGTGGATACTTGTGTCCTGAAATATATCAAATCAAATCAAATCGTTTATTGAATCCATAAAATGTCACACATTGTTTAGATTCCGTCTAAAATGTTTACTCTACCGCCAGTTCGGAAAGCTGGTTCGCCAGAGAAGAACGGGCAAGAAACACTGACGTTGCTCTTTTTGAGAACAATAAACATAACATAACATAACATAAGCTCACGCCTGTATCCCCGAAGGGGTAGGCAGAGGCGCACTAGCCAACTAGTACACCCACATTTCGCCGAGCTTAGTTCAGTCCCAGATGTGATAGGGGGCGAGCCTATCGCCATATCGGGCACAAATTCCAGACTCCGGGCTGATATGGAAAAATCCAATATCACTTTGCCCGACCCGGGGATCGAACCCGAGACCTCAGAACCGTAGTCGTACCGAAATACCACCACGCCACCGAGGCAGTTTGAGAACAATAAGTAAGAGAAAAATAATAACAATATAAAACCATCCAGTACTGGTTGTCACACTAATATGATAATGGCGAAACTTTAATTTTTTTTGAGTGGCAGAGCCACGCTGTACAGTGAATGGGCCGGCTCGACCGGGCAGATACCACTGTCTCACAGAAAACCGACGTAAAATGGCAGCTCGCTGTACCCTTCGTTCGGTAAATGAGATTTCCGGTGGCCCAATTCCGCTCTCCTTTTCCCACTCCCCATTCCCCTTCCTTTTCGGTTGGCAACGCACCCATGACACATTTGTGTCTTGGGTGTCTATGGGCGGTGATTACTTAACATCAGGTCACCCACCTGCTCGTTTGCCAAGTGATTGGCTAAAATTAAAAAAAAATCGGAACGAGAAAAAAATGCCTAACTGCTATATTATGGAGCGTACACACCGGTCGAACGAAGGCGAAAGAATCTATACCTGTTGCGCTCACACAAGCAAACTTTCGCTGTTGTGGGAATGAAACAGACATGATTCGTTCGCCTTCTTTCGGTAATTCGCCATTTTGGTTTTGCATTAGGCATACAAGTGTTTTTCGTAGTCATGCTAAGTCTTTATTCTTCGTTTATTATGCCTTATGCCGCATACACACAAACCGAACGAAGGCGAAAGACCGTTCGTGAAGGGCCATCAGCGATGGGGACCGACGTTTCCGATCATTCGCGAATCATCGCTATTGCGTTCACACAACAGCGAAAATTTTTTTGTTTGCCATTAGTAGTCTGGAAATCAACAATATAAGGGAACATACCCATATTACGTGACAATTTTTTTACCATTTTCATACCCCTCCGCCCCCCTCGGTGACCACCCGTAGTATATGCCAAAACCTCCTCCCTCTATAGTTTTCACGAATTATTTATAAATATTGTTACAAATCATATTTTATCGAAAAAAAAAGCTAAACGCTGCGCGCCGTATTTGAATATAGCTACAAAAACAAGAAGGTAGATTATTATATTCCCTAGAAGATATTGACAATGTGACGTAAAACCTAAGACCGCTGTGACCAAGCGTGGTATTTTGAAGCCCAATCCCCCCCCACCCCGATCAGGTCACGTTATGGTGCGTCCACACCGGGCTGAACGAAGGCGAACGAATTATGGCTGTTTCACTCACAAGTGACACAACAGCGAAAGTTTGTGTGAACGCAGCTGGTAGATTCAGATTATTTATTGCTTCCATAAAAACATGCAAGGTGTTTACAAAGTATAGGTGCAGTCTTATATGGACCCTGACAGGCGCAGCAACATTTAGAAGAGAGGAGGACGCACAGTTATTTTAAAGTTATTTATTATTATTATTTTTTTTTTTTTCCTTGTTCATTTTTATAAAATTATTTATTATTTTTTGTTAAATGTATTCATGGAAGTTGTTAATAAATTAGTATGTAATTTATATACGACAAAGTATGTATTATTGTTCATTTAAGAATTCGTCAATTGAATAATATGCTTTATTTGTTAGTAACTGCTTCAATATTCTTGTAAATTTGATGTAGTTATCTTCGTATTTCAGTTCTCTCGGTAACATATTGTAAATTTTAACTGACATGGGTAATGTACTAGATGAATGCATTTTTAATCGAGACTTTGGCAATAATAACCGGTTTCCGTGGCGAAGCGTTAAGTTTGTTTTCATAATAATATCGTGTCGCGTTTTGTAAAAATCAGGATTTTGTCTTACAAATTTGCAAATTTCAAAAATGTATATGCATGTCAAGGTTAAGATTTTATATTTTATGAAATAAGGTTTGCAACTATCTGTCTGTTCTATATTTGCCAGAATACGGATGAGTTTTTTTTTGCATAATATATAGGTATAGATTCTTTCGCCTTCGTTCAGCCAGGGTGTACCCGCCATAATATGCCTACGTTCCCAAGACAGATAGATACTTACATAGTACAACTGACCGCATACTTCACATATAACCCTGTTGCCATGATCACTCTCTTCGTACACATATCTGTGTTCCGGGCTGGAGCTGTCAGTACAGTGCTCGTTCGAACGCTGGCTCCCTTCATAGTCATGCTCCTGTTTAATATCAATATGGCAGCTTTCGTAGTGCCTGATGCAGAGCTGTTCCGAGCTGAATGTGGCTTCACACTGAAATAAATGTTTATAATAATAATAATATTAGCTGTGTAATATTACTGTCCCACTGATGGGCACTGGTCTACTCCACTAATGGGAGGGGTGGGGCCTTAGTCTACCACGCTGGCCTAATGCAGGTTGGCAGACTTCACCTACCTTTGAAATTTCTGTGAAGAAATTCTCGGGTATGCCGGTTTCCTCACAATGTTTTCCTTCACCGTTATAGCAAGTGATATTTCACAATGAAAATACACTTAACTTAGAAAAGTTGTCAGTGTATGCTCCATTTTGTGGTTGGTCTCGAACCTCCAACACT
Organism: Clanis bilineata; assembly: GCA_036417725.1. Taxonomy (NCBI): domain Eukaryota; kingdom Metazoa; phylum Arthropoda; class Insecta; order Lepidoptera; family Sphingidae; genus Clanis; species Clanis bilineata. The sequence goes on along the minus strand of CM071138.1, from coordinate 7,156,286 downwards.
TGTCTTGGCAGTTCGTACCATTCCCAACTGAGCTATCGCCCACAGATATTTGTTTCGGGTCTGGGTGTTGTGAGACCGAAAGTCTCTCGTAGTTTCTGATACCCACGATACAGGTTACACCTAGTGTGGGATCAGGACTATGTGTGTGACTGTTGGGTGTATTTATTTATTTACCCCCATACCAGGCACAAATTACAGATTCCAGGCTGATATTAAAAAAACGCAATATTTTGCCCGACCCGGAGATCGAATCCGAGACCTCAGTACGGTAATCATACTGAAATACAACTACGCCACCGAGGCAGAGTTTGAATGAATGATAATAAATGAAAAAAAAAACTTATTTCAAGCCATGTACTTCAGTATTTAGACGTTTAATTGGTACCATTTAAAAATGAAGAAGAACTTAAAAAGTACCTAGAAATTAATGTGTGATTTATTACATTTTTGCCATAGCCTTTTATGTACTTACATTATAAATAATAGAGTAATATAATTTTACTCTACATAGTTGAATTATTTTCTACCTACGGTTTCGATTCTCGAGTATATGAAATAAAACCACTCACCACTCCGCATTTGTATTCTTTTCTTTCTTTTTTGTGTGGATGTTCTCGCTCCAAATGTAATTTTAGTGCTTCCTCTGTTGGAAAAGTCTCTCCACATTCACAGATAATATAATGTATACTAACAAAAGAACAATAAAACATGTTGTCTTGATCTTCGCTCATTTTGTCACAGATTAGTAATTTCAAGATTTCATAACAAAAACGGCCGGGCTACGCCAGACACAGATGTAAAATTCTTAATTTTCTATGCCGCCGCCATCTTGATTTTCTATTTTCTGTATTACGGAAGTAAGTAGTGACTTACCGACTATAATCGACTATTTAATGACATTTTCGCCTCGTACAACGATTTTTAGTTATGAATAGCGGTAGTCGGTGGTTATAGCGGCTTTCTTGTTTAGCAAAACGAAACTATCTATCGAACGTACCTATAAGGACGGAGTTGTTTGGTTTGTACGAGGACGTTTTTTGTTATTAAAAATCAATCAATCATTAACGATTGTGGAAGACACGGAAGACACTCTTCTTCATTTCTTAAAAAAAATCATAAATTACTTACAATGCGCCCACTAAAGTTTTAATTAATAAGTTCAGTGACTTTATTTTAACACAATGTCTGAATCAAGATATTGCCGAATATGTTTGGATAGCGATGTCCGAATGCTGCCAATATCGGGCTCGGAAGTTCAAGATGTGTATGAAAAGTTAACAAACAAGAAGGTAGGGTTCGAGCTGATATAATAATCTGCTGATCTCGTATAAAGGAGCTCTTGTTGGGAATTTTGACGGGAAGTCTGACAGGATGGGCGTCGCTTGTTAAAATTATTTCATATTATTCTCTAGAGCTGTGTTTGTTGGTTTTTAAGTGATGTGGTTTAATGCATCAAACTGCAGTGAAGATGGACAGTAGAATGTGGAAACTTTTTAACCAGTGATCTTTGATTAGTTTTGTTTGGTGCGTTGACTGGCTTTGTTCGGTCGATTCGCCGAGTGAAGGTCATCTGAGAGGCACCGCGCTGGATTACCGCCATAATCCCAGCAGGACCTTGAGACCATCTGAGTCTCATGGTCATTGTGAAAACATAATTGCTCTATTTACCTTGACATTGGCTAAATCATCGCAAATGCGTGGAAGCCATTATTTTTAAAAGAAGAAGAAGAGCTCTCGTTCGTGTATGTATCATGTACTCAGTATGTATTATTATTTGTGATCCACAGGTTCAAGAGGATGGATCTCTGTATTATGCTTGTTTCGTATGTCATCGCCACCTACGGAACAGCCACCAGCTTATTGTAAAGTCACAGAAATGGGACGAGTTGTCGAAAGAATTGCTAATTAGTGAGGTACAATCATTACTTACTTTGAATCACATTTAGACTCTCAATACTTAACCTTACTTGACCAACTAGTCATAATTACTGTGACCGAACCTCAATTTATGTCAATTTAGTATAAAATTATCAATGAGTGTGATGCAGGGCTCGCCCCTCTATAAGGGGTTACTTACAAATTAATTCCATATGACAGGTGCTAAACGTACATATATCAACATATAAAATAAGAAAAAAACATTAAAATAAATACACCCAACAGTCACACACCTAGTCCTGACCCCACACTAGGTATAACCTGTATCGTGGGTGTCAGAGACTATGAGAGACGCGCACTCTCACAACAGACTTGAAACAAATATCTGTGGGCCATACAAACATTTGTCTGAATGTGGGAATCGAATCCGCGGCCTCTCACTTCACAGCCGGCTACTGGTGCACTACGCCACGGAAGCTGTCATTACAATGTATGAGAGCATTTTTAAAATAAATAGCAGACCTTACTGTCTACAGCATGGCTCTACCACTTAGTGTGGCGTCAGGACCCTTACTTATAAAAACATGTGCTTCTTATCTTTAAGAATAGTTTTTATTTTATTTTATTTATTTAGGATAAAAAACAATTATACAATACGTTGGTACAATGAGGTGTAAAGAATACAGTGGAAAATAATTGTATAACTTACTACATTATCCACGAATAATACATAAAAAACTGTGAAATATTGGGAGCGTATATAATAATAATATAATAATTAAAAACTAAACAAAAAGGACGCGGTAGTTCTATCATTTATACTTATTATAGTTTGTCACTTTTTTCCTTACAACATAACATAACATGTTCCTTACATTCTTCTTTATTTAAAAATATGGCCCCCATCAAAGATTATTGATTTTGGCAACGACAGTGTTTAATAAATCCATTACTCAAAAAAATCTTAGGTAATAGGACCTTACTTATAAAAACAGCTTAGCTGAGCAAATGACTAAGAATAGGCTGTCACTTTTTACCTTGCCACATGGTATGGAAATAAAAGGGACAGGTATTCTTTACCATTTACTCAATTAAACTGTTTTAATATTTTTATAAGGAAAGCCCTATATGTGTGAAAACAAATTTATTTTGTAGCAAGATCCCAGACCTGTATCACATGAGACCAGGAAGATGTATGGTCTGGTACATTCATTAACCAAAGCCACTACAGAGTCTTTGCGAAACCTGGAACCCAAGATTATAAAAACCGAAGACCAGGAGAGCAGAGCCGTTGAAATAGTGGTTAAAGACGAACCTGATGATGACGGTGAGTACCTCTATAATATACTTAAATAATATCAGCCCTGTAATATTACTGTCCCACTGCTTGGCACGGGCCTCCTCTACTAATGAGAGGGTTTAGGCCTTAGTCTACCACGCTGGCCTAATGCGGGTTGGTAGACTTCACATACCTTCGAAATTCTTGTGGAGAAATTCTCGGGTATGCAGGTTTCCTCACGATGTTTTCCTTCACCGTTGTAGCAAGTGATATTTCACAAAGAAAACACACTTAACATAGAAAAGTCAGAGGTGTGTGCTCTTTTTTTTGGGGTTGGTCTCGAACCTCCGACACTCGTCTTGGCAGTCCGTACCATTCCCAACTGAGCTATCGCTGCTGTAGATAGTCACGGGCGGCTCGGCCTCCGGTGGCCCATACGCTTATGGAACATATATATGTGCCGCCTCTGACGGGTTAATAATATATACTTACTATGGTAATATTCTTCATGAGAGAGTAAACTGTTCCCCCAGAGGGGGTAGATGTCAGGCAGGCAGCCGGTGGTAAAAACTTAGCCAAATCCTTTCTGTAATATGCTTGAAAAAGTGTGTTGTGCCGACCCCACATTAAGGTGGGATAAGGCCAGGTAGAAAAAAAGTGACTGAGTAAACTGACAGATTGAAATGTCACTTTGAAATAATGTTGCCAATTTCCAAAACATAGTGATTGATATAGTTCAGTTTTTATCACTCAAATAACTGCACTAGCATTCGAAATTCGATTTTATTGTGTATTTTAGAAATTGCAGTTTGATACTTTGACTGAATGTCTATGTAAATAATTATGCGTAAATAATGATAACAGACACGCGGTACAATAACCGTGAAAATTGCGAATATTACTTTTATGATTAAAGGGCCAAAATTTATTAATTTGAGAGAAAATACGTTCCACGTTCACTGCCTCGGCGGCGTGGTTGTACTTCGGTACGACTACTGTTCCGAGGTCTTGGGTTCGATTTCCGGGTCGGGCAAAGTTATATTAGATTTTTCCATATCACCCCGGTGAATTTGTGCTCGATATAGCGATAGGCCCGCCCCCTATCATATCTGGGACGGAACTAAGTTTGGCGAAATATGGGTGTTCTAGTTCGCTAGTGCTCCTCTACTTACCCCTTCGGGGATACAGGCCTAAGCATATGTTTATGTCTAAATTAGGTACGTTCTACACATTCACAGCTTTTGTAAGTTTCGTAAGTCGGTAATGTAGTGCAACTATAATTCCAGTAGACATGCGATAATAAACACACATAATGCACGAATTGCGATTTTGAGTTCGACTTTGGAAAATTAAAATGAAATGGTTTACTGATATACACCCACTATTAACCCAACAGTAACTGAATTAATAATACACCCACCCAACACATAGTCCTGACCCCACACTAGGTGTAACCAGTATCGTGGGTATCAGAAACTACGAGAGACTTTCGGTCTCACAACACCCAGACACCGAAACAAATATCTATGGGCTACAGACATTTGTCCCGGTGCAGGGACCGATCCCGCGACCTCACATTTCACAACCGGCTACTCGCCCGCTGCGCCACGGAGGCTGTCAATGCGTTGCGTAATATAATGATTATTGGCCCTGTAATATTTCTATCCCACTTCTGATATCGGGTCTCTACTAATGAGACTCCACCACACTGTAATGCGGTACGATACACTTTACATACCTTTTCTTATGGAGAAATTCTCAGGTATGCTTCCTCCCGATATTTTTCTTTACGAGTAGTAGACCAGTATTAACGGTGACGTAATTAACTTCGATCTCCGGGTCGGTAGGTAACAAGAGCAGCGATAGCTCAGATGGGAATGGTACGGACTGCCGAGACAAGTGTCGGAGTTTCGAGACCAACCCCAAAATGGAGCATACACCTCTGACTTTTCTATGTTAAGTGTATTTTCATTATGAAATATCGCTTGCTATAACGGTGAAGGAAAACATCGTGAGGAAACCTGCATACCTGAGAATTTTTCTTCACAGGAATTTCGAAGGAATGTGAAGTCTACCAACCCGCATTAGGCCAGCGTGGTAGACTAAGGCCTAACCCCTCTCATTAGTAGAGGAGGCCCGTGCCCAGCAGTGGGACAGTAATATTACAGGGCTAATATTATTATGGTGAGGGGGGCGCCCCCTATAACATCGGGGACGGAAGTAAACTCAACGAAATGTGGGTGTATTAGTATGCTAGTGCACCTCTGCCTACCCCTTCGGGGATACAGGCGTGAGCTTATGCTATGTAGTTGCATAATATGTTTGATGTTGTGCATTATTTTGTATGCAATAGCAAATTACGCTAAAAAGGAACCCTTCATTTAAAACTGCATGAAAAATGGTTCAAAAATGATGCGCGTTATCGAAGGCGCTAACCCGCGAAATTGGAATTTTACTGAGTTTTTGGCAAGTGCAGATCAATCGTTCACCTTATATCTATGAAAATAAAGTTTTTATAGCCAGATCCCTGCCTCATTTAAAATAACTGACAGAATTTTGGCGCAATTTCTAACAGTGTGGACGGTCCCTATGTATAATTTCTCTATAGTATAGTCTAAACTCGTGTTTGTACCTTAAAAGTGATGTGGGTTTATGCAATAAACTTCAACGAAGATGCAAATGAAAGAAAGCTTTGTAATAACTGAATTTGGGGGCTTTTCATCGGTGTGTATCGATCGAATCATGAAAAAGATCGCCTAAAAAGCATGATACTGAAAGGAATTAACTCCAAAACTCTAGACAAAATCTTAAAATCGCCCACGTTCACATTATTTGTAAAGGTGAAGCTACCTTCACATTCAGTTAAAGATTAACACTCTAAGAGTTTAATAGGAGTTTTGGCGGGAATTCTGACGGTGCGGGTGGTCGCTTGTTTTAATGATTTCATATTTTAGTCTTAAGTTGTGTTTGTGGTTTAAATGTGATGTGTATCTAAGCAATAAACATCAACGAAGAGGGACAGTATGTGGAAGCTTTGAAATAAGTGATTTTGGATGCTTTTTGTCGGGTGGATGGGTCGACCATGTTCGATTCCTCCTCTGCGAGAAAATCGTCTAAAAACATCAAACTGGAAGGAATTGACGCCAAAACTCCAGCAGGGTCTTGAAATCGAACACATCCGACTTCATTGCACTTGCGAAATGAGGAAAACAATTTCCCTAACTTGACATTGGCATAATGTATTTCAATTGCCATAAAGAAAAAAAAAAAAAAAAGAGTTTAATATTACTAACTTTAGAGGTGCTATCAAGCAAGTTTCTATACTAACAAATTGATCTCAAACTTCAGTACCGCCATCAACCACTTATGAATATGGGAGGGCGATTATTACAATTTACACCCTAGATTGTTCTGTGGATGGTTAAGAATCATGTAATACAAGTTTATTATCTCAATATTATTACGCAGGCCGACCTGGCGCGTTTATACTTCAAACTCAGCGACTTATGACCACTAGGTCATAACTTTTGGATCACAAGTTTTGTGCTATTGTCCCGTCTATATACTATTGAATATGTAGAGTGCACTGTATCAGAAGGTTGCGTGTTCAAATCACGTCGGGGTCACCATTGTAGAGTGCACTGTAGTGTGTAATAAAGACAACGGGTTCTGTTTGTCAACTGAATGTATTTATTTTAATTTAACATTTATAACAGACAATATATATGACGTATACATTTCTTACGTGTTACGCGGTACGCCCCACAAATATCTTGTCAACACTAGTCCGGAAAGTTCGATAAGTTTTTTTTTAGTAAACCACCCTTACAAATAATTTACTTACATGAACTTAGAAAATATTCGTAGTTCCATGATTGTTCATTTATTCTTTTTCCATTCTTAAGGTGCACCAACAAACAAATCGCTTGTGCTGGACGAAAAACATCATATCTTTAAACATGAAGACTTTTCTATAAAAATTGAGGCGCAAGAAAACGCCTTTGAAATTCATACGAATGAAGTAAATGTCGGAAACAACTCTTCCCAAATAGTATATGACGGAGAAAGTAAGCCAGAAATAGCGAATGCTGAACAAAATTTTATATGCAACTATTGTGGAGAAATATGTGATACGAAAGCTCTTTTTATCAATCATACATGTGGATTGGTTATCAAACCAAAAAATACATTTGTAAAAAAACACGAATCTGTTCTTGGTAAATTACCAGAAAATGATGATTTGAAAAAAAGACACCCTCTCAGGCAGGAAAATAAAGTTAAATGTCAATATTGTAATTATACATGTGCATATAAGAATTCTTTGAAGGTACACATGAGAACTCACACAGGAGAAAAGCCTTTTAAATGTGAATATTGTGATTATACATGTGCACATAAGTTTTCTTTGAAGGTACATATCAACATTCACACAGGAGAGAAGCCTTTTAAATGTCAATATTGTGATTATGCATCTGCTGATAATCAGAAGTTGAAGAGACATATTAGAGCTCACACAGGAGAAAAGCCTTATAAATGTCAATATTGTGATTTTACATGTGCACATCAACATTATTTGAAGACACATATTAGAATTCACACAGGAGAGCGACCTTTTAAATGTCCATACTGTGATCATACAAGTGTACAAACGTCTGCGTTAAAAAGTCATATTAAAACTCACACAGGAGAGAAGCCTTTTAAATGTCAATATTGTGATTATACATGTGCACAAAACCATGGCATGAAGATACATATTCGAAGTCACACAGGAGAAAAGCATTTTAGATGTCAATACTGTGATTATACATGTATACAAAAGGCTGCTTTGGAAAGTCATATTAGAATTCACACCGGAGAAAAGCCTTTCAAATGTCAATATTGTAGTTATACATGTGCACATAAGAAATCTTTGGAAGGCCATATTAGAACTCACACTGGAGAAAAGCCTTTTAAATGTCAATACTGCGATTATACATCTGCACATAGGCATTCTTTGAAGTTACATATTACAAATCACACAGGAGAAAAGCCTTTTAAATGTCAATACTGTGATTATACATGTTCAGTTAAATATTCCTTGAAGTCACATATTGCAATTCACACGGGAGAAAAGCCTTTTAAATGTCAATACTGTGATTATACATGTGCACATAAGCATTATTTGAAGTCACATATGACAATTCATACTGGAGAGAAACCTTTTAAATGTCAATACTGTGATTATGCATGTTCTAGAAGTGGTAGTTTGAAGTTACATAATAACAGAATCCACAGTATGAGGAAAGCTATTTAAATATCAATATTAAAGTAGTTAAGGTCGCAGGATGCAGGCCGCTTCCAACAGGGAAATCTGGAAATCTTTGGGGGAGGCCTATGTTCAGCAGTGGACGTCCTATGGCTGATGATGATGATGATGATGATTAAAGTAGTTATTAGTATTACGACTCGTACGAAAGATATCGGCAATAAATTTATGTCAAGATATTTAAGCCACATTCACCTACCTTTTTTATCAGATACACCCACTTGTTCATCAGATTCACCTATTTGTTCATCAGATTCACCTACTAGTTTATCAGATACACCTATTTGTTTATGAGATACACCCACTTGTTCATCAGATTCGCCTATTTGTACATCAGATTCACCTACTAGTTTATCAGATACACCTACTTGTTCATGAGATACACCCACTTGTTCATCAGATTCACCTATTTGTTCATCAGATTCACCTACTAGTTTATCAGATACACCTACTTGTTTATGAGATACACCCACTTGTTCATCAGATTCGCCTATTTGTTCATCAGATTCACCTACTAGTTTATCAGATACACATACTTGTTTATGAGATACACCCACTTGTTCATCAGAGTCACCTATTTGTACATCAGATTCACCTACTAGTTTATCAAATACACCTACTTGTTTATAATATACATCTACTTGTTCATCAGATACACCTACTTGTTCATCAGATTCACCTACTTGTTCATTAAGATGAGATTGTTTGGATGTTTGACAACAACTAGAGGTTGAAAATATGCTTTAGATGGCAGATTAGCTATATTAACGTCACTTGCCTGCTTATATTTATAATAAAGTAATAATGATATAATAACTCTGTTATTGTCGTTGAGTGTTCTCTCATCATATGATGTAAAGTGCCAGTGTTACGTTTAAGTTGAGTAGAGGTGTAAATAAGATAAGATACTCGACGTTACATTTATTTAAATAATAAAAAAAATAAAAAAGCTTACTGTCGCGTTTCGTTCGGTGAGTGAGATTTCTGGGGACCCAATTACTCCCCTCCCCTTCCCTATTTCCCACCTTTTACGTTGGCAACACACTTTTTTGTGTCTTGGGTGTCTATGGGCGGTAGGTATAACTTACAATCAGGTGACCAATATGCTCGTTTCCCAGTCTTTGCTACAAATAGGGTAGGTAATTTTGGTCGTGAGTTCGAAAATTGCCCGTTAATTTTTGTCCTATATGCGCACAGACTCTTCTGGTCTCTTCATAAGATGTTGCCATGTAGGTTCAGGAGTGGACAGCTCTTGAGGGGACATGGTGGACGTGATGTATGGGGACTGTCAATGTGTCCGGACTTTTTGAGTGGTAGAGCCACGCTATACGTTACGTCTACAGCACGAATGGGCCGGCTCGACCGAGCAGATACCACTGTCTCACAGAAAACCAACGTAAAGTAGCAGCTCGCTGTTGCGTTTCGTTCGATGAGTGAGATTTCCGGTGGCCCAATTGTTCCCCTTCTGTTCCATTCGTTCCTTTTAGGTTGGCAATGTACCCATGTTTCTTTTTGTCTTGGGTGTCTATAGGCTGTGGAGATCACTTACCATCATCTGCTCGTTTGCTAGTCTCTGCAATAAAATAAACTTTGTACTCCGAAATGCACCGTCGAATCAATGCTTAAAATGTTCTCTGTTTTTCTATCCTAACCGAAGAATTTTGAAAATCATCGGTGCACATTTGGCGGAGATATCGAGTAACTGGTTTGATACTACTGTTTCACAGAAAACCGACGTAAAGTGGCAGCTTGCTGCCACTTGCTTGCTGTTTCGTTCGGTGAGTGACATTTCCGATAGAACACCCCCCCCCCTTTCCCAATCCTTTTACCCTCCTCTTCCATTCCTTCCTTTTAAGTTGGCAATGCACCCATAATTCTTTTTGTGTCTTGGGTGTCTATGGGCGGTGGAGATCACTTCCATCAGTTGATGCATCTGCTCGTTTGCCAAACTCTGCTATAAAAAAAATCACCTACTTGTTCATCAAATTCACCTACTTGTTCACCATATTCACCTACTTGTTCATTATAAGATTGATTGGATGGTTGATAACAACCAGAGGTTGAACATTTGCTTTATATGGCACATTTGTTTTACTTATATCACGTGCCTGTAGGTATAATATTCAAATTATAAATCTGTTTGTCATTATGAGTTCTCTCATAAAAAAAATCGCCTGTGTGTCACTTTCATTAGGGTCCTTCTTATGCCAAGGCCCATGCACTAAAACATTACACAAAACATACATTTTTTATCTATGGTCCAGGAAGAGTCCAGGTGACAGATAAAATCGTTGATTTGCGTATGCGTTTTGAGTGATTTGTTTCGAAAAAGCTAGTGCAGGCGACCCGGTTTTATGCCAAGTCCTATGCACAAAACACTAAACAAAATATGGTTTGCTACACATATTTGTCTATAGTCCATTGTGCAATGAGCAGGCGACAACGCAAAACATGTGTGTGTTTAGATAAAAACTTGTGCAGAAGACGCCTTCATCAATATTTTAGTGCATTTGAATGTCCCGTTATATATCGTAACGAAGGAAATCGCTGGATGCAGGCCGCTTCCAACAGGTCGATCTGGAATCTTTGGAGGAGGCCTATGTCCAGCAGTGGATGTCTTATGGCTGATGATGATGATGATATCATAACGAAAACTGCATTAGACAAATACAATTATTATTAAGGTTTTATTTACCTTGTAATAAACGCCGTCCTGTTATGGGTCCTTGTGTGAAAAAAAAAGTGTATTTTTTATAGCAGAGATTGGCAAACGAGCAGATGGGTCACCTGATGGTAAACGATCTCCACCGCCCATAGACACCCAAAGCACTAAAAGAATCATGGGTGCGTTGCCAACCTAAAGGAAAGGAATGGAAGGGGAGGGAAAAGGGATTGGGAAAGTGAGGGGGGAAATGGGCCTCCGAAAATCTCACTCACCGAACGAAATGAGACAGCAAGCACTTTACGTTGGTTTTCTGTGAGACAGAGGCATCTAACCGGTCGAGCCGGCCCATTCGTGCTGTAGACGTTATTGTCTACAGCGTGGCTCTACCACGATAAGTAATATATTTATTGTCTTCGTGTACTTACAAAGTGTCTGATAACATTGATTATTTCTCGTTTGACCTTTGGAACATCTATTCAGTTCTGTAGTAGGCGTAGGTGTAGAACATTTATAGTAGAGAAACGTTCATACTTTGCTGAAACTTCATTTTTTCTCGAATAACTCTAAAACTTAAGGCAATAAAGATAATATTGTTTTTATTCAGTTTAATAATTTGTGTGGTGAGACTCGCATCCTATCGCATCATGAGTCGAAAATAGGCTTTACAAGCTATGGAGCTCTGCCTTCCTATTTGTGGATACTTGGGTGAACTTTAAAATAAAAAGACATAATATATGTATGTTCATCTATACTAATATTAGCCGACCCAGCCACGTGTTGTGTGATTTGATAAATAATAATAAACATTAAAAGAGAATCTTAATTGCGGACTCATTTTTAGTTTTAGCGACGGATCCGTCCTTTGGAACTAAGGGGCGACCCGAATGTCGATTTTGATGTCAATCGCCCTTAAACCAAAGAAAATGAAAAATGGTGAAAAATTTTCAGTTTTAGCAACGAATACGTCGTTTGTACCTATGAGGCCCGGGTTTCGATTTTGAAGTCATTCGGCCTTAAAATAAAACCGGCTTATGTTCAGCTCCTTTTTTAACTCCCCGAAAGTTGAAAAATTTGTATATCATTTAGAGTAACAGGCTACTTTATATCCCGGAAAAACCGGTTCCCGTGGGATATCCACGCGACCGAAGTAGCGGACAACAGCTAATGCAATATTTTTTTGTTATTCTCAAGGTGTACCGATATACCGGACGCTTTCGCGTTCCACGCTACCCCTACAGGACTTATTTAGGTGGCGAGCTGGTCTAGGCATCCGCCACCAGCAGCTCCACTCGAAGACCCTGTTTAAACTTGCTTCCTTGCTTGCTTAAACATTAGGGTTTAGAACAATCCCTATAGGTTATGGCAGGCTTGATTTTCTCTATACCTATGATTTTAAGAATTTATACATGAGCTTAAAAATCAAATTATTTGTTTTAATATATATTTTGTCATTCTCAAGGTGCACCGACAAACATAAAGGTGGACGAAACACATGTTCCTGAAGAAGATAAATATTATGTAGAGAGAGTGACGAACGAAAACATATCTCAGACTCATACGAATGTAATATTTAATGAAAATAACTCATCTGAGAATGTGTGTGATGGAAAAGCTGAGCAAGAATTACTTGCGATTCGTAAACAAATTTTTATATGCAATGAATGTGGTACAACATGTGATACGAAAGCTGTGCTTATCAAACACATTAGTGGACATAAACCTGTGATTATTAAACCAAAAAATAAATTTGCAAAGCAATACAATTCCTGTGCAGATAAAACAGAACGGGTAAAGACATTTAAATGTCGATACTGTGACTTTTCTTGTACACAAAATTCAGATTTGAAGAAACATTTTATAATTCACACAAGAGATAAGCCTTTTAAATGTCAATACTGTGATTTTGCAAGTGCTAAAAGCAGTAATTTGAAAAGACATATTATAACTCACACAAGAGATAATCCTTTTAAATGTCAATATTGTAATTACGCATGTGCTAAAAGCAGTATTTTGAAGAGACATATTAGTACTCACACTGGAGAGAAGCCTTTTGAATGTCGATACTGTGATCATAGATTTGCACAAATTGGACATTTGAAAGAACATATAAGAACTCACACAAGAGAGAAGCCTTTTAAATGTGAATACTGTGATCATAGATTTGCACAAAGTGGAAGTTTAAAACAACATATTAGAACTCATACAGGTGAGAAGCCTTTTAAATGTCAATACTGTGATTATGCATGTGCTAAAAGCAGTACATGGCAGGGACATATTAGAACTCACACAGGAGAGAAGCCTTTTAAATGTCAATACTGTGATTATGCATCTGCTAAAAACAGTCGTTTAAAGAAACATATTATAACTCACACAAGAGAGAAGCCTTTTAAATGTCAATACTGTGAGTATGCATGTAATAAAAGCAGTACTTTGAATATACATACTAGTACTCACACCGGAGAGAAGCCTTATAAATGTCAATACTGTGATGATACATTTGCACAAAGTGGACATTTGATGACACATATTAGAACTCACACAAAAGAGAAGCCTTTTATATGTCAGTACTGTGATCGTAGATTTGCACAAAGTGGAAATTTGAAGAAGCATATAAGAACTCATACTGTAGAGAAATCTCTTAAATGTAAAAAAAATTAAGGCACCCTAAGGTATTTCACCTGCCTAGGCTATTTAAATGGATGATGCCTATGTACAAGGTGCCGCGTTACTCAAGCGGGCACCAGGTACCTTACACTTGCTCTGGAAAAATATTAAAAATAATCCATGTCAAATGGTTCAGTGATAACCATATTTATAACTAGCTGAGGATTTTGACGGGAAGTCTGACACGGTAGGCGTCGCTTATTAAAATTATTTCATATTATTATCTGGAGTTGTGTTTGTTGTTTAATGTGATTTGGTTTTATTCACCAAAATTCAGTGAAGATGTACAGTATAATATGGAAACTTTTTTAATCGGTGATCTTTGATGAGTTTTACTTGGTGCGTTGGCTAGCTTTGTCCGATCGATACGCTGAGTGAAGGTCATCTGAGGGGCACCGCGATGGAAGGAATTGCCGCCATAATCCCAGCAGGGTATTGAGATCATCCACATCTGCGTCTCATGGTCATTGTGAAAAATTGATAACTTACCTTGACATTGGCTAAATCATCGCTAATGCATGGAAGCCATTATTGTTAAAATAAGAAGAACTAGCTTTTGCCCGCGGCTACGCTCGCGCGAAAGTGCGTCACGTCGTATTTATATTTTTTTTTTATAGCAGAGATTGGCAAACGAACAGATGGGTCACTTGATGGTAAGTGATATCCACCGCCCATAGACACCCAAGACACAAAAAGAATCATGGGTGCGTTGCCAACCTAAAAGAAAAGAATGGAAGGGGAGAGGAATGGGATTGGGAAAGGGAAGGGGGGAAATGGGCCACCGGAAATCTCATTCACCGAACGAAACGAGACAGCAAGCTGCCACTTTACGTCGGTTTTCTGTGAGACAGTGGTATCTAACCGCTCGAGCTAGCCCATTCGTGCTGTAGACGTTACTGTCTACAGCGTGTCTCTACCACTCTATTTCCACTCTATTCTTGGATGAATTACCAAAAAACATTCTTAGTGCTCGTCTACGTGATAAAAGGAAGCCGTGTGGAAAATGTCACATTACTAGTTCCAATACTTTCGGCTGTACGCTGTACGCTGATGCATCAGTCAGTCAGTTTCTCCTTTTATATACTGGGTGTTATGGAAACGCTTCCGAAAATCAAAATAGTAATAATATATATCGGCGCAAAATAGCAAGCTTATTTAAAAAGTCGTTGTTATTTCACGTTATTAATTTATTTTACAATTGTTAAACTGCTGAAACCTTAAAAGATTCTAAAAAGTTAAAATAATCGTTATAATTATTTCTTTGCCATTCGATATTCGGTATCGAGTAGGTAGTTGCAAATATTACACCCTATAAAAGGAGTGTTCAGAGCAGATTCGACACAGTCGTGCTCCGGCACTCGGACTGTCCACATCCCTGACTAGACGGTGCTGTTAAGCACCGTTAATAAAGGGAGTTAGTGAATTTCAGTGTTCACTATTGATAAATAAGATGAGTAATCATCTTGTTGTCAAAAGTGACGTCAGCCATGCTGACGTCACCGTTTTTAAAAAACAACGTTAGCGTTGGCCCTCCGACATCAGAAGCGGGATCGCTATCCCACTCATTTAACTTGAACCTTTCTGCCCTGATACTTTCAATCCAACGGATACTTTCAATCCAACGGATACTTTCAATCCAACGGATACTTTCAATCCCACGGATACTTTCAGTCCGACTCATGTTTCGGTCCGACTGATATTTCAGTCCGACTGATACTTTCAGTCCGACTGATACTTTCAGTCCGACTGATAATTTCAATCCGAGATACTTTCAATTCGATCGATACTTTCGAACTAGTTTTTCAGGTCCTTTGTGGACCACGGTTAATAATAAAGGCCCAGGCCACAGCATCATCCTTCCCAGTTCCTTTAGAACCCCTGTGGACCACGGCGTAAAGGACCGCTCAGAACCACAGCATCCTTTAAAAAAAAAAAAAAAAAAAGGAACTGTGGACCACGGCGTACGGGACCGCTCAGAACCACAGCTTCATCCTTAACAATAAAGTGCATTAATGTGTGGAACATTTGCACAAAATGAAAAACGAAAAAAATAAAATAAAAAAAAAACCTTTTCAGAGCCTCTGTGGACCACGGCGTACAGGACCGCTCAGCGCCACAGCATCGACCCTTCCCGTTCCTTTAGAACCCCTGTGGACCACGGCATCATCCCCGTAAGAAAAGTGCATAGATGCGTGGAGCATTCGCACTCTGACTACTGATTCATAAAAAGTGCATTGTGTGGAACATTTGTACAAATGTTTATAAATATGGTCTGGCAAGGCTGGTCGAATACCTCCCCTAAAACCATATAAACTAGGGCACGCGGTGCGTCTAAATAAAAACAAGAAACTACCTGATTTATGGTCAGGATTGATCGAGACGGTGTATGTGACACTGTTGCAGTCATTTTTGAAGTCTAAATGTCAACGTCAGTGATCATCTTTAAAAATCATAAGTGGTAAATTTGAAAAATCCTGAGTGGTCAATTCGGGAAATTGTTTTGTGAGCTAGGTAATTTTGCCCGCTGAGTTTGTTTCGCCGGGTCTTCTCAGGCAGGGCCGCGTTTGGATCCGGTGGTAGTTTAAAAAAAAAATCGGACTCTTAAATTCGCAATAATAAACGAGGCCTTTCAAAATGACCGTATCGGCGTACAACCACAAGCTTTCAATAGTAGCACGTGCTATTTCAAATGAAAAGAAAGAAAGAAAAAGAAAAGAAAAAAAAAAAATTTGTTCTACGAGTATTCACAACAAATTACAAGGCTGGTGCAGAGCACGCACCGCCTATCAGAATGGCCGTATCGGCGCAAAATAGCAAGCTTATTTAAAAAGCCGTTGTTATTTCACGTTATTAATTTATTTTACAATTGTTAAACTGCTGAAACCTTAAAAGATTCTAAAAAGTTAAAATAATCGTTATAATTATTTCTTTGCCATTCGATATTCGGTATCGAGTAGGTAGTTGCAAATATTACACCCTATAAAAGGAGTGTTCAGAGCAGATTCGACACAGTCGTGCTCCGGCACTCGGACTGTCCACATCCCTGACTAGACGGTGCTGTAAAGCACCGTTAATAAAGGGAGTTAGTGAATTTCAGTGTTCACTATTGATAAATAATATGAGTAATCATCTTGTTGTCAAAAGTGACGTCAGCCATGCTGACGTCACCGTTTTTAAAAAACAACGTTAGCGTTGGCCCTCCGACATATACTATTTTTAAACTAACGGAAACCAATCTTCTTTTACTTCCTACGGTGAATTAGAACATATTTCGTAAACCCGCAATGTAAAGCAAACACAACAGTGGTCAATGAATTCACAAAACGTAGGTACCCAGGTACCTACCTACCCAGCCCGCCTAGCATGCGCGCCACGAGAAAATTTTGTCTACGCTTTTTGTCGAGTTATAACCGGTTTTCTCTGTTTGTCTGTGGACATTAACATGCGTCCTCGTCTGTTTTCATACAATATTGTAGACAACATGTAGATAACATCTCGACAGTCGATTATCGAGGTATCTCATGGCGCCCATGCTAGGCGGGCAGGGCGCTTTCTTTGTCGGTGAGTGTCGCGCGCGGGACGACCGAGTTTTTGGACACAACATTAAACATTAATTACACATTGCCGGCTGTGAAAGGTGAGGTCGTGGGTTCTATTCCCGCACCGAGATAAATACCTGTGTGGCTCACAGATATTTGTTTCGAGTCTGGGTGTTGTGAGACCAAAAGTCTCTCGTAGTTCCTGATACCCACGACACAAGACTCGATCTTAGTGTGGGGTCAGGACTATGTGTGTGACTGTTGGGTGTAATTATTTATTTACATTGTTCCCATTGGAAGTCTAGCCGGTCGATTTTCTAAGGTTTCATTTGTGAAAACAACGTTGCGGCATCGTTGCGGCAACGATGTTTTCATTTTTGTATTCAGCAAGGTACAAAGCGCACGTACTAGCGCTATGCGTGATAGCGGCGCTTATGCAAACTAGCTCTCTCGAGCGAGGCGTTTGACATAAATGTATTGGAAAATGGTATTCTCTTAAGACCCAACAACGTTGAACGCTCGGTCGATCACAACGGTGTGCGCTGCGGGAGCGAGGCGTCGATCGGAACGTTGTGGCGTTTCTTATAGAAAAAAAAGAAAATTCGACCTGCAGTTATTATCAAGAAGGGAGCGGTCTATCCTGTCTTAATTTTCGGAAGCGTTTCTCTTACACAGAAAATGTAAAAAGTACACATCACCGTAGTGCTCATCTTTAGTTACGGTGATCACCAATTTTTCAATTCATGAAGTATGTATTCTGGATTGATCTACGTCCGAACCATTTATTTCTGAATTGCGACACTGACTTCGCAAACTCAGTTCATAAAATAAGACTACGTACACATTATTGTTTATTTTTCATCATTGTGTCGTGAAACTTAATTATGAATTAAAATTCTAGCCTTTGCAATGGCAAGACGTGTTTTTATTTCATTCCCTAAAAGTGTAAAGTGTGCGTTACGACATCATCTTGAGGTGTCGGGTTCGATCCCCGGGTCGGACAAAGCAATAGGTATTTGATTTTTCAGTATCAGCCCGGAGTCTGGAAATTGTGCCCGATATGGCGATAGGCTCTCTATCACATCTGGGACGGTTTTATAAGTAAGTTGCTGGTGCTAAGGTATTTGGTGTTTATTATTCACTAATTTATCCACAGAACAAACCGCTGTCCGTTGAAGTTATAATTACAAAACGACGTAAATGATTTTTATAGTATAGCAAAATACGATTTTGTACATGATGCGACCCCACAATAGGGTGGGATAAGGGCTGGTAGAAAATTAGGTCTGTAAAACGCGTTTGGGTACTTCGCACGCAAGCTCGTCCTGCGGCGGCTGCGGCGCAACATTTGCATTCGCGCGAGTAAAAAGGAAGTCCGAACTCCAAAATATTGATTTGGTGCGGAGCTGGCTTGGGCTAATGATAAAAGTAAGTAAGGACTAGCATAACTACGATAATACGTGTATGCCTATAGGTATGGACAGAAACGAAAACTGGCCACTTGGCGAAAGAGCTCAGTAATATAGCAGTTAGGCAACTTCTTCACATTTGGAAATAAGTATTATTATAAACAACGTATAATAATTTATACGTTATTTAAAAAAAGCGATAAAATTAAAGAGAAACTTGCACATCTCTCACATCAACCATAGATAATGAACTTCAATCATTCAGTTCTATCAATCAATCTTTCTATCATCTGTGAACGAAGGAATCCCGAACAACCGAACTGTTGTCTGTTCTAAAATAATATTACGTACCGATTATTAATTTCTGATATTTTTCTATAATATTGAGTGAATAGTGTGTTTATTATAATGGAAGAATTATTAGCGTGTCGAGCGTGTCTCGCAACGGGTGTTAAACTGCACAACATGCGTTCCCATCATCTTGTAAACTTATACGAAAATCTTACTGGAAGCAAGGCAAGCCACACATTTCACCGGTTTTATTACAGTTTTTAATCGCTTTTATTAAATGTTATTAGTTACTTGGTCTAGTAGTAGCATACTAGGCTCGGGCTACTAGGGTTAGAATCGGGTCGTGCAATTTTTATTTGATAATTATGCCGATTCAAATCATTTCTTTTTTCGATATTTTTTTAGTATATTTCATTAGGCGGTTTAGCAGACTAGAACTGTATCTCGAAATGAAATAATATTTATTATTTAAGTGGTAGAACCACGCTGTAGACAGTAACGTACACAGCACGAATGGGCCTCACAGAAAACCGACGCAAAGTGGCAGCTCGCCGTCGGGTTTCGTTGCATGAGTGAGATTTCTGATATCCATCTCTTCCCCATTCTTTGTTCCCCATCCATTCCACTCCTTTTAGGTCGTTAACGCACCCATGATTATTTTTGTGTCTTGGGTGTCTATGGGCTAAGATGTCTGACTAGCTATTTTTTGAGTAATGGATTTATTAAACACTGTTGTTGGCAAAATCATCAACCTTCGATGGAGGCCATATTTTTTTAAATAAAGAAGAAGAAGAAGATCCTGTCTTCTGTCAGCTCTCTCCATTATAGTTTGAATGCATCCAGCTGGTCTCCCCACTTCTTTTTTCGCTGTTTGTGTTTCCATAATGAAATAATTAATGTATGTATTTCCAGACTGCCTCGATGGAGTGGTTGTATTTCAGTACAACTACTGTCCTGAGGTCTCGGGTTCGATCCCCGGGTCGAGCAGTGATATTGGATTTTTCCATATCAGCCCAGATCTGGAATTTGTGCCCGATATGGCGATAGGCTCGCCCCCTATCACATCTGGTACAGAACTAAGCTCGGCGAAATGTGGGTGTTCTAGTTCACTAGTCACCTCTGCCTATCCCTTCGGGGATAAAGGTGAGCTTATGTTATGTTTTGTTATTTCCAGATGGTGAAAATGGAGGGTTATCCAGAATATATGTGTTCATACTGCTCATCGTTGTTGATGAAGAGTGTGGCCTTCAAAGATAAATGTATGAGAGCCATGGAATTGTTGAACAACACTGTTTTACAGGCAGGAATGGTATGTATACTTTTTTTTATAGCACAGTCTGGCAAACGAGCAGATGGGCCACCTGATGGTAAGTGATCTTCACCATAGACACCCGGGACACGAAATACATCATCCAACCTAAATGGAGGGAAGTAGGGATTGGGAAAGAAGGGAGGGGAGGGCGAATTGGCTTTTAAATATGTTAACATGATATTCAATATTCTTTTTGTGTTCGATTAAGCTTATTCTAAGGGTAGTCCCATATACTTTAGGTCACAATCGGATAAGTTTTGAAATTATGATTATTACTATTATTTCATCAAATTATTGTATTTCGGTACGACTACTGTCCTGAGGTCTCGGGTTCGATCCCCGGGTCGGGCAAAGTGATATTGGATTTTTCCATATCAGCCCGGAGTCTGGAATTTGTGCCCGATATGGCAATAGGCTGGCCTCCTATCATATCTGGGACGGAACTAAGCTCGGCGAAATGTGGGTGTACTAGTTGGCTAGTGCGCCTCTGTCTACCCCTTCGGGGATACAGGCGTGAGCTTATGTTATGTTATGTTACTATTATTTCAGTTAACCCCCACTAATATCCTCAATATAGACAGAACGTACAACAATCTCGTGCTTCCGTACATAAGTCAGAGTGTAGTGTTTCATATTAAAGAGGAAATGGACGATAGAAGCCAAACTGACGATTGTAATGAAGCAGACAATGATAATGATGATTTTACAGGTGAGTTTACAAGGAGGGTACTCTTGTACCCAGTTGTAAATACTTGTACCTGATTGTATATCTGTACCGGACTGAAAATATTTGCACCTAGCTGCATATTTGTAGCTTTTTTTCAACCTTCCCTTATCCCACGATGTGGGATCGGCGTAACACACTTTTTCAAGCACGCAGAAAGGATTTGGCTTAGTTTTTATGACCGGTTGCCTGACTGACGTCAACCTCCTCTGGAGATTTCAGTTCGGGGCAAATAAATTAAGAAAAAAATAATAGACCTCTAGAAGACTCGACCTGGGCAACGAACCCAGGCTATCACAATTCACACCTTATTTAAGATGCCACTAGGTCAAAGAGGCGACTAAGGAGGGTATTATTGTACCCATAATGATTTCTTAGGTCTACGCGAATGTTATACATTGAAATTAAACTTGTTTTATGGATTTTATCGCAATTAAGTTTTATTTTTAGGCCCGACGTTTTATTGCGATAAAATCCGTAAAAACAAGTTTCATTTCAGTATTGTACCCGGCTGTATATTATGTACATGACTGTAAATATTTGTACCCGACTGTCTATTTGTACCTCACCCTGGTTGTCGTATATAGACTGTAAACTGCGAGGTGTCGGGTTCGATCACCGGGTCGAGCAAAGTGATAAATTTTTAAATTCAGTATCAGCTTGGAGTCGGGAAATTTTTGCCCGTTATGGCGATAAGCTCGTCTATCACATCTGGGACGGAACTTAGCTCGTCGAAATGTGTTCTAGTTCGCTAGTGCGCCTGTGTCTACTTCGGGGGTACAGGCGTGAGCTTAAGGTTTTAAAATTGCTTAATTTTCAGATACAACTGACTTACCAATAGACACTAATGATATAAAAAGCACTTTAAGCAGTGAAGACGAGCCGTTATCATTAAAAGTTAAAAGAAAGAAGCGGAAAAAAATCACAACCAAGCTCTTACCGACTGTGAAAAAGGAGGAGTTCCAAAATGTTAACATTGAGATGGTCACGTTGAGCAAAGAGGAGCAAATTCAGGAGGTTTTGGCGCGAAAAATGTCGTTCAACTATCAAAACTCGCTGTACAAGTGCGATATGTGTTTTAAAGGGTTTATAACGGATGCGACGTTTCAAAATCACATGTACACGCATGATCCGGTGAGTTTACAACCATGGACGTAAAAAATAGATGGACGGAGCGTTAGGAAAATTTTAAGTAAATTTCATGAATATATTTCTTGTTCAGTTTAACTTGGAGTTAGGACTAGAATTTTGGAGTGTTAGAGCCATGCTGTAGACAGTAACGTCTTCAGCACGAATGGGCCGGCTCGACCGAGCAGATACCACTGTCTCACAGAAAACCGACGTAAAGTGGTAGCTTGCTGTCGCATTTTTTCATCCATTCCAGTGGGAAGCTAGTGAGCTTCCATTATTTCCCGTTCCCTTTTCACGGTCCACAAACCGCTCCATTCCCCTTTCCCCATATGACCCTATTCTTGTAACTGTATAACCTGCCTGCCTGATTCCAAAGTCATAGCATTCTGTGAGTTATTAATCTAAGCATTCTATAATATTATAAGAAATACTTAAATTTAAATCATGCTTTTTTGATATAAGTGCTTATATATGGCTATGTGATCAATAAAGATTTTTAACATAACATAACATAAGCTCACGCCTGTATCCCCGAAGGGGTAGGCAGAGGCGTACTAGCGAACTAGAACACCCACATTTCGTCGAGCTTAGTTCCGTCCCTGGTGTGATAGGGGGCGAGCCTATCGCCATATCGGGCACAAATTCCAAACTAAAGATTTTTATTTCTATTTTATTTTATGAGTGTTATTTATATTATGACTGCCTCGGTGGCGTAGTTATATTTCGGTATGACTACCGTCCTAAGAACGCGGGTTCGTTTCCCGGGTCGAGCAAAGTGATATTGGATTTTTCCATATCAGCCTCGAGTCTGGAATTTGTGCCCGATATGGCAATAGGCTCGTCTATCACATCTGGGACGGAACTTAGCTCGGCGAAATGTGGGTGTCCTAGTTCGCTAGTGCGCCTCTGCCTACCCCTTCGGGGATACAGGCTTGAGCTTGTGTTATGTTATGTCTATTGTTTATGCGTAACAAATGTTAATTGTCGATGGCATGTCGGCCATCTTACTGCTTCTGAATTCGGTAACCGTCGTGATGGCACGCTCCACAATTCGTTGGAATTACACACGATACAAACAAGGCTGCTGACCGTTTTATTTTCGAATCGACAACCGTAACAATAATAATAAATGAATAAATAAATGTGGGATGTAGAATCAACAATCATTGTCCCGATAGTCGTTACCGCTAATGGGTTGATAGCAAAGAGCCTCGACCAACACCTTAAGAGGCTCTCAATCGGACGTTGGGTCAAGAGCCAGATACAGAAGGCAGTGTTATTGGACACGGCACGCATTGTGAGACGGTTCCTCACTCTGATCCCCTAACCACCGGTGGGATGGGTCTCAAGCCTCGTCATCGGGAGGGTGATATTTATTGTTTTTTATATTTTTAAATGTATTTATTTTTATATCATTTATATTTAAAAATGTAAAAAAATAATTAATTGAAATAAATTAGGAATAATAAAATAATTATTATTATTATTATATGTATTTACAGTCCGCGGGTAGTTTCTCATGCGAGGTGTGTCACACACGCTGGGCGAGCGCGCGAGCACTACGGGCGCATGTGGTGAGCGCGCACGCGCACAAGTACGTGTGCCGCGCGTGTGCGCACGTCACGCGCTCGCGGCACAGGGCGCGCGAGCATGCGCACTGGCACAACGGGTAAGTGCACAGACATTCAATAATATATAGATGGGACAAGAGCACAAAAAAGAAAGAAAGAAATTTTATTTGTCCATATACAAGGCACAAGTACAATTTATTCAAGGTAATATACTCTTACGATAGATTACATAGATAAAAAGCTTAACGGGATCATCATCATCATCATCATCAGCCATAGGACGTCCACTGCTGAACATAGGCCTCCCCCAAAGATTTCCAGATCGACCTGTTGGAAGCGGCCTGCATCCAGCGACTTCCTGGGGTATGCCCAATTAATCATTGCGCCCTTGCAATGAACAAAAAGGCCACGGGCTCAGCATTAGTGGTCATAAGTCGCTCAGTTTGTTTGAAATATACTGTAGAGGAACGGGTGTTGGTGTTCCTCCACCAGAGGGGAGATCTCCTCGTCAGGTGGGTGTAGTGCCTGACCACCCCCCATCCGCGTCCCCTCCGATGGTTAATCTTCGGAGGTTGTATACCGGGTGTTTCATAAAGTTGGTACCTATAATAATTCCACATACAGGCAGAACGATTTCAAGTGCAATGGTAAAGTAAAAAAAAAAAAAAATTTTTTTTTAATCAATATTAACCATGGGTATTTTAAAATAGGAATGTGACCTGTAAATCGTCGCAAATAGCAAAATAATGGTTTTGTGTGCTAAAAATAATTAATTACCCCATAGGTAGTTTCTAAATGTGCTGCAGCTGACCCAGTGAACCAGAAAAAAGCTTTTCATCGCAAATTCAATTTTCCATTATTCCAAAACTATGAGCCTTACGAAATTTGAAATGTTACCGCTAGATTGCTAGCCATCCCTTTAAGTGAAGTTATTATGGATACCAACTTTATGAAACACCCTGTATATGCTACGTCTGCTGTAAACTTTGCCACCGTGATTTGGAATGGATGTGTTGACTGGTGGCTCCATCTGTTGTTCCGTAACTACTGCTAGTGCCGTTGTGCGCTGGCGCTCGATGTTTATATTTAGTTCGGCATGTTTTGGCAGAGATGGCGCCACAATACGCGCGCCAAGTTGGCCAGCGTAATAATATAATACACATTCTAGGATGTTAATTGTAATAATAGTTCTCGCATTATAATAAATGCGATAAAAACATAAGTTTGAGATGAATTTTTTCGACAGACTTCCCAAAAAGGAGGAGGTCCTCAATTCGTCGGTTTTTTTTATGTATGTTACGCGATATCTCCGCCAAATGTGGACCGATTTTCAAAATTCTTTCTGTGTTCGAAGGAGCTTATTTCAAGGGGGGTCCCATATAAATTTGGTCACGATCGGTAAATTGGAAGGCGGTCAGTTAAGTTTTTAAACTTGTGATTATGTATGGAAACATGCTCGATAGCCCATCTATAATATTATTGTATCTTTGTGTACCGCATATACTTATTATGAACTTCGAATTATGACTGACTGACGTATCAGCGTATAGCAGAAGCTATTGAGAGTTTTGGCGGGAATTCTGACAGTGCGGGTGGTCGCTTATTATAATGATTTCATATTCTAGTCTAAAGTTGTGCTTGTGGTTTAAATGTGATGTGAATCTAAGCGATAAACATCAACGAAGATGGACAGTATGTGGACGCTTTGAAATAAGTGATTTTGGACGCTTCTTGTCGGGTGGATGGGTCGACCATGTTCGATTCTTCCGCTGCGAAAAAATCGTCTAAAAAGCATCAAACTGGAAGGAATTGACGCCAAAACTCCAGCACGGCCTTGAAATCGAACACATCCGACTTCAATGGACTTGCGAAAACTTAGATGTAGGAAAACAATTTCTCTAACTTGACATCGGCATAATGTATTACAATTTCCATAAAAAAAAAACTTCGAATTATGACTGACTGACGTATCAGCGTATAGCAGAAGCTATTGAAATTAGGAAAGTGAAATTTTAGGATATAATGTATTCTATCTCAATCTCGCATACTTAATCTTATTATATGTTTGTCTTTGTCGTGACGTATTTCTGTTTCATGTTTCAAATGACAAGCACTTGTTTACTTCAAAGGTAGCTAAAACGGACGTAAAAATTTATGGACGGAGCGTGAAGCATGTGAAGCAGGTTTTTTTTTTTTTTTTTTTTATCGCAGAGATTGGCAAACGAGCAGATGGGTCACCTGATGGTAAGTGATCTCCACCGCCCATAGACACCCAAGACACAAAAAGAATCATGGGTGAGTTGCCAACCCAAAAAGGAGGGAATGGAATGGGAGGGAAGGGGATTGGGAAAGGGAGTGGGGAAATGGGCCACCGGAGATCTCCCTCACCGAACGAAACACGACAGCAAGCTGCCACTTTACGTCGGTTTTCTGTGAGACAGTGGTATCTAACCGGTCGAGCCGACCCATTCGTGCTATAGACGTTACTGTCTACAGCGTGGCTCTACCACTTGAAAGATTTTCGACTCATTCCATCTATCGACACATAATGGCGCGACTGATCAATGTTCCTAGCGCTCTGTCCATCTTTTTTTTACATCCGTGGTCGCTAATCAAATAATTTTGTACCCCCAGTCACACATTCCGTTGTAAGATCTGCGGATCTTCATTCACAAAGTCCACGAGCTATCTGACGCATCTCAGGCTGCAGCATCCCTCCAAACACCGCTGCGAACTGTGCGGCGAGGCGTTTTTGGGGGTCAACGGACTCAACATACACAAGAAGAAGGCGCACAGGCTCAATCAGGTAAAATAAGTAATGTTTGTGTATTATTGAATGGAAATTGAATATAGAAATAAAACTGGTTTTTACGGATTCTATCGCGATTTGCTTAAATAAAAAAAGCTACAGAATCCGTAAAAACCGTTTTATTTTAATGTATAATTAATAACTGCCTCGGTGGCGTGTTGTACTTCGGTACGACTTCTGTCCTGAGGTCTCGGGTTCGATCCCCGGGTCGGGCAAAGTGATATTGGATTTTTCCATATCAGCCCGGAGTCTGGAATTTGTGCCCGATATGGCGATAGGCTCGCCTTCTATCACATCTGGGACGGACTGTGAGTCAGAGGTGTATGCTCCATTTTGTGTTTGGTCTCGAACCTCCGACACTTGTCTCAGCAGTCCGTACGGAGCTATCGCTGCTGTTTGATTAATATATTAATTTGCAATTCCCAGCGTGAGGAGTTCGCCTGTGGATCTTGTAACTCGATGTTTTACAACGTATCTGCCCTGCGGTTCCATACATCAGTGGAGGGTGGGTGCGGGGGGCGCAGGCCCTGCCCCCACTGCGGACACGGGTTCACCACCGACGAGGGGCTCCACGAACATCTAGCGGCGCACCATAAGCGGGGCTCTTTGAAATGTGAACATGTGAGTTTAACGATGTGTGATAAAAAAAAATAATCGCCACCTTGGACTAGTGGCAGCTTGTATGGGCTGTGGACCAGGAGGTCCTGGATTCGTCTGTATTTTATTTATTTATTTATTACACTTCATAAATAAATAAATAAATAACGCCCAACAGTCACATACATATTCCTGACCCCACACTAAGATCGAGTCTTGTGTCGTGGGTATCAGGTACTACGTGAGACTTTTGGTCTCACAACACCCAGACCCGACACAAATATCTGTAATCCATACAAACATTTGTCTCGGTGCGGGGATCGAACCCGCGGCCTCTCGCTTCACAGCCGGGTACTCGCCCGCTGCGCCACGGAGGCTGTCATACTTTATATACATTAAGTATACAGGCGGACTTAATGCTAAAAGCATTCTCTCCCAGTCAACCTTGGGGTGGTGGAGAAATGTACATGGCAGGTGTAATGAAGACGAAAGAGAAAAAAAAGAAGTAAAATATTCATATACATTGCTTGCAAAATAAAAATAAAGTAATATAAACTCGTAACGATAAGTAACGAATATAATAAGATCAGTATAAATACAATAATAATATAAATAACATAACATAAGCTCACGCCTGTATCCCCGAAGGGGTAAGCAGAGGCGCACTAGCGAACTAGAACACCCACATTTCGCCGAGCTTAATTCCGTCCCAGATGTGATAGGGGGCGAGCCTATAGCCATATCGGGCACAAATTCCAGACTCCGGGCTGATATGGAAAAATCCAATATCACTTTGCTCGACCCGGGATCGAACCCGAGACCTCAGGACCGTAGTCGTACCGAAATACCACCACGCCACCGAGGCAGTCGGTAGTAATTTATGTATAATATAAATACATAAATTAAATATAACATTATATATTTGTTACCTATTAGTGTTACATATTTTGTTTGTTTTTTTTTTGTGTTCTCCCACTTATTGTTGCCTGAGACATTGGCTGAATAAAGTTTATTTCTTTCTTTCTTTCTTTATACATACATACTATAATATATATCGTAATATGCAAATTAAGGAGATTCTGCCACTCCATCCAACAGTAACTGTCGAACTCGCACTTTAAAAACCAACCAGTTCGTAAGCGATGTGATTTCATTTTTTTTATGTATGTTACGCGATATCTCCGCCGAATGTGGACCGTTTTTCAAAATTCTTGTGAGCATATTTCAAGGGTGATCCCATATAAATTTAGTCAAAGATTTGAAGTAGGTCCGTTAAGTTTATAAACCTGTGATTATTAAAATACACTATATTCTGTGACGATTCCGGATTTCCCGGACGTCCGGCAAAGCTGTAAAATGCAATACAGTTTTTATTTCCAGTGCAACAGAACGTTCGCGCACAAGCGTTCGATCTCTGTCCACCACCAGCGGGTGCATCTCGGCGTGAAGATAAACTCTAGTAAGGACGCTCGGAAGAAAACTATAGTGGTCTGTGAGATATGCGGAAAGAAATGTATCGTAAGTATATTTCAGTGATCTTTCTACCTGCCCTTATCCCACCTTAATGTGGGGTCGGCGCAACACTCTTTATCAAGCATGTTGCTGAGAGGATTTGGCTAAGTTTTTACGACAGGCCGCCTGCCTGACGTCAATACCCTCTGAGGGATCCAGTCCCGAGCAAATTAAATTAGAAAATTTGCTTTGTCCGTCTTAGGAATCGAACCCACGACCACCCGGTCCGCAGCCCATATGCTGCCACTAGACCTAGGAAGCGACCCTTATTAAATCGGTTAATTCCCAAAAAAAATCGAGGTTACCTTGTTGTAGATTGGCTGCTCTAATTTTATATAAATTATTGAATTTTTTTGTTTTCTTATTTTGGTTGTGTATTAATGTCTGACTGTAAACTGGTTATTATTCTTAAAAAGAGTAACGTCAGAGTTTCTTGCCCGTTCTTCTCTGACGAACCAGCTTTCCGAATTGGCGGTAGAGTAAACATTTTAGACGGAATCTAAACAATGTGTGACATTTTATGGATTCAATAAACGATTTGATTTGATTTAATTTCGCCGCACGCGCATAAACTTGTCACATAAATTATAACAGACCGACTTCAAATTCGATCGTGACCAAATTTATATGGGACCACCCTTGAAACAAGCTCTATCGAACACAAAAAGAATCTTGAAAATGGGTCCACATTCAGCGGAGATATCGCGTAACATACATGAAAAATACAGACGAATTGAGGACGTCCTCCTTTTTGGAAGTAAATCGAAAACCTGTAGGATATTTATAATAATTAAACTACTACTTTAACAGAATATTATTTGTATATTTTAAACAACCAGTACACTTTAAAGTAGAAAGGAAGTGAACAGAGAGAATGCTAGACAAGACAATGACAGATAACTTTTTAAATTGGACTTGCGTTTCATTTCACACTAACAAAACCACATCACATTTAACAACAAACACAATTCCAGACAGTAATATGAAATCATTTTAACAAGCGACGCCCACCCTGTCAGACTTCCCGTCAAAATCCCGATATATCGGATAATAACGGACTGTCTTCAAAACTTATCGTCATGACCAAAATATTAGACGACATTTACCTGTAGATAGTCACGGGCGGCTCGGCCTCCGGTGGCCCATATGCTTATGTAACATATATATTAAATAATCACAAGTTTAAAAACTTAACTGACCGACTCCCAATTTACCGATCTTGCCCAAATTAAAAATAATTTCGCCACACGCGCACATAAACTTGTCACATAATTTGTCCGATCGTGACCAAATTTATATGTGACCACCCTTGAAAGAAGCTCTATCGAACACAAAAACTATTTTGAAAATCGGTTCACATTTGGCGGAGATATCGAGTAACATACAAAAAAAAAATACCGACAAATCGTTGTGGGAAGTCTGCCGAAAATATGAGACCAAATTTACCTGTAGATAGTCACTGGCAGCTCGGCCTCCGGTGGCCCATACGCTTATGTAACATATGTAACATAAATAAAGGGTTAAAATAAGTTCCATCGAACACAGAATTTTGGAAATCGGTCCAAACATGTTTTACGTTTTCAGTCGAAAGCTTCGTTGGTACATCATCAGAGGATACATTCGGGAGAGAAGCCCTTCCAATGTCCGGAGTGTCCGAAGAAATTCAGCGTCTGTCAGAGATTACAGGTAAGTCTTTAGTAGAAACTGGCAAACGAGCAGATGGGTCACCTGATGGTAAGTGATCTCCATCGTGCTTAGACACCTTAGACAAGAAATTCACGAGTACGTTGTCAACCATTCATGCCAACCAGAGCATTCGGATACATGATCTAAAATATTATTATTATTGATGCAATTAATTAACATCATACGATATGACATCATAAAATATCTAACGTTAATATTAAAAAAAAAATGGGTGCGTGTACTTACGTACGCGC
Source organism: Clanis bilineata (assembly GCA_036417725.1). Classification (NCBI taxonomy): domain Eukaryota; kingdom Metazoa; phylum Arthropoda; class Insecta; order Lepidoptera; family Sphingidae; genus Clanis; species Clanis bilineata. The sequence goes on along the minus strand of CM071138.1, from coordinate 7,125,660 downwards.
GTGAGAAGTTATACTTCTTTGTCATTAATTTATATTAATAAATAATACATACGGATAGTTAACCTCAATTATATTGGAGCACTTGAAAAAGTATATAAGCACAATTTTTTTCACTAATATTCACAAATAGTAAGTAATATCAATCAAAATATTCAATTTAAATCACTACTGAATATAATTTATTAGCACATATATAATTCGCACTTGTATGAAACTAAAACACGTGTAGTGAATGTATAAACTAGAAACATGTTGATAAATATTATGAATATGAAAACAGTGATCAGAGGTGACGAGCGTACCAACATGCGCGACTAATATCGAGGTTCAATTTCTATTTTGTTGGTAGCTTTTTTTTCGAGACTTAATGAGCGGTTAAGCAGACAACTTCATACTGTAGACAACTTCATACTGTTAATTTTGTGTCACAGATGCGCGCGCATCTGTAAATTTCACTCATCATTTTTTCATAACGCGCCTAAAGAAGTATAACTTCAAAAAGTTGATGTTTTTTTTCATAACGGTACACTCCGGCCGAACGAAGGCGAACCAATCTATATCTGTTCCGTTCACACAAGCAAACTTTCGCTGTTGTGGGAATGAAACAGGCAAGATTCGTTCGCCTTCGTTCGGGCAGTGTGTACGCGCCATTATGATTCATACAGTTAGTTATTCTGTGGGTAAGTAAAGATCATGAAAAAATATTACAGTCATAAAAGATGTTTTTCTTGGGCGTGTATCCGAATACAAATATGACAAACGAATAATGATCTTTGAAATCAAAGTTAAAGGAAAACAATTAGTAACCATATTTATTCGGCATATTTTTGTCGCAGGTTCTAGAGAAATATAATGCCATATATTTTATTTAATTTTGTAGTTAATTTTAAGATCACCATTGACAGTATATTTCAGTTGATTTTTCTATATTTAGGGCAGGATTCGGCCATGTCCTTTAATATGCTCAAACACGACTGTATAATTTTGTGATATTATAACGATATCAGATCAGGAATATTTTAAGAAATGAAACTGCAACGACCACGTTAGAATATGAAGTGTATTAAAAGTGACTTGCTAATTTGCATGACAGCCAATTAAAAACGCCTGATAAAATAAAAAGAGCATAACTACAGTAATTCTATTTGCTACTACTTAACTTAAGTAAACATTGCTATTAAAAAGAGAACAGGAGCTTGTGTATTTTATAAATTGAATATAATACATTTTTGTATTGTGTAATAAAGTGATTAAACACTGAGAGGCTGCAACAACGACCGACCCGTTTTTACAAATTTATTCACCTATAAAAAGGAAATTATCATAACAAAAGCTACTTTTAATAACGAATTATTTCTTTACAGATACATTTACGAACTCACACCGGAGAGAGGCCTTTCAAATGTCAAATATGTCCGAAAGCTTTCAAACACAAAGCAGCTCTCAACCGACATGACAGGGTAACTACATTCCATTAATTTTTATTTATTGCCTCGGTGGCGTGGTTGTATTTCGGTACGACTACCGTCCTGAGGTCTCGGGTTCGATCCCCAGGTCGGACAAAGTGATATTGGATTTTTCCGTATCAGCCCGGAGTCTGGAATTTGTGCCCGATATGGCGATAGGCTCGCCCCCTATCACATCTGGGACGGAACTAAGCTCGGCGAAATGTGGGTGTTCTAGTTCGCTAGTGCGCCTCTGCCTACCCCTTCGGGGAGACAGGCGTCAGCTTATGTTATGTTATGTTATTTATTTATTTATTTACACTTGTTATACAAATATGTATAAAGGCTGACATAATACCTGAGGTATTCTCTACCTGCCAACCTTTGGGTGATGCAGAGAAAAACTAAGTAGATGTAAAACATAAATTCATGCTGAGAAGGAAAAAAGAAAAGAAAAGCAATACAATTCCAGTAAATAATTAAATAAGCAACGATTACAAAAATAACATAATATAGTATAATAGATAAAATATATAGTTATACGTATATACTATATTTATATAATACATATTATATTCTGAGGCTGAGATCTCAGCTTGAATCTGAAGTGAAGAAAAATAAAACCATAATATAGCAGTTAGGCATCTTCACATTCCCAAATTAGTATTATCACTACATAGTATAAAACAAAGTTGCTTCCCGCTGTCTGTCTGTCCCTATGTCTCTATATCCTATGTATGCTTAGATCTTTAAAACTGTCCAACGGATTTTCATGCTATTTTTCGGCCGACTTCCCAAAAAGGAGGAGGTCCTCAATTCGTCGGTATTTTTTTATGTATGTTACTCGAAATAAATAAATTATTTTTGTGTTCGATAGAGCTTATTTCAAGGGTGGTCCCATATAATTTGGTCATAATCGGTAAATTGGAAGTCGGTCAGTTAAGTTTTTAAACTTGTGATTATTAATGAATAGTGATTTAATGGGAAAGTTTATATAATACATGCATATTATAGTAAAGAAACACTGATAATTTAAAAGGTTTCTAATGTGATGTCGTAAATATCATAACATAAGCTCACGCCTGTATCCCCGAAGGGGTAGGCAGAGGCGCACTAGCGAACTAGAACACCCACATTTCGCCGAGCTTAGTTCCGTTCCAGATGTAATAGGGGGCGAGCCTATCGCCATATCGGGCACAAATTCCAGACTCCGGGCTGATACGGAAAAATCCAATATCACTTTGCCCTCGCCGGGGATAGAACCCGAGACCTCAGAACCGTAGTCGTACTGAAATACCACCACGCCACCGAGGCAGTCGTAAATAAATATTTGATTTTTTTTCTATTGTCATTAATTATTATTATTGTTCAGGTACACACAGGAGTAAAGCCTTACTCGTGTTCGCATTGTGGCAAGTCATTCTCGCAGTCAAACTCTATGAAGCTACACGTAAGGACGGTGCATTTGAAGATGCCGGCCCCCTACAGAAGCAGAAGGAAAAATAACGAGAATATATGAAATATACATATTATTTAGCAGCTGTGCTTACTTCGCTCGCGTAGATAACATACATATTATTATTTTTATTTATATTAATATGATTTTTACACGACAAATATATAATGTAAGAATATAGTTGAAAAGCAACATATAATCAATTGATTTTACCCCACCCAGAAAGGGGAATGTTTTAAATGTACAATAATCGCATAATAAAATATACACAAATAAACGTGTTAGTTTGATTTTACTCTTCAAAATGGGTTTAAGATATGTTATTGTTTAGTTTTAATGTCTATGATGGTAAGCCACTGGCCAACCCAAACAACAGACGTAGCCAATGGAAATTGAATCAATACTAAGTGTCTGGAAATCTTTGACGGCCAGACGGTCTGTCGGTGATATTGATGATGCTAAAGTTGAGCATTTTGTGTGTTCATAAAATGTATATTCATTAATTCGTAATATTTAAGCTAGCTAGAAGTAAGGACTAAAATTCCCTTTGACAATCTCGGCTCGGATACCATAGATACTTTCGTCGGATACAGAATATGCCAAAGATTACCCGCCATTTTAATTGTTTATAGCGTCATCTAGCGTTGAGTAGCAAGTACTATTCGAAATCTGTGTAGTTACATATAATGTCATCTCAAATAATAAACCCTTTCCTAAAATTCCTTTGCCTCAAATGTAAATATTTAAAAAAACAATCATAGTCATTTTTCAATATGAGGGCGATGCTGTTTTATTAATTATTTTGTTATTTATTATCATCTAGAACCTATTTTATTTATAATGAACTCGTTATTTAAAGTATAATCTTAAGTATAAATGTAAAGTTAATGCTAAGTTAAGTTAAGAATCCATCGAAAGTGTAAAGATGTGGTCGGTGTCACAAAACGCAAGTTTTCTGCAAAAAGACGAAATTAAAAGTGAATTGTTGTGTTGCCGAGGGTGTCTGGGCTCTGGGCGGCTTTTTAACATGTCCCGGTATGGACTGACAGAGGCTTACCATCAGCTGGTAGGCATTGAGGTAACTGCATTGAAAATTATGTAAAAAAATTATTAAGAAAACTTGGATGGTCATTGGCATCCTTCTACCTGCCCTTACCCCACCTTAATGTGGTGTCAGTGCAACACACTTTTTCAAGAATGTTGCAGAAATTATTCGGGTTGGTTTTTACGTCAACCCTATGAGGGATTCAGTCCCAGGCAAATCCAATTAGAATAATCGCTTTGCACGACCTGGGAATCGAACCCAGGACATCCTGGTCGACGGCACATCATCTACACCTCAGAGTGATCTGTGATACAATAGTAACTCTTTTTTTTTCCAAAATCCTGTTTTAATCAATAGATGCGTAAAAACCAAATTTTCATAATGGTATAAAACAAAGTATTAAATACATTAATAAATAATTTCAGTAACTTTTAATTAAATTGACTGCCTTGGTGTACTGGTTGTATTTCAGTACTACTACTGTCCGTCTCTCTCTCTCTCGTCTCAGGTTCAATCCCTGGGTCAAGCGAAGTGATCTTGGAGTTTTCCATATCAGCCCGGAGTCTGGAATTTGTGCCCAATATGGTGATAGGCTTTAGACATCTGGGACGAAACTAAGCTTGGTGAAATGTGGGTCTTCTAGTTTGCTAGTGCACTTCTGCCTACCCCTCCAGGGATACAGGCGTGAGCTTATGTTACGTTAAATTGACCGAATACTGGCTTCATACATTTGCTGTGCACCTTTCCACCTCTCTTGTAAAATTTGTGTTTTGGCATCAATGACTTCTATGTATACTACTAGACTGGCTGTTCGGTACATAGAATGTGCGCACTAAGTCTCTGTCAATCGACCTCAACTCGCTATAGAAATCTGCTCTTTTCCTTAGCCGTGAAACGTCAAACACTCGCCGTCATGTGCCACAATTTTACTTTGAAACAGCTTGCCTAGTAAATACATAGTAGTCTTTGTTTGGCACTTGATGTTTTATGCCTCTGAGGTATAGTTGAATAATTATATAGCCACTAGACTAAGGAGGCACCCAAGAGGCTATCTCAATAATTGAGGCTGAGATTTATAGAATGAACTTCAAGTATGAGTCAAAGAAACAAAATCACATAATAAATAAATTAATACACCCAACAGACAAACAGTCCTGACACCACACTAAGATCAAGTCTTTTATTGTAGGGTATCAGGAACTACGAAAGACTTTCATTCTCACAACACCCAGACCCGAAATATTTGTGGGCCACACAGACATTTGTCTCGGTGTGGGAATCGAACCCACGACCTCACGTTTCATAGCCAGCTACTCGGGCACTGCATCATGGAGGCTGTCCTCTCTGAGTTTGTTTCTTTGATTCAAACTTAGCAAAAGTTTGTTCTATAGATCTCAGCCTTAAAGTTTGTCTGTACAGGTACGAGATACAAACCTTCCCCAACACCTGTGTCACTTCTGCCGCATGTTACTGGTGAAGTTCGCGCAGTTCCGAGAGAGATGTCGCAGAGCAGATACTCTGCTGCAGAGCTTGGCCTTGCTGACGCCTGCGGTAAGTTACATACTAAAGCACTATCTGCATGCCCTTATCTCTAGTGACTTGCATAGGTATTCTGATCAGTGTAGACAATTCTTTCTACCTGCCCTTATTCTACCTTAATGTGGGGTTGGCGCAACACACTTTTTCAAGCATGTTGCAGATAGGATTTGGCTTAGTTTATACGACCGGCCGCCTGCCTGATGTCAACCCCCTATGAGAGATCCAGTTCCGGGCAAATTAAATTAGAAAATTTGCTTTGGCCCGACCTGAGAATCGAACCCAGGACCTTCCGGTCCACAGCCCATACATGCTGCCAGTAAACCAAGCAGGCGACAAAGATCTGATCAGTGTAGACAATATTTATAAAAAAAAAATCTTATATTATTGCGTGCATGGTGACTATCATCCTGGGGTCTCAGGTTCGATACCCAAACAATGCAATATTGGGTGTTTCTACTCAGTATCAGCCCAAGTATAAAATTTATATGATTGTGACCAAATTTATATAGGAATAATTTTTGGAAAGAGCTCTATCGACTCAAAAATAATCTTGAAAATCTCTCCACATCTGACGTGGATATCACAAAACATACATAGAAAAAAATATACAGGTGAATTAAGTACCCCCTTTTTTTGAAGTCGGTCGAAAAATCACTGAACCCTTATTTTCAGATAACTGCAGACGACATTTCAACCATAGACCGTAACACAGAAAACCTCTCACATACATACGGACACACAAACATCAACATTGTAACCTGTTCAGAACTGGATACTCAAGATACACTTGCCCAAGATACCTTCACGCAAGGTACATTCGCCCAAGACTCTATTGCGCAATGCACACTCGCGCAAGGTAAACTTGAGCAATGTACACTAGCGCAAGGTACACATGCCCAATGTACATTCGCGCAAGGTACACATGAGCAATGTACACTCCCGCAAGATACGTACGCGCAAGACGCGTTAGACCAAGATACCTTCCCCCAAGATGACTACACAGATGATTATAAAGAAATGGACTTTGAAGAAAAATGTAAATTAGATTTCATTGAAGCGGAAATGCTGGATATTGTTCCCATAAAGAGAACTAGGAAAAGGAAAAGTAAGAAGGAAGTTATTGAAGATGCGGAAGATCTAGAAGTTAAAGAAGAGAAGAAGAAAATCAGAAAGAATGCTAAGCCTAGAGTTAATAATCTGTACACTGATCCGGAAGATAGGTATGTTTTATATCAACTTTTATTAATCCCTCGGTGGCGTAGTTGCATTGCGCTACGATTACCGTCCTGAGGTCTCAGGTTCTATCCCCGGACATAGCAAGATTGGGTTTGTTTACTCAGTATCAACACCAAGTATATTTATGCCTATTATTTCTATCACATCTGGGACGGAAATGAAGTTAAAAAAATGTGGGTATTTTAGTTAATGACAGAAGAAAAAAGAGGACTCTCTACCTACCCTGCCTCTGCCTACCCCTTCGAGGATACAGGCGTAAGTCTATTTAATTTATTTACAGGCTGAAATTCTCCCAAAAATACGACGTGGACATCATTGTGATGACCAAAGACGATGAGTACAATGACATGCTGCAACGTAAGAACAGTCCCAAATATCTGCGCGCGCACAACAAATGCGAACAGTGTTACAAGGGATTTATACATGAAGATACGCTCAAAAGGCACGTGAAGGACAAACATGATCCTGTAAGTAGCACCACAGGAAACCGACGTAAAGTAAGCTTGGATACCCCGGTCTTATACGATTTTTTTACTCTCCGAGGGGCCCCCAAATTCTTCTGTGCCCAGGGGCCCATGCATGCTTTAAGACGGCCTGGCCGGCCTTGGCTTGACGGTCCTGGTTGGGGGCCCGTGGCAATTTCATTGGATGTAGGTCACTCTAGCCCGCGGCTGAAGACTATAAGGCCTTATCCTAGCTAGCCACTGTTTCAGAAAACCGACGTAAAGTGGCAGCTTCCTGTCGCGTTTCGTTTGGTGAGTGAGATTTCCGGTGGCCCATTTCCTTCTTCCTTTTCCCAATAACTTCCCTCCCCTAAAATTTCCTCTTTTTAGGTTGGCAGCGCCCTAAAACCCATGATTCTTTTTGTGTCTTGGGTGTCTATGGGCGGTGGAGATCACTTACCATCAGGTGACCCATTTGCTTGTTTGCCGGTCTCTGATATAAATAATCACAAGTTTAAAAACTTTACTGACCGACTTCCAATTTACCTATCGTGACCAAATTTATATGGGACCACCCTGAAAAGAAGCTCTATCCAACACAGAAAGAATTTTTAAGATCGGTCCACATTCGGCGGAGATATCGCGTAACATACATTAAAAAAAATACCGACGAATTGAGGACCTCCTTCTTTTTGGGAATTCGGTCGAAAAAAGGGATTGCATGCCTTCATGTCGATAAATATGTTTGGTGATAGAGTCTGGAGCACGCGTGCGAGTTCTGTCGTTTCCGTTTCGGCAAGCGCGTGAACCTGACGGGGCACTACCGCCGACATCACAAGTACAAGTATGTCTGCCGCGTCTGCGCAGTCGTCACCAGGATGAGGTCAGTACTACACCCACACACCCATTACACCACCATCCATCACCTGCCATCAACGATCTATCACCCACCATCCATCACCTACCTACCATCCTTCACCTACCTACCATCCTTCACCTACCATCCACCACCCATCCTTCAGTGACGTGCATTCCATATAGACAAATAGGCAATGTCTACCCTGACAATTTGCTAATTTATTTATTTAAAGTACCACAACGTCATATATATAAATACTTACATTATTAAAAATTGTACACTTTTATACAAAGATATACCTCTACATAATAGTAATTCATGATTAATAATTACATAATCGCTGAACGCAGGCCGCTTCCAACAGGTCGATCTGGAAAACTTTGGGGGAGGCCTATGTTCAACAGTGGACGTCCTATGGCTGATGATGATGATGATGAATTACATAATAAAATAAATAACATAACATAAGGTCACGCCTGTATCCCCGAAGGGGTAGGCAGAGGCGCACTAGCGAACTAGAACACCCACATCTCGCCGAGCTTAGTTCCGTCCCACATGTGATAGGGGGCGAGCCTATCGCCATATCGGACACAAATTCCAGACTCCGGACTGATATGGAAAAATCCAATATCACTTTGCCCGACCCGGGGATGGTACCCGAGACCTCAGGATGGTAGTCATACCGAAATACAACTACGCCACCGAGGCAGTCACCTACTTTTTAATATCTAAAAATTATATAATTAATTTTTAACAAGTTATATCCATTTGACTGTTATTGCTTATCTATTTTAAGTTTATTGAAATGATTGTGAATTAAAATATTGTAATTGTGTTTCAGAGAGCACGCCGTCCAGCATTCCAAGATGCACACACAAAAATTCGAGTGTAAATACTGCGGGAAGACATTTAAGTAAGTACCTTATATTTAACTAGCTTTCGCCCGCGACTACGCCAGCGTGAGAAACCTTCACCTTGAATCACTTTATTTATTTAAAAAAAACGCATCAAAATCCGTTGTGTAGTTTTAAAGATCTAAGTAAGTTTAGTAATAGTGGTGCCAGTCACCCTAACTGACTGACTGACTGACTGACTGACTGACTGACTGACTGACTGACTGACTGACTGACTGACTGATCGACCGACCGACCGACCAAAGCCAAATCAAGTCCTTTCTCTCAAAGTTGAGTTTTCTAAAGTTCAATTTAAACCATTTATTTTCTACACACACATAGATCGACATAATTAATTAATTAGTTCCACATCAACTATGTGTGAACTGCACACACACATACTTATTTTTTTTATTTGTAGGTTGTCTCCATGTGAGTTTAATTATTTTTTGTAGTAATGCCAAGTCCTTATTTTGTTTTGTCAATGGTTTTACTGTGTGTTTGCGTGGTGCAGCACCAAGGGCACGACGTATCACGCGCACGTGCGGTCCGCGCACGGCTCGCAGCTGCCCTGGTGTCGAGTGTGCGGGGACGCGTTCGTCTGCACCAAGACGCACCAGGAGCGACTGCACAAGGAGGTACACACACGCGCACACACACACGCCCACGTGCACGTGCACGTGCACGCGCACGCACACGCGCACACACACGCGCACACGCCCACACGCGCACACACACACGCACACGCCCACACGCGCACACACGCACACGCACATACGCACACACACGCGCACACGCCCACACGCGCACACACACACGCACACGCCCACACGCGCACACACGCACACGCACATACGCACACACACGCGCACACGCCCACACGCGCACACACACACGCACACGCCCACACGCGCACACACGCACACGCACATACGCACACACACGCGCACACGCCCACACGCGCACACACGCTCACGCACACACGCACACACACGCACACGCCCACACGCGCACACACGCACACGCCCACGCACATACGCACACACACGCGCACACGCCCACACGCGCACACACGCCCACGCACACACACGCCCACGCACACACGCCCACGCACACACACGCCCATGCACACGCACACACGCGCACGCACGCACACAGAGACACACACACACACACAGATACACACACACAAATCTTTTTTCAACATGCCTTTCTTTGTAATGTGGGGACGGCGCAAAAATGTGTCAAGAAACCATATTTTGTGTAGTGTTTCAAGAAAAACATGACACTTGGCTTTACTGGAATAGAGGTCGTAACAGTTGAAATGACATATATCTCAGACCCTAGCCCCGTCCCCCGAGCTGCGCTGCGCGTGCTGCGCGACGCAGTTCCTGAGCGCGCCTGCGCTGCGCGCGCACTCGCTCGCGCACGCGCAGTGCGCGGGCGTGCAGTGGTGCCTGCACTGCGGCCGCGGGTTCGAGCTGGAGGCCGCGCTCCGGGAACACGTGCTCGCCGTGCACAAAGTGCACTTCCCTTGTGATAAGGTACGTAACTTGTTGATAGTATACGAACTTGTGAGTGTGTGCCTAGCTATACATATCGACGGTCCCTGCGTACAAAGCGACGAGTCAAAATGTCATATTTGTTATTGTTGTCGCTTTGTACGTAGGGACCGTCGATATGCTCTACCACGCCGTGGCCCGTCCTTGTGAATCATAAATCTGTCGTTTTTGTTTGTCCCTGCGATTGCGCACCGACATATCTTAAACGAGCAGGTCCTCAATTCGTCTGTATTTTTCGGCCGACTTCCCAAAAAGGAGGAGGTCCTCAATTCCGCGATATCTCCGCCGAATGTGGACCGATTTTTAAGATTACTTTTGTGTTCGATAGAGCTTATTTCAAGAATGGTCCCATATAAATTTGGTCACGATCGGGAAGTTGGAAGTCGATCAATTATGTTTTTAAACTTGTGATTATCTTTCTACCAGCCCTTATCCAGTGGCGTGCAGTCAATAATTAGGTTTACACTACTATGATGTTATTTTCTAGTTGTTAATTTAACTTGTAACTTGTAAGTATATTTAGTGTAGTCCCCACTTTATACAATAATCTACATTAGGGCGCATATTTTTGCATACAATCTAGTTTTAAGTAACTATTACTAAACTTTCGTAAGTGCATATGATTGTATACTGTTTTGCGTCTAAATAAATAAATACATAAATAAATATAGACAAAGAGACATTGTCTATCCTGACAATTTGATATTTCCATAGATAAGAATAGAATTTCCAAAAAGCAGCAGTCGGCTAATGGTCGTAATCGATACGGATATTATAATAATAGTGATAGCAATGCAAGGGTGAAAGAAAATAATTGTATACTCGACTATAGTAACCAATATCAATGAATTTCTGTAGGATAAATTTATCATCTAAATAACGTATGCAATAGGAATTTATTTAAAATACTCCAAGGATTATTTTATTTTATTAATTTAAATACTCAATTTTTTATCTGTGAGTCACGTGACTGTAAACACCAATCACGATGCATGATGTCACAATACTCATTTTTCATGTTTATTTGTTCCATAAAGGCCTAAGATCTATCCAAAATCATACTACTAGGTTATTTGGCAATTCTTTTTCGTATTTTTATTTAAATCTCAACTTAATTTAAATGCGGATGTGATCGACGATCGATATCTGATCGCAAAAATATCTGACCCGTTTTTTTAGTTTGAAATCATAAATGTTATTTCCTCAATGTCTTTTTTATGAGCGATTTTGTATCTGTGGCAAGGAACAATGACGTCACCTGTATCTACAGTTAACAGATAACGTTTTGGCGGCAAATTAAATTATACATAATAATATTTGCTTTTTTTATCTAAATATATTAAAATAAATTACGATTTTTTTTAAATGTTTAGGGTAAACTAATAAATAGCCCTGTATTCTTTTTAAAAAATAGACAAGTACCCAATTGTGCAAGTTTTTTGTTTACCCTGATCAGAATGCTTATGCACGTCACTGCCCTTATCCCACCTTAATGTGGGGTCGGCGTAACACACTTTTTCGAGCACGTTGTAGAGAGGATTTGGCATAGTTTTTAAAACACTCAGAGGGATCCAGTGCCAGACAAATTAAATTAGAAAATTCGTTTTGCCAGACCTGGGAATGGAACCCAGGACCTCCCGGTCCACAGCCCATATATGCTGCCACTAGATGCTACACCACTGATCCTATATTACTACCCATTTCAACGTTTATCAATTTGTTTTACAGTGCAACAAAACGTTCAGCCACGAGAGCAAGCTGAACAACCACATGCTGGAGAAGCACCCTGAGGAGCACGGGGAGGGAGAGGGCGGCGAGGGGGGGCAGCGCGGTCGCAAGCGGTACATGAAGGTGGTGCCCGCCATGTGCGATATATGCGGCAAGATCATCGCGGTGAGACCACTGAACAATGTGACCGACACGACCATCCAACGAAACCACCGACCCACATCATCACCACCACCCACCGCCAACCACCCACAGTTGTACCATTGAACTGGCATAATAAAAATAATATTAGCCCTCTTATATTACTATCCCACTTCTGATCTTGGGCCTCCTCTACTAATGAGAGGGTTAGGCCTTAGTCTACCACGCTGGACTAATGCGGGTTGGTAGACTTCACATACCTTCGAAATTCCTGTGGATAAATTCTGAGGTATGCAGGTTTCCTCAAGATATTTACCTTCACCGTTATAGCAAGCGATATTTCACAATGAAAATACACTTAACATAGAAAAGTCGTCGGTGTATACTCCTCCGACACTAGTGTCGGCAGTCCGTACCGAACCGATGTAGCCTGCCCGTCTAGCATGCGCGCCATGAGAATATTTTATCTATGCTTTTTGTCCTGTTATAACCGGTTTTCTCTATTTGTCTACAGACACTAACATGCGTCTTCGTTTATTTTCATACAATATTGTAGACAATATGAAGATAACATCTCGACAGTCGATTGTCGAGATATCTCGTTGCGTGCATGCTAGGCGGGCTGGAGGCTGACTCGCTCGACATTCGATTCGAATTTGACTTCGATTCGATTTCTGACTCAAAATTCCACCGAAATAGAGTTAAAAAGTGCACTAATCTCACGTTAAAAAATACCAAATGACAAGTTCTCGAATCTAATGCAACATTAGCGCAATTTTTAACTCGATTTCGGTGGAATTTTAAGTCAATAAATGAAATCGAATCGAAAGGAAATTCGAATCGAATGTCAAGAGTTAGGGGGCAGTTTGTAATGTTGGTACATTTCCAGGATCAGTACCACATGGTGTACCATCAACGCATACACACCGGCGAGAAACCGTACGAGTGCAACGAATGCCCGAAAAAATTCAGGATGCCTGAACAGTTACAGGTCAGTACATACTACATACTCAGCCTGCATCTCATGGCGGTAGGCAGATAATATTGAGAAACTTACGCCTGTATTTCATGGCGGTAGGCAGATAATATTGAGACACTTACGCCTGCATTTCATGGGGGTAGGCAGGGATTATTGAGCACCACAGGGTACGACCCTGTCACACCTCTTTATACTTCTTTCAAAGTTAGGTCACCTGAACCAGTTGACGCCGCTTTAGGTTTAATTTCATGATGGTACAATGTTTGAACGTGTTACCGATTGTGTTATTACATGATAGTACAGCGTTTGAACGTATTATTCCATGATGGTACAGCGTTTGAATGTGTTATTTCATGATAGTACAATGTTTGAACGTGTTATCGTTTTACCGATTGTGTTTACAGAATCACACGCGCATCCATACAGGCGAGCGTCCGTTCAAGTGCAAATACTGTCCGAACACTTTCAAAACATATCCCGCCATGGCGAGGCACCATCTGGTAAGAATTGTTTTATTCGTTACATTATATCACTCTTCATGTCGCCTCTTTGGTCTCGTTGCAGCATACATGGGCTGTGGAACATAAGACCTAAGATCCAAAGTTACTGCCAGGTTATTTGGTACTTTTTTTCGTATTTCTATTTAAATTTCAAATTAATTTCAACGCGGATGTGATCGACGAAATATCTGACCCGTTTTTTTTTAGTTTGAAATCATAAATGTTATTCCTTGATTTTTTTTAAAAGCTATTTTGTATCTATGGTAAGAAACAATGGCGTCACCCGTAGCTACAGTTAACAGGTAGCGTTTTGGCGGCAAACTAAATTATACATATTACTTTGAAATAAAACGATTTTTACGGATTCTATCACGATTAGGTTTTAATTATTAATCGTGATAGAATCCGTAAAAATAGTTTTATTTCAATGTATAATATTCGCGTAAACTTAAGAAATCAGTATATACATATTACTTTTTTTAAACTATATGAAAATAAATTACGTTGTATTTTTGTACATGTTTAGGATAAACTAATAAACAGCCCTGTATATTTTTTAATTGTTAAACCCCTGTGATGATGATGATGATGATGATGATGAGCTGGATGTGTAATTGTCCGTCAGGTGCACACTGGCGTCCGTCGGTATCCTTGTTCAGTATGCGGCAAGCCATTCGCCACGTCCGCGGAGATGAAGAGCCACGTCCGCACCGTGCACATGAAGCTACCCCCCCCACCGAGGCACAGGAGGAACAGGAACGACTGACAAGAACTTGACATAAGCTCACCGAAACAACTAGCTCTCAAACACACCGAGAAACAACAACACATTCATTGACTGCCTCGGTGGCGTGGTGGTGTTTCGGTACGACTACGGTTCCGAGGTCTCGGGTTCGATCCCCGGCGAGGGCAAAGTGATATTGGATTTTTACATATCAGCCCGGAGTCATGGCGATATGCTCGCCACCTATCACATCTGGGACTGAACTTAGCTCGGCGAAATGTGAGGCTTCGGGGATACAGGCGTGAGCTTATGTTATGTCATGTGTAATTTATTAATTACGGCAAGCCAAAATATGACTTACGAAACTCCGCGCTAAAAAAGGACGTGACGTCACCACGTAGCTATTTCTTTAAATAACGAAGTACATAACAACATAAGCTCACGCCTGTATACCCGAAGGCAAGGGTAGGCAGAGGCGCACTAGCGAACTAGAACACCCACATTTCGCCGAGCTTAGTTCCGTCCCAGATGTGATAGGGGGCGAGCCTATCGCCATATCGAGCACAAATTCCAGACTCCGGGCTGATATGGAAAAATCCAATATCACTGCCCAACCCGGGGTCGAACCCGAGACGTCAGGACGGTAGTCGTACCGAAATACAGCTAGGCCACCGAGGAAGTCAACTAAATTAGCCGAAATACACCACCATCTACAGCTATGTCTACACAATGACGAAACAAAAATAAGGACTCGGCATAACTACGAAATAACGTGTAAACGTCCCCTTTTCGAAATTGGGTACTTGACTGATTGATTTTATACACATATTTATATGTAATAGCAAATAAAATAAAAAAGAAACCCTTCTGTAAAAACTGCATCGAAATTGGTTGAAAAATGAGGCAGTAATTCATGTTTTAAATTCTGGAGTGGGGGCATAGTGGATATCTTGCTATCTCTTTCCAACGCACGTACAATTAGGGCGTGACGTAATTTTACCGATACTTCTCTTTCCCGCAGTTTGACGGTTACACCAATCTTCAAAGGCTTATAACTTTTTTATTTTTGAGAATATTTCAATATTTATTTCTGTTTCATATTTTAGACGACGTAAATTTCGAATAGAAAAATAATCACAAGTTTAAAAACTTAACAGACCGACTTTCCACAATGGCCTAAGACCTAAGATCTAAAGTCATACTGCCAGGTTATTTGGTATATTATTTTCGTATTTTTGTTTAAAGCTCAACCTAATGTCGACGCGGATGTGATCGAAAATCAATATCTGATCGACGAAATATCAGACCAGTGTTTTTTAGTTTGAAATCATAAATGTTATTTCCACAATATTTTTTTTATGAGCGATTTTATATGGTAAGGAAAGATACGTGAACCGTATCTACAGTTTTTTTTATGGCAATTGAAATACATTATGCTGATGTCAAGTTCGGGAAATTGTTTTTTTCGGGATCTAAGTTTTCGCAAGTGCAATGAAGTCGGATGTGTTCAATTTCAAGGCCTTGCTGGAGTTTTGGCGTCAATTCCTTCCAGTTTGATGTTTTTTAGACGATTTTCTCGCAGCGGAGGAATCGAACATGGTCGACCCATCCACCCGACAAAAAACATTCAAAATCACTTATTTCAAAGCTTCCACATACTGGCCATCTGCGTTGATGTTTATTGCTTAGATACACATCACATTTAAACCACAAACACAACTTTAGACTAAAATATGATCGTATATCACCGTCAGAATTCCCGCCAAAACTCGTATCTACAGTTAACAGATAGCGTTTTGGCGGCAAATTAAATTATACATAATATTTTTTTGCTATTTTAAACTAAATATATGAATATAAATTACGAAATATTTTTTACATGTTTAGGATAAACTAATGAATAGCCTTGTATACTTTTTAAAAAATAGTCAAGTACCTAATTGGTCGCGAGTCAGCCGATATTGAAACTAATTTACATTGTTAATTGATTAAAAGCCTAATTAATAAATACATTTTTAACAGATTGTAATGTTTTATTAACCCTGAATAATTAAATAATAAATAGGCCGCTTCCAACAGGTCGATCTGGAAATCTTTGGGGGAGGCCTATGTTCAGCAGTGGACGTCCTATGGCTGATGATGTTGATGAATTAAATAAATCCACTCGCTGGTGACACACTAAGGGCCTTAAAAAAGCATTTTTAGCTGAGCAAATGGTTAAGAATTTAAGAATAACCTGTCACTTTTTCCTTGCGTTACATTGTTTAAAAATAAAAGGGACAACCTATGGTATAAAGATAAGCAGCGCTTAAATATTTTTATAAGTAAGGGGCATAGTCATCAACCAGTTCCCACAATAGGCTGAGATCTATAGAACGAACTTCAAAGTCTCAAAGTAACGAACTCAGTGAGAATTTGAAATTGAATCAGACTTCGATGTATACATAGTCTGATGAAAAGAAACGAGGACACACGTTAGTGCCCCTAGACAAATATAAAAAAACCTTTTATAATCACAGGGGGGCACTATTGTCTTTTACAATCTATCGAGTATAAAATGATAGAATCAACAAAAAAAAATGGGTGCGTGTACTTATGTACGCGCGTGAGAAGTTATACTTCTTTGTTTAATAATATTTAGTGTTAATTATATTAAAAAAACTAAAAACATACGCAAAACAACCATTTTAGCTGTCACCTGCTCGTAGAACAATGGCCCATGGTATAAGATGCATGTTTTGTTCGTTTAGGCGCAGAATGTCCAATTCTCAAAATGTCCAATTCGCACAATGTCCAATTCTCAAAATGTCCAATTCTCATAATGTCCAATTCGCGAAATGTCCAATTCGCGAAATGTCCGTTTCGCAAAATGTCCAATTCCCAAAATGTCCAAATCTCAAAATGTCCAATTCGCGAAATGTCGAGTCCTCAAAATGTCCAAATCTCAAAATGTCCAATTCGCACAATGTCCAATTCACACAATGTCTAATTCGCGAAATGTCCAATTCTCAAAATGACCAAATCTCAAAATGTTCAATTTTCAAAATGTCCAATTCTCAAAATGTCCAATTCGCGAAATGTCCAATTCCCAAATGTCCCATTCGCGAAATGTCCAATTCGCGAAATGTCCGTTTCGCAAAATGTCCAATTCCCAAAATGTCCAAATCTCAAAATGTCCAATTCGCGAAATGTCCGTTTCGCAAAATGTCCAATTCCCAAAATGTCCAAATCTCAAAATGTCCAATTCTCAAAATGTCCAATTCTCAAAATGTCCAATTCGCGAAATGTCCAATCCTCAAAATGTCCAATTCGCGAAATGTCCAATTCGCACAATGTCCAATTCGCACAATGTCTAATTCGCGAAATGTCCAATTCTGAAAATGACCAAATCTCAAAATGTCCAATTCTCAAAATGTCCAATTCACGAAATGTCTAATTTGCACAATGTTCGATTCGCTAAATGTCCAAAACGCGAAATGTCCGTTTCGCGAAATGTTCAATTCTCAAAATGTCCAATTCCCAAAATGTCTAAATCTCAAAATGTCCAATTCGCGAAATATCCGATTCGCGAAATGTCCAATTTGCACAATGTTCAATTCGCTAAATGTCCAATTCTCAAAATGTCCAATTCGCAAAAGTCCAATTCGCAAAATGTCCAATTCGCAAAATGTCCAATTCGTAAAATATCCAATTCGCAAAACGTCCAATTCGCAGAACGTCCAATCCTTACATTAGTCACAAGTAAAGTATATTAATTAATTATTATTATATATTTAATATTATCAAAGAATTTAAACAATATTAAATTGCAATCGAAGTCAAACGGGTGCGTGTACGTTTACGCGGTTAAGCAGACAACTTCATGCTGTAGACAACTTCATACTGTTAATTTTGTCTCACAGATGAGCGCGCATCTGAAAATTTCACTCTCATCATTTTTTCATAACGCGCCTAAAGAAGTATAACTTCAAAAATAAAGCAGAGAATATAATTTTCTGATTGGTATGATTAGAAAAGCTCTATAGTAGGATTGCTAAACGGAGTAAACTGACATTTCCAATGTTGCAACTTTTTCAAGAAATTTAAATAGTGCTGCGGTAAAAAGATCAAGATTATTTAAACATTTCAATTCAGTGAACCATTTCATTCTTTCATTTTCTTAAATCCAACTCAAAGTCGTAATTCCTGCTTAGTGTGTGATTAGTATTGCATAATTGCATGTCTACTGAATTATAGTCATAGTAAATTACTACATGTTAAGTTATTGCACGTCTACTGGAATTATGGTCATGGTTCATTATAAACAAAACTTACAAAAGTTATGAATGTGCCGAATGTAATTTTTCTCAAATAATAAAAAGTAATATTAGTAATTTTCATTGTTATCCTTTCACGTATCTGTTGTGATTGTTTACGCAAAATTATTTACACAGACATTTAGTCGAATGGTTAAACTGAAATTTTTAAAAATACGCAATAAAATTCTAATTTTGTAAGCTAGTGCCGAGTTATTGTATATTTGAATGATAAAAATTGAACTAGATCAATCACTATGTTTTGAAAGTAAGCAACATTATTTTGGAATGTGACACTTCGACATGTCAAATTACTCCGTTTAATTAGCAATCGAACTATAGCTACATGTTTTGCCAGACCCTAGCCCCGTCCCCCGAGCTGCGCTGCTCGTGCTGCGCGACGCAGTTCCTGAGCGCGCCTGCGCTGCGCGCGCACTCGCTCGCGCACGCGCAGTGCGCGGGCGTGCAGTGGTGCCTGCACTGCGGCCGCGGGTTCGAGCTGGAGGCCGCGCTCCGGGAACACGTGCTCGCCGTGCACAAAGTGCACTTCCCTTGTGATAAGGTACGTAACTTGTTGATAGTATACGAACTTGTGAGTGTGTGCCTAGCTATACATATCGACGTTATTGCATATGTGGCTTTAGATTATATAACTATATAAATATATTTTTAAT
Organism: Clanis bilineata; assembly: GCA_036417725.1. NCBI lineage: Eukaryota > Metazoa > Arthropoda > Insecta > Lepidoptera > Sphingidae > Clanis > Clanis bilineata. The sequence continues at coordinate 7,106,141 of CM071138.1, read as the reverse complement.
TATTTTGTATTCTAAAAATTCTAATTCAAATACTAATCGAACAATATAACAATTATGATAATTATTAAACTTATCAACCAACGTCATTTTGGTCTCCTGAAAACCTCAGTTTTTGACATGTCGCTTTGTACGTAGGCACCGTCGATATGTTGTACCACGCCGTGGCTTGTATAATATACCTACGAGCTATGTATAGTGCGTGCTAATTAAATGCCCGTCCTTGTGAATCGTGAATCTGTCGTTTTTGTTTGTCCCTGCGATTGCGCACCGACATATCTTAAACGAGCAGGTCCTCAATTCGTCTGTATTTTTCGGCCGACTTCCCAAAAAGGAGGAGATCCTCAATTCTGCGATATCTCCGCCGAATGCGGACCGATTTTTAAGATTATTTTTGTGTTCGATAGAGCTTATTTCAAGAATGGTCCCATATAAATTTGGTCACGATCGGGAAGTTGGAAGTCGATCAATTATGTTTTTAAACTTGTGATTATCTTTCTACCAGCCCTTATCCAGTGGCGTGCAGTCAATAATTAGGTTTACACTACTATGATGTTATTTTCTAGTTGTTAATTTAACTTGTAACTTGTAAGTATATTTAGTGTAGTCCCCACTTTATACAATAATCTACATTAGGGCGCATATTTTTGCATACAATCTAGTTTTAAGTAACTATTACTAAACTTTCGTAAGTGCAAATGATTGTATACTGTTTTGCGTCTAAATAAATAAATACATAAATAAATATAGACAAAGAGACATTGTCTATCCTGACAATTTGATATTTCCATAGATAAGAATAGAATTTCCAAAAAGCAGCAGTCGGCTAATGGTCGTAATCGATACGGATATTATAATAATAGTGATAGCAATGCAAGGGTGAAAGAAAATAATTGTATACTTGACTATAGTAACCAATATCAATGAATTTCTGTAGGATAAATTTATCATCTAAATAACGTATGCAATAGGAATTTATTTAAAATACTCCAAGGATAATTTTATTTTATTAATTTAAATACTTAATTTTGTATCTGTGAGTCACGTGACGGTAAACACCAATCACGATGCATGATGTCACATTACTCACTTTTCTTTCATTCATTCATTGATCCATAAAGGCCTAAGACCTAAGATCCAAAATCATACTGCCAGGTTATTTGGCATTTTCTTTCGTACTTTTATTTAAACCTCAACTTCATTTAAATGCGGATGTGATCGACGATCGATATCTGATCGCAGAAATAACTGACCCGTTTTTTTAGTTTGAAATCATAAATGACAGCCTCCGTGGCGCAGCGGGCGAATAGCCGGCTGTGAAGCGAGAGGCCGCGGGTTCGATCCCCGCACCGATACAAATGTTTGTGTAGCTCACAGATATTTGTTTCGGGTCTGGGTGTTGTGAGACCGCGCGTCTCTCGTAGTTCCTGATACCCACGTCACAAGACTAGTATCTTAGTTTGGGGTCAGGACTATGTGTGTGACTGTTGGGTGTTATTTATTTAAATGTTATTTCCTCAATGTTTTTTTTTTATAAGCGACATTGTATCTATGGCAAGGAACAATGACGTCACCTGTATCTACAGTTAACAGATACCGTTTTGGTGGCAAATTAAATTATACATTATAATATTTCCTTTTTTTTAACTAAATATATAAAAATAAATTACGATTTTTTTTTAAATGTTTAGGGTAAACTAATAAATAGCCTGTATACTGTTACTGTATACTGTTTAAAAGATAGACAAATACCCAATTGTGCAAGATTTTGGCTACCCTGATCAAAATGCTTATGCACGTCACTGCCCTTATCTCACCTTAATGTGGGGTCGGCGTAACACACTTTTTCGAGCACGTTGCAGAGAGGATTTAGCATAGTTTTTAGAACACTCAGAGGGATCCAGTGCCAGACAAATTAAATTAAAAAATTAGTTTTGCCAGACCCGGGAATGGAACCCAGGACCTCCCGGTCCACAGCCCATATATGCTGCCACTAGATGCTACACCACTGATCCTATATTACTACCCATTTCAACATTTATAAATTTGTTCTACAGTGCAACAAAACGTTCAGCCACGAGAGCAAGCTGAACAACCACATGCTGGAGAAGCACCCTGAGGAGCACGGGGAGGGAGAGGGCGGCGAGGGGGGGCAGCGCGGTCGCAAGCGGTACATGAAGGTGGTGCCCGCCATGTGCGATATATGCGGCAAGATCATCGCGGTGAGACCACTAAACAATGTGACCATCACGACCATCCAACATAACCACCAACCCACATCATCACCACGACCTATCATCACCACCAGGACCATCCTCCATCACCACCATCAGCCATCATCACTATCACCCCTCACCGTCACCACCACCACACCACCAAGCATCACCACTACTCATCACCGTCATCACCGCTACCCGTCACCGTTACCACCACCGTCTATTACCTATCACCCTCACTATCACACCACCAAACATTATCACCACCACCCACCACCAACCACCCACAGTTGTACCAATCGATATAGCCAGGCTGTAATGTTGGTACATTTACAGGATCAGTACCACATGGTGTACCATCAACGCATACACACCGGCGAGAAACCGTACGAGTGCAACGAATGCCCGAAAAAATTCAGAATGCCTGAACAGTTACAGGTCAGTACATACTCAACCTGCATGTCATGTGGGTAGGTAGGCAGATAATATTGAGACACTTCGCCTGCATTTCATGTGGGTAGGCAGATAATATTGAGACACTTACGTCTGCATGTCATGGCGGTAGGCAGATAATATTGAGACACTTCGCCTGCATTTCATGTGGGTAGGCAGATAATATTGAGACACATACGTCTGCATGTCATGGCGGTAGGCAGACAATATTGAGACACATACGTCTGCATGTCACGGCGGTAGGCAGACAATATTGAGACACATACGTCTGCATGTCATGGCGGTAGGCAGACAATATTGAGACACATACGTCTGCATGTCATGGCGGTAGGCAGACAATATTGAGACACATACGTCTGCATGTCATGGCGGTAGGCAGACAATATTGAGACACGTACGTCTGCATGTTATGGCGGTAGGCAGACAATATTGAGACACATACGTCTGCATGTCATGTGGGTAGGCAGATAATATTGAGACACATACGTCTGCATGTCATGGCGGTAGGCAGACAATATTGAGACACATACGTCTGCATGTCATGGCGGTAGGCCGGGATTATTGAGCGTCACAGGGTACGACCCTGACACACCTATTTTTACCTCTTTTAAAATTAGGTCATACATAATAGTATAGCGTTTGAACGTGTTATTTCATGATAGTGCAATGTTTGAACGTGTTATCGATTGTGTGTTTACAGAATCACACGCGCATCCATACAGGCGAGCGTCCGTTCAAATGTAAATACTGTCCGAACACTTTCAAAACATACCCCGCCATGGCGAGGCACCATCTGGTAAGTATAGTTTTATTCGTTACTGTTGAGTAAACGGATAAGGACTAGTGAAACGACAGGCTGCTGTATTCACACTAAATTATATTGACAGCCTCCGTGGCGCAGTGGGCGAGTAGCCGGCTGTGAAGCGAGAGGCCGCGGGTTCGATTCCCGCATTGAGACAAATGTTTGTGTGGCCCACAGATATTTGTTTCAAGTCTGGGTGTTGTGAGAGCGCGCGTCTCTCATAGTCTCTGACACCCACGATACAGGTTATACCTAGTGTGGGGTCAGGACTAATTGTGTGACTGTTGGGTGTATTTATTATTATTATTATTATTTAAATGTATTTAACAAACGTCACAATATTTATAGCACCGAGAGTGGATGCAACCACCCGCATATTACATATCATCATCATCATCATCATCATCATCAGCCATAGGACGACCACTGCTGAACATGACTGGCCTCCCCCAATGATTTCCAGATCGACCTGTTGGATTACATATATAACAGTTATATTGTATCTCTCTCCATGTCGCTTTTTGGTCTCGTGGCAGCATACATGGGCTGTGGACCGGCAGGTCCTGGGTTCATTCGCACATTTCAAATTGGAAAATCAAAGAATCCATAATGATTTCTTAGGATTACGCGAATTTTATTCTTTCTTTCTGCCTGCCCTTATCCCACCTTAATGTGGGGTCGGCGCAACATACTTTTTTAAGCATATTGCCGAAATGATTTGGCTAAGTTTTTACGACCGGCCGGCCTGCCTGCCTGACGTCAACCCTCTGAGGGATCCAGTCCTCATTCAGTATTCATTGAAATAAAACTAGATGAATCTGACCCGTGACCACGGAGGCTGCAAACCTTTCGAAATGTCGAGTCTAAAAATAAAATCACGCCTGTATCTCATAGGGGTAGGCAGAGACAATTGAGCGCCACAAGCTACGATCCTGACACACCTCTTTTGCCTCATCCACATTCATGCATCGTTTCATACATTTCCGCCGGTTGAGGGTACTCCGAACTTGCCCTTTACGAAGGAGATCGCTTATTTGATCCATATAGGATCGTGTCGGGCGCCCTCTTCTGGCCCTACCATTCACTTTAGCACGATAAATACCTTTCGTAAGTCGCCTTTCATCCATCCTTTCAACATGTCCAAACCACCTCAGCATCCCTTTCTATCAATTATTCGGCAACATATGGTCGAACAGCACATGCTGAGCCGTAGCCTTTTGCTGTTTTAGATACAATAAAATAGTCAAAATACTCACTATCTACGATCATAACGCTATTCAGTTTGTTAAGTTAACTAAGCATTTAAATTTCGATGCAAGTTTAACAAAATTTGAAGTCTGTAGTTTAAGTGATCGAACTTGATAAATAGTTGTGCACGTTGTGGAGTGTTACCCACATTTAGATAATTGTTATTTATAAGCGTACCTGTATCTGATAGTTGTGTATTATTTTTGAAGCAATAAAGTTTTTATTATTATTATTATTTTTATTGTAACTTTTTCAAGTTTCACTCTTCGTAAAGAGGTATTTACGTTTTCCGCGGGCTTTTGGCCAAACGGGGAACGTTCATCATACATAATATATGAAAAGTAAAGTAAACCTATACAAAAGGACAAAAATAAGCAGTGTGACGTTACATATACCGTCACACTGCTTATTCCTGTCAGACAGATCTGAATGTAAATTACTTATTAATCAATAGATAAAAACTTTCTAACTATTCTACATGTATTTAATATTGCGTCTTTTTGTAACTGTGTGTATGTGAGAGGGTGAAGATCAAGTGTTTTTAGACTATTATGCAATGTGTAGGGAACGACGCCTGTGGATTATTATTAAAAAAACAATCAAAAACATTGTCCGTCAGGTGCACACTGGCGTCCGTCGGTATCCTTGTTCAGTATGCGGCAAGCCATTCGCCACGTCCGCGGAGATGAAGAGCCACGTCCGCACCGTGCACATGAAGCTACCCCCCCCACCGAGGCACAGGAGGAACAGGAACGACTGACGAGAACTTGACATAAGCTCACCGAAACAACTGGCTCTCAATTGAACACACCGAGAAACGACAACATTGAACTATGCAAAAATCATTTATTCACTGACTACGGTTCCGAGGTCTCGGGTTCGATCCCCGGCGAGGGCAAAGTGATATTGGATTTTTCCATATCAGCCCGGAGTCATGGCGATATGCTCGCCCCCTATCACATCTGGGACGGAACTTAGCTCGGCGAAATGTGAGGCTTCGGGGATACAGGCGTGAGCTTATGTTATGTTATGTGTGATTTATTAATTACGGCAAGCCAAAATATGACTTACGAAACTCCGCGCTAAAAAAGGACGTGACGTCACACGTAGCTATTTGTTTTAAATAACGAAGTACATTACATTTATTTCCGTCCCAGATGTGATAGGGGGCGAGCCTATCGCCATATCGGGCACAAATTCCAGACTCCGGGCTGATATGGAAAAATCCAATATAACTTTGCCCTCGCCGGGGATCGAACCCGAGACATCAGGACGGTAGTCGTACCGAAATACAACTAGGCCACCGAGGCAGTCAACTAAATTAGCCGAAATACACCACCATCTACAGTTACGTCTACACAATGACGAAACAAAAATAAGGACTCGGCATAAGTACGAAACAACGTGTAAACGTGCCCTTTTCGAAATTGGGTACTTGACTGATTGATTTTATACACATATTTATATGTAATAGCAAATAAAACAAAAAGAAACCCTTCTGTAAAAACTGCATCGAAATTGGTTGAAAAATGAGGCAGTAATTCATATTTTAAATTCTGGAGTGGGGGCTAAATATTGGAGATATCTTGCTATCCCTTTCCAACGCAGGTACCGTTATGGCGTGACTTGATTTTACCGATACTTCTCTTTCCCGCAGTTTGACGGTTACACCAATCTTCAAAGGCTTATAACTTTTTTATTTTTGAGAATATTTCAATATTTATTTCTGTTTCATATTTTAGACGACGTAAATTTCGAATAGAAAAATAATCACAAGTTTTAAACTTAATAGACCGACTTTCCACAATGGCTTAAGACCTGAGATCTAAAGTCATACTGCCAGGTTATTTGGTATATTATTTTCGTATTTTTGTTTAAAGCTCAACCTAATTTCGACGCGGATGTGATCAAAAATCAACATCTGATCGACGAAATATCAGACCAGTGTTTTTTAGTTTGAAATCATAAATGTTATTTCCACAATATTTTTTAAAGAGCGATTTTGTATCTATGGTAAGGAAAGATGACGTTAACCGTATCTACAGTTTTTTTTATGGTAATATAAATACATTATGCCAATGTCAAGTTAGGGAAATTGTTTTCCTATATCTAAGTTTTCGCAAGTGCAATGAAGTCAGATGTGTTCAATTTCAAGGCCCTGCTGGAGTTTCGGCGTCAATTCCTTCCAGTTTGATGTTTTTAGACGATTTTCTCGCAGCGGAGGAATCGAACATGGTCGACCCATCCACCCGACAAAAAGCATCCAAAATAATTTATTTCAAAGCTTCCACATACTGGCCATCTGCGTTGATGTTTATTGCTTAGATACACATCACATTTAAACCACAAACACAACTTTAGACTAAAATATGAAATCATTAAAACAAGCGACCACCCGCACCGTCAGAATTCCCGCCAAAACTCGTATCTACAGTTAACAGATAGAACAGTTTTGGCGGCAAATAAAATTACACATAATAATTTTTGATATTTTAAACTAAATATATAAATATGAATTACGAAATATTTTTTACATGTTTAGAATAAACTAATGAATAGCCTTGTATACTTTTTTAAAAATAGTCAAGTACCTCATTGGTCGCGAGACAACCAATATTAAAACTAATTTACATTGTTAATTGATTAAAAGCCTAATTAATAAATACATTTTTAACAGATTATAATGTTTTATTAACCCTGAATAATTAAATAATAAATAGGCCGCTTCCAACAGGTCGATCTGGAAATCTTTGGGGGAGGCCCATGTTCAGCAGTGGACGTCCTGTGGCTGATGATGATGATGAATTAAATAAATCCACTCGCTGGTCACACACTAAGGGCCTTAAAAAAAGCATTTTTAGCTGAGCAAATGGTTAAGAATAACCTGTCACTTTTTCCTTGCGTTACATTGTTTAAAAACAAAAGGGACAACCTATGGTATAAAGATAAGCAGCGCTTAAATATTTTTATAAGTAAGGGGCATAGTCATCAACCAGTTCCCACAATAGGCTGAGATCTATAGAACGAACTTCAAAGTTTCAAAGTAACGAACTCACTGAGAATTTGAAATTGAATCAGACTTCGATGTATACATAGTCTGATGAAAAGAAACGAGGACACACGTTAGTGTCCCTAGACAAATATAAAAAAACCTTTTATAATCACAGGGGGGCACTATTGTCTTTTACAATCTATCGAGTATAAAATTTGATAGAATCAACAACAAAAAAATGGGTGCGTGTACTTATGTACGCGCGTGAGAAGCTAGACTTCTTTGTTTAATAATATTTAGTGTTAATTATCTTGAAAAACTAAAAACATACGCAAAACAACCATTTTAGCTGTCACCTGCTCGTAGAACAATGGCCCATGGTATAAGATGCATGTTTTGTTCGTTTAGGCGCAGAATGTCCAATTCCCACATGGTCCAATTCTCAAAATGTCCAATTCGCACAAATGTCCAATTCTCAAAATGTCCAATTCTCATAATGTCCAATTCTCATAATGTCCAATTCGCGAAATGTCCAATTCGCGAAATGTCCGTTTCGCAAATTGTCCAATTCCCAAAATGTCCAAATCTCAAAATGTCTAATTCTCAAAATGTCCAATTCTCAAAATGTCCAATTCGCGAAATGTCCAATCCTCAAAATGTCCAATTCGCGAAATGTCCAATTCGCACAATGTCCAATTCGCACAATGTCTAATTCGCGAAATGTCCAATTCTGAAAATGACCAAATCTCAAAATGTCCAATTCGCGAAATGTCTAATTTGCACAATGTTCAATTCGCTAAATGTCCAAAACGCGAAATGTCCGTTTCGCGAAATGTCCAATTCTCAAAATGTCCAATTCCCAAAATGTCCAAATCTCAAAATATCCAATTCGCGAAATATCCGATTCGCGAAATGTTCAATTCGCTAAATGTCCAATTCTCAAAATGTCCAAAACGCGAAATGTCCAATTCGCAAAAGTCCAATTCGCAAAATGTCCAATTCGCAAAATGTCCAATTCGTAAAATATCCAATTCGCAAAACGTCCAATTCGCAGAACGTCCAATCCTTACATTAGTCACAAGTAAAGTATATTAATTAATTATTATTATATATTTAATATTATCAAAGAATTTAAACAATATTAAATTGCAATCGAAGTCAAATGGGTGCGTGTACGTGTACGCGGTTAAGCAGACAACTTCATGCTGTAGACAACTTCATACTGTTAATTTTGTCTCACAGATGCGCGCGCATCTGAAAATTTCACTCTCATCATTTTTTCATAACGCGCCTAAAGAAGTATAACTTCAAAAATAAAGCAGAGAATATAATTTTCTAATTGGTATGATTAGAAAAGCTCTATAGTAGGATTGCTAAACGGAGTAAACTGACATTTCCAATATTGCAACTTTTTCATGAAATTTAAATAGTGCTGCGGTAAAAAGATCAAGATTATTTAAACATTTCAATTCAGTGAACCATTTCATTCTTTCATTTTCTTAAATCCAACTCAAAGTCGTAATTCCTGCTTAGTGTGTGATTAGTATTGCATAATTGCATGTCTACTGAATTATAGTCATAGTAAATTACTACATGTTAAGTTATTGCACGTCTACTGGAATTATGGTCATGGTTCATTATAAACAAAACTTACAAAAGTTATGAATGTGCCGAATGTAATTTTTCTCAAATAATAAAAAGTAATATTAGTAATTTTCATTGTTATCCTTTCACGTATCTGTTGTGATTGTTTACGCAAAATTATTTACACAGACATTTAGTCGAAGGGTTAAACTGAAATTTTTAAAAATACGCAATAAAATTCTAATTTTGTAAGCTAGTGCCGAGTTATTGTATCTTTGAATGATAAAAAATGAACTAGATCAATCACTATGTTTTGAAAGTAAGCAACATTATTTTGGAATGTGACACTTCGACATGTCAAATTACTCCGTTTAATTAGCAATCGAACTATAGCTACATGTTTTGCCAGACCCTAGCCCCGTCCCCCGAGCTGCGCTGCGCGTGCTGCGCGACGCAGTTCCTGAGCGCGCCTGCGCTGCGCGCGCACTCGCTCGCGCACGCGCAGTGCGCGGGCGTGCAGTGGTGCCTGCACTGCGGCCGCGGGTTCGAGCTGGAGGCCGCGCTCCGGGAACACGTGCTCGCCGTGCACAAAGTGCACTTCCCTTGTGATAAGGCACGTATCTTTTTAGAGAACACTTTTCTTTCTACCAGCCCTTATCCAGTGGCGTGCAGTCAATATAGACAAAGAGACAATGTCTATCCTGACAATTTGCTATTTCCATAGATAAAGAATAGAAAGCAGCGGTCGGCTAATGGTCGTAATCGATACGGATATTATAATAATAATGATAGCAATGCAAGGGTGAAAGAAAATAATTGTATACGTACTTGACTATAGTAACCAATATCAATGAATTTCTGTAGGATAGATTTATCATATAAATAACGTGTGCAATAGGAATTTATTAAAAATACTCCAAGGATAATTTTATTTTATTAATTTAAATACTTAATTTTTTATCTGTGAGTCACGTGACTGTAAACACCAATCACGATGCATGATGTCACATTACTCATTTTTCTTGTTTATTTGTTCCATAATAGTAGGGGAGCCCAAGCGGGGATTTCGGGATTTACTAAAGCGCGACAGATTAATATACAGGGGGATACCTTGTACCCGGTTAAGTACCTCCACAAAACATGAGGCCCATATATAAGGCCGCCCGTGAAGGATACAGGATCAGATTAGTAAAAAAAAATTGACCATCAGAAATTCTCGAGCGCGTCAGATTAAGGTAGGGTGAGTTAATTACATCCTAAAAAGTGTATATTCCACTAATCTGACAATTTGAGAGTGACGTAAAAAAAGGGGAGGGCAACAAAGTTGTAAAAAAAAAACGTCATCTCGACATTCTCGAGCGTAGCTAAATTTTTTTTTATTTTGAAGGAAATAATTCAAGAATAATGAAAAATATATAATCTGACGATTTCCGCAAGCCGAAATAATAAAAATTCGTCGATAAAGTTAAATGCGTGCAGTTGCGTGATGCCTACATTTCTTTCTCCGCGCTTCTATTCCTCTCTCACTCTTTCTCTATCTATTACTCTCTCACTCCGTCCCCACTCTGGTTTCTGCTTCCTGAGCTTTTCAATTAATTAAGTTCAATGATTTAAAAAAAAAAAAATATTTTGAAAGTGGTTTTTTTGGAATAACTTTTAACCGGCTTTATCGATCAACTTCAAAAACTAATCCGCCTTTGAGCTTGAAAACCACGTCGATCGCCACCTAGCTGGTCAAAAGCGATTGATTCGTTCGAGAGATATCGTGAACGAAAGAAACCCGAAAAAGTGTTTTTTCGGGATTACTCCGAAATTTGTGGTTCGATCAATTAAAATTGCAAAATTACTTATGAGGATGATAAAACTGCGTCGAATGCCGCCAACCGCGTGAAAATCGGTTGATCCATTCAAAAGTTATTGCGGTTTGAAAATTCCAAAAATAGTGTTCTATGAAATTTCTATTTCTTTGAACTCAGCGAGCTCAAAATATCACATAAATTATATTTTGAGCTCAAAAATGTCATAAGTACAATTTTAAGAGCCCAAGAATGGAATTAGCGGGAAGTTGAAGGGATGGCCTTTAAGGTGAACCGTTTTTCTAATTTTTTTTTGTCAGATCAGGCCAATCCCTCTAGATAATCGTCAGATTATGAGACAGTACGTTTAGAACATAAAGATGAACCATATATATCTTAATCTGACGCGCTTGAGTATTTCAAAATGGCGAATTTTTTTTGCACATTATGAAAATGGCCGCGAGTTTGCGTCCCATCGAAATCGTCAGATTAGTGAATGAGAGCTTTTTTTTGGTGCACTTAACACTCCGTTAGAAAATCTGACGCGCTCGATAAATTTTTTTTTTTTTCATTTTCAACCCTTAAATACAACCACTCGCATCATGCAAACGATCAGATTAACATACGTACATTATTAAAAATACGTAGGGCATTGATGCTATCAATATCTGACGCGCTCGAGGATGTCCATGCAACAGTTTTTTTTTACATATTTAAAAATCTATAGCCGCTTCCCCCACCGATGTAAAGGTATATATCATATAACATTTTTTTCTTCATATCATCTAAGCTTTGCATCCCAATAGGTCTCTACGACGCTCGAGTAAATCCCCATTTAGCATCGTGGGCTCCCCTACTATAAAGGCCTAAGACCTAAGATCCAAAATCATACTGCCAGCCTCCGTGGCGCAGCGGGCGGGTAGCCGGCTGTGAAGCGAGAGGCCGCGGGTTCGATTCCCGCATTGAGACAAATGTTTGTGTGGCCCATAGATATTTGTTTCAAGTCTGGGTGTTGTGAGACCAAAAGTCTCTCAGAGTCTCTGACACCCACGATACAGGTTATACCTAGTGTGGGGTCAGGACTAGGTGTGTGACTAGCGGGTGTATTTATTATTATTATTTATTATATTATTTATACTGCCAGGTTATTTGGCTTTTATTTCGTATTTTTATTTAAACCTCAACTTAATTTAAATGCGGATGTGATCGACGATCGATATCTGATCGCAGAAATATCAGACCCGTTTTTTTTAGTTTGAAATCATAAATGTTATTTCCTCAATGTTTTTTTATGAGCGATTTTGTATCTATGGCAAGGAACAATGACGTCACTTGTAACTACAGTTAACAGATACCGTTTTGGCGGCAAATTATATTATACATAATAAAATTTGCTTTTTTTAACTAATTATATAAAAATAATTTACGATTTTTTTTAAATGTTTAGGGTAAACTAATAAATAGCCCTGTATACTGTTTAAAAAATAGACAAGTACCAAATTTTGCAAGTTTTTTGTCTACCCTGATCAGAATGCTTATGCACGTCAGTGCTCTTATCCCACTTTAATGTGGGGTCGGCGTAACACACTTTTCCAAACACGTTGCAGAGAGGATTTGGCATAGTATTTAGAACACTCAGAGAGATCCAGTGCCAGACAAATTAAATTAGAAAATTCGTTTTGCCAGACCTGGGAATGGAACCCAGGACCTCCCGGTACACAGCCCATGTATGCTGCCACTAGATGCTACACCACTGATCCTACATTACTATCCATTTCAACGTTTATCAATTTGTTTTACAGTGCAACAAAACGTTCAGCCACGAGAGCAAGCTGAACAACCACATGCTGGAGAAGCACCCTGAGGAGCACGGGGAGGGAGAGGGCGGCGAGGGGGGGCAGCGCGGTCGCAAGCGGTACATGAAGGTGGTGCCCGCCATGTGCGATATATGCGGCAAGATCATCGCGGTGAGACCACTAAACAATGTGACCAACACGACCATCCAACATGACCACCAACCCACATCACCACCACGACCTATCATCACCACCACGACCTATCATCACCACCACGACCTATCATCACCACCAGGACCATCCTCCACCACCACCATCAGCCATCATCACCATCACCCCTCACCGTCACCACCACCACACCACCAAGCATCACCACTACTCATCACCGTTACCACTACCATCACCCATCACCACCACCGTCTATTACCTATCACCCCCACCATCACACCACTAAACATCATCACTACCACCCACCGCCAACCACCCACAGTTGTACCAACCGATATAGCCAGGCTGTAATGTTGGTACATTTACAGGATCAGTACCACATGGTGTACCATCAACGCATACACACCGGCGAGAAACCGTACGAGTGCAACGAATGCCCGAAAAAATTCAGAATGCCTGAACAGTTACAGGTCAGTACATACTCAACCTGCATGTCATGGCGGTAGGCGGATAATATTGAGACACATACGTCTGCATGTCATGGCGGCAGGCAGACAATATTGAGACACATACGTCTGCATGTCATGTGGGTAGGTAGACAATATTCAGACACTTACGTCTGCATGTCATGGCGGTAGGCAGACAATATTGAGACACATACATCTGCATGTCATGTGGGTAGGCAGACAATATTGAGACACATACGTCTGCATGTCATGGCGGCAGGCAGACAATATTGAGACACATACGTCTGCATGTCATGGCGGCAGGCAGACAATATTGAGACACATACGTCTGCATGTCATGTGGGTAGGCAGACAATATTCAGACACTTACGTCTGCATGTCATGGCGGTAGGCAGACAATATTGAGACACATACATCTGCATGTCATGTGGGTAGGCAGACAATATTGAGACACTTACGTCTGCATGTCATGTGGGTAGGCAGACAATATTGAGACACATACGTCTGCATGTCATGGCGGCAGGCAGACAATATTGAGACACATACGTCTGCATGTCATGGCGGTAGGCAGACAATATTGAGACACATACATCTGCATGTCATGTGGGTAGGCAGACAATATTGAGACACTTACGTCTGCATGTCATGGCGGTAGGCAGACAATATTGAGACACATACGTCTGCATGTCACGGCGGTAGGCAGACAATATTGAGACACATACGTCTGCATGTCATGGCCGTAGGCAGACAATATTGAGACACATACGTCTGCATGTCACGGCGGTAGGCAGACAATATTGAGACACATACGTCTGCATGTCATGGCGGTAGGCAGACAATATTGAGACACATACGTCTGCATGTCATGGCGGTAGGCAGACAATATTGAGACACATACGTCTGCATGTCATGGCGGTAGGCAGACAATATTGAGACACATACGTCTGCATGTCATGGCGGTAGGCCGGGATTATTGAGCGTCACAGGGTACGACCCTGACACACCTATTTTTACCTCTTAAAATTAGGTCATACATAATAGTATAGCGTTTGAACGTGTTATTTCATGATAGTGCAATGTTTGAACGTGTTATCGATTGTGTGTTTACAGAATCACACGCGCATCCATACAGGCGAGCGTCCGTTCAAGTGCAAATACTGTCCGAACACTTTCAAAACATACCCCGCCATGGCGAGGCACCATCTGGTAAGTATAGTTTTATTCGTTACTGTTGAGTAAACGGATAAGGACTAGTGAAACGACAGGCTGCTGTATTCACACTAAATTATATTGACAGCCTCCGTGGCGCAGTGGGCGAGTAGCCGGCTGTGAAGCGAGAGGCCGCGGGTTCGATTCCCGCATTGAGACAAATGTTTGTGTGGCCCACAGATATTTGTTTCAAGTCTGGGTGTTGTGAGAGCGCGCGTCTCTCATAGTCTCTGACACCCACGATACAGGTTATACCTAGTGTGGGGTCAGGACTAATTGTGTGACTGTTGGGTGTATTTATTATTATTATTATTATTTAAATGTATTTAACAAACGTCACAATATTTATAGCACCGAGAGTGGATGCAACCACCCGCATATTACATATCATCATCATCATCATCATCATCATCAGCCATAGGACGTCCACTGCTGAACATGACTGGCCTCCCCCAATGATTTCCAGATCGACCTGTTGGATTACATATATAACAGCTATATTGTATTTCTCTCCATGTCGTTTTTTGGTCTCGTGGCTGCATACATGGGCTGTGGACCGGTAGGTTCTGGGTTCGATTCTCGCACATTTCAAATTGGAAAATCAAAGAATCCATAATGATTTCTTAGGACTACGCGAATTTTATTCTTTCTTTCTGCCTTATCCCACCTTAATGTGGGGTCGGCGCAACATACTTTTTTAGCATATTGCCGAAATGATTTGGCTAAGTTTTTACGACCGGCCGGCCTGCCTGCCTGACTAACCCTCTGAGGGATCCAGTCCTCATTCAGTATTCATTGAAATAAAACTAGATGAATCCGACCCGTGACCACGAAGGCTGCAAACCTTTCGAAATGTCGAGTCTGAAAATAAAATCACGCCTGTATCCCATAGGGGTAGGCAGAGACAATTGAGCGCCACAAGCTACGATCCTGACACACCTCTTTTGCCTCATCCACATTCATGCATCGTTTCATACATTTCCGCCGGTTGAGGGTACTCCGAACTTGCCCTTTACGAAGGAGATCGCTTATTTGATCCATATAGGATCGTGTCGGGCGCCCTCTTCTGGCCCTACCATTCACTTTAGCACGATAAATACCTTTCGTAAGTCGCCTTTCATCCATCCTTTCAACATGTCCAAACCACCTCAGCATCCCTTTCTATCTATCATTCGGCAACATATGGTCGAACAGCACATGCTGAGCCGTAGCCTTTTGCTGTTTTAGATGTTTTAGATACAATAAAATAGTCAAAATACTCACTATCTACGATCATAACGCTATTAAGTTTGTTAAGTTAACTAAGCATTTAAATTTCGATGCAAGTTTAACAAAATTTGAAGTCTGTAGTTTAAGTGATCGAACTTGATAAATAGTTCTGCACGTTGTGGAGTGTTACCCACATTTAGATAATTGTTATTTATAAGCGTACCTGTATCTGATAGTTGTGTATTATTTTTGAAGCAATAAAGTTTTTATTATTATTATTATTTTTATTGTAACTTTTTCAAGTTTCACTCTTCGTAAAGAGGTATTTACGTTTTCCGCGGGCTTTTGGCCAAACGGGGAACGTTCATCATACTTAATATATGAAAAGTAAAGTAAACCTATACAAAAGGACAAAAATAAGCAGTGTGACGTTACATATACCGTCACACTGCTTATTCCTGTCAGACAGATCTGAATGTAAATTACTTATTAATCAATAGATAAAAAGTTTCTAACTATTCTACATGTATTTAATATTGCGGCTTTTTGTAACTGTGTGTATGTGAGAGGGTGAAGATCAAGTGTTTTTAGACTATTATGCAATGTGTAGGGAACGACGCCTGTGGATTATTATTAAAAAAACAATCAAAAACATTGTCCGTCAGGTGCACACTGGCGTCCGTCGGTATCCTTGTTCAGTATGCGGCAAGCCATTCGCCACGTCCGCGGAGATGAAGAGCCACGTCCGCACCGTGCACATGAAGCTACCCCCCCCACCGAGGCACAGGAGGAACAGGAACGACTGACAAGAACTTGACATAAGCTCACCGAAACAACTAGCTCTCAAACACACCGAGAAACAACAACACATTCATTGACTGCCTCGGTGGCGTGGTGGTGTTTCGGTACGACTACGGTTCCGAGGTCTCGGGTTCGATCCCCGGCGAGGGCAAAGTGATATTGGATTTTTACATATCAGCCCGGACTCATGGCTTTATGCTCGCCCCCTATCACATCTGGGACGGAACTTAGCTCGGCGAAATGTGAGGCTTCGGGGATACAGGCGTGAGTTTATGTTATGTTATGTGTGATTTATTAATTACGGCAAGCCAAAATATGACTTACGAAACTCCGCGCTAAAAAAGGACGTGACGTCACACGTAGCTATTTCTTTAAATAACGAAGTACATAACAACATAAGCTCACGCCTGTATCCCCGAAAGGGTAGGCAGAGGCGCACTAGCGAACTAGAACACCCACATTTCGCTGAGCTTTGTTCCGTCCCAGATGTGATAGGGGGCGAGCCTATCGCCATATCGGGCACAAATTCCAGACTCCGGGCTGATATGGAAAATCCAATATCACCGCCCGACCCGGGGTTCGAACCCGAGACATCAGGACGGTAGTCGTACCGAAATACAAATATGCCACCGAGACAGTCAACTAAATTAGCCGAAATACACCACCATCTACAGTTACGTCTACACAATGACGAAACAAAATAAGGACTCGGCATAACTACGAAACAACGTGTAAACGTGCCCTTTTCGAAATTGGGTACTTGACTGATTGATTTTATACACATTTATATGTAATAGCAAATAAAACAAAAAGAAACCCTTCTGTAAAAACTGCATCGAAATTGGTTGAAAAATGAGGCAGTAATTCATGTTTTAAATTCTGGAGTGGAATTAATTAATTTAAATATTGGAGATATCTTGCTATCCCTTTCCAACGCACGTACAGTTAGGACGTGACGTAATTTTACCGATACTTCTGTTTCCCGCAGGTTTGACGGTTACACCAAACTTCAAAGGCTCATAACTTTTTATTTTTAAGAATATTTCAATATTTATTTCTGTTTCATATTTTAGACGACGTAAATTTCGAATAGAAAAACAATCACAAGTTTAAAAACTTAACAGACCGACTTTCCACAATGGCCTAAGACCTAAGATCTAAAGTCATACTGCCCGGTTATTTGGTATATTATTTTCGTATTTTTGTTTAAAGCTCAACCTAATGTCGACGCGGATGTTATCGAAAATCAATATCTGATCGACGAAATATCAGACCAGTGTTTTTTAGTTTGAAATCATAAATGTTATTTCCACAATATTTTTTTTATGAGCGATTTTATATGGTAAGGAAAGATACGTGAACCGTATCTACAGTTTTTTTTATGGCAATTGAAATACATTATGCTGATGTCAAGTTCGGGAAATTGTTTTCCTATATCTAAGTTTTCGCAAGTGCAATGAAGTCGGATGTGTTCAATTTCAAGGCCTTGCTGGAGTTTTGGCGTCAATTCCTTCCAGTTTGATGTTTTTTAGACGATTTTCTCGCAGCGGAGGAATCGAACATGGTCGACCCATCCACCCGACAAAAAGCATTCAAAATCACTTATTTCAAAGCTTCCACATACTGGCCATCTGCGTTGATGTTTATTGCTTAGATACACATCACATTTAAACCACAAACACAACTTTAGACTAAAATATGATCGTATATCACCGTCAGAATTCCCGCCAAAACTCGTATCTACAGTTAACAGATAGCGTTTTGGCGGCAAATTAAATTATACATAATATTTTTTTGCTATTTTAAACTAAATATATGAATATAAATTACGAAATATTTTTTACATGTTTAGGATAAACTAATGAATAGCCTTGTATACTTTTTAAAAAATAGTCAAGTACCTAATTGGTCGCGAGTCAGCCGATATTGAAACTAATTTACATTGTTAATTGATTAAAAGCCTAATTAATAAATACATTTTTAACAGATTGTAATGTTTTATTAACCCTGAATAATTAAATAATAAATAGGCCGCTTCCAACAGGTCGATCTGGAAATCTTTGGGGGAGGCCTATGTTCAGCAGTGGACGTCCTATGGCTGATGATGTTGATGAATTAAATAAATCCACTCGCTGGTGACACACTAAGGGCCTTAAAAAAGCATTTTTAGCTGAGCAAATGGTTAAGAATAACCTGTCACTTTTTCCTTGCGTTACATTGTTTAAAAATAAAAGGGACAACCTATGGTATAAAGATAAGCAGCGCTTAAATATTTTTATAAGTAAGGGGCATAGTCATCAACCAGTTCCCACAATAGGCTGAGATCTATAGAACGAACTTCAAAGTTTCAAAGTAACGAACTCACTGAGAATTTGAAATTGAATCAGACTTCGATGTATACATAGTCTGATGAAAAGAAACGAGGACACACGTTAGTGTCCCTAGACAAATATAAAAAAACCTTTTATAATCACAGGGGGGCACTATTGTCTTTTACAATCTATCGAGTATAAAATTTGATAGAATCAACAACAAAAAAATGGGTGCGTGTACTTATGTACGCGCGTGAGAAGCTAGACTTCTTTGTTTAATAATATTTAGTGTTAATTATCTTGAAAAACTAAAAACATACGCAAAACAACCATTTTAGCTGTCACCTGCTCGTAGAACAATGGCCCATGGTATAAGATGCATGTTTTGTTCGTTTAGGCGCAGAATGTCCAATTCCCACATGGTCCAATTCTCAAAATGTCCAATTCGCACAAATGTCCAATTCTCAAAATGTCCAATTCTCATAATGTCCAATTCGCGAAATGTCCATTTCGCGAAATGTCCAATTCTCAAAATGTCCAATTCTCATAATGTCCAATTCGCGAAATGTCCGTTTCGCAAATTGTCCAATTCCCAAAATGTCCAAATCTCAAAATGTCCAATTCTCAAAATGTCCAATTCTCAAAATGTCCAATTCGCGAAATGTCCAATCCTCAAAATGTCCAATTCGCGAAATGTCCAATTCGCACAATGTCCAATTCGCACAATGTCTAATTCGCGAAATGTCCAATTCTGAAAATGACCAAATCTCAAAATGTCCAATTCGCGAAATGTCTAATTTGCACAATGTTCAATTCGCTAAATGTCCAAAACGCGAAATGTCCGTTTCGCGAAATGTCCAATTCTCAAAATGTCCAATTCCCAAAATGTCCAAATCTCAAAATGTCCAATTCGCGAAATATCCGATTCGCGAAATGTTCAATTCGCTAAATGTCCAATTCTCAAAATGTCCAAAACGCGAAATGTCCAATTCGCAAAAGTCCAATTCGCAAAATGTCCAATTCGCAAAATGTCCAATTCGTAAAATATCCAATTCGCAGAACGTCCAATTCGCAGAACGTCCAATCCTTACATTAGTCACAAGTAAAGTATATTAATTAATTATTATTATATATTTAATATTATCAAAGAATTTAAACAATATTAAATTGCAATTGAAGTCAAATGGGTGCGTGTACGTGTACGCGGTTAAGCAGACAACTTCATGCTGTCGACAACTTCATACTGTTAATTTTGTCTCACAGATGCGCGCGCATCTGAAAATTTCACTCTCATCATTTTTTCATAACGCGCCTAAAGAAGTATAACTTCAAAAATAAAGCAGAGAATATAATTTTCTAATTGGTATGATTAGAAAAGCTCTATAGTAGGATTGCTAAACGGAGTAAACTGACATTTCCAATATTGCAACTTTTTCATGAAATTTAAATAGTGCTGCGGTAAAAAGATCAAGATTATTTAAACATTTCAATTCAGTGAACCATTTCATTCTTTCATTTTCTTAAATCCAACTCAAAGTCGTAATTCCTGCTTAGTGTGTGATTAGTATTGCATAATTGCATGTCTACTCAATTATAGTCATAGTAAATTACTACATGTTAAGTTATTGCACGTCTACTGGAATTATGGTCATGGTTCATTATAAACAAAACTTACAAAAGTTATGAATGTGCCGAATGTAATTTTTCTCAAATAATAAAAAGTAATATTAGTAATTTTCATTGTTATCCTTTCACGTATCTGTTGTGATTGTTTACGCAAAATTATTTACACAGACATTTAGTCGAAGGGTTAAACTGAATTTTTTAAAAATACGCAATAAAATTCTAATTTTGTAAGCTAGTGCCGAGTTATTGTATCTTTGAATGATAAAAATTGAACTAGATCAATCACTGTCTTTTGAAAGTAAGCAACATTATTTTGGAATGTGACACTTCGACATGTCAAATTACTCCGTTTAATTAGCAATCGAACTATAGCTACATGTTTTGCCAGTTTGGCGTACAAACATTTTTTATGACACATAGGTGCCTAGGTGCATTAACTCTAAATAGGTAACCGATGACAAATGATTGTCAGTTTACTCCGTTTAATTAGCAATCGAACTATAGCTACATGTTTTGCCAGACCCTAGCCCCGTCCCCCGAGCTGCGCTGCGCGTGCTGCGCGACGCAGTTCCTGAGCGCGCCTGCGCTGCGCGCGCACTCGCTCGCGCACGCGCAGTGCGCGGGCGTGCAGTGGTGCCTGCACTGCGGCCGCGGGTTCGAGCTGGAGGCCGCGCTCCGGGAACACGTGCTCGCCGTGCACAAAGTGCACTTCCCTTGTGATAAGGTACGTAACTTGTTGATAGTATACGAACTTGTGAGTGTGTGCCTAGCTATACATATCGACGTTATTGCATATGTGGCTTTAGATTATATAACTACATAAATATATTTTTAATTATTTTGTATTCTAAAAATTCGAATTCAAATACTAATCGAACAATATAACAATTATGATAATTATTAAACTTATCAACCAACGTCATTTTGGTCTCCTGAAAACCTCAGTTTTTGACATGTCGCTTTGTACGTAGGCACCGTCGATATGTTGTACCACGCCGTGGCTTGTATAATATACCTACGAGCTATGTATAGTGCGTGCTAATTAAATGCCCGTCCTTGTGAATCGTGAATCTGTCGTTTTTGTTTGTCCCTGCGATTGCGCACCAACATATCTTAAACGAGCAGGTCCTCAATTCGTCTGTATTTTTCGGCCGACTTCCCAAAAAGGAGGAGATCCTCAATTCTGCGATATCTCCGCCGAATGTGGACCGATTTTTAAGATTATTTTTGTGTTCGATAGAGCTTATTTCAAGAGTGGTCCCATATAAATTTGGTCACGATCGGGAAGTTGGAAGTCGATCAATTATGTTTTTAAACTTGTGATTATCTTTCTACCAGCCCTTATCCAGTGGCGTGCAGTCAATGATTAGGTTTACACTACTATGATGTTATTTTCTAGTTGTTAATTTAACTTGTAACTTGTAAGTATATTTAGTGTAGTCCCCACTTTATACAATAATCTACATTAGGGCGCATATTTTTGCATACAATCTAGTTTTAAGTAACTATTACTAAACTTTCGTAAGTGCATATGATTGTATACTGTTTTGCGTCTAAATAAATAAATACATAAATAAATATAGACAAAGAGACATTGTCTATCCTGACAATTTGATATTTCCATAGATAAGAATAGAATTTCCAAAAAGCAGCAGTCGGCTAATGGTCGTAATCGATACGGATATTATAATAATAGTGATAGTAATGCAAGGGTGGAAGAAAATAATTTGGTACTTGACTATAGTAACCAATATCAATGAATTTCTGTAGGATAGATTTATCATCTAAATAACGTGTGCAATAGGAATTTATTAAAAATACTCCAAGGATTATTTTATTTTATTAATTTAAATACTCAATTTTTTATCTGTGAGTCACGTGACTGTAAACACCAATCACGATGCATGATGTCACAATACTCATTTTTCATGTTTATTTGTTCCATAAAGGCCTAAGATCTATCCAAAATCATACTACTAGGTTATTTGGCAATTCTTTTTCGTATTTTTATTTAAATCTCAACTTAATTTAAATGCGGATGTGATCGACGATCGATATCTGATCGCAAAAATATCTGACCCGTTTTTTTAGTTTGAAATCATAAATGTTATTTCCTCAATGTCTTTTTTATGAGCGATTTTGTATCTGTGGCAAGGAACAATGACGTCACCTGTATCTACAGTTAACAGATAACGTTTTGGCGGCAAATTAAATTATACATAATAATATTTGCTTTTTTTATCTAAATATATTAAAATAAATTACGATTTTTTTTAAATGTTTAGGGTAAACTAATAAATAGCCCTGTATTCTTTTTAAAAAATAGACAAGTACCCAATTGTGCAAGTTTTTTGTTTACCCTGATCAGAATGCTTATGCACGTCACTGCCCTTATCCCACCTTAATGTGGGGTCGGCGTAACACACTTTTTCGAGCACGTTGTAGAGAGGATTTGGCATAGTTTTTAAAACACTCAGAGGGATCCAGTGCCAGACAAATTAAATTAGAAAATTCGTTTTGCCAGACCTGGGAATGGAACCCAGGACCTCCCGGTCCACAGCCCATATATGCTGCCACTAGATGCTACACCACTGATCCTATATTACTACCCATTTCAACGTTTATCAATTTGTTTTACAGTGCAACAAAACGTTCAGCCACGAGAGCAAGCTGAACAACCACATGCTGGAGAAGCACCCTGAGGAGCACGGGGAGGGAGAGGGCGGCGAGGGGGGGCAGCGCGGTCGCAAGCGGTACATGAAGGTGGTGCCCGCCATGTGCGATATATGCGGCAAGATCATCGCGGTGAGACCACTGAACAATGTGACCGACACGACCATCCAACGAAACCACCGACCCACATCATCACCACCACCCACCGCCAACCACCCACAGTTGTACCATTGAACTGGCATAATAAAAATAATATTAGCCCTCTTATATTACTATCCCACTTCTGATCTTGGGCCTCCTCTACTAATGAGAGGGTTAGGCCTTAGTCTACCACGCTGGACTAATGCGGGTTGGTAGACTTCACATACCTTCGAAATTCCTGTGGATAAATTCTGAGGTATGCAGGTTTCCTCAAGATATTTACCTTCACCGTTATAGCAAGCGATATTTCACAATGAAAATACACTTAACATAGAAAAGTCGTCGGTGTATACTCCTCCGACACTAGTGTCGGCAGTCCGTACCGAACCGATGTAGCCTGCCCGTCTAGCATGCGCGCCATGAGAATATTTTATCTATGCTTTTTGTCCTGTTATAACCGGTTTTCTCTATTTGTCTACAGACACTAACATGCGTCTTCGTTTATTTTCATACAATATTGTAGACAATATGAAGATAACATCTCGACAGTCGATTGTCGAGATATCTCGTTGCGTGCATGCTAGGCGGGCTGGAGGCTGACTCGCTCGACATTCGATTCGAATTTGACTTCGATTCGATTTCTGACTCAAAATTCCACCGAAATAGAGTTAAAAAGTGCACTAATCTCACGTTAAAAAATACCAAATGACAAGTTCTCGAATCTAATGCAACATTAGCGCAATTTTTAACTCGATTTCGGTGGAATTTTAAGTCAATAAATGAAATCGAATCGAAAGGAAATTCGAATCGAATGTCAAGAGTTAGGGGGCAGTTTGTAATGTTGGTACATTTCCAGGATCAGTACCACATGGTGTACCATCAACGCATACACACCGGCGAGAAACCGTACGAGTGCAACGAATGCCCGAAAAAATTCAGGATGCCTGAACAGTTACAGGTCAGTACATACTACATACTCAGCCTGCATCTCATGGCGGTAGGCAGATAATATTGAGAAACTTACGCCTGTATTTCATGGCGGTAGGCAGATAATATTGAGACACTTACGCCTGCATTTCATGGGGGTAGGCAGGGATTATTGAGCACCACAGGGTACGACCCTGTCACACCTCTTTATACTTCTTTCAAAGTTAGGTCACCTGAACCAGTTGACGCCGCTTTAGGTTTAATTTCATGATGGTACAATGTTTGAACGTGTTACCGATTGTGTTATTACATGATAGTACAGCGTTTGAACGTATTATTCCATGATGGTACAGCGTTTGAATGTGTTATTTCATGATAGTACAATGTTTGAACGTGTTATCGTTTTACCGATTGTGTTTACAGAATCACACGCGCATCCATACAGGCGAGCGTCCGTTCAAGTGCAAATACTGTCCGAACACTTTCAAAACATATCCCGCCATGGCGAGGCACCATCTGGTAAGAATTGTTTTATTCGTTACATTATATCACTCTTCATGTCGCCTCTTTGGTCTCGTTGCAGCATACATGGGCTGTGGAACATAAGACCTAAGATCCAAAGTTACTGCCAGGTTATTTGGTACTTTTTTTCGTATTTCTATTTAAATTTCAAATTAATTTCAACGCGGATGTGATCGACGAAATATCTGACCCGTTTTTTTTTAGTTTGAAATCATAAATGTTATTCCTTGATTTTTTTTAAAAGCTATTTTGTATCTATGGTAAGAAACAATGGCGTCACCCGTAGCTACAGTTAACAGGTAGCGTTTTGGCGGCAAACTAAATTATACATATTACTTTGAAATAAAACGATTTTTACGGATTCTATCACGATTAGGTTTTAATTATTAATCGTGATAGAATCCGTAAAAATAGTTTTATTTCAATGTATAATATTCGCGTAAACTTAAGAAATCAGTATATACATATTACTTTTTTTAAACTATATGAAAATAAATTACGTTGTATTTTTGTACATGTTTAGGATAAACTAATAAACAGCCCTGTATATTTTTTAATTGTTAAACCCCTGTGATGATGATGATGATGATGATGATGAGCTGGATGTGTAATTGTCCGTCAGGTGCACACTGGCGTCCGTCGGTATCCTTGTTCAGTATGCGGCAAGCCATTCGCCACGTCCGCGGAGATGAAGAGCCACGTCCGCACCGTGCACATGAAGCTACCCCCCCCACCGAGGCACAGGAGGAACAGGAACGACTGACAAGAACTTGACATAAGCTCACCGAAACAACTAGCTCTCAAACACACCGAGAAACAACAACACATTCATTGACTGCCTCGGTGGCGTGGTGGTGTTTCGGTACGACTACGGTTCCGAGGTCTCGGGTTCGATCCCCGGCGAGGGCAAAGTGATATTGGATTTTTACATATCAGCCCGGAGTCATGGCGATATGCTCGCCACCTATCACATCTGGGACTGAACTTAGCTCGGCGAAATGTGAGGCTTCGGGGATACAGGCGTGAGCTTATGTTATGTCATGTGTAATTTATTAATTACGGCAAGCCAAAATATGACTTACGAAACTCCGCGCTAAAAAAGGACGTGACGTCACCACGTAGCTATTTCTTTAAATAACGAAGTACATAACAACATAAGCTCACGCCTGTATACCCGAAGGCAAGGGTAGGCAGAGGCGCACTAGCGAACTAGAACACCCACATTTCGCCGAGCTTAGTTCCGTCCCAGATGTGATAGGGGGCGAGCCTATCGCCATATCGAGCACAAATTCCAGACTCCGGGCTGATATGGAAAAATCCAATATCACTGCCCAACCCGGGGTCGAACCCGAGACGTCAGGACGGTAGTCGTACCGAAATACAGCTAGGCCACCGAGGAAGTCAACTAAATTAGCCGAAATACACCACCATCTACAGCTATGTCTACACAATGACGAAACAAAAATAAGGACTCGGCATAACTACGAAATAACGTGTAAACGTCCCCTTTTCGAAATTGGGTACTTGACTGATTGATTTTATACACATATTTATATGTAATAGCAAATAAAATAAAAAAGAAACCCTTCTGTAAAAACTGCATCGAAATTGGTTGAAAAATGAGGCAGTAATTCATGTTTTAAATTCTGGAGTGGGGGCATAGTGGATATCTTGCTATCTCTTTCCAACGCACGTACAATTAGGGCGTGACGTAATTTTACCGATACTTCTCTTTCCCGCAGTTTGACGGTTACACCAATCTTCAAAGGCTTATAACTTTTTTATTTTTGAGAATATTTCAATATTTATTTCTGTTTCATATTTTAGACGACGTAAATTTCGAATAGAAAAATAATCACAAGTTTAAAAACTTAACAGACCGACTTTCCACAATGGCCTAAGACCTAAGATCTAAAGTCATACTGCCAGGTTATTTGGTATATTATTTTCGTATTTTTGTTTAAAGCTCAACCTAATGTCGACGCGGATGTGATCGAAAATCAATATCTGATCGACGAAATATCAGACCAGTGTTTTTTAGTTTGAAATCATAAATGTTATTTCCACAATATTTTTTTTATGAGCGATTTTATATGGTAAGGAAAGATACGTGAACCGTATCTACAGTTTTTTTTATGGCAATTGAAATACATTATGCTGATGTCAAGTTCGGGAAATTGTTTTTTTCGGGATCTAAGTTTTCGCAAGTGCAATGAAGTCGGATGTGTTCAATTTCAAGGCCTTGCTGGAGTTTTGGCGTCAATTCCTTCCAGTTTGATGTTTTTTAGACGATTTTCTCGCAGCGGAGGAATCGAACATGGTCGACCCATCCACCCGACAAAAAACATTCAAAATCACTTATTTCAAAGCTTCCACATACTGGCCATCTGCGTTGATGTTTATTGCTTAGATACACATCACATTTAAACCACAAACACAACTTTAGACTAAAATATGATCGTATATCACCGTCAGAATTCCCGCCAAAACTCGTATCTACAGTTAACAGATAGCGTTTTGGCGGCAAATTAAATTATACATAATATTTTTTTGCTATTTTAAACTAAATATATGAATATAAATTACGAAATATTTTTTACATGTTTAGGATAAACTAATGAATAGCCTTGTATACTTTTTAAAAAATAGTCAAGTACCTAATTGGTCGCGAGTCAGCCGATATTGAAACTAATTTACATTGTTAATTGATTAAAAGCCTAATTAATAAATACATTTTTAACAGATTGTAATGTTTTATTAACCCTGAATAATTAAATAATAAATAGGCCGCTTCCAACAGGTCGATCTGGAAATCTTTGGGGGAGGCCTATGTTCAGCAGTGGACGTCCTATGGCTGATGATGTTGATGAATTAAATAAATCCACTCGCTGGTGACACACTAAGGGCCTTAAAAAAGCATTTTTAGCTGAGCAAATGGTTAAGAATTTAAGAATAACCTGTCACTTTTTCCTTGCGTTACATTGTTTAAAAATAAAAGGGACAACCTATGGTATAAAGATAAGCAGCGCTTAAATATTTTTATAAGTAAGGGGCATAGTCATCAACCAGTTCCCACAATAGGCTGAGATCTATAGAACGAACTTCAAAGTCTCAAAGTAACGAACTCAGTGAGAATTTGAAATTGAATCAGACTTCGATGTATACATAGTCTGATGAAAAGAAACGAGGACACACGTTAGTGCCCCTAGACAAATATAAAAAAACCTTTTATAATCACAGGGGGGCACTATTGTCTTTTACAATCTATCGAGTATAAAATGATAGAATCAACAAAAAAAAATGGGTGCGTGTACTTATGTACGCGCGTGAGAAGTTATACTTCTTTGTTTAATAATATTTAGTGTTAATTATATTAAAAAAACTAAAAACATACGCAAAACAACCATTTTAGCTGTCACCTGCTCGTAGAACAATGGCCCATGGTATAAGATGCATGTTTTGTTCGTTTAGGCGCAGAATGTCCAATTCTCAAAATGTCCAATTCGCACAATGTCCAATTCTCAAAATGTCCAATTCTCATAATGTCCAATTCGCGAAATGTCCAATTCGCGAAATGTCCGTTTCGCAAAATGTCCAATTCCCAAAATGTCCAAATCTCAAAATGTCCAATTCGCGAAATGTCGAGTCCTCAAAATGTCCAAATCTCAAAATGTCCAATTCGCACAATGTCCAATTCACACAATGTCTAATTCGCGAAATGTCCAATTCTCAAAATGACCAAATCTCAAAATGTTCAATTTTCAAAATGTCCAATTCTCAAAATGTCCAATTCGCGAAATGTCCAATTCCCAAATGTCCCATTCGCGAAATGTCCAATTCGCGAAATGTCCGTTTCGCAAAATGTCCAATTCCCAAAATGTCCAAATCTCAAAATGTCCAATTCGCGAAATGTCCGTTTCGCAAAATGTCCAATTCCCAAAATGTCCAAATCTCAAAATGTCCAATTCTCAAAATGTCCAATTCTCAAAATGTCCAATTCGCGAAATGTCCAATCCTCAAAATGTCCAATTCGCGAAATGTCCAATTCGCACAATGTCCAATTCGCACAATGTCTAATTCGCGAAATGTCCAATTCTGAAAATGACCAAATCTCAAAATGTCCAATTCTCAAAATGTCCAATTCACGAAATGTCTAATTTGCACAATGTTCGATTCGCTAAATGTCCAAAACGCGAAATGTCCGTTTCGCGAAATGTTCAATTCTCAAAATGTCCAATTCCCAAAATGTCTAAATCTCAAAATGTCCAATTCGCGAAATATCCGATTCGCGAAATGTCCAATTTGCACAATGTTCAATTCGCTAAATGTCCAATTCTCAAAATGTCCAATTCGCAAAAGTCCAATTCGCAAAATGTCCAATTCGCAAAATGTCCAATTCGTAAAATATCCAATTCGCAAAACGTCCAATTCGCAGAACGTCCAATCCTTACATTAGTCACAAGTAAAGTATATTAATTAATTATTATTATATATTTAATATTATCAAAGAATTTAAACAATATTAAATTGCAATCGAAGTCAAACGGGTGCGTGTACGTTTACGCGGTTAAGCAGACAACTTCATGCTGTAGACAACTTCATACTGTTAATTTTGTCTCACAGATGAGCGCGCATCTGAAAATTTCACTCTCATCATTTTTTCATAACGCGCCTAAAGAAGTATAACTTCAAAAATAAAGCAGAGAATATAATTTTCTGATTGGTATGATTAGAAAAGCTCTATAGTAGGATTGCTAAACGGAGTAAACTGACATTTCCAATGTTGCAACTTTTTCAAGAAATTTAAATAGTGCTGCGGTAAAAAGATCAAGATTATTTAAACATTTCAATTCAGTGAACCATTTCATTCTTTCATTTTCTTAAATCCAACTCAAAGTCGTAATTCCTGCTTAGTGTGTGATTAGTATTGCATAATTGCATGTCTACTGAATTATAGTCATAGTAAATTACTACATGTTAAGTTATTGCACGTCTACTGGAATTATGGTCATGGTTCATTATAAACAAAACTTACAAAAGTTATGAATGTGCCGAATGTAATTTTTCTCAAATAATAAAAAGTAATATTAGTAATTTTCATTGTTATCCTTTCACGTATCTGTTGTGATTGTTTACGCAAAATTATTTACACAGACATTTAGTCGAATGGTTAAACTGAAATTTTTAAAAATACGCAATAAAATTCTAATTTTGTAAGCTAGTGCCGAGTTATTGTATATTTGAATGATAAAAATTGAACTAGATCAATCACTATGTTTTGAAAGTAAGCAACATTATTTTGGAATGTGACACTTCGACATGTCAAATTACTCCGTTTAATTAGCAATCGAACTATAGCTACATGTTTTGCCAGACCCTAGCCCCGTCCCCCGAGCTGCGCTGCTCGTGCTGCGCGACGCAGTTCCTGAGCGCGCCTGCGCTGCGCGCGCACTCGCTCGCGCACGCGCAGTGCGCGGGCGTGCAGTGGTGCCTGCACTGCGGCCGCGGGTTCGAGCTGGAGGCCGCGCTCCGGGAACACGTGCTCGCCGTGCACAAAGTGCACTTCCCTTGTGATAAGGTACGTAACTTGTTGATAGTATACGAACTTGTGAGTGTGTGCCTAGCTATACATATCGACGTTATTGCATATGTGGCTTTAGATTATATAACTATATAAATATATTTTTAATTATTTTGTATTCTAAAAATTCTAATTCAAATACTAATCGAACAATATAACAATTATGATAATTATTAAACTTATCAACCAACGTCATTTTGGTCTCCTGAAAACCTCAGTTTTTGACATGTCGCTTTGTACGTAGGCACCGTCGATATGTTGTACCACGCCGTGGCTTGTATAATATACCTACGAGCTATGTATAGTGCGTGCTAATTAAATGCCCGTCCTTGTGAATCGTGAATCTGTCGTTTTTGTTTGTCCCTGCGATTGCGCACCGACATATCTTAAACGAGCAGGTCCTCAATTCGTCTGTATTTTTCGGCCGACTTCCCAAAAAGGAGGAGATCCTCAATTCTGCGATATCTCCGCCGAATGCGGACCGATTTTTAAGATTATTTTTGTGTTCGATAGAGCTTATTTCAAGAATGGTCCCATATAAATTTGGTCACGATCGGGAAGTTGGAAGTCGATCAATTATGTTTTTAAACTTGTGATTATCTTTCTACCAGCCCTTATCCAGTGGCGTGCAGTCAATAATTAGGTTTACACTACTATGATGTTATTTTCTAGTTGTTAATTTAACTTGTAACTTGTAAGTATATTTAGTGTAGTCCCCACTTTATACAATAATCTACATTAGGGCGCATATTTTTGCATACAATCTAGTTTTAAGTAACTATTACTAAACTTTCGTAAGTGCAAATGATTGTATACTGTTTTGCGTCTAAATAAATAAATACATAAATAAATATAGACAAAGAGACATTGTCTATCCTGACAATTTGATATTTCCATAGATAAGAATAGAATTTCCAAAAAGCAGCAGTCGGCTAATGGTCGTAATCGATACGGATATTATAATAATAGTGATAGCAATGCAAGGGTGAAAGAAAATAATTGTATACTTGACTATAGTAACCAATATCAATGAATTTCTGTAGGATAAATTTATCATCTAAATAACGTATGCAATAGGAATTTATTTAAAATACTCCAAGGATAATTTTATTTTATTAATTTAAATACTTAATTTTGTATCTGTGAGTCACGTGACGGTAAACACCAATCACGATGCATGATGTCACATTACTCACTTTTCTTTCATTCATTCATTGATCCATAAAGGCCTAAGACCTAAGATCCAAAATCATACTGCCAGGTTATTTGGCATTTTCTTTCGTACTTTTATTTAAACCTCAACTTCATTTAAATGCGGATGTGATCGACGATCGATATCTGATCGCAGAAATAACTGACCCGTTTTTTTAGTTTGAAATCATAAATGACAGCCTCCGTGGCGCAGCGGGCGAATAGCCGGCTGTGAAGCGAGAGGCCGCGGGTTCGATCCCCGCACCGATACAAATGTTTGTGTAGCTCACAGATATTTGTTTCGGGTCTGGGTGTTGTGAGACCGCGCGTCTCTCGTAGTTCCTGATACCCACGTCACAAGACTAGTATCTTAGTTTGGGGTCAGGACTATGTGTGTGACTGTTGGGTGTTATTTATTTAAATGTTATTTCCTCAATGTTTTTTTTTTATAAGCGACATTGTATCTATGGCAAGGAACAATGACGTCACCTGTATCTACAGTTAACAGATACCGTTTTGGTGGCAAATTAAATTATACATTATAATATTTCCTTTTTTTTAACTAAATATATAAAAATAAATTACGATTTTTTTTTAAATGTTTAGGGTAAACTAATAAATAGCCTGTATACTGTTACTGTATACTGTTTAAAAGATAGACAAATACCCAATTGTGCAAGATTTTGGCTACCCTGATCAAAATGCTTATGCACGTCACTGCCCTTATCTCACCTTAATGTGGGGTCGGCGTAACACACTTTTTCGAGCACGTTGCAGAGAGGATTTAGCATAGTTTTTAGAACACTCAGAGGGATCCAGTGCCAGACAAATTAAATTAAAAAATTAGTTTTGCCAGACCCGGGAATGGAACCCAGGACCTCCCGGTCCACAGCCCATATATGCTGCCACTAGATGCTACACCACTGATCCTATATTACTACCCATTTCAACATTTATAAATTTGTTCTACAGTGCAACAAAACGTTCAGCCACGAGAGCAAGCTGAACAACCACATGCTGGAGAAGCACCCTGAGGAGCACGGGGAGGGAGAGGGCGGCGAGGGGGGGCAGCGCGGTCGCAAGCGGTACATGAAGGTGGTGCCCGCCATGTGCGATATATGCGGCAAGATCATCGCGGTGAGACCACTAAACAATGTGACCATCACGACCATCCAACATAACCACCAACCCACATCATCACCACGACCTATCATCACCACCAGGACCATCCTCCATCACCACCATCAGCCATCATCACTATCACCCCTCACCGTCACCACCACCACACCACCAAGCATCACCACTACTCATCACCGTCATCACCGCTACCCGTCACCGTTACCACCACCGTCTATTACCTATCACCCTCACTATCACACCACCAAACATTATCACCACCACCCACCACCAACCACCCACAGTTGTACCAATCGATATAGCCAGGCTGTAATGTTGGTACATTTACAGGATCAGTACCACATGGTGTACCATCAACGCATACACACCGGCGAGAAACCGTACGAGTGCAACGAATGCCCGAAAAAATTCAGAATGCCTGAACAGTTACAGGTCAGTACATACTCAACCTGCATGTCATGTGGGTAGGTAGGCAGATAATATTGAGACACTTCGCCTGCATTTCATGTGGGTAGGCAGATAATATTGAGACACTTACGTCTGCATGTCATGGCGGTAGGCAGATAATATTGAGACACTTCGCCTGCATTTCATGTGGGTAGGCAGATAATATTGAGACACATACGTCTGCATGTCATGGCGGTAGGCAGACAATATTGAGACACATACGTCTGCATGTCACGGCGGTAGGCAGACAATATTGAGACACATACGTCTGCATGTCATGGCGGTAGGCAGACAATATTGAGACACATACGTCTGCATGTCATGGCGGTAGGCAGACAATATTGAGACACATACGTCTGCATGTCATGGCGGTAGGCAGACAATATTGAGACACGTACGTCTGCATGTTATGGCGGTAGGCAGACAATATTGAGACACATACGTCTGCATGTCATGTGGGTAGGCAGATAATATTGAGACACATACGTCTGCATGTCATGGCGGTAGGCAGACAATATTGAGACACATACGTCTGCATGTCATGGCGGTAGGCCGGGATTATTGAGCGTCACAGGGTACGACCCTGACACACCTATTTTTACCTCTTTTAAAATTAGGTCATACATAATAGTATAGCGTTTGAACGTGTTATTTCATGATAGTGCAATGTTTGAACGTGTTATCGATTGTGTGTTTACAGAATCACACGCGCATCCATACAGGCGAGCGTCCGTTCAAATGTAAATACTGTCCGAACACTTTCAAAACATACCCCGCCATGGCGAGGCACCATCTGGTAAGTATAGTTTTATTCGTTACTGTTGAGTAAACGGATAAGGACTAGTGAAACGACAGGCTGCTGTATTCACACTAAATTATATTGACAGCCTCCGTGGCGCAGTGGGCGAGTAGCCGGCTGTGAAGCGAGAGGCCGCGGGTTCGATTCCCGCATTGAGACAAATGTTTGTGTGGCCCACAGATATTTGTTTCAAGTCTGGGTGTTGTGAGAGCGCGCGTCTCTCATAGTCTCTGACACCCACGATACAGGTTATACCTAGTGTGGGGTCAGGACTAATTGTGTGACTGTTGGGTGTATTTATTATTATTATTATTATTTAAATGTATTTAACAAACGTCACAATATTTATAGCACCGAGAGTGGATGCAACCACCAGCATATTACATATCATCATCATCATCATCATCATCATCATCATCAGCCATAGGACGTCCACTGCTGAACATGACTGGCCTCCCCCAATGATTTCCAGATCGACCTGTTGGATTACATATATAACAGTGATATTGTATTTCTCTCCATGTCGCTTTTTGGTCTCGTGGCTGCATACATGGGCTGTGGACCGGTAGGTTCTGAGTTCGATTCTCGCACATTTCAAATTGGAAAATCAAAGAATCCATAATGATTTCTTAGGACTACGCGAATTTTATTCTTTCTTTCTGCCTGCCCTTATCCCACCTTAATGTGGGGTCGGCGCAACATACATTTTTTAAGCATATTGCCGAAATGATTTGGCTAAGTTTTTACGAGCGGCCGGCCTGCCTGCCTGACGTCAACCCTCTGAGGGATCCAGTCCTCATTCAGTATTCATTGAAATAAAACTAGATGAATCTGACCCGTGACCACGGAGGCTGCAAACCTTTCGAAATGTCGAGTCTAAAAATAAAATCACACCTGTATCCCATAGGGGTAGGCAGAGACAATTGAGCGCCACAAGCTACGATCCTGACACACCTCTTTTGCCTCATCCACATTCATGCATCGTTTCATACATTTCCGCCGGTTGAGGGTACTCCGAACTTGCCCTTTACGAAGGAGATCGCTTATTTGATCCATATAGGATCGTGTCGGGCGCCCTCTTCTGGCCCTACCATTCACTTTAGCACGATAAATACCTTTCGTAAGTCGCCTTTCATCCATCCTTTCAACATGTCCAAACCACCTCAGCATCCCTTTCTATCTATCATTCGGCAACATATGGTCGAACAGCACATGCTGAGCCGTAGCCTTTTGCTGTTTTAGATGTTTTAGATACAATAAAATAGTCAAAATACTCACTATCTACGATCATAACGCATAACTAAGCATTTAAATTTCGATGCAAGTTTAACAAAATTTGAAGCCTGTAGTTTAAGTGATCGAACTTGATAAATAGTTCTGCACGTTGTGGAGTGTTACCCACATTTAGATAATTGTTATTTATAAGCGTACCTGTATCTGATAGTCGTGTATTATTTTTGAAGCAATAAAGTTTTTATTATTATTATTATTTTTATTGTAACTTTTTCAAGTTTCACTCTTCGTAAAGAGGTATTTACGTTTTCCGCGGGCTTTTGGCCAAACGGGGAACGTTCATCATACATAATATATGAAAAGTAAAGTAAACCTATACAAAAGGACAAAAATAAGCAGTGTGACGTTACATATACCGTCACACTGCTTATTCCTGTCAGACAGATCTGAATGTAAATTACTTATTAATCAATAGATAAAAACTTTCTAACTATTCTACATGTATTTAATATTGCGTCTTTTTGTAACTGTGTGTATGTGAGAGGGTGAAGATCAAGTGTTTTTAGACTATTATGCAATGTGTAGGGAACGACGCCTGTGGATTATTATTAAAAAAACAATCAAAAACATTGTCCGTCAGGTGCACACTGGCGTCCGTCGGTATCCTTGTTCAGTATGCGGCAAGCCATTCGCCACGTCCGCGGAGATGAAGAGCCACGTCCGCACCGTGCACATGAAGCTACCCCCCCCACCGAGGCACAGGAGGAACAGGAACGACTGACAAGAACTTGACATAAGCTCACCGAAACAACTAGCTCTCAATTGAACACACCGAGAAACAACAACATTGAACTATGCAAAAATCATTTATTCACTGACTACGGTTCCGAGGTCTCGGGTTCGATCCCCGGCGAGGGCGAAGTGATATTGGATTTTTCCATATCAGCCCGGAGTCATGGCGATATGCTCGCCCCCTATCACATCTGGGACGGAACTTAGCTCGGCGAAATGTGAGGCTTCGGGGATACAGGCGTGAGCTTATGTTATGTTATGTGTGATTTATTAATTACGGCAAGCCAAAATATGACTTACGAAACTCCGCGCTAAAAAAGGACGTGACGTCACCACGTAGCTATTTCTTTAAATAACGAAGTACATTACATTTATTTTCGTCCCAGATGTGATAGGGGGCGAGCCTATCGCCATATCGGGCACAAATTCCAGACTCCGGGCTGATATGGAAAAATCCAATATCACCGCCCGACCCGGGGTTCGAACCCGAGACATCAGGACGGTAGTCGTACCGAAATACAAATATGCCACCGAGGCAGTCAACTAAATTAGCCGAAATACACCACCATCTACAGTTACGTCTACACAATGACGAAACAAAATAAGGACTCGGCATAACTACGAAACAACGTGTAAACGTGCCCTTTTCGAAATTGGGTACTTGACTGATTGATTTTATACACATTTATATGTAATAGCAAATAAAACAAAAAGAAACCCTTCTGTAAAAACTGCATCGAAATTGGTTGAAAAATGAGGCAGTAATTCATGTTTTAAATTCTGGAGTGGAATTAATTAATTTAAATATTGGAGATATCTTGCTATCCCTTTCCAACGCACGTACA
Source organism: Clanis bilineata (assembly GCA_036417725.1). NCBI lineage: Eukaryota > Metazoa > Arthropoda > Insecta > Lepidoptera > Sphingidae > Clanis > Clanis bilineata. The sequence goes on along the minus strand of CM071138.1, from coordinate 7,069,177 downwards.
GTTAGGACGTGACGTAATTTTACCGATACTTCTGTTTCCCGCAGGTTTGACGGTTACACCAAACTTCAAAGGCTCATAACTTTTTATTTTTAAGAATATTTCAATATTTATTTCTGTTTCATATTTTAGACGACGTAAATTTCGAATAGAAAAACAATCACAAGTTTAAAAACTTAACAGACCGACTTTCCACAATGGCCTAAGACCTAAGATCTAAAGTCATACTGCCCGGTTATTTGGTATATTATTTTCGTATTTTTGTTTAAAGCTCAACCTAATGTCGACGCGGATGTGATCGAAAATCAATATCTGATCGACGAAATATCAGACCGGTGTTTTTTAGTTTGAAATCATAAATGTTATTTCCACAATATTTTTTTTATGAGCGATTTTATATGGTAAGGAAAGATACGTGAACCGTATCTACAGTTTTTTTTATGGCAATTGAAATACATTATGCTGATGTCAAGTTCGGGAAATTGTTTTTTTCGGGATCTAAGTTTTCGCAAGTGCAATGAAGTCGGATGTGTTCAATTTCAAGGCCTTGCTGGAGTTTTGGCGTCAATTCCTTCCAGTTTGATGTTTTTTAGACGATTTTCTCGCAGCGGAGGAATCGAACATGGTCGACCCATCCACCCGACAAAAAGCATTCAAAATCACTTATTTCAAAGCTTCCACATACTGGCCATCTGCGTTGATGTTTATTGCTTAGATACACATCACATTTAAACCACAAACACAACTTTAGACTAAAATATGATCGTATATCACCGTCAGAATTCCCGCCAAAACTCGTATCTACAGTTAACAGATAGCGTTTTGGCGGCAAATTAAATTATACATAATATTTTTTTGCTATTTTAAACTAAATATATGAATATAAATTACGAAATATTTTTTACATGTTTAGGATAAACTAATGAATAGCCTTGTATACTTTTTAAAAAATAGTCAAGTACCTAATTGGTCGCGAGTCAGCCGATATTGAAACTAATTTACATTGTTAATTGATTAAAAGCCTAATTAATAAATACATTTTTAACAGATTGTAATGTTTTATTAACCCTGAATAATTAAATAATAAATAGGCCGCTTCCAACAGGTCGATCTGGAAATCTTTGGGGGAGGCCTATGTTCAGCAGTGGACGTCCTATGGCTGATGATGTTGATGAATTAAATAAATCCACTCGCTGGTGACACACTAAGGGCCTTAAAAAAGCATTTTTAGCTGAGCAAATGGTTAAGAATTTAAGAATAACCTGTCACTTTTTCCTTGCGTTACATTGTTTAAAAATAAAAGGGACAACCTATGGTATAAAGATAAGCAGCGCTTAAATATTTTTATAAGTAAGGGGCATAGTCATCAACCAGTTCCCACAATAGGCTGAGATCTATAGAACGAACTTCAAAGTTTCAAAGTAACGAACTCAGTGAGAATTTGAAATTGAATCAGACTTCGATGTATACATAGTCTGATGAAAAGAAACGAGGACACACGTTAGTGTCCCTAGACAAATATAAAAAAACCTTTTATAATCACAGGGGGGCACTATTGTCTTTTACAATCTATCGAGTATAAAATTTGATAGAATCAACAACAAAAAAATGGGTGCGTGTACTTATGTACGCGCGTGAGAAGCTAGACTTCTTTGTTTAATAATATTTAGTGTTAATTATCTTGAAAAACTAAAAACATACGCAAAACAACCATTTTAGCTGTCACCTGCTCGTAGAACAATGGCCCATGGTATAAGATGCATGTTTTGTTCGTTTAGGCGCAGAATGTCCAATTCCCACATGGTCCAATTCTCAAAATGTCCAATTCGCACAATGTCCAATTCTCAAAATGTCCAATTCTCATAATGTCCAATTCGCGAAATGTCCAATTCTCAAAATGTCCAATTCTCAAAATGTCCAATTCCCAAAATGTCCAAATCTCAAAATGTCCAATTCTCAAAATATCCAATTCTCAAAATGTCCAATTCGCGAAATGTCCAATCCTCAAAATGTCCAATCCTCAAAATGTCCAATTCGCGAAATGTCCAATTCGCACAATGTCCAATTCGCACAATGTCTAATTCGCGAAATGTCCAATTCTGAAAATGACCAAATCTCAAAATGTCCAATTCTCAAAATGTCCAATTCGCGAAATGTCTAATTTGCACAATGTTCAATTCGCTAAATGTCCAAAACGCGAAATGTCCGTTTCGCGAAATGTCCAATTCTCAAAATGTCCAAAACGCGAAATGTCCAATTCGCAAAAGTCCAATTCGCAAAATGTCCAATTCGTAAAATATCCAATTCGCAGAACGTCCAATTCGCAGAACGTCCAATCCTTACATTAGTCACAAGTAAAGTATATTAATTAATTATTATTATATATTTAATATTATCAAAGAATTTAAACAATATTAAATTGCAATCGAAGTCAAATGGGTGCGTGTACGTGTACGCGGTTAAGCAGACAACTTCATGCTGTAGACAACTTCATACTGTTAATTTTGTCTCACAGATGCGCGCGCATCTGAAAATTTCACTCTCATCATTTTTTCATAACGCGCCTAAAGAAGTATAACTTCAAAAATAAAGCAGAGAATATAATTTTCTAATTGGTATGATTAGAAAAGCTCTATAGTAGGATTGCTAAACGGAGTAAACTGACATTTCCAATATTGCAACTTTTTCATGAAATTTAAATAGTGCTGCGGTAAAAAGATCAAGATTATTTAAACATTTCAATTCAGTGAACCATTTCATTCTTTCATTTTCTTAAATCCAACTCAAAGTCGTAATTCCTGCTTAGTGTGTGATTAGTATTGCATAATTGCATGTCTACTGAATTATAGTCATAGTAAATTACTACATGTTAAGTTATTGCACGTCTACTGGAATTATGGTCATGGTTCATTATAAACAAAACTTACAAAAGTTATGAATGTGCCGAATGTAATTTTTCTCAAATAATAAAAAGTAATATTAGTAATTTTCATTGTTATCCTTTCACGTATCTGTTGTGATTGTTTACGCAAAATTATTTACACAGACATTTAGTCGAAGGGTTAAACTGAAATTTTTAAAAATACGCAATAAAATTCTAATTTTGTAAGCTAGTACCGAGTTATTGTATCTTTGAATGATAAAAAATGAACTAGATCAATCACTATGTTTTGAAAGTAAGCAACATTATTTTGGAATGTGACACTTCGACATGTCAAATTACTCCGTTTAATTAGCAATCGAACTATAGCTACATGTTTTGCCAGACCCTAGCCCCGTCCCCCGAGCTGCGCTGCGCGTGCTGCGCGACGCAGTTCCTGAGCGCGCCTGCGCTGCGCGCGCACTCGCTCGCGCACGCGCAGTGCGCGGGCGTGCAGTGGTGCCTGCACTGCGGCCGCGGGTTCGAGCTGGAGGCCGCGCTCCGGGAACACGTGCTCGCCGTGCACAAAGTGCACTTCCCTTGTGATAAGGTACGTAACTTGTTGATAGTATACGAACTTGTGAGTGTGTGCCTAGCTATACATATCGACGTTATTGCATATGTGGCTTTAGATTATATAACTACATAAATATATTTTTAATTATTTTGTATTCTAAAAATTCGAATTCAAATACTAATCGAACAATATAACAATTATGATAATTATTAAACTTATCAACCAACGTCATTTTGGTCTCCTGAAAACCTCAGTTTTTGACATGTCGCTTTGTACGTAGGCACCGTCGATATGTTGTACCACGCCGTGGCTTGTATAATATACCTACGAGCTATGTATAGTGCGTGCTAATTAAATGCCCGTCCTTGTGAATCGTGAATCTGTCGTTTTTGTTTGTCTCTGCGACTGCGCACCAACATATCTTAAACGAGCAGGTCCTCAATTCGTCTGTATTTTTCGGCCGACTTCCCAAAAAGGAGGAGATCCTCAATTCTGCGATATCTCCGCCGAATGTGGACCGATTTTTAAGATTATTTTTGTGTTCGATAGAGCTTATTTCAAGAGTGGTCCCATATAAATTTGGTCACGATCGGGAAGTTGGAAGTCGATCAATTATGTTTTTAAACTTGTGATTATCTTTCTACCAGCCCTTATCCAGTGGCGTGCAGTCAATGATTAGGTTTACACTACTATGATGTTATTTTCTAGTTGTTAATTTAACTTGTGACCTAAAGTATATTTAGTGTAGTCCCCACTTTATACAATAATCTACATTAGGGCGCATATTTTTGCATACAATCTAGTTTTAAGTAACTAAACTAAACTTTCATAAGTGCATATGATTGTATACTGTTTTGCGTCTAAATAAATAAATACATAAATAAATATAGACAAAGAGACATTGTCTATCCTGACAATTTGATATTTCCATAGATAAAGAATAGAATTTCCAAAAAGCAGCAGTCGGATAATGGTCGTAATCGATACGGATATTATAATAATAGTGATAGTAATACAAGGGTGGAAGAAAATAATTGTATACTTGACTATAGTAACCAATATCAATGAATTTCTGTAGGATAGATTTATCATATAAATAACGTGAGCAATAGGAATTTATTAAAAATACTCCAAGGATAATTTTATTTTATTAATTTAAATACTTAATTTTTTATCTGTGAGTCACGTGGCGGTAAACACCAATCACGATGCATGATGTCACAATACTCATTTTTCTTGTTTATTTGTTCCATAAAGGCCTAAGACCTTAGATCCAAAGCCAGGTTAATTGGCATTTTTTTTCGTATTTTTATTTAAATCTCAACTTAATTTAAATGCGGATGTGATCGACGATCGATATCTGATCGCAAAAATATCTGACCCGTTTTTTTAGTTTGAAATCATAAATGTTATTTCCTCAATGTCTTTTTTATGAGCGATTTTGTATCTGTGGCAAGGAACAATGACGTCACCTGTATCTACAGTTAACAGATAACGTTTTGGCGGCAAATTAAATTATACATAATAATATTTGCTTTTTTTATCTAAATATATTAAAATAAATTACGATTTTTTTTAAATGTTTAGGGTAAACTAATAAATAGCCCTGTATTCTTTTTAAAAAATAGACAAGTACCCAATTGTGCAAGTTTTTTGTTTACCCTGATCAGAATGCTTATGCACGTCACTGCCCTTATCCCACCTTAATGTGGGGTCGGCGTAACACACTTTTTCGAGCACGTTGTAGAGAGGATTTGGCATAGTTTTTAAAACACTCAGAGGGATCCAGTGCCAGACAAATTAAATTAGAAAATTCGTTTTGCCAGACCTGGGAATGGAACCCAGGACCTCCCGGTCCACAGCCCATATATGCTGCCACTAGATGCTACACCACTGATCCTATATTACTACCCATTTCAACGTTTATCAATTTGTTTTACAGTGCAACAAAACGTTCAGCCACGAGAGCAAGCTGAACAACCACATGCTGGAGAAGCACCCTGAGGAGCACGGGGAGGGAGAGGGCGGCGAGGGGGGGCAGCGCGGTCGCAAGCGGTACATGAAGGTGGTGCCCGCCATGTGCGATATATGCGGCAAGATCATCGCGGTGAGACCACTGAACAATGTGACCGACACGACCATCCAACGAAACCACCGACCCACATCATCACCACCACCCACCGCCAACCACCCACAGTTGTACCATTGAACTGGCATAATAAAAATAATATTAGCCCTCTTATATTACTATCCCACTTCTGATCTTGGGCCTCCTCTACTAATGAGAGGGGTTAGGCCTTAGTCTACCACGCTGGACTAATGCGGGTTGGTAGACTTCACATACCTTCGAAATTCCTGTGGATAAATTCTGAGGTATGCAGGTTTCCTCAAGATATTTACCTTCACCGTTATAGCAAGCGATATTTCACAATGAAAATAACATAGAAAAGTCGTCGGTGTATACTCCTCCGACACTAGTGTCGGCAGTCCGTACCGAACCGATGTAGCCTGCCCGTTTAGCATGCGCGCCATGAGAATATTTTATCTACGCTTTTTGTCGTGTTATAACCGGTTTTCTCTATTTGTCTACAGACACTAACATGCGTCCTCGTTTATTTTCATACAATATTGTAGATAATATGAAGATAACATCTCGACAGTCGATTGTCGAGATATCTCGTTGCTTGCATGCTAGGCGGGCTGGAGGCTGACTCGCTCGACATTCGATTCGAATTTGACTTCGATTCGATTTCTGACGTTAAAAAATACCAAATGACAAGTTCTCGAATCTAATGCAACATTACCGCAATTTTTAACTCGATTTCGGTGGAATTTTAAGTCAATAAATGAAATCGAATCGAAAGGAAATTCGAATAGAATGTCAAGAGTTAGGGGGCAAGTTGTAATGTTGATACATTTCCAGGATCAGTACCACATGGTGTACCATCAACGCATACACACCGGCGAGAAACCGTACGAGTGCAATGAATGCCCGAAAAAATTCAGGATGCCTGAACAGTTACAGGTCAGTACATACTCAACCTGCATGTCATGGCGGTAGGCAGACAATATTGAGACACTTCGCCTGCATGTCATGTGGGTAGGCAGACAATATTGAGACACTTCGCCTGCATTTCATGTGGGTAGGCAGATAATATTGAGACACATACGTCTGCATGTCATGGCGGTAGGCAGACAATATTGAGACACATACGTCTGCATGTCATGGCGGTAGGCAGACAATATTTAGACACATACGTCTGCATGTCATGGCGGTAGGCAGACAATATTGAGACACATACGTCTGCATGTCATGGCGGTAGGCAGACAATATTGAGACACATACGTCTGCATGTCATGGCGGTAGGCAGACAATATTGAGACACATACGTCTGCATGTCATGGCGGTAGGCAGACAATATTGAGACACATACGTCTGCATGTCATGGCGGTAGGCCGGGATTATTGAGCGTCACAGGGTACGACCCTGACACACCTATTTTTACCTCTTTTAAAATTAGGTCATACATAATAGTATAGCGTTTGAACGTGTCATTTCATGACAGTACAATGTTTGAACGTGTTATCGATTGTGTGTTTACAGAATCACACGCGCATCCATACAGGCGAGCGTCCGTTCAAGTGCAAATACTGTCCGAACACTTTCAAAACATACCCCGCCATGGCGAGGCACCATCTGGTAAGTATAGTTTTATTCGTTACTGTTGAGTAAACGGATAAGGACTAGTGAAACGACAGGCTGCTGTATTCACACTAAATGTATTTAACAAACGTCACAATGTTTATAGCACCGGGAGTGGATGCAACCACCAGCATATTACATATCATCATCATCATCATCATCAGCCATAGGACGTCCACTGCTGAACATGACTGGCCTCCCCCAATGATTTCCAGATCGACCTGTTAGATTACATATATAACAGCTATATTGTATTTCTCTCCATGTCGCTTTTTGGTCTCGTGGCAGCATACATGGGCTGTGGACCGGCAGGTCCTGGGTTCATTCGCACATTTCAAATTGGAAAATCAAAGAATCCATAATGATTTCTTAGGACTACGCGAATTTTATTCTTTCTTTCTGCCTGCCCTTATCCCACCTTAATGTGGGGTCGGCGCAACATACTTTTTTAGCATATTGCCGAAATGATTTGGCTAAGTTTTTACGACCGGCCGGCCTGCCTGCCTGACTAACCCTCTGAGGGATCCAGTCCTCATTCAGTATTCATTGAAATAAAACTAGATGAATCCGACCCGTGACCACGAAGGCTGCAAACCTTTCGAAATGTCGAGTCTGACAATAAAATCACGCCTGTATCCCATAGGGGTAGGCAGAGACAATTGAGCGCCACAAGCTACGATCCTGACACACCTCTTTTGCCTCATCCACATTCATGCATCGTTTCATACATTTCCGCCGGTTGAGGGTACTCCGAACTTGCCCTTTACGAAGGAGATCGCTTATTTGATCCATATAGGATCGTGTCGGGCGCCCTCTTCTGGCCCTACCATTCACTTTAGCACGATAAATACCTTTCGTAAGTCGCCTTTCATCCATCCTTTCAACATGTCCAAACCACCTCAGCATCCCTTTCTATCTATCATTCGGCAACATATGGTCGAACAGCACATGCTGAGCCGTAGCCTTTTGCTGTTTTAGATGTTTTAGATACAATAAAATAGTCAAAATACTCACTATCTACGATCATAACGCATAACTAAGCATTTAAATTTCGATGCAAGTTTAACAAAATTTGAAGACTGTAGTTTAAGTGATCGAACTTGATAAATAGTTGTGCACGTTGTGGAGTGTTACCCACATTTAGATAATTGTTATTTATAAGCGTACCTGTATCTGATAGTCGTGTATTATTTTTGAAGCAATAAAGTTTTTATTATTATTAAATTGTCCGTCAGGTGCACACTGGCGTCCGTCGGTATCCTTGTTCAGTATGCGGCAAGCCATTCGCCACGTCCGCGGAGATGAAGAGCCACGTCCGCACCGTGCACATGAAGCTACCCCCCCCACCGAGGCACAGGAGGAACAGGAACGACTGACAAGAACTTGACATAAGCTCACCGAAACAACTAGCTCTCAAACACACCGAGAAACGACAACACATTCATTGACTGCCTCGGTGGCGTGGTGGTGTTTCGGTACGACTACGGTTCCGAGGTCTCGGGTTCGATCCCCGGCGAGGGCAAAGTGATATTGGATTTTTCCATATCAGCCCGGAGTCATGGCGATATGCTCGCCCCCTATCACATCTGGACGGAACTTAGCTCGGCGAAATGTGAGGCTTCGGGGATACAGGCGTGAGCTTATGTTATGTTATGTGTAATTTATTAATTACGGCAAGCCAAAATATGACTTACGAAACTCCGCGCTAAAAAAGGACGTGACGTCACACGTAGCTATTTCTTTAAATAACGAAGTACATTACATTTATTTCCGTCCCAGATGTGATAGGGGGCGAGCCTATCGCCATATCGGGCACAAATTCCAGACTCCGGGCTGATATGGAAAAATCCAATATCACTGCCCGACCCGGGGATCGAACCCGAGACATCAGGACGGTAGTCGTACCGAAATACAACTAGGCCACCGAGGCAGTCAACTAAATTAGCCGAAATACACCACCATCTACAGTTACGTCTACACAATGACGAAACAAAATAAGGACTCGGCATAACTACGAAACAACGTGTAAACGTGCCCTTTTCGAAATTGGGTACTTGACTGATTGATTTTATACACATATTTATATGTAATAGCAAATAAAACAAAAAGAAACCCTTCTGTAAAAACTGCATCGAAATTGGTTGAAAAATGAGGCAGTAATTCATGTTTTAAATTCTGGCATATTGGAGATGTCTTGCTATCCCTTTCCAACGCACGTACCGTTATGGCGTGGCGTGATTTTACCGATACTTCTCTTTCCCACAGTTTGCCGGTTACACCAAACTTCAAAGGCTTATAACTTTTTATTTTTAAGAATATTTCAATATTTATTTCTGTTTCATATTTTAGACGACGTAAATTTCGAATAGAAAAATAATCACAAGTTTAAAAATTTAACAGACCGACTTTCCACAATGGCCTAAGACCTAACATCTAAAGTCATACTGCCAGGTTATTTGGTATATTATTTTCGTATTTTTGTTTAAAGCTCTACCTAATTTCGACGCGGATGTGATCAAAAATCAATATCTGATTGACGAAATATCTGACGCTTTTTTTTAGTTTGAAATCATACATGTTATTTCCACAATATTTTTTAATGAGCGATTTTGTATCTATGGTAAGGAAAGATGACGTCAACCGTATCTACAGTTTTTTTTTATGGCAATTGAAATACATTATGCCAATGTCAAGTTAGGGAAATTGTTTTCCTATATCTAAGTTTTCGCAAGTGCAATGAAGTCGGATGTGTTCAATTTCAAGGAGTTTTGGCGTCAATTCCTTCCAGTTTGATGTTTTTTAGACGATTTTCTCGCAGCGGAGGAATCGAACATGGTCGACCCATCCACCCGACAAAAAGCATCCAAAATCACTTATTTCAAAGCTTCCACATACTGTCCATCTTCGTTGATGTTTATTGCTTAGATACACATCACATTTAAACCACAAACACAACTTAAGACTAAAATATGGAATCATTAAAACAAGCGACCACCCGCACCGTCAGAATTCCCGCCAAAACTCGTATCTACAGTTAACAGATAGCGTTTTGGCGGCAAATTAAATTATACATCATATTTTTTGCTATTTTAAACTAAATATATGAATATAAATTACGAAATATTTTTTACATGTTTAGGATAAACTAATGAATAGCCTTGTATACTTTTTAAAAAATAGTCAAGTACCTAATTGGTCGCGAGTCAGCCGATATTGAAACTAATTTACATTGTTAATTGATTAATAGCCTAATTAATAAATACATATTTAACAGATTGTAATGTTTTATTTTAACCCTGAATAATTAAATAATAAATAGGCCGCTTCCAACAGGTCGATCTGGAAATCTTTGGGGGAGGCCTATGTTCAGCAGTGGACGTCCTATGGCTGATGATGATGTTGATGAATTAAATAAATCCACTCGCTGGTCACACACTAAGGGCCTTAAAAAAGCATTTTTAGCTGAGCAAATGGTTAAGAATTTAAGAATAACCTGTCACTTTTTCCTTGCGTTACATTGTTTAAAAATAAAAGGGACAACCTATGGTATAAAGATAAGCAGCGCTTAAATATTTTTATAAGTAAGGGGCATAGTCATCAACCAGTTCCCACAATAGGCTGAGATCTAGAGAACGAACTTCAAAGTCTCAAAGTAACGAACTCAGTGAGAATTTGAAATTGAATCAGACTTCGATGTATACATAGTCTGATGAAAAGAAACGAGGACACACGTTAGTGTCCCTAGACAAATATAAAAAAACCTTTTATAATCACAGGGGGGCACTATTGTCTTTTACAATCTATCGAGTATAAAATTTGATAGAATCAACAACAAAAAATGGGTGCGTGTACTTATGTACGCGCGTGAGAAGTTATACTTCTTTGTTTAATAATATTTAGTGTTAATTATATTAAAAAACTAAAAACATACGCAAAACAACCATTTTAGCTGTCACCTGCTCGTAGAACAATGGCCCATGGTATAAGATGCATGTTTTGTTCGTTTAGGCGCAGAATGTCCAATTCCCACATGGTCCAATTCTCAAAATGTCCAATTCGCACAATGTCCAATTCTCAAAATGTCCAATTCTCATAATGTCCAATTCGCGAAATGTCCAATTCGCGAAATGTCCAATTCCCAAAATGTCCAAATCTCAAAATGTCCAATTCGCGAAATGTCGAGTCCTCAAAATGTCCAAATCTCAAAATGTCCAATTCGCACAATGTCCAATTCACACAATGTCTAATTCGCGAAATGTCCAATTCTCAAAATGACCAAATCTCAAAATGTTCAATTTTCAAAATGTCCAATCCTCAAAATGTCCAATTCGCGAAATGTCCAATTCGCACAATGTCTAATTCGCGAAATGTCCAATTCTGAAAATGACCAAATCTCAAAATGTCCAATTCTCAAAATGTCCAATTCCCAAAATGTCCAAATCTCAAAATGTCCAATTCGCGAAATATCCGATTCGCGAAATGTCCAATTTGCACAATGTTCAATTCGCTAAATGTCCAATTCTCAAAATGTCCAAAACGCGAAATGTCCAATTCGCAAAAGTCCAATTCGCAAAATGTCCAATTCGCAAAATGTCCAATTCGTAAAATATCCAATTCGCAAAACGTCCAATTCGCAGAACGTCCAATCCTTACATTAGTCACAAGTAAAGTATATTAATTAATTATTATTATATATTGAAATAAAACTATTCTTATTCTTATTTCTTATTCTATCCGTAAGAATAGTTTTATTTCAATGTATAATATTCACGTAAACTTAAGAAATCAGTATTATTACATATTTAATATTATCAAAGAATTTAAACAATATTAAATTGCAATCGAAGTCAAATGGGTGCGTGTACGTGTACGCGGTTAAGCAGACAACTTCATGCTGTAGACAACTTCATACTGTTAATTTTGTCTCACAGATGCGCGCGCATCTGAAAATTTCACTCTCATCATTTTTTCATAACGCGCCTAAAGAAGTATAACTTCAAAAATAAAGCAGAGAATATAATTTTCTAATTGGTATGATTAGAAAAGCTCTATAGTAGGATTGCTAAACGGAGTAAACTGACTGAATTTCCAATGTTGCAACTTTTTCATGAAATTTAAATAGTGCTGCGGTAAAAATATCAAGATTATTTAAACATTTCAATTCAGTGAACCATTTCATTCTTTCATTTTCTTAAATCCAACTCAAAGTCGTAATTCCTGCTTAGTGTGTGATTAGTATTGCATAATTGCATGTCTACTGAATTATAGTCATAGTAAATTACTACATGTTAAGTTATTGCACGTCTACTGGAATTATGGTCATGGTTCATTATAAACAAAACTTACAAAAGTTATGAATGTGCCGAATGTAATTTTTCTCAAATAATAAAAAGTAGTATTAGTAATTTTCATTGTTATCCTTTCATGTATCTGTTGTGATTGTTTACGCAAAATTATTTACACAGACATTTAGTCGAAGGGTTAAACTGAATTTTTTAAAAATACGTAATAAAATTCTAATTTTGTAAGCTAGTGCCGAGTTATTGTATATTTGAATGATAAAAATTGAACTAGATCAATCGCTATGTTTTGAAAGTAAGCAACATTATTTTGGAATGTGACACTTCGACATGTCAAATTACTCCGTTTAATTAGCAATCGAACTATAGCTACATGTTTTGCCAGACCCTAGCCCCGTCCCCCGAGCTGCGCTGCTCGTGCTGCGCGACGCAGTTCCTGAGCGCGCCTGCGCTGCGCGCGCACTCGCTCGCGCACGCGCAGTGCGCGGGCGTGCAGTGGTGCCTGCACTGCGGCCGCGGGTTCGAGCTGGAGGCCGCGCTCCGGGAACACGTGCTCGCCGTGCACAAAGTGCACTTCCCTTGTGATAAGGTACGTAACTTGTTGATAGTATACGAACTTGTGAGTGTGTGCCTAGCTATACATATCGACGGTCCCTGCGTACAAAGCGACGAGTCAAAATGTCATATTTGTTATTGTTGTCGCTTTGTACGTAGGGACCGTCGATATGTTCTACCACGCCGTGGCCCGTCCTTGTGAATCGTGAATCTGTCGTTTTTGTTTGTCCCTGCGATTGCGCACCGACATATCTTAAACGAGCAGGTCCTCAATTCGTCTGTATTTTTCGGCCGACTTCCCGAAAAGGAGGAGGTCCTCAATTCCGCGATATCTCCGCCGAATGTGGACCGATTTTTAAGATTACTTTTGTGTTCGATAGAGCTTATTTCAAGAATGGTCCCATATAAATTTGGTCACGATCGGGAAGTTGGAAGTCGATCAGTTATGTTTTTAAACTTGTGATTATCTTTCTACCAGCCCTTATCCAGTGGCGTGCAGTCAATAATTAGGTTTACGCTACTATGATGTTATTTTCTAGTTGTTAATTTAAATTGTAACCTAAAGTATATTTAGTGTAGTCCCCACTTTATACAATAATCTACATTAGGCCGCATATTTTTGCATACAATCTAGTTTTAAATAACTATTACTAAACTTTCATAAGTGCATATGATTGTATACTGTTTTGCGTCTAAATAAATAAATACATAAATAAATATAGACAAAGAGACATTGTCTATCCTGACAATTTGATATTTCCATAAATAAGAATAGAATTTCCAAAAAGCAGCGGTCGGCTAATGGTCGTAATCGATACGGATATTATACTAATAGTGATAGTAATGCAAGGGTGGAAGAAAATAATTTGGTACTTGACTATAGTAACCAATATCAATGAATTTCTGTTGGATAGATTTATCATCTTAATAACGTGTGCAATAGGAATTTATTAAAAATACTCCAAGGATTATTTTATTTTATTAATTTAAATACTTAATTTTTTATCTGTGCGTCACGTGACTGTAAACACCAATCACGATGCATGATGTCACAATACTCATTTTTCTTGTTTATTTGTTCCATAAAGGCCTAAGACCTAAGATCCAAAATCATACTGCCAGGTTAATTGGCAATTTTTTTTCGTATTTTTATTTAAATCTCAACTTAATTTAAATGTGGATGTGATCGACGATCTATATCTGATCGCAGAAATATCTGACCCGTTTAAATGTTATTACCTCAATCTTTTTTTTATGAGCGATTTTGTATCTATGGCAAGGAACAATGACGTCATCTGTATCTACAGTTAACAGGTAGCGTTATGGCGGCAAATCAAATTATACATAATAATATTTCCTTTTTTAACTAAATATATAAAAATAAATTACGATTTTTTTTTACATGTTTAGGGTAAACTAATAAATAGCCCTGTATACTGTTTAAAATATAAACAAATACCCAATTGTGCCAGAATTTTGTCTACCCTGATCAGAATGCTTATGCACGTCACTGCCCTTATCTCACCTTAATGTGGGGTCGGCGTAACACACTTTTTCGAGCACGTTGCAGAGAGGATTTGCCATAGTTTTTAGAACACTCGGAGGGATCCAGTGCCAGACAAATTAAATTAGAAAATTCGTTTTGCCAAACCTGGGAATGGAACCCAGGACCTCCCGGTCCACAGCCCATATATGCTGCCACTAGATGCTACACCACTGATCCTACATGACTACCCATTTCAACGTTTATCAATTTGTTTTACAGTGCAACAAAACGTTCAGCCACGAGAGCAAGCTGAACAACCACATGCTGGAGAAGCACCCTGAGGAGCACGGGGAGGGAGAGGGCGGCGAGGGGGGGCAGCGCGGTCGCAAGCGGTACATGAAGGTGGTGCCCGCCATGTGCGACATATGCGGCAAGATCATCGCGGTGAGACCACTAAACAATGTGACCGACACGACCATCCAACACCATCACCATCACCAAAACCATCATCACGATCAGCCATCATCACCATTACCATCACCACCAAAATCACCCCCACCATCAGCTATCATCACCATCACCCATCACCGTCACTACCACCACACCACCGTCACCACCACCACGCCACCAAGCATCACCACTACTCATCACAGTCATCACCATCACCCACCACCAAGCACCCACAGTTGTACCAACCGATATAGCCAGGCTGTAATGTTGGTACATTTACAGGATCAGTACCACATGGTGTACCATCAACGCATACACACCGGCGAGAAACCGTACGAGTGCAACGAATGCCCGAAAAAATTCAGAATGCCTGAACAGTTACAGGTCAGTACATACTCAACCTGCATGTCATGGCGGTAGGCAGACAATATTGAGACACTTACGTCTGCATGTCATGGCGGTAGGCAGATAATATTGAGACACTTACGTTTGAATGTCATGTGGGTAGGCAGATAATATTGAGACACATACGTCTGCATGTCATGGCGGTAGGCAGACAATATTGAGACACATACGTCTGCATGTCATGGCGGTAGGCAGACAATATTGAGACACATACGTCTGCATGTCATGGCGGTAGGCCGGGATTATTGAGCGTCACAGGGTACGACCCTGACACACCTATTTTTACCTCTTTTAAAATTAGGTCATACATAATAGTATAGCGTTTGAACGTGTCATTTCATGACAGTACAATGTTTGAACGTGTTATCGATTGTGTGTTTACAGAATCACACGCGCATCCATACAGGCGAGCGTCCATTCAAGTGCAAATACTGTCCGAACACTTTCAAAACATACCCCGCCATGGCGAGGCACCATCTGGTAAGTATAGTTTTATTCGTTACTGTTGAGTAAACGGATAAGGACTAGTGAAACGACAGGCTGCTGTATTCACACTAAATGTATTTAACAAACGTCACAATATTTATAGCACCGGGAGTGGATGCAACCACCAGCATATTACATATCATCATCATCATCATCATCATCATCATCATCAGCCATAGGACGTCCACTGCTGAACATGACTGGCCTCCCCCAATGATTTCCAGATCGACCTGTTGGATTACATATATAATAATTATATTGTATTTCTCTCCATGTCGCTTTTTGGTCTCGTGGCAGCATACATGGGCTGTGGACCGGCAGGTCCTGGGTTCATTCGCACATTTCAAATTGGAAAATCAAAGAATCCATAATGATTTCTTAGGATTACGCGAATTTTATTCTTTCTTTCTGCCTTATCCCACCTTAATGTGGGGTCGGCGCAACATACTTTTTTAGCATATTGCCGAAATGATTTGGCTAAGTTTTTACGACCGGCCGGCCTGCCTGCCTGACTAACCCTCTGAGGGATCCAGTCCTCATTCAGTATTCATTGAAATAAAACTAGATGAATCCGACCCGTGACCACGAAGGCTGCAAACCTTTCGAAATGTCGAGTCTGAAAATAAAATCACGCCTGTATCCCATAGGGGTAGGCAGAGACAATTGAGCGCCACAAGTTACGATCCTGACACACCTCTTTTGCCTCATCCACATTCATGCATCGTTTCATACATTTCCGCCGGTTGAGGGTACTCCGAACTTGCCCTTTACGAAGGATATCGCTTATTTGATCCATATAGGATCGTGTCGGGCGCCCTCTTCTGGCCCTACCATTCACTTTAGCACGATAAATACCTTTCGTAAGTCGCCTTTCATCCATCCTTTCAACATGTCCAAACCACCTCAGCATCCCTTTCTATCTATCATTCGGCAACATATGGTCGAACAGCACATGCTGAGCCGTAGCCTTTTGCTGTTTTAGATGTTTTAGATACAATAAAATAGTCAAAATACTCACTATCTACGATCATAACGCTATTAAGTTTGTTAAGTTAACTAAGCATTTAAATTTCGATGCAAGTTTAACAAAATTTGAAGTCTGTAGTTTAAGTGATCGAACTTGATAAATAGTTCTGCACGTTGTGGAGTGTTACCCACATTTAGATAATTGTTATTTATAAGCGTACCTGTATCTGATAGTTGTGTATTATATTTGAAGCAATAAAGTTTTTATTATTATTATTATTTTTATTGTAACTTTTTCAAGTTTCACTCTTCGTAAAGAGGTATTTACGTTTTCCGCGGGCTTTTGGCCAAACGGGGAACGTTCATCATACTTAATATATGAAAAGTAAAGTAAACCTATACAAAAGGACAAAAATAAGCAGTGTGACGTTACATATACCGTCACACTGCTTATTCCTGTCAGACAGATCTGAATGTAAATTACTTATTAATCAATAGATAAAAAGTTTCTAACTATTCTACATGTATTTAATATTGCGGCTTTTTGTAACTGTGTGTATGTGAGAGGGTGAAGATCAAGTGTTTTTAGACTATTATGCAATGTGTAGGGAACGACGCCTGTGGATTATTATTAAAAAAACAATCAAAACCATTGTCCGTCAGGTGCACACTGGCGTCCGTCGGTATCCTTGTTCAGTATGCGGCAAGCCATTCGCCACGTCCGCGGAGATGAAGAGCCACGTCCGCACCGTGCACATGAAGCTACCCCCCCCACCGAGGCACAGGAGGAACAGGAACGACTGACAAGAACTTGACATAAGCTCACCGAAACAACTAGCTCTCAAACACACCGAGAAACAACAACACATTCATTGACTGCCTCGGTGGCGTGGTGGTGTTTCGGTACGACTACGGTTCCGAGGTCTCGGGTTCGATCCCCGGCGAGGGCAAAGTGATATTGGATTTTTCCATATCAGCCCGGAGTCATGGCTTTATGCTCGCCCCCTATCACATCTGGATGGAACTAAGCTCGGCGAAATGTGAGTGTTCTAGTTCGCTTGTGCGCCTCTGCCTACCCCTTCGGGGATACAGGCGTGAGCTTATGTTATGTTATGTGTAATTTATTAATTACGGCAAGCCAAAATATGACTTACGAAACTCCGCGCTAAAAAAGGACGTGACGTCACCACGTAGCTATTTCTTTAAATAACTGTTGAGGTATAGATCCAATGCCCATGTTACAAAGAGTTAAGTCCTTATGTTATGTTGTCATTGGTTTATAAGTTTATGGTAAGAAATGTCAAAGAGGTTATTGAGCTTCTTCCGCTAACCAAAATGTAGCCGCCATGTATGTGTAAAGTAATTAAATAAAAGTGAAGTAATATGTTATAAATATTTTATTAAAACTACATAAGTCTCCCAGCACACACGATCCAAACCTCGACAGTGGTAGCATCTCGTGGTTCCCGTGCTTACCGTGTTCATCGTGGTTCGCCGTGTTTGTTCGTCCACGCGGTATTTGAAGATGGCTGTCGCATCGTAAGAAATTAAAGTAAGAAACTCATAATTAAACTGAATCAGTATGATGAAGGAAAAATATTCTGTCGAGCCCTTCAAAGGCACTAATTTTAATACTTGGGCGTTTAGAGTACGCAGTATATTAAGAGAAAATTTAGTATTGGACGCCATTGAGAATGAGAGTTATGGCGCGAAGGAAGAAAATAAGGCATCTGAGGCGAAAGCACAGGCTATTATTATTGCTTGTGTGGCGGATAGCCATATAGAGTATGTAAAGAAAAGTAGTGCCCATCAAATGTTTCACAATTTAGAAGAAAATTTTAAGAAAAAAGGTGTGAGGTCAAAGTTATATTTGAGAAGACAGTTGTCGGATATGAAGTTCAAGGAGCATGAATCTCTGATGAAACATTTAGTAGAAATGGAGCAAATCTTTACTGATCTTAAGGAATCTGATTCAGAATTAAGCGAGGAAGAAAAAGTAAATTATGTCTTGTTGTCAATGCCAAGGTCATATGAAGGAATTATTACAGCATTAGAGACACAAGAGGATTTGAAACTAGATTTTGTGAAAAATAGGCTGCTGGGAGAAGAAGAAAAGAAAAAGAAATTTAACGGAAAAGAAAATGATAGAGAAATTAATTGTGGGAACGCATTTAACTGTTATACATGTGGAAAACCTGGTCATAAGAAGTATCAATGTACAAGAAATGTGAATTATATGCAAAGGAGGAATAACTATAATCAAGGAAGAGAAAATTATAATCAAGGAATGGAAAATTATCAAGAAAGAAAAGAAAATTATACAAGAGAAAGAGGATATTTTAATAACCCGAGGGGACGTGGTAATAACACCCGAGGACAAGGATATAGAGGAGCCAGGAATTCAGGGAGAGGATACCAGTCATATACAGAGGAGAATAGGCCAGCGAAGCATGGAGCGGCTAATAATTGTGAAGTGAATAAGTGTGATATGGACATTAAGGATAAATTAGTGTGGTATATAGATTCTGGCTGTTCAGATCATTTAATAAATACTAAAGATATGTTTTCTGATTATAAAGAGTTAAATAAACCTAAAAATATAGCATCGGCAAAAAATGGTGTAATGTTAAAAGCAGTAGGAATAGGTAATATACAGGCAAAAACATATGTTGGGAAAAAGCCTTCTAATTGTACTATTAAAAATGTTTACTATGTGCCAGACTTAAGAAAAAACTTGTTATCAGTTCATAAATTAGAAATTAATGGTTTAAAAGTTTGTTTTCAAGGAGGTAAAGTTAGAGTTTATAAAAATAATGGCTTATTAATGATTGGGGACAGTGATGGTTCATTGTATACTATAGAAATGCAAGTAGATTTTTCGAAATGTAATTATACAGACTCAAACTGTAATATGACAGAATTATGGCACAGACGTTTTGCACATTTGGGTATTAATAACATTAATACATTATTGCATAAAAATATGGTAAATGGTTTAAATGATATGAAAGGTAATAAAATTGAACATATGTTATGTGAACCATGTTTACTCGCAAAAATGACGAGACAACCATTTAATAAGCAGGGTTACCGAGCAAAGAAACCTTTAGAGTTAGTACATACAGATGTTTGTGGACCTATAACCCCTACAGATAGAGAAGGTCATAAGTATTTTGTTACATTTATAGATGATAACACACATTTTTGTATGGTATATTTAATGCGTCACAAATCGGAAGTTTTTGATAATTTTAAGAAATATTTTTATTATGCAACTAAACATTTTAATGCAGATTTATTAAAGTTACGATGTGATAATGGTAGAGAATATATATCTGGGGAATTTCAAAGATTTTGTTCAAATAATGGTATAACATTACAGTATACAGTACCGTATAATCCTGAGATGAATGGGGTAGCAGAAAGAATGAATAGGACACTTGTAGAAAAGACTAGGACAATTTTATTGGAATCTAAATTAGCAAAAGAATTCTGGGGAGATGCAATTTTGTATTCAGCTTATGTAACTAATAGAAGTCCAACCGTAGGAAAAGATAAAACTCCAAGTGAATTGTGGGAAGGTAGGAAGCCCGATGTTTCAAATTTTCGTGTATTCGGATGTATAGCATATAATCATGTACCTAAAGAACATAGACAGAAATTAGATAACACAGGGAAACGAATGATAATGGTAGGTTATAGTAGAACAGGGTATCTATTGTATGATGAGGAAACCGATAAGTTAGTTCATGCTAGGAATGTAATATTTGATGAACGTCAAAAGGAAGAACCCTTAGTTCACTTACCAGCTGCATCCACAGATATGTATACACAGGAACAACAGAGAGAAAAAGTTACATTTGAGGATGAAAAGGAGTCAGAGAGAGAAGATGATCAAACAGAAAATGAAGAGCAGGAAGTTATAGATATATTAAATACAAAAGAAAAAGAGCAGAAGATTACTACAGAAGATGAAAAGAATAAAGGATATAAACATAATAGAATGAAAAGGCAAACAAGAAAACCAAAATGGCAAGAAGATTATGAAGTAAATATGGATGATGATAGTGATGATGCATTATTTGCTCTACTAAGTATGAATCAAGAGGTACCATTATGTTATGATGAGATAAATGAAAGACCGGACAAGCTAAAATGGGTAAAAGCAGTACAAGAAGAATTAAAAGTATTAAAAGAAAGTAAAACTTGGAAAATAGTACCAACACCGAAGAAAGAAAAATTATTAGACAGTAAGTGGGTATTTACAAAGAAAAATATAGGAAATGAAGAAATATATAAAGCAAGATTAGTAGTACGTGGATTTCAACAAAAGGATAATTTAGAAGATATTTACTCACCTGTTTTAAAATTACAAACGTTAAGAATATTATTGTCAGTTGCAATGTATAGAGATTATGATGTACACCAAATGGATGTAAAAGGGGCCTTTTTATATGGTAACATTAATGAAAACGTTTATTTAAAATCGCCACAAGGCTTAAATGTACCTGAGGGATATGTTCTGAAATTAACAAAATCACTATATGGGTTAAAGAAATCACCAAAGTATTGGTATGAAAAATTTCATGAAACTATAACTAAATATGGGTTTAAACGTTCTGTAAATGACTATTGTTTGTATACTAAAGGGGAATTGTACTTATTATTATATGTTGATGATTTGTTAATACTAGGAAAAGATAATTTGCAAATTGAGAATGTTAAAAAGTTTTTATCATCACAGTTTAGAATGAAAGACTTGGGAAATGAGAATTTAACATACTTGGGAATTTCAATAATTAAGAAACAAGGGGAAATTCATATTAATCAAATAAATTATTTGCAAAGCATTTTACAGAAATATGGTATGGAGAATTGTAAAGGTAGTGACACACCAATGGAACTTAATTTTAAATTTGATGAAGATTGTAATATTGATATGAGTTATGAACACAAATGTAGATCATTGATAGGTTCTCTTATGTATGCAACAGTGGGGTCACGACCTGATTTAACAACTGCTATATGTTATTTAAGTAGATTTCAGTCAAAACCATGTGAAAATTTATGGATAGCTTTAAAAAGAGTGTTGAGATATGTCAAGAAAACTGTAAATTATGTGTTAGTTTATTCAAAAGATAATAACTGTAGAGTAATGTCACCAATTTTAGGATATGCAGATGCTGATTATGCTAGAGATTCAGATAGGAAATCTACATCAGGATATATATTTCAAGTTTATGGAAATACTGTAATTTGGAGATCTAAGAAACAAACTACAGTAGCATTGAGTACAACTGAGGCAGAATTAATTTCTTTATGTGAGGCTTCTATGGAGGCATGTTGGATTGTAAAATTATTATCAGATTTAAATGTAAATGTAGACTGTGTAACTATTTTTGAAGATAATCAGAGTACTATGAAAACGGTAAAGAATCCAGATCAAAAGAGATTGAAGCATTTAGATATAAAATATAATTTTGTTAAGCAAAAGGTAGAGGAAGGACTTATTAAGGTAGAATATGTAAACACTAGATATCAGCTCGCAGATGTATTCACAAAACCTGTTAGTAGAGATAAGTTTATTCAATGTATGTATGAATTAGGTTTGAAACATGGACATTGAGGGAGAGTGTTGAGGTATAGATCCAATGCCCATGTTACAAAGAGTTAAGTCCTTATGTTATGTTGTCATTGGTTTATAAGTTTATGGTAAGAAATGTCAAAGAGGTTATTGAGCTTCTTCCGCTAACCAAAATGTAGCCGCCATGTATGTGTAAAGTAATTAAATAAAAGTGAAGTAATATGTTATAAATATTTTATTAAAACTACATAAGTCTCCCAGCACACACGATCCAAACCTCGACAATAACGAAGTACATAACAACATAAGCTCACGCCTGTATACCCGAAGGCAAGGGTAGGCAGAGGCGCACTAGCGAACTAGAACACCCACATTTCGCTGAGCTTTGTTCCGTCCCAGATGTGATAGGGGGCGAGCCTATCGCCATATCGGGCACAAATTCCAGACTCCGGGCTGATATGGAAAAATCCAATATCACTTTGCCCGACCCGGGGATCGAACCCGAGACATCAGGACGGTAGTCGTACCGAAATACAACTAGGCCACCGAGGCAGTCAACTAAATTAGCCGAAATACACCACCATCTACAGTTACGTCTACACAATGACGAAACAAAATAAGGACTTGGCATAACTACGAAACAACGTGTAAACGTGCCCTTTTCGAAATTGGGTACTTGACTGATTGATTTTATACACATATTTATATGTAATAGCAAATAAAACAAAAAGAAACCCTTCTGTAAAAACTGCATCGAAATTGGTTGAAAAATGAGGCAGTAATTCATGTTTTAAATTCTGGCATATTGGAGATGTCTTGCTATCCCTTTCCAACGCACGTACCGTTATGGCGTGGCGTGATTTTACCGATACTTCTCTTTCCCACAGTTTGCCGGTTACACCAAACTTCAAAGGCTTATAACTTTTTATTTTTAAGAATATTTCAATATTTATTTCTGTTTCATATTTTAGACGACGTAAATTTCGAATAGAAAAATAATCACAAGTTTAAAAATTTAACAGACCGACTTTCCACAATGGCCTAAGACCTGAGATCTAAAGTCATACTGCCAGGTTATTTGGTATATTATTTTCGTATTTTTGTTTAAAGCTCAACCTAATTTCGACGCGGATGTGATCAAAAATCAATATCTGATCGACGAAATATCAGACCAGTGTTTTTTAGTTTGAAATCATAAATGTTATTTCCACAATATTTTTTAAAGAGCGATTTTGTATCTATGGTAAGGAAAGATGACGTCAACCGAAATACATTATGCCAATGTCAAGTTAGAGGAATTGTTTTCCTATATCTAAGTTTTCGCAAGTGCAATGAAGTCGGATGTGTTCAATTTCAAGGCCCTGCTGGAGTTTTGGCGTCAATTCCTTCCAGTTTGATGTTTTTAGACGATTTTCTCGCAGCGGAGGAATCGAACATGGTCGACCCATCCACCTGACAAAAAGCATCTAAAATCACTTATTTCAAAGCTTCCACATACTGGCCATCTGCGTTGATGTTTATTGCTTAGATACACATCACATTTATACCACAAACACAACTTTAGACTAAAATATGAAATCATTTAAACAAGCGACCACCCGCACCGTCAGAATTCCCGCCAAAACTCGTATCTACAGTTAACAGATAGCGTTTTGGCGGCAAATTAAATTACACATAATAATTTTTGCTATTTTAAACTAAATATATGAATATAAATTACGAAATATTTTTTACATGTTTAGGATAAACTAATGAATAGCCTTGTATACTTTTTAAAAAATAGTCAAGTACCTAATTGGTCGCGAGTCAGCCGATATTGAAACTAATTTACATTGTTAATTGATTAAAAGCCTAATTAATAAATACATTTTTAACAGATTGTAATGTTTTATTAACCCTGAATAATTAAATAATAAATAGGCCGCTTCCAACAGGTCGATCTGGAAATCTTTGGGGGAGGCCCATGTTCAGCAGTGGACGTCCTGTGGCTGATGATGATGGTGAATTAAATAAATCCACTCGCTAGTCACACACTAAGGGCCTTAAAAAAGCATTTTTAGCTGAGCAAATGGTTAAGAATAGCCTGTCACTTTTTTCTTGCGTTACATTGTTTAAAAATAAAAGGACTACATATGGTATAAGATAAGCAGCGCTTAAATATTTTTATAAGTAAGGGGCATAGTCATCAACCAGTTCCCACAATAGGCTGAGATCTATATATCAATTTGGTCACGATCGGTAAATTGGAAGTCAGTCAGTTAAGTTTTTAAACTTGTGATTATAGTCTTACTTGTACCGATTCCCGTACAAAAAAAAAACTTAGTAAGACTATAATAATATCGCTATAAGAGGTGGTGGTAACCCTGATCATATTAAAAAAAATCACGAGAATAATTCATCTGATGATTTTGCCTACTGACAACAGGAATGATTTGAAATGGAATAAAACAACGCGTTGTATATGTATTCGTTATTATTGCATAGTCATAGATGGTACAATACACTAGTAATGCAGCACGAACGCTTTTACACATCACTCTAGGAAGAATGTACTTATAAAATACAATGCAAATGAACACGGTGCCATTGACGACCAATACAGTGAATTAAAGTTATAACAGTGGCGTAACTACAGGGTGACATGTCAGCAAAATGCCACGGGCCCTCGACCATAGGGGGCCATACGATTGGAAGTAGATCGCGGACGGAAAAAGCTGTGACTATATAGAGAGTCTCGATCCGGAAAGACCTGCATCTAATGAATTTGCCACGGGCCCCCAACACTATAGTTACGACGCTGACGAGAAATGGTGTTGATAAATCAATAAAGAAAACAATGAATTTTTTTTTTGTTATTTTATTCGAAACACCATTAGATAATACACGTAATACATAATATCATAGTAAATATTTATTAGTGTATAGTTCTGTGTGCTTATCTCTTTAAGGTGTTTACAATTTACTATAAATTAACATTATTGTAACTCTTATTTAATTAATACAACATTCAGCTTTGTTACAAATAACAACCGTTTTCAGGAAAGCTTATCATTTTAGTACAGTAGAACTGTTTTGGAAAACATTTAACTTTATCTTATTTTTGAAGTCAACCAATGTGCTATAATGAAATTTGTAGTGTAAAATACATTATATTTTACAATATATTCTACTTATAAATTACGAATAATGGAATGTAATTGCAAAACCCAATTGACGTCATTGCACAGATCAGTATTTCCAAATTGTGGTATTTTTCCACATTTTAGGTGATTATTGGTTTCGATTTCGGAGGTCATGCTCTTCCTTGTTCCCTATTTTTTCTTCGTTATTTAAAGAAATAGCTTTAACATTTCTACGCCATGACGTCACGTCGTATTTAGCGCGGGGTTTTGTAATATATATTTTGCATATTTTAATGTTTTTGTTTCTGGTGTGTTTATTTGAGACCTATGTCGTTACAATGAACTAAAAAAAATGACATGCAAGTTCCCTATTGCTTACTGTTTGTTTCAAAGATGAACTTCCGATGACTATTTTTTTCTTCCGATACAATCTTAGACTAAATAGATACAATGCAATAACTCTGTCATAATTATTCTTTTTTAAAAATAATGGCTTCCACGCATTTGCGATGATTTAGCCAATGTCAAGGTAAATATAGAGCAATTATGTTTTCACAATGACTATGAGACCCAGATATGGATGATCTCAAGGTACCGCTGGGATTATGGCGGTAATACCTTCCAGCGCGGTGCCCCTCAGACGACCTTCACTAGGCGAATCGACGCAACAAAGCCAGCCAACGTACCAAACAAAACTCTTTAAAGATCACCGGTTAAAAAGTTTTCACATTATACTGTCCATCTTCACAGAAGTTTGATGCATTAAACCACATCACTTAAAAACAACAAACACAGCTCTAGAGAATGATATAAAATAATATTAACAAGCAACGCCTACGCTGTCAGACTTTGTCATAAAGCTGAGTTGGTCAGAACAATAAAAATCATTGAGATTTATTATGTCGGTATGAACAACTAACCCTAAACAAAAAGAAATGACTATGCCAAAGTTGTTTACAGAAAAATAGCAAATGGTTCGTCGGTCTCTGCATCTTTTAAGCCGCGTTTCCTGTACTTTTTTCGAAACAAAACACAAAAACTCCTATACAAAACAACGCATTTCGCTGTGTCCTGGTCATGGAACAATGGACTATAGACAAACATTTGTAGAAAAACCGTGTTTTGTGTAGGTTTTTTGTGTAGGTTTTTTGTGTAATGTTTTAATGCAGGAGACGTGGTTTATTAGTTTCGATTTATTCATACTGTCTCAATTAAAACAAAATACTATACAGTTTTTGTAAAGCCAGGTCTCCTGCACTAGTTTTTTAGAAACAATACACTAAAAACACATACGCTAAACAACGATTTTAGCTGTCACCTGCTCGTAGAACAATAGACCATAGATACAAAATCTATGTTATGTAGTGTTTTATTTTTTTTTTGTAGCAGACAATCGAGCAGATGGGTCACCTAATGATAAGTGATCTCCACCGCCCATAGACACCCAATACACAAAAATCGTGGGTGCGTCGCCAACCTAAAAAGAGGGAATGGATGGGAAGGGAAAAGGGATTGGGCAAAGGAGAGGGGAAATAGGTCACCGGAAATCTCATTCACCGAACGAAACGCGATAGAAAGCTGCCACTTTACGTCGGTTTTCTGTGAGACAGTGGTATCTGCCCGGTCGAGTCGGCCCATTCGTGCTGTAGACGTTACTATCTACAGCGTGGCTCTACCACTCAAATTTAGTGCAGGAGACCCGGCTTTACTGGGCTAGTATGGAGAAATCAGAAACTAAAGAAGATGCAGAGAAATCATCTGACCGTTTGCTCTTTTTTGTGAAAATAATTGTGGCTTAAATAGGTACTCAAATTTTTGGTCAAGGGTGAGTTGTCCCTGAAAATCTCTGTGTAAGTTCTTATTTGTCTGAGTTGTCTCTCAATTTACAACCACAGTGCTGACATGTAAAAGGCTTTCCTCCGACGTCTCTCTTCTCTTTTTTATGTGATATTAAACGAAAAGTGCAAATGTATAATAACAGTATTGTCATTTAAAAGGATTTTCACCTGTCAGTTTTATATACCTAATGACGTTAGACTTAGCGAGATTTCTTATCCATGTGTACTTTTAAGTGTCTTTTTAAAACACGTAGTATTGTAAATCTCTTGTCACATATTTCACATATATACGGCTTTTCTCCCGTGTGAGTTCTCGTATGCCTCTGTAAATCACCACTTACTGTACATGCATAACTACAATATCGACATTTAAACGGCTTTTCTCCCGTGTGAGTTCTCATATGTGTCTTTAAATCAGATTTTGTTATACAGGCATAGCTACAATATTGACATTTGTTAGGCTTTTCTCCTGTATGAATTCTCGTATGTGTATTCAAATCAGATTTTGTTATACAGCTATAACTACAATATTGACATTTATTAGGCTTTTCTCCTGTATGAATTTTCGTATGTTTCTTTAAATCGCCACTTACTGAGCTTGTATAACTACAATATTGACATTTATACGGCTTTTCGCCTCTGTGTCTTCTGATATGTTGTTTTAAAACATAACTGTCTGCGCACGTGTAACTACAATATTGACATTTATAAGGCTTTTCTCCTGTGTGAGTTCTCGTATGTTTCTTTAAAACACTACTTGTTGCACATGTATAACTACAATATTGACATTTAAACGGCTTTTCTTCTTTGTGTTTTCTAATAATATGTTGTTTTAAATAAGATTTTTGTGCGCAGGCATAACTACAATATTGACATTTATGAGGCTTTTCTCC
Source organism: Clanis bilineata (assembly GCA_036417725.1). Taxonomy (NCBI): domain Eukaryota; kingdom Metazoa; phylum Arthropoda; class Insecta; order Lepidoptera; family Sphingidae; genus Clanis; species Clanis bilineata. The sequence goes on along the minus strand of CM071138.1, from coordinate 7,040,955 downwards.
TGTGTGAGTTCTCGTATGTGTTTTTAAATCACTATTTCTTACACATGTATAACTACAATATTGACATTTATAAGGTTTTAACTCTCCTTTGTGAGTTTTAATATGTACCTTCAAACTACCATTTACTGCACTTGTATATCCACAATATTTACATTTGTGAGTCTTATTCATATGCTTCCTTAAATTATTATCACTGTCACATATAAAATTACAGTATTGACATACAAATGAATTTTCACATGCATTATCGCTTTTTGTAGATTTTCCAAAATATAAAGAGCTCTGATTTGTTTTACTTGTAGATCGGTTAGTAATCGCAGGTTTATGTCCGACAATGTGTTTAATAAGAAGAGATTTTGAATTATATGTTTCACCACATTCGTCGCATATAAAATACTCCTTATTATTATTAACTAATAATAGCTTACTTTTCACTTGACATACTCTCTCGATTAACGTATCTTTAGCAGGTGCTAAGCTAGTTTCAGTTTTGTTTTTACTCTTCTTACTTTCAATACACATAGCATCATCTTGTCCGCAGTTACTTTTCTTATCCTTACCTTGAGAATACGAAAAAATATAATTTAGTCAACATATAATAATTAGTAATACAGCAACAAAAGTTGTAGGGAGAGAAAAATCATTGGGAGATTTTTCATTTAGTTGACCATAGATACCACCTACAAGGTGGACCAACGATCTGATACAGGTCGCAGGAAGTCGCTGGATGCAGGCCGCTTCCAACAGGTCGATCTGGAAATCTTTTGGGGGGGGCCTATGTTCAGTAGTGGACGTCCTATGGCTGATGATTATGATGATGATGACCATATATATAAACGTTACAGTTAGTGCTTTTTAATACAAATGGATATTTTACCATCTCGCTCTAACATATGAAAAAAAACTTCGTCTCCTATTCCTTATTATAAGTCTATGAAGTTGACAATGCTATCTAGCTCTTTCTTTCCGCCTGCCCTTATTTCACCTTAATATGGGGTCGGTGAACAAGCTTATCATGGGTGCGTTGCCAACTTAAAATGAGAGAATTGAAGTGATTGGGAAAGAGAAAGGCGAAATGGGCCACCGGAATCTCACTCACCGAACGAAGCGCGACAGCAAGCTGCCACTTTACGTCGGTTTTCTGCGAAACAGTGGTATATGCCCGGTCGAGCCGGCCCATTTGTGCTGTAGACGTTACTGTCTACAGCGTGGCTCTACCACTCAAATTTAGTGCAGGAGACCCGGCTTTACTGGGCTAGTATGGAGAAATCAGAAACTAAAGAAGATACAGAGAAATCATCTGACCGTTTGCTCTTTTTTGTGAAAATAATTGTGGCTTAAGTAGGTTCTCAAATTTTTGGTCAAGGGTGAGTTGTCCCTGGAAATCTCTGTGTAAGTTCTTATTCAACCACAGTGCTGACATGTAAAAGACTTTCCTCCGATGTCTCTCTTCTCATTTTTATGTGTAAACGAAAAGAGCAAATAATAACAGTAATGTCATTTAAAAGGATTTTCACCTATCAGTTTTAAGGATCATCATCATCAGCCATAGGACGTCCACTGCTGAACATAGGCCAAAGATTTCCAGACCGACCTGTTGGAAGCGGCCTGCATCCAGCGACTTCCTGCAACCTTTATCAGGTCGTCGGTCCACCTTGTAGGTGGTAATATATACGATTAAATCAGATTTGTGTTTACAATATATACCTAATGCCAACGTTAGAGTTAGCGAGATTTCTTATCCATGTGTACTTTTAAGTGTCTTTTTAAAACACGTAGTATTGTAAATCTCTTGTCACATATTTCACATTCATACGGCTTTTCTCCCGTGTGAGTTCTCGTATGTCTCTGCAAATCACCGCTTACTGTACATGCATAACTACAATATTGACATTTGAACGGCTTTTCTCCCGTGTGAGTTCTCATATGTGTCTTTAAATCAGATTTTGTTATACAGGCATAGCTACAATATTGACATTTGTTAGGCTTTTCTCCTGTATGAATTTTCGTATGTATATTCAAATCTGATTTTGTTATACAGGCATAGCTACAATATTGACATTTGTGAGGCTTTTCTCCTGTATGAAGTCTCGTATGTGTATTCAAACCAGATTTTGTTATACAGCTATAACTACAATATTGACATTTATTAGGCTTTTCTCCTGTATGAATTTTCGTATGTTTCTTTAAATCACCACTAACTGCGCTTGTATAACTACAATATTGACATTTATAAGGCTTTTCTCCTTTGTGTCTTCTGATATGTTGTTTTAAAAGATAACTGTCTGCACATGTATATCTACAATATTGACATTTATAAGGCTTTTCTCCTGTGTGAGTTCTCGTATGTTTCTTTAAAACACTACTTGTTGCACATGTATAACTACAATATTGACATTTAAACGGCTTTTCTTCTTTGTGTTTTCTAATAATATGTTGTTTTAAATAAGATTTTTGTGCGCAGGCATAACTACAATATTGACATTTATGAGGCTTTTCTCTTGTGTGAGTTCTCGTATGTATTTTTAAATAACTACTTCTTACACATGTATAATTACAATGTTGACATTTAAAAGGTTTTAACTCTCCTTTGTGAGTTTTAATATGTACCTTCAAACCACTATTTACTGCACTTGTATATCCACAATATTTACATTTGTGAGTCTTATTCATATGCTTCCTTAAATTATTATCACTGTCACATATAAAATTACAGTATTGACATACAAATGAATTTTCACATGCATTATCGCTTTTCGTAGATTTTCCAAAATATAAAGAGCTCTGATTTGTTTTACTTGTATTTTGGTTAGTAATCGCAGGTTTATGACCGACAATGTGTTTAATAAGAAGATATTTTGAATTACATGTTTCACCACATTCGTCGCATATAAAACACTCCTTATTATTATTAACTAATAATAGCTTACTTTTCTCTTGACATACTCTCTCGGTTGACGTATCTTTAGCAGGTGCTAAGCTAGTTTCAGATTTGTTTTTACTCTTCTTACTTTCAATACACATAGCTTCATCTTGTCCGTAGTTTTTCTTATCCAGCTTAAGCTTTTGGTTTGGGTGTGTCTGTGTACCTTGAGAATACGAAAAAATATAATTGAGTCAACATATAATAATTAGTAATACAGCAATAAAAGGTGCAGGGAGAAAAAAATCATTAGGAGATTTTTCATTTAGTTGACCATAGATACCACCTACAAGGTGGACCGACGACCTGATAAAGGTCGCAGGAAGTCGCTGGATGCAGGCCGCTTCCAACAGGTCGATCTGGAAATCTTTGAGTGAGGCCTATGTTCAGTAGTGGACGACCTATGGCCGATGATGATATGGCTGCCTGACGTCAACCCCCCTCCGGGGATTTACAATGCCATCAAGTAAGAAATTAAAAAGGCCTATTAAACGTCAAAATAGCACAGATTAGTGTAATATTAGGCCCCCGACCGTAGGGGCCCCAGACCGTAGAGGCCCCAGACCGTAGGGACCCCAGACCGTAGGGGCCCCAGCGGCGGTCGGAGGGAGCCCTCGGACCAAAAAAGCCGTGACTATGTAGGAAGCCATGACTGTAAAGCCCTCCATACAATGAATTTGCCAGGGGCCCTCAACAATGTAGTTACGCCACTGGTTGTAGTAATAAAAATTTTAGAGGTCTGAAAGTAAATAACAAAAATGCAATAATTATAGTCTTTTATTTTTTTTATAGCAGAGATTGGCAAACGAGTATATGGGTCACCTGGTGGTAAGTGATCTCCAACGCCCATAAACAACCAGGACACAAAAAGAATCATGGGTGCGTTGCCAACCTAAAAGGAGAGAATTGAAGGGATTGGGAAAGGGAGGGGCGAAATGGGCCACCGGAATCTCACTCACCGAACGAAGCGTGACAGCAAGCTGGCACTTTACGTCGGTTTTTTGTGAAACAGTGGTATCTACCCGGTCGAGCCGGCCCATTTGTGCTGTAGACGTTACTGTCTACAGCGTGGCTCTACCACTGAAATATGTTTTTATAAGTTAGGCCCTATGAGTGTCGACTCATATATACTCGATGAATAAATTATTTTCTGTCGCAGGCGGGAATGCCAATAAAAATAGCAGGATCTTCATTAAGATTTATATTCACTTATTTTTAATATAACTACGGGTAGGTTTCTGTACAAGGTATTCTTTTTTTAACAATTTTCCTTAATACACTTCTCATACACTAACTACACAAAATTGTCTACTATTCTACAATATTAACAATGTGAACTCTCACCAGGTGCGCGACTAAGATTTTACCGATTCGGTCAATGAGCGGCGGGGGCAGATTTTATCTATTGCGGGGCCGCGATCGGTCTCAACTAATAGGACACCGCCGCCGACCGTCCAATCATGTGCGCTCAAGTCTGCGCCCGGTGAGTTTTCCTTATAACTAACATGCGACTATATATATTCATAATAATAATATTAGCCCTGTAATATCACTGTCCCACTGCTGGGCACGGGCCTCCTCTACTAATGAGAGGGGTTAGGCCTTAGTCTACCACGCTGGCCTAATGCGGGTTGGCAGACTTCACATACCTTCGAAATTCCTGTGAAGAAATTCTCGGGTATGCAGGTTTCCTCACGATGTTTTCCTTCACCGTTATAGCAAGCGATATTTCACAATGAAAATACACTTAACATAGAAAAGTCAGAGGTGTATGCTCCATTTTGGGGTTGGTTTCGAACCTCCGACACTTGTCTCGGCAGTCCATACCATTCCCAACAGAGCTATCGCTGCTTTATATTCATATATAGTCATAATACACTATGCGACGTCTGCTACACGGAGTAAACTGACATTTCGAATGTTGCCACTTTTTCATGAAATTTAAATACTGCTGCGGTAAAAAGTTCAAGATTATTTTACATTTCAATTCAGTGAACTATTTCATTCATTCATTTTCTAAAGTCCAACTCAAAGTTGTAATTCCTGCCTGTGTGATTAGTACTGCATGTCTACTGATGCATTATAAACAAAATTTACAATAGCTATGAATGTGCCGAACGTAATTTTTCTAAAATAATAAAAGTAATATGTGTAATTTTCATTGTTATCATTTCGCGTATCTGTTGTGATTATTTAAGCAAAATTATTAACTATTACTTACTGACAGATCGAAATGTCACTTTTCAAAATACTGTTGCATTCTTAGACTAAAGTTGCATGCTTTCAAAACATAGTGGTTGATCTAGTTCATTTTTTATCATTCAAAGGAACGATAACTCGGCACTAGCTTGCATAATTAGAATTTTATTATTTTTTAGAAATTTCAGCTTGAACCTTCGACTAAATGTCTGTGTAAATAAGTTTGCGTAAATAATCACAATAGATACGCGAAATGATAACAATGAACATTATAAATAATTACTTTTATTATTTGAGAAGAATTAAGTTCGGCACATTCATAGCTTTTGTAAGTTTTCTTTATAATAAATTATGAGTATAATTCCAGTAGACATGCCATAACTTAGCATGCTGTAATTTACTATCGCTCGAATGGTCAAATGCTGCTCAACTTTAACGGCTTCTTGTATTGATTTTCGCCATACAATTTTGACAAATAAGGCGGCATTAAACGACATAAGGCGACCTTAAGTGTATGAACATTCGGCGGTATGACTTTAATTCAGTATACATGCAGTACTTATCACATTTGAGGCAGGAATTACGACATTGAGTTGGACTTTAGAAAATGAAAGAATGATGTTCACTGAGTTGAAATGTTTAAGTAATCATGATATTTTTACCGCAGCACTATTTAAATTTCATTAAAAAGTGGCAACATTGGAAATGTCAGTTTACTCCGTTTAATTAGTAATCTATATATCGGCGCAAAATCGCAAGCTTATTTAAAAAGCCGTTGTTATTTCACGTTTTTAATTCATTTTACAATTGTTAAACTGCTGAATCGTTAAAAGATTCTAAAAAGTTAAAATAATTGTTATAATTATTTCTTTGACATTCGATATTCGGTATCGAGTAGGTAGTTGCAAATATTACACCCTATAAAAGGAGTGTTCAGAGCAGATTCGACACAGTCGTGCTCCGGCATTTGGACTGTCCACATCCCTGACTAGACGGTGCTCTTAAGCACCGTTAAAAAAGGGAGTTAGTGAATTTCGGTGTTCACAGTTGATAAATAAGATGAGTAATCATCTTATTGTCAAAATTGACGTCAGCCATGCTGACGTCACCGTTTTTAAAAAACAACGTTAGCGTTGGCCCTCCGACATATACTAATATACTAATATTATAAAACTGAAGAGTTTGTTTGTTTATTTGTTTGTTTGATTGAACGCGCTAATCTCAGGAACTACTGGTTTGATTTGAAAAATTATTTTTGTGTTGGATAGCCCAATTATCGACGGTGGCTATAGGCTATATAACATCACGCTATGACCAATAGGAGCGGAGCAGAAATGAAAAATGTTTTAAAGCGGGGAAGTTGATATCTCAGAAACTACTGGTTCGAATTGAAAAATTATTTTTGTGTTGGATAGCCCATTTATCGAGGATGGCTATAGACTATATAATCACGCTATGAACAATAGGAGCGGAGCAGAAATGAATCAAAGCGGGAAAGCTGATATCTCTGAAACTACTGGTTCGATGTGAAAAATTCTTTTAGTGTTGACCGACGAGATGAATGATGGGGTGACTGACGGGGTGACAGACGGGTTATAGACGGGGTGACGGGCTGGGTGACAGATGGGTGACAGGCGGGGTGACCGACGGGGTGACTGGTGGAGTGACAGACAGGTTACAGACGGGGTGACAGGCTGGGTGACAGACGGAGTGTCAGACGATGTGACAGACGGGGTGACAGACGGTTGACAGGTGGGGTGACAGACGGGGTGACAGACGGGGTGACAGACGGGGTGACAGACGGGGTGACTGACGGGGTGACTGACGGGGTGACAGACTGAGTGTCAGACGATGTGACAGACGGGGTGACAGACGGGGTTACAGACGGGTGACAGGCTGGGTGACAGATGGGGTGACAGGCGGAGTGCCCGACGGGGTGACAGACAGGGTGACAGACGGGGTGATTAACGGAACCGCACCGAAGTCACGTACTATCTCTCGAAGTTTAGTAGAGCATATCATTACCTTTTTAGAATTAATGTGCTATAGGTGCCTACGACTCACTCTTTTAACCCTCTCTCTCTTACGCAGACGAAGTTGCGCGGGTCAGCTAGTGCTACTATAAAGTTAAACGGGAGTTTTGGCGGGAATTCTGACGGTGCGGGTCGTCGCTTGTTTTAATGATTTCATATTTTTGATTGATTGATTGATTTTGATTTCAGTCTAAAGTTGTGTTTGTGGTTTAAATGTGATGTGTATCTAAGCAATAAACATAAACGAAGATGGACAGTATGTGGAAGCTTTGAAATAAGTGATTTTGGATGCTTTTTGCCGGGTGGATGGGTCGACCATCTACGATTCCTCCGCTGCGAGAAAATCGTCTAAAAACATCAAACTGGAAGGAATTGACGCCAAAACTTCAGCAGGGCCTTGAAATCGAACACATCCGACTTCATTGCACTTGCGAAAACTTAGATATAGGAAAACAATTTCCCTAACTTGACATTGGCATAATGTATTTCAATGGCCATAAAAAAAAGTTAAACGGACGCGACAGAGAAGCCACGCACACAAACGCGCTTGAACAAAAGTGCACATACGCGCCATTACCTGCCGAATGTCGATAGATCGAATGGGCCGAACCTGCTTCATTTTCAATGTTCCTACCTAACGCTCCGTCAATCCTTTTTTTTATGCCATGCATCAACATCGTCCGTAAAACCAAATATCCATGATTCGAACCTTCTTCTCCAGATTTGGTGGTATCAACAGTGTGTACTTTAATTTGAGCTGCTCAGACCTTTTTCATGTAAAAGTAATGGCTTCCACGAATTTGGGATGATTTAGCCAATTTCAAGGTAAATAGAGCAATTATGTTTTCACAATGAGCATGAGACCTAGATGTGGATGATCTCAAGGTCCTGCTTGGGTTATGGCGGTAATTCTTTCCAACGCGATGCCCCTCAGATGACCTTTACTCGGCGAATCGACCGAACAAAGCCAGCCAACGCACCAAGCAAAACTCATCAAATATCATGGGTTAAAAAGTTTTGCTCAAATCTAATGGGATATCACTATGGACATCAATAAAATTGATGCATTTGAGCCGAATCCTAAAGGAAAATCGGCCGCTATATTTTTGGACAGTCTCAAAGTAAGTATCATTTATCCGACATGAAATTCATATACGGCCACAAATATGACAGAAAGTGGTCTCTAATGATGGGCAATACTTTGATTGAAATGTGTGAAACCTTATTGTTTTAAACAAAATATTTGTTTTAGCCATCGATATATTATTTACCTAGATGCACAGTTGACGTTCGGAAAATGGGACAGCAAAGAAGTGCTTAAGCACTCCTTTTGCCTACAGTCGGACGCCGATAGAATTGTAAATTCCGAAATTCAAATTTAAGAACGCTTGCTCGTTTCATTTAAACAGCTACTTAATAACACGTGCATAGGGTTATATTTGTGTTGATTTAATTAGAACTTGTAATGTTTTTCTTTGTTTTATTTCTGAGACCACTTTTTAGGAGGATATTTGCAAGGAACTGTGCATCTAGGGTATATTAGAGGTATATTGACGGTTTTAGCAAAAAAACAGCGAGATCATATTTAGGGTCCTAATATATACCTAATGCTAAAGTTAGAGTTAGCGAGATTTCTTATCCATGTGAACTTGTAAGTGACTTTCCAAATAATACCTTCTTGTAAATCTCTTGTCACATATTTCACATACATGCGGCTTTTCTCCTGTGTGAGTTCTCGTATGTTTCTTTAAAACACTACTTGTTGCACATGTATAACTACAATATTGACATTTATAAGGCTTTTCTCTAGTGTGAATTCTCGTATGTATTTTTAAATCACCACTTCTTACACATGTATAACTACAATATTCACATTTGTAAGGCTTTTCTCCTGTGTGAGTTCTCGTATGTATTTTTAAACCACCATTTAGGGCACATGTATAACTACAATATTTACATTTATAAGGCTTTTCTCCCGTGTGAGTTCTCGTATGTTTCTTTAAAGTATCACTTACTGCACATGTATAACTACAATATTCACATTTATAACGCTTTTCTCTTGTGTGAGTTCTCGTATGTCTGTTTAAAGCACCACTTTCTGCACATGTATAACTACAATATTCACATTTATAAGGCTTTTCTCCTGTGTGAGTTCTTGTATGTCTCAGTAAATTATAACTTAATGCACACGTATAACTACAATATTTACATTTATAAGGCTTTTCTCCTGTATGAGTTCTAATATGTTTGATTAAATTATATTTATTTGTACTTATATAATGACAGTTTTGACACCTAAAACCCTTTTCACTCGTGTGAGTTCTAATATATACCTTATTAATATCTAAATTATGTGTCAAGTTATCGCTTTTTGTGAATTCCCCATAGTATAATGAGCTCCCATTTATTTTACTTGTATTGTGTTGGTTAGTAATCACTGGTTTATGTCCGACAATATGTTTGATAAGAAGAGCTTTTGAATTACATGTTTTACCACATTCATTGCATATAAAACACTTCGTATTATCAACGAACACTCGCTTACTTTTTCCGTCAGACACAATATCGGTTGCCTTATCTTTAGCTGGTACTACGCTCGTTTCAGTTTCAGAGGTGTTTTCACTCTTCTCACTCTCAATACCCTTAGCTTTATCTTGTTCACAGTTACGTTTCTTATCCAGCTTAAACTTTTGGTTTGAAGGTGTACCTTGAGAAAACGAAAAATTGTAATTGTACAGATGTATAAGTTTACAACGCCGTTGCTTAGGGGCCATTTGCAGCTAATCTATATTTATCTCGAATTTTGATTAAAGGCGACTTGCAGTTCTTAGATAAGTTTAGATTTAAATCTAATTTCTTAAATCTCTTTAATCTCATTTTAAATATACGAATAACATGTAGGTTAATTAAGTTTTGGACAAACTTTATATTAATAACCGTGCTGCAAGTCGCCTTCAAAGATAGAAGTGAGCTGTAGGATAACTCGAGATAAGGAGTAACTCTAGGTTAGTAATAACGCTGCAAGTCACCATTAGATATTAATTAACGGACCGACTTCAAATCCGATCGTGATTGGGACCACCCTTGAAAGAAGCTCTATCGAACACAAAAAGAATTTTGAAAATCAGTCCACATTTGGCGGAGATATCCGAGTAACATACATAAAAAAAATACAGATGAATTGAGGACCTTTGGTCAGTCATTTTTTACGAGAAAATCTTTGCTTAGTCTGTCTGACACTCTGTTTTTCTTGTAAAAAGTGGCTCGGACTCAGTCGAACTTCTTTTTTATCACGAAAAAAAGCACTTAAGACAAGTCAACACAAGCAAATTTTAAATTAAGATTAATATTATGTGCCAAATTATGCTAAAAAAGGATCAATTCACCAAGAGCTTAGTAATATATCGCCCCTTTAGAAACATTGTATTTGATCTTTTCCAAAATGACCTGGAATCGATCCCGTGGAATGGGATATGTAAATTGCAGGATGTGGATGAGATGGTTTCCGTCTTTTATAACTACATTACGATGTTGTTTGCACATGCGCCTATAACGTATCATCATTATCATCATCATCATCAGCCATAGGACGTCCACTGCTGAACATAGGCCTCCCCCAAAGATTTCCAGATTGACCTATTGGAAGCGGCCTGCATCCAGCGACTTCCTGCGACCTTTATCAGGTCGTCGGTCCACCTTGTAGGTGGACGTCCTACGCTGCGCTTGCCGGTACGTGGTCTCCACTCGAGAACTTTTCTGCCCCATCGGCTATCAGTTCTACGAGCTATGTGCCCTGCCCACTGCCATTTCAACTTGCTAATCCTCTGGGCTATGTCGGTGACTTTCGTTCTTTTACGGATCTCCTCATTCCTGATTTGATCACGTAGAGAAACACCGAGCATAGCCCTCTCCATAGCTCGCTGAGTGACTGTGAGCTTTCTAATGCGGCCCATAGTTAGAGACCACGTTTCAGTGCCATAAGTCATCACTGGTAACACACACTGGTCGAAGACTTTTGTCTTCAGGCACTGAGGTATTTTGGCCTATAACGTATAAGACGTTTTAAAACCGACCTACTCCCTGGGTAACCCCAACGGTAAAATTTGTAAACTGCGTGACGAAACCAGGGACCGTTATCATCGCACAAACCTTCAAGCTCACAAAGAGTATTATCACCAACTTAAACATGAAGTTAATCGAACGTTGCACAGTGAAAAGAAGTCATACTTTACACAACATATAAATGAAAACTTGAATAATCTTAAGACTTTGTTGAATAATCTTAAATCGCATGTGTATCCCTCAAATAGCAGTAATTGTTTGCCTGATCATCTCTGCAACCCTGACGGAATTAATTCCGCGTTTTTGGATGTGCCTGGAAGTTCAAATGTGTCTATTTCGCAGTTGACTTTCTTTGAATTTAATAAGTTTGGGACGTCTACTTTTTGTCTTGAAAGAGGTCGGGGAGGACGCAGTTTTCAAGATCATCAAAAGTATAATGGCTAATGCGCAAGGTATTGATGGTATATCTAAAGAAATGCTTTGTCTCACTCTGCCTCAATCTCTTGTAGCCATCACCTCTATTGTAAACAAATCTATTTGTACTTCTACTTTCCCAAGTTCATGGCATTGTGCGATTGTGCGGCCGATCCCAAGAAATAACAATCCACAAACATTCTAGGATCTGCGCCCTATTAGTTTCTTCCCTGCTTGTCCAAAATATTGGAAAGGGTTGTATGTCACCAAGTAGCGCAATATCTAGAGGAAAACAACATTCTCCCAGACCTACAATCAGGCTTTAGACGCGGGCGCGGCACAGCTACTGCACTGGGTGATGTAGTTAATAATATCCTTGAGGCACGTGATCGGGGCGAAGGGACCGTACTCACTCTGCTGGATTATTCGCGGGCGTTTGATGCAATCAATATTAGTTTACTATTATCGAAGCTTCGCTACGATGGATTCGAGCACGACACGATAAAATGGTAAATCAGCATTATGCTGTGTTATGATTCACACTATAACACAGCGCTGATTTTCAGCTGACCACCTAGTGACTGACGAATGCCAACTCAGCTTTAAAAGGAAGAGAAATAAAAAAACTCAGAACATATGAAATAAATAACTAAACAAGTGATCGGTAATAATATAAAAGATAACTAGGCAGGTGCGCCTTGGCCTGTTGGAGCGGGCTGCGGGCTGCCGACACGACACAACGGCCGACCAAACCTATTGCATTACGGCCGGCGCCCGGGCGCTCAGGCAGACGCGCACGTCGGCATATAAAAGCCAATAGTCAATAATAATATCAGAAACAACAAACATTCACATTTAAACGTAAATAATTTAGTGAAGACATGATACATATTACATGGAAACTATGATTATAATTAGAATTATCATGCACCTTCACAATTATTAATATGGGCGAATACCAAGGTCGTTGTGGATCACTAACTCCCCGCATGAAGGAAAGTTGTAGTACTATTTTACTGTTTTTGAATTGACAGTAAATGCTGTTTTAAATGTTGTTTAAAGCTAAACTTGTTCGTTTTAGAATAAAGAGGCGGAGGAACATTATTCCAACAACGACTGGCGGCATATTTGAACGAACCCCGAAATGCAGAGGTCCTATGTGAAGGTACAGAAAGTGGATTTTTAGTCGTACGAGTTGAGTATGTATGGAGATCGTGCCTCCAAACCAGCCGATCATATAGGTACTTAGGTTTTTGTGTTACAACTATACCAAACAATAAAGAAGCCAAATGTAATTCTCTTCGGGCCGCCATTTTCAACACATTACCATCGTTTAAATAAGGATTAACATGGCTACGACGGGGGACATCGAAGCAGAATCTAGCGCACGCATTTTGCACCCGCTGAATCAAGCGGTCGGTTCACGATAGTAAACAGGGGCCGTATACAGTATCGCAGTAGTTGAGCCTTGAGAAAACCAAACTATCTACTAGTCTCTTTCTTAAAGTTACATTGAAATAATTTCTAAAACGATACAATAACTTTAATCGATAGTAACAGTTTCTGATAACATTATTTATATGCATTTCGAAGCGGAGTTCTGACTCAAAGACTAACCCCAGATTACGCGCAGTTTCTACTCTTTCAATGCTAATACCCTTAATCTTTATTTCTGGCCTGGCCGACAAAATTGACTGAACCTGGGCTCTGCTTCCAAGGACGATGAATTTAGACTTTTTAGGATTTAGCACCAAGCCGTTTCTTTCAGACCACGAAATCACTCTACTTAATTCATCATTAAATCTGAGGATGGATGATGAAGTCTCCTCCGCCTTGAAGGACATGTATAGTTGGAGTATAATTCTGAAATGACCACATAATATTATTTAAGAAATCACGAGAATAATTCATAATTATCAAATGAACTGGCACCTGCCTACTGGCAATTGGATTTATTTGGACAGGAATGAAACAACGCGTTGTGAACGTATTCGTTATTATTGCATAGTCATAGATGGTACAATACACTAGTAATGCACGACGAACGCTTTTACACATCACTCTAGGAAGAATGTACTTATAAAATACAATGCAAATGAACGCGTTATCATTGGCGACCAACACAGTTCCGACACAATGCAACGACTCTGTGAATCTGAGTTGATCAGAACAATAAAAATCTTTGACAGATTATTTTTTTAGATGGATCACCCTTTACCACGAAATAATTGAGTGTCAGAAAATTATTTTCACAAAAGAAGAGTAAACAGTTCGTAAGATAGTTTCTCTGTATTACCTATGGTTTCGTATTTACCCCATACTGTCCCAGATTTAAAAAAAGACACCGTATTCTGAACACTAAAGTTAGCGAGACTTCTTATCCATGTGTACTCGTAAGTGATCTTTCAAAGTATTCCTTCTTGTAAATCTCTTATCACATATTTCACATACATACGGCCTTTCTCCTGTGTGAGTTATCATATGCTTCTTTAAAGTACCACTTACTGCACATGTATAACTACAATATTGACATCTATAAATCTTTTCTCCTGTGTGAGTTCTCGTATGTATCCTTAAAGCACCACTTACTGCACATGTATGTGGGATTGAAGGAATTCAAAGAATTGATACAATTAATAATTTATTTTCTTAAGGAAAAATCTTTTACAATTCTGACATCTTATATCGTTCGTTTTCAAATCTTAACTGTCATCTTCTTATTTTATTTTATAATACATCGCCGAACATTTCGATGAAAGGAGTTTCTAATATTAAATTATATTTAATGAATTATCCACACGGCCGTCCTGCTCATTCATCTGCCCCAGATGAATCTAAATCTTCCAGCATCACCCAAGGTTTCATCAAATCTGCTGAAGTCGTTGTGTGCATGGGTCCTTCACCTTGTCCCACCTTCTTGACAGTGTATCTATCATTCCGCTTCTTCTGTGTAACCTCATATGGTCCTAAGAACTTTGGAAACAGCTTTGAACCTTGTGAAAATTGCGTCTTCTTTATTGCAACTAAGTCACCAACATCATAGGAAACTGCTTCCTTTCTATTCTTATTATAGCTTTTCATATTTTCTTCTTGTATTTTCTTAATAGATTCCTTTGCTCTTTCTCTGAGTTCTTGTCTTTTTTCATTGAAAATCTGAATATTTTCTTCTTCTATCAGTTGATATAATTCATCATCTTTATCTCTTATCTTAAAACCAAATAGTAATTCGAATGGAGTCATTCCGATACTTCGTTGATATGTTCCATTCAGGCAGCGTTGCACATTGGATACTCTGCGATACCATTTTGTAGGATCATCGGCACTTAGTTTGCTCAGTACAGCGATTATTATTTGATGAATCCTCTCGACTTGACCGTTTCCTCTAGGTTGTCCAGTAGTGATCGTATAATGCATAATATTTTCATTCTTACAGTAATCTTTAAAGTCATTTGCAGTAAAAGCGGCATTGCGATCAGTGATAATTCTTTCTGGTGAACCAAAAGTCTGTTGCTGTATTCTTAGTTTAACTAATGTTTCTTCGGTCGTTAAAGTTTTTACAGGATAAATCCAGGTAAACTTGGTATAGGCGTCGACTACAGTGAGAATGTACTTGTAATTCTTGTGTGTCGAAGTCAGTGGTCCAAGATGATCAATGTGATAGGTTGACAACGGCACATCTCCTTTATCTATAGGGTGTAGATATCCTTCTTTCTTTCCTTTCTTATTAGATATTAGAATACACTCGACACAGTTGCTTATGACTTTTTTTATCTTGTCCTGTAAATTATCTATGTAATATTCTCTCTTTATCAATTCCTCAGTCTTTGTTATTCCAAAATGTCCTCTTTCATGATTTTTCCTAATAATCTCATACTGCATTTTCTTTGGTACTACAATCAATCTATTGCCATTTTTGACTTTGTAAATTATATCTCCTTGTAAAATATAATCTTGATAAGACTCTTTTTCCAAAATTTTCTTTAATGCTTTTATATGATCATCATCTTCTTGAGCCTTTTTTATACGAGTTGTAGTTTCAGTGATTATTAGACAAATCGGATTTCGACTTAGCGCGTCTGCGTGTTTCATACTTGATCCTGGCCTGTGCTCAATCTCATAATCGTATTCTTCTAGAAGTAAAGCCCAGCGAGCAACTACAGGCGGTAAGTCTTTCTTTTTCAGAGTCATAGTTAATGCTGAACAGTCGGTCACGATTTTGAAGTGAATCCCCTGCAGATACACTCTAAATTTCTTAATCGCTTCTACAATAGCAAGGACTTCTAAGTAATAGCTGTGGTAATTTCTTTGAGTAGGAGTAGTCTTTTTACTCATATAGTGAACTGGATGAAATTTGTCATCTTTAGGACTCCTTTGCAACAGCACAGCTCCATATCCATCTGCACTTGCATCTGTATGAAGTTCTGTCGGTAGATCAGGGCTGTAAATACGCAGAACTGGAGAGTTACATAATATTTGCTTCAGTTCTTCAAAAGCTCTTTCACACTTCTCATCAAAATTAAATGCAACATCCTTCTTTAAAAGATCAGTTAGCGGTTTAGCAATCAGTGAGTAATTTTTAATATACTTCCTAAAATAACCAGTAAGTCCAAGAAATGACTGAATGGTCTTAACGTCTTTAGGTTTCTTAAATTTTGCTACAGCATTTATTTTGTCTTCAGAGGGTCTTACTTCATTATCTCGAATTAAATAACCAAGATATTCTATTTCTTCTTTAAAAAAGTGACATTTCTTCCAATTAAATTCTAAACCGAATTCTTCTGCTCTCTTTAGTACCTTTTTTAACTTCAATAGTCCTTCTTCTTCAGTTTTAGATGGTATATTCAAGTCATCAAGATACGCTGTTATAGTACCATCAGCGATTAAATCACTAAATACATCATTTATAAATCGCTGAAATACAGATGGCGCAGTACACAGTCCAAACGGCATTTTTAGAAATTCATATTGTCCTTGAGGTACTACGAAAGCCGTGTACTTCTGGCTGTCTTTGTGAACTTTCACGTGCAAGAAACCATTACGTAAATCAAGAGACGTAAATATCGTTGCATCTTTCAACTTGTCTATCTGATCTTCTATTAAAGGTAGTGGAAATCTCTCTCTTATAACTTTCTTATTTAGTCGTCTATAATCTATGCACATACGGCGTGTACCATCTTTTTTGTGAGCCAAGACAACAGGAGCTGCAAAATCAGATTTACTAGGTTTGATGATTCCTTTAGCTAACCATTCTTCGATTTGTTTGTTAACTATACCCATTTCTAACGGTGACAAACGTCGTGGGCTTTGATAAACAGGATCTTCATCAGTAAGTATAATTCTTAATTCTACATTACTTTCTTTTGTCTTCTCACTAGGTTTATACTCATTGCACAAATTACGAATTTGTTCTGTATATTTCGTTGCTCCTATGTCATAATTTTGATCAACATTATCATCTTTAACTGAAAGAGCAAGGTGCATAATTCTTTCCAAGTAGACACCACGAGGAGTAAAATTAACTTCAAAATCTTTAAGTATAGGTTTACCAATAATCACGTTCTCGGGTATTTCAGTATCTTTGACTACATGAAACGTAATATCTGTATAGTAGCTGTCAATCTCAACATTAACTGTGAACGTTCCTTCTGTGTAAACCTTATTCTCAGCTATACCAGTTAGGCATGTCATTGATTCCGTATTAAAATTCTCTATTCCATCTTTAATTTTTCCAAATTCTGTCTTTGTCATTATATTCACATCACTTCCGGTATCTATTAGAGCTATTATATCATTTCCGTTAATTCTAATCTTCTTATATGGACTTTTAACTTCTTCATTTGTTTTCTTATTATCATCTCCAATATTAAGAGTCTTCTTAGATTTATTATTAGGACAATCCGTTGACTTATGGCCAAATTCATTGCACTTGAAACATTTGATTCCCTTTGAACATGTAGGCGTTTGATGGTCCAAGTCACCACAGTTGTAGCATCGCTTGACACTAGTCTTTTTGAATGAGTGACTGGTGGAAGAGTTCGAGGGACTTAAGACTTTGGCAGGCATCTTCTTTTTGAAGTCACTGTAAATGTCTAACTTTTTACGAAACTCTTTTATATCTGATGCTCCATACAGAATAACCTTATTTGTTTCGTTATCTCTGATTCCATCAATGACGTATTCAATTAAAGCAGAATCCTCAACTTTGCCATGGAGTGCCAATTCTTTCATAGCTAAGAAATACTGTTGGAATGTTTCGTCGTTCTTCATCTTTCGCGAAGCCAACTTCTTGTGAATGATTGCACTATTAATTTTAGGTCCAAACTCTTCTTTAAGGGCCTTCTTTAAACTTGAGTAATCTTTTACCCTGCCCAATGACCTTAAAAATAGTTTAGCTGTACCGTTTAAAAGTCTCTTCGCATAAATCAGCTTTTCTACAGCAGTCCAACGCATTATATGAGCTGTATCTTCAAATTCATCAATAAAAGATTCAATTGGGTATGTGTCATCACCAGTAAATGACGTCATTGACTTCTCTAAGTCGGAGAATGAAATTTGTACATCGACCTCTTGTTCTTCATCTTCATTTTCATGCGGAGCTTGAGTGGTATCTTTTTTCGGCGGCATCGTGGTTAAATTAGTGTTAAGTCTGCTTCTTGGAGATCTTCTTTTAGTCGTCGTGCAGAAAGATAGTCGTTTGGAAGTCATAAAAATATTCTTTAGTTTATTCCAAATATTGAAATAAAGTCGTCTTAAAAATCCGAGAATCCCGCATTTCTTCATAAGCTGGTAATACTTGATTCGTAAAATTGTAGTTCAGTCTTACATCAGAAAGTCCTTAAAATAGCACCAATTTCTTCGATTCTATCCCGGACGAGCCCCCAAAAGTTGTGGGATTGAAGGAATTCAAAGAATTGATACAATTAATAATTTATTTTCTTAAGGAAAAATCTTTTACAATTCTGACATCTTATATCGTTCGTTTTCAAATCTTAACTGTCATCTTCTTATTTTATTTTATAATACATCGCCGAACATTTCGATGAAAGGAGTTTCTAATATTAAATTATATTTAATGAATTATCCACATGTATAACTACAATATTGACATTTAAAAGGCTTTTCTCCTGTATGAGTTCTTGTATGAGTCTTTAAAGAACTGCTTACTGCACATGTATAACTACAATATTGACATTTAAAAGGCTTTTCTCCTGTGTGAGTTCTTGTATGATTCTTTAAAGTACCACTTACTGTACATGTATAACTACAATATTGACATTTAAAAGGCTTTTCTCCTGTATGAGTTCTTGTATGAGTCTTTAAAGAGCTGCTTATTGCACATGTATAACTACAATATTGGCATTTAAAAGGCTTTTCTCCTGTGTGAGTTTTCATATGCTTCTTTAAAGCAGCACTTACTGCACATATATAACTACAATATTGACATTTATAAGGCTTTTCTTTCGTATGTCTTCTAATAATATGTTCTTTTAAATAACCACTTTCTGCAGATGTATAGCTACAATATTGACATTTAAAAGGCTTTTCTCCTGTGTGAGTTCTCTTATGTTTCTGTAAAGAACTGCCTATTGCACATGTATAACTACAAAATTGACATTTAAAAGGCTTTTCTCCTGTGTGAGTTCTCATATGCCTGTGTAAAGCACCACTTACTGCACATGTATAAACACAATATTGACATTTATAAGGCTTTTCTTTCGTATGTCTTCTAATAATATGTTCTTTTAAATAACCACTTTCTGCAGATGTATAGCTACAATATTGACATTTAAAAGGCTTTTCTCCTGTGTGAGTTCTCTTATGTTTCTGTAAAGAACTGCCTATTGCACATGTATAACTACAAAATTGACATTTAAAAGGCTTTTCTCCTGTGTGAGTTCTCATATGCCTGTTTAAAGCACCACTTACTGCACATGTATAAACACAATATTGACATTTATAAGGCTTTTCTTTCGTATGTCTTCTAATAATATGTTCTTTTAAATTACTATTTACTGCAGATGTATAGCTACAATATTGACATTTATAAGGTTTTTCTCCTGTGTGAGTTCTCGTATGTCTCTTTAAAGAATTGCTTACTGCACATGTATAACTACAATATTGACATTTAAAAGGCCTTTCTTCCGTGTGAGTTCTCATATGTTTCTTTAAAGAACTGCTTACTGTACATCTATAACTACAATATTGACATTTGAATGGGTTTTCACCTGTGTGAGTTCTAATATGTACCTTATTAATCGCTAAATTCCGTTTAAAATTTTCGCTGTTTGTGAATTCCCGACAATATATTGAACTCTGATTCATTTTACACAAAGTATTTTGGTTAGTAATTGCGGGTTCATGGCCGACAATATGTTTGATCAGAAGATCTTTTGAATTACATGTTATACCATATTCATTGCATATAAAATACTTATTATTACCAACTAATATTAGTTCCCTTTTTCCGTGATAGACTCTCTCGGTTAACTTATCTTTAGCTGGTACTACGCTCTTTTCAGGTTTAGAGATATTTTCACTCTTCCCTCTTTCAATACACTTAGCTTTATCTTCTTCACAGTTACGTTTCTTATCCAGCTTAAGCTTTTGGTTTGAGGGTGTACCTTGAGAATACGAAAAAATATAAATCAATCAAAATAAAATAATTAGTTATAGACCAACAAAGCGAAGATATAAGATAATCATTGGGAGATTATTTTAATAAGTTTACAATGCTACTTTGTATAATTTTCAGGCTTAAATATAAAAAATACTAACACAGATTAGTCTAATTTTTTTTAAATAATGGTTCTATGGACCCGTGGTGTTTTATAGATTATTTTATATAGAATCTAAAGAGAACTAGGAAACGGGATTACTGGTCTGTCGGGGACGAGGATTTATATAGTAAAGTCATCTGATAGGAATAACATTTTATTACATTACAGTACAGATCTATTAGCGACCGTCAAGCGGCGTTGAAGGTACTTTAAAAACCAGAAACGACTTCCGCGCTAGTCAATGAACGTAAGACAATACTAAATTCACTAGCAGCCGAAAAAAGCAGTAAACCTGGCCTGTGTACCGGACACCAAGGAACTGAAGCTATCAAGAAGGCTCACGAACTAGCTGGAGAAGGAAGTGATGAAACATTTGTGGGACCCGGAATAGTGCTTGCTAAATACTCGGAAATCGATACTCGCAAAACCACGAAGGGAGTATTTAGCAAAAACAAATGTAGCGAAAACCAACGACAGAAGGAGAAACACGGATGGCTGCCGTCAGTCCAAACTTTTTACCACGTCATTTGATACGAGGAACACAACGCATGATACGCTACAATTGCGTACTTGACTACAGTAACCAATGTCAATGAATTTATGTAGGAACATAGATTTATCATCGAAATAACGTCTGCAATAGGGATTTATAAAAATCCTCCTAGAATAATTTTGTTTTAGTAATTTAAATACTTAATTTTTATCTGTAAGTCACGTGACTGTAAACACCAATCAAGTTGCATGATGTCACATTTCTCATTTTTCTTTTATATTTGTTCCACAAGGGCCTAAGACCTAAGATCCAAAGTCATACTGCTAGGTTATTTGGTATATTTTTTTCGTATTTTTGTTTAAAGCTCAACCTAATTTCAACTCGGATGTGATCGACGAAATATCTGACCCGTTTTTTTTAGGTTGAAATCATAAATGTTATTTCCTCAATGTTTTTTATGAGCGATTTTATATCTATGGTAAGGAACAATGACGTCATCCGCATCTAATAACAGATAGCGTTTTGGCGGCAAACAAAATTATAAATAATAATTTTTGCTTTTAATAAATAGCCTTGTATACTTTTTAAAACATAGTCAAGTACCCAGGATATCAAAACAGTCATGTACAGGAATACTGACTGGACACTGTATGCTGAACAGAAACCCAAGATAATGGGAAATACTAACGTCTCATCATGTCCGGAGTGTGGGGAGGAGAGAAGCAAACCTTTTATAGGACAATAATACAATAATGACATTTAAAGGGTTTTTATGTGCGTGAGCTTCAGTATGTCTGATTAAATTAGATTTGTTTGTAAAGGTGCAGTCGTCGTGCTAACATTTACAAGGCTTTTGTCTTGTGTGATTTCTAATATGTATTTTCAATCTACTTCTGTATGCACATGTATAACTACAATATTGACGTTTCAAAGGTTATTTACGTTTGTGAGTTTTAGTATGTCTCTTTAAAGAACTGCTTTCTGCACATGTATAACTACAATACTGACATTTAAAAGGCTTTTCACCTGTGTGGGTTTTAGTATGTCTCCTCAAACGACCGCTTACTGCACATGTATAACTACAATATTGACATTTAAAAGGTTTTTCCCCTGTGTGAGTTTTTGTATGATTCTTTAAAGCACTGCTTTCTGCACATGTATAACTACAATATTGACATTTAAAAGGCTTTTCACCTGTGTGGGTTTTAGTATGCCTCATTAAATTTGATTTGTTTGTAAAGGTACAGTCACAGTATTGACATTTATAGGGCCGTTCTCCCGTGTGAGTTCTATTGTGTACTGTTAAACTACTTTTGCATGCACCTGTATAACTACAATATTGACATTTAAAAGGCTTTTCACCCGTGTGAGTTCTAACATGTCTCATTAAATCAGAGTTGGTTGTAAATGTAGAATCACAGTTCTGACACTTAAAAGGTTTATCTCCAGTATGTTTTCTATTGTGTCTTGTAAAATGACCAATTCGTGCACATGTATAACTACAGTATTGACATTTATAACGTTTTAACTCTCCTTTGTGGGTTTTAATATGTACCTTCAAACATTTTTTTACTTCACATGTATATCCGCAATATCTACATTTGTGTGTTTTATGCATATGCTTCCTTAAATTACGATCACTGTCAAATATAGACTTACAGATTTGACATACAAATAAACTTTTACATGCATTATCGCTTTTTGTAGATATTCTATAATATAAAGAACTCTCGTTTGTTTTACACGTAGTATTTTTTTTAATAATCGCAGGTTTATGTTCGAAAATATGTTTGATGAGAAAAGCTTTCGAATAACATGTTTTACCACATTCATTGCATATAAAATAACCCTCATTATTATTAACTAATACTAGTTCTCGTTTCCCGTGATACACTCTTTCTGCTGACTTATCTTTAGCAGGTACTACGCTCCTTTCAGTTTCAGAGATGTTTTCATTCTTCCCATTTTCAATACACTTAGCTTTATCTTGTTCACAGTTATGTTTCTTATCCAGTTTAAGCTTTTTGTTTGGGCGTGTACCTTGAGAATACGAAAAAATATAATTGAATGGATTAATTCAGGCTGCCTCGGTGGCGTGGTTGTATTTCGGTACAACTACCGTCCGACCTCTGCCGAGGTCGGGCAATGTGATATTTGATTTTTCCATATCAGCTCGGAGTCTGGAATTTGTGCCCGATATGGCGATAGGCTCGCCCCCTATCACATCTGGGACGGAACAAAGCTCGTGGAAATGTGGGCGTTCTAGTTCGCTAGTGCGCCTCTGCCTACCCCTTCGGGGAAACAGGCGTGAGCTTATGTTGTTTATTTTTTGTTTTATTTGCTATTACATATAAAAATGTGTATGAAATGTAACATAGTCAAGTACCCAATTCTTATATCTTATGTTATTTATTTTCTTCTCTCAGTGATCTCAAAGAAATGTCTCTGTCTATCTTCATTAGTGTGTAGGTTTTGTATTACATTTTATAAAAGAAAACTGTGATTATTATTAATCATGTCTAAGCCGCTGAAAAGATTTTGACGGTTTTTGGAATGGGCCGGCTCGACCGGAAAGATACCACTGTCTCACAGAAAACTGACGTAAAGTGGCAGCTTGCTGTCGCGTTTCGTTCGGTGAGTGAGATTTCCGGTGGCCCATTTCCCCACTCCCTTTCCCAATCCCCTTCCATTCCCTCCTTTTAGGTTGGCAACGCACCCATGATTTTTTTGTCTCGGGTGTCTATGGGCGGTGGAGATCACTTACCATCAGGTGACCCATCTGCTCGTTTGCCAATCTCTGCTATAAAAAAAAATGGGAATACCTATATTCCTGAGGATAGACATAGGTTATTGAATATTTTTTTTATCAACCTTTAAATGGAAAAGGGATAATATGAAAGTTTGTATGGGAAATCAGGGGGTTACCACCACCTCTTACAGCAGTATTATTAGTCTTACTTCGTTTTTTTGTATGGGAATTGGTACAAGTAAGATTATAGTAATATTGCTATAAGAGGTGGTGGTAACGCCCCAGAACCGCTGAACAAAGTTTGGTGAAAACATTTTGGAGATTTATTTCCCTAATTCTGCAGATTAAGTTCAAAATCGTTATGTTGACTATCAGTTATGTTAGTAATGTGGGATGGATCCGGTGCTGAAACAAGAGTAACTGCTATTTTTTTCTTTTCTAAACCTTATGGACTAATTTTTCAAATCATTTTACTATTTCGCCCCATGGTTTTAGCTGTTAAAATTGAAAAGTATCGTCCATTGTGCTATTACCCAGTAAAATATTTCCTGTAGAATAATTGGCTCAGAAATGGATAAAAATTCTTTCCCCTTCGGTCCAAGTTCGTTCAGTCTAAGTTTTAATGAAAGATGGTGAAAGCACCAATTTGTACGAGTCCTGCCTCGATGGCGTAGTTGTATTTCAGTACTACTACCGTCCTGAGGTTTCGGGTTCAATCCTCGGTTCGGGCAAAGTTATACTGGGTTTCAAGAAATCGCAATAAAATTACTTATTTATTTATTTATATATGGCACATAAAACAGATTCTTGTAATTAATTTTTATGAAGTCGTTTCTAAACGAAACAATAACCCCAAGGGCATGCACTCAGTGTAAACAATACTTATAAACTACTCAAACTGTATCGGCGAAAAAAGATGGATGCTATAAATAGGTACTTAAAATAATAGCTTTGTAAAAAAGCGTAACGTCTTAACGTGATGTCGTGATGCGTTATACCATCGCTATAGTAAATTGCTGTGGTAGACACTAGACGGTGTCTCTTTGGATGAACCTCAAGGTGCTGCCATCGGATATATTTGCCGCGGACCCCTATTATACAGAGTGGCGCCGACATAACGACATTAAATCATACCAGATATACCTTACCACGTTGCAAGGACTTGTACCAAATACCAATCCAATAAGTGTAATAGTTTAGCCACAGGATTGATTTTTAGTTTACCTAATTTATGCACATGATGTACATTTGGAGTGACCTAAAACAGCTGATATTAGCGGTAAGACTTTCGTTGTAAACAAACGTGAACAGACCTGTCTGGCGTGAATCGAAACCGAGGACCGTGCCGCATACCTACTGAAGTTTACCTACATGTAGGTACATCCGCGCATAATACCGCTTTTATACAGTATAAATGGTGTGACATTTAGTAAGCGAACTTTTTTTATTTATATTTATTTTATATAAAAAATTGAGATGTTACTGTTTTTTTTTATTGTTAAGGTGAAATTTAAAAATGCTTATGTTACTCATTATCACATTTAATGTCGTTAGGTTGGCGCCACTCTGTCTAGTTACGTCACTATGAGTGTCACATGCTCAAGTCCGCCTGTACGTAACACCGCTGTCTCTGTTACTAACGACAAGCATTGTGATATCAAATGATGTGTTCCTGAAGAAAATTGTAGCCAGTGTATTTACTGGCTGAGACTTTACACACAATATCTCATGACGAGCGTAGTGCAGACTCAGTGTTTTGTTATTCAATGTTGCTACTGATCATGGGTAGTCATATTACGATCAAGCGAACTGCTTGCTCATCTCATTGAATAGCAATAAAAAAATATACACCTTATCAAAATACTATTATGAACATAATTATCATATTGGAATTTAAAAAACTTTTCTTTCATGTTTGTTTAATAAGAGCACCGCAAACTACACTTGATGGTAAGTACAGTGCAGTCCAATAATACATGAGACCATAGACAAATGATCATCAGCATCATGCCAGCCTAAGGGAAGGAGCATGTAAAGGAACATGTGACAAGACAAGCGGATCACCGATGCAGACACAGGGATGTGACCCCATACCAACACAACCAACCATCAAGTCATGATGCAAGCCTCTCAAGAACACTGGATATACACTGGCTGATCCTAGAATACGAAACACAACGAGTGTGGGTCACTATGGCAGGTTTTAACACCATGTGTATGGGGCAGATACGAATATCCTACCACCAGAAAATATGAGTTGTAATGTGCTATTTTACATTACCTTTAGCTTCTCCTTCTCGTGCAAGTGCTTCTTGAAACATCGCATCTGGTTTCATATTCGCAGGTTTATGTCCACTAATGTGTTTGATAAGACGAGCTTTTGTATCACATGTTTTACCACAATCATTGCATATAAACATTTTGATATCATTTACTAATTGATTACTTGTTCCGTCACATAGCATCTGGTGTGATGTATTTTCATTAGATAATGTGTTTGATTGAGGATCAGAGATGTTTTTATTCTGCTCATTTTCTAAACTTTCACTTATATCATTGTTACAGATATGATCTTCATTCAGCTCATGCTCTTCCTTGGTGATTGTATCTGGATATTAAGAAAAATATATTACAGAAGTTGATTATTGAGTTTATAATTTCATGACTAAATCCCCAAAAGGAGAAGACAGAGTCAACTGGTGGACCTATAGTCCACAATAAATCATTATAATCTTGTGATGTGAAATGTGTTAAATAATAAAGCTTACTTAAAGTTCCCATGAAATAAGCTGTAAACTACAAAAACTAGGTACCAGCGAAAACAAGCTGGTAGCTAATAATAACAGCCTCCGTGGCGCAGCGGGCGAGTAGCCGTCTGTGAAGCGAGGCCGCGGGTTCGATTCCCGCATTGAGACAAATGTTTGTGGGGACCACAGATATTTGTTTCAAGTCTGGGTATTGTGAGACCTAAAGTCTCTCATAGTTTCTGACACCCACAATACAGGTTATACCTAGAGGGGTCAGGACTAGGTGTGTGACTGTTGGGTGTATTTATTTATAACAGCTTTGTAAAAAAGCATTACACTGTAACATGATGACAAATACTATCCGTTATTTCCATATCATCATCGCTGGATGCAGGTCGCTTCCAACAGGTCAATCTGGAAATCTTTGGGGAAGGCCTATATCCAGCAGTGGACGTCCTATGGCTGATAATGATGATGATGATGATGATGATGATTTCCATCACTACAGATCACCCACTTACACACAGCCAATACACTTACCGTCATAATGAGGTCCATCTTCAGCCATCGCTTCATCATTGTCACTTTCACTGTGGCTTTCTGTTTTTATAATCTTGTTGTGTTCTGGTATTTGTAAGGACTGTATATTGGAAGCACTCAAAGAATGTACCAGGCCATATGTCATCCTGGTCACAAACGAGACAGGATACTCATCCAGCTGCAAAAGGAAATCATTATTGACAAGATGCTCACTCGTCTCATCATATATCATCACATAACATACATACATAGGCCCACGCCTGCATCCCCGAAGGGGTGGGCAAAGGTGCACTAGCGTACTAGAAAACCCACAGCTAACCAAGCTTAGTTTCATCCCAGATGTGATAGGGGGCGTGCCTATTGCCATATCGGGCACAAATTCCATACTCCAGGCTGATATGGAAGAATCCAATAACACTTTGCCCGACCCAGGGATTGAACCTGAGACCTCAGGACGGTAGTCATACCGAAATACAACTATGCCACCGAGGCAGTCAATAATATAATATGCCATATATCATCAATAATATAAAATAATTAGGTTTTTATTGGATTATACCTCACTATTGATTGACAGAAATTGTCTCAGCAACTTGTCCGATGTCTGTGCCTTCATAAGAACCTCTTGGCAGTTCTGTAGCTGGTGATGACATATATAGCAAGCAAGGTGTACTGTTCCATCTTGAACCTGTGGATTACAGTTAATATCAAAATTATGTCAGTTTTTATAATACTCTGAAATATCAAGTAACATGTAGACAGAGAGTGTGATAATATCTGATGGACTCCTGACTGCCTCAGTGGCATGGTGGTATTTCGGTATGACTACGATTCTGAGGTCTCAGGTTTGATCCCCAGATCGGGCACAGTGATATTGGATTTTCCATATCAGCCCTGAGTCTGGAATTTGTGCCCGATATGGCGATAGGCTCGCCCCCTATCTTCTTCTTTATTTAAAATATGGCATTCGCCCCCTATCACATCTGGACAGAACTAAGCTGTCTGCCTCTGCCAACCGCTACGGGGATACAGGCGTGAGCTTATGTTATGTGTGGACTCCTGCGCTTAGTAAATAAAAATATTATGGATGTTACGTGACGACTTCACATCAGTAGCTCAAACATGAGTTCGTTGCATGTATTTACGTGAGCGAGGACGTAAAATATTTGTATGGAAAACGTCAGTTCCCTGCGTAACCGCTAGGGGCGTTCGGGTGTTTGTCATACATATATTTTACGAAGTCGTTAGCGAGTAATGTCAAAAAACTCATGGTTGGCCTACAGAGGTCTCAGGGTGCCGAGCTCAGTGCAGCACCAGTGCTTTGTACTCAACGTACTGGTGGTGCTGCTACTGTTCAGGGGTAGTCGTATCGCTTACAATCAGGCGAACAGCTTGTTTCTGCCGTTATTCGACCTCTGAACGGGAGCTTAATAATATATTAACACGAACTCTATACCTTTTTATTTGTTATCTTCTCATACACATCTTGAACTTGAGAGCCCAATATTGGATGCATTCGGACGTTGTCATCCAAACATATTCGGCAAAACTTGAATTCAAACATTTTGATTCTGTCTTTGCAATTTGTATTTTGATAAGGATTTAACCACAACTCAAAGCCACAACTGCTTCGCTTTGACCCGAGAAATAGAGCCTATAGTCTATACCGCAGGGAGGCCATTATTGCCTTTTACAACCTATCGAGTATAAAATTTTATAGAATTAGCAAAAAATAAAGCTATCTCTTTTTTACTAATGGATGTCAGCTCAAGTAAAGAAGGATCAATATACAAGTGTTTGTTTCTATAGGCCCGCATCTGTCAATAAGCCACGGGCCCGGAACAAAGTAATAATAATACGTCAGCTGAAATGGTGGTCTAGTGACGAGGGGAGTGATTCATTCAGTATAGTATCGACATCGATAAAAAGTTTTATTTAGTTATTTCGCGGTATATTATTTTGCATTACATACATATTGTCACACTTGTATACCATAAGAGGAGGCAGACACTATAATTTTCTAATTCGTATGATTAAAAAAGCTCTAGTGCGTTTTGATGATGATTTTTAAAACAAACGATTTTTTTATTGAAGTTATACTTCTTTCGGCGCGTTATGAAAAAATGATGAGAGTGAAATTTTCAGATGCGCGCGCATCTGTGAGACAAAATTAACAGTATGAAGTTGTCTACAGTATGAAGTTGTCTGCTTAACCGCGTACACGTACACGCACCCATTTGACTTCGATTGCAATTTAATATTGTTTAAATTCTTTGATAATATTAACCCCCTTATTCATAATGAAATCTTGGTCTTATCGAAAGCATAACCCTACTTTTGTCTAGTTTAGCAAAAACAGAACTAATATATGATTATCGAATACAATGTTGTTGGTTACAGAAAAATTATTATTTTTATCTCTGGCAAGCTTCGAAACAGATACGAAGTCTTGGCTATATATGTTTTATTAATTGTTTCCAAACAATTAATAAAATATATATATCAATCTTAGATGGAGTCGTAGACTATAAAAAATTAATATCATTAAGAAAGAACATCAAACTTGAAACAGCTGATCGGAATCGGCCATGTTTTCACTATTGAACGTTGGCATTATGAATACAATTTTTATGAAACGTACTTTTGCGGTCTCTTTACGCTCTACTAAGTTATCCTTATCCTTACTAAATAATAAAAGCGAAAGTAACTCTGTCTGTCTGTCTGTCTGTGGCGTTTTCACGTCTAAACCGCTGAACCGATTTTGATGAAATTTGGTATGTGGGTACCTTGAACCCCAAGGACGGACATAGGGTACTTTATTTTTTTTAATTCAACCCCTAAAGGGATGAAATAGGGGATGGAGGTTTGTATGGGAATTTTGGAACCGCTTAATGGATTTTGATGAAATTTGGTATGAGGATACTTTTGACCCTAAGGACACAAATGGTGTATTTCATTTTTTTTTATCAACCGCTAAAGAGATGAAATAAGGGTTGAAAGTTTTATATGGGGATTTTAGATATAATTAAAGGATTTTTATGAAATTTGGCATGGGATAGTGGACATCTTTGAGTTCAAAGACACAAATGGGCTACTTTTTAAAATCAACCCCTAATGGGATGAAATAGGGGATGAAAGTTTTTATGGGAATCCAGAAACCGCTGAACGGATTTTTAAGAAAGTTGGTATGAGGATAGTTAGATAGATAGTAGCGCTAAGGACAGAAATGTGGTGTGATATATTTTTGACCTACAAAGGGATGAAATAGGGGTTGAAAATTTGTTTCTTTGTTTTTGGGCCGATTGACTTCAAAATCGATATCTGAGTCGCCCCGTGGTTCCAAACGACAGAACCGCTGTCAGAACTGTCAAAAGTGGCAGCCATTTTGTTTTTCTTTGTTTCTGGGCCGATTGACTTCAAAATCGATATCTGGGTCGCCCCGTGGTTCCGAACGACAGAACCGCTGTCAGAACTGTCAAAAGTGGTCGCCATTTTGTTTTTCTTTGTTTTTGGGCCGATGGACTTCAAACTCGATATCTGAGTCGCCCCGTAGTTCCGAACGACAGAACCGCTGTCAGAACTGTTAAAAGTGGCCGCCATTTTGTTTTTCTTTGTTTTTGAGCCGTTTGACTTCAAAATCGATATCTTAGGCGCCCCGTAGTTCCGAATGACAATCGCTGTCAGAACTGTTAAAAGTGGCCGCCATTTTGTTTTTCTTTGTTTTTGAGCCGTTTGACTTCAAAATCGATATCTTAGGCGCCCCGTAGTTCCGAATGACAGAATCGCTGTCAGAACTGTCAAAAGTGGCCGCCATTTTGTTTTTCTTTGTTTTTGGGCCGATTGACTTCAAAATCGATATCTGAGTCACCCCGTGGTTCCGAACGACAGAACCGCTGTCAGAACTGTTAAAAGTGGCCGCCATTTTGGTTTTCTTTGTTTTTGGGCCGATTGACTTCAAAATCGATATCTGAGTCGCCCCGTAGTTCCAAACGACAGAACCGCTGTCAGAACTGTCAAAAGTGGCAGCCATTTTGTTTTTCTTTGTTTCTGGGCCGATTGACTTCAAAATCGATATCTGGGTCGCCCCGTGGTTCCGAACGACAGAACCTATATCAGAACTATCGGAAGTGGCCGCCATTTTGTTTTTCTTTGTTTTTGGGTCGATTGACTTCAAAATCGATATCTGAGTCGCCCCGTAGTTCCGAACGACAGAACCGCTGTCAGAACTGTCAAAAGTGGTCGCCATTTTGTTTTTCTTTGTTTTTGGGCCGATGGACTTCAAACTCGATATCTGAGTCGCCCCGTAGTTCCGAACGACAGAACCGCTGTCAGAACTGTTAAAAGTGGCCGCCATTTTGTTTTTGAGCCGTTTGACTTCAAAATCGATATCTTAGGCGCCCCGTAGTTCCGAATGACAGAATCGCTGTCAGAACTGTCAAAAGTGGCCGCCATTTTGTTTTTCTTTGTTTTTGGGCCGATTGACTTCAAAATCGATATCTGAGTCACCCCGTGGTTCCGAACGACAGAACCGCTGTCAGAACTGTTAAAAGTGGCCGCCATTTTGGTTTTCTTTGTTTTTGGGCCGATTGACTTCAAAATCGATATCTGAGTCGCCCCGTAGTTCCGAACGACAGAACCGCTGTCAGAATCATCAGACAGAATCTTCGTAAATATGACCACGTATCTCGGTTTCGTTCTGAACTGAAATGGCTACCTATCCGTCAGCGCCGCAGCCTCCGCGCACTTACTACTCTATTTTCTATTCTTAAATCTCCTACACCTCCGTCTTACTTGACCCCTTCCTTTCAGTACCTACACTCCAGACATGAGAGAAATCTCCGTTCTTCTGACAATCTTCTTCTTCTCTGTCCTTCCCATAGGTCTGCCATTACACATTCTTCTTTTCCGGTACAATCTGTACTTCTTTGGAATGCGCTCCCTCTTGAGATCAGGTTGTGTACGAATCGTCAGACGTTCAAGATGAAGGTTCGTGAATTACTTTTAAGTAATTTGGCAGAATCATCGGAAGCATAAATCTATCCTATTCTCCTATTATAATTTCATAAACAGAAATAGTATATTTATATAGTATATATTATATTTATGTATATATCATCTATGTATTATTTTATTTATATATTTTAATTATTATGTAAGAATTTAAATTTATTTATGTATATTATTGTGTCTAGTCCTGTTCTCAATTGTTTTTTTTTTTTTCAATATGTTACACGCCTACCTATAATTTATCTCTGCACCACCCTGGGTTGACTGGTAGAGAATGCCTTTGGCATTAAGTCCGCCTTTACATCATAATGTGTAAAAAGTTAAATAAATAAATAAATAAAACCGCTGTCAGAACTGTCAAAAGTGGCCGCCATTTTGTTTTTGGGCCGATTGACTTCAAAATCGATATCTGAGTCGTCCCGTGGTTCCAAACGACAGAACCGCTGTCAGAACTGTCAAAAGTGGCCGCCATTTTGTTTTTAGTTGTTTTTGGGCCGATTGACTTCAAAATCGATATCTGAGTCACCCCGTGGTTCCGAACGACAGAACCGCTGTCAGAACTGTTAAAAGTGGCCGCCATTTTGTTTTTCTTTGTTTTTGGGCCGTTTGACTTCAAAATCGATATCTGAGTCACCCCGTGGTTCCGAACGACAAAACCGCTGTCAGAACTGTCAAAGGTGGCCGCCATTTTGTTTTTCTTTGTTTTTGGGCCGATTGACTTCAAAATCGATATCTGAGTCGCCCCGTGGTTCCAAACGACAGAACCGCTGTCAGAACTGTCAAAAGTGGCCGCCATTTTGTTTTTCTTTGTTTCCGGGCCGATTGACTTCAAAATCGATATCTTAGGCGCCCCGTAGTTCCGAACGACAGAACCGCTGTCAGAACTGTCAAAAGTGGCCGCCATTTTGTTTTTGAGCCGATTGACTTCAAAATCGATATCTGAGTCGTCCCGTGGTTCCAAACGACAGAACCGCTGTCAGAACTGTCAAAAGTGGCCGCCATTTTGTTTTTCGTTGTTTTTGGGCCGATTGACTTCAAAATCGATATCTGAGTCGCCCCGTAGTTCCGAACGACAGAACCGCTGTCAGAACTGTCAAAAGTGGCCGCCATTTTGTTTTTGGGCCGATTGACTTCAAAATCGATAACTGAGTCGTCCCGTGGTTCCAAACGACAGAACCGCTGTCAGAACTGTTAAAAGTGGCCGCCATTTTGTTTTTCTTTGTTTTTGGGCCGTTTGACTTCAAAATCGATATCTGAGTCACCCCGTGGTTCCAAACGACAGAACCGCTGTCAGAACTGTCAAAAGTGGCCGCCATTTTGTTTTTCTTTGTTTTTGGGCCGATTGACTTCAAAATCGATATCTGAGTCGCCCCGTGGTTCCAAACGACAGAACCGCTGTCAGAACTGTCAAAAGTGGCCGCCATTTTGTTTTTCTTTGTTTCCAGGCCGATTGACTTCAAAATCGATATCTTAGGCGACTCGTAGTTCCGAATGACAGAATCGCTGTCAGAACTGTCAAAAGTGGCCGCCATTTTGTTTTTCTTTGTTTTTGGGCCGATTGACTTCAAAATCGATATCTGAGTCACCCCGTGGTTCCGAACGACAAAACCGCTGTCAGAACTGTCAAAAGTGGCCGCCATTTTGTTTTTCTTTGTTTTTGGGCCGATAGACTTCAAAATCGATATTTGAGTCGCCCCGCGGTTCCAAACGACAGAACCGCTGTCAAATCTCTCAAAAGTGGCCGCCATTTGTTTTTCTTTGTTTTTGGGCCAATTGACTTCAAAATCGATGTCTGGGTCGCCCATATTTAGAATAAAACGACAGGGCAGATCGACAAATCAAAAGATTTTTCCATTGGCCCTACAAAATACGCGTGCGGAGCCGCGGGCAAAAGCTAGTTATGAATAAGGGGGTAAATATATAATAATAATTAATTAATATACTTTACTTGTGACTAATGTAAGGATTGGACGTTCTGCGAATTGGACGTTTTGCGAATTGGATATTTTGCGAATTGGACATTTTGCGAATTGAACTTTTGCGAATTGGACATTTCGCGTTTTGGACATTTTGAGAATTGGACATTTAGCGAATTGAACATTGTGCAAATTGGACATTTCGCGAATCGGATATTTCGCGAATTGGACATTTTGAGAATTGAACATTTCGCGAAACGGACATTTCGCGTTTTGGACATTTAGCGAATTGAACATTGTGCAAATTAGACATTTCGCCAATTGGACATTTTGAGAATTGGACATTTTGAGATTTGGTCATTTGAGAATTGGATATTTCGCGAATTAGACATTGTGCGAATTGGACATTGTGCGAATTGGACATTTCGCGAATTGGACATTTTGAGAATTGGACATTTTGAGAATTGGACATTTTGAGATTTGGACATTTTGGGAATTGGACATTTTGCGAAACGGACATTTCGCGAATTGGACATTTTGAGAATTGGACATTTTGGGAATTGGACATTTTGAGAATTGGACATTTCGCGAAACGGACATTTCGCGTTTTGGACATTTTGGGAATTGGACATTTTGCGAAACGGACATTTCGCGAATTGGACATTTTGAGAATTGGACATTTTGAGATTTGGTCATTTTGAGAATTGGACATTTCGCGAATTAGACATTGTGCGAATTGGACATTGTGCGAATTGGACATTTCGTGAATTGGACATTTTGAGAATTGGACATTTTGAGAATTGGACATTTTGAGATTTGGACATTTTGGGAATTGGACATTTTGGGAATTGGACATTTTGAGAATTGGACATTTTGAGGACTTCGGTACCTACGTATTGTGCGTTCATTGACTGCGACGACTGCGCGTTCAATTACATTACGGGATTATGAAACATCATATTCAAATTCACAGTATGAAGTAAACGAAGGTTGTTTACCGCTAGTGTTAAGGTAATATAATATTATTACTATTTCGGATTTTGGAAGCATTTCCCTTACATCCAGTATAGTCATTAACCAAGCCATCTGACACATACATACATACATAAGCTCGCGCCTGTATCCCCGAAGGGGTAGGCAGGGGTGTACTAGCGGTCGGCAGCCGGGGGTCATGGCGTGCGATGGTCTCCTTCTGCGAGCGCGTCATCTCGCAGAAGGAGAGCGCCGAGCGGGATCGTGAGCAGAACGATCCCGCCCGCCGCCAAAGGAGACGTAGGAGACGCCGAGTGGACCACTGACCGGCGCCTCCTGCCCTGTGGAATGGGGGCGTTTGGAGAATTCCACCACGGTATCCCCTGCCTGTCGTAAGAGGCGACTAATAGGGGCCTTCCGGGGTCGCGGGCGCGCAGCGGGGGGCTGTGCGACCTTTTTAGTACTATTGTACATGCGGCCCCGGGACGGACGGCAGCACGGACGGTCGGCCTCGTGCTGCCGTAGACGCCGAGGGCGTCCTTCGGCGGCGGGGGCTTCTGAGCCCCCCCCCCAAATCAGAGACGGGCCGCAAGGCGGCACCGCGCAGGGGCGGTTCCGGTAGCAATCCGAGTCTATCTCCGGATACCCCGGGACCGCCCCACTCAAGCGCCGAAGAAGGCCACCGCGGGGTTTTTAGTCGGTATTGCCGGTGTAGGGTGTATATAGTGATAGGGACTCGGCCCAGCGTCGCCCGGATGTCGACCATCTCTCCCGGGCATCACGGCGCTGGGTCGTAAGACCGGCGTACCCGACATACCCGCCGCGTCCACCGCCCCGGGCGCGGCGGCAGTGGTAAAACACTTTTCCCCGCGACAAAAAAAAAAAAAAAGGTGGTGTACTAGCGAACTAGAATACCCACATTTCGCCGAGCTTAGTTCCGTCCCAGAAGTGATTGGGGGCGAGCCTATCGCCATGTCGGGCACAAATTCCAGACTCCGGCCTGATATGGAAAAATTCAAAATCACTTTGCCCGACCCGGGGATCGAACCCAAGACCTCAGGACGGTAGTCATACCGAAATACAACTACGCCACCGAGGCAGTCTGACACAGATGAGACTAATAAAATTAGTAAGTACAAAAAAATGTGAGTATAATTCTGAAATGACCCCATCATATTATTTAAGAAATCGCGAGAATAATTCATCATTATCAGATGAACTGGCACCTACCTACTGTCAATTGGAGTGATTTGAACAGGAATAAAACAACGCGTTGTGAACGTATTCGTTATTATTGCATAGTCATAGATGGTAAAATACACTAGTAATGCACGACGAACGCTTTTACACATCACTCTAGGAAGAATGTACTTATAAAATACAATGCAAATGAACGCGTTATCATTGGCGACCAACACAGTTCCGACACAATGCAACGACTCTGTGAATCTGAGTTGATCAGAACAATAAAAATCTTTGACAGATTATTTTTTTAGATGGATCACCCTTTACCACGAAATAATTGAGTGTCAGAAAATTATTTTCACAAAAGAAGAGTAAACAGTTCGTAAGATAGTTTCTCTGTATTACCTATGGTTTCGTATTTACCCCATACTGTCCCAGATTTAAAAAAAGACACCGTATTCTGAACACTAAAGTTAGCGAGACTTCTTATCCATGTGTACTCGTAAGTGATCTTTCAAAGTATTCCTTCTTGTAAATCTCTTATCACATATTTCACATACATACGGCCTTTCTCCTGTGTGAGTTATCATATGCTTCTTTAAAGTACCACTTACTGCACATGTATAACTACAATATTGACATCTATAAATCTTTTCTCCTGTGTGAGTTCTCGTATGTATCCTTAAAGCACCACTTACTGCACATGTATAACTACAATATTGACATTTAAAAGGCTTTTCTCCTGTATGAGTTCTTGTATGAGTCTTTAAAGAACTGCTTACTGCACATGTATAACTACAATATTGACATTTAAAAGGCTTTTCTCCTGTGTGAGTTCTTGTATGATTCTTTAAAGTACCACTTACTGTACATGTATAACTACAATATTGACATTTAAAAGGCTTTTCTCCTGTATGAGTTCTTGTATGAGTCTTTAAAGAGCTGCTTATTGCACATGTATAACTACAATATTGGCATTTAAAAGGCTTTTCTCCTGTGTGAGTTTTCATATGCTTCTTTAAAGCAGCACTTACTGCACATATATAACTACAATATTGACATTTATAAGGCTTTTCTTTCGTATGTCTTCTAATAATATGTTCTTTTAAATAACCACTTTCTGCAGATGTATAGCTACAATATTGACATTTAAAAGGCTTTTCTCCTGTGTGAGTTCTCTTATGTTTCTGTAAAGAACTGCCTATTGCACATGTATAACTACAAAATTGACATTTAAAAGGCTTTTCTCCTGTGTGAGTTCTCATATGCCTGTGTAAAGCACCACTTACTGCACATGTATAAACACAATATTGACATTTATAAGGCTTTTCTTTCGTATGTCTTCTAATAATATGTTCTTTTAAATAACCACTTTCTGCAGATGTATAGCTACAATATTGACATTTAAAAGGCTTTTCTCCTGTGTGAGTTCTCTTATGTTTCTGTAAAGAACTGCCTATTGCACATGTATAACTACAAAATTGACATTTAAAAGGCTTTTCTCCTGTGTGAGTTCTCATATGCCTGTTTAAAGCACGACTTACTGCACATGTATAAACACAATATTGACATTTATAAGGCTTTTCTTTCGTATGTCTTCTAATAATATGTTCTTTTAAATTACTATTTACTGCAGATGTATAGCTACAATATTGACATTTATAAGGTTTTTCTCCTGTGTGAGTTCTCGTATGTCTCTTTAAAGAATTGCTTACTGCACATGTATAACTACAATATTGACATTTAAAAGGCCTTTCTTCCGTGTGAGTTCTCATATGTTTCTTTAAAGAACTGCTTACTGTACATCTATAACTACAATATTGACATTTGAATGGGTTTTCACCTGTGTGAGTTCTAATATGTACCTTATTAATCGCTAAATTCCGTTTAAAATTTTCGCTGTTTGTGAATTCCCGACAATATATTGAACTCTGATTCATTTTACACAAAGTATTTTGGTTAGTAATTGCGGGTTCATGGCCGACAATATGTTTGATCAGAAGATCTTTTGAATTACATGTTATACCATATTCATTGCATATAAAATACTTATTATTACCAACTAATATTAGTTCCCTTTTTCCGTGATAGACTCTCTCGGTTAACTTATCTTTAGCTGGTACTACGCTCTTTTCAGGTTTAGAGATATTTTCACTCTTCCCTCTTTCAATACACTTAGCTTTATCTTCTTCACAGTTACGTTTCTTATCCAGCTTAAGCTTTTGGTTTGAGGGTGTACCTTGAGAATACGAAAAAATATAAATCAATCAAAATAAAATAATTAGTTATAGACCAACAAAGCGAAGATATAAGATAATCATTGGGAGATTATTTTAATAAGTTTACAATGCTACTTTGTATAATTTTCAGGTTTAAATATAAAAAATACTAACACAGATTAGTCTAATTTTTTTTAAATAATGGTTCTATGGACCCGTGGTGTTTTATAGATTATTTTATATAGAATCTAAAGAGAACTAGGAAACGGGATTACTGGTCTGTCGGGGACGAGGATTTATATAGTAAAGTCATCTGATAGGAATAACATTTTATTACATTACAGTACAGATCTATTAGCGACCGTCAAGCGGCGTTGAAGGTACTTTAAAAACCAGAAACGACTTCCGCGCTAGTCAACGAACGTAAGACAATACTAAATTCACTAGCAGCCGAAAAAAGCAGTAAACCTGGCCTGTGTACCGGACACCAAGGAACTGAAGCTATCAAGAAGGCTCACGAACTAGCTGGAGAAGGAAGTGATGAAACATTTGTGGGACCCGGAATAGTGCTTGCTAAATACTCGGAAATCGATACTCGCAAAACCACGAAGGGAGTATTTAGCAAAAACAAATGTAGCGAAAACCAACGACAGAAGGAGAAACACGGATGGCTGCCGTCAGTCCAAACTTTTTACCACGTCATTTGATACGAGGAACACAACGCATGATACGCTACAATTGCGTACTTGACTACAGTAACCAATGTCAATGAATTTATGTAGGAACATAGATTTATCATCGAAATAACGTCTGCAATAGGGATTTATAAAAATCCTCCTAGAATAATTTTGTTTTAGTAATTTAAATACTTAATTTTTATCTGTAAGTCACGTGACTGTAAACACCAATCAAGTTGCATGATGTCACATTTCTCATTTTTCTTTTATATTTGTTCCACAAGGGCCTAAGACCTAAGATCCAAAGTCATACTGCTAGGTTATTTGGTATATTTTTTTCGTATTTTTGTTTAAAGCTCAACCTAATTTCAACTCGGATGTGATCGACGAAATATCTGACCCGTTTTTTTTAGGTTGAAATCATAAATGTTATTTCCTCAATGTTTTTTATGAGCGATTTTATATCTATGGTAAGGAACAATGACGTCATCCGCATCTAATAACAGATAGCGTTTTGGCGGCAAACAAAATTATAAATAATAATTTTTGCTTTTAATAAATAGCCCTGTATACTTTTTAAAACATAGTCAAGTACCCAGGATATCAAAACAGTCATGTACAGGAATACTGACTGGACACTGTATGCTGAACAGAAACCCAAGATAATGGGAAATACTAACGTCTCATCATGTCCGGAGTGTGGGGAGGAGAGAAGCAAACCTTTTATAGGACAATAATACAATAATGACATTTAAAGGGTTTTTATGTGCGTGAGCTTCAGTATGTCTGATTAAATTAGATTTGTTTGTAAAGGTGCAGTCGTCGTGCTAACATTTACAAGGCTTTTGTCTTGTGTGATTTCTAATATGTATTTTCAAACTACTTCTGTATGCACATGTATAACTACAATATTGACGTTTCAAAGGTTATTTACGTTTGTGAGTTTTAGTATGTCTCTTTAAAGAACTGCTTTCTGCACATGTATAACTACAATACTGACATTTAAAAGGCTTTTCACCTGTGTGGGTTTTAGTATGTCTCCTCAAACGACCGCTTACTGCACATGTATAACTACAATATTGACATTTAAAAGGTTTTTCCCCTGTGTGAGTTTTTGTATGATTCTTTAAAGCACTGCTTTCTGCACATGTATAACTACAATATTGACATTTAAAAGGCTTTTCACCTGTGTGGGTTTTAGTATGCCTCATTAAATTTGATTTGTTTGTAAAGGTACAGTCACAGTATTGACATTTATAGGGCCGTTCTCCCGTGTGAGTTCTATTGTGTACTGTTAAACTACTTTTGCATGCACCTGTATAACTACAATATTGACATTTAAAAGGCTTTTCACCCGTGTGAGTTCTAACATGTCTCATTAAATCAGAGTTGGTTGTAAATGTAGAATCACAGTTCTGACACTTAAAAGGTTTATCTCCAGTATGTTTTCTATTGTGTCTTGTAAAATGACCAATTCGTGCACATGTATAACTACAGTATTGACATTTATAACGTTTTAACTCTCCTTTGTGGGTTTTAATATGTACCTTCAAACATTTTTTTACTTCACATGTATATCCGCAATATCTACATTTGTGTGTTTTATGCATATGCTTCCTTAAATTACGATCACTGTCAAATATAGACTTACAGATTTGACATACAAATAAACTTTTACATGCATTATCGCTTTTTGTAGATATTCTATAATATAAAGAACTCTCGTTTGTTTTACACGTAGTATTTTTTTTAATAATCGCAGGTTTATGTTCGAAAATATGTTTGATGAGAAAAGCTTTCGAATAACATGTTTTACCACATTCATTGCATATAAAATAACCCTCATTATTATTAACTAATACTAGTTCTCTTTTCCCGTGATACACTCTTTCTGCTGACTTATCTTTAGCAGGTACTACGCTCCTTTCAGTTTCAGAGATGTTTTCATTCTTCCCATTTTCAATACACTTAGCTTTATCTTGTTCACAGTGATGTTTCTTATCCAGTTTAAGCTTTTTGGTTGGGCGTGTACCTTGAGAATACGAAAAAATATAATTGAATGGATTAATTTAGGCTGCCTCGGTGGCGTGGTTGTATTTCGGTACAACTACCGTCCGACCTCTGCCGAGGTCGGGCAATGTGATATTTGATTTTTCCATATCAGCTCGGAGTCTGGAATTTGTGCCCGATATGGCGATAGGCTCGCCCCCTATCACATCTGGGACGGAACAAAGCTCGTGGAAATGTGGGCGTTCTAGTTCGCTAGTGCGCCTCTGCCTACCCCTTCGGGGAAACAGGCGTGAGCTTATGTTGTTTATTTTTTGTTTTATTTGCTATTACATATAAAAATGTGTATGAAATGTAACATAGTCAAGTACCCAATTCTTATATCTTATGTTATTTATTTTCTTCTCTCAGTGATCTCAAAGAAATGTCTCTGTCTATCTTCATTAGTGTGTAGGTTTTGTATTACTTTTTATACAAAGAAAACTGTGATTATTATTAATCATGTCTAAGCCGCTGAAAAGATTTTGAAGGTTTTTGGAATGGGCCGGCTCGACCGGTAAGATACCACTGTCTCACAGAAAACCGACGTAAAGTGGCAGCTTGCTGTCGCGATTCGTTCGGTGAGTGAGATTTCCGGTGGCCCATTTCCCCACTCCCTTTCCCAATCCCCTTCCATTCCCTCCTTTTAGGTTGGCAACGCACCCATGATTTTTTTTGTCTCGGGTGTCTATCGGGCGGTGGAGATCACTTACCATCAGGTGACCCATCTGCTCGTTTGCCAATCTCTGCTATTAAAAAAATAAATGGGAATACCTATATTAGACATAGACATAGGTTATTGAATATTTTTTTTATCAACCTTTAAATGGAAAAGGGATAATATGAAAGTTTGTATGGGAATTGGTACAAGTAAGATTATAGTAATATTGCTATAAGAGGTGGTGGTAACGCCCCAGAACCGCTGAACAAAGTTTGGTGAAAACATTTTGGAGATTTTTTTTCCCTAATTCTGCAGATTAAGTTCAAAATCGTTATGTTGACTATCAGTTATGTTAGTAATGTGGGATGGATCCGGTGCTGAAACAAGAGTAACTGCTATTTTGTTCTTTTCTAAACCTTATGGACTAATTTTTCAAATCATTTTACTATTTCGCCCCATGGTTTTAGCTGTTAAAATTGAAAAGTATCGTCCATTGTGCTATTACCCAGTAAAATATTTCCTGTAGAATAATTGGCTCAGAAATGGATAAAAATTCTTTCCCCTTCGGTCCAAGTTCGTTCGGTCTAAGTTTTAATGAAAAATGGTGAAAGCACCAATTTGTACGAGTCTTGCCTCGTTGGCGTGGTTGTATTTCAGTACGACTACCGTCCTGAGGTCTCGGGTTCAATCCTCGGTTCGGGCAAAGTTATACTGGGTTTCGAGAAATCGCTATAAAAATTACTTATTTATTTATTTATATATGGCACATACAACACATTATTGTTTTTAATATATTTTTTTGAAGTCGTTTCTAAACGAAACAATAATCCGAAGGGCATGCACTCAGTGTAAACAATAAACTTATAAACTACTCAAACTGTATCGGCGAAAAAGGATGGGTGCTTTAAATAGGTACTTAAAATAATAGCTTTTTAAAAAAAGCGTAACATCTTAACGTGATGTCGTGATGCGTTATACCATCGCTATAGTAAATTGCTGTGGTAGACACTAGACGGTGTCTCTTTGGATGAACCTCAAGGTGATGCCATCCGATAAATTTGCCGCGGGCCCCTATCATACAGAGTGGCGCCGACATAACGACATTAAATCATATCAGATATACCTTACCACGTTGCAAGGACTAGTACCAAATACCAGTACAATAAGTGTAATAGTTTAGCCACAGAATTGATTTTTACTTTTCCCAATTTTTGCACATGATTTACATTTAGAGTGACCTAAATCAGCTGATATTAACGATAAGACTTTAGTAGATAACAAACGTGAAAGGGCCTGTCTGGCGTGGATCGAAAGCAAGGACCGTGCCGCATACCTATTGAAGTTTACCTACATATAGGTTTCTACTCGCATAATACCGTTTCTATACAATATAAATAGTGTGACATTTAGTAACCGAACATTTTTTATTTATTTCGCTTGAAAAATTGAGATTTTTCAATATCGATGTTTCTGTTTTTTTGTTGGTATGGTGAAATTTAAAAATGCTTATGTTACTCATTATCACATTTAATGTCATTAGTTTGAGACTTTACACGTAATGTCTCATGACGAGCGCAGTGCAGACTCAGTGCTTTGTTATTCAATGTTGATGTTGCTACTGATCATGGGTAGTCATATTACGATCAAGCGAACTGCTTGCTCATCTCACTGAGTTGCAATAAAAAATATACACCTTATCAAAATACTATTACGAACATAATTATCATATTAAAACTTAAAAATCTTTTCTTTCATGTTTGTTTAATAAAAGCACCGCAAACTACACCTGATGGTAAGTACAGTGCAGTCCATTAATACATGCGACTACAGATAAATGGTCATCAGCATCATACCAGCCTAGGGAAGGAGCATGTAAAGGTACATGTGACGAGACAAGCGGATCACCGATGCAGACACAGGGATGTGACCCCATACCAACACAACCAACCATCAAGTCATGATGCAAGCCTCTCAAGAACACTGGATATACACTGGCTGATCCTAGAATACGAAACACAACGAGTGTGGGTCACTATGGCAGGTTTTAACACCATGTGTATGGGGCAGATACGAATATCCTACCACCAGCAAATATGAGTTGTAATGTGCTATTTTACATTACCTTTAGCTTCTGCTTCTTGTGCAAGTGCTTCTTGAAACATCGCATCTGGTTTCATATTCGCAGGTTTATGTCCACTAATGTGTTTGATAAGACGAGCTTTTGTATCACATGTTTTACCACAATCATTGCATATAAACATTTTGATATCATTTACTAATTGATTACTTGTTCCGTCACATAGCATCTGGTGTGATGTATTTTCATTAGATAATGTGTTTGATTGAAGATCAGAGATGTTTTTATTCTGCTCATTTTCTAAACTTTCACTTATATCATTGTTACAGATATGATCTTCATTCAGCTCATGCTCTTCCTTGGTGATTGTATCTGGATATTAAGAAAAATATATTACAGAAGTTGATTATTGAGTTTATAATTTCATGACTAAATCCTGACTGCCTCGGTGGTGTGGTTGTATTGGTTGTATGTGGTTATATTTCGGCATGACTACCGTCCTGAGGTCTCGGGTTCAATCCCCAGGTCGGGCAAAGTGATATTGAATTTTTCCATATCAGACCGGAGTCTGGAATTTGTGCCCGATATGGGGATAGGCTCGCCCTGTATTACATCTGGGACAGAACTAAGCTCGGCGAAATGTGGGTGTACTAGTTAGCTAGTCCGCATCTGCCTACCCCCTTCGGAGATACAGGCATGAGCTTATGTTTGTATGTAAATCCCCAAAGGAGAAGACAGAGTCAACTGATAGACCTATAGTCCACCAAGTTCATTACAATCTTGTGAATGGAAATGTGTTTAATAACAAAGCTAACTTAAAGTTCCCATGAAATAAGCTGTAAACTACAAAAACTAGGTACCAGAAAACAAAAGCTGGTAGCTAATAATAACAGCTTTGTAAAAAAGCATTACATCGCAACGTGATGACAAGTATTATCCGTTATTTCCATCTCATCATCGCTGGATGCAGGCCGCTTCCAACAGGTCAAACTG
Source organism: Clanis bilineata (assembly GCA_036417725.1). Taxonomy (NCBI): domain Eukaryota; kingdom Metazoa; phylum Arthropoda; class Insecta; order Lepidoptera; family Sphingidae; genus Clanis; species Clanis bilineata. Next base: position 6,996,265 of record CM071138.1, on the reverse strand, counting down.
GAAATCTTTGGGGGAGGCCTAAATCCAGCAGTGGACGTCCCATGGCTGATAATGATGATGATGATGATTTCCATCTCTACCGATCACCCACTTGCACATAGCCAATACACTTACCCTCATAATGAGGTCCATCTTCAGCCATTGCTTCTTCATTGTCACTTTCACTGTGGCTTTCTGTTTTTATAATCTTGTTGTGTTCTGGTATTTGTAAGGACTGTATATTGGAAGCACTCAATGAATGTACCAGGCCATATGTCATCCTGGTCACAAACGAGACAGGATACTCATCCAGCTGCAAAAGGAAATCATTATTGGCAAGATGCTCACTCATCCCATCATATATCATCACATAACATAACATATGTTCATGCCTGTATCCCCGAAGGGGTGGGCAGCGGTGCACTAGCATACTAGAAAACCCACAGCTCACCAAGCTTAGTTCCGTCACAGATGTGATAGGGGGCGAGCCTATCGCCATATCGGGCACAAACTCCAGACTCCGGGCTGATATGTAAGAATCCAACTTTGCCCGACCCAAGGATCAAACCCGAGACCTCAGGACAGTAGACATACCGAAATACAACTACGCCACCGAGGCAGTAAATAATATAATATGCCATATATCAATAATATAAACTAAAATGTTATTGGATACCATACCTCACTATTGATTGACAGAAATTGTCTCAGCAACTTGTCCGATGTCTGTGCCTTCATAAGAACCTCTTGGCAGTTCTGTAGCTGGCGATGACATATATAGCAAGCAAGGTGTACTGTTCCATCTTGAACCTGTGGATTACAGTTGATATCAAAATTATGTCAGTTTTTATAATACTCTGAAATATCAAGTAACATGTAGACAGAGAGTGTGATAATCTCTGATGGGCTCCTGACTGCCTCAGTGGCATGGTGGTATTTCGGTATGACTACGATTCTGAGGTCTTGGGTTTGATCCCCAAATCGGGCACAGTGATATTGGATTTTTCATATCAGCCCAGAGTCTGGAATTTGTGCCCGATATGGCGATAGGCTCGCCCCCTATCTTCTTCTTTATTTAAAATATGCCATTCGCCCCCTATCACATCTGGACAGAACTAAGCTGTCTGCCTCTGCCTACCGCTTCGGGGATACAGGCGTGAGCTTATGTTATGTGTGGACTCCTGCGCTTAGTAAATAAAAATATTATAGATGTTACGTGACGACTTCACATCAGTAGCTCAAACATGAGTTTGTTGCATGTATTTACGTGAGCGAGGACGTAAAATATTTGTATGGAAAACGTCAGTTCCCCGCGTAACCGCTAGGGGCGTTCGGGTTTTTGTCATACAAATATTTTACGGAGTCGTTAGAGAGTAATGTCAAAAAACTCATGGTTGGCCTACAGAGGTCTCAAGGTGCCGAGCGTAGTACAACACCATTCAGTGCTTTGTACTCAACGTACTGGTGGTGCTGCTACTCTGAACGGGAGCTTAATAATATATTAACACGAACTCTATACCTTTTTATTTGTTATCTTCTCATACACATCTTGAACTTGAGAGCCCAATATTGGATGCATTCGGACGTTGTCATCCAAACATATTCGGCAAAACTTGAATTCAAACATTTTGATTTTGTCTTTGCAATTCGTATTTTGATAAGGATTTAATCACAACTCAAAGCCACAACTGCTTCGCTTTGACCCGAGAAATAGAGTCTATAGTCTATACCACAGGGAGGCCACTATTGCCTTTTACAACCTATCGAGTATAAAATTTTATAGAATCAGCAAAAAATAAAGCTATCTCTTTTTTACTAATGGATGTCAGCTCAAGTAAAGAAGGATCAATATACAAGTGTTTGTTTCTATAGGCCCGCATCTGTCAATAAGCCACGGGCCCGGAACAAAGTAATAATAATACGTCAGCTGAAATGGTGGTCTAGTGACGAGGGGCGTGATTCATTCAGTGTAGTATCGATAAAAGTTTTATTTAGTTATTTCGCGGTATATTATTTTGCATTACATACATATTGTCACACTTGTATACCATAAGAGGAGGCAGACACTATAATTTTCTAATTCGTATGATTAAAAAAGCTCTAGTGCGTTTTGATGATGATTTTTAAAACAAACGATTTTTTTATTTGTTCGTATAATCAATGTCATCATTTAGTTAATATTTAGAGTGCACATTATGTTGCTGATGATTATATCATTGAAAGTAATTGGGCCAATAATAGTCTAATATTTTAACTAAATAATAAACGTAATGGTTGATAATCTTAAAAAAATCAAATAAAAACTAATAAATGAAAGAGTTTGTATATTTGGGTTGTATGTTTACAAGTGATGGCAAGCATGATAGCGACATTGAAAGACGAGTATGTGCAGGTAATCGAGTGAATGGCGCACTGGACACTTTTATGAGCAGCCGAAAGGTCTCTAATAAGGTACGATTGGCTGTTCATAAGGGAGTGTTAATGTCGACACTAATGTATGGCAGTGAAAGTTGGTTATGGCAGAAGAGGCACGAAAGTAAGGTCAGAGCGGTTGAAATGAGAGCGTTAAGGAGCATGTGACATTGCGTGACAGAGTGAGGAATAATGTGGTGACTGGTGATGGAACTTTGTGGAGTGAAAGAAGATGTAGTGACAACAATAGAGAAAGAGATGTTGAGATGGTTCGGACATATTGAGAGGATGGATGATAGGAGATTGACGAAAGAGATACAGGACGAGTGTGGAAGGAAAAGTCGGTAAAGGTCGACCGCATCGCACTTATTTTAGGCAAGTTGATGATATACTAACTAAAGGAAAGATAAAAAGTACCCTTAACCGACGCGAATATATGAAGAGATTGATGAAATAAGATGAAGCGAAAGTAGTGTGTCAGAATCGGGCGAAGTGGAAATCCATAGTCTCTGCCTACCCCTATGGGATACAGGCGTGATATTATGTATGTATATATGTAAAAACAAATAATAAATAATTAACTTATAAATTTTTTTACATTTGAACATTTATGTACTGCTAAAACAATCCACAAATGTTTATCGACAAATCATCGACTATATTACTTTCGCACCAAACTTACCGCCATTTTTAGCTGCCAGTCTGGTGCCAAGGTCATGGAGAGGGAACCGATCTCCTCTCTCTCTTTAATCTAAGATCTGCAACAATATATAGTACAAAGAATATAATACTCTCTACGAGAGCTGTTCACTGTACAGTGTACACTGTACGGTATTCCCATCCATGAAGCCCGAAGCACCGAAGCACAGTTCACAGAACACCAATAGCCTAACGGGCTACAATTAAAGTTTGGCTACAATGGCCGTTAAGATGGCGGTCAAGTTTAGAGTTGTCGTAGTATATAATATTGTTGCAGATTCTTAGATAAAAGAGAGGAGATCGGTTCCCTCTCCATGACCTTGGCACCAGACTGGCAGCTAAAGATGGCGGTAAGTTTAGTGCGTCTAAGTAATATAGTCGATGATTTGTCGATAAACATTTTTGTATTGTTTTAGCAGTACATAAATGTTCAAATGTGAATATTTTTGTATGTTTATTATTTATTATTTGTTTTTATTGTTTAAGATTATCAAACATTACGTTTATTATTTAGTTAAATATTAGACTATTATTGGCCTAATTACTTTCAATGATCATCAGCAACATAATGTGCACTTTAAATATTAACTAAATGACGTCATTAATCATACGAACCACTCAAAAAATAGTTGGTTTTAATAATCATCATCTAAACGCACTAGAGCTTTTTTAATTACGTTGATTAATCCATAGGTCGCTGGTTCAAATCCGGCTCGTAGGACCAAAAAGAGTATGTACGGGCTGATACGGTGCCCAGTACAGTCCTCAATTGATAGTTATTGATAGATGTAAATGATAGTCCGAGATGGTAAATATTAATATATTGTAAAACAGTTTTTAAATGATAGATGATATAAATACGAATATGATAGAAATGAGCACGTACGACCTAACACCATCGATTTGATTTGCGAACTGGTTTTTTATGTGAATTATAATTGCTAGTGCTGGCGTAAAGTGCTGACGCCGCAAAGTATAATATGTACAAGTGCTAGCTCGTACACATACGAATTAGAAAATTATAGTCTCTGCCTCCTCTTGGTATACAAGTGTGACAATATGTATGTAATGCAAAATAATATACCGTGAAATAACTAAATAAATCTTTTTATCGATGTCGATACTATACGCAATGAATCACGCCCCTCGTCACTAGACTACCATTTCAGCTGACGTATTATTAATATTATTACTTTGTTCCGGGGGCGCGGCTTATTGACGGATGCGGGCCTATAGAAACAAACACTTGTATATTGATCCTTCTTTACTTGAGCTGACATCCATTAGTAAAAAAAGAGACAGCTTTATTTTTTGCTGATTCTATAAAATTTTATACTCGATACTTCGATAGGTTGTAAAAGACAAATTATCGGTATTATATACCGAATACCGAAAAGTATCACTGCTGTGCCGGTCAGAGTGGGGGGTGTTAGCTTATTTTCGTTACGGAATTTCTGGATTCGGTCTTCACGCTCAGGCCCGCGATAGAAGCTATGCAATTGTTTAAAATGCGAAACGGAACTTCCGTTTTTTTTTCTTTTGTCACAGCATCATATTATTTGTGTGAATAAATACAAGGATTATTATTGATTAATCATCAAAATCAGCTTTTTGTAAAACCACTTGTACCAAGAATAAAATATCAGTTGACACTTAAGCGGCGCGTTTGAATTGTAAGGCCGTGCACCCCGCGCGGGCGGCGGCCATGGCTATCCTAGTGACGAACTACACACGCGAGTACCCACGCGGGTGCGTCGAGACGAAGCTTTACAATTGCGTGAATTTGGCCGATTAGTAATAGTTTTCTGTAACTATTAATTTATTATTCAGTTTGTGTTATGATTGCGGTGCTGAATGATGCCTTAGGTTTACAGTGCCCGATGACGATTTAGCCTACTGGCAAATGGAATGAACAACGCGGTGTGTGCGAATTCGTTGTTATTGCATAATTGTTGATAACGGTAGTTGCTTCCTTGGTCTAGTGACAGTGTATATGGGCTGTGAACCGGGAGGTCCTGTGTTCGATTCTTAGGTCGGGATGGGTGTTTTTTTAACACTATTTTCCCGGGACTGGATCCAACCAAAAGCTCAACAAAGTCATTAATGCCATGGTACAGTCATGGTACAATACATTAGTCTTTCTTTCTAAATGTCCTTATCCTGCCTTCATGTGAGGTTGGCGCAAAACACTTTTTCAAGCATGTTGTAGACACCATTTGACTTATGGTCCAAGAGCCCGTGCGTGCCAGACCTTCGGATTTTAATAAAAGCTGTAAATTTTTCTATGTGTGTCCCTAGTACAGGTAAGAATGATCCCCACCCATGAAGCTGAGGCAACGGTGGCTTTGGCAGGTAACAGGTAACAAAGGTGTATAAAATTCCATCTCAAATTTATCATAGAATAAAACTTAATGTTTTTATATTTGATTCATAATGATATCAAAACTCGCGTTGCTCATTGCCAGACAGTTAGTATGGTTGCAACCCTCTGCCGGACACCCTTAAATTATTATAATTTATAATTGTACTTACGTTATATTATAAAACCTAAATTTTATATATAATTTTTTGGGGGCCTATTAATCTATGTTTACATAATAGCCGGACAGTTTCAACGGTTCTATCATCTTGCCAGACGCATTCAAAGTGAGCAGTAGTTCGGAGAGCAAGGAGCGTATACAGTAATTAGTGCGAGTGAGACAGAGCGCTTGGTCTATTGCAGCCCTTCACTGCGCATCCACTGTTATTAAGTTCAAATTGTGCAGTTTATTTCTTTCTTAATCGAGAAATTTCATTGAATAAATTTTTACAGTTTGAATAACAAATATTTAAAATAATACTCAGTAAAATTGTTCTAATACAACTTCAATCATATCGAAACTCTAATAATTTAATTTATATTATTTTTCATTTTTACGAAGTTTAGTATTTTCAATTCTATCAAAATTGTAAAGCCAATGAATTAAAGTAAATCAAATTTTATTGTTTACTAGCTGACCCGCGCAACTTCGTCTGCGTATGAGAGAGAGGGTTGAAAGAGTGAGTCGTAGGCACCTATAGCACAATAATTCTAAAAGAGGTAATGGGATGATCTACTTCGGCCGTCAGTCACCCCGTCTCTCACACCGTCAGTCACACCGTCTGTCAAACCGTCTGTCACCCCGTCTCTTACCCCGTCAGTCACACCCTCTGTCACACCGTCTATCACCCCGTCTGTCATCACGTCCGTCACTCCGTCTGTCACCCCGTCTGTCACCCCTTCTGTCACCCGTCTGTCACCCCGTCTGTCACCTCGTCTGTCACCCGTCTGTCACCCCGTCTGTCACCTCGTCTGTCACCCGTCTGTCACCCCATCTGTCACCCCATCTGTCACCCAGTCGGTCAACCCGTCTGTCACCCCGCCTGTCACCCCGTCTGTCACCCCGTCTGTCACCCCGTCCGTCACCCCGTCTGTCACCCCGTCTGACACCCCGTCCGTCACCACGTCCGTCACCCTGTCTGTCACCCCGTCTGTCACCCCGTCTGTCACCCCGTCTGTCACCCCGTCTGTCACCCAGTCGGTCACCTCATCTGTCACCCCGTCTGTAACCCCGTCATTCACCTCGTCAGTCACCCCGTCCGCCACCCCATCAGTCAGCCTGTCAGTCACCCCGTCATTCCTCATGTCCGTCACCCCGTCAGTCATCCCATAAGTCACCCCATCAATCACTCCGTCAGTCACCCCTTAGTCACCCTACCATTCATCTCCTTGGTCAACACTAAAATATTTTTTCAAATCGAACCAGTAGTTTCTGAGATATAAAATTCCCCGCTAGCAGCATTTTTCATTTCTGCTCCGCTTCTAATGGGCATAGCGTGATGTTATATAGCCTATAGCCACCCTCGATAATTGGGCTATCCAACACAAAAAGAATTTTTCAATTCGAACCAGTAGTTTCTGAAATATAGTCTTTTCAACATTTTTCATTTCTGTTCCGCTCCTATTGGTCAAAGCGTGATGTTATATAGCCTATAGCCATCTTCGATAAATATGCTATCCAACACAAAAAGAATTTTTCAATTCGAACCAGTAGTTTCTGTGATATCAACTTCCCCGGTTTTAAACATTTTTCATTTCTGCTCCGCTCCTATTGGTCATAGCGTGATGTTATATAGCCTATAGCCACCGTCGATAATTGGGCTATCCAACGCAAAAATAATTTTTCAAATCGAACCAGTAGTTCCTGAGATTAGCGCGTTCAATCAAACAAACAAACAAACAAACAAACTCTTCAGCTTTATAATATTAGTATAGATTCATCAAAGGGCAAATTTTTTTTTAAAATAAAAAAGTTACAGTGAAATACACTTGTTTTAATTAAATTTTTAAACATTTTCATCATTTTCATCGTCGTCGTCAATACATCCATATTCCTCGTCACTATTATTCCATTCTGTGGATTGATTATCAATATCGCCTTCTTCATTACGCATCCATATTTTTTTTGTCTTGGGTGTTTATGGGCGGTGGAGATCACTTACCATCAGGTGACCCATCTGCTCGTTTGCCAATCTCTGCTATAAAAAAAATATAACATTCGCGTAAACTTAAGAAATCAGTATTTCAAACGTGTATATTATCAAGTTCAAACTTGGTTAGGGCATGATTTGGAACCCCAGGTATGGGGTTGGACAATACGAAACGATTTTCTGGAGCCTATCATGACAGTTTTACCACCTGCTCCAGAAGATTTGCTAAATACAATTTTCTGCAACTGCAAGAGTGGTTGTGGTTCGCGATGCGGATGCAGGAAAGCGGGCTTGCAATGCTCTTTAACTTGTGGCCAATGTAATGGGCAAGCTTGTCTCAATGCTCTACTATATCAGAGCGACATTAACGCCGGTCTTACGACCCAGCGCCATAATGCCCGGGAGAGATGGAAAATATCCGGGCGACACTGGGTTGAGTCCCTAACTCTATGTACACCCTACACCGGCAATACCGATTAAAAACACCGCGGTGGCCCTTTTCGGCGCTTGAGGACGTTCCGGGTTTCCCTAGGCGAGAAGCGCCCAGGCTTCAGCCGGAAACGTCACGATTTGAAAACCTATGTCCCGATCATTTTAACCTTGTGTTCCGATATTTCACACAATAGATCTGGCAACACTACTGTATACGCTCCTTGCTCTCCGAACTACTGCTCACTTTGAATGCGTCTGGCAAGATGATAGAACCGTTGAAACTGTCCGGCTATTATGTAAACATAGATTAATAGGCCCCCAAAAAATTATATATAAAATTTAGGTTTTATAATATAACGTAAGTATAATTATAAATTATAATAATTTAAGGGTGTCCGGCAGAGGGTTGCAACCATACTAACTGTCTGGGAATGAGCAACGCGAGTTTTGATATCATTATGAATCAAATATAAAAAAATTAAGTTTTATTCTATGATAAATTTGAGATGGAATTTTATACACCTTTGTTACCTGTTACCTGCCAAAGCCACCGTTGCCTCAGCTTCATGGGTGGGGATCATTCTTACCTGTACTAGGGACACACATAGAAAAATTTACAGCTTTTATTAAAATCCGAAGGTCTGGCACGCACGGGCTCTTGCTCTATTAGGTTTTACGATCGGACCTGCCTGACTGACGTCAACTCCCTTTGAGGGATACAATACACTAGTAAAACACCATATTTATATTAAAATTACTTAAGTATTTCAACGTTATTAAGCTTTACGATGCTGTGACAAGTTACATGTAAATAAATCGCGATCAAATAAAGCGGAACCTGCTTCTAAGAAAACCGTTTTTATTTTCGTAGCTATGCCAGGTCCTTAATTTTCGTTTGTCATTGTTCAGAGCAATAAAAAACTGTCGGATTTTTTTTTCTCAGGATAGCTCACACTTAACCAAAAAATTGAGTGTGCCAAAATTATTTAATATATAAGAGTGAATAGTTTGTAAAATAGTTTCTTTGTATCTCTTATGGTTTCGTTTCTCCCCATATTAACTCAGTAAAAAAAAAACACGGTATACTAAAGTTAGAGTTAATGAGATTTCTTATCCGTGTGTACTCGTAAGTGATGTTTTAAAGTGTCCTTTCTTGAAATCCTTTATCACATATTTCACAAACATACGGCCTTTCTCCTGTGTGAGTTCTCACATGCTTCTTTAAAGCATCACTTGCTGCACATGTATAACTACAATATTGACATTTAAAAGGCTTGTCTATTGTATATCTTCTAATAATATGTTTTTTTTTAATGAAAACTTCGTGAACATGTATAACTACTACAATATTAACATTGGAAAGGCTATTCTCCTGTGTGAGTTCTTGTATGTTTCTTTAAAGAACTGCTTACTGCACATGTATAACTACAAAATTTACATTCATAAGGCTTTTCTCCTGTGTGAGTTCTCGTATGGTACTTTAAAGAACTGTTTACTGCACATGTATAACTACAATACTGACATTTATAAGGCTTTTCGCCTGTGTGAGTTCTCATATGTTTCTTTAAAGCACCACTTTCTACACATGAATAACTACAATACTGACATTTATAAGGCTTTTCGCCTGTGTGAGTTCTCATATGTTTCTTTAAAGCACCACTTTCTACACATAAATAACTACAGTTGTGACATTTAAAAGGCTTTTCTCCTGTGTGAGTTCTCGTATGTCTCTTTAAAGAACTACTTGCTGCACATGTATACTTACAATATTGACATTTAAAAGGTTTTTCACCTATGTGAGTTTTAATATGTACCTTCAAACTATTAACTGCACATGTATAACCACAATATTTACATTTGTGAGTTTTATTCATATGCTTCCTTAAATTACTTTCACTGTCACATATATAATTACAGTATTGGCATAATAATGAACTTTTACATGTATTATCGCTTTTTGTAGATTTTCTATAATATAATGAACTCTGATTTGTTTTACACGTATCACTTTGGTCAGTAATAGCAAGTTTATGTCCGACAATATGTTTAATAAGAAGGGCTTTTGAGTCATATATTTTACCACATTCATCACATATAAAATACTTCTTATTATTATTAACTAATACTAGGTTACTTTTTCCTTGACATACTCTCTCGGTTAACTTATCTTTAGCAGGTACTACGCTCGTTTCAGTTTCAGAGATGTTTTCACTCTTTCCCCCTTCAATACACTTTGCTTTATCTTGTTCACTGTTATGTTTCTTATTCCGCGTAAGCTTTTGGTTTGGGAGTGTACCTTAGGCATACGAAAAATTAAAATTGAATTAAATATAACAATAAGTAATACATAAAGGAAAGGTGCAGGGAGAGTTTTTACTAAGTTTACAATGTCAATATTAGCGGTCAGATTTTTGTCGATTACAAAGATGTACATGGACTTGACTTCAAACATGGACAAAAATAGCACACTTATAGACTCGTCATGTCGGTGTAATTTTCGGCGCAAGCTTTCTTTAGGTGTCACTTACATACATACATTACATAATATCACGTCTGTATCCCATAGGGGTAGGCAGAGACTATGGATTTCCACTTTGCCCGATCTGACACATTACTTTCGCTTCATCTACTTTCATCAATCTCTTCATACATTCGCGTCGGTTAGGGGTGTCACTTATGCTACAATATTTCTTTAATGCGGCAGTTGTCGAGTCATCCAATGATGCTACAAGTAATCGTTCCGTCACGTTGTTTGTTTCAACCTATAAAAAGTATTGCCGAATGGCCCTAATCGATGATGTCTTCAACATCTAGTGACCGTCCTGAGCCGAGGTTCGTAACCCGTTAGTGGGTTGCCCTCAGCATGGTCACCTAACTTTATGGGTTCGTAACGCACCTGCGTTCACCAGACAGACCGGTGTAACTGAGTAAGCCGACTCGGTCGGCCTGCCAGCTGTAGGGCAAAAAAAAAAGAAAATCGAGTTCAGTCGGTTGCGACAGCTCGAGCTGTGGACAACTCTACCCATTTGAAGATTGAAGATTTAATATCGATATGATGACATAATGATTGAAGATTGAATATCGATATGATGACGTAATGATTAAAGATTGAATATCGAAGACTGCATATCCAATTGATGATGTAATCATAGCGAGATTGAAGATTGCATATTCAATTGATGATGTAATCATTGCGAAATTGAAGACTAAATATTGAATTGATGACGTAATTATTGCGAGATTGATGATTGTATATCCAACTGATGATCGATCATGATGATTTACGCCCGGTTCCAATAAACAATCTTAGTTCGAATGTGCAGATAGATTACAAAAATTAGCCAATAAGAACACAGTATAAACATGACTCCGTCAAATGACTTGATTTGATTGGTTCATAATCGCGATCTATCTGCACTCTAAACTGAGATCGTTTATTGAAACCGGCCGTTAATGATTGCGCGATTGAAGACTGAATATCGAATTGATGATGTAGAGATTAAGAGATTGTAGATTAAATATTGAATGGATGATGTGATATTACTAGATTACGATATGGGATAATTCTAGATTCATTGTTGTATATTGATTATTATAATTTATAATCATATCATACAGTTGTTGTAAAATATCTTTTATTTGATAAAATCAAAAGATGAGTAATAGACACGGTGGTTTTAATGACCAAAGTACCTCTGCTCTTACATATCTGCGGGTTCGATTCCCGCATTGAGACAAATGTTTGTGTGGCCCACTGATATTGATTTCTTAAGTTTACGCGAATGCTATTCATTGAAATAAAATTACTTTTACGGATTTTATCACGATTTGGTTTTAATTCTTATTCCCGACGTTTCGAAGGCTTTGCAGTCTTCGTGGTCACGGGTTGGACTGAGATGTCATTTGTCCAAAAATGTTAGTATTACAAAATCTACCTTCATTTTAGAATTATACATTATATTTATACATATCCTAACTTATGTTAAAAGCAATACTCTCAGTCAGAGAGATTCAATATTACTTCTTCTTCTTTCTTTAAAAAGAGGCTTACCTACCAATATTACTTTAAATTTTAGTCAAAAGCTTTAAATAGATTTTCTTCCTTCTTGTCATCATTAATATTTTTTTACGCGGGAATGACGTGCCGATCCTCTTTCTTTTTTTTTCTTTGGAATCCAGGCCAAATGGCCAAGCAAGATCTGCGCTCATTAAATATAATTAAACATGATAATTGTGTAAATAATTGAGATGGTATTTCTTTTGTGATTAATTATTGGGATTGTGTATTACATTCTGTAATTTATTTTGTCTAAGAATATTATTATCATTTGCTTACATTCGGCCATTCTGAAAAAGCACGCGTCCCCGTGTGCAACGCCACTAGACTGGTAACGCCATTGGAGCTGATAACACCACTGGAGCTGATAACGCTACTGAAAGCTGGTAACGCCACTGGGGCTCGTAACGCCACTGGGGCTCGTAACGCCACTGGGGCTCGTAACGCCACTTTGGGCTGGTAACGCCACTGGGGGCTGTAACGCCGCTGGCGGCTAGTAACAGCGTTGGGGGTTGGTTACGCCACTGGGGCTGGTTACGCCACCGAGGGCTGGTTGCGCCACTGGGGGCTGGTTACGCCACTGGGGCTGATTACGCCTCTTTACGCTACTGGTGGCTTGTAACGCCACTAAGGACTGATAACGCCATTGGGGTTTAATAATATTTTATAAAACATATAATCATGAAAATGATACACAACACAAATATTAATTACAACTATTTATTACTACATGAATTAAACAACATGAATTGGCTTAGTGAACAATAATAATAATTGTTTTCTTATGTACTATGTAAGTCATTAGATAATATTAATAACATAAACTTATATAACTGAGATCAAATTCTTCCTTTAATAATTTTTCCTTACTAAAATTAATAAAGATTCTTATAATATACTGTCAGGTTATGTACCTAATATAAAAATATTTTTAATCAGAATCACTAGATATAGGATCATTGGAAAACACTAGCCAAGGATATATTTTATCTACCGCAAACACGGCTTTATAATTTGGTTTACCAGGTTTCTTTGTTATGGGGGTATCCTCAATTTCATACCTATCGTTTCCAATGACCCTTACAATTCTATAAGGTCCACAACATTTTGGAATTAATTTTTTTGATTGTCCAGGTATGGTATTACTTTCCCTTTCAACACGTACCAGGTCTCCTACATTATACTGATGAGCAGGTTTACGTGTTTTGTCAAACCTAGCCTTTTGTTTCTCCTGCTCCTTCGAAATTCTATTACTAACTGTAGTTCTTAGGTTGTCGCGATCCTCGGGCTCATGTGCATCAGACACAATAGGATTCAGTGCACTATCCGAAGAGCCAGTGGGGGTAACACCAAAAAGTACTTCAGCGGGTGTTTTACCTGTCGTCTTATTGACGGTATTGTTTAATCCCCATTGTATCTTCGGAATGACCAAATCCCACTCGTTATCTGGGCGACCGTCATTAGTTGCCTTAAGGGCATCTAAAATAGAGCGGTTATATCGTTCAATCTGCCCATTAGCCCGAGGTGTCGCGACTGCATTCAATATGTGACATATTCCTTTCTCTTTTATAAATTTAGTGAACTCACGACTTGTGAAACTAGTGCCCCGATCGGTTATTAATCGTCGCGGGACCCCAAAGAGTGAAAAATATTCATTAAAAACGGTAATTGACGTTTGGCTTTTGCAATTTTTAACAGGTTTAATAAAAATATATTTGGTAAAAGAATCGATGATTGCTAAGATGTAACAATTACGACTTTTACTTAATGGCAGCGGCCCACAGTGGTCTGCATGTAGCACTTGGAATGGTTTAACGGGTTTTGGTATAGGAAATAACATACCTACTTTTGGACCGCCTGGTACCTTACTATGTGCACACTGCAGACATGAGTTGCAATATTTTTTTATGAAACGACGCATACCCTTAAACCAATAGACTTTGCGTATTTTGTCGTAAGTTTTCTCGTAGCTAAAATGTCCGACGTCGTCGTGATTTCTTCTTACAATTTGCCATCTAACCGATTTTGGCACAACCCACAGTAGGCGAACACTGTTGTTATTTTTTACTATTCGGTATAATTTTTTATTTTTTATTGTAAAATTAGTTTTAATTTCTATGAGATTATCTAATTCCGAATCTTTTAAAATGTTTACAATTCGCTGTAATTCGGTGTCAGCCTGCTGGACGGTTTGTAACCATTGTTCGTCAACTACATCAATGTTATCTACTTCCATATAGAAACAAAAGGCTCTATCATCGTCACCATACATCGTATCCTTTGAGTTAATCGGGTTTCTGCTTAGAGCGTCTACGTGACTCATTTTTGCACCTGCACGGTACTCTATAGAAAAATCGTATTCCTGCATTGCGATCCACCACCTCGCTACTCTAGGAATTAAATCCTTTTTAGTCATTGTACCCTTAATTGCGTTACAATCCGTAACAAGTTTGAATGGGGCGCCTAATAAATATACACGAAATCTATTTAACGCAACTACAACCGCTAAAGTCTCCAAATCATAAGAATGAAATTTTTGTTCTTCTGGCGAGGTTTGCCTACTGTAATAAGCGATGGGTTGAAGCCCTGTTCCGCAATCCTGTAGAAGAATTGCTCCTATTCCTAATTTGCTTGCATCTGTATGCAGCTCGAAATTAGCATTAGGTTCATATAGGGCAAGAACGGGCCGACTAACAAGCTTACTTTTGAGTGTTCTAAAAGCTTCAATTTGTTCGGGTCCAAATCGCCACGGTTCGTTCTTTTTTGTAAGAATAGTAAGCGGTCGCGCGATAACCGAGAAATTGTGAACAAACTTTCGAAAATAACTTGCAAGTCCAACGAACTGCCTAATTTCGTGGACATTTTTCGGAATCGGAAATGAATCTACTGCTTTTATTTTTTGAATACCTGGTCTGATACCATCACTACAAATTTCATATCCTAAATACTCAATTTTTTCTTGAAAGAATACACATTTTTTAGGGTTTAACGTTAATCCAGCATTTTTTAAAAGAATGAACACCTTTTCAAGTTTATCTAAACCTTCTTTAATAGATTTTGAAGGGACCAAAAGATCATCCATGTATGCAAGTACTAATTTTGTGCCAACACCATTTAACATTGAATTAATGGCTCTTTGAAAAACACTAGGAGCGTTGGCAAGTCCGAATGGCATGCGATTATATTCGTAGAGGCCATCGGGAGTTACGAAAGCTGTGAATGGTTTACTGTCCTCTTCTACTGGTATTTGGTAATATCCTGACGCTAAGTCAAGACTACTAAAATACCTATTACCACCTAGACTGTCTAATTTATCCTCAATGCGAGGTAGAGGATATTTATCTTTCAATGTTTTTCTATTTAGAGCACGATAGTCGACACATAATCGTTTTTGACCATCCTTTTTGTTTACCAATAAAATAGGGCTTGCGTAAGGTGACGAACTTTCTCTAATAATACCGTTTTTTAAAAGATCTTCTATAATTACAGACAACTGTTCTTTTTCTTTTAGCGACATGCGATACGGGTTGTATACAACAGGAATATCGTCCTTTAGCTTAATTGTCATTTCGGTTATATTTGTTTTGCCTAACTCGGATAAGTCAAACGCAAAACAATCTCTATAGTTAATTAATAGATTTTCTAAATTTTCAAGTTCCGTTTTATTTAATTGTGTTCCGATATTTATATCTTCTAGAATTACAGGTTTTTGGTCTACATTAACTGTAGTACATCCAACATATGATTCGTGTATTTCGTTATAATTTGTACCTCGTGCTAATGTGCATCCACTTTCAATAGTTAACTCACTATTACCTAGGTTAGAGATCATTATGTATCCTTTACTATCGCTAAAATTGTACAATCCGGGTAATACTAGATATTTGTTATAACCGAAGTCACGAAAAGCATCTTGAATGTACAATGATCCCGAGAAATCGACGAATGTCTCTACCTCTACAGGAGTAGTGGTACCCGGCGCAACTGTAATGTTTGCAATAGAATTCAATTTAATTTTGACGTTTAAGCTATCATCTGGTTCGATATTTGGTGCTTCATAAAAATGCAAACTATTTGCAGTTTTGTACATGACCACATTAGGCAATTCAGTAAATGTTTGTCCTATTATTACATCATATGGCATAAACTGATCCAACACTACCACAAAATCAACTCGCGCCGAGATATCGTCTATAACTATGGTCCCAGTAATGGTTCCTACAGGTTTTACGTTAGAGTTACCAAATCCTCTAAGGTTTGGGAGATTGGAATTAATGATGTAGGAACCATATATTTCATTTGCTAGGCTTTCTTTTATCAATGTGCAACTGCTACCTAAATCTATGAAGACCTTTTTAACACAACCTTCTATTATTATATTTTTAAAATACTTAATGCTATCTGCTATGCTCGATTGAATGTGCATTATATTTTTATCAGCTGGGGCCTTAATTTGTAGTAAGTTATTTGGCTCAGTGCTATTGTCTGGCAGACTACCTACACTGGCACTATTTCTGCTGCGGCAATCCTTTGTAAAGTGACCAACCCTTCGACAAATGTTGCATTTCTTCATTGGTTTAGTACATTTAGTCCTAATATGGCCAGTTTCGCCGCAATTATAACAAACAATACCGGGTTTTAAAATGTCATTACTGTTGGGTTGCTGTTCTGGAGTGCTCACTGCATCCTTATTAAACATTACTTTGCGTTTGTTCTGCACATAACAATCACTTTGTGACAATGTCTTTAAATAAGAATATAACTGTTCTGGTTCCTCAAAACGACAAGCATTTGCACTCATCCTTATAAATTTGTCATCAATACCATGCAATAGACATCCTACTGCTTTACGACCAATAATTTCACATCTATTTATTAGTATCATTTTTTCATAATAATATATGTCAAGAGGTTGACCTATTTTAATCTAAATTGCAGCATTTTTTGCAATAAATCTCCAAAGTTTTCAGTGGAAGGAAAAGCAGATTTTAATTTTTCCATCCATTGATCCCAAGTGTATAACAACGAAGGTAATCCCTGGTACCATCGTTTAGCAAGGCCAGTCAGTTTGGCTAATGCATAATAACAAATTTGCTTTTCATTCCAACAAAATATTTGAGCACATTCATTTACTTTATGTAACCAAGCTTCAATATTTTGAGAGCCGTCACTAGGATCAAACTCCGGGATTACATTAAAGTGAGCACCAAATGATTGATTAGGTACAAAAGGATTGCAGATATTTGCAGATTGCAACGGCCCTGCTGTTGGTTGTTCGACATTACTATTTAATAAAATGACTGGTGATTCTGACCTAACCGGACAAACAGGCGGCACCATAGATACAACTGGAGTTAAGAAGGGTGTTTGCAACCTGTTTGGACTCGCATTGTTTGCATTCCGGCGTTTCCTAGTATGGTGGTGATGCCTCTCAGTGTTTCTTGAATGCTTTTTTGTTATTCTATCACGCCTAAGAGAGTGAGGGTGACCTCTTGATGAGGAACTACCACTGGAATATGATCGATGTCTTCGTTTAGAAACGCGACGCACACGCGATCTATGACGCCTGCCAGACTCCATTACTTTGTGATTTGTGTATTGTAGTAATAACGGTGTTATCTAAAAAGAATTAAAAAAAAAAAATCTAAACCTGACAGGTATCAGTGTTAACCACCAAAAATATGAATTTTGCTACAACAAAAAGAAAACTAACGCAATTGTCAAATCATATATTAATTTTCGTCACATTGTACCTCATTGTATATATGTGAGTTGTCAGTTCTATATTTCTTTCATATTAATAGATACACTTCGCGGCAACTTGCAGCCTCAATTCAAAAAGGTTTAAAAGTTTTCACAACATACAATTTGTTACAAACAACCATAGCCAAACAACACATAATTATGTTTTCAAGTATAAATAGTTGTAATTAAATCTGTAATTAGCACTAGTTACTATTTGTAGCTACTCACAGTTTCTGCAGTTTATCACAGCGGGGTTGTTGTTCGCATCCCACTTCTGAATTGTTAAAAGCAATACTCTCAGTCAGAGAGATTCAATATTACTTCTTCTTCTTTCTTTAAAAAGAGGCTTACCTACCAATATTACTTTAAATTTTAGTCAAAAGCTTTAAATAGACTTTCTTCCTTCTTGTCATCATTAATATTTTTTTACGCGGGAATGACGTGCCGATCCTCTTTCTTTTTTTTTCTTTGGAATCCAGGCCAAATGGCCAAGCAAGATCTGCGCTCATTAAATATAATTAAACATGATAATTGTGTAAATAATTGAGATGGTATTTCTTTTGTGATTAATTATTGGGATTGTGTATTACATTCTGTAATTTATTTTGTCTAAGAATATTATTATCATTTGCTTACACTTAGGATGATACGCGAGGCTATTGAAATTAAAAAACATCCTAATTTCAATAGAGAAGATGGTTGGAAGCTTGCACAAGCCTGGGATCCAATTATACATTTAATCAAATCGGAACCCAAAAGACCAGCTGCCAGACCTCAAGACACTGTGAGCTCGTACTGCGTAGATCGGAACATAAACGGTTAACTTTTTAAAAAATCTGTATATGTCTAAAATGAAGGTAGATTTTGTAATACTAACATTTTTGGACAAATGACATCTCAGTCCAACCCGTGACCACGAAGACTGCAAAGCCTTCGAAACGTCGGGAATAAAAATTAAAACCAAATCGTGATAAAATCCGTAAAAGTAATTTTATTTCAATGGCCCACTGATATTTGTTTCAAGTCTGGGTGTTGTGAGACCGAAAGTCTCTCATAGTTTCTGACACCCACGATACAGGTTATACCTAGTGTGGGGTCAGGACTAGGAGTGCGACTGTTGGGTGTATTTATTTATTTATATTTGTTACTTGGAAGTACTTCGATTTTACTAGGAAGCTATTGTCATAGATGAAATTTGAATTAATAATAACTCCCAACAGGCAGATCATATACTCCTGAGACCTGACCCAACAATAAGCTACTTACTGTCTTGAGTCATAAACTACAAGAGACTTTAGGTCTCACAACACCCACACCCTAAATATCTCATAAACATTTATCTCGGTGCAAGATTGGAATCTGCAGACTGTCGCTTCACAGCCGCCTACTCGCCCGCTATATCACGAAGGCGGTCAGTCTCAACTGGTGTAATAAAACGTTGCGCTCCTGAGTTTCATCCGTTTAGTTTAGTTTAGTTTGTCGATTATTCGCCGTGCCTGTGGGAGTCGCTCAGCAATCGAAATTGTACGTTTTATTGTTTTTATTTTACATAGAGGTTACCTTGTTGTAGATTGGCTGCTCTAATTTAATGTAAATTATTGCATTTTTTTGTTTTTTGTTTAATATTTTGGTTGTGTTTTAATATCTGACTGTAAACTGGTTATTATTCTCAAAAAGAGCAACGTCAGAGTTTCTTGCCCGTTCTTCTCTGACGAACCAGCTTTCCGAATTAGCGGCAGAGTAAACATTTTAAACGGAATCTAAACAATATGTGACATTTTATGGATTCAATAAACGATTTGATTTGATTTTTATTTGAGTTTTGTCAACCTTCGGTTATATACCTAATGCTGAAGTTAGAGTTAGCGAGATTTTCCATACAACGTGCCCCACGTGCCGCGCATGCGCACTGCAACTGCGCACCGCGGCCTCCCCTCGCACCGGCCCCCACCGGATAACCAACTCGCGCCCTCATTGGCTGAGCGTGCGAGCCAGAACATCGCGCACCTTGGAAGTCATCCCGACGCATCCTGGGGAAGAAAAGAAGGCACCCGCGAGCGCAGCCGGCAGTCCGCGATTCGACTTCAGAAAAAGAACATTAAAAATCAAGAATGAAGAACCAAGAAATTGTCGCACTTTCTGTACATATTGTTTTCAAACGAACTATTTTTTATTGTTTCATTGTAAGACGAAATATAGGTATTTTGGTACAGATTAGTCGCACATTTCCTTTCTCTCCTCCGACAAGAACCTGCAGCCACCGGTGTCTGGACCCACGCAATCCCAGCACACCCGCACAATTATTTAAGAAATCACGAGAATAATTCATCATTATCGGATGAACTGGCACCTGCCTACTGTCAATTGGAGTGATTTGAACAGGAATGAAACACGACATGAATGAACGAAACAACGTGTTGTGAACGTATTCGTTATTATTGCATAGTCATAGATGGTACAATACACTAGTAATGCAGGACGCACGCTATTACACATCACTCTAGGAACAATGTACATATAAAATACAATGCAAATGATGAAATATGTATGTATATTGTAAAATTAAATTAATATGGGTCCTGGTAACCTGAAATAAATTAATAAATAATAAAAAAAATGAACGCGTTACCATTGACGACCAACACAGTTCCGACACAATGCAACGGCTCTGTGAACCTGAGTTGATCAGAACAAAAAAAACATTGTCAAATTATTTTATCACGAAATGATTGAGTGTGTGTCACAATGGGATGTGTCTGTTGTTACAATGGGAGTCCCACAGGGCTCAATTCTTGGACCTTTTCTTTTTCTTATTTATATTAATGACTTACCTTATTTCATAAGGGTTAATTGCGAGGTAGTGTTGTTTGCAGATGATACTTCCTTAATATTTAAATTAAATCGACATCAAACTCTTCTTGACGATGTAAATAGCACTCTCTCAAAAAAATTACAATGGTTTAGTGTCAATAATTTACTACTAAATAGTCAAAAAACTAAATGCATTCGATCCTTGACAAAACCTAATGTTAAAAAGACTGACGCAAATATTTTTAAGAATGGCGTTCAGCTGAGCCTTGTGGAGACAACCAAGTTTTTAGGTATTAACATTAGACCCCAAACTTCAATGGGGACCCCATTTATCTACGCTAGCCAAAAAATTAAGTACCGCATCCTACGCAGTGAGCAAGATACGTCAATTAACGGACGTCAATACGGCTGGATTAGTTTATTTTGCGTACTTTCATAGTTTGATGTGTTATGGAATTTTGTTGTGGGGTGATGCTGCTGACATTAACATTATTTTTGTACTCCAAAAGCGAGCCATAAGATCTATATACTCGCTTAGTTCCAGGTGTTCTTTGAAAGAAAAGTTTAAAGAAATAAATATAACGACAGTAGCATCTCAATTCATATTCGCTAATTTAATGTATGTCAAGAAGAATATAGATATATTTCCCAAAGTTTCTGATATACATAATTTGAATACCAGAAATAAAAATAATTTGGCTCAACACAAAACCAGGCTCCATAAAATCGGCAATTCTTTTAAAGGTCTTTGTACACGTCTTTATAATAAGGTTCCCACTCATATCAAACAGCTAGAATTGAATGAATTCAAAATTACAATTAAACGTAAGTTGTGTAATAAAGCCTACTACAAGCTTTCTGAACATCTAGATGATAAAGAGGCTTGGGAGTAGGTTGAAACTATTTTAGGAGTATAACCAGTTGCTGTTTCAGGGAGCCTTATTAGTTTATTCATATGTTTTATTTATAGTGATGCTGTGTGGCTTTCGTGGCGGCGGTGTTGTATTGTGGCGTACTTTATTTGCCCATTGCATCAGTCTAGGTAGTCATGCTCACTTAAGGTCTATGCTTGTGGCGGCGTCGTGTGCCGGGTCGATCACTTCCCTGCAACATGGTTGAGGAGGTCGATGGCTGGCACATGCGTCATACTCGTGAACGGGTGCTGCTTGTGGAGACTGGTCTGCCTGGACTGTTTTGTTTCCCTTGTGTCAATTCAACTTGCCGTGGCTACGGGGGTCGCTCAGTGTATCTTGTATGTTACTTTGTGCTATATTATTAGATGTCCTATACTATTGTTATCATGGTTTAGCTGCTGTAATTCAAGCTCTTTCTGTATCTGGTGCTGTACTTTATTAGAAGCTGACTGTAAATTGGTGTTAAAAAGAGCAACGTCAGAGTTTCTTGCCCGTTCTTCTCTGGCGAAACAGCCTTCCGAACAGACGGTAGAGTTAAAATTTGACGGAATCTAAATAATGTTTGAACATTTCATGGATTCAATAAATGATTTTGATTTGATTTGATTTGATTTGTGAGAAAATTATTTTCACAAAAGAAAAGTAAATATTTCGTAAGATGGTTTCTCTGTATTACCTATGGTTTCGTATTTACCCCATACTGTCCCAGATTTAAAAAAAAACACCGTATTCTGTACACTATAGTTAGAGTTAGCGAGACTTCTTATCCATGTGTACTCGTAAGTGATCTTCCAAAGTATTCGTTCTTGTAAATCTCTTATCACATATTTCACATACATACGGCCTTTCTCCTGTGTGAGTTCTCATATGCTTCTTTAAAGCGCTACTTGCTGCACATGTATAAATACAATATGGACATTTATAAGGCTTTTCTCCTGTGTGAGTTCTTGTATGATTCTTTAAATAACTGCTTATTGCACATGTATAACTACAATATTGACATTTATAAGGCTTTGCTTTCGTATGTCTTCTAATAATATGTTCTTTTAAATAAACTCTTCGTGAAGATGTATGACTACAATATTGACATTTATAAGGCTTTTCTCCTGTGTGAGTTCTTGTATGATTCTTTAAAGAACTGTTTATTGCACATGTATAACTACAATATTGACATTTATACGGCTTTTCACCTGTGTGAATTCTCGTATGTATCTTTAAATCACTATTTCCTTTGCATTTATAACTACAATATTGACATTTATAAGGCTTTTCTTTCGTATGCCTTCTAATAATATGTTCTTTTAAATGAACTCTTTGTGAACATGTATAACTACAATATTGACATTTAAAAGGCTTTTCTCCCGTGTGAGTTCTCGTATGTTTCTTTAAAGAACTGCTTACTGCACATGTGTAACTACAATATTGACATTGAAAAGGCTTTTCACCTGTGTGGGTTTTAGTATGTCTCCTTAAATCACTGCTTGCTGCACATTTATAACTACAATATTGACATTGAAAAGGCTTTTCACCTGTGTGGGTTTTAGTATGTCTCCTTAAATCACTGCTTGCTGCACATTTATAACTACAATATTGACATTTAAAAGGCTTTTCTCCTGTGTGAGTTCTGGTATGTCTCTTTAAAGCACCACTTTCTGCAAATGTATAACTACAATATTCACATTTATAAGGCTTTTCTCCAGTGTGAGTTCGCGTATGTTCCTTTAAAGAACTGCTTACTGCACATGTATAACTACAATATTGACATTTGAATGGGTTTTCACCTGTGTGAGTTCTAATATATACGTTATTAATCGCTAAATTCTGTTTCAAATTTACGCTTTTTGTGAATTCCCGACAATATAATAAACTCTGATTTATTTTACACAAAGTATTTCGGTTAGTAATTGCGGGTTTATGTAGGAGAATATGTTTGATCAGAAGATCTTTTGAATTGCATGTTTTACCACATTCATTGCATATAAAATACTTTTTATTATCAACTAATATCAGTTTCCTTTTCCCGTGATACACTCTCTCGGTTAACTTATCTTTAGCTGGTACTACGCTCTTTTCAGGTTTGGAGATATTTTCACTCTTCCCTCTTTCAATACACTTAGCTTTATCGTGTTCACAGTTATGTTTCTTATCCAGCTTAAGCTTTTGGTTTGGGCGTGTACCTTGAGAATACAAAAAATATAAATCAATCAAAATACAATAATTAGTTATAGACCAACAAAGCGAAGATATAAGACAATCATTGGGAGATTATTTTAATAAGTTTACAATGCTACTTTGTAAAATTTTAGGCTTAAATATCAAAAATACTAACACAGATTAGTCTAAATTTTTTTTTAAATAATGGTTATGGTAAATGGTTCTATAGTCAAGTAATCTGATAGGAATGACATTTTATTACATTACAGTACAGATCTTTAGCGACAGTCAAGCGGCGTTGAAGGTACTTTAAAAACCAGAAACGACTTCCGCGCTAGTCAACGAACGTAAGACAATACTAAATTCACTAGCAGCCGAAAAAATCAGCAAACCTGGGCTGGGTACCGGACACCAAGGAACTGAAGCTATCAAGAAGGCTCACGAACTAGCCAGAGAAGGAAGTGATGAAACATTTGTAAGACATTAAAAAGGAGTTCAAACTATATAACAACAAAATTCTAGCATAGATTAGAGTGAAATACATTTTGCATGGTTGTAGTCGCCCGCGCACGGTCGACCATCGACCATTGAAAATTTTACAATATCGCATATTTGTAGTGTGCGACCGAAGGTCGATTTCAGGCCGAAGCCGAAGCCGAAGCCGATCATCGGCTTTTTCCACAACCTTCGGCCGAAGCCGAAGCCGAAGATTCAATAACCCTAAGAAACTCAGTTCAATTTGACTTTCTTTCTACATGTCTCTATCTCACCTTAATTTGGGGTTGGCAAAACACCCTCTTTAAGCATGTTGCAGAAAGCATTTGGTTTAGTTTTTCCGAACGGTTGCCCATTTGACGTCAACCCTCATCTGTGGATCCCGGGACTGGATGAATATAAAGTGTTAGAAAAACACCATATTTTCACCACCCCGCCCGAACTGGGAAACGAACCCACGGTCTACAACCCATATAGGTGCTACTGCACGAAGTAGGCGACCAAAAATTTGTCAGTTCAAATTTACTAAAATTAAATAAAATATTGAATGGTTCCTAGGAAATTGATGTTCACTGCATAATTTTTAAGTGGTAGAGGCACGCTGTAGACAATTGCGTCTACGAATAGGCCGGCTCGACCGGTTTGATCCCACTGTCTCACAGAAAACCGACGTAAAGTGGCAGCCCGCTGTCGCGTTTCTTTCGGTGAGTGGCCCAATTCTCCTCCCTTTCTCAATCCCTATTTCCCTCCTCTTAGGTTGGCAACGCACCCATGATTCTCTTTGTGTCTTGCCCATACACACTGTACGAACTTAAATACCAAAGCACTTAACCAAATACGCGTACGAACTTGTTTTGTTTTGATTTACTACTGGCGAAGACGGTTGGCCGTACCGGGCGTACATTGTGACCCTCGCCACCCGCATGTCGCCACCCTCTTGCACCGCGCTTTCCCGGGTCCATAACATTTCGTTTAATTTCAAAGGCGATTTTTTGGCCGAAGGTGGCCGAAGCCGAAGCTTGGGTCGGACACTACATATTTGGCTAACTGTTAATAGTTTTATGTAATTATTAATCGGTGCAACGATTGGCCTAAGGTCTCGGGTTCGATCTCCGGATCGGGCAAAGGATATTGAATTTTTCAGTATCAACCCGGAGACTGGAATTTGTGCCCGGTATAGCGTGTGTGTGTGTGTGTGTGTGTGTGTGTGTGTGTGTGTGTGTGTGTGTGTGTGTGTGTGTGTGTGTGTGCGTGTGTGTGTGTGTGCGTGCGTGCGTGCGTGCGTGCGTGCGTGCGTGCGTGCGTGCGTGCGTGCCGTGCGTGCGTGCGTGCGTGCGTGCGTGCGTGCGTGCGTGTGTGTGTGTGTGTGTCTGTGTGTGTGTGTGTGTCTGTGTGTGTCTGTGTGTGTGTGTGTTCGTGCGTGCGTGCGTGCGTGCGTGCGTGCGTGCGTGCGTGGCTCACGAGTCCGATCGATATCGGTGCTATAATTTTCGTTTCGGAGAATGCTATGCTGTAAACAGTTTGACAGCCCGCCCTTCGATGGTTGACATTCATTTGATCCACGTGCATATGGGCGCATCTGCATTACACCCTCAATTAAGAAACAAAAATATAAAGTTGTTACTATCTGAAAAACTAAGATCATTGTAATTTTGGAGTGAATTACGTTCTATTAATCATTTAATATTATTTGCTGTTTTATCTGAATGTTTAAATTGTTTTAAAGCTATGTTATAAAGTAACTTTCAGTAACCGGATATATGTTTGTGTAATAATTATTGAACTTATAAAGCATGTCGTAAATTTATGTTTTATCACTCTAAAGTGATTTTAATATTTATCTGATTTTAAGGTTTGGATTACAATTAACCAATATCATACTTTAAATTAATAATGCTTGGCGGATATCCGCCGACTGTAATTTTATGTTACATTGTTATAGCGTTGTTTTAATTACGTTGTGAATTAATAACAATTCATTATTTAAAGGCCTAGAGAACTCTTCGTTTTTATAATAATTATTTGTCTTGGTTTAAATTCGTTTCAAAGAAAATCATTAATGTTATCGATTAACAAAAACTCGGACGGTATTTCTATTATAAGTTTCCTATTTAAAGCCATCGCTGTTCAGCAGCAGTGACAGTAATTTCGTGTAAATGATGTTTGATACATGCAGTGCTACTTTGTGTAAAAGTGTAATAATAAGTTTAGTTGTCAAAAAGTGCTATAAGTGGTGTTGTGAACTTCTGTGACTCGTTTTACTGACTTTTGGAAAATATAAAAGATATGTGTTTTTGTATTACGCCATGAATATGGGTGGTTGCCCGATATGGCGCCGACATGTACCTATATTAGTCTGTGCGGTAGAGTATCGGTGCGATATCGTTTTATAGAAGAGACACCCTGGTGGCGGACAACTCGCCCTGCGCCGCGCAGCAACCGCCCCGCAAGTGACACGTGGCGACAACGAAAGCGCCCTACCCGCCTAGCATGCGCTCCACGAGAAAATATTTACGCCTTTTGTCGGTTATAACCGGTTTTCCCTATTTGTCTAGGAACACTGACATGCGTCGTCGTTTATTTTCATGCAATATTGTAGACAACATTTCTCCAGTTGGTTATCGAGATATATCGTGACAACATGCTAGCCAGGTTGGGTTAGTACCTCGGTACCTACGTATTGTGCGTTCATTGACTGCGCCGACTGCGCGTTCAATTACATTACGGGATTATGAAATATCATATTCAAATTCACAGTATGAAGTAAACGAAGGTTGTTTACCGCTAGTGTTAACGTAATATAATATTATTACTATTTCGGATTTTGGAAGCATTTCCCTTACATCCAGTATTGTCATTAATCAAGCCATCTGACACATACATACATACATACATAAGCTCACGCCTGTATCCCCGAAGGGGTAGGCAGGGGTGTACTAGCGAGCTAGAATACCCACATTTCGCCGAGCTTAGTTCCGTCCCAGAAGTGATTGGGGGCGAGCCTATCGCCATATCGGGCACAAATTCCAGACTCCGGGCTGATATGGAAAAATCCAATATCACTTTGCCCGACTCGGGGATCGAACCCGAGACCTCAGGACGGTAGTCATACCGAAATACAACTACGCCACCGAGGCAGTCTGACACAGTTGAGACTAATAAAATTAGTAAGTACAAAAAAATGTGAGTATAATTCTGAAATGACCCCATCATATTATTTAAGAAATCACGAGAATAATTCATCATTATCAAATGAACTGGCACCTGCCTACTGACAATTGGAGTGATTTGAACAGGAATGAAACAACGCGTTGTGAACGTATTCGTTATTATTGCATAGTCATAGATGGTACAATACACTAGTAATGCACGACGAACGCTTTTACACATCACTCTAGGAAGAATGTACTTATAAAATACAATGCAAATGAACGCGTTACCATTGGCGACCAACACAGTTCCGACACAATACAACGACTGTGTGACCTTGAGTTGGTCAGAATAATAAAAAACATTGTCAGATTATTTTATCACGAAATAATTGTGTGAGAAAATTATTTACATAAAAGGAGAGTAAATAGTTCGTAAGATGGTTTCTTTGTATTACCTATGGTTTCGTATTTCCCCCATACTGTCCCAGTTAAAAAAAAACACTATACGTACTGAACACTAAAGTTAGGGTTAGCGAGACTTCTTATCCATGTGTTTTCGTAAGTGATCTTTCAAAGTATTCCATCTTGCAAATCTCATATCACATATTTCACATACATACGGCCTTTCTCCTGTGTGAGTTCTCATATGCTTCTTTAAAATACCACTTAATGCACATGTATAACTACAATATTGACGTTTTAAAGGTTATTTACGTTTGTGAGTTCTAGTATGTCTCTTTAAAGAACTGCTTTCTGCACATGTATAACTACAATATTGACATTTAAAAGGCTTTTCCCCTGTATGAGTTCTTGTATGATTCTTTAAAGCACTGCTTACTGCACATGTATAACTACAATATTGACATTTAAAAGGCTTTTCCCCTGTATCAGTTCTTGTATGACTCTTTAAAGCACTGCTTATTGCACATGTATAACTACAATATTGACATTTAAAAGGCTTTTCTCCTGTGTGAGTTCTCGTATGTTTCTTTAAAGTATCACTTACTGCACATGTATAACTACAATATTGTCATTTAAAAGGCTTTTCTCCTGTGTGAGTTCTCATATGCTTTTTTAAAGCACCACTTACTGCACATGTATAAATACAATATTGACATTTATAAGGCTTTTCTTCCGTATGTCTTCTAATAATATGTTCTTTTAAATTACTATTTCCTGCAGATGTATAGCTACAATATTGACATTTAAAAGGCTTTTCTCCTGTGTGAGTTCTCGTATGTTTCTTTAAATTATCATTAACTGCACATGTATAACTACAATATTGACATTTAAAAGGCTTTTCTCCCGTGTGAGTTCTCGTATGTCTCTTTAAAGTATCACTTACTGCACATGTATAACTACAATATTGACATTTAAAAGGCTTTTCTCCTGTGTGAGTTTTCATATGCTTCTTTAAAGCACCATTTGCTGCACATGTATAAATACAATATTGACATTTATAAGGTTTTTCTCCTGTGTGGGTTTTAGTATGTCTCCTTAAATCACTGCTTGCTGCACATTTATAACTACAATATTGACATTTAAAAGGCTTTTCTCCTGTGTGAGTTCTCGTATGTCTCTTTAAAGCACCACTTTCTGCACATGTATAACTACAATATTCACATTTATAAGGCTTTTCTCCAGTGTGAGTTCGCGTATGTTCCTTTAAAGAACTGCTTACTGCACATGTATAGCTACAATATTGACATTTAAAAGGCTTTTCTCCTGTGTGAGTTCTCGTATTTTTCTTTAAATTATCATTAACTGCACATGTATAACTACAATATTCACATTTAAAAGGCTTTTCTCCCGTGTGAGTTCTCGTATGTTTCTTTAAAGCATCACTTACTGCACATGAATAACTACAATATTGACATTTAAAAGGCTTTTCTCCAGTGTGAGTTCGCGTATGTTTCTTTAAATCACTATTTCTTGTGCAATTATAACTACAATATTGGCATTTGAATGTGTTTTCACCTGCGTGCGTTCCAATATGTACCTTATTAATCGCTAAATTCAGTTTCAAATTATCGCTTTTTGTGTATTCCCGACAATATAATGAACTCTGATGTATTTTAGACAAAGTGTTTCGGCGGTTAGTAATAGCGGGTTCATGTCCGACAATATGTTTGATCAGAAGATCTTTTGAATTGCATGTTTTACCACATTCATTGCATATAAAATACTTATTATTATCAACTAATATCAGTTTCCTTTTCCCGTGATACACTCTCTCGGTTAACTTATCTTTAGCTGGTACTACGCTCTTTTCAGGTTTAGAGATATTTTCACTCTTCCCTCTTTCAATACACTTAGCTTTATCGTGTTCACAGTTATGTTTCTTATCCAGCTTAAACTTTTGGTTTGGGCGTGTACCTTGAGAATACAAAAAATATAAATCAATCAAAATACAATAATTAGTTATAGACCAACAAAGCGAAGATTTAAGATAATCATTGGGAGATTATTTTAATAAGTTTACAATGCTACTTTGTAAAATTTTCGGCTTAAATATAAAAAATACTAACACAGATTAGTCTAAATTTTTTTTTAAATAATGGTTCTATGGACCCGTGTGTTTTATTTTATAGATTATGTTATATATAAGGTTATATAGAATCTAAAGAGAACTAGAAAACGGGATTACGGGTCTGTCGGGGACGAGGATTTATATAGTCAAGTCATCTGATAGGAATGACATTTTATTACATTACAGTACTGATCTATAGCGACAGTCAAGCGGCGTTGAAGGTACTTTAAAAACCAGAAACGACTTCCGCGATAGTCAACGAACGTAAAACAATACTAAATTCACTAGCAGCCGAAAAAATCAGAGATTAGAGTGAAATACATTTTGCATGGTTGTAGTCGCCCGCGCACGGTCGACCATTGACGTGAGTACCTACGCGCGTGCGTCGAGACGAGAAAATTTTCAATATCGCATATTTGGCTAACTGTTAATAGTTTTATGTAATTATTAATCGGTGCGACGATTGGCCTAAGGTCTCAGGTTCGATCTCCGGATCGGGCAAAGGATATTGAATTTTTCAGTATCAACCCGGAGACTAGAATTTGTGCCCGGTATAGCGATAGGCTTTCCCCCTATCACCTCTGGGACGGAAAATATCTCGGCGAAATGTGGGTGTTCTAGTTCGCTAGTGCGCCTCTGCCTACCCCTTTCGGTATGCAACCGTGAGCTTGTGTGTGTGTGTGTGTGTGTGTGTGCGCGTGTGTTTGGGTGCGTGTGCATGGGTTTGTGTGCGAATGTGCGTGTGTGTGTGTGTGTGATTATTTAGAGTTTGTTGATTATGACTGCGGTGATGAATGAAGCTTGTGAATGTGGTGTGAATGATGTTTACAGCGCTCGTGATAGCATAGGTCGTGCACTAGCAATTCACCAACGAAGGTTATCACATTTCCATATCGGTATGATCCGCGTATCATAATAATACCTTAACGGGGTTTACAAAATCGTCCGATCCGACACCGCTCGCACCCAGGGTGCCTATTTTGTAAAACGAAATCTGCAGTTGCGAACTTCGTTTCGGACGTTTTGCTATTCTATGTGGCTCACGTGTCCGATCGATATCGGTGCTATAAGTTTCGTTTCGGAAAATGCTATGCTGTAAACAGTTTGACAGCCCGCCCTTCGATGGTTGACATTTATTTGATCCACGTGCACCTATATTAGTCTGTGCGGTAGAGTATCGGTGCGATATCGTTTTATAGAAGAGACACCCTGGTGGCGGACAACTCGCCCTGCGCCGCGCAGCAACCGCCCCGCAAGTGACACGTGGCGACAACGAAAGCGCCCTACCCGCCTAGCATGCGCTCCACGAGAAAATATTTACGCCTTTTGTCGGTTATAACCGGTTTTCCCTATTTGTCTAGGAACACTGACATGCGTCGTCGTTTATTTTATTTCAATACTGTAGACAACATTTCTCCAGTTGGTTATCGAGATATATCGTGACAACATGCTAGCCAGGTTGGGTTAGTACCTCGGTACCTACGTATTGTGCGTTCATTGACTGCGCCGACTGCGCGTTCAATTACATTACGGGATTATGAAATATCATATTCAAATTCACAGTATGAAGTAAACGAAAGTTGTTTACCGTTAGTGTTAACGTAATATAATATTATTACTATTTCGGATTTTGGAAGCATTTCCTTTACATCCAGTATTGTCATTAATCAAGCCATCTGACACAGTTGAAACTAATAAAATTAGTAAGTACAAAAAATGTGAGTATAATTCTGAAATGACCCCATCATATTATTTAAGAAATCACGAGAATAATTCATCATTATCAGATGAACTGGCACCTGCCTACTGTCAATTGGAGTGATTTGAACAGGAATGAAACAACGCGTTGTGAACGTATTCGTTATTATTGCATAGTCATAGATGGTACAATACACTAGTAATGCAGGACGAACGCTTTTACACATCACTCTGGGAAGAATGTACTTATAAAATACAATGCAAATGAACGCGTTACCATTGGCGCCCAACACAGTTCCGACACAATGCAACGACTCTGTGAACCTGAGTTGTTCAAGGGGGTCATTACCACCTCTTATAGCAATATTATTATACTCTTACTTCTACTGATTCCCGTACAAAAAAATGTAGTAAAACTGTAATAATATTGCTATAAGCGGTGGTGGTAACCTCCCAGAACAATAAATAAACCGGACAAGTGCATGCTACATATCTGATCACGCACAGTACAGGGTTCCGAAGTAAGGGTAACGGGTTTTGTTTCTACCTGCCCGTATCATATCCTAATGTAAAGTCGGCGCAACACACTTTTTCAAGCATGTTGCAGAGAGGATTTTGTTTACTTTTTACGACCGGCGCCTGCCTGATGCCAAACCCCTATAAGGAATCCAGCCCAAATTAAATTAGAAAATTTACTTTGCCTGACCTGGGAATCGAACCCAGGACCTCCCGATCCATATCCCATACATACTGCCACTAGACCAAGGAGGCGACCGTTAATAACTGATTAGACATCATTTTAAGTGCATGGTCCATAAACTCGTATTTACCACCTGTTTTACATAACTAACAACTTCATATAAGTGATATTGAAAATAACTTGTACGATTTTTTTTCTTTTCACTTTGGTCGTCTATTACTCATTAACATGTAAATCCTGGTTAGCCACTATAGATTTGCTTTGAAGTTCATGATATATGCTACTACTGTGAATGTTTCAGGTATCCAAACCCAAATAGAGGGGGGGGGACGCCCTACTCAACCAAAAAATTTCTATACTTTAAAATTCAATATTTCGAAAACAGAGCGTCCCATCGAAAAGTTTTTTTGCAAACCCACATTGTTTTTGAAAGACCTATCCAACGATACCCCACACCATAGGATAGTCGAGAAAAATAATTCACCCCCACTTTACATGTATGCTGGTGGCTGCCGACTTGGATGTTTAATAAGACGGTCGACAGTATACTGCACCTTTATTATACAGATCCCAATAATATATAGGTTAATAATATGTAGGGGAGGTACCCTAAAAGACAATTTTTCAAGATTTTATTTCAAGACTTTCTTAGTTTGATAGATATGTATACTCGTGCCAAATTACAGCACTGTAGTACTTATAGTCTCTGAGATAAACAGTGGTCAGACAGACAGACAGACGGACATGGCGAAACTATAACGGTTCCATTTTTGCCATTTGGCTTCGGAACCCTAAAAAGATTGTCAGATATTATTTTATGGATGGGTCACCTTTTACCACAAAATAATTGAGTGAGAGAAAAACATTTTCACAAAAGAAGAGTAAATAGTACGCAAGATGGTTTCTCTGTATTACCTATGGTTTCGTATTTCCTCCATACTGTCCCAGTAAAAAAAAAACACTATACTGAACACTAAAGTTAGAGTTAGCGAGACTTCTTATCCATGTGTACTCGTAAGTGATCTTTCAAAATATTCGTTCTGGTAAATCCCTTATCACATATTTCACATACATACGGCCTTTCACCTGTGTGTGTTCTCATATGCTTCTTTAAAGTATCACTTACTGCACATGTATAACTACAATATTGACATTTAAAAGGTTTTTCTCCTGTGTGAGTTCTCATATGTGTCTTTAAAGCACCACTTACTGCACATGTATAAACACAATATTGACATTTATAAGGCTTTTCTTCCGTATGTCTTCTAATAATATGTTCTTTTAAATGACCACTTTCTGCAGATGTATAGCTACAATATTGACATTTAAAAGGCTTTTCTCCTGTGTGAGTTCTCTTATGTCTATTTAAAGAACTGCCTATTGCACATGTATAGCTACAAAATTGACATTTATAAGGCTTTTCTCCTGTGTGAGTTCTCATATGTGTCTTTAAAGCACCACTTACTGCACATGTATAAACACAATATTGACATTTATAAGGCTTTTCTTCCGTATGTCTTCTAATAATATGTTCTTTTAAATAACTATTTCCTGCAGATGTATAGCTACAATATTGACATTTAAAAGGCTTTTCTCCTGTGTGAGTTCTCATATGCTTCTTTAAAGCACCACTTACTGCACATGTATAAATACAATATTGACATTTATAAGGCTTTTCTTCCGTATGTCTTCTAATAATATGTTCTTTTAAATTACTATTTCCTGCAGACGTATAGCTACAATATTGACATTTATAAGGCTTTTCTTTCGTATGCCTTCTAATAATATGTTCTTTTAAATGAACTCTTTGTGAACATGTATGACTACAATATTGACATTTAAAAGGCTTTTCTCCCGTGTGAGTTCTCGTATGTTTCTTTAAAGTATCACTTACTGCACATGTATAACTACAATATTGACATTTAAAAGGCTTTTCTCCTGTGTGAGTTCTCATATGCTTCTTTAAAGCACCACTTGCTGCACATGTATAAATACAATATTGACATTTATAAGGCTTTTCTTCCGTATGTCTTCTAATAATATGTTCTTTTAAATTACCACTTTCTGCGGATGTATAGCTACAATATTGACATTTATAAGGTTTTTCTCCTGTGTGAGTTCTCGTATGTTTCTTTAAATAACTGCTTACTGCACATGTATAACTACAATATTGACATTTGAATGGGGTTTCACCTGTGCGAGTTCTAATATGAACCTTATTAATAGCTAAATTACGTTTCAAATTTTCGCTTTTTGTGAATTCCCGACAATATAATGAACTCTGATTTATTTTACACAAAGTATTATGGTTAGTAACTGCGGGTTCATGTCCGACAATATGTTTGATTAGAAGATCTTTTGAATTACATGTTATACCACATTCATTGCATATAAAATACTTATTATTATCAACTAATATTAGTTCCCTTTTCCCGTGATACACTCTCTCGGTTAACTTATCTTTAGCTGGTACTACGCTCTTTTCAGGTTTAGATATATTTTCACTCTTCCCTCTTTCAATACACTTAGCTTTATCTTCTTCACAGTTATGTTTCTTATCCAGCTTAAGCTTTTGGTTTGGGCGAGTACCTTGAGAATACGAAAGAATAGAATTTAATCAAAATATAATAGTAATACAGAACCAAAGGTGCCGGGACAGAAGAATCTTTGGAAGATTTTTCAATTAGATTACGATGCCATCTCGTAAGACATTAAAAAGAAGTCCAAACTATATAGGAACAAAAATTCTAGCATAGATTAGTGTGAAAAAGATTTTGCATGGTTGTAGTCGCCCGCGCACGGTCGACCATTGACGTGAGTAGTGGGTACCTACGCGCGTGCGTCGAGACGAGAACATTTTACAATTTTGCATACTTGGCTAATTAAGTACTTGACAATAGTAACTAATACCAATGAATTTCTGTAGGATCATCGATTTATCATCTAAATTACGTATGCAAAAGGAATTTATTAAAAATACTCCAAGGGTAATTTTATGTTAGTAATTTAAATACTTAATTTTTTATCTGTGCATCACGTGACGGTAAACACCAATCACAATGGATGATGTCAGATTACTCATTTTTCTTGTTTATTTGCTCCACAAGGGCCTAAGACCTAAGATCAAAAGTCATTCTGCTAGGTTATTTGGTAATTTTTTTTCGTATTTTTATTTAAATCTCAACGTAATTTCAACGCAGATGTGATCGACGATCGATATCTGATCGACGAAATATCCAACCCATTTTTTTAGTTTGAAATTATAAATGTTATTCCCTCAATATCTTTTTTAAAAGCGATTTTGTATCTATGGTAAGAAACAATAACGTCACCCGTAGCTACAGTTAACAGGTAGCGTTTTGGCGGCAAACTAAATTATACATATTAATTTTTGCTTTTTTTAATTAAATATATGAAAATAAATTACGAAATATTTTTTTACATGTTTAGGATAAACTAATAAATAGCCCTGTATACTTTTTAAAAAATAGTCAAGTACCCAATTGTTAATAGTTTTCTGTAATTATTAATCGGTGCAACTATTGGCCTAAGGTCTCAGGTTCGATCTCCGGGTCGGGCAAAGTGAAATTGAATTTTCCAGTATCAGCAGGTCGATTCTTTAAGGTTTCATTTGTGAAAACAACGTTGCGGCATCGTTGCGGCAACGATGTTTTCATTTTTGTATTCAGCAAGGTATAAAGCGCACGCACTAGCGCATGCGTGATGACTCGAGCGAGGCGTTTGACATCTTAGACGTCTATGTTTGACGTTTGACATAAATGTATGGAAAATGGTATTATCTAAGACCCAACATCGTTGAAATTGCCCTCAACGTCGAGCTCGTCCTCAATTTGTTATGTCAAATACAAAAGCGTCTCTGACTTTGTCGAATCCTCGCTTTTGTTGTATTTTAGTGCCAATTTGGTACAAGAAAACTAAAATAAAGAGTGCATAATCCATAATAGTTCTATTAAGCATTCTTTGATTTCATTAAGCATAGTATTCTTTGCATAGTATATTACCTACTAATACATAATATACATAGTATAATTTTACTAATTGGATTTAAATACAATGGTTGGTCGTTTTATGTTTATGATTTTACTACAAGAAGCAAATATATACGATAAATGAAAGAAAAAAACATCTGTCTGTGCTGCTGTTGGTCTTTTAATTATGATGTTTGAAGAATGAAATTACAGAAAATATTGATTTGGATAACTCAACATAATAATATTTCTTTTTTACTTCACATTTCATTGGCTTGATCACTTCAATTTCATTGTAATTTATCATATCATCATAGTAAGTTTTGTGTTTCTGTGTGTTTCTCATATTATATTGTTTGTTGAGCATTTTAATAAGGTTTTATTTATTTCTCACTCACTTCTAGCAAAATAAGTCTCGTTTAAATAACTAAGTCTGTTAGGTAAATCGTAGGTAATTCTTCAAATATTTTAATAAATAATCTTCATTATTCACAAAATATAACCTACAATGACTTCCCAATAAACTTTTAACTGCTTCTAATTTTTTTTTTTTTAATTTTCCCTTTCGGGAAGGCAAAGGGATCTAGCCCATACAGCCTGGTCATAAGTGCTTTTTATTTCTTTATTTGCTTATATCTAATTGTTCACAAGTGCAATGAAATCGGATGTGTTCGATTTCAAGGCCCTGCTGGAGTTTTGGCGTTAATTCCTTCCAGTTTGATGCTTTTCAGACGATTTTCTCGCAGCAGAGGAGTCGAACATGGTCGACCCATCCACCCGACAAAAAGCGTCCAAAATCACTTATTTCAAAGCTTCCACATACTGTCCATCTTCGTTGATGTTTATTGCTTAGATTCACATCACATTTAAGCCACAAGCACAACTTTAGACTAGAATATGAAATCATTAAAACAAGCAACCACCCGCACCGTAAGAATTCCCGCCAAAACTCATTTTTTTTCCATTTTCCCTTTCGGGAAGGCAAAGGGATCTAGCCCATACAGCCTCGTCATAAGTGCTTTTTATTTCTTTATTTGCTTATATCTAATTGTTCACAAGTGCAATGAAATCGGATGTGTTCGATTTCAAGGCCCTGCTGGAGTTTTGGCGTTAATTCCTTCCAGTTTGATGCTTTTCAGACGATTTTCTCGCAGCAGAGGAGTCGAACATGGTCGACCCATCCACCCGACAAAAAGCGTCCAAAATCACTTATTTCAAAGCTTCCACATACTGTCCATCTTCGTTGATGTTTATTGCTTAGATTCACATCACATTTAAGCCACAAGCACAACTTTAGACTAGAATATGAAATCATTAAAACAAGCAACCACCCGCACCGTAAGAATTCCCGCCAAAACTCATTTTTTTTCCATTTTCCCTTTCGGGAAGGCAAAGGGATCTAGCCCATACAGCCTCGTCATAAGTGCTTTTTATTTCTTTATTTGCTTATATCTAATTTTTCACAAGTGCAATGAAATCGGATGTGTTCGATTTCAAGGCCCTGCTGGAGTTTTGGCGTTAATTCCTTCCAGTTTGATGCTTTTCAGACGATTTTCTCGCAGCAGAGGAGTCGAACATGGTCGACCCATCCACCCGACAAAAAGCGTCCAAAATCACTTATTTCAAAGCTTCCACATACTGTCCATCTTCGTTGATGTTTATTGCTTAGATTCACATCACATTTAAACCACAAGCACAACTTTAGACTATAATATGAAATCATTAAAACAAGCGACCACCCGCACCGTCAGAATTCCCGCCAAAACTTTTTTAACTGCTTCTAACCTCTGTATTCTGACACTCTTTTAAAAATTGAACGATACTAAGGAATCAGTCATTCAGGCTTGTAAAGTTTATTAAATAATATTATAAAGGCATATTATATGATAGTAATATATTTCAAGACCACTTAAATGCCTCTTATTCACAAATAAACCATCTAAATAATTTTCAAATGAGAGATAAGGACTTAAATTCGCTAATCTATAGTTTACCGGTTAAAGATCGGTAACAGAAGGCTATGTCACGTCTTACATTTCAACGTTGTTTCACACATTGTTCAGATCGACGGAGAGAAATAATGGCTTAGCGAATCCCGATTTCAGCAACGTTGAACGCTCCGTCGATCTCAACGATGTGCGCTGCGCGAGCTCGTCGTCGTCATCGAGCAACGTCGAGTCGAGTCGTAGCAACGTTGTGGCGTGTCTTAAATAATCGACCTGCTGCCCAGAGACTGGAATTTGTGCCCGGTATGGCGATAGGCTTGCCCCCTATCACCTCTGAGACGGAACTAAGCTCGGCAAAATGTGGGTGTTTTAGTTCGCTAGTGCGCTCTGCCTACCCCTTTCGGTATGCAACCGTGAGCTTGTGTGTGTGTGTGTGTGTGTGTGCGCGCGTGTATGCGTGTGTGTATGCAAGTGTGCGTGAGCGTGTGTGTGTGTGTGTGTGTGTGTGTTGTTTGTGTGGGTGCGTGCGCATGTTTGAGTGTGCATGTATTTGTGTGCATGTGATTATTTAGAGTTAGTTGGTTATGATTGCGGTGATGAATTATGCTTGTGAATGTGGCGTGAATGATGTTTACAGCGCTCGTGATAGCATAGGTCGTGCACTAGCAATTCACCAACAAAGGTTAACATTTCATATCGGTGTGATCCTCGTATCATAATAATACCTTTTTAACGGGGTTTACAAAATCGTACGATCCGACACCGCTCGCGCCCAGGGTGCCTAGTTTGTAAAACGAAATCTGCAGTTGCGAACTTCGTTTCGGACGTTTTGCTATTCTATGTGGCTCACGTGTCCAATCGATATCGGTGCTATAATTTTCGTTTCGGAGAATCCTATGCTGTAAACAGTTTGACAGCCCGCCCTTCGATGGTTGACATTTATTTGATCCACGTGCACCTATATTAGTCTGTGCGGTAGAGTATCGGTGCGATATCGTTTTATAGAAGAGACACCCTGGTGGCGGACAACTCGCCCTGCGCCGCGCAGCAACCGCCCCGCAAGTAACACGTGGCGACAACGAAAGCGCCCTACCCGCCTAGCATGCGCTCCATGAGAAAATATTTACGCCTTTTGTCGGTTATAACCGGTTTTCCCTATTTGTCTAGGAACACTAACATGCGTCGTCGTTTATTTTATTTCAATACTGTAGACAACATTTCTCCAGTTGGTTATCGAGATATATCGTGACACGCATGCTAGTCAGGTTGGGTAAGTACCTCGGTACCTACGTATTGTGCGTTCATTGACTGCGCCGACTGCGCGTTCAATTACATTACGGGATTATGAAATATCATATTCAAATTCACAGTATACAGTAAACGAAGGTTGTTTACCGCTAGTGTTAACGTAATATAATATTATTACTATTTCGGATTTTGGAAGCATTTCCCTTACATCCAGTATAGTCATTAACCAAGCCATCTGACACATACATACATACATAAGCTCACGCCTCATCCCCGAAGGGGTAGGCAGGGGTGTACTAGCGAACTAGAATACCCACATTTCGCCGAGCTTAGTTCCGTCCCAGAAGTGATTGGGGGCGAGCCTATCGCCATATCGGGCACAAATTCCAGACTCCGGCCTGATATGGAAAAATTCAAAATCACTTTGCCCGACTCGGGGATCGAACCCGAGACCTCAGGACGGTAGTCATACCGAAATACAACTACGCCACCGAGGCAGTCTGACACAGATGAGACTAATAAAATTAGTAAGTACAAAAAAATGTGGGTATAATTCTGAAATGACCCCATCATATTATTTATGAAATCACGAGAATAATTCATCATTATCAGATGAACTGGCACCTGCCTCCTGTCAATTGGAGTGATTTGAACAGGAATGAAACAACGCGTTGTGAAAGTATTCGTTATTATTGCATAGTCATAGATGGTACAATACACTAGTAATGCACGACGAACGCTTTTACACATCACTGTAGGAAGAATGTACTTATAAAATACAATGCAAATGAACGCGTTACCATTGGCGACCAACACAGTTCCGACACAATGCAACAACTGTGTGACCTTGAGTTGATCAGAATAATAAAAACATTGTCAGATTATTTTATCACGAAATCATTGAGTGTGAGAACATTATTTTCACAAAAGGAGAGTAAATAGTTCGTAAGATGGTTTCTTTGTATTACCTATGGTTTCGTATTTCCCCCATACTGTCCCAGTTAAAAAAACAACACTATACTGAACATTAAAGTTAAAGTTAGCGAGACTTCTTATCCATGTGTACTCGTAAGTGACCTTTCAAAGTATTCCTTCTTGCAAATATCTTATCACATATTTCACATACATACGGCCTTTCTCCTGTGTGTGTTCTCACATGGTTCTTTAAAGTACCACTTAATGCACATGTATAACTACAATATTGACGTTTCAAAGGTTTTTTACGTTTGTGAGTTCTAGTATGTCTCTTTAAAGAACTGCTTTCTGCACATGTATAACTACAATACTGACATTTAAAAGGGCTTTTCACCTGTGTGGGTTTTAGTATGTCTCCTCAAACGACCACTTACTGCACATGTATAACTACAATATTGACATTTAAAAGGCTTTTCTCCTGTGTGAATTCTCATATGTTTCTTTAAAGCACTGCTCACTGCACATATATAACTACAATATTAACATTTAAAAGGCTTTTCCCCTGTATGAGTTCTTGTATGACTCTTTAAAGCACTGCTTACTGCACATGTATAACTACAATATTTACATTTAAAAGGCTTTTCCCCTGTATGAGTTCTTGTATGACTCTTTAAAGCACTGCTTACTGCACATGTATAACTATATATACTATAAACTGTATATATACTGTATATATATAAACTGTATAACTACAATATTTACATTTAAAAGGCTTTTCCCCTGTATGAGTTCTTGTATGACTCTTTAAAGCACTGCTTACTGCACATGTATAACTACAATATTTACATTTAAAAGGCTTTTCCCCTGTATGAGTTCTTGTATGACTCTTTAAAGAACTGCTTACTGCACATGTATAACTACAATATTGACATTTAAAAGGCTTTTCTCCTGTGTGAGTTCTCATATGCTTCTTTAAAGCACCACTTACTGCACATGTATAAATACAATATTGACATTTATAAGGCTTTTCTTCCGTATGTCTTCTAATAATATGTTCTTTTAAATGACCACTTTCTGCAGATGTATAGCTACAATATTGACATTTAAAAGGCTTTTCTCCTGTGTGAGTTCTCTTATGTCTATTTAAAGAACTGCCTATTGCACATGTATAGCTACAAAATTGACATTTATAAGGCTTTTCTTCCGTATGTCTTCTAATAATATGTACTTTTAAATTCCCACTTTCTGCAGATGTATAACTACAATATTGACATTTAAAAGGCTTTTCCCCTGTATGAGTTCTTGTATGATTCTTTAAAGAACTGCTTATTGCACATGTATAACTACAATATTGACATTTAAAAGGCTTTTCTCCTGTGTGAGTTCTCATATGCATCTTTAAAGAACCACTTACTGCACATGCATAACTACAATATTCACATTTATAAGGATTTTCTTTCGTATGTCTTCTAATAATATGTTCTTTTAAATTACTATTTTCTGCAGATGTATAACTACAATATTGACATTTGTAAGGTTTTTCTCCTGTGTGAGTTCTCATATGTCTCTTTAAAGAATTGCTTACTGCACATTTATAACTACAATAATGACATTTAAAAGGCCTTTCTTCCGTGTGAGTTCTCATATGTTTCTTTAAAGAAATGCTTACTGCACATGTATAACTACAATATTGACATTTGAATGGGTTTTCACCTGTGTGAGTTCTAATATGTACCTTATTAATCGCTAAATTCCGTTTCAAATTTTCGCTTTTTTTGAATTCCCGACAATATAATGAATTTATTTTACACAAAGTATTTTGGTTAGTAATTGCGGGTTTATGTCCGACAATATGTTTGATCAGAAGATCTTTTGAATTACATGTTTTACCACATTCATTGCATATAAAATACTTATTATTACCAACTAATATTAGTTCCCTTTTCCCGTGATACACTCTCTCGGTTAACTTATCTTTAGCTGGTACTACGCTCTTTTCAGGTTTACAGATATTTTCACTCTTCCCTCTTTCAATACACTTAGCTTTATCTTCTTCACAGTTACGTTTCTTATCCAGCTTAAACTTTTGGTTTGAGGGTGTACCTTGAGAATACGAAAAAATATAAATCAATCAAAATAAAGTATAAATGCACATAGTTTGCTGATGACATATCAATAATGATGACTTCAGATTCTACCTCTATAGAGAAATTAAACATAGAAATAAATAATACCATTGTATCCGTTATACAATGGCTTCACAAAAATAATTTATTAGTTAACTTAAACAAAACTCACTACATACAGTTTTCTAATAAAAGGAGTCATAGACACTCTTTCCACGTATGTTACAATGGGTGTAAAATAGAAGAAGCAGACTGTGTAAAGTTTTTAGGTATAACACTAGACAAATTCTGCGACTGGGACGTACATGTAGAACATATATGTAATAAAATAAACCAGTTTGTCTATGTTCTATACAGACTGAGAAAAACAGCTTCAACGCAGGCTGCTATAGTGGCATATCATGGATATGTAGGTTCAATCTTAAGGTATGGTTTGCTACTTTGGGGAAACTGTAAAGATGTTAACCGGGTGTTTCTATGCCAAAAAAAATGTTTAAGGGCAATTGCAGGAATTCCACCTTATAGTTCATGTAGATTAATATTTAAAAAACTTACGAGTGCTTACACTGGCATGTTTGTATATTTTTGAGATAGGTGTTTTTGTAAAGTCTCATCCTCATATATTCACCAAGGCATCGGAATATTTCTGCCGAAATACGAGACATGGCGATAGATTGGTTTTGGATTGTATTCCGAGAACAACTTTGTTCAAGGATAATGCTTATGCAATGTGTGTCAGAGTATACAATGCTATTCCTAATATTATTACCGACCTCCCACTACCAATGTTTAAAACAAGATTAAAAAATTGGTTACTGGATAAATCTTTTTATACAGTGGGAGAGCTATTTCATTTATGAGTGTGACTAAAACATAATTTAACTTATAATAACAAACGAGTAGGTAAAATAATAATATATTTGTTTGATATGATGACATTTGTAAAATATATTAAATGTATTTCTAGTGACGTTAAAATAATAATAATAACATCGTTAATGTATAATTTCATATGCTGAGTTATATCGGCTAAATAGAGGAAACTTTAGTTTAATAAGACCAAAGTGTAAATCTATTTTCTGTGAAATAAATAAATAAATAAATAAAATAATTAGTTATAGACCAAAAAAGCGAAGATATAAGATAATCATTGGGAGATTATTTTAATAAGTTTACAATGCTACTTTGTATAATTTTCAGGCTTAAATATAAAAAATACTAACACAGATTAGTCTAATTTTTTTTTAAATAATGGTTCTATGGACCCGTGGTGTTTTAGAGATTATTTTATATAGAATCTAAAGAGAACTAGGAAACGGGATTACGGGTCTGTCGGGGACGAGGATTTATATAGTCAAGTCATCTGATAG
The DNA here is from genome assembly GCA_036417725.1 of Clanis bilineata. NCBI lineage: Eukaryota > Metazoa > Arthropoda > Insecta > Lepidoptera > Sphingidae > Clanis > Clanis bilineata. The sequence goes on along the minus strand of CM071138.1, from coordinate 6,952,384 downwards.
GAATAACATTTTATTACATTACAGTACAGATCTATAGCGACAGTCAAGCGGCGTTGAAGGTACTTTAAAAACCAGAAACGACTTCCGCGCTAGTCAACGAACGTAAGACAATACTAAATTCACTAGCAGCCGAAAAAGCAGTAAACCTGGCCTGGGTACCGGACACCAAGGAACTGAAGCTATCAAGAAGGCTCACGAACTAGCTGGAGAAGGAAGTGATGAAACATTTGTGGGACCCGGAATAGTGCTTGTTAAATAGGTACTCGCAAATCGATACTCGCAAAACCACAAAGGGAATATTTAGCAAAAACAAATGTAGCGAAAACCAACGACAGAAGGAGAAACACGGATGGCTGCCGTCAGGCCAAACTCTTTACCACGTCACTTGATACGAGGAACACAACGCATGATACGCTACAATTGCGTACTTGACTCCAGTAACCAATATCAATGAATTTATGTAGGAACATAGATTTATCATCGAAATAACGTCTGCAATAGGGATTTATAAAAATCACATAACATAACATAATTGTGATTTATGTGTGTGACTGCCTCGGTGGCGTAGCGGTATTTCGGTACGACTAAGGTTCTGAGGTCTCGGGTTCGATCCCCGGGTCGGGCAAAGTGATATTGGATTTTTCCATATCAGCCCGGAGTCTGGAATTTGTGCCCGATATGGCGATAGGCTCGCCCCCTATCACATCTGGGACGGAACTAAGCTCGGCGAATCGTGGGTGTACTAGTTCACTAGTGCGCCTCTGCCTACCCCTTCGGGGATACAGGCGTGAGCTTATGAATTTATAAAAATCCTCCTAGAATAATTTTGTTTTAGTAATTTAAATACTTAATTTTTATCTGTAAGTCACGTGACTGTAAACACCAATCAAGTTGCATGATGTCACATTACTCATTTTTCTTTTATATTTGTTCCACAAGGGCCTAAGACCTAAGATCCAAAGTCATACTGCTAGGTTATTGGGTATATTTTTTTCGTATTTTTGTTTAAAGCTCAACCTAATTTCAACTCGGATGTGATCGACGATCGATATATGATCGACGAAATATCTGACCCGTTTTTTTTAGATTGAAATCATAAATGTTATTTCGTCAATGTTTTTTATGAGCGATTTTGTATCTATGGTAAGGAACAATGACGTCATCCGTATCTAATAACAGATAGCGTTTTGGCGGCAAACAAAATTATAAATAATATTTTTTGCTTTTAATAAATAGCCCTGTATACTTTTGAAAAATAGTCAAGTAGCCAGGATATCAAAACAGTCATGTACAGGAATAGTGACTGGACACTGTATGCTGAACAGAAACCCAAGATAATGGGAAATACTAACGTCTCATCATGTCCGGAGTGTGGGGAGGAGAGAAGCAAACCTTTTATAGAACAATAATACAATAATGACATTTAAAGTGTTTTTATGTGTGTGAGCTTCAGTATGTCTGATTAAATTAGATTTGTTTGTAAAGGTGCAGTCGTCGTGCTAACATTTACAAGGCTTTTGTCTTGTGTGATTTCTAATATGTATTTTCAATCTACTTCTGTATGCACATGTATAACTACAATATTGACGTTTCAAAGGTTATTTACGTTTGTGAGTTCTAGTATGTCTCTTTAAAGAACTGCTTTCTGCACATGTATAACTACAATACTGACATTTAAAAGGCTTTTCACCTGTGTGGGTTTTAGAATGTCTCCTCAAACGACCGCTTACTGCACATGTATAACTACAATATTGACATTTAAAAGGTTTTTCCCCTGTGTGAGTTTTAGTATGACTCTTTAAAGCACTGCTTTCTGCACATGTATAACTACAATATTGACATTTAAAAGGCTTTTCACCTGTGTGGGTTTTAGTATGTCTCATTAAATTTGATTTGTTTGTAAAGGTACAGTCACAGTATTGACATTTATAGGGCCGTTCTCCCGTGTGAGTTCTATTGTGTACTGTTAAACTACTTTTGCATGCACATGTATAACTACAATATTGACATTTAAAAGGCTTTTCACCCGTGTGAGTTCTAACATGTCTCATTAAATCAGAGTTGGTTGTAAATGTAGAATCACAGTTCTGACACTTAAAAGGTTTATCTCCAGTATGTTTTCTAGTGTGTCTTGTAAAATGACCAATTCGTGCACATGTATAACTACAGTATTGACATTTATAACGTTTTAACTCTTCTTTGTGGGTTTTAATATGTACCTTCAAACATTTTTTTACTGCACATGTATATCCGCAATATCTACATTTGTGTGTTTTATGCATATGCTTCCTTAAATTACGATCACTGTCAAATTTATACTTACAGATTTGACATACAAATAAACTTTTACATGCATTATCGCTTTTTGTAGATATTCTATAATATAAAGAACTCTCGTTTGTTTTACACGTAGTATTTTGTTTAGTAATCACAGATTTATGTTCGAAAATATGTTTGATGAGAAAAGCTTTCGAATAACATGTTTTACCACATTCATTGCATATAAAATAACCCTCATTATTATTAACTAATACTAGTTCTCTTTTCCCGTGATACACTCTCTCTGCTGACTTATCTTTAGCAGGTACTACGCTCCTTTCAGTTTCAGAGATGTTTTCATTCTTCCCATTTTCAATACACTTAGCTTTATCTTGTTCACAGTTATGTTTCTTATCCAGTTTAAGCTTTTTGTTTAGGCGTGTACCTTGGGAATACGAAAAAATATAATTGAATATATTAATTCAGACTGCCTCGGTGGCGTGGTTGTATTTCGGTACAACTACCGTCCGACCACTGCCGAGGTCGGGCAATATGATATTTGATTTTTCCGTATCAGCTCGGAGTCTGGAATTTGTGCCCGATATTGTTGAGTTTGCTCGCCCCCTATCACATCTGGGATGGAACTTAGCTCGGCGAAATGTGGGTGTTCTAGTTCGCTAGTGCGCCTCTGCCTACCCCTTCGGGGATACAGGCGTGAGCTTATGTTGTTTATTGTTTTATTTGCTATTACATACAAAAATGTGTATGGAATGAAACATAGTCAAGTACCCAATTCTTATATCTTATGTTATTTATTTTCTTCTCTCAGTGATCTCAAAGAAATGTTTCTGTCTATCTTCATTAGTGTGTAGGTTTTGTATTACTTTTTATATAAAGAAAACTGTGATTATTATGAATCATGTCTAAGCCGCTGAAAAGATTTTGAAGGGTTTTGGAATGGGCCGACTCGACAGGTAAGATACCACTGTCTCACAGAAAACCGACGTAAAGTGGCAGCTTGCTTGAATTTTTTTTATCAACCTTTAAATGGAAAAGGGATAATATGAAAGTTTGTATGGGAAATCAGGGAATTACCACCACCTCTTACAGCAGTAATATTAGTCTTACTTCGTTTTTTGTATGGGAATTGGTACAAGTAAGATTATAATAATATTGCTATAAGAGGTGGTGATAACGCCCCAGAACCGCTGAACAAAGTTTGGTGAAAACATTTTGGAGATTTTTTTTCCCTAATTCTGCAGATTAAGTTCAAAATCGTTATGTTGACTATCAGTTATGTTAGTAATGTGGGATGGATCCGGTGCTGAAACAAGAGTAACTGCTATTTTGTTCTTTGCTAAACTTATGGATTAATTTTTCAAATCATTTTACTATTTCGCCCCATGGTTTTACCTGTTAAAATTGAAAAGTATCGTCCATTGTGCTATTACCCAGTAAAATATTTCCTGTAGAATAATTGGCTCAGAAATGGATAAAAATTCTTTCCCCTTCGGTCCAAGTTCGTTCGGTCTAAGTTTTAATGAAAAATGGTGAAAGCACCAATTTGTACGAGTCCTGCCTCGGTGGCGTGGTTGTATTTCAGTACGACTACCGTCCTGAGGTCTCGGGTTCAATCCTCGGTTCGGGCAAAGTTATACTGGGTTTCGAGAAATCGCTATAAAAATTACTTATTTATTTATTTATACAGGGTGTTTCATAAAGTTGGTATCCATGAAAAGTCCACACATAGAGCCGGTGATTAGCAACTTTTTCGTGAAGTTAAAAACTCCATAGGCCTTATAGTTACTGAGCAATCAGACTTCGAAAATAATATGAAATCTTTCGTTGTGATGACCCTAGATCAGCTGGCAGCGGTCAACAACACATGGTTACAAAGACTAAATAAAACTAGATGTGTCTAAACCTGCACACAAAACTTTATTAACTTAACGAAATGAACGAATGGAACAATTTAGTTTAGTGCGCGATGACTAAAATTGAAGTATTTTACATACTTAAAATTTATACGAATATTTTTTTAAAGTAAATGCGTAAATTATAATATTACACTTGCTTAGTGACAACAAAATATTGATCAACTTTTCACTTCTTTCATTTAAAAGCACCTCTACATGTCTAAACTAATTAGGCATGTATCAAATCGCCCATATTTCACAACGAACATTCACTACTCTTTGCTAGTCGCGTGCGCAGAGGGGTAGGTCACTGTCTCTTGCTATACCTATAAAGTCCACGTGGACTGTCGCAAGAACTCAAAGAAAAGTCGGTAGTTTATCGCCAATCAGACATTAGCGGCACATATTTCAAAAGCGGTAGCTGTGTCTTTTGAGTATTGCCTGTATTACCGCGCTAGGGATGGGCGGTTGATAAATATTAAATATGCAATGAATTGATTGATTCAATCGATTAGAATGATTCAATATTTAATACCAAAGTTAATTCATTATTCTAATTAAAATTTACATCCGTACTTATCGTAATTTTCGCTTTCTACAAATGAAGTACAACTTTTACTTGTATGAATATGATGCATTGTCTTAATCTTTACGAACTATTTTATTTTCTGAGCTGATACGAATAATGTGGTGATTGCAATAACTTTACCCAAAACCTGGACTTCGGTTAAGCATTCGTACAGGGTTTTTTTCACCTACCTGAAGGTAGTATTAATTTCCATTAAAATTATTCGAATATTTAGTACCTAGTTCTAATGATTATCCGAATAGATCATACTAAAGCATCACTATGTTCGAACTGCCATATTTCCACGGCACTTTTTTAACTCTTTGCCAATGCGCCGCTACGTGCGGCAATCCTTTGATAGGAAGTCGGCGCATTCCTTGTCGGCAAACTTTTCGCCGTCAATAAAAACATACTACACGACAGAACGCTAAAAAATTATGAAAATAGATAAAATGGTTCTGCATAATTTTGTAATTGTAGTTAATGTTGATTTTTATCCTATAATACTGACTTTTTTTAATGATGCTTGATGCGGATAAATAAAAACGTATCAAGAAGTTTTTTAAATTTCCGTTGAATGTTTTTTTTTCTTTAGTTCATAGTAGCCTATCGGGGTTTCTTAATTATGCCTTGTTGAACTCTACCGCCATATTGAAAATTATGTACCTTCATTTCGTCAGTTGCTAACTAACCGTAAAGTTGTGAAGTCGCTCTCAACTTTTATAAAAATGTCGCGATCGAGTGTGTATTTGAATAGCGAGTACTATGAAATGATTTTATGTGTCGGTGCTGCTGGGGGTAGCTGTCGTAGGGGTCGGGAGCTGTATCGGTGGCGTTTCATCGAGGCACGTTTCATCAAAATCCGCTTTTGAATCAGTAACCCCATAAATGTTAAGAAACACTAGGTCCTTGATATACCACAGAATAATTAAGTGTTTGGAAAAAGGAGGAGCTCATTTTGAACCCTATTTGTGAAGTAAGTGTTCATAGAAAAGTGTAGTGCAAAGTTCTTTGTGCTGCACGAAACGCAACATGTGGTAAGTGGACAATTACACTACTAATCTTTTAATACATTGTTCAAACTCAGTACATGACGATTCTTCTCTATTAAAGGAAATAAATTACATTTAATAAAAAAATAATCCTCATAGAAAGCCACCACGCTGCCGCGGCGTCACCGCCCGTGCTATCTGTTGGAGTACAGAGAGAATACCGCGCTCTGTGGTGTATGTACCTACACCGCGCGTCGCGTCGTCAATGAAGTCAGCTGATTAGGGTTGCACGATTTATTATTCCACAAATATTAAGTATGAAACGTATACAAATTCGAAATCGCGTGATAAATTTTTTTTCTCTTCATGGATATGTTGTTAGACAGAACCTCAATCTGTGTACCTTTTATGGATACCAACTTTATGAAACACACTGTATATGGCACATACAACACATTATTGTTTTTAATATATTTTTTTGAAGTCGTTTCTAAACGAAACAATAATCCGAAGGGCATGCACTCAGTGTAAACAATACTTATAAACTAATCAAACTGTATCGGCGAAAAAAGATGGATGCTATAAATAGGTACTTAAAATAATAGCTTTGTAAAAAAGCGTAACATCTTAACGTGATGTCGTGATGCGTTATACCATCGCTATAGTAAATTGCTGTGGTAGACACTAGACGGTGTCTCTTTGGATGAACCTCAAGGTGCTGCCATCGGATATATTTGCCGCGGGCCCCTATTATACAGAGTGGCGCCGACATAACTACATTAAATCATACCAGTTATACCTTACCAAGTTGCAAGGCCTTGTACCAAAAACCAGTTCAATAGGAGTAATAGTTTAGCCACAGGACTGATTTTTAGTTTACCCAATTTTTGCACATGATGTACATTTGCAGTGACCTAAATCAGCTGATATTAACGATAAGACTTTTGTAGATAACAAACGTGAACGGGCCTGTCTGGCGTGGATCGAAAGCAAGGACCGTGCCGCATACCTACTGAAGTTTACCTACATATAGGTTTCTACTCGCATAATACCGCTTCTATATAGTATAAATAGTGTGACATTTAGTAACCGAACATTTTTTATTTATTTCGCTTGAAAAATTGAGATTTTTCAATATCGATGTTTCTGTTTTTTTGTTGGTATGGTGAAATTTAAAAATGCTCATGTTACTCATTATCACATTTAATGTCATTAGTTTGAGACTTTACATGTAATGTCTCATGACGAGCGCAGTGCAGACACTCAGTGCTTTGTTATTCAATGTTGATGTTGCTACTGATCATGGGTAGTCATATTACGATCAAGCGAACTGCTTGCTCATCTCTTTGAGATGCAATAAAAAAATATACGCCTTATCAACATACTATTTTGAACACAATTATAATTCGATTTTGATTGGAATTTAAAAATATTTTCTTTAATGTTTCTTTAATAAAAGCACCGCAAACTACACCTGATGGTAAGTACAGTGCAGTCCATTAATACATGCGACTACAGATAAATGGTCATCAGCATCATACCAGCCTAGGGAAGGAGCATGTAAAGGAACATGTGACGAGACAAGCGGATCACCGATGCAGACACAGGGATGTGACCCCATACCAACACAACCAACCATCAAGTCATGATGCAAGCCTCTCAAGAACACTGGATATACACTGGCTGATCCTAGAATACGAAACACAACGAGTGTGGGTCACTATGGCAGGTTTTAACACCATGTGTATGGGGCAGATACGAATATCCTACCACCAGCAAATATGAGTTGTAATGTGCTATTTTACATTACCTTTAGCTTCTGCTTCTTGTGCAAGTGCTTCTTGAAACATCGCATCTGGTTTCATATTCGCAGGTTTATGTCCACTAATGTGTTTGATAAGACGAGCTTTTGTATCACATGTTTTACCACAATCATTGCATATAAACATTTTGATATCATTTACTAATTGATTACTTGTTCCATCACATAGCATCTGGTGTGATGTATTTTCATTAGATAATGTGTTTGATTGAGGATCAGAGATGTTTTTATTCTGCTCATTTTCTACACTTTCACTTATGCCAGTTTCACAGATATTATGATCTTCATTCAGCTCATGCTCTTCCTTGGTGATTGTATCTGGATATTAAGAAAAATATATTACAGAAGTTGATTATTGAGTTTATAATTTCATGACTAAATCCTGACTGCCTCGGTGGCTTGGTTGTATTCTGGCACGACTACCGTCCTGAGGTCTCGGGTTCGATCCCCGGGTCGGGCAAAGTGATATTGGATTATTCCATATCAGCCCGGAGTCCGGAATTTGTGCCCGATATGGGGATAGGCTCGCCCTGTATCACATCTGGGACAGAACTAAGCTCGGCGATATGTGGGTGTACTAGTAGGCTAGTCTGCCTCTGCCTACCCCCTTTAGGGATACAGGCATGGGCTTATGTATGTAAATCCCCAAAGGAGAAGACAGAGTCAACTGGTAGACCTATAGTCCACCAAGTTCATTACAATCTCGTGAATGGAAAAGTGTTTAATAATAAAGCTAACTTAAAGTTCCCATGAAATAAGCTGTAAACTACAAACTAGGTACCAGAAAAAAAAAGCTGGTAGCTAATAATAACAGCTTTATAAAAAAGCATTAGATCCTAACGTGATAACAAATACTATCCGTTATTTCCATCTCATCATCGCTGGATGCAGGTCGCTTCCAACAGGTCAATCTGGAAATCTTTGGGGGAGGCCTATATCCAGCAGTGGACGTCCTATGGCTAATAATGATGATGATGATGATGATGATGATTTCCATCTCTACCGATCACCCACTTGCACATAGCCAATACACTTACCGTCATAATGAGGTCCATCTTCAACCATTGCTTCATCATTGTCACTTTCACTGTGGCTTTCTGTTTTTATAATCTTGTGTTCTGGTATTTGTAAGGACTGTATATTGGAAGCACTCAATGAATGTACCAGGCCATATGTCATCCTGGTCACAAACGAGACAGGATACTCATCCAGCTGCAAAAGGAAATCATTATTGCCAAGATGCTCACTCATCTCATCATATATCATCACATAATATAACATAAGCTCACGCCTGTATCCCCGAAGGAGTGGGCAGCGGTGCACTAGCGTACTAGAAAACCCACAGCTCACCGAGCTTAGTTCCGTCCCAGATGTGGTAGGGGGCGAGCTTATTGCCATATCGGGCACAAATTCCAGACTCTGGGCTGATATGGAAGAATCCAATATCACTTTGCTCGACCCAGGGATCGAACCCGAGACCTCAGGACAGTAGTCGTACCGAAATACAACTATGCCACCGAGGCAGTCAATAATATAATATGCCATATATCAATAATATAAATTAAGTTGTTATTGGATCATACCTCACTATTGATTGACAGAAATTGTTTCAGCAACTCGTCCGATGTCTGTGCCTTTATAAGAACCTCTTGGCAGTTCTGTAGCTGGCGATGACATATATAGCAAGCAAGGTGTACTGTTCCATCTTGAACCTGTGGATTACAGTTAATATCAAAAATATGTCAGTTTTTATAATACTCTGAAATATCAAGTAACATGTAGACAGAGAGTGTGATAATCTCTGATGGACTCCTGACTGCCTCAGTGGCATGGTGGTATTTCGGTATGACTACGATTCTGAGGTCTCGGGTTCGATCCCCAGATCGGGCACAGTGATATTGGATTTTCCATATCAGCCCAGAGTCTGGAATTTGTGCCCGATATGGCGATAGGCTCGCCCCCTATCACATCTGGGACTAAGCTCGGCGAAATGTGCGTATTCTAGTTCGCGAGTGTGCCTCTGCCTACCCCTTCGGGGATACAGGCGTGAGCTTATGTTATGAGTGGACTCCTGCACTTAGTAAATAAAAATATTATGGATGTTACGTGACGACTTCACATCAGTAGCTCAAACATGAGTTTGTTGCATGTATTTACGTGAGCGAGGACGTAAAATATTTGTATGGAAAACGTCAGTTCCCCGCGTAACCGCTAGGGGCGTTCGGGTGTTTGTCATACAAATATTTTACGGAGTCGTTAGAGAGTAATGTCAAAAAACTCATGGTTGGCCTACAGAGGTCTCAGGGTGCCGAGCTCAGTGCAGCACCAGTGCTTTGTACTCAAAATACTGGTGGTGCTGCTACTGTTCAGGGGTAATCGTATCGCTTACAATCAGGCGAATAGCTTGTTCTTGCCGTCATGCGACCTCTGAACGGGAGCTTGTTAATATACGAAGTATATACCTTTTTATTTGTTATCTTCTCATACACATCTTGAACTTGAGAGCCCAATATTGGATGCATTCGGACGTTGTCATCCAAACATATTCGGCAAAACTTGAATTCAAACATTTTGATTTTGTCTTTGCAATTTGTATTTTGCTATGGATATATCCACAACTCAAAGCCACAACTGCTTCGCTTTGTTTTTTTTTTTTTTTTTTATATATATATTGTTCATAGCCATGGATACAATGTCCTTCAGCCGTATACATTTTATTATTTATTACACTTTGCTTCTTATATCTAAGTTTTCGCAAGTGCACTGAAGTCGGATGTGTTCGATTTCAAGGCCCTGCTGGAGTTTTGGCGTCAATTCTTTCCAGTTTGATGCTTTTTAGACAATTTTCTCGCAGCGGAGAAGTCGAACATGGTCGACCCACCCACCCGACAAAAAGCGTCCAAAATCCTGCTTCGCTTTGACCCGTGCAGGGTTGCCAACTGTTAATCTTGCTCCCCACCAGATACAAGTTGTAAAACCACCAGAAAACCACTAACAAAATCGATCCTGCTCGCAAAACCACCAGATTTTCCACTAAACTCGGATTTTGTTCGTCTAATATAGAGTGAAGTAAACTCGTAACAGACCGAAATGTCACTCTACAAAGTAATATTAGTATTGCCTATTTCTAAAACGTAGTGCTGAATGCAAAATACATGAAAAACAAGAAAATAACATAATACTTATGACTTTTTCAACCCTTCAGAAGACTTTTGTAATCTAAAGCTAACGTATATTTTTATTTTATTTTTAGTTTCAGCAAAAAAATAATACAGAACATTATTTTTATGCTAAAAGGTAATAAAGGCTGTATCATTAGTAGCCTTCGTCTGTGATAGTGAAAAAGTTTATTCTAATGCCACGTCTCATGTACTAGCTTTTTCGAAACAAAACACTAAAAATACATACGCAAAACAACAATTTTAGCTGTCAGCTGCTCGTAGAACAATGGATCATAGATAAAAAATGGATCTTTTGTGTAGGTGTTTTGTATAATGTTTTAGTGCAGGAGACCCGGCTTAAGAAAAACATTGACGTACGGAATCATTTAAGGACGTACGGAAAAATCAACGAATAGTAATGTCATTACTGGAATTAAAGTAATGGTACTTTGTAAAAAAACTTATATGAATGTGCAGAACATAATTTTTCTCAAAGTTTAAGGACCTTTAAACCTAAAAGTTATGTTTCTAATTTTTATTATTTCTGCCTCGGTAGCGTAGTTGTATTTCGGTAGGACTACCATCCTGAGGTCTCGGGTTCGATCCCCGGGTCAGGCAAAGTGGTATTGGATTTTTCCATATCAGCCCGGAGTCTGGAATTTGTGCCCGATATGGCGATAGGCTCACCCCCTTTCACATCTGGGACGGAACTAAGCTCGGCAAAACGTGGGTGTACTAGTTCGCTAGTGCGCCTCCGCCTACCCCTTCGGGGGTACAGGCGTGAGCTTATGTTATGTTATGTTATGTGTTTATTATTTCGCGTATCTTTTGTGATAATATGTCATCATCAGCATTAGCCACAATGATAATATTAATGCATAATTATTTACAATACATACATACACACTCACGCCTGCATCCCACGGGGGTAGGCAGAGACTATTGAGCTACACAGGCTGCGATCCTGTCACGCCTCTTTTGCTTCTTCCACATTCATAATTCATTTCATACTTTTCCGCTGATTGAGGGTACTCCGAACTTGCACTTTACGTAGGAGATCACTTATTTGATCTATATAGGATCGCGTTGGGCGCCTTCTTCTAATTCACTTGCCCTGCCATTCACTTTAGCTCGATAGACCCCATTCGTAAGTCACTTTTCATCCATTCTCTCAACATCTCCAAACCACCTAAGCATCCCTTTCTCAATCCTAGTCAACACATCATCCTTTAACTCATAACAATCCCTTATCTTGCTATTCCTTATCCGACCAGCAAGGGTGACTCCGCATATACTACACAGGAAACTCATTTCCACCGCATTCACTCGACTTTCATGCTTCTTATTCAAAATGATTTACATAGACATTTTAATCGAAGGAATGTCTTGAATTTTCTAAAATTCGCAATAAAATTTGGAGTTTGAAATTTAGTGTTAAGCTCTTGTTTCTTTGAATGATAAACACTGAACTAGATCCATCACTATGTTTTGGAAGTAAGCAACATTATTTTGTAAAATATAATTAAAATATTAGTATACCTAAGTAAAATCTCATATATTATGTAAATTCTTTATAAAAATGTTAAATACACTGAATGTTATAAGCGAAATTCTGATGACATTCATATACCCAGAAACAGACCCTTCAATGAGATATTTTCGAAATTTAAGCATAATAAAAAATAAAATATTTGCTAATATTTTTATTGATAGCACTAAACTTTGTAATTACATTCTCTATGCTTAAAACTAATCAGAAATTTGATTAACAAAAAGTCGAGAAATTTACGGAATAGTCTTGTAATATAACTTACGTAAGCTCCTTGAAACAATGTGCTTAGGTTATTGTTGTAATGTATTAAAATTAATTATTATTATCATATTCACATATGTTCAGCAGGGTTACCACCACCTCTTATAGCAGTATTATTATAATCGTTCTTCGTTTGTTTTGTATGGGAATCGGTACAAGTAAAATTATAATAATACTGCTATAAGAGGAAGTGGTAACCCCCCTGTACTATTTATTTCAGGTATTATTATTATAATAGAGCAATATTATATCAAACACAGCCTCTTCGAGACGTGCAATATATTTGGAAATGTATAACTCACTTAGTGGTTGAGCGATCAACATTTAACTAAATTTTTCTACGAATCCACTAAAAAAATCCACTAACCACCAGACGGCATTTTTTCCCACTAAAAGGGGATCAAAACCACCAGATTTAGTGGAAAATCCACTAAGATGGCAACACTGGACCCGTGAAATAGAGTCTATACCACAGGGAGGTCACTATTGTCTTTTACAACCTATCGAGTATAAAATTTTATAGAATCAGCAAAAAATAAAGCTATCTCTTTTCACTAATGGATGTCAGCTCAAGTAAAGAAGGATCAATATGCAAGTGTTTGTTTCTATAGGCCCGCATCCGTCAATAAGCCACGGCCCCGGAACAAAGTAATAATAATACGTCAGCTGAAATGGTGGTCTAGTGACGAGGGGCGTGATTCATTCAGTATAGTATCGACATCAATTAAAAGTTTTATTTAGTTATTTCACGGTATATTATTTTGCATTACATATATATTGTCACACTTGTATACCATAAGAGGAGGCAGAGACTATAATTTTCTAATTCGTATGATTAAAAAAGCTCTAATGCGTTTAGATGATGATTTTCAAAACAACCTATTTTTTGAGTTGTTCGTATGATCAATGTCGTCATTTAGTTAATATTTAAAGTGCACATTATGTTGCTGATGATTATATCATTGAAAATAATTGGACCAATAATAGTCTAATATTTTAACTAAATAATAAACGTAATGTTTGATAATCTTTAATTAAATCAAATAAAAACAAATAATAAACATACAAAAATATTCACATTTGAACAAAAAACAATACAAAAATTTTTATCGACAAATCGTCGACTGTATTACTTAGACGCACTAAACTTACCGCCATCTTTAGCTGCCAGTCTGGTGCCAAGGTCATGGAGAGGGAACCGATCTCCTCTCTTTCTATAATCTAAGAATCTGCAACAATATATACTATTTCAGTAGGGGTGGGTAATAGCGGAATTTTTGATTAGCGAAACGAAACTAGCTATTGGGCTTCAATAGCGGTTGTAGCAACGTGCTACTATAGTAGCTGCTGTCCAAAAAAAAAAAACACATTTCACACCAAATTTCTTGTTCGCAACTAAGGCGCAACCCAGGTATCGATTTTGAAGTCAATCGGCCCATAAACAAAGAAAAACAAAATGGCGGGCACTTTTGACAGATTTGACACCAAATTTGTTGTTCGTAACCAAGGCGCAACCCAGATATCGATTTTGAAGTCAATCGGCCCATAAACAAAGAAAAACAAAATGGCGGCCACTTTTTGCATATTTGAAACCAAATTTGTTGTTTGTAACTAAGGCGAAACCCAGATATCGATTTTGAAATCAATCGGCCCATAAACAAAGAAAAACAAAATGGCGGCCACTTTTGACAGATTTGACACCAAATTTGTTGTTCGTAACTAAGGCGAAACCCAGATATCGATTTTGAAGGCAATCGGCCCATAAACAAAGAAAAACAAAATGGTGGCCACTTTTGACAGATTTGACACCAAATTTGTTGTTCGTAACTAAGGCGCAACCCAGATATCGATTTTGAAGTCAATCGGCCCATAAACAAAGAAAAACAAAATGGCGGCCACTTTTGGCAGATTTGACACCAAATTTGTTGTTTGTAACTAAGGCGAAACCCAGATATCGATTTTGAAATCAATCGGCCCATAAACAAAGAAAAACAAAATGGCGGCCACTTTTGACAGATTTGACACCAAATTTGTTGTTCGTAACTAAGGCGCAACCCAGATATCGATTTTGAAGGCAATCGGCCCATAAACAAAGAAAAACAAAATGGCGCCCACTTTTGACAGATTTGACACCAAATTTTGTTGTTCGTAACTAAGGCGCAACCCAGATATCGATTTTGAAGTCAATCGGCCCATAAACAAAAAAAAACAAAATGGCGGCCACTTTTGACAGATTTGACACCAAATTTGTTGTTCGTAACTAAGGCGCAACCCAGATATCGATTTTGAAGTCAATCGGCCCATAAACAAAGAAAAACAAAATGGCGGCCACTTTTGACAGATTTGACACCAAATTTGTTGTTCGTAACTAACGCGCAACCCAGATATCAATTTTGAAGTCAATTGGCCCATAAACAAAGAAAAACAAAATGGCGGCCACTTTTGACAGATTTGACACCAAATTTGTTGTTCGTAACTAAGGCGCAACCCAGATATCGATTTTGAAGTCAATCGGCCCATAAACAAAGAAAAACAAAATGGCGGCCACTTTTGACGATTTGACACCAAATTTGTTGTTCGTAACTAACGCGCAACCCAGATATCAATTTTGAAGTCAATCGGCTCATAAACAAAGAAAAACAAAATGGCGCCCACTTTTGACAGATTTGACACCAAATTTGTTGTTCGTAACTAAGGCGAAACCCAGATATCAATTTTGAAGTCAATCGGCTCATAAACAAAGAAAAACAAAATGGCGGCCACTTTTGACAGATTTGACACCAAATTTGTTGTTTGTAACTAAGGCGAAACCCAGATATCGATTTTGAAGTCAATCGGCCCATAAACAAAGAAAAACAAAATGGCGGCCACTTTTGGCAGATTTGACACCAAATTTGTTGTTTGTAACTAAGGCGCAACCCAGATATCGATTTTGAAGTCAATCGGCCCATAAACAAAGAAAAACAAAATGGCGGCCACTTTTCATAGTTTGACACCAACTTTGTTGTTCGTAACTAAAGCGCAACTCAGATATTGATTTTGAAGTCAATCGGCCCATAAACAAAGAAAAACAAAATGGCGTTAAAAATATATCGCACCCCATTTTATTTCTTTCCTTAGGTCTACAAGTATCCTCATACCAAATTTGATCAAAATCCATTAGGCAGATCCAGAACTCCCATACAAATTTTCATCCCCTATTTCATTCTTTTTAGGGGTTGATTTAAAAAAATAAAGTACCCTATGTCGGTCCTTGGGGTTAAAGGTACCCACATACCAAATTTCATCAAAATCGGTTCAGGGTCAAGCTAAAGGTTAAACACAATGTGTGTGCGCATGAACCAACAGGCATGGCTTTCGACAACGCCACGCAACGCCGCGCCGCAACTATTCGTTGCTCAGTACTCACGAATCACGATCGTTGCCGAGTACTCATGATCGTTGCCGCGTTGTCGTGATTCAGGGTCGTTGCCGCGTTGCCGTGATCACTACCGTTGCCGGCGTTGTCGTGATCGCGATCGTTGCCGCGTTGACGGTTGACGGCTATTATAGCCGCGCGGTCGTTATTAGCTGTTAGCTCGTTGCGTTGAATTCCAACAACTAGCTACAAGTGATGCAGCCGTTAGCCGTTGCGTCAACTATTTGCGTTGCGCAACGACCACTTCTATATTTCAGTCTTTGACTAAATTTCAGTATATGAGTACTCTGTGTTCTAAACTTGACCGCCATCTTAACGGCCATTGTAGCCAAACTTTAATTTTAATTGTAGCTTCGGGCTTCATGGACGGGAATACTGTACGTACAGTGAACAGTGAACACTGACTATTGGACAGTGTTAATATAATCTCTGTGTATTATCAAATTGTGCTAAAGTTGAATCAAAATGTTTGAATTCAAGTTTTGCCGAATATGTTTGGATGACAACGTCCCAATGCATCCAATATTGGGCTCACAAGTTCAAGATGTGTATGAGAAGATAACAAATAAAAAGGTATATACTTCGTATATTAACAAGCTCCCGTTCAGAGGTCGCATGACGGCAAGAACAAGCTGTTCGCCTGATTGTAAGCGATACGATTACCCCTGAACAGTAGCAGCACCACCAGTATTTTGAGTACAAAGCACTGGTGTTGTGCTGAGCTCGGCACCCGCACCCTGAGACCTCTGTAGGCCAACCATGAGTTTTTTGACATTACTCGCTAACGACTCGGTAAAATATTTGTGTGGCAAAAACCCGAACGCCCCTAGCGGTTACGCGGGGAACTGACGTTTTCCATACAAATATTTTACGTCCTCGCTCACGTAAATACATGCAACAAACTCATGTTTGAGCTACTGATGTGCAGTCGTCATGTAACATCCATAATATTTTAATTTACTAAGCTGAGGAGTCCATCAGAAATTACATGTTGTCACACTCTCTGTCTACATGTTTGTTGATATTTCAGAGTATAGGGAAAATTGTGTCACAATTTTGATATTAACTGTAATCCACAGGTTCAAGATGGACCAGTACACCTTGCTTGCTATATATGTCATCGCCAGCTACAGAACTGCCAAGAGGTTCTTATAAAGGCACAGACATCGGACGAGTTGCTGAAACAATTTCTGTCAATCAATAGTGAGGTATGATCCAATAAAAACTTACCCCCTTATTCATAATAACTTAGTAGAGCGTAAAGAGACCGCAAAAGTACGTTTCATAAAAATTGTATTCATAATGCCAACGTTCAATAGTGAAAACATGGCCGATTCCGATCAGCTGTTTCAAGTTTGATGTTCTTTCTTAATGATATTAATTTTTTATAGTCTACGAGTCCATCTAAGATTGATATATATATATTTTATTAATTGTTTGGAAACAGTTAATAAAAAATATATAGCCAAGACTTCGTATCTGTTTCGAAGCTTGCCAGAGATAAAAATAATATTTTTTCTGTAACCAGCAACAATGTATTCGATAAGCATATATTAGTTCTGTTTTTGCTAAACTAGGCAAAAGTAGGGTTATGCTTTCGATAAGACCAAGATTTCATTATGAATAAGGGGGTTAATGTATATTATTGATATATGGCATATTATATTATTGACTGCCTCAGTGGCATAGTTGTATTTCGGTATGAGTACCGTCCTGAGGTCTCGGGTTCGATCCCCTGGTCTGGCATAGTGATATTGGATTCTTCCATATCAGCCCGGAGTCTGGAATTTGTGCCCGATATGGCGATAGGCTCGCCCCCTATCACATCTGGGACGGAACTAAGCTCGGTGAAATGTGGGTGTTCTAGTTCGCTAGTGCACCTCTGCCTACCCCTTTGGGGATACAGGCGTGAGCTTATGTTATGTTATGTGATGAGATGAGTGAGCATCTTGTCAATAATGATTTCCTTTTGCAGCTGGATGAGTATCCTGTCTCGTTTTTGACCAGGATGACATATGGCCTGGTACATCCATTGAGTGCTTCCAATATACAGTCCTTTCAAATACCAGAACACAACAAGATCATAAAAACAGAAAGCCACAGTGAAAGTGACAATGAAGAAGCGATGGCTGAAGATGGACCTCATTATGACGGTAAGTGTATTGGCTATGTGCAAGTGGGTGATCTGTAGAGATGGAAATCATCATCATCATAATCATCATCATTATCAGCCTTAGGACGTCCACTGCTGGATATAGGCCTCCCCCAAAGATTTCCAGTTTGACCTGTAGGAAGCGACCTGCATCCAGCGATGATGAGATGGAAATAACGGATAGTATTTGTCATCATGTTACAATCTAATGCTTTTTTACAAAGCTGTTATAAATAAATACACCTAACAGTCACACTCCTAGTCCTGACCCCTCTATGTATAACCTGTATCGTGGGTGTCAGAGACTATGAGAGACGTGTGCTCTCACAACACACACTTGAAACAAATATCTGTGGGCCACACAATTATTTGTCTTAATGCGGGAATCGAACCTGCGGCCTCTCGCTTCACAGACAGCTACTAGCCTGCTGCGCCAAGAAGACTGTTATTATTAGCTACCAGCTTTTTTCGCCGGTACCTAGTTTTTGTAGTTTACAGCTTATTTCATGTGAACTAAGTTAGCTTTATTATTAAACACATTTCACATCATGAGATTGTAATGAACTTGGTGGACTGTAGGTCCACCAGTTGACTCTGTCTTCTCCTTTGGGGATTAAGTCATAAGATTATGAAACAGTAATCAACTTCTGTAATATATATTTTTTAATTTCTAGGTACAATCACCAAAGAAGAGCATGAGCTGTATGAAGATCATAATATCTGTAACAATGATATAAGTGAAAGTGTAGAAAATGAGCAGAATAAAAACATCTCTGATCCTCAATCAAACACATCATCTAATGAAAACACATCACACCAGATGCTTTGTGACGAAACAAGTAACCAATTAGTAAATGATATCAAAATGTTTATATGCAATGATTGTGGTAAAACATTTGATACAAAAGCTCGTCTTATCAAACACATTTGTGGACATGAACCTGCAAATATGAAACCAGATGCGATGTTTCAAGAAGCACTTGCACGAGAAGGAGAAGCTAAAGGTAATGTAAAATAGCACATTACAACTCATATTTTCTGGTGGTAGGATATTCGTATCTGCCCCATACACATGGTGTTAAAACCTGCCATAGTGACCCACACTCGTGTTTCACATTCTAGGATCAGCCAGTGTATATCCAGTGTTCTTGAGAGGCTTGCATCATGACTTGATGGTTGGTTGTGTTGGTACGGGGTCACATCCCTGTGTCTTCATCGGTGATCCACTTGTCTCGTCACATGTTTCTTTACATGCTCCTTCCCTAGGCTGGCATGATGCTGATGACCATTTGTCTGTGGACGCATGTATAATTGGACTGCACTGTACTTACCATCAGGTGTAGTTTGCGGTGCTTTTATTAAGGAAACATGAAAGAAAATATTTTTAAATTCTAATATTATAATTGTGTTCAAAATAGTATGTTGATAAGGTGTATATTTTTTTATTGGAACTCAGTGAGATGAGCAAGCAGTTCGCTTGGTCGTAATATGACTACCCATGATCAGTAGCAACATCAACATTGAATAACAAAACACTGAGTCTGCACTACGCTCGTCATGAGGCATTACGTGTAAAGTCTCAGCCAGTAATTACACTGGCTACAATGTTCTTCAGGAACACAACATCATTTGATATCATCGCAATGCTTGTCGTTAGTAACAGAGACAGAGGTGTTACACTGGTACATACAGGCGGACTTGAGGATGTGACACTCATAGTGACGTAACTAGACAGAGTGGCGCCAACATAACGACATTAAATGTGATAATGAGTAACATAAGCATTTTTAAATTTCACCTTAACAATAAAAAAAACAGTAACATCTCAATTTTTCTAACAAAATAAATATAAATAAAAAAAGTTCGCTTACTAAATGTCACACCATTTGTAGTGTATACAAGCGGTATTATGCGCGGATGTACCTACATGTAGGTAAACTTCAGTAGGTATGCGGCACGGTCCTTGCTTTCGATTCACGCCAGACAGGTCCGTCCACGTTTGTTTTCTACAAAAGTCTTACCGCTAATATCAGCTGTTTTAGGTCGCTCCAAATGTACATCATGTGCAAAAATTGGGAAAACTAAAAATCAATCCTGTGGCTAAACTATTACTCCTATTGGACTGGTTTTTGGTACAAGGCCTTGCAACGTGGTAAGGTATAACTGGTATGATTTAATGTAGTTATGTCGGCGCCACTCTGTATAATAGGGGCCCGCGGCAAATATATCGGATGGCAGCACCTTGAGGTTCATCCAAAGCGACACCGTCTAGTGTCTACCACAGCAATTTACTATAGCGATGGTATAACGCATCACGACATCACGTTAAGACGTTACGATTTTTTTGCAAAGCTATTATTTTATGTACCTATTTGTAGTGGATTTTTTTCGTCGATACAGTTTTAGTATTTTTAGTCGCCTCCTTGATCTAGTGGCAGCATGTATGGGCTGTGGACCGGGAGGTCCTGGGTTCGATTCCCAGGTCGAGAGAAGCAAATTTTCTAATTTAATTTGCCCGGGACTGGATCCCTCATAGGGGATTGACGTCAGGTAGGCGGCCGGTCGTAAAAACTAAGCCAAATCCTCTTTGCAACATGCTTGGAAAAGTGTGTTGCGCCGACCCCACATTAAGGTGGGATAAGGGCAGGTAGAAAGAAACAGTTTTAATAGTTTATAAGTTATTTTTTATAGCAGTTCTTGAAACCCAGTATAACTTTGCCCGAACCGAGGATCGAACCCGAGGCCTCAGGACGGTAATCGTACTGATATACAACCACGCCACCGAGGCAGGACTCGTACAAATTGGTGCTTTCACCATTTTTCATTAAAACTTATAGGACCGAAGGGGAAAGAATTTTTATCCATTTCTGATCCATTTATTCTACAGGAAATATTTTACTGGGTAATACCACAATGGATGTTACCGTTTCAGTTTTAACAGCTAAAACCATGGGACAAAATAGTAAAATCATTTGAATAATTAGTCCATAATGTTTAAAAAAAGAACAAAAAGCAGCTACTCTTGTTTCAGCACCGGATCCATCCCACATAACTGACATAACTGATGGCCATCATAACGACTTTGAACTTAATCTGCAGAATTAGGGTTAAAAATATCTCCAAACAATTTTTACCAATCTCTGTTCAGCGTTTCTGTTTTCCCATACAAACTTTCATACACCTTTTGGTTCATTTAAAGGTTGAAATAAAAAAAAATTGAATAACCCATGTCTCTACTCAGGACTATAGGTATTGTCATACCAAAATTCTTCAAAATCTGTTCAGCGCTTTAGACAATATAAATAATAATAATTATAATAACCTTAAGAGGCTCTCAATCGGACGTTGGGTCAAGAGCCAGATACAGAAGGCAGTGTTATTGGACACGGCCCGCATTGTGAGGCGGTTCCTCACTCTGAGCCCCTAACCACCGGTGGCTTGGGTCTCAAGCCTCGTCATCGGGAGGGTGATATTTATTGTTTTTTATATTCTTAAATGTATTTATTTTTTTGTATAACTTATATTTAAAAATGTAAAAAGAAAATAATTGAAATAAATGATTATACCTCGGGTGTACATAAGTTTTGAGACGCAATAAAAGTGGCATAACTTTTTTAATAATTGACTAATATTTTTAAAATTTTCAGTAAGCATTAAGTAGATAATAATCAACAATAACATATAATTATTATTCAAAATGACCACCCTTGTTTTTAATACAGGCCCTTAGACGATTGGCCAGTCATCAATGGCGGCATGAAGCTTTTCCAGCGGAATCCGCTTTGGTTCTCGGACGAGGGCTCACTTCAGTGACTCTAAGTTTGGGAGGGACCTTCGGCAGGCCCTGAGCTCTAATTCAGACCACAATGAATAATCCAGCTGGTTGAGGTCGGAGCTGGAGGAGGGCCATTCGTCCGCGCGATGAAGGCTGGTAAATTTTCCCTCAGCCAAGCTTGGGTGGTTTTTGTCTTATGGGATGGCGCGGAGTCTTGCTGGAAAACCCAGTACTTGTTGTGAAGTAAAGTACGTGTCAGGGGTTTCACAACAGGCTCTAAAATGTCATTTTGGTAATTATTAGCTTTAACCTTGACGCCATGTTGGCAGAAAAGGAGCGGAGTTACACCTTCATATGAAACGCCCCACCATACCATAACACTAGCCGGATGATGGGTACGCGAGACATTCCGTGCTGAAGCTGGGACGTCCTTGCTGCTTTTGGCATACACTTTGTTGTTTTGTTCGGTTAAACTTTTCTTCGACAGTAAATATTGTTTCGTCGGTGAAGAGGATCATCCTCGCATCGTGTCTCTTGAGCAGTACTGGACAACGTTCGCGTCGTTCGTATTAAAAACAAGGGTGGCCATTTTGAATAATAGTTATATTTTATTGTTGATTATTATCTACTTAATGCTTACTGAAAATTTTAAAAATATAAGTTAAATATTAAAAAAGTTATGCAACTTTTCTTTCGTCTCAAAACTTATGTATACACGAGGTAATAACGCCCAATAGTCACACCCATAGTTCTGACCCCAAACTAAGATCGAGTCTTGTGTTTTGAGTATCAGGAACTACGAGAGACTTTCTGTCTCACAACACCCAGACCCGAAACAAATATCTGTGAGCCATACAAACATTTGTCTCGGTGCGGGAATCGAACCCGCGGCCTCTCGCTTCACAGCCGGCTGTCTGTCGGCTGCTCACCAGTGTCCGCTGCGCCACGGAGGCTGTCAAGCTATAATAATACACATAAGCTTACGTCTGTATTCCAGAAGGGGTAGGCAGAGGCGCACTAGCGAACTAGAACACCCATATTTCGCCGAACTTAGTTCTGTCCCAGATGTGATAGGGGGCGACCCTATCGCCATATCGGGCACAAATTCCAGACTCCGGGCTGATATGGAAAAATCCAATACCACTTTGCCCGACCCGGGGATCAAACCCGAGACCTCAAGACGGTAGTCGTACCGAAATACAACCACGCCACCGAGGCAGTCTGAATTAATACATTCAATTATATTTTTCCGGATTCTCAAGGTACACGCCCAAACAAAAAGCTTAAGCTGGATAAGAAACATAACTGTGAACAAGATAAAGCTAAGTGTATTGAGAGTGGGAAGAATAAAAACATCTCTGAAACTGAAACGAGTGTAGTACCAGCTAAAGATAAGTCAGCAGAGAGCGTATGTCATGGGATAAAGGAACTAGTAATAGAAAATAATAAAAAGGATGATTTTATATACAATGAATGTGGTAAAACATGTTATTCGAAAGCTTTTCTCATCAAACATATTTTTGAACACAAACCTGCTATTAGTAACCGAAATACTTTGTGTAAAACAAATCAGAGTTCTTTATATTATAGAATATCTACAAAAAGCGATAATGCATGTAAAAGTTTATTTTTATGTCAAATCTGTAAGCATATATATGACAGTGATAGTAATTTAAACAAGCATATGTATAATATTCACAAATGTAAATATTGCGGATATACATGTCAAATAAAAAGTGATTTGAATGTACATATTAGGAAGGTACACACCCGAGAGTTAAATCATTATAAATGTCAAAACTGTCGTTGTATATGTACATGAATTGGTCATTTTACAAAACATACTAGACAACATACTGGAGAAAAACCTTTTAAGTGTCAGAACTGTGATACTGCATAAAGAACTAGGTATAATAGATTTATATAATGATACAACCAAAGGATACAACGTATAGCAATGTTAAACGGTAGACATAAAGCAAGTGAGATGACAAGGTGTTGTCAAACTATTGTTTCTTTTTAAATGAGTTTAAATATACACCATATAGTTCTAACACCAGGCCTTAAACAAATATAAAAAGAAATTATATAACATATACATACCAAAGAAATATCAACTTCATGTTTTTAATAATTTAAGTATACACTTTCTATGCTTTGCAGCACATAAAGCCTTTGTAAAAACATCAGCCACCATTTCATCAGTACAGAGATAACTTAATGTTATTAACTTATTTTGTAACAATTCTCTGATATAATGATATCTAATATCAATATGGTTTGTTCGAGAATGTGACACGAAATTGAAACATAACTTTTGAGCACACTGGTTATCATTAAACAAATTAATTTTATACACCCTGCCCGTACATTCTTTAATAAAAGTTTGCAAACATAGTCTCTGCAAGAATTTGATACTGCCATGTACTCAGCTTCAGTGCTCGAGGGCGCAACAGTACGTTGCTTGCGACTTTCCCAAGAAATTACAGATTTGCCAACACATACCCTGTATATGATCTTCGATCTAATTGGTCTTATGGCCTTTGCTATCATCACAATATCCCACAAAAATATGCTTTTTGCTTCTAGCATCCAACTTTTTAGCCTTTTCATTTATGGCATATGCTACACAACCAAAAACTTTCAAATGGTTCTACTCCCATGTTCTTCTGGTGTTACTCCCATAACAGCCTTTGTAGGTGAATAGTTTTTCAGGTAGATAGCCGTCTTAGCAGCCTCAGCCCAATACCGTTTCTCCAAACCAGCCTCCTGGAGCATGCAGCGGGTTTTCTCCATGATAGTCCTATTTGCTCCCTCTGCGATACCATTTTCTTGACTACAGTGAGAGATTGTAGTTTGATGTTTAATCCCATTATCCTTCAAGTATTTCTGAAAATTTAGAGACATATATTCACCCCCATTGTCACTTCTAAGAACTTTTATTTTCCTATTTGTTTCATTTTCTGCAAAGATTTTAAATAATTTAGACTTTTCAAAAACTTCGTTTTTTCTAAGAAAAAAATAGATATAATAACAATAAACGTTACAAAGTAAGGTGTTCCACTCAAAGATGATGATTGCATGGGTCCACACATATCCGTGTGTACAAGCCCTAAAATTTCAGTAGCCCTTCTTTGATTTTTCTTTGGAAATGGCAACTTTGTCTGTGTGCCTTCAACACAAGCAGTACAGGGAACGAATTTAGTATTTTTATAATTCATACCTGTAACTAGACCATTTCTCATTAAATTCATGCTACGTGCATTAAGGTGACCAAGCCGCTTATGCCACAGCTCCTGTGAAGTTGAGTCCTGCACAGCCACCAGCACAGAATCTTGGTTATCATCCAATAATGGACTAACCTAACCCTCCTCATAGATTGACGTCATAGCAGTACACGATCTATGATGTTACATCGGAACTCAGTGAAAGTTACACTAAAACCTTTCCTATTTAGTTCACTTACAGATAGTAAATTAACAGTAAGTTTATGAATATACTACACACCACTTATAGTCTTTATCCCATTTAACAATTGTACCTTGACTTTGCCAGACCCCTCCGTTGTCAACTTGTCTCCATTAGCTATATTCACTACAAGTGGCTTTAAATACTGAAAGTCATACATAAGTTCTTTGTTGTTGCACATATAATGAGTAGCTCCCGAATCAATGCACCACATTCTTCTGCAGATTAATGCATAAAGCAGTTAACAATCCATTTTCTGGAACCCTCTCAACTGGCTTTTGTGTCAACTTCTTTTTGTACGTCTTTGTATTACTAGTACAATCTTTCTTCATATGACCAGGCTTTTTACACTTGAAACACACAAACACCTTTGAAGTTTTTCTGGTAGCTAATGCATTAATCCCACCTTGACTTTTATCATCTCGACCCTGTTGCTCCTGGAGTAACTTTGATTTGACCACTTCACTAGTCAGCTTTATATTTGAATTTTCTAATGCCATTACCAAAGGGTCAAAGTCCACAGTTAGACCACTGAGCATTAGAGCCAATTCGTCATCAAGTGCTGATCCAATGTCCGACAATTGTAGTCCAAGCTCTATAATTTTTTATAAGTAGCTCGACATGTTTTCTGCTTCACACAGTTTGATGCTAAATAACGATCTCAACAATCCCAATCGTCTGCAAAGACCCTTGTCCTCGTATGCATTCTCCAGCTTTTTCCAAGCTTCGTATGGGGTTGCCGCATTTCCTATATGATGCAGCGCTGATGGGTCAACTGACAAGCAAATTTTTGCGAGTGCCTTTTGTTTCTGTTTCTCGTCTTCGCACCCATCCTCAGCCACAATGCAATCGTAAAGGTCTTCGTGCATGAGTATCATTTTGATCGTAAATTTCCAGTTATTGTAATTTTCAGTTCCTTTTAGTTTATCAACAGGAATTCCAATCGGCATTGAAGTTGCCATCTTTTGTTTTACCGATCAGACTGATATTGATATTTTATATTGAAAATAAAAATACACAACAGTTTTTCTTGCGGTACTGGGCCCATAACCTGATGGAATATGTGAATAAAAAGAACTAGGTATAATAGGTTTATATAATGATACCAAAGAAATGATACAACCAAAGGATACAACGTATAGCAATGTTAAACGGTAGACATAAAGCAAGTGAGATGACAAGGTGTTGTCAAACTATTATTTCTTTTTAAATGAGTTTCAAATATACACCATATAGTTCTAACAGATTCTATTTTTACAACCAACTCTGATTTAATGAGACATACTAAAACTCACACAGGTGAAAAGCCATGTTAAAGTTAATATTGTAGTTACACCTGTGCAGTAAGCAATGTTTTAAAGAGTCATACAAAAACTCACACAGGGGAAAAGCCTTTTAAATGTCAATATTGTAGTTATACATGTGCAGTAAGCGGTTGTTTGAGGAGACATACTAAAACCCACACAGGTGAAAAGTCTTTTAAATGTTAGTATTGTAGTTATACATGTGCAGAAAGCAGTTCTTTAAAGAGACATACTAGAACTCACACACGTAAATAAGCTTAGAAACGTTAATATTGTAGTTATACATGTGCATACAGAAGTAGATTGAAAATACATATTAGAAATCACATAAGAGAAAAGCCTTACAAGGTGGACGGACGACCTCATAAAGGTCGCAGGAAGTCGCTGGATGCAGGCCGCTTCCAACAGGTCGATCAGGAAATCTTTGGGGGAGGCCTATGTTCAGCAGTGGACGTCCTATGGCTGATGATGATGATGATGATGATGATGAAGAGAAAAGCCTTATAAATGATAGTACGGCGACTGCACCTTTACAAACAAATCTAATTTAATCAGACATACTGTAGCTCACGCACATAAAAACCCTTTAAATGTCATTATTGTATTATTGTCCTATAAAAGGTTTGCTTCTCTCCTCCCCACACTCCGGACATGATGAGACGTTAGTATTTCCCATTAACTTGGGTTTCTGTTCAGCATACAGTGTCCAGTCAGTATTCCTGTACATGACTGTTTTGATATCCTGGGTACTTGACTATTTTTTTCAAAAGTATACAGGGCTATTTATTAGGTTATCCTTAACATGTAAAAAATATTTCATAATTTATTTTCATGTTTAATTTAAAAAAAAAAATATTGCACACGTTATTTCGATGATAAATCCATGTTCCTACAGAAATTCATTGATATTCATTGATTGGTTACTGTTGTCCAGTACCCAATTGTAGCGTATCATGCGTTTTGTTCTTCGTATCAAGTGACGTGGTAAAGAGTTTCCACTGACGGCAGCCATCCGTGTTTCTCCCTTTGTCGTTGGTTTTAGCTACATTTCCTTTTGCTAAATACTTCGTGGTTTTGCGGGTATCGATCAACAAGCACTATTCCGTGTTCCACAAATGTTTCATCGCTTCTTTCTCTAGCTAGTTCGTGAGCCTTCTTGATAGCTTCAGTTCCTTGGTGTCCAGTACCCAGCCCAGGTTTACTGTTTTTTTCGGCTGCTAGTGGATTTAGTATTGTCTTACGTTCGTTGACTAGCGCGGAAGTCGTTTCTGGTTTTTAAAGTACCTTCAACGCCGCTTGACTGTCGCTATAGATCTGTACTGTAATGTAATAAAATGTCATTCCTATCAGATGACTTTACTATATAAATCCTCGTCCTCGACAGACCCGTAATCCCGTTTCCTAGTTATCTTTAGATTCTATATAAAATAATCTATAAAACACCACGGGTCCATAGAACCATTACCTATTTAAAAAAAAAAATTAGACTAATCTGTGTTAGTATTTTTTATATTTAAGCCTGAAAAATTTACAAAGTAGCATTGTAAACTTATTAAAATAATCTCCCAATGATTATCTTATATCTTCGCTTTGTTGGTCTATAACTAATTATTGTATTTTGATTGATTTATATTTTTTGTATTCTCAAGGTACACGCCCAAACCAAAAGTTTAAGCTGGATAAGAAACATAACTGTGAACACGATAAAGCTAAGTGTATTGAAAGAGGGAAGAGTGAAAATATCACTAAACCTGAAAAGAGCGTAGTACCAGCTAAAGATAAGTTAACCGAGAGAGTGTATCACGGGAAAAGGAAACTGATATTAGTTGATAATAATAAGTATTTTATATGCAATGAATGTGGTAAAATATGTAATTCAAAAGATCTTCTGATCAAACATATTGTCGGACATGAACCCGCTATTACTAACCTCCGAAATACTTTGTCTAAAATACATCAGAGTTCATCATATTGTCGGGAATTTACAAAAAGCGATAATTTGAAACGGAATTTAGCGATTAATAAGGTACATATTAGAACTCACGCAGGTGAAAACCCATTCAAATGTCAATATTGTAGCTATAAATGCACAAGAAATAGTGATATACAGAAACATACGCGAACTCACACCGGAGAAAAGCCGTATAAATGTCAATATTGTAGACATACATGTTCACGAAGAGTTCATTTAAAAGAATATATTATTCGAAGACATACGAAAGAAAAGCCTTATAAATGCCAATATTGTAGTTATAAATGCACAAGAAATAGTGATTTAAAGAGACATACGAGAATTCACACAGGTGAAAAGCCTTATAAATGTCAATATTGTAGTTATACATGTGCAGTGAGCAGTTCTTTAAAGAATCATACAAGAACTCACACAGGAGAAAAGCCTTATAAATGTCAATATTGTAGTTATACATGTTCACGAAGAGTCCATTTAAAAGAACATATTATTCGAAGACATACGAAAGAAAAGCCTTATAAATGCCAATATTGTAGTTATAAATGCACAAGAAATAGTGATTTAAAGAGACATACGAGAATTCACACAGGTGAAAAGCCTTATAAATGTCAATATTGTAGTTATACATGTGCAACAAGTAGCGCTTTGAAGAACCATATGAGAACTCACACAGGAGAAAAGCCTTATAAATGTCAATATTGTAGTTATACATGTGCAACAAATAGCGCTTTGAAGTACCATATGAGAACTCACACAGGAGAAAAGCCTTATAAATGTCAATATTGTAGTTATACATGTGCAGCAAGTAGCTCTTTAAATAAGCATATGAGAACTCACACAGGAGAAACGCCGTATGCATGTTAAATATGTGATAAGAGATTTACAAGAACGAATACTTTGAAAGATCACTTACGAGTACACATGGATAAGAAGTCTCGCTAACTCTAACTTGAATGTTCAGAATACGGTGTTTTTTTTTTAAATCTGGGACAGTATGGGGTAAATACGAAACCATAGGTAATACAGAGAAACTATCTTACGAACTATTTACTCTTCTTTTGTGAAAATAATTTTCTGACACTCAATTTTTTCGTGATAAAATAATCTGACAATGTTTTTATTGTTCTGATCAACTAAGGTTCACAGAGTCGTTGCATTGTGTCGGAACTGTGTTGGTCGCCAATGATAACGTGTTCATTTGCATTGTATTTTATAAGTACATTCTTCCTAGAGTGATGTGTAAAAGCGTGCGTCCTGCATTACTAGTGTATTGTACCATCTATGACTATGCAATAATAACGAATACGTTCACAACGCGTTGTTTCATTCCTGTTCAAATCACTCCAATTGACAGTAGGCAGGTGCCAGTTCATCTGATAATGATGAATGATTCTCGTGATTTCTTAAATAATATGATGTGGTCATTTCAGAATTTTACTCAAATTTGTACTTATTATTTGTTGAAATTTGGTGGTTTGCAACTGAAACTAATATTCAAAATTTACAAATTGCACAAAATAAAGTTATTAAAATGCTATATGGTTACAAATACTTAACATCTACAATTAAAGTGTACAAAGAAACTCAGATGATGAATATAAAACTATTAAATACATACCATTTTTGTGTTCTTATATGGAAAATACTAAAACAAACTGTAAATAATATTCATTTCACTAAAATGCATCAGGTACATTATCGAAGCAGTCGTAGAGAGACCATATACTACTCCCACGAACACAAACTACCCATGGTAAAAGAACTATCAGTTTTGAAGGAGCACAGATCTATAATAAGCTTTATAATAATCGTTCGGCACATTTAAATCCAGATTAAATAAATTTATTTTGAATGACAGAAATCTTAATGAGGCAATTTGATGTACTCTTATAACCTATACTGTGACATGACGAACGAGCAGTCATTGTTACTTAAACTGTGTCTTGCAACGTATAAAATATTTGTCTCGACACGGCCAAAACAGGAAAGAAGAAGAAGAACGTATAAAATATATCGGTATTTTGAGGGTAATCCTATATGTCGGAGGGCCAATGTTGTTTTTAAAAACGGTGACGTCACTTTTGATAATAAGATGATTACTCATCTTATTTATCAACTGTGAATACTGAAATTCACTAACTCCCTTTATTAACGGTGCACAACAGTATCGTCTAGTCAGGGATGTTGACAGTCCGAATGCCGGAGCACGACCGTGTCGAATTTGCTCTGAACACTCCTTTTATAGGGTGCATATTTGCAACTACCTACTCGATACCGAATATCGAATGTCAAAGAAATAATTATAACGATTATTTTAACTTTTTAGAATTTTTAACGTTTCAGCAGTTTAACAATTGTAAAATGAATTTATAACGTGAAATAACAACGGCTTTTTAAATAAGCTTGTGATTTTGCGCCGATATATATTTTAACAGTACTTACCTTAATATTCGTCTAGATAATATTTATTCTTACTTATTACTAGCTTTTACCCGCGGCTTCGCACGCGTATTTTGTAGGGCCAACGGTAAAAACATTTGATTTGTCGATCCACCCTGTCGTTTTAGTCTAAATATTCTACAACGGGGTGACGCAGATATCGATTGTGAAGTCAATGGGCCTAAAAATAAAGAAAAACAAAATGTCGGCCACTTTTGGCAGCTTTGACATCGGTTCCGTCGTTTGGAACCACGGGGTGAACCAGATATCGATTTTGAAGTAAATCGGCCCAGAAACAAAGAAAATCAAAATGGCGGCCTCTTTTAACAGCTTTGTCATCGGTTCCGTCGTTTGGAACCACGGGGTGACCCAGATATCGATTTTGAAGTCGATCGGCTCAGAAACAAAGAAAAACAAAATGGCGGCCACTTTTGACAGCTTTGTCATCGGTTCCGTCGTTTGGAACCACGGGGTGACCCAGATATCGATTTTGAAGTAAATCGGCCCAGAAACAAAGAAAATCAAAATGGCGGCCTCTTTTAATAGCTTTGTCATCGGTTCCGTCGTTTGGAACCACGGGGTGACCCAGATATCGATTTTGAAGTCGATCGGCCCAGAAACAAAGAAAAACAAAATGGCGGCCACTTTTGACAGCTTTGACATCGGTTCCATCGTTTGGAACCACGGGGTGACGCAGATATCAATTTTGAAGTAAATTGGCCCAGACACAAAGAAAAACAAAATGGCGGCCTCTTTTGACAGCTTTCACATCGGTTCCGTCGTTTGGAACCACGGGGCGACCCAGATATCGATTTTGAAGTCAATTGGCCCAAAAACATGGAAAAACTATGGCGGTCACTTTTTACAATTCGACCCCGGATCACTAAACGACTTTAAAATGGTATATAATTCGTAAAATATTCAATATGACTCAGAAAATATGGTAACGCCATCTATTGATAAATTTGAAAATGACTTTCTGGCTTTATAGAACTCCTAACAATCACACATGATACAAAAATATACATATCTTTTGATAGAGTTGACCGATTTCAATAAACCAAAGCCTAAATGTTTTTCCAAGATGTGGTCTGCGATTTTCTATCCAGTTCCGTAAAATTACTTTGGTGGTTTTCATTTGATACGTGGTCAAACATACAGACAGACAGACAGACAGATAAATTCTAAAAATTATAAAAATGTGTTCTATTACTATATCTAAATCCTCCCAATTAGTTTTTTTGGAAATCTAAGTAATGTACAGACGCGCGATATTTACATACTTATTATATGTATTGATTATTTATTTTGTCGAATCATTTGTAATATTTAGAAAATATTTTCTCATATAAGTGAAATGTGAATTTCTTTTTTAAGAAATAAATTATCTTTAACCATAATCTTATTAGTCTCTGTGTCATATGGCTTGACTAATGCTTCCAAAATCCGAAATAGTAATAATATTATATTACCTTAACACTAGCGGCAAACAACCTTCGTTTACTTCATACTGTGAATTTGAATATGATATTTCATAATCCCGTAATGAACGCACAATACGTAGGTACCGAGGTACTTACCCAAGCTGGCTAGCATGTTGTCACGATATATCTCGATAACCAACTGGAGAAATGTTGTCTACAATATTGCATTAAAATAAACGACGACGCATGTCAGTGTTCCTAGACAAATAGGGAAAACCGGTTGTAACTTGTAACCGACAAAAAGCGTAAATATTTTCTCGTGGAGCGCATGCTAGGCGGGTAGGGCGCTTTCGTTGTCGCCACGTGTCACTTGCGGGGCGGTTGTTGCGCGGCTCAGGGCGAGTTGTCCGCCACCAGGGTATCTCTTCTATAAAACGATATCGCATCGATACTCTACCGCACAGACTAATATAGGTGCACGTAGATCAAATAAATGTCAACCATCGAAGGGCGGGCTGTCAAACTGTTTAAAGCATAGCATTCTCCGAAACAAAACTTATAGCACCGATATCGACGGACACGTGAGCCACAAAGGATATCAAAACGTCCGAAACGCAGTTCGCAACTGCAGATTTCGTTTTACAAACTAGGCACCCTGGGCGCGAGCGGTGTCGGATCGGACGATTTTGTAAACCCGTTAAGGTATTATTATGATACGCGGATCATACCGATATGGAAATGTGATAACCTTTGTTGGTGAATTGCTACTGCACGACCTATGCTATCACGAGCGCTGTAAACATCATTCACACCACATTCACAAGCATCATTCATCACCGCAATCATAATCAACAAACTCTTTAATAGTCTCACACACACACACACACACACGAGTTTTTGTGTGCGCACACTCGCACATAAACACATGCACACACGTCCCAGAGGCGATAGGGGGCAAGCCTATCGCCATACCGGACACAAATTCCAATCTCCGGGTTGATACTGAAAAATTCAATATCACTTTACCCGATTCGGAGATCGAAGCTGAGACCTTACGCCAATCGTCGCACCGATTAATAATTACATAAAACTATTAACAGTTAAATATGCGATATTGTAAAATGTTTTCGTCTCGACGCACGCGCGTAGGTACTCACGTCAACGGTCGACCGTGCGCGGGCGACTACAACCATGCAAAATGTATTTCACTCGAATCTATGCTAGAATTTTGTTGTTATATAAGTAGTTTGAACTCCTTTTTAATGTCTTACGAGATGGCATCGTAAACTTATTGATTTTTTTTCCAAAGATTCTTTTGTCCCGAAACCTTTGCTTCTGTATTACCATTATATTTTGATTAAATTCTATTCTTTCGTATTCTCAAGGTACACGCCCAAACCAAAAGCTTAAGCTGGATAAGAAATATAACTGTGAAGAAGTTACAGCTAAGTGTATTGAAAATGGGAAGAATGAAAATATCTCTAAACCTGAAAAGAGCGTAGTACCAGCTAAAGATAAGTTAAACGAGAGAGTGTATGACGGGAAAAGGGAACTAATATTAGTTAATAATAATAAGTATTTTATATGCAATGAATGTGGTAAAACATGTAATTCAAAAGATCTTCTGATCAAACATATTGTCGGACATGAACCCGCAATTATTAACCGAAATACTTTGTGTAAAATAAATCAGAGTTCGTTATATTGTCGGGAATTCACAAAAAGCGATAATTTAAAACGGAATTTAGCTATTAATAAGGTACATATTAGAACTCACGCAGGTGAAAACCCATTCAAATGTCAGTATTGTAATTATACATGTGCAGTATGCAGTTCTTTAAAGAAACATACGCGAACTCACACAGGAGAAAAGCCTTATAAATGTGAATATTGTAGTTATACATGTGCAGTAAGCAGTTATTTAAAGAAACATACGCGAACTCACACAGGAGAAAAGCCTTATAAATGTGAATATTGTAGTTATACATGTGCAGCAAGCAGTTCTTTAAAGGAACATACGAGAACTCACACGGGAGAAAAGCCTTATAAATGTGAATATTGTAGTTATACATGCACTGGAAATAGTACTTTAAAGAAACATACGAGAACGCACACGGGAGAAAAGCCTTATAAATGTGAATATTGTAGTTATACATGCACTAGAAATAGTAATTTAAAGAATCATACAAGAACTCACACAGGAGAAAAGCCTTATAAATGTCAATATTGTGTTTATACATGTTCACGAAGAGCTCATTTAAAAGAACATATTATTAGAAGACATACGAAAGAAAAGCCTTATAAATGTGAATATTGTAGTTATACATGCACTGGAAATAGTAGTTTAAAGAAACATACGAGAACGCACACGGGAGAAAAGCCTTATAAATGTGAATATTGTAGTTATACATGCACTAGAAATAGTAATTTAAAGAATCATACAAGAACTCACACAGGAGAAAAGCCTTATAAATGTCAATATTGTAGTTATACATGTTCACGAAGAGCTCATTTAAAACAACATATTTTTAGAAGACATACGAAAGAAAAGCCTTATAAATGTCAATATTGTAGTTATAAATGCAAAGGAAATAGTGATTTAACGAAACATACGAGAATTCACACAGGCGAAAAGCCTTATAAATGTCAATATTGTAGTTATACATGTGCAGTAAGTGGTGCTTTAAGGACACATACGAGAACTCACACAGGTGAAAAGATTTATCGATGTCAATATTGTAGTTATACATGTGCAGTAAGTTGTAATTTACAGAAACATACGAGAACTCACACAGGAGAAAAGCCTTATAAATGTCAATATTGTAGTTATACATGTGCAGTAAGCAGTGCTTTAAGGACACATACGAGAACTCACACAGGAGAAAGGCCGTATGTATGTGAAATATGTGATAAGAAATTTACAAGAAGGCATACTTTGAAAAATCACTTACGAGTACACATGGATAAGAAGTCTCGCTAACTCTAACTTTAGTGTTCAGTACGTATAGTGTTTTTTTTTTACTGCGTCAGTATGGGGAAAACCTGTCACCACGTCCGTTACCCCGTCTGTCACCTGTCTGTCACCCAGTCAGTCATCCCGTCTGTCACCACGTCCGTCACCCCGTTTGTCACCCGTCTGTCACCTCTTCTGTCAACCCCGTGTCACCCTTCTGTCACCTCGTCTGTCACCCCGTCTGTCACCCCGTCTGTCACCACTTCGGTCACCCGTCTGTCACCCCACCTGTCACCCCGTCTGTCACCTAGTCGGTCACCAGTCTGTCACCCCGTCTGTCACCACATCCGTCACCCCGTATGTCACTCGTCTGTCACCCCGTCTGTCACCCTGTATGTCACCCCGTCTGTCACCCGTCTGTCACCCCGTCTGTCACCCAGTCGTTCACCCCATCTGTCATCCCGGCTGACACCCAGTTGGTCACCCCATCTGCAACCCCGTCTGTCACCACGTCTGTCACCCCGTCTATCACCCGTCTATCACCCCGTCTGTCACCCTTCGGTCACCCGTCTGTCACCCAGTGGGTCACCCCATCTGTTACCCCGGCTGTCACCCCATCTTTCACCCCGTCTGTCACCTCGTCAGTCACCCCGTCCGCCACCTCATCAGTCAGCCTGTCAGTCACCCCGTCATTCCTCACGTCCGTCACCCCGTCAGTCATTTTATCAGTCACCCCATCAATCACCCCGTCAGTCACCCCTTAGTCACCCTACCATTCAACCCCTCGGTCAACACTAAAATATTTTTTCAAATCGAGCCAGTAGTTTCTGAGATATAAAATTCCCCGCTAGCAACATTTTTCATTTCTGCTCCGCTCCTATTGATCAAAGCGTGATGTTATATAGCCTATAGCCATACTCGATAAATAGGCTATCCAACACAAAAATAATTTTTCAATTCGAACCAGTACTTTCTGAGATATCAACTTCCCCGGTTTTAAACATTTTTCATTTGTGCTCCGCTCCTATTGGTCATAGCGTGATGTATATCTTATATATATAAAAATGAAACCCGTTTTCCGTTGTCACGCCATCACGTGTGAACGGCTGGACCGATTTCGCTAATTCTTTTTTTAGAATATTCCTCGAAGTACGAGGATGGTTCTTACGGAGAGAAAAAAATGAAAAATTGTCTGAAAAAGTCTAAAAACAACACTTTTCTGTACTCCCATACAATCGATTCGTAATAATACTTAAAAGTCAATTTGAACTTTAATACCATACCAAAAAGTTCAAGTATTAGTGGAGAGGTTCCGGGAAGGCAAAACAATTGAGTGTCGTTAGTATCTACTGGTTCGAATTGAAAAATTATTTTTGTGTTGGTTAGCCCAATTATCGAGGGTGGCTATAGGCTATATAACATCACGCTATGACCAATAGGAGCGGAGCAGAAATGAAAAATGTTTTAAAGCGGGGAGTTGATATCTCGGAAACTACTGGTTCGATGTGAAAAATTCTTTTAGTGTTTACCGACGGGTTGAATGATGGGGTGACTAAGGGATACCTTTTTTTTTTTTTTTTTTTTTTTTTGTCGCGGGGAAAAGTGTTTTACCACTGCCGCCGCGCCCGGGGGGGTGGACGCGGCGGGTATGTCGGGTTCGCCGGTCTTACGACCCAGCGCCGTGATGCCCGGGAGAGATGGTCGACATCCGGGCGACGCTGGGCCGAGTCCCTATCACTATATACACCCTACACCGGCAATACCGACTAAAAACCCCGCGGTGGCCTTCTTCGGCGCTTGAGTAAGGCGGTCCCGGGGTATCCGGAGATAGACTCGGATTGCTACCGGAACCGCCCCTGCGCGGTGCCGCCTTGCGGCCCGTCTTCAATTAAGGGGGGGGCTCATGAGCCCCCGCCGCCGAAGGACGCCCTCGGCGTCTACGGCAGCACGAGGCCGACCGTCCGTGCTGCCGTCCGTCCCGGGGCCGCATGTACAATAGTACTAAAAGGGGACTAAGGGATACCTGACGGGGTAACTGATGGGGTGACTGACGGGGTGACTGACGGGGTTACAGACAGGTGACATGCGGGGTGACAGACGGGTGACAGCCGGGGTGACAGATGGGTGACAGGCTGGGTGACAGATGGGGTGACAGGTGGGTGACCGACGGGGTGACAGACGGGTGACAGGCGGGGTGACAGACGGGCAACAGACGGGTTGACAGACGGGGTGACAGACGGGTGACAGACGGGGTGACAGATGGGTGGCAGGCGGGGTGACAGACGGGGTGACAGACAGGGTGACAGACGGGGTGACAGACAGGGTGACAGACAGGGTGACTGATGGGGTGACAGGCGGGGTGACAGGCAGGGTGACAGACAGGGTGACAGGCAGGGTGAGTGATGGGGTGTCAGCCGATGTGACAGACGGATTACAGACGGGGTGACAGACGGGAAGACAGACGCGGTGACAGACGGGGTAACAGACGGGGTGACAGACGGGGTGACAGACAGGGTGACTGATGGGGTGACTGACGGGGTGATAGACGGGTTACAGACGGGGTGACAAACGGGGTGACAGACAGGGTGACAGACGGGGTGACAGATGTGGTGACAGGCAGGGTGACTGATGGGGTGACTGACGGGGTGACAGACGGGTTACAGACGGGGTGACAGACGGGTGACAGGCTGGGTGACAGGCGGGATGACAGACGGGTGACAGACGGGTTGACAGACGGGGTGACAGACGAGGTGACAGGCGGGGTGACAGACGGGGTGATTGACGGAACCGCACCGAAATCACGTACTATCTCTCGAAGTTTAGCAAAACATATAATTACCTTTTTAGAATTATTGTGCTATAGGTGAATGTGCTATTTCAGAATCATACTCAATTTTTTTTTGTGACGGTGACGAAATTTCAATTACTTATGTAGACTAATGGAACCATGGTGATAATATGGTACTGGACTGATTTTTTAAAATTAATTTTATATGAAATTTACGTGGTCTAAATTATAGAACATAAAGAAATACTGAAATATATAAAAAAGTTATAAGCCTTTGAAGTTTGGTGTAACCTTCAAACTGCGGGAAAGAGAAGTATCAGTGTAATCACGTCCCGCCACAACGGTACGTGCGTTGGAAAGGGATAGCAAGATATCTCTAATATGCCCCCACTCTAGAATTTAAAATATGAATTACTGCCTCATTTTTCAACTAATTCCGATGCAATTTTTACAGAAGGGTTTCTATTTTGTTTACTTTGCTATTACATATAAATTTTTGTATAAATTCAAACATAGTTAAGTACCCAATTAAAAAAATATATTTGTACGCCGTTATGGCTAAACATGATTGTTCTACCTTGGTATGTAATAGAAATGACTACCATACGGACTAGTAATATGCCGTTGTAGAATTCCTGCTTCAAATGTACATATATTTTTAGAAAACTAGAACACTCTTTTGTCTAAATTAATGAATCGTAAAAATGTGCACATCCTAATGTGGTGAATGGAATCTAGATGCTATAAAGAAAGACAAACATTTTAAAGAGATGGAAGCCATTAAAAAAAATCTGAATAATCACATGACTAACGGCCGGTTTCAATAAACGATCTCAGTTTAGAGTGCAAATAGATTGCTATTTATGAACCAAACACGTCGTTTGTCGGAGTCATGTTCAAACTGTGTTCTTATTGGCTAATTTTTGTAATCTATCTGCACATTCGAACTGAGATTGTTTATTGGAACCGGGCGTAAGTCCACTACAAAATTATCTTCTATCGATATCATTGCAAGTAACTTTCCGAATGCTGAGACTAATTTGTATCACCTTGCTTTATCCGATCATGAAACTGCCCAATTTATATCATTTATAATCACAAGTTTAAAAACTTAACGGGCCGACTTCAAATCCGATCGTGACCGAATTTACATGGGACCACCCTTGAAATAAGCTCCATCGAACACAATTTTGAAAATCGGTCTACACTTGGCGGAGATATCGCGTACATAAAAAAAATACCGACGAATTGAGGACCTCCTTTTTGGGAAGTTGGTCGAAAATAAATGTAAATCGGAACAGTATCATGAATTCCTATTGGTTCGAAAACAGAAACATGAGTAAGGATAATAAGGAACTTGAATTTTAGGCTGAGATCTATAGAGCGAACTTCGACTAAGTCTGAATCAAAGAAACGAACTCTTTATTTTTGATTTGGAATATTTAAATCGAATTATCCATTCTCATACAACCCATTCTCTTACACTTTATTCCTATATCCACTTATCACCCTATCTTAGCCATCCCATCGTTATTATGTCCATACTTGCCTTTGCCTGTCTTCAAATTTATAACGAGATAATGTAAATAATATTAATCTTAATTTAAAATTTGCTTGTGTTGACTTGTCATAAGTGCTTTTTTTCGTGATAAAAAAGAAGTTCGGCTGAGTCCGAGCCACTTTTTACAAGAAAAACAGAGTGTCAGACAGACTAAGCAAAGATTTCTCGTAAAAAATGACTGACCAAAGGTCCTCAATTCATCTGTATTTTTTTTATTTATGTTACTCGATATCTCCGCCAAATGTGGACCGATTTTCAAAATTCTTTTTGCGTTCGATAGAGCAGAGTTCGATATAAATTTGGTCACAATCGGATTTGAAGTCGGCCCGTTAATTAATATCTAATGGTGACTTGCAGCGTTATTACTAACCTAGAGTTACCCCTTATCTCGAGTTATCCTACAGCTCACTTCTATTTTTAACTTGCAGTACGGTTATTAATCTAGAGCTAGTCCAAAACTTAATTAAGCTACATGTTATTCG
The DNA here is from genome assembly GCA_036417725.1 of Clanis bilineata. NCBI lineage: Eukaryota > Metazoa > Arthropoda > Insecta > Lepidoptera > Sphingidae > Clanis > Clanis bilineata. The sequence continues at coordinate 6,912,120 of CM071138.1, read as the reverse complement.
TATATTTAAAATGACATTTAAGATTAATCGAGCCTTATCTAAGAACTGCAAGTCGCCTTTAATCAAAATTCGAGATAAATATAGATTAGCTGCAAATGGCCCCTAAGCGTCGGCGTTGTAAACTTATACATCTGTACAATTAAAATTTTTAACAAACGATAGCAATATTATGTTGGTTTACATTCATTAGAACTGGATAGATGACACACAATAAAAATAAATTAATTAGTTGTTGGTATATTACTATACCTCTATAGTAAGTTGAAATTATCTAATAATTGTTCATAAAAAAGGCTTTGAGTTTATATTCTTCTTCCTTCCTGGATTTGCGGGTATCGATCGGCAAGCACTATTCCGGCTCCCACAAATGTTTCATCACTTCCTTCTCTAGCTAGTTCGTGAGCCTTCTTGATAGCTTCAGTTCCTTGGTGTCCGGTACCCAGGCCAGGTTTACTGCTTCTTCGGCTGCTAGTGAATTAAGTATTGTCCTACGTTCGTTCACTGACGCGGAAGTCGTTTTTTTTTAAAGTAACTTCAACGCCGCTTGACTGGAACTATAGATCAGTACTGTAATGTAATAAAATGTCATTCCTACCAGATGACTTGACTATATAAATCCTCGTCCTCGACAGACCCGTAATCCCGTTTCAAGTAGCATTGTAAACTTATAAAAAAAATCTCCCAACGATGGTCTTATATCTTCGCTTTGTTGGTCTATAACTAATTATTTTATTTTGATCGATTTATATTTTTTGTATTCTCAAGGTACACGCCCAGACCAAAAGTTTAAGCTGGATAAGAAACATAACTGTGAACAAGATAAAGCTAAGTGTATTGAAAGAGGGAAGAGTGAAAATATCTCTAAACCTGAAAAGAGCGTAGTACCAGCTAAAGATAAGTTAACCGAGAGAGTGTATTACGGGAAAAGGAAACTGATATTAGTTGATAATAATAAGTATTTTATATGCAATGAATGTGGTAAAACATGTAATTCAAAAGATCTTCTGATCAAACATATTGTCGGACATAAACCCGCAATTGCTAACCGAAATACTTTGTGTAAAATAAATCAGAGTTCATTATATTGTCGGGAATTCACAAAAGGCGAAAATTTGAAACAGAATTTAGCGATTAATAAGGTACATATTAGAACTCACGCAGGTGAAAACCCATTCAAATGTCAATTTTGTAGTTATACATGTGCAGTAAGCAGTTCATTAAAGAAACATGCGCGAACTCATACAGGAGAAAAGCCTTATAAATGTCAATATTGTAGTTATACATGTGCAGAAAGTGGTGCTTTAAAAAGACATACAAGATCTCACACAGGAGAAAAGCCTTTTAAATGTCAATATTGTAGTTATACATGTGCAGAAAGTGGTGCTTTAAAGAGACATACTAAAACCCACACAGGTGAAAAGCCTTTTCAATGTCAATATTGTAGTTATACATGTGCAGTAAGCACTTCTTTAAAGAAACATACGAGAACTCACACGGGAGAAAAGCCTTATAAATGTCAATATTGTAGTTATACATGCACAGGAAATAGTGATTTAAATATACATACGAGAATTCACACAGGTGAAAAGCCGTATAAATGTCAATATTGTAGTTATACATGTGCAATAAGCAGTTCTTTAAAGAATCATACAAGAACTCACACAGGAGAAAAGCCTTATAAATGTCAATATTGTAGTCATACATGTTCACGAAGAGTTCATTTAAAAGAACATATTATTAGAAGACATACGAAAGAAAAGCCTTTTAAATGTCAATATTGTAGTTATACATGTGCAATAAGCAGTTCTTTAAAGAATCATACAAGAACTCACACAGGAGAAAAGCCGTATGTATGTGAAATATGTGATAAGAGATTTGCAAGAAAGAATACTTTGAATAATCACTTACGAGTACACATGGATAAGAAGTCTCGCTAAATCTAACTTTAGTGTTCAGAACGGAAACGGTGTTTTTTTATCTGGGACAGTATGGGGGAAATATTTAACCATAGGTAATACAGAGAAACCATCTTACGAATTATTGACTCTTCTTTTGTGAAAAAAATGGTCTCACACTTAATCATTTCGTGATGAAATTATCTGACAATGTTTTTTAAAACATACACATAACATAAGCTCACGCATGTATCCCCGAAGGGGTAGGCAGAGGCGCACTAGCGAACTAGAACACCCACACAATGTTTTTTTATTGTTCCGATCAACTCAGGTTCACAGAGTCGTTGCATTGTGTCGGAACTGTGTTGGTCGCCAATGATAACGCGTTCATTTGCATTGTATTTTATAAGTACATTCTTCCTAGAGTGATGTGTAAAAGCGTTCGTCCTGCATTACTAGTGTATTGTACCATCTATGACTATGCAATAATAACGAATACGTTCACAACGCGTTGTTTCATTCCTGTTCAAATCACTCCAATTGTCAGTAAGCAGGTGCTATTTCATCTGATAATGATGAATTATTCTCGTGATTTTTTAAATAATACCTCGGGTGTACATAAGTTTTGTAACACCATCCATTTGGCGAGAACCACAAAGTCATCTCGATGATTGCTATTTTTGTACTGCAAACATATAAGACATGAACTCTAAAAATCGAATTAAATGGCAGAATCCAAATACCACTTGTGTTCAGCGTCCCGTGCAATTTTCAGTTCGTAAAAATATATCTATACCATCAGTACAAACCGAAAATAAACCAAACTCATCAGAAAATGATACTGATTTTGAAGATGCATCGGAAATAGAAAAGCTGAAAATTATATTGAGCTTGTAGAAGATCTCCTACAATTAAAAAGTTTAGGATGCAATATGAGTATAAAACTCCACTTTCTCCATAGTGACCTGGACAGATTTCCTGAAAATTTAGGAGATTTAAGCGAAGAGCAGGGTGAGCGTATGCATCAAGATTTACGCGTCATGGAAGAACGCTATCAGGATTTTTGTGATATTAATATGATGTCTGACTATTGCTGGTCTCTGATACGCCATTTTCCAAAGTCTACACATTAGAGGAGAGCTTTAAAACGAAGTTTTTTAGAACAAATTGTTTAATTGAATTCTAAATTTAAAAAAATCGTAGTTAATATACCTGTTTTTACGTTTCAAACGCAGATATCTGAAAGTCAAGAACTAGACCTGATCGAAAAATTCTGATCATATATCTGAACTTAGTATACCATATGTAGTCAGCAACAGCAAAAAAATTCCCGGCAACAGATGCACTGTAAACTAGTGTAATCAATAAACTCTAAATAATCACATACGCACGCACACACACACACACACACACACGCACACACACACACACACACACACACACACACACACACACACACACACACACACACACACACACACACACACACACACACACACACACTAGCTCACGGTTGCATACCGAAAGGGGTAGGCAGAGCGCACTCGCGAACTAAAACACCCACATTTTGCCGAGCTTAGTTCCGTCTCAGAGGTGATAGGGGGCAAGCCTATCGCCATACCGGGCACAAATTCCAGTCTCTGGGCTGATACTGGAAAATTCAATTTCACTTTGCCCGACCCGGAGATCGAACCTGAGACCTTAGGCCAATAGTTGCACCGATTAATAATTACAGAAAACTATTAACAATTGGGTACTTGACTATTTTTTAAAAAGTATACAGGGCTATTTATTAGTTTATCCTAAACATGTACAAAAATATTTCGTAATTTACTTTCATATATTTAATTAAAAAAGCAAAAATTAATATGTATAATTTAGTTTGCCGCCAAAACGCTACCTGTTAACTGTAGCTACGGGTGACGTTATTGTTTCTTACCATAGATACAAAATCGCTTTTAAAAAAGATATTGAGGGAATAACATTTATAATTTCAAACTAAAAAAATGGGTTGAATATTTCGTCGATCAGATATCGATCGTCGATCACATCTGCGTTGAAATTACGTTGAGATTTAAATAAAAATACGAAAAAAAATTACCAAATAACCTAGCAGTATGACTTTTGATCTTAGGTCTTAGGCCCTTGTGGAGCAAATAAACAAGAAAAATGAGTAATCTGACATCATGCATTGTGATTGGTGTTTACCGTCACGTGATGCACAGATAAAAAATTATGTATTTAAATTACTAACATAAAATTACCCTTGGAGTATTTTTAATAAATTCCTTTTGCATACGTAATTTAGATGATAAATCGATGATCCTACAGAAATTCATTGGTATTAGTTACTATCGTCAAGTACCTAATTAGCCAAGTATGCAAAATTGTAAAATGTTCTCGTCTCGACGCACGCGCGTAGGTACTCACTACTCACGTCAATGGTCGACCGTGCGCGGGCGACTACAACCATGCAAAATGTTTTTCACACTAATCTATGCTAGAATTTTTGTTCCTATATAGTTTGAACTCCTTTTTAATGTCTTACGAGATGGCATCGTAATCTAATTGAAAAATCTTCCAAAGATTCTTCTGTCCCGGCACCTTTGGTTCTGTATTACTATTATATTTTGATTAAATTCTATTCTTTCGTATTCTCAAGGTACTCGCCCAAACCAAAAGCTTAAGCTGGATAAGAAACATAACTGTGAAGAAGATAAAGCTAAGTGTATTGAAAGAGGGAAGAGTGAAAATATCTTTAAACCTGAAAAGAGCGTAGTACCAGCTAAAGATAAATTAACCGAGAGAGTGTATCACGGGAAAAGGAAACTAATATTAGTTGATAATAATAAGTATTTTATATGCAATGAATGTGGTATAACATGTAATTCAAAAGATCTTCTGATCAAACATATTGTCGGACATGAACCCGCAATTGCTAACCGGAATACTTTGTGTAAAATAAATCAGAATTCATTATATTGTCGGGAATTCACAAAAAGCGAAAATTTGAAACAGAATTTAGCGATTAATAAGGTACATATTAGAACTCACGCAGGTGTAAACCCATTCAAATGTCAATTTTGTAGTTATACCTGTGCAGTAAGCAGTTCATTAAAGAGACATGCGCGAACTCATACAGGAGAAAAGCCTTATAAATGTCAATATTGTAGTTATAAATGCACAAGAAATAGTGATTTAAAGAAACATACGCGATCTCACACTGGAGAAAAGCCTTATAAATGTGAATATTGTAGTTATAAATGTGCAGCAAGCAGTGATTTAAGGAGACATACTAAAACCCACACAGGTGAAAAGCCTTTCCAATGTCAATATTGTAGTTATACATGTGCAGTAAGCACTTCTTTAAAGAAACATACGAGAACTCACACAGGAGAAAAGCCTTATAAATGTTAATATTGTAGTCATACATGTTCACGAAGAGTTCATTCAAAAGAACATATTATTAGAAGACATACGAAAGAAAAGCCCTATAAATGTCAATATTGTAGTTATACCTGCACAGGAAATAGTGATTTAAAGATACATACGAGAATTCACACAGGTGAAAAGCCGTATAAATGTCAACATTGTAGTCATACATGTTCACAAAGAGTTAATTTAAAAGAACATATTATTAGAAGACATACGAAAGAAAAGCCTTATAAATGTCAATATTGTAGTTATAAATGCAAAGGAAATAGTGATTTAAAGATACATACGAGAATTCACACAGGTGAAAAGCCGTATGTATGTGAAATATGTGATAAGAGATTTACAAGAAGGGACACTTTGAAAGTTCACTTACGAGTACACATGGATAAGAAGTCTCGCTAACTCTAACTTGAGTGTTCAGTATAGTGTTTTTTTTTAACTGGGATAGTATGGGGTAAATACGAAACCATAGGTAAAACAGATATCTTATGAACTATTTACTCTTCTTTTGTGAAAATAATTTCATTTCGTGATAAAATAATCTGACAATGTTTTTTATTGTTCTGATCAACTCAGGTTCACAGAGTCGTTGCATTGTGTCGGAACTGTGTTGGTCGCCAATGGTAACGCGTTCATTTTTTTTTAAATTTATTTATTTATTTCAGGTTACCAGGACCCATATTAATTTAATTTTACAATATACATACATATTTCATCATTTGCATTGTATTTTATATGTAAGTACATTGTTCCTAGAGTGATGTGTAAAAGCGTTCGTCCTGCATTACTAGTGTATTGTACCATCTATGACTATGCAATAATAACGAATACGTTCACAACGCGTTGTTTCATTCCTGTTCAAATCACTCCAATTGACAGTAGGCAGGTGCCAGTTCATCCGATAATGATGAATTATTCTCGTGATTTCTTAAATAATTGTGCGGGTGCGCTGGGATTGCGTGGGTCCAGACACCGGTGGCTGCAGGTTCTTGTCGGAGGAGAGAAAGGAAATGTGCGACTAATCTGTACCAAAATACCTATATGTCGTCTTCAATGAAACAATAAAAAATAGTTCGTTTGAAAACAATATGTACAGAAAGTGCATTTTGACAAAAACACAGTTCCCTAAAGGTTCTTCTTTCTTGAATTTCTTGGTTCTTCTTTCTTGATTTTTAATGTTCTTCTTCTCAAGTCGGATCGCGGACTGCCGGCTACGCTCCCGGGTGCCTTCTTTTCTTCCCCAGGACGCGTCGGGATGACTTCCAAGGTGCGCGATGTTCTGGCTTGCGCGCTCAGCGAATGAGCGCGCGAGTTGGTGATCCGGCGGGGGCCGGTGCGAGGGGGGCCGCGGTGCGCAGTTGCAGTGCGCATGCGCGACACGTGGGGCGCGGGGCGCAGGTGCTGCGACATCCCGCACAATAATATTATGGGGTCATTTCAGAAATATACTCACATTTGTACTTAGTAATTTTATTAGTCTCATCTTTGCCAGATGGCTTGACTATACTGGGTGTAAGGGGAATGCTTTTCAAATCCGAAATAGTAATAATATTGTACTACCTTAACACTAGCGGTAAACAACCTTCGTTTACTTCATACTGTGAATATGAACAATATGATCAATACATATAATAAGAATGTAAATATCGCGTGTCTGTACATTGTTTAGAGTAGCAAAAAAAACTAATTGGTGGGGTTCAGAAATAGTAATAGAACACATTTTTATCATTTTTAGAATTTTTGTCTGTCTGTGTGTTTGTACACGTATCAAATGAAAAACACCAAAGTAATTTGATGGAACTAGATAGGAAATCGTAGACCACATCTTGGGACAACATTTAGGCTTTGTTTTATTCAAATCGGTCAACTCTATCAAAAGAAACAGATATTTTTACATTATGTGTGCGATTGTTGGGAGTTCTATGAAGCCTGAAAGTGATTTTCAAATTTATCAATATATGGCGTTACCATATTTTCTGAGTCACATTGAATTTTTTACGATTTACAAGAAGTGGTACTTTGAAAGATCATTTACAATTACATATGGATGGAAAATCTCGCTAACTCTAACTTCAGCATTAGGTATATAACCGAAGGTTGACAAAACTCAAATAAAAATCAAATCAAATCGTTTATTGAATCCATAAAATGTCACACATTGTTTAGATTCCGTTTAAAATGTTTACTCTACCGCCAATTCGGAAAGCTGGTTCGTCAGAGAAGAACGGGCAAGAAACTCTGACGTTGCTCTTTTTGAGAATAATAACCAGTTTACAGTCAGATATTATTACACAACCAAAATAAGAAAACAAAAAAATCGATATTTTACATTAAATTAGAGCAGCTAGGATAATCTAAGGAGCAGCCAATCTACAACAAGGTAACCTCCATGTAAAATAAAAACAATAAAACGTACAATTTCGATTGCTGAGCGACTCCCACAGGCACGGCGAATAATCGACAAACTAAACTAAACTAAACGGATGAAACTCAGGAGCGCAACGTTTTCTTACACTAGTTGAGACTGACCGCCTTCGTGATATAGCGGGCGAGTAGGCGGCTGTGAAGCGAGAGTCTCCAGATTCCAATCTTGCACCGAGATAAATGTTTATGAGATATTTAGGGTGTGGGTGTTGTGAGACCTAAAGTCTCTTGTAGTTTATCATACGCAAGACAGTAAGTAGCTTATTGTTGGGTCAGGTCTCTGGAGTATATGATCTGCCTGTTGGGAGTTGTTATTTATTCAAATTTCATCTATGACAATAGCTTCCTAGTAAAATCGAAGTACTTCCAAGTAACAAATATAAATAAATAAATACACCCAACAGTCGCACTCCTAGTCCAGACCCCACACTAGGTATAACCTGTATCGTGGGTGTCAGAAACTATGAGAGACTTTCGGTCTCACAACACCCAGACTTGAAACAAATATCTGTGGGCCACACAAATATTTGTCTCAATGCAGGAATCGAACCCGCGGCGTCTCGCTTCACAACCGGGTACTCGCCCAATGCGCCACGGAGGCTGTCTTGTCAATATGTAAGAGCAGAGGTACTTTGGTCATTAAAACCACCGTGTCTATTACTCATCTTTTGATTTTATTAAATAAAATATATTTTACAACAACTGTAGAGGTATGATATGATTATAAATTATAATAATCAATATACAACAATGAATCTAGAATTATCCCATATCGTAATCTAGTAATATCACATCATCCAGTCAATAATTAATCTTCATTGAAATAAAACTATTCTTACGGATTCTATCACGATTAGGTTTTAATTATTATTCCCGACGTTTCGAAGGCTTTGCAGTCTTCGTTGTCACGGGTCAGACTGAGGTGTCATTTGTCCAAAAAAGGTTGAAGATGGTTGGAAGCTTGCACAAACCTGGGATCCAATTATACATCTTATTAAATCGGAACCCAAAAGACCAGCTGCCAGAACTCAAGACACCGTGAGCTCGTACTGCATAGATCGGAACACAAATAATTAACCTTTTTTGATTTTGTATAATTTTTTAATGATGGTAGATATTGTAACACTAACCTTTTTTGGACAAATGACACCTCAGTCTGACCCGTGACAACGAAGACTGCAAAGCCTTCGAAACGTCGGGAATAATAATTAAAACCTAATCGTGATAGAATCCGTAAGAACAGTTTTATTTCAATGTATAATATTCGCGTAAACTTAAGAAATCAGTATTTAATCTTCAATCTCTCAATCTCTACATCATCATTTCGATATTCAGTCTTCAATCTCGCAATCATTAACGGCCGGTTTCAATACACGATCTCAGTTTAAGAGTGCAGATAGACCGCGATTATGAACCAATCCAATCACGTCATTTGACGGAGTCATGTTTATACTGTATTCTTGTTGGCTAATTTTTGTAATCTATCTGCACATTCGAATTGAGATTGTTTATTGGAACCGGGCGTAAATCATCATGATCAATCATCAGTTGGATATACAATCTTCAATCTCGCAATAATTACGTCATCAATTCAATATTTAATCTTCAATTTCGCAATGATTACATCATCAATTGGATATGCAGTCTTCGATATTCAATCTTCAATCATTACGTCATCATATCGATATTCAATCTTCAATCTTCAAATGGGTAGAGATGTCCACGGCTCGAGCTGTCGCAACCGACTGAACTCGATTTTCTTTTTTATTTTGCCCTATAGCTGGCAGGCCGACTGAGTCGGCTTACTTAGATCTGTACTTACACCAATCTGTTGGGTGAACGCAGGTGCGTTACGAACCCATAAAGTTAGGTGACCATGCTGAGGGCAAACCACTAACGCATTACGAACCTCGGCTCAGGACGGTCACTAGATGTTGAAGAAATCATCGATTAGGGCCATTCGGCAATACTTTTTATAGGTTGAAACAAACAACATTACTTAGCAGAACGATTACTTGTAGCATCATTGGATGACTCGACAACTGCCACATTAAAGAAATATTGTAGCATAAGTGACACCCTTAACCGACGCGAATGTATGAAGAGATTGATGAAAGTAGATGAAGCGAAAGTAATGTGTCAGATCGGGCGAAGTGGAAATCCATAGTCTCTGCCTACCCCTACAGGCGTGATATTATGTAATGTATGTATGTAAGTGACACCTAAAGAAAGCTTGCGCCGGCAAATACATTGACATGACGAGACTATATGTGTGCTTTTTTTGTCCATGTCTAAAGTCGAGTCCATGTACATCTTTGTAATCGACAAAAATCTGACCGCTAATATTGACATTGTAAACTTAGTAAAAACTCTCCCTGCACCTTTCCATTCTGTATTACTAATTGTTATATTTGATTTTAATTTTTCGTATGCCTAAGGTACACTCGCAAACCAAAAGCTTACGCGGAATAAGAAACATAACAGTGAACAAGATAAAGCAAAGTGTATTGAAGGGGGAAAGAGTGAAAACGTCTCTGAAACTGAAACGAGCGTAGTACCTGCTAAAGATAAGTTAACTGAGAGAGAATGTCACGGAAAAAGTAAACTATTATTAGTTAATAATAATAAGAAGTATTTTATATGCAATGAATGTGGTAAAATATATGACTCAAAAGCTCTTCTTATTAAACATATTGTCGAACATAAACCTGCTATTACTGACCAAATTGATACGTGTAAAACAAATCAGAGTTCATTATATTATAGAAAATCTACAAAAAGCGATAATGCATGTAAAAGTTCATTTTTATGCCAATACTGTAATTATATATGTGACAGTGATAGTAATTTAAGGAAGCATATGAATAAAACTCACAAATGTAAATATTGTGGTTATACATGTGCAGTTAATAGTTTGAAGGTACATATTAAAACTCACATAGGTGAAAAACCTTTTAAATGTCAATATTGTAATTATACATGTGGAGCAAGTAGTTCTTTAAAGAGACATACGAGAACACACACAGGAGAAAAGCCTTTTAAATGTCACAACTGTAGTTATACATGTGTAGCAAGTGGCGCTTTAAAGAAACATATGAGAACTCACACAGGCGAAAAGCCTTATAAATGTCAGTATTGTAGTTATACATGTGCAAAAAATGGTTATTTAAAAGAACATACGAGAACTCACACAGGTGAAAAGCCTTATAAATGTCAATATTGTAGTTATATGTGTGCAGCAAGTGGTGCTTTAAAGAAACATATAAGAACTCACACAGGCGAAAAGCCTTATAAATGTCAATATTGTAGTTATACATGTGCAGTAAACAGTTCTTTAAAGTACCATACGAGAACTCACACAGGAGAAAAGCCTTATGAATGTAAATATTGTAGTTATACATGTGCAGTAAGCAGTTGTTTAAAGAAACATACGAGAACTCACACAGGAGAAAAGCCTTTCTAATGTCAATATTGTAGTAGTTGAAAAATGAAAATGAAAATATATTTATTTCAAAATTACAATTTTTTACACTATTACAACAGTATAAGAAACATTGTTTGACTTAGCTTGTAATTTCTATAGTTGTACAGTGCAATGTTAACATACGCGGTCCCCTCACTAGGCAAGCCTGTATCGAGGGGTCCCAGGTTAGAATCATCATACATGTTATACATGTTCACGAAGTTTTCATTTAAAAAATCATATTATTAAAAGACATACAAAAGAAAAGCCTTTTAAATGTCAATATTGTAGTTATACATGTGCAGTAAGCAGTACTCTAAAGACACATACAAGAACTCACACAGGAGAAAGGCCGTATGTTTGTGAAATATGTGATAAGGGATTTCAAGAAAGGACACTTTAAAACATCACTTACGAGTACACATGGATAAGAAATCTCATTAACTCTAACATTAGTATACAGTGCTTTTTTAACTGAGTTAATATGGGTAGAAACGAAACCATAAGAGATACAAAGAAACTATTTTACAAACTATTCACTCTTATATTCAATAATTTTGGCACACTTAATTTTTTTTGGTTAAGTGTGAGCTATCCTGATAAAAAATATTCTCATGTAAAGCTTTTTATTGTTCTGAACAATGATAAAAGAAAATTAAGGACCTGGCATAGCTACGAAAACAAAAACGGTTTTCTTAGAAGCTGGTTCCGCTTTATTTGATCGCGATTTATTTACATGTAACTTGTCACAGTATCGTAAAACTTAATAACGTTGAAATACTTAAGTAATTTTAATATAAATATGGTGTTTTACTAGTGTATTGTATCCCTCAAAGGGAGTTGACGTCAGTCAGGCAGGTCCGATCGTAAAACCTAAGTAAAATGCTTTCTACAACATGCTTGAAAAAGTGTGTTGCGCCAACCTCACATGAAGGCAGGATAAGGACATTTAGAAAGAACGCCTAGTGTATTGTACCATGACTGTACCATGACATTGATGACTTTATTGAGCTTTTGGTTGGATCCAGTCCCGGGAAAATAGTGTTAAAAAAACACCCATCCCGACATGAGAATCGAACCCAGGACCTCCCGATTCACAGCCCATATACACTGTCACTAGACCAAGGAGGCGACTACCGTTGTCGACGATTATGCAATAACAACGAATTCGCTCACACCGCGTTATTTCATTCCATTTGCCAGTAGGCTAAATCGTCATCGGGTACTGTAAACCTAAGGCATCATTCAGCACCGCAATCATAACACAAACTGAATAATAAATTAATAGTTACAGAAAACTATTACTAATCGGCCAAATTCACGCAATTGTAAAGTTTCGTCTCGACGCACGCGCATGGGTACTCGCGTGACTGGTTCGTCGCTAGGAGCGCCATGGCCGCCGCCCGCGCGGGGTGCACCGCCTTACAATTCAAACGCGCCGCTTAAGTGTCAACTGATATTTTATTCTTGGTACATTACCTTGTTACAAAAAGCTGATTTTAATAATTAATCGATAATAATCATTGTATTTATTCACACAAATAATATGATGCTGTGAAAAATAGAAACGGAAAAAAAAACGGCAGTTCCGTTTCGCATTTTTTTTGTGGTATCATTTTCTTAATAACCAGCACTACTTACTAAGTACTTCCAACTAACAAATACATTGACATGACGAGACTATAACTGTGCTATTTTTGTCCATGTCTAAATTCAAGTCCATGTACATCTTTGTAATCGTCAAAAATCTGACCGCTAATATTGACATTGTAGACTCAGTAAAAACTCTCCCTGCACCTTTCCTTTCTCTATTACTAATTTTTATATTTGATTCAAATTTATTTTTTCGTATGCCTAAGGTACACTCGCAAACCAAAAACTTACGCGGAATAAGAAACATAACAGTGAACAAGATAAAGCAAGGTGTATTGAAGGGGGAAAGAGTGAAAACATCTCTAAAACTGAAACGAGCGTAGTACCTGCTAAAGATAAGTTATGCGAGAGAGTATGTCACGGAAAAAGTAAGCTATTATTAGTTAATAATAATAAGAAGTATTTTATATGCAATGAATGTGGTAAAATATATGATTTAAAATCCCTTCTTATTAAACATATTGTCGAACATAAACCTGCTATTACTCACCAAAGTGATACGTGTAAAACAAATCAGAGTTCATTATATTATAGAAAATCTACAAAAAGCGATAATGCATGTAAAAGTTCATTTTTATGCCAATACTGTAATTATATATGTGAGAGTGATAGTAATTTAAGGAAGCATATGAATAAAACTCACATAGGTGAAAAACCTTTTAAATGTCAATATTGTAATTATACATGTGCAGCAAGTAGTACATTAAAGAGACATACGAGAACTCACACAGGAGAAAAGCCTTTTAAATGTCACAACTGTAGTTATACATGTGCGGCAAGTGGTGCTTTAAAGAAACATATGAGAACTCATACAGGCGAAAAGCCTTATAAATGTCAGTATTGTAGTTATACATGTGCAAATAATGGTAATTTAAAAGAACATACGAGAACTCACACAGGTGAAAAGCCTTATAAATGTCAATATTGTAGTTATATGTGTGCATCCGGTCAAAGTTTGAAGAGGCATATTAGAGCTCATACAAGAGAAAAACCTTATAAGTGTCAATACTGTAGTTTGACATTTTCACAAAAAGATAATTTAAAATCTCACATTAGGACTCATACAGGAGAGAAGCCTTTTATATGTCAATATTGTAATTATAAATTTGCTCAAAATAGTCATTTACAAAGACATATTAGAACTCACACAGGAGAAAAGCCGTTTAAATGTCAATATTGTAGTTATACGTGTGCAGAAAGTGCTGATTTACTGAGACATACGAGAACTCACACTGGAGAAAAACCGTATGTATGTGAAATATGCGACAAGAGATTTGCAAGAAACAATACCTTGAAATGTCACTTACAAGTACACATGGATAAGAAATCTCGCTAACTCTAACTTCAGCGTTAGGTATATAACTTAAGGTTGACAAGACTCATAGGAGTGCCACGTTTTATTACACAAGTTGAGACTGACCGCCTCTGTGGCATAGCAGGCGAGTAGGCGGCTGTGAAGCGACAGTCTGCAGATTCCATCCTTGCATCAAGAGAAATGTTATAAGACATTCGGGTGTGGGTGTTGTGAGACTAACTGCCGAATGGACAAACGCTACTCAACTTTAACCTTCTTACATTGATTTTCGCCATACAATTTAGACAGATAAGGCGGCCTTAAACGACATAAGGCGACCTTAAGTGTATAAACATTCGGCGGCTAAAGTCTTTCGTAGTCTATGGTACGCAAGACAGTACTAGCTTATTGTTGGGACAGGGCTCAGGAGTATATTGTGTGCCTGTTGGGTGTTATTTACTGATTATTTATTCAAATTTCATCTTTGTAGTGACAATAGCTTCCTACTAAAATGGAAGTACTTCCAAGTACCAAATACACTGACATGACGGGACTATAAGTGTGCTATTTTTGTCCATGTCTAAAGTCCATGTACATCTTTGTAATCGACTAAAATCTGACCGCTAATATTGACATTGTAAACATAGGAAAAACTCTCCCTGCACCTTTCCTTTCTGCATTACTAATTGTTATATTTGATTCAATTCTATTTTTTCGTATGCCTAAGGTACACTCGCAAACCAAAAGCTTACGCGGAATAAGAAACATAACAGTGAACAAGATAAAGCAAAGTGTATTGAAGGGGGAAAGAGTGAAAACATCTCTGAAACTGAAACGAGCGTAGTACCTGCTAAAGATAAGTTATCCGAGAGAGTATGTCACGGAAAAAGTAAGCTAGTATTAGTTAATAATAATAATAAGAAGTATTTTATATGCAATGAATGTGGTAAAATATATGATTCAAAAGCTCTTCTTATTAAACATATTGTCGGACATAAACCTGCTATTACTGACCAAAGTGATACGTGTAAAACAAATCAGAGATCGTTATGTTATAGAAAATGTACAAAAAGCGATAATGCATGTAAAAGTTCATTTTTATGCCAATACTGTAATTATATATGTGACAGTGATAGTAATTTAAGGAAGCATATGAATAAAACTCACAAATGTAAATATTGTGGTTATACATGTGCAGTAAATAGTTTGAAGGTACATATTAAAACTCACGCGGGTGAAAAACCTTATAAATGTCAATATTGTAATTATACATGTGCAGCAAGTACTGCTTTTAAGAGACATACAAGAACTCACACAGGAGAAAAGCCTTTTAAATGTCAATATTGTAGTTATGCAAGTGGACGAAATAGTACTTTAAAACAACATATTATTATAAGACACACAGGAGAAATGCCTTTTAAATGTCAATACTGTAGTTATACATGTGTAGCAAGTGGTGCTTTAAAGAGACATATGAGAACTCACACTGGAGAAAAGCCTTATAAATGTCACTATTGTAGTTATACGTGTGCAAATAATGGTCCATTAAAAGAACATATTAGAAAACACACTGGTGAAAAGCCTTATAAATGTCAATATTGTAGTTATACATGTGGACGAAGTGGTCAACTGAAACAACATGCAGTAACACACACAAGAGAGAAACCTTTTAAATGTCAATATTGTAATTTTGCATGTGGACGAAATGGTACTTTAAAACATCACATTATTCTAAGACACACAGATGAAAAGCCTTTTAAATGTCAATATTGCAGCTATTCCTGTGCATGCAGTAGTAAATTAAAACTACATAGTAGAATTCACACAGGAGAAAAGCCCTTTAACTGTCAATACTGTAGTTATACATGTGCACTAAGTGGTGATTTGAAGAGGCATGTCAGAATTCACACAGGAGAAAAACCTTATAAATGTGAATACTGTAGTTTAACATTTTCACGAAATTTTCATTTACAAAATCATACTAGAAGACACACTGGAGAAAAGCCTTTTAAATGTCAATATTGTAGTTATACATTCGTAGAAAGCAGTGAATTAAAGAAACATACGAGAACTCACACAGGTGAAAAGCCGTATGCATGTGAAATATGTGACAAGAGATTTGCAATAAAGAATACTTTGAAAGAACACTTACAAGTACACATGGATAAGAAATGTCGCTAAATCTAACTTTAGTTTAAGGGCCTTACTTATAAAAATATTTTTGCAGAGTAAATGGTTAAAAATAGTCTTGTCATTTTCATTTGTAAATTCAAATTCAAATAATTTATTCTGCAAATAGGATATTTTATAGCACTTTCACATGTTAATTACGAGTATATATTGATTTTAAGATATTGATAAAGTAATAAACACGTCGGCATTCCGTGGCTATCCCTGAGAAGAAATGCCGAAATAAACTCAAGGGTTATGGCATCTTTTCAAGTCCAGACAATACATGATATTTAAAATTACAATTTAAAATGTCAACTTATTTCTAAATACATGCCAATAGAGCAAACACAGAAAAATAATATAAAATTGTGTTGATACAACCTTGGGCCAGCATTTTTAGCTGAGCAAATGGTTAAGAATAACCTGTCACTTTTTTCCTTGCGTTACGTTGTTTAAAAATGAAAGGGACAACCTATGGTATAAAGATAAGCAGCGCTTAAATATTTTTATAAGTAAGTACCATAGAGTCGAGAGTGAGCTGCTCAAACCCGAGCATTTTTGTCTTGTAAATAGGCCTTTTTATTATAAAAACCTTTTCGGCATAATTGCTGTTTAATAAATGATTTAAATTTAGTAAGGCTTAGTTCTTTAACGGCAAGTGTATAACTATAGTGGATGTCCCGGTACTCAACGTTAAGCAGGCCAAGGCGAGAGGATAGTCATACCCGCTCTGGAAGAAAATAGAAAAGAAGTCCATGGCACTTGGCTGAATGATTATAGTTTGATTTTGAAAGTTTTTAAAACGCCACTTTTCTACTTTTCCAGAGCGTGTATAACTGGTCTCTCGGCTGGTGCCTGCTAGACGTTGAGTTTCGGGTCACCTACACAAAACGGTTTCGCTACATTTTATCTATAGCCCAATGTTCTATAAGTAGTAGGCCATGAGTTTTTTGGCATTACTCGCTAGCGACTCCGTAAAATATTCATATGACAAACGCCCGAACGCCTCTAGCGGTTACGCGGGGAACTGACGTTTTCCATACAAATATTTTACGTCCTCGCTCCCGAAAATAGGTGGAACAAACTCATAGTTGAGCTACATGAGACAGCGAAAATATTTGTTTTGCGTACGTGTTTTGTGTTTTGTTTCGAGAAAAACACGTGTAGGTGGCGCAGCTTCAGCTAAACATAATTATGCAATAAATATGTACATTAATCATTATAATAATTATGCTGTAAAATATAAACTAACCTAATGTAAAAGTTGTTATTAAATAAATATAATATCATCTTGGGTGTTTTAATTTTATCAATGAAATCATAAATTATAAAGATAGTTGCCTCCTTAGGCTATGAACCGGGGGTTCTGGGTTCGAGTCCCAGGTCGGGCAATAACCAAAGTGATTTTAAGTGATTAATTTTGCCCGTTTTTTTTTGTTTTGTCCTTAGTTAAACATCAGGCAGGCAGCCGGTCATAAAAATTAAGCCAAATATTTTCTGCAACATCATTGATACTTACAATTTAAAAACTTAACGGACCGATCAAATCCGATTGTGACCAAATTTATATGGGACCACCCTGAGTTTTGGCGGGAATTCTGACGGTGCAGGTGGTCGCTTGTTTTAATGATTTCATATTCTAGTTTAAAGTTGTGCTTGTGGTTTAAATGTGATGTGAATCTAAGCAATAAACATCAACGAAGATGGACAGTATGTGGAAGCTTTGAAATAAGTGGTTTTGGACGCTTTTTGTCGGGTGGATGGGTCGACCATGTTCGACTCCTCTGCTGCGAGAAAATCGTCTGAAAAGCATCAAACCGGAAGGAATTAACGCCAAAACTCCAACAGGGCCTTGAAGTCGAACACATCCGATTTCATTGCACTTGTGAAAAATTAGATATAAGCAACTAAAGAAATAAAAAGCACTTAAGACGAGGCTGTATGGGCTAGATCCCTTTGCCTTCCCGAAAGGGAAAATTAAAAAAAAAAATAAAAAAAAAATGGGACCACCCTTGAAATAAGCTTTATCGAACACAAAAAGTAATTTGAAAATCTGTCCATATTCGGCGCAGATATCGTTACATACATTAAAAAAAATACAGACAAATTGAGAACCTCCTCCTTTTTGGAAGTCGGTCGGAAAGTGTGTTGACCCCACATTAAGGCGGGATAAGGGCACGTAGAAAGAAGACAGCCTCCGTGGCGCAGCGGGCGAGTAGCCGGCTGTGAAGCGAGAGGCCGCGGGTTCGATTCCCGCATTGAAACAAATGTTTGTGTGGCCCACAGATATTTGTTTCAAGTCTGGGTGTTGTGAGACCGAAAGTTTCTCATAGTCTCTGATACCCACGATACAGGTTATACCTAGTGTGGGGTCAGGACTAGGTGTGTGACTGTTTAAAAAAAAAAAAAAATAAAAAAAAAAAAAAAACAAAAGATGTAGACACGAAAATAAAATACGAGCCATGCGTTATTTCATTTATTGTTATACTATACATTAAGCATTACATCACTGTATAATCTACACACCAGATATGAACACAAAAATTAAGAAAATACTTGTTAACAAACACTTTTGTGTATACTATAGTCCGATTGCTAATTAAACAGAGTAAGCTGACAGACCGAAATGTCACTTTCCAAAATAATGTTGCTTACTTTTGAAACATAGTGATTGATCTATAGTTGGATTGCTAATTAAACGGAGTAAACTGACAGATCGAAATGTCACTTTTCAAAATAATGTTGCTTGCTTCCAAAACATAGTGATTGATCTAGTTCAATCTTTATCATTTAAAGAAATAATAACTCAGCATTTGCCTGGAAAAATATAATTTTATTGAGTATTTTTAGAAATTTCAGCATAATCCTTCGACTAAATATCTGTGTAAATAATTTTGCGTAAATAATCACAACAGATACGCGAAATGATAACAATGAAAAATATAAATCGACCTATCCAAAGAATAAAGTTACATATGATAATGAATCGAAATTGCTTTTATATTTTTTGTAGCTTAAATTGACCTATATATATATTTAATTAGTGTTTTTTTTTAAAGTTATGACATAATAACAAGTTAAATTTTGACATAGCTTACAAAAAATATATACTAGTTAAATATACAGGTCAATTTAAGCTACGAAAAATAAGAAAGCAATTTCGATTCATTATCATATGTAACTTTATTCTTTGGATAGGTCGAAATATTACTTTTATTATTTGAGAAAAAATACATTCCGCACATTCATAGCTTTTGTAAGTTTTGTTTATAATGACTCATGGTTATAATTCCAGTAAATATGCCATAATTTTGCATGCAATAATTTACTATGACTATAGTTCAGTAAACATGTACTAATCACAAATTAGGCAGGAATTACGACTTTTGGGTTGGATTTCAGAAAATGAAAGAATGAAATGGTTCACTGAATTGAAATGTTTAAATAATCTTGATCGTTTTACCGCAGCACTATTTAAATTTCATGAAAAAGTGGCAACATTCGAAATGTCAGTTTACTTACAAATCCTACTATATTAGCCAGGCTGTTCGGTAAGTTTTCGTCAATTGGGTACTTGACTGTGTTTGATTTTATACGCATATTTATATGTAATAGCAAATAAAACAAAAAAGAAACCCTTCTGTAAAAACTGCATCGAAATTGGTTGAAAAAAGAGACAGTAATTCGTATTTTAAATTCTGGAGTATATTGGAGATATCTTGCTATCCCTTTCCAACGCACGTACCGTTATGGCGGGACGTGATTACACTGATACATCTCTTTTTTTTAAATTTGAAGGTTACACCAAACTTCAAAGGCTTACAACTTTTTTATTTTTGAGAATATTTCAATAATTCTTTCAGCGGCCTGAGCAGGAAAATTTCTGACAACCGTAAATGTATTCGAACTCGATGCGCGTCTACGAAATTTGTATGAAATATTAACGAAACGTCATCAGTACGCAACGAACTCGAATACATTTACATTTACATTAGTTTTTCGTGCTCGGGCTACAGTACTATATTTTAGATGGCGTAAATTTCATATAAAATTAATAAAAAAAAAATGGGTGCGTGTACTTATGTACGCGCGTGAGAAGTTATACTTCTTTGTTTAATAATATTTAGTGTTAATTATATTAAAAAACTAAAAACATACGCAAAACAACCATTTTAGCTGTCACCTGCTCGTAGAACAATGGCCCATGGTATAAGATGCATGTTTTGTTCGTTTAGGCGCAGAATGTCCAATTCCCACATGGTCCAATTCTCAAAATGTCCAATTCGCACAATGTCCAATTCTCAAAATGTCCAATTCGCGAAATGTCCAATTCGCGAAATGTCCGTTTCGCAAAATGTGCAATTCCCAAAATGTCCAAATCTCAAAATGTCCAATTCGCGAAATGTCGAGTCCTCAAAATGTCCAAATCTCAAAATATCCAATTCGCACAATGTCCAATTCGCACAATGTCTAATTCGCGAAATGTCCAATTCTCAAAATGACCAAATCTCAAAATGTCCAATTTTCAAAATGTCTAATTCTCAAAATGTCCAATTCGCGAAATGTCCGTTTCGCAAAATGTCCAATTCCCAAAATGTCCAAATCTCAAAATGTCCAATTCTCAAAATGTCCAATTCGCGAAATGTCCGTTTCGCAAAATGTCCAATTCCCAAAATGTCCAAATCTCAAAATATCCAATTCGCGAAATGTCCAATTCGCACAATGTCCAATTCGCACAATGTCTAATTCGCGAAATGTCCAATTCCCAAAATGTCCAAATCTCAAAATGTCCAATTCTCAAAATGTCCAATTCTCAAAATGTCCAATTCGCGAAATGTCTAATTCGCAAAATGTCCAATTCCCAAAATGTCCAAATCTCAAAATGTCCAATTCTCAAAATGTCCAATTCGCGAAATGTCCAATTCGCACAATGTCCAATTCGCACAATGTCTAATTCGCGAAATGTCCAATTCTCAAAATGACCAAATCTCAAAATGTCCAATTCTCAAAAAGTCCAATTCGCGAAATGTCTAATTTGCACAATGTTCAATTCGCTAAATGTCCAAAACGCGAAATGACCGTTTCGCGAAATGTCCAATTCTCAAAATGTCCAATTCCCAAAATGTCCAAATCTCAAAATGTCCAATTCGCGAAATATCCAATTCCCAAAATGTTCAATTCGCGAAATGTCCGTTTCGCAAAATGTCCAATTCCCAAAATGTCCAAATCTCAAAATGTACAATTCGCGAAATGTCGAGTCCTCAAAATGTCCAAATCTCAAAATGTCAATTCGTACAATGTCCAATTCGCACAATGTCTAATTCGCGAAATGTCCAATTCTCAAAATGTCCAAATCTCAAAATGTCCAATTTTCAAAATGTCCAATTCTCAAAATGTCCAATTCGCGAATGTCCAATTCCCAAATGTCCCATTCGCGAAATGTCCGTTTCGCAAAATGTCCAATTCGCGAAATGTCGAGTCCTCAAAATGTCCAATTCTCAAAATGTCCAATTCGCGAAATGTATGTTTCGCAAAATGTCCAATTCCCAAAATGTCCAAATCTCAAAATGTCCAATTCTCAAAATGTCCAATTCGCGAAATGTCCGTTTCGCAAAATGTCCAATTCCCAAAATGTCCAAATCTCAAAATGTCCAATTCTCAAAATGTCCAATTCTCAAAATGTCCAATTCTCAAAATGTCCAATTCGCGAAATGTCCAATTCTCAAAATGTCCAATTCCCAAAATGTCCAAATCTCAAAATGTCCAATTCGCGAAATATCCGATTCGCGAAATGTCCAATTTGCACAATGTTCAATTCGCTAAATGTCCAATTCTCAAAATGTCCAAAACGCGAAATGTCCAATTCGTAAAATATCCAATTCGCAGAACGTCCAATCCTTACATTAGTCACAAGTAAAGTATATTAATTAATTATTATTATATATTTAATATTATCAAAGAATTTAAACAATATTAAATTGCAATCGAAGTCAAATGGGTGCGTGTACGTGTACGCGGTTAAGCAGACAACTTCATACTGTAGACAACTTCATACTGTTAATTTTGTCTCACAGATGCGCGCGCATCTGAAAATTTCACTCTCATCATTTTTTCATAACGCGCCTAAAGAAGTATAACTTCAAAAAAATAGTCAAGTACCCAAAGAACCCAAATACCCAATTGTGTATGGCAGATGACGGCGAGTGTTTGACATTTCACGGCTAAGGAAAAGAGCAGATTTCTATAGTGAGTTGAGGTCGATTGACAGAGACTTAGTGCGCACATTTTATGTACCGAACAGCCAGTCTAGTAGTTTACATAGAAGTCTTTGATTATATGCGATAATTGATATTTCATATAAAATATGTCTCATCTAGTTATCAGATGAGTGAAGAGCGATGTACCACGGTTTCTTAGACCAGGAGGATATTAAAATTGTAAAGAATTATGCATCTAGGGTATATTATATTGATTGATAACGGCCGGTTTCAATAAGCATTCTCAGTTCGAATGTGCAGATAGATTACAAAAATTATCCAATAAGAACACAGTTTGAACATGACTCCGTCAAATGACTTGATTTGATTGGTTCATAATCGCGATCTATCTGCACTCTAAACCGAGATCGTTTTTTGAAACCGGCCGTTTAACAATCAAGAGACAGTCGATTCTTCATTTTTCTGAATTAATAGACAACCTGTACACACTTGAACACATAGTTATTAAATAGAAAATTAATCTATGGTTATTTTATATCATTATCTTTACTTTTAAAAATGCGAATAAAATAAACGGCACCAGTCCGCGATTATTATACAGCTGTTGTTTTTAAATGCACATAAAATTAAAATAAAAAGTAAACACTACCAGCGAGGCGCGAAATTCAAATAGTTGCTTTTTTTTATTTTGAACAATGAGTAAAGAAAAAATAAGAGGACCCGGCATAACTACGAAAAATAGATGTTTACAGCCAATTCCTCCATTTTAGATTCGCAAATTATTTCCATGCAAATTGTCACCGTGTCATAAGAAGTAAATAATGGATAAATACTTATTTATTTATTGTAAAATAAAATAAAAATAAAAATAAGTAAATACGGTGTTTTATTTAAAATAATACTAATTTCGGATTATGAGAAGATACCTAACTGTTATATTAATGGGATCTGTCTTTCAGAAAGTCGCCATTTTGGTTTCGTTTCATACATTAAGAATGCCTTATTTTTTCGTAGTTATGTCCTGTCCTCTATGTTCTTTTGTCTATAATATTGAAGACTTTGCGCATCTAGTCACTGTCTGAGTACTGAATTATAATTATAGTAATATCAACATTCTAAAATTGTTTAAATAAGTAAAAACGTATAAAAGTTATGTAACACACATAGCTGATGTCGGACAGCATGCCGCCAAACTCAAGTGGGATTGGACGGGCCACGTCTGCCGCATGTCGGATGAGCTTTGGGCAAAAATAACGACAGAGTGGGTCCCTAAAGACGGGAAAATACGACGCGGCAGACTAAATCGAAGATGGAGAGATGATTTGGACTCCTACAAGAATGACTTGTCCACACAGGCTTACGATAGGGATCAGTGGAAGGAAGGAAGGGAGGCCTTTGCCCTGCAGTGGGACAAAACAGGATCATAAAAAAAAGTTATGTATGTGCCACAAGTATTTTTTTCTCCAATTACGTTTAAGGACTTTTATTAACCACTTAGCTGTTGCCCGCGACTCCGTTCGCGTGGAAATATATTTTCTGAGATAAAAGGACCGACTTCAAAACTTGTCTGATCGTGACCAAATTTATATGAGGCCACCCTTGGCCTACCCTAAGCTCTATCAAATACAAAAACAATCTTTAAGATCGGTTCATATTTGGCGGAGATATCGAGCAACATAAATAAAAATACAGACGAATTGAGGACCTTCTCCTTTTTTGAAGTCGGTCGAAAAATATTTAAATAACGAATTTTACTCTCAGCCAACTTCATACTGTTGGCTGCCGTAACGGTGTGCGCGCAGTTCTCAATGTAACTATAGTCCGATTGCTAATTAAACGGAGTAAACTGACAGATCGAAATGTCACTTTCCAAAATAATGTTGCTTACTTTCAAAACATAGTGATTAATCTAGTTCAATTTTTATCATTCAAAGAAACAATTACTCAGCACTAGCTTACAAAATTGAAATGTTATTGCGTATTTTTAGAGATTTCAGCGTACCCTTCGAATAAATGTCAGTGTAAATAATCACAGCAGATACGCGAAATGATAACAATGAAAATTACAAATATTACTTTTATTTTTGAGAAATATTACGTTCGGCACATTCATAGCTTTTGTAAGTTTTGTTTATAATGAACCATGACTATAATTCCAGCAGACATGTCATAACTTAGCATGCAGTAATTTTCTATGACTTTAATTCAGTAGACATGCAGTACTAGTCACACATTAGGCAGGAATTACGACTTTGAGTCGGACTTTAGAAAAATAAAGAATGAAATGGTTCACTGAATTGAAATGTTTATATAAACTTGATCTTTTTACCACAGCACTATTTAAATTTCATGAAAAAGTGGCAACATTCGAAATGTCAGTTTACTCCGTTTAATTAGCAATCCTACTATATCAACTAAACGCGCCAAAAGAAGGTATAACCTCAAAAACATTTTTTTACACATTTAACATTTAGAAATCTTTATACGACACGTGTACCTATTCTATCATTTTTTATACCAAAAATTCCAAATTTTTACATCATAATCTTACAATAACTACTTATAAGAACGACTTATAGGAGCGATACATGAGCTATTTAATTTTACCTGTTTATATTATAAGTGTAGATAACCAATAAAATATCATGGAATTACATCAAACCAATTATAATAAAAATAAGGATTTAGCATAAGTACGAAAAAAAAGTGTTTATTTATAAGCCGTTCGGCCATTTGGGTTTCGCAATCTATTTACATGTAAGTTATCACCGTGTCTTTACAATTAAATAACGCATAAATACTTATTGGGTTTGATATAAATACGGTGTTTTATATAAACATAATACTAATACACTTGTGTCAATAAATAATTCTTTCTTTCTTTCTTTCTTTCTAATTTCGGAATGTGAAGAAGATTCGTAACTGCTATATTACTGGGATATCTTTTTCGTCGAGTCGCCATTTTGGTTTCTCTCCATACATAGAGACATACTTCTTGTTTCCGTGGTCATGCAAAGTCCTTATTCTTGTTTTGTCATTGCATCAAACACAACAGACATAATTGAATAATCGTATAGATATTTGTTTACATTTCTGAATTTGTTTAAGTACTTGACTATGTTTGATTTTATACATTTTTATATGTTATAGCAAATAAAAATAAACTTTTTGTAGAAACGTTCGAAAAAGGAGGCAGTAATTGATATTTTAAATTCTTCAATGAGCAGAAGTGGGATCGTATAGTCCGATTGCTAATTAAACGGAGTAAACTGACAGATCGAAATGTCACTATCCAAAATAATGTTGCTTACTTTCAAAACATAGTGATTGATCTAGTTCAATTTTTGTCATTCAAAGATACAATAACTCGGCACTACTTTGCAAAATTAGAATTTTATTGCGTATTTTTAGAAATTTCAGCTTAACCCATCGATTAAAAGACCGTGTCAATAAATTTACGTAAATAATCACAACAGATACGCGAAATTATAACAATGAAAATTACAAATATTACTTTTAATTTTTGAAAAATATTACGCTCAGGACATTCATACCTTTTGTAAGTTTTATTTATAATGAACCATGATTATAATTCCAGTAGACATGCTATAACTTAGCATCGAGTAATTAACTATGACTATAATTCAATAGACATGCAGTACTAATAACACATTAGGCAGGAATTACGACTTAAGTTGGACTTTAGAAAATGAAAGAAATAAATGGTTCAGTGAATTGAAATATTTAAATAATCTTGATCTTTTTACCGCAGCACTATTTAAATTTCATAAAAAAGTGGCAACATCTGAAATGTCAGATTACTCCGTTTAATTAGCAATCCTACTATAGTGGGGATATCTTGCTATCCCTTTCCAACGCACGTACCGTTATGGCCGTGACGTGAATATTCTGATGCTTCTCTTTCTTGCAGTTTGAAAGTTACACCAAACTTTAAAGGCTTGACTTTTTTATTTTTAAGAATATTTTAATATTTCTTTCTGTACTTTATTTTAGATGACGTAAGTTTCATATAAAATTAATAATAAAAATTAGTCAAGTACCGAATTATGAACAATGTACCTCTTTATGTAGTTATTCTAGGATCATAGTCTTTCTGCCATCAGAAAAACAATCAGAAGTTTAACTTCAGGGTATAACCCGGTACTAAACCTTAAATTATTGATATATTTCAATCTACCGAGGAATCGGAGTCGTCATTCTTAGAGCTAATGTGAAATGCTATGACAGGTATGGTGCCCAACACCATGCAAGATCCCATGCCGTAGAAGCACCACGAGTAACCCCCGGTGACGTCACGGATTAGACCTGAAAAAACAACCATTAATTACACTGCTCGATAAAATCAAACTTTTCTGTTATCAGGGCCGGATCTCCTGCACTAACGCCCGGTTCCAATCAAAGATATTCTATGTATTTACTAGACAAGCCATCAATATAATATACCCTAGATGCACAGTTCTTTGCAAATATCCTCCTAAAAAGTGGTTTCAGAAATAAAACAAAGAAAAAGATCTAATCAAAATCAAACACAAATATAACCCTATGCACGTGTTATGAAGAAGCTTTTTAAACGAGATGATCAAACGTTCTTAAATTCGAATTTTCAAATTTAGAATTCTATCGGCGTCCAACCGTAGGGAAAAGGAGTGCTTAAGCACTTCTTTGCTGTCCCATTTTCCGAGCGTCAACTGTGCATCTAGGTAAATAATATATCGATGAGACAAGCTGTTTCGAAGTAAAGTTGTGGCACTTGACGGCGAGTGTTTGACGTTTCACGGCTAACGAAAAGAACAGATTTCTCGGTATAGTGAGCTGAGGTCGACTAACAGAGACTAGTGCGCACAATCTATGTACCGAACAGCCAGTCTAGTAGTATACATAGAAGTCTTTGGTACCAATAAACAACCTCAGTTCGAATGTGCAGATAGATTACAAAAATTAGCCAATAAGAACACAGTTTGAACATGACTCCGTCAAATGACTTGATTAGATTGGTTCATAATCGCGATCTATCTGCACTCTAAACTGAGATCGTTTATTGAAACCGGCTGTAAAACATCACACAAAACATGCATTTTTATCTATAGTCCATTGTTCTACGAGCAAGAACACACCTAGGGATTTTTCCACGAGAATTTCTAAGGTATGTGAAGTCTACCAACCCGCATTAGGCCAGCGTGGTAGACTAAGGCCTAACTCGTCTCATTAGTAGAAGAGGCCCGTGCCCAGCAGTGGGACAGTAATATTACAGGGCTAATATTATAAACATTATGTTTATATAAATGGGCTGGCTCGGTTTATACCTATATCTGAATTGGGTACTTGACAATTTTTTTTTATTGATTTTTTAAGAAATTTACGTCATCTAAAACGTAGCACAGAAATAAATATTGAAATACTCTCTAAAAAGTTATAAGTCTTTGTAGTTTGGTGTAACCTTCAAACTGCAGGAAAGAGAAGTATCAGTAAATCACGTCACGGCTATAATGGTACGTGCGTTGGAAAGGGATAGCAAGATATCGCCACTACGCTCTTGCTCATTGCAGAATTTAAAATATGAATTACTGCCTAATTTTTCATCCAATTTCGATGCGGTTATTAGAGAAGGGTTTCTTTTTTGTTTTATTTGCTATTACATATAAAATCCCCGGGTCGGGCAAAGTGATATTGGATTTTTCCATATCAGCCCGGAGTCTGGAATTTGTGCCCGATGTGGCGATAGGCTCGCCCCCTATCACATCTGGGACTGAACTAAGCTCGACGAAATGTGGGTGCTCTAGTTGGCTAGTGCGCCTCTGCCTACCCCTTCGGGGATACAGGCGTGAGCTTATGTTTGTTATGTGTGTTATATAAAAATGTGTATGAAATGAAACATAGTCAAGTACCCAGTTGCAACAGATTCTTACCAGCAGTAGGAGGCACGGAGACAGCAGCCAGGCTCTGGAACATGCGCACGAGCCCGTACGAGGACGCGATCCTGGCGGTACCGAACGCGTCCGCCAGCAGCACCGGCACCAGCAGGAACCAACAACCCAGGCATAGTCCGTACGCACCTGGACCAAAACATTACGGACCAATTGCAGCGCTATAACTAATCTAGAGTTAACCCTAAACTCGATTCAACCTACAGATCACTTATTTTCTTTCTTTCTACCTGCCCTTATCCCACGTTAATGTGGGGTTGGCGCAACACACCCTTCCAAGCATATTGCAAAGAGAACTTGACTTAGTTTTTACGACCGGCCGCCAGCCTGACGTCAACCCCCTTTGAGGGATCCAGTCCCGGGCAAATTAAATTAGAAAATTTACTTTGCCCGACCTACAGCCCATACATGCTGCCACTAGACCAAGGAGGCGACCTATCCACTCACTCCTATCTTTATATCAAGATTTGGGATAAATAGAGATTTATCCCGGGGATTTAAGTGGCCCTAAGGGTCTTATTCATAATAACTTAGAGTTTATAAACGTTCGATAGTGAAAACATGGCGAATTCGATCTGCTGTTTCAAGTTTGAAGTTGTTTTTTATAGGCTTAAAATGCAATTCAACTAATATTGGTTTATACCTTTGATAAGGGTTTTATTTTGAATAGGGGCCTAAGGCTTTAGACAGATGGCCTGCATTTCGACTGCACTCCGACTGATTTGCACGACACGACAAATTTGCAGTTCGAATGCAGTTGGAGCACCTGCATTTATAATAATATAATAAAAATTCTTCATTACAGACCATCATCCATACTAGGTATTGTTATTACCTAATGAACTGCACTTCGACCGTGCAGCCTGATTGCAGTCGGTGTGCAGTGCCAACGACATTAATGTATCTCTATGCTTTCATCCAGACCCGTTCAGCCATTTTGGCGTTGATGATTGGATAACAAACAGCAAACCTTTCGCATTTATAGCAGTAAAACACAGATAAATTTAGACCTCCTTTTTTGAAGTAGGTTAAAACATAGCTTACCAGACGCTATCGCCAGAGCCCACCAGGACGTCAGACTTGGAAGTGTCAGTACAGCGATCCCAGCTATCAGAATACTGCGAAGGTAAATAATATAAGGCCTTTAATATTACTATCCCACTTCTGATAATGGGCCTCCTCTACTAATGAGGAGGTTAGTCCTTAGTCTACCACGCTGTAATGCGGTAAGGTAACATATCAAAACTCCAAATAATAATTAATATTCATAAAAAATACATAGATTCCCTGTATTCCCGAAGGGCTTGGCAGAGGCGGACTAGCGAACTAGAACACCCACATTGAAATAAAATTATTTTTACGGATTTTATCACGATTTGGTTTTAATTTTTATTCCCGACGTTTCGAAGGCTTTGCAATGTTCGTGGTCACGGGTTGGACTGAGATGTCATTTGTCCAAGAATGTTAGTATTACAAAATCTACCTTCATTTTAGAATTACACAGATTTTAAAAAAGTTAACCGTTTATGTTCCGATTTACGCAGTACGAGCTCACAGTGTCTTGAGGTCTAGCAGCTGGTCTTTTGGGTTCCGATTTGATTAAATGTATAATTGGATCCCAGGCTTGTGCAAGCTTCCAACCATCTTCTCTAGTCTCTCCGTAAAAATAATTTTATTTCAATGAATAGCATTCGCGTAAACTTAAGAAATCAGTATAGAACACCCACATTTCGCCAAGCTTAGTTCCGACCCAGATGTGATAGGGGCAAGTCTATCGCCATCTCTCTTTTTACCTGCCCTTATCCCACCTTAATGTGTGGTCGGCGCATCACACTTTTTCAAGCATGGTGCAGAAATGACTTGGCTAAGTTTTTACGACCGGCTGCCTGCCTGACGTCAACCCTCTCTGGAGGATCCAGTCCCGGGAAATTAAATGAGAAAATTCGCTTTGCCCGACCTGGGAATCGAACCCAGTACCTCCCGATTCACAGCCCATACCTATATGCTGCCACTAGACCAAGGAGGCAAGTCTATCACCATCATCATCATCATCATCAGCCATAGGACGTCCACTGCTGAACATAGGCCTCCCCCAAAGATTTCCAGATCGACCTGTTGGAAGCGGCCTGCATCCAGCGACTTACTATACTTACTTACTATCACCATATCGGGCACAAATTCTAGACTCCGGGATGATACTGAAAAATCCAATATCACTTTGCCTTCTCCGGGTATCGAACCCGAGACCTGAGGACGGTAGTCGTACCGCGCACACAATACTACTACACTACTGGGCAGTCAAAAATTAAATATTAAGATATTTATAAGATTTTGGGGATATATTGCTATCAAATGTTACCTTAGTATGTACGCTTTCCGTCTGCAAAAGAGATGTAAGTCACACAGCCAGCCGAGACCCAGTCTCCCGCACAGATCCAGAACTGCGCTGATGGCCACCAGATGGCCTGGAAATAATATTAAATTTCATGAGTGGTAGAGCGATCCCTCATAGGGGGTTGACGTCAGGCAGGCGGCCGGTCGTAAAAACTAAGCCAAATCCTCTTTGCAATATGCTTGAAAAAGTGTGTTGCGCTGACCCCACATTAAGGTGGGATAAGGGCAGGTAGAAAGAAAGAAGTGGTAGAGCGTTATTGTAAACAGTTAGGTCTACACCACGAATGGGCTGGCTCGACGGGTTTGATACTACTGTCTCACAG
Organism: Clanis bilineata; assembly: GCA_036417725.1. NCBI lineage: Eukaryota > Metazoa > Arthropoda > Insecta > Lepidoptera > Sphingidae > Clanis > Clanis bilineata. Next base: position 6,880,904 of record CM071138.1, on the reverse strand, counting down.
AAAACCGACGTAAAGTGGTAGATTGCTGTCGCATTTCGTTCGGTAAGTGTGATTTCCGGTGGCACAATTCCTCCTTCCCTTTCCTAATCCCTTTTCCCTCCCCTTCCATTACCATCTTTTAGGTTGGTAATGCATTCATGATTAATTTTGCGTCTTGGGTGTCTATGGTAGAGATCACTTACCATCAGGTGACCCATCTGCTCGTTTGCCAGTCTCTGCTATAAAAAAGTAGTGTGTCTTTTTACCGGGACAGTGTGAGGAAATCCTATAAGAGATACAAATTCCGTTGACTTAAAACCCCTCCCTCCATACCAGTGTTGAGCAAAAAGTCTGACTAACGATTGACAACTAACGACTAATACATCAATCATGATTGATGATTAACGATTGATTAGTTTAGTCGTGCCGTGGTGACTAATGATTGATTAGTTTCAATCATTAGTCAAGTAATCAGACTAATGACATACATACATAAGCTTACGCCTGTATCCCCGAAGGGGTAGCCAGAGGCGCACTAGCGAACTAGAACACCCACATTTCTCCGAGCTTAGTTCCGTCCCAGATGTGATAGGGGGCGAGCCTATCGCCATATCGGGCACAAATTCCAGACTCCGGGCTGATATGGAAAAATCCAATATCACATTGCCAGACCCAGGGATCGAACCCGAGACCTCAGAACCGTAGTCGTACCGAAATACCACCACGCCACCGAGGCAGTCTAATGATTGATCATAATAACCACAAACTGAAGTAAAATCTAAAATCAAAAAGTGGTAGAGCCACGCTGTAGACAGTAACGTCTATAGCACGAATGAGCCGGCTCGACCGGTTAGATACCACTGTCTCACAGAAAACCGACGTAAAGTGACAGCTTGCTGTCGCGTTTCGTTCGGTGAGTGAGATTTCCGGTGGCCTATTTCCCCACTTCCTTTCCCAATCCTCTTCCCTCCCCTTCCATTCCCTCCTTTTAGGTTGGCAACGCACCCATGATTCTTTTTGTGTCTTGGGTGTCTATGGGTGGTGGAGATCACTTACCATCAGGTGACCCATCTGCTCGTTTGCCAATCTCTGCTATAAAAAAAAAAAAAAAAAAAAAAAATGTGTTTTATAGGGCGTTGTGCTTTTATAAAATATTGTATGGTGGTTAGTAGGGTGCAGAGATTTAATATTACGTTAGCTATAGAGGGGCTATCGAGCAGGTTTCGATACAAAAAAAATCTCAATATTAAGTATACAGACAAAAATATTTTTTAAATGAATAATCGATTAGGTACCAACACCTAAATAACTAAGTCCGAACACAGAATTGTAATTATATTTATATCTGTACATAATTATGTACTTTTCATAACAACCAATTAGTTATTAGTCGTAAAAAAAATTGACGATTGAATGACTTGTAGAGGAACGGGTGTCGGTGTTCCTCCACCAGAGGGGAGATCTTCTCGTCAGGCGGGTGTAGTGCCTGACCGCCGCGGCCCCTCCGATGGTTCAACTTCGGAGGTTGTATATATGCTACGTCTGCGGTAAACTTTGCCATCGTGATTTAGGATTCGGTGGCTCCATCTGTTGTTCCGTAGCTGAAGCCAGTACCGTTGTGCGCTGACGCTCGATGCGTGTAAGTTGGTTCAGCGCGCATTTCAGAGATGTCGCCACAGACTAATGACTAATCTCTTTAGTCATGATTACTACATTGTTCAATCATGATTGAATTAGTCATGACTAACGTTAGTCATGATTGAATCAATCGAAATTGGTTAGTCGATTGGAAAAATTTGTTCAACAACATTGCTCCATACGTACCTGCGGCTGACTTGCTATGCCCCACTGCGACGGTGTAGGCAGGCAGGTAATACAAGGCGTAAGGAGACCCGCAAGACATGAGAGCCACGGACGTGCACAGCAGACCGAACCTCCAAGATTTCAACAACGATACGTCTAAGTACCTGCAAGGAATCGTAGTTTTAATCATAGTATACACGACTACGTCATTCATAGATGCGATGTGATACGTCGAAAGCGAGAACAAAAAAGTACCCAACTCTCTCTCTATCTCAGAATATCGCTGTCCACAACTGAATGTAGGCCTCCCCAAGTGAGCGCCAACATCATCAATCTCTCATGTAAAATTTTTAAAAGCAATATGTTTCTAATTTGATTAGGAAGCAGCGATAGCTCAGTTGGGAATGGTACGGACTGCCGAGACGAGTGTCGGAGATTCGAGACCAACCACAAAATGGAGCATACACCTCTGACTTTTCTATGTTACGTGTATTTTCATTGTGAAATATCGCTTGCTATAACGGTGAAAGAAAACATCGTGAGGAAACCTCCATACCCGAGAATTTCTTTTCAAGAATTTCGAAGGTATGTGAAGTCTACCAACCCGCATTAGGCCAGCGTGGTAGACTAAGGCCTAACCCCTCTCATTAGTAGAGGAGGCCCGTGCTCAGCAGTGGCACAGTAATATTACAAGGCTAATATTATTTTATTTATTATATGTTTCTAATTATTTCTTAGGTTATTTTTTTCCTTAATTTCCTGGTTCATTTTCAATCAGAAGTGGGATAAAGGCCCAAACTCAGGGCGGAAAGCATTTGGATAATATATAAGTCCCAATGAGATGCGGAAATCAGGAGGACGAGCGAAAAAACTATCTGATTGTAATATGTAAGTTGTAAGGAGAAAATGAAAAATATAGTCGATTTCGAGAAGCGAGATTTTGTCAAAAGAAACTCGTACTGAGTTGGGGGTACTGTTTCGCACTGACTACCAGCGCAACTTACGGAAGCTATAAAGAACTAAAAAAATAAGGAGACAATGAAAACTGTCGTCGATTTGACGTTCGTGAACCAAAAACTTTAAAAAAACATGACAGGGCTATTGCTAAAGTGAGTGCGAAACTCACCGTGAAATCTTCTCCACGCAACCCTTCTTTTTCTCCTCGACAACGTCTTCCACTTTAACTTCTTCATCAGGTTTGATGGGCGCCGGCTCTGCCAGCTTGTTCTGTATCAGACGGCTGGGGAGCGGCGGACGGATGTATAGCGAACTGGGGAAATATACAAAAACAAGTCTTTAATCCTTAAGGCGTAAGCAGAGGTGAATTGCGAACGGGAACATTCGAATTTCCGTCCCAAATGTGATGGGGGCGCGTCTATAGTTGTTCAAATTATACTCCAGGTTGATACTGAGCAAAACCCAGTATCACTTTAACCTGACCAGGGATTGAACCCGAGACCTCGAGACGGTAGTCGTACCGCAATGTAACTACACACCGAGGCAGGCAGCAAGTATTATGTAGCAAGAAATGTCAAAAATCTATAAGGTAATATCTGGTGAAAGGCATCGGTGGCAAATGTTACGGTAGTAGATTAGCCCGAGCACGAAAAACTAATGTAAATGTAAATTTATTCGAGTTCGCTGCGCACTGATGACGTTTGGTTAATAATCCATACAAATTTCATAGACGCGCATCGAGTTCGAATACATTTACTGTTGTCAGAAATTTTCCTGCTCAGGCCGCAGAAGGTTGCGTGTTCAAATCACGTCGGGGTCACCAATGTAGAGGAACAGGTGTCGATGTTCCTCCACCAGAGGGGAGATCTCCTCGTCAGGTGGGTATAGTGCCTGACCGCCGCGGCCCCTCCGATGGTTCATCTTCGGAGGTTGTATATATGCAACGCCTGCTGCAAACTTTGCCACCGTGACTTAGGATTCGGTGGCTCCATCTGTTGTTCCGTAGCTATAGCCAGTGCCGTTATGCGTTGACGCTCGATGCGTGTAAGTTGGTTCGGCGCGCATTGCAGAGATGTCGCCACAGAGCTACAGGACAGGACAGTATTACTCACCGACTTAGTTTCCGTCTACTCGCTTTGTAAACGCAAGTACTATCTGTAGACAAATCTTCTACAGAGTGGAGGATGGATGACGAGCGAGTCGGTCTTAAGCGGAGACGAGCCACTTCCCTCGGCAGACCTGATAAAAAATAATTTATATATTTATACTTTGTACAAAACTGATGTACAGGCGGACTTAATGCCAAGGGCATTCTCTACCAGCCAACCTGAGGTTGTGCAGAGATGGTAGGTGCATAAATAAAATAAGAATTCTTTAGTTTTAAAGTAGGTAATAGATTAAATCACTTATTAATGAAAAATACTAGAGGTACAATATGGTAATTAAATAAATATATATAAATATAAATTATATACAAATATAATCAAGTTTAAAACTTAACGGACCGACTTCAAATCCGATCGTGACCAAATTTATGGGACCACCCTTGAAATAATCTCTATTGAACACAAAAATAATTTTGAAAATCGGTCCACATTCGGCGGAGATATCGCGTAACATACATAAAAAAATACAGACGAATTGAGGACCTTCTCCTTTTTGGGAGTCGGTCTATAAGTTTATATTAATACTGTAATGCAGGGCGAACACTGTTCCACATAAAATCTTATGGATTAGGAACAATGTACTTATAAAATATAATGCAAACGAACGCGTGGCAACCCTCCTCCCTTTCCCAATCCCCTTTCCCTCCCCTTCCATTCCCTCTTTTTAGGTTGGCAACGCACTCATGAATTTTTTTTGTGTCTTGGGTGTCTATCGCCCGAATGATCAAACGGTATTCAACTTTAACGGCTTCTTACATTGATTTTCGCCATACAATTTTGACAGATAAGGCGGCCTTAAACGATATAAGGCGACTTTAATTGTATGAACATTCGGCGGTATGGGCGGTAGAGACTACTTACAATCAGGTGGGCCATTTGCTCGTTTGCCAGTCTCTGCTAAAAAACAAGTCCTTGAACCAAAGCATTTATTTAGTTGTTTTGCATTTGATTTGAAAACCCCGCTACTCTCTTGCATCACACCTCGGGTAGTGTAAAGCGTAATGCATATGACGTGTCTATCATGAATAATATTAAAGTTTAGTTCTATATTATTACCCCCTTCTGTTCAAGGATCTCTTGTACTAATGAGATGGGTTATTGGGCCTTAGATAGGCCAGTGATTTACATAATCTATGAATGTGAAATATTTCCTTGTCTATGAGTGAAGAATGAGAAGAGTTAAACCTTCCGTAGATACTTTACTATCCCACTTCTGAACACCTCTACTAATTATAGGGGTTAGATCTTAATTAGGCTAGTGTTTTATCTAATCTGTACCTTAACTTACTCCTCTAGTAATGAGAGAAAATCTTAAACCGCGTCTCCGCACGTGTTTTTTCGTTACAAAACACTAAAACACCTACACAAAACAAGGTTTTTCATTGTCTCCTGCTCATATAACAATGGACCATAGACAAAAAATGTAGTTAACATGTTTTGTGAAGGCGTTTTGTGTAATAATAAAATTGTTTTATTGAGGGTAATAAAATCCCATAAAAGACGTGTGTGTTACAATTCCGGTTAAAATAAAATTAAAATAAAGTAAACATAAAAACGACGACCTGATAAAGGTTGCAGGAAGTCGCTGGATGCAGGCCGCTTCCAACAGGTCGATCAGAAAATCTTTGGGGGAAGCCTATGTTCAGCAGTGGCCGTCCTATGGCTGATGATGATGATGAAACATAAAAGATAAAGTTGATAATTCTAAGGCTATTTACGATTCTTGCTCTTGGGCATCGAGAGCCAGAACCTGTACATGTTTTAATATGTTGTAAAGTTTTAGTGCTGGAAGCGTGGCTTTAGAAAGGCAAGTCTTTTATCTGAATGCTGGTAAACACTGACATTAGTCACAGAATATGCTTACCCACAACTCCGAGCACGTCGAGCCCTTCAGAGTCCTCTGACTCCGATAGCTGTGATGGAAGTGGCTGCCGAGCTACCTGCACACAGAAAAATATTCACAAGCATAAAAACTTAATGGATCGACTTCAAAATGTTCAATAAACTTCCGACTTCAACTTTCGATCATGATCAATATGGGACCACTCTTGCAATAAATAATAATAAATAAATAAATAACACCCAACAGTCACATACATAAGTACACATGCAATAAGCTGGAATAAGCTCTATCGAACACAAAAATAATCTTAAAATTAGGTCCACATTTGGCGGAGATATCGCGTGACATACATAAATAAAAATACAGACCAATGGAGGAACTTCTCTTTTTTTGAAGTTATCGAAAAACAACAATTTATTCATAATTATTTCTTAGGTTTACGGGATTGTTACACAATTTATCCCCAAAGGCTGCCTAGGTGGCGTGGTTGTATTTATGTACGCCTACAGTCCTGAGGTCTCGGGTTCGATCCCCAGTTCGGTCAGAGATATTGGATTTTTCAGTATCAGCCCGGAGTCTGCAATTTGTGCCCGATATGGTGATAGGCTCGGCCCCTATCACATCTGGGACGGAACTGAGCTCAGCGAAATCTAGCTGTTCTAGTTCGCTAGTGCGCCTCTGCCTACCCCTTCGAGGATACAGGCGTGAGCTTATGTATGTACATACCTCAATAAGACTAGGATGCATGATTTCTGCGAGTAAGTTTGTGCGTTTCGCGTCCTCTGAAAGCATAGTGTTCTTCTGGTTGAGCGTCAGCTCTCCATCTGGATGGAACAGGCTCTGGAGGCGGTTGTCCTTGCCGGAGTCTACTTTACCTATAAATAAAGTTTTAAAAATATATATCTGTGATTTTAATGATTTGAAATTGACTTTAAAATCAATCATATCTTGACCATAGGATTAATAATAAATAAATACACCCAACAGTCATACACCTAGTCCTGACCCCGCACACTAGGTATAACCTGTATCGTCGGTGTCAGAGACTATGAGAGACGCGCGCTCTCACAACACACACACGCGAAACAAATATCTGTGGGCCACACAAACATTTGTCTCAATGCGGGTATCGAACCCGCGGCCTCTCGCTTCACAGTCGGCTACTCGCCCGCTGCCCCAGGCTAAAACCTTGGTATAAGCTCTATAGAACATAAAACAAATATTGAAATTCTTTATCAGTAGCCCGAGCACGAAAAACGAATGTAAATGTAAATGTATTCTAGTTCGCTGCGCACTGATGACGTTTGGTTAATATTTCATACAAATTTCATAGACGCGCATCGAGTTCGAATACATTTACGGTTGTCAGAAATTTTCATGCTCAGGGCGCAGGTCGTCTGCCAATCTTTGGGAATGCCTATGTCCAGCATAGACTGGAACTGGGGTTTTGGAAGGAACTGAAGTTCGAGACTAACACAAAAAAGAGCATAAATTTCTAACTTTTCGAAATTAAGTGCGTATTTATGAATTATCGCTTGCTATAACGGTGAAGAGCTTCCTTCGTGAGGAAACAGCTACAACCCAGACGTTTGCAACTAGAAACGTGAAATTTTACACACGGCTTGCGTTTATAACGTAAGCGAGCACTAAGAAAGGATTTTTGGAAATTCATCCCCTTTAGGGGTGTGACGGGGGATGAAAGATAAAGAAAATGGAAACACAACGAGAGAGACCCTTACGCGGGTGTTGTTGCGGCAAAAAGCTAGTAATTAAATAACAATACTATTACATAATTTTAGGAGCAGAGGTCCGAGATCAGAAGTGGGATAGCAGTATTATTATTTTATATCTAATTTGACAGCAACCGTGGCGTAGTGGGCGAGTAGCCGGTTGTGAAGCGAGAGGCCGCGGGTTCGATTTCCGCATTGAGACAACTATTTGTGTGGCCCAAAGATATTTGTTTCAAGTGTGGGTGTTGTGAGGCCGAAAGTCTCATAGTTTCTGATACCCACGATACAGGTTATACCTAGTGTGGGGTCAGGACTAGGTGTGTGACTAGCGGGTGTATTTATATTTAAATATTTATATATCAAGTAATTAAGATGAATCGTACCTTCAGTGATGTGGTGTAACAGCGTGGTATGTTCCGTGGTGGTAGTGGTGGTAGTGGTGGCAGGTGTCCGGTCCCCAGTCGTGGTACACACGGGCGCCGGACGGTATAAAGTCGCAGACACACAGACATGCAGCATACCGCCTCCTGAAACAAATCAAAAACATTCTTCACTAGTATCACATAATAAATGTGATGCCTCAGACTTTACTACAGCGGCCTGAGCAGGAAAATTTCTGACAACCGTAAATGTCTGAACTCGATGCGCGTCTATGATATTTGTATGAAATATTAACCAAACGTCATCAGTGCGCAGCGTACTCGAATACATTTACATTAGTTTTTCGTGCTCGGGCTACAGGACGGTAGTCGTACCGAAATACAACGCCACCGAGGCAGTCGATAAGTAAATAAAACATAGATGATTGTCTGTTGTCCAAACTAAAATATAAAACTCACCCAATAAAAGCACAGTTCCATGTAATCCATACAAATCCACTAATTTCTCTATAAGCATCGGGAACACAAAGCTGCCTGCAGCTGTCCCGCTCACGCAAATGCCGTTCGCCAATGCGCTGGAATGAGATAGATATTTATAACCTATTCATTGAGACCATTTTAATGAGCACAAACACGATAGCTCTGCTGTAAATTAGTGAGGAGTTGGGTATACTGCTGATTCCAGATGTTGCAGCATCAGACCAAGATTGTTGTGAACTTGTAATGACCTTCTTTCTTTCCACCTGCCCTTATCCCAATTGAATGCGGGAATAAACTTCTTCAAGCAAGTTGCTGGTTGCAGGAAGGATTATCTTAGGTTTTAGAACCGGCTGCCGGTCTGCGAGCAACCCCCATTTGGGGGTGTTAGAAAACCACGACCTGGGAATCGAACCCAGGAGCTCCCGACTCACTTATATACACTGCCACTAGACCAAATGGCGTCGGGTTTTTGAGTCAGCAGGTCGATTCTCTAAGAAACGCCACAACGTTGCGATCGACGCCTCGCTCCCGCAGCGCACATCGTTGAGATCGACGGAGCGTTCAACGTTGTTGGGTTTAGAGAATACCATTTTCCATACATTTATGTCGAACGCCTCGCTCGAGAGAGCTAGTTCGCATAAGCGCCGTCATCACGCATAGCACTAGTGCGTGCGCTTTGTATCTTGCTGAATACAAAAATGGAAACGTCGTTGCCGCAACGATGCCGCAACGTTATTTTCACAAAGAAAACTTAGAGAATCAACCTGCAGGTGCTCCCGACTCACTGCTCATACACACTGCTACTAGAACAAAGAGGCGACGGGTTTTTGAGTCAGGTATAAAATAAATGGAATTGGAAAGAGAGGGCAGTGTTCTGTCTTTCTTTACTTACCGATGTTTGTCGAAGTACTGCGAGACGATCACGATGCCAGGCGTCGTGGATAGACCTCCGCCGATGCCTGGAACAAATGCAAGATGATCAGGCTCAACCAGTCTGATACCACTGTCCATCAGAAAACCAACATCGGTCGTTCTTGCGTATCGTATGCTGAGATTTTCGGTGGCCCCATTCCCCGGCCCCTTCCCTTTCCCAATCCGTATTCCCCTTTTTTAGGGTGGTAACGCATCCATGATTATTTTTGTGTCTTGGGTGTCTATGGTCGGTGGAGATCTTACCATCAGCCCGAATAGCATGCGCGCCACGAGAACATTTTGTCTATGCTTTTTGTCCTGTTATAACCGTGACTGCCTCCGTGGCGTGGTGGTATTTCGGTACGACTACGGTTCTGAGGTCTCGGGTTCGATCCCGGGTCGGGCAAAGTGATATTGGATTTTTCCATATCAACCCGGAGTCTGGAATTTGTACCCGATATGGCGATAGGCTCGCCCCCTATCACATAGCATGGAACTAAGCTTGGCGAAATGTCGGTGTTCTAGTTCGCTAAAACGCCTCTGCCTACTGTCAGTATAACGCATACGTAAGAACTAAGAACTATGTATAACTATGTATGTACCTACCCTCATTGTATTGGAGAAATTAATAAATCAGTCTAAGCCCGACACTCGTCTTTGATTGACACGCCCTTCTTACACCTACCCCTTCGGAGATACAGGCGTGAGCTTATGTATGTATGTTATAACCGTTTTCTCTGTTTGTCTACGGACATCAACATGCATCCTCGTTTATTTTAATACAATATTGGAGACAACACGTAGACAACATCTCGAAAGTTGATTATCAGGGTGTCTCGTGGCGCGCATGCTAGGCGGGCGGGTGACCCATCGGCTCGTTTGCCAGTCATTGCTATAAAGAATCATTTACACTCACCAGTCATGACTCCAAAACTGAGCAGTAGATGAAAGAGTCCTGTGCTGAAGTACGACAGCGCCAATCCTGTCGCACAGAACAGTCCACCGATGAACACGACCAGGCGGCAGGAGTACTTCTCGCACAGGGCGGATGACAGCGGAGCTAGACAGATTATAAAGCTCATATCACGCCCGTTATCTATGAAACGTATATATAGAGGTAGATAGATAGACAGACAAATCTGCCGTGCGATCATTCAAATTAATAATAATAAATAATAATAATAAAGGTCCGGACTCTACTAACTGCACACCGAATGCATCATCCACGATCGTCTGTTATGAGATTGTATATCCCGCGGAGATGCGGGGGCCGAGGTTTACTTAATGCCAAGGACCTGCATAACCGCGAGGTATGCAATCTCAGGAATTATTTCCTCCGTAGCGAAGTGGTGATGCATAAGGATATGGGCTTGGTAGACAAAGGATTCACTCCGCTCTCACTGGCAAATGAGAATTGGCGGGCACCTGTGGCACTGAGTACCGGGGATCGCAGGGAGGTATGGAAGAGCAAAGAGCTTCACGGACGATTCTATCGAGCTCTCAATGGGCCCGATGTCGACCAACTTGCTTCCGTGACTTGGCTACGTTTCGGTAACCTCTTTGGGGAAACCGAGGGTTTTGTCTTTGCAATTATGGACGAAGTTATCAAGACGAACAACTATAGGAAATACATCATAAAGGACGGGACGGTCGACATCTGTCGAGCATGTCACCGACCGGGAGAGTCCATTAGGCATGTTATTTCCGGTTGTTCGTATCTTGCTAACGGCGAGTATTTGCATAGACATAACCTAGTAGCCAAGATCATACACCAGCAACTTGCTCTTCGATACTACCTTGTGACTTCTGAAGTGCCATATTACCAATATGTGCCCCAGCCAGTTCTTGAAAATGGACATGCAACACTGTATTGGGATCGATCTATTATTACGGACAGGACTATTGTTGCCAATAAGCCTGATATTGTGGTAGTAGATCGATTGGCGCGCCGGGCAATACTTGTTGATGTCACCATTCCGCATGATGAAAATCTCGTTAAGGCCGAAAAAGACAAAATGTCCAAATACTTAGATCTGGCACACGAGATTACCGACATGTGGGATGTGGAATCATTGTCCCGATAGTCGTTACCGCTAATGGGTTGATAGCAAAGAGCCTCGACCAACACCTTAAGAGGCTCTCAATCGGGCGTTGGGTCAAGAGCCAGATACAGAAGGCAGTGTTATTGGACACGGCACGCATTGTGAGGCGGTTCCTCACTCTGAGCCCCTAACCACCGGTGGCTTGGGTCTCAAGCCTCGTCATCGGGAGGGTGATATTTTTTTTATATTTTTAAATGTATTTTTTATTACTTATATTTAAAAATGTAAGAAGAAGATAAGTTAAAATAAAGGATAAATAATAATAATAAAACACCCAACAGTCACACACCTAGTCCTGACCCCACACTAGGTATAACCTGTATCGTGGGTATCAGAAACTATGAGAGACCTTTGGTCTCACAATACCCAGACTTGAAACAAATATCTGTGGGCCACACAAACATTTGTCTCAATGCGGGAATCGAACCCGCGGCCTCTCGCTTCACAGCCGGCTACTCGCCCACTGCGCCATGGAGGCTGTCATTCCGTTAAATGAATATACCAAATTATGAAATATCGCCATAAACGTGGAAAATATTGTCTTTAGAGGTATTATAAGACTGTGGCTATCATATTTAATAGACTTTGTGGGAGTCGCGAAGATTGAGGGCAGCGTAGAGTAGAAGCGAAGGCAAGGCGTAGTGATAGCGTGAAGTGAAGAGAGAAAATAGCTCAGTAGTATAGTATATATAAGTAAATCGATAGATAAATAGATATATAAGTAGATAGACGGACATATGGACAGATATTTAGCTGCACTATTAGAGTTTATTCGTTACAGGATAATCACAAGTTTAAAAATGTAATGGACCTACTTCAAATCCGATTATGACCAAATTTATATGGGACCACCGACCAACCTTGAAATAGGTTCTATCGAACACAAAAATAATTTTGAAGATCGGTCCACATTCGGCGGAGATATCGCGTAAGATACATAAAATACAGATGAATCGAGGACCTGCTCCTTTTTGGAAGTCCGTCGAATTACTTACCAAGTGCCAAACACAAAGTGGACAATGCAGCTGGAATCCACGAGGCGACGGACTCCGACGAGTCTGGGAAAGTCTCCATAATCTCCACGTACAGTACTCCGTACGATTTGAACAGTCCCGCGACCCAGAACTGAACCATGAACGCTCCGAACACGACCACCCAGCCGTACCCACCGTCGGGAGGGCTGATGCTCCTATGGAAGAAACAAAGATTTTCTAATGAAAGATATTTATTATTATACATACATACATACATAGACTCACGCCTTTTTCCCATAGGGGTAGGCAGAGACAACGGATTTCCATTTGCTACGATCCTTACACACCTCTTTCGCCTCATTCAGTCTCATTACATTCTTCATGCATGCACGTCGGTTTAGGGTTTTAATTTTTATTATTATTATTATAATTAAAGCGAAATATATTCGGCGCATAAAATTGGTGTCCGTGACGCCACCAAACGGTCCAACGGAAGTTTTTGTGACGTGCGCATGAAAACATCATGTTATTTGCTAATTTTAGTTCAGTAGCTCGAGCACGAAAAACTAATGTAAATGTAAATGTGTTCGAGTTCGCTGCGCACTGATAACGTTTGGTTAATATTTCATACAAATTTCATAGACGCGCATCGAGTTCGAATACATTTTGCGGTTGTCAGAAATTTTCCTGCTCAGGCCGCAGATATGTAAATGTATTTAAATGCCATGTCATGAATAAACATTTCTTTCTTTCTTTCTAAAGTTTCCCTTTCCCCTCCCCTTCCATTCCCTCCTTTTAGATTGGCAACGCACCCATGATTCTTTTTGTGTCTTGTGTGTCTATGGGCGGTGGAGATCACTTACCATCAGGACCCATCTGCTCGTTTGCCATACTCTGCTATGAAAAAAAAATCGCTGTGGTGTAAATGCAACATGCATAGATTCGCGATCGTTTGCTCGGTTGGTATGTACCCGGCATCAAGCGACATTCCTGCAGTTTATCTGCCACGTCTACTTAAATAACTAACATTATATTGTAGCAGCACAGTGCATTCTTGAACAATGGCACTTATCGAAAATATGTGTGGTCCAAACTTGGTTTGTTTATACCCATGTCAATTCCCTACTTGTGCACGGTACTTAATATGATTTGTTAATTGTTTAGTCTGGTATTTACAACGAGTTCTTTGTTCTCTATGCATTCCTTTGTATTTGATTTGTTATTTTAATAAATATTTGGTGAGAGCGAGAGGCTCGCTGTGCCTCTCGCTCTCCTTTACGGTATAGAGCAATACAGTGAATCTGACTAGGCACCTTAAATACGGTGTTAGAAAATTCAGTAGACAGTATTCCATTTGCATTGATCGCGCACGCATAGTTTGCCTCTCTGAATCGCTCACACTTTACTGGCACCTAAGTCTTTCATTTACCAGAAATCATTACTCGATACAAGTCACTGCCAAAATATTATTATACTCACTCTGTGGAGTCTGGTTGCGGCCTCAACTTGCGAGAGGCCGCGAGGAGAGGCCGCGCCGTCACCGACGAGAGAGTTAGAAGAGAGTCCTCTTCCTGCTCCGTCGGTGACATGGCTGACAGATACGCGCCCACTTGCTGCGAGAGTAACACGTTGATTATTCTTCTTTTAACCCTCGAAAAAGGGTGTAATTTGGTGTCGCGTTTTGTTCGAAGAGTAATTGCCAAAGACATTTAAAATAAATAGACGGGAAACAGCACAAAACTTGTGATCCAAAAGTTATGACCTAGTGGTCATATTTCGCTCAGTTTATTTGAAATATACGCGCGCCAGGCCGGCCTACAAGACTGTCCCGCCCACACATCTACCACTGTAACTCCTGTAAGCCAGGATCAACAATGGCACGCATTTTACGACACCGAGCAATAAAGCTCGGTGAATCTCAGATAATGCAAAAGTTGTCTCCTGAATATTCTAGGGTGTAAATTGTAATAATCGCCGTAATAAAAAAAAAACTTTATTGATCACGCAGGCATGTAAAAAAGCACGTATGACAAGTCAACACAAGCAAATTTTGAATTAAGATTTTATAACTTACATTATCTCGCTATAAATTTGAAGACAGGCCGGCAAGTATGGACATAATAATGATGGGATGGCTAGGATAGCGTAAGGGGAGATAGGAATAGAGTGTAAATTAATGGGTTGTATTGGAATGGCATATGGCAGAAATGGTGGCAGGGGATTGGCTGGAAATACTGGAAGCAGTTGGGATTGGTGCGTGAGGCCCTATCCTAGCTAACCTACCAGCCTTTCTCTAGCTACCTACGGACGACGACCCGAAGAAGGAAGACAGAAAGAAACTCCGGCCTTCACATTGTAATAAGTAGCTGATGGCGGTACTGAAGTTCGAGATCATTTTATTTATATGGAAACTTGCTTGATGGCCCCTCTATACCTCTAGTTAGTAATATTAAATCTCTTTGGTAATTGCACAGCAAATTACATCTCTATTTTTGCATCGGGGGGTTAGTATTACCGTAAATGGGCTGTGGACCGGGGGTCCTGGGTTCGATTCCCAGGCCAAGCGTGGTGTTTTTCTTACACTATTTTCCGGGACTGGATCCTTTCAGAGCGGGATTGACATCAGGCAGACAGGCGCTCGTAAAAACTAAGCAAAATCCTTGCTATAACATGCTTGAAAAAGCGTGATGTGCCGACCCCACAATAAGGTGGGAAAGAAGATAAACTTATAAGTAACACCCATCTTATCATACAAATTAAAAATTATACCACTGTCTCACAGAAAACCGACGTAAAGTGACAGCTTGCTGTCGCGTTTCGTTCGGTGAGTAAGATTTCCGGTGGCCAATTTCCACCCCTCCCTTGCCCAATTCCTTTTCCCTCCCGTTCCATTTCCTCCCATGATTCTTTGTCTTGGGTGTATATGGGCGGTGGAGATCACTTACCATCATGTGACCCATCTGCTCCTTTGCCAGTCTGTGATATAAAAAAAAATCTAGTACCTAGTAAATTACTTACCGTGGCTAATGGTAACTCGAGCAATAAGCTGGCTGGACGCTCCCTCTGCTCTGGAGGCGCTGACTGGACCGACAGGAGAGAACCTGCCTTGTCTGGCGACAGGGATGCCTGCAAAACAAGCAACATCAAGCATGGTATCCTGCAGCCCGAGCAGGAAAATTTCTGACAACCGTAAATGTATTCGTGCTCGATGCGCGTCTATGAAATTTGTATGAAATATTCATCGATATATTATTTACCTAGATGCAGTTGACGGTCGGAAAATGGGACTGTAAAGAAGTGCTTAGGAACGCTCGATCATTTCGTTTAAAAAGCTACTTTATAACACATGCATAGGGTTATATATGTGTTGATTTAATTAGAACTTACGATCTTTTTCTTTGTTTTATTCCTGAGACCACTTTTAGGAGGATATTTGCAAAAAACTGTGCATCTAGGGTATATTATATTGATGGAAATATTAATCAAATGTCATCAGTGCGCAGCGAGTTTACATTTACATTAGTTTTTCGTGCTCGGGCTACTGGACAGCCGACTTGCTATTATTAAGTATATACATCAATGGCGAAGAGTCCATAAAACACAATTCCTACCGGCGTACCCTTGCCAAATGAGCACCGAACAAAATGCAGTATCGAGGGCGCCATATAAATTGAATTTTATTAAATTAATCTTGGTCGAAACATGACTCACACATCTCTGTCGTATATTAAATCGAGATTTGAGGTAAACCGACGACGATTAAACAGAGTTTATGCTTAAATCATGGTTACGTAAATAAATCGCATTATCTAAGGCTGAGATCTATAGAGCGAATTTCGACTAAGTCTAAGTCAAAAAACGAACTCAGTGACGACATTAAATCGAACTTTGACTAATTCCGAGTATTTTTTACAAGAAAAACAGACTGACAGATAGACTAAGCAAAGATGTTCTTGTAAAAAATGACTCGGAATTAGTCAAAGTTCGATTTAAAATCGTCACTGAGTTCGTTTCTTTGACTTAGACTTAGTCGAAGTTCGCTCTATAGATCTCAGCCTAAGTGCTACAAGTTGCCTCGTATATAAATGGGCGGAGTGCAGGAATTAAACAGGACATGAAAATGTTACTCAAATAAAAGTTATCTGGAGTCTGGCTATAGAAAACTCGACCCTAATTATCAATGGCAGTAATTCAAAATGCCACTTCTATCGTGCTCTACCGACCTGGAGGATTACCACCACCTATTATAGCAGGATTATTATAATCTTATCTCTCTTTGACTGCCTCGGTGGCGTGGTGGTATTTCGGTACGACTACTGTTCTGAGGTCTCGGGTTCGATCCCCGGCGAGGGCAAAGTGATATTGGATTTTTTCATATCAGCCCGGAGTCTGGAATTTGTGCCCGATATGGCGATAGGCTCGCCCCCTATCACATCTGGGACGGAACTAAGCTCGGCGAAATGTGGGTGTTCTAGTTAACTAGTGCGCCTCTGCCTACCCCTTCGGGGATACAGGCGTGAGCTTATGTATGTATGTTATTATAATCTTACTTGTACCGATTCCCATAAAAAACAAACGAAGAACGATTATAATAATACTGCTATAAGAGGTGGTGGTAACCCGGCTGTCATATGAGAAATAAATTACCTCCTGAACCAGCGCGGAACCCAAGGTTTGTTACAAGGGCATGTCGTTATGCAGATAGATATTCATGTGATTTGTGTCACGGCAAATGCTCATTGATTATTTGCCTTTAGAAACTACACACCTGCATTACTTTATTACTTTTTATATTTCAAATTACGAGACGAGCAGGCCCTGATGGTAAGAGAGCGACGAACGCAGTGCAGTGCCATTCAATACTTTGTTAATAACGTTATTACTCGTCACGTTACAATGCAAAACATTTTGATGGCATGACCTATTACGAATCATCCAAAATTACACCCCACCATGATTACACATAACTCTTATTTTCACCCTACTTTAATAACATAGTATTACCCTAATTACAGGCTAATTGTTCCAAGTTATTCAATATCACTATACTTTGATTACATAACACATAACATAACATA
Source organism: Clanis bilineata (assembly GCA_036417725.1). Taxonomy (NCBI): domain Eukaryota; kingdom Metazoa; phylum Arthropoda; class Insecta; order Lepidoptera; family Sphingidae; genus Clanis; species Clanis bilineata. Next base: position 6,863,500 of record CM071138.1, on the reverse strand, counting down.
AGCTCACGCCTGTATCCCCGAAGGGGTAGGCAGAGGCGCACTAGCGAACTAGAACACCCACATTTCGCCGAGCTTAGTTCAGTCCCAGATGTGATAGGGGGCGAGCCTATCGCCATATCGGGCACACTTTGATTACACATTCCTAAAATTACACTCTATCCTGTGGGTTTAGCCAAGTGGCTTATGCGCTAGTCGAATAGAAAAGTAAATGTATGGAAATGACATAAGAGTACGCTACGTAATTTGATCCAGCGTAACGAACTTAAAATTGGTAGCCGAGTGTCAGTTTCTAATCGAAGAAACGAACCTCAAACAGCGTGTGCGAACGCTGAGACCCTATTTATCTAGCGAACAAGATGGCGACTCTGTTTCAGCTGATGAAATTTGCTTTTGTGGTGTCTTTAATTTAACAAAAATGCGTTCATTCAGGCTGTGCATAATGAATTATTATAACAAAAAATAAAATTTATTTCACTTTAGACTCTTTGCAAGTTACGTTTGCCGGTGTAATCACCGACAAGATTGTTGTCTAAAGTTCGAATAGAATGAACGTTCGACAAGTAATTGTACACTTGGCTACCAATTAATTTTCGTTAACGTTTTAGCGTTAGAGTTTATGTCTCTTTGAATGTTTACAAAGATGGAACCAAGGTCACGGGCCAGTCCGGAACAATTTGCCCTTTTTATAGAATTAATGGAAAGGTAATGTTTTCGCAAACTTTATTTTTCTTATATTATTAGTATTTGAATTGATTTTACATACATACATCAGCCACGCCCGAAGGGGTAGGCAGAGGCGCACTAGCGAACTAGAAAACCCACATTTCGCCGAGCGTATTTCCGTCCTAGATGTAATAGATGGCGCATATCGGACACAAATATCGATGAAATATGTTATTTTAATATTTACCTATTGAACATCAAGTTTAACTACGATATAGTATAAGGATATATGGTCAAACGCCTAGCCAGTTTAACAATAAAAAGAAAACGTGTGCGTCTCGGGACGCTCGACAGAAGTGATAACTTAATCTAATCTAAGTTGAACTATTTAATATTGAAATTGTTTAAATTGAGAAAAGCTTAGGTTATTACTTAAACTTTATGTATATTAATATGATAAGAAGTCACACATAGTGGCGCCGTAACGCGTTACGTTACGAAGTGGTTTACCCTCCCATAAGAAGTTATCACTTCAAAACAATTAAATGGATTTTTACAATTGATAGGAAGCTCAATAATCCCTTTCTATATGGTATAATATTTTTTTAGGATTTATATATTATAGTCGGATTGCTAATTAAACGGAGTAAACTGACAGATCGAAATGTCACTTTTCAAAATAATGTTGCTTACTTCCAAAACATAGTGATGGATCTAGTTCAATCTTTATAATTCAAAGAAATAATAACTCTGCACTAGCATGGAAAATTAAAATTTTATTGCGTATTTTTAGAAATTTCAGCTGAACCCTTCGACTAAATGTCTGTGTAACTCATTTTGCGTAAATAATCACAACAGATACGCGAAATGATAATAATGTAAATAACAAATATTACTTTTATTATTTGAGAAAAAATATCGTAAATTTTGTTTATAATGAACCATGACTATAATTCCAATAGACATGCCAAAACTTAGCATGCAGTAATTTACTATGACTATAGTTCAGTAGACATGCAGTACTAATCACACATTAGGCAGGAATTACGACTTTGAGTTGGACTTTAGAAAATAAAAGAATGAATTGGTTCACTGAATTGAAATGTTCAAATAATCTTGATCTTTTTACCGCAGCACTATTTAAATTTCATGAAAACGTGGCAATATTTAAAATGTCAGTTTACTTCGTTTAATTAGCAATCCTACTATAGGTGCTAATAAGTGTTTTAGTTTGTAGATTAAAATTCTTACATAACAATTATTTATTTTTATGATTTATATTCAGACTATCGATAAAACTATCATCTATAAATATCGACTGTAGTCTGTCCCTATTCGTTATTCTTCCCCCTGAAACATTGGTAAACTTTTTCCTCAGAGTAGGTAATAGGTGCGGGGCGGGTCCCTACATATAACGTCCTTGTAAACAATGGCCCGTATCATAATAATAATAATATCATATATTTAATAATCGGTACCAATATGGTTATAAATAAGTGAGGGTTTGTTATTAGCAATTAGTTTATATAATAGATTAAATTTTTATTGTTGTTATTAGTCTGTAAGCCTTCTTATAATAAATAAATAAAATAAAATAAATAATAAAATAATAAGTAGTTCATTTATGTTGTAGGCACGGCGATCTACATTATAAATAAATAAATATGTAATAATACATTATACATAGCCCAAAACCGCCTGAAGGAATGCATTTGTGACAATATTGTTTAATTTAAAAACTACAAGACCAAACTTCATCAGTTGATAAACAGTCGCCATTTTGTTCGTTAGTTAAATACAGGGACTCGGCTTTCGACTACAATCGAAAGAGTGATACGCTCAAATTGCCGAATTGTATGTCAAAAATGCCGCTTGGCTACAGTATTGTATTGACGTTTCGTTTCATCGATTAAGTTCGTTTTGCTGGATCACATTACATGGCGTATTCTTATCTTAATCCAAAACATTTACGGTTCTATTCGACTAGCGCATAAGTAAATAACGAAAGAAAGATTGTGGTTTTATTTTTAAATCGAATACAATGAACGTTCGACAAGCGATTGTACACTTGACTACCAATCTACTTTCGCTGACGTTTTGGCGTTTGAGTTTGTTCGATTAGAATCGACAGGAAACGATTGCCACTTGGCTAAGCCCGCTGATTACATATCGCTCAATCTACACTCTACCATTACATACCATAACTTTATTTCATTCCTAAATTTACACTCCAATCTGATTACAAATGACTAAAATTACACTCCAACTTGATCTCTCAATCCATGACTTTTGACACTCAACTTAATTACATAAAGCTCAATTCACATTAGGCACTTACCTCTGTAATGACATCTGTCGGGAGGTCGATGGAGCACGAGAGCGGCGCTGTAGACGTGGGTGGTGCTGACGTGCCCAAGATCTGGCTATCGAGCTTCGACAACTCCTGGAATGAGTGCAGCAGTTTAACACACATAAGCTGTCGCCTCCTTGATCTAGTGGCAGCCTATATGGGCTGTGGAGCGGGAGGTCCTGGGTTTTGTCCCAGAAGGGGCAAAGAGATTTTAGACCGACTTCCACAAAAGGAGGAGGTCCTCAATTCGTATGTATTTCTTTTATGTATGTTACTCGATATCTCCGCCAAATGTGGACCGATTTTCGAAATTCTTTTTGTGTTCGATAGAGCTTATTTCAAGGGTGGTCTCATATAAATTTCGTCACGATCGGTGAATTGGAAGTCGGTCAGTTAAGTGTTTTTCCAAAGGTACTTGACTATTTTTTTAAAATATACAGGGCTATTTATTATTTTATCCTAAACATGTAAAAATACGACAAAAATATATCAAATAACCTGGCAGTATGATGTTGTATCTTGGGTCTTAGGCCTATGTGGAACAACTATGCAATAAAATAAGTAATGTGACATGCATCGTGATTGGTGTTTACATACACTCACACATGACTGACAGATAAACAAAATAACTATTTAAATTAATAAAATAAAATTATCCTTTGAGTATTTTTAATAAATTCCTATTTCACACGTTATTTCTATGATAAATTTATGTTCCTACATAAATTCATTGATATTGGTTACTATAATCAATTGCCTCTTGACTCAAAGATTTCCAGACCGACCTGTTGGAAGCAGCCTGCCTCCAGCGACTTATTGTGACCTTTATGAGGTCGTCTGTCCATATTACAAGTAGACGTCCAATGCAAATAAAATGGTATATAAAATAAAATATTAATCAAAACAATAAAAAAAAAACAATAATATTCGAAAATCGTAGTGTGTTGAGCAGTTTACTACGTCGTAGACTCATAGTCCGTAGACCGTACGCGTAGGACGTAGTGACCTCTACGACGCTACGGAGCCGCGTAGTTTAGTGCTACGAAGTATGACGCGACTCTACGCTACGTGCTACGCTTCTACGCAATAAAAAATGCACTAAAAATGTGGAAAATATGTTCCCTAGAGATTTCATAGACTTATGGGTATTTTCAAACAAATAAACAAGTTATTAAGACTCAATTGCACCACTATTATTAACCTAGAGTTAGTCCTAACCGCAAGCTAAATTGACAGAAAATGTATGAATGACATGTAACTTAACTTGCGGTTAGGACTAACTCTAGGTTAATAATAGTGGTGCAATTGAGCCTAAGTCTATTAAAAATAAAAGCCATACGGACTACATTTCAATGGCATTCCAATTTTCAACTGCCAATCTGCCGTTTGAATGTAGTTTAACGCCCGGTTTCAATAAACAATCTTAGTTCGAATGAGCAGATAGATCACAAAAATTAGCCAATAAGAACACAGTTTGAGCATGACTCTGTTAAATGACTTGATATGATTGGTTCATAATCGCGATCTATCTGCACTCTAAACTGAGATCGTTTATTGAAACCGGCTTTAAATGCACTTCGAACGTGCAGCCCGATTGCAGTCGGTGTGCAGTTCCAACGACTGCACGCTGAGTGCACGGTCGACGTGCAATTCAAATGCTGTTAGACCAACTGCATTTGAACTGCAATAGAACTTCAGACGGAGCGGGATAGGAGTGGGCGGGAGAGATAGGTACTAGGTACATCCTAGCACGCGGTCTGAGTAGTGATGTAGTTCAAATGCAGTTGGACCGATTGCATTCAAACTGCAAAGCAGTCGGAATGCAGTTGAAAAGCAGTCCGTTAGTCTGGTGCCTAAAGCGAATAGAGCGAACTTCAAATAAGTCAGGGAAAAACAACTCAGTGAAGATTACAATTGTAATTTCAAAATCAATTTTCGACTTAACTCGACTCATTTTTTACAAGAAAAACAGAATGACAGATAGACTATGCAATGATTTTCTTATACACAATAATAAATAAATAATAAATACACCTAACAGTCACACACATAGTCCTGACCCCCACACTAGGTATAACCTGTATCGTGGGTGTCAGAGACTATGAGAGACTTTCGGTCTCACAGCACCCAGACTTGAAACAAATATCTGTGGGCCACACAAACATTTGTCTCAATGCGGGAATCAAACCCCCGGCCTCTCGCTTCACAGCCGGCTACTCGCCAGCTGCGTCACGGTGGCTGTCAAATGATTCGGACTTTCGGTTTAAAATTTCCAAATTCTCACCGAGTTCGGTTTTTGACTCTGACTTAGTCAAAGTTCGCTCTATAGATCTCAGCCTAAGTGTTTGAGTATCCCGGCTTTAATATATCTTATCTCGCAGTATAGCCTGCACTTTACTTATTACGCATTAACAAGACCTGCAAGAGTTTACTGAATTCTATAAATATTGTCACTGTGGTATTATAGCTTCCCACTCGCTGTCCACGACAAATGGTTGGTGGGCGCGGCGTGGGACGGTTATTTTTGTCGCTAAATGTCATTATATTGATTTTTTACAGAAGAGAAAGCAAGTGAGAGAACCTTTTTCAAGCTGATTGCAGGACGTTTTTATAGGAGGAGTTGGAATTATAAACCCTATAATTCCAACTCCTCCCTATCTTTCTATTTGATTAATTTCGTTGCGGGATGAAGACAATTTTGCATTCTCTGAGACTCGCCGAGCTTCATTGCTCGGTGTCGTAAAATGCGTGCCACTGTTGATCCTGGCTTACAGGAGTTACAGTGGCGGGTGTGTGGGCGGGACAGTAAAAAAAAGGACGTTTTTACGAAAAAACGTACTGCAACATGCTTGAAAAAGTATTTTGCGTCGACCCCATAATAAGTGGTAAAGCCACGCTATAGACAATTACGTCTGCAGTACGAAAAGGCCGGTTCAACCGGTTTGATACCACTGTCTCATAGAAAACCGACGTAAAGTGGCAGCTTGCTGTCGCGTTTCGTTCGGTGAGTGAGATTTCCGGTGGACCAATCCCCCCCCCTTCCCAATCCCTTCCCCCTCCCCTTCCATTCCCTCCTTTTAGTTGGCAACATACTCATAATTCTTTTTGTGTCGTGGGTGTCTATGGGCGGTGGAGATCACTTACCATCAGGTGACCAATCTGCTCGTTTGCTAGTCTCTGCTATAAAAAGAAATGTGGGATAAAGGTTTGACAGCTTCCGTGGCGCAGCGGGCGAGTAGCCCGGTGTGAAGCGAGAATCCGCGGGTTCGATCCCCGCACCGAGACAAATGTTAGTATGGCCTACAGATATTAGTTTCGGGTCTGGGTGTTATGAGACCGAAAGTCTCTCGTAGTTCCTGATACCTACGACACAAGACTCGGATCTTAGTGTGGAGTCGGGACCATGTATGTGACTGTTGGGTGGTACTTATTATTAAAAAGGCAAGTAGAAAGGCAAAGAATTTTCCTTTATCAAGAATGACGTAACACTCAATGTAATTCATTATTATGTGTTTAATTTACATTGCTGAGGCTTCTTTACGTAAGGAATTTGACAAACACGGACTCGTGTAAAATTATAATACATTTCGACCGATTTCCACAAGAGGAGGTCCTCAATTCATCTGTATTTTTTATGTATGTTACCCGATATCTCCGCCAAATGTGGACCGATTTTCAAAATTATTTTTGTGTTCTATAGAGCTTATTTCAAGGGTCCCATATGAATTTGGCCACGAACGGATTTGATGTCGATCCTTTAAGTTTTTAAACTTGTTTTCGGTAGAGCTTATCCCATGACGTGGGTACAGCGTTCTCTTTCGTAAAGTCATTTCACAGGGTTTATATTGGTTGTTCCTCCATATTGGATGTCGGTTAAAATTGCAGGGGAAATGCGTCACTCTATACAAAGTAATTGAATAGATAATGCTTCACTGAAGACCTTTGACCTTTAGAATATTAAGGTCAAGTTAATCTTCCTTTTATGGGATTTAAAACATGTTTTTAATGTTTTTTGGTTTTTTACGACATCGCTGGCGTAGTTGTATTTCGGCACGACTATCGTCCTGAGGTCTCGGTTTCGATCCCCGAGTCGGGAAAAGTGATATTGGATTTTTCGTTATCAGCCCGGAGTCTGGAATTTGTGCCCGATATGGCGATAGGCTCGTCTATCACATGTGGGACGGAACTAAGCTGCCTAACTAAGGGCGCCTCTGCCTACCCCTTGGGGGATACAGGCGTGAGCCTATGTGATGTTATGTAAATAGCTCTTAGCCGCAACGCACTTTTTCAAGCATGTCGCAGTAGTTCATTTCAATTGCCTGATGTCAACCCCTTTCCGGGGAAACAAAGGATAAAATTAAAACATAACATAAGCTCTGGCCTGTATCCCCGAAGGGGTAGGCAGACGCGCCCTTAGTTAGGCAGCTTAGTTCCGTCCCACATGTAATCGATGAGCCTATCGCCATATCGGGCACAAATTCCAGACTCCGGGCTGATATGGAATAATCCAATATCACTTTTCCCGACCCGGGGATCGAACCCGAGACCTCAGGACGGTATAATAATTAATCACATCAAATCAAATCAAAACATTTATTGAATCCATGAAATGTTACTACATTATTTAGATTCCGTCAAAGTTCCTCTACCGCCAGTTCGGAAGGCCGTTTCGCCAGAGAAGAACAGGCAGGAAACTCTGGCGTTGCTCTTTTAAATGCCAGTTGACAATAAATGCTTATAAAGTACAATATACAAAAAATATATATATTTTAATTACCAATTTAATAATTAATTATAATAATAATATTAGCCCTGTAATATTACTGTCCCACTGCTGGGCACGGGCCTCCTCTACTAATGAGAGGGGTTAGGCCTTAGTCTACCACGCTGGCCTAATGCGGGTTGGCAGACTTCACATACCTTCGAAATTCCTGTGAAGAAATTCTCGGGTATGCAGGTTTCCTCACGATGTTTTCCTTCACCGTTATAGCAAGCGATATTTCACAATGAAAATACACTTAACATAGAAAAGTCAGAGGTATATGCTCCATTTTGGAATTGGTTTCGAACCTCCGACACTTGTCTTGGCAGTCCATACCATTCCCAACTGAGCTATCGCTGCTTGCTTAATAATTAATTACAATCACAAAAATATCCTCGCGAGAGTAGTCGTGAGTAACAGTTACTCTATAACACGAGGTTGTGTCTGTGTAGTCCAAGTATTGATCGAGTCGTGTCTTCACGCTGGATCAATAACTACAGTTCACTGAGGAATGTTTTAGAATTACACAATGAAGCTTCTTTTGGTCTAAGCACCGTTTGGACTGTGAAACGGGAGGTGTAACTGCAGGGTTACCACGACCTCTTATAGCAGTATTATTATAATCGTTCTTCGTTTGTTTTGTATGGGAATCGGTACAAGTAAAATTATAATAATACTGCTATAAGAGGTGATGGTAAATGGCTTAAATAAAATAAATAATTACACCCAACAGTCACACACATATTCTTGACTCTCGATTCGAATTGACTTCGATTCGGTTTCATTTAGTGTTAAATTCCATCAAAATAGACTTAAAAAGTGCGACTGTCTCGGTGGCATGGTTGTATTTCGGTACGACTACCGTCCTGAGGTCTCGGGTTCGATCCCCGGGTCGGGCAAAGTGATATTGGATTTTTCCATATCAGCCCGGAGACTGGAAATTGTGCCCGATATGGCGATAGGCTCGACCCCTATCACACTTGGACGGAACTAAGCTCGGCGAAATGTGGGTGTACTAGTTGGCTAGTGCGCCTCTGCCTACAGTCCCTCTGTCTACAGGCGTGACGTACAGACCTCAGAACCGTAGTCGTACCGAAATACCACCACGCCACCGAGGCAGTCGAGTTTCTTTGTTTTTATTGTAAACTAGCTGACCCGCGCAACTTCGTCTACGTAGGAGAGAGAGGGTTGAAAGAATGAGTCGTAGGCACCTATAATCCAATAATTCTAAAGGAGGTAATGTAATGATCTACTTCGGTCCGGTTTCGTTAGTCACCCATTCAGTACCCCCGTCAGTCACCCCGTCCATCACCCTATCGGTTACCCTGTCAGTTACCCCGTCCATCACCCCGTCGGTCACCCCGTCGATCACCACGACAGTCACCCTGTCGGTCACCCAGTCTGTCACCCGTCTGTCACCCGTCTGTCACTCGTCTGTCACCCGTCTGTCACCCATCTGTCACCCCGTCAGTCACCCAGGCAGTACCCCCGTCAGTCACCCCGTCCATCACCCCATCATTCCTCACGTCAGTCACCCCGTCAGTCACCCCATCAGTCACCCCGTCAGTAACCCCATCAATCACCCTGTCAGTCACCCCTTAGGTCATAGCGTGATGTTATATAACCTATAGCCGTCCTCGATAAATGGGCTATCCAACATAAAAAATATTTTTCAATTGACAAATATTGACATTAATATTTATACGATACTAACGTCACTCAATTGTTTTGCCTTCCCGGAACCTCTCCACTAACACATGAACTTTATGGTATGGTATTAAAGTTCAAATTGACTTTTAAGTAATATTACGAATCGATTGTATGGGAGTATAGAAAAGTGTTGTTTTTAGACATTTTCAGGCAATTTTTCAATTTTTTCTCTCCGTAAGAACCATCCTCGTACTTCGAGGAATATTTTAAAAAAAGAATTAGCGAAATCGGCCCAACCGTTCACGCGTGATGGCGTGACAACGGGAAATAGGTATTCATTTTTATATATATAGATTGTAGCTGTTGCTTCCCAAATAACAATAAAAAAAATACCAAAGTGTTTTAAATCCTGTTAAATCCTCAATTATATAATTTCAGTTAAATCGTATATTAAATCCCATTAAATTCTGTTAAAAGATAGTAAACATTTTATCACTGCGTAAAGCGTGACCTAGTATTGGATGCACCAAAAGAATTTAGGTCGCTGTACAATGACCTAGCTTAGGGTCTCTAGGCCGGGCTGAAGGCTAATGCACTCCTCAGCTTATAATGATAAGTACGCAGGTCGATTCTCTAAGGTTTCATTTGTGAAAACAACGTTGCGGCAACGTTGCGGCAACGATGTTTTCATTTTTGTATTCAGCAAGGTACAAAGCGCACGAAATAGCGCTATGCGTGATGACGGTGCTTATGCGAACTAGCTCTCTCGAGCGAGGCGTTTGACATAAATGTATGGAAAATGGTATTCTCTAAGACCCAACAACGTTGAACGCTCCGTCGATCTCAACGATGTGCGCTGCGGGAGCGAGGCGTCGATCGCAACGTTGTGGCGTTTCTTAGAGAATCGACCTGCTGTACAATTAATACACACTAAATGAAAATAAACGAATGACGATAATTTTTGTACTTGTGTATTTTTTGCTCGGTGCCCGACCAAGTTGCTGGTTGTTGGATCCAGGGAGGAAGATGGGAGGGGAATGTAAATGTATGTATTTAATGTGTGTATGTGTATATATGCACATGTGTACACATGTGGATGTGTGCACATACACATGATAGTGTTTTTTATTTTTAATTCTATTTTTTTTCCCTCTGTGTAATTTAATAGACCTAAGTACCTAATTATGTAACAGCTAAAACGCAATAAATGTCATTTTCTTTCTTTTCTTTCTTTCTTTCTTTCTTTCTTTCACTATAATCTTTATGTAGTCATGGGATAGCCAGAATAGTTTAATCAAATTAGGGATTCGGAGTCTCGGCATTAGAGATAATACTTACTTATAAAAATATTTAAGCGCTGCTTATCTTTAACCATAGGTTGTCCCTTTCATTTTTAAACAATGTAACGCAAGGAAAAAGGTGACAGGCTATTCTTAGCGAAAATTAAGCGAAAATGTTTTTATACGTAAGGCCCAATAAGTTGGAGCTATAGAATAAATAAATAACACCCAACAGTCACACACATAGTCCTGACCCCATGCTAAGGCTGAAATCTATAGAGCGAACTTCGACTAAGTCAGTAAAAAAACAAACTCAGTGAGGATTTGGGGTTTGTAATCAAGCTTCAACTTAGTCAGAGTCAATTTTTAGAAGAAAAACAGACATAGACAGACTAAGCAAAGATTTTCTTGTAATAAATGACTCGAATTAAGGCGAAGTTTGATTTAAAAATTCCAAATCCTTACTAAATTCGTTTTTTTACTCTAAGTCGAAGTTCGTTCAATAAATCTCAGACATAGATCGAGTCTGTAGGTCGTACGCACAGTCTCACAACACCCAGACTCAAAACAAATATCTATGATCACATAAACATATGCCTCGGTACGGGGATCGAACCCGCGGTCTCTCGCTTCACAGTCATCCTCCAATATCAATATAAAAAAGCGAGTCATTTAGTTTCAAATTATACACAAAATTGAGTCATACGCTTGACGAAGTTTTAGAATCGATTTATTTTTAAGACCAAGCTAAAGAAGGTCAATCTAAAAGTCATAGATAAATTCCGTCATTGAAATTATCTATAAGGAAGATTTTATGATATTGGTTTTCGGATCCCACAGAAAAGAAGCACGTTTTTATCAAAACTCTACCTATTTTAGACGGTGTTTTATCGTTTTAAACTCACGCGACCCCTAAATATATTGTAGTAGCTTTCATAAATTGCGTAATTTCAAATGTGGTCTATAAATAAAATACATATTTATTAAAGGCCGTGATAGCGAAAAGGCCACACCAGAGGAAAGGTAAATCTATAAAAAGTATTACCTACTCACCGTTCTAAAATTAATCTCCACATAAAATTGTGTGGTGTTAGCGTTAATGGAGTATTTAATTTAGTCTAAATACATTAAAAAATACTCCTTACTGTGGCCTACCCTGACCCTGCCATATAACACAATTTCTACCCACTTACCTTAGCTTAATTGTGGTCTAATATACAGGTATTACAATGTACTATACTCTGGTCATTAAAGAAGAAAATAGTATCATCTTACTTTTTAAAAATCCTAAAGACCATGTCAGGGGCGTAGGTTCCATATAACATAAATGCTTTCCACTTACCTTTGCCACATTTTAGTGTAATATACAAGTATTACAAGTACTCTTGTGATAATTACATAAACTCGGATCAAATGGGTACTTGACTGTTGGATGTATTTATTTATATTATTTATTTATATTGAAATATTCTCAAAAATAAAAAGTTATAAGCCTTTGAAGTTTGGTGTAACAGTCAAACTGCGGGAATGAGAAATATCAGTATAATCACGTCATGCCGGTACGTGCGTTGGAATGGGATAGCAAGATATCTACAATATGCTCCCACTCCAGAATTTAAAATATAGGTACTGTCTCATTTTTCAACCAATTTCGATGCAGTTTTTACAGAAGGTTCTTTTTTTAAATTTGCTATTCAAACAATCAAACATAGTCAGTATAAAAACAAACATAGTCAAGTACCCAATTGTCCATTTATTTCATCTTTCACCATTATATCCAAAAGACCGAGTCAGCGTAAAGTCCAACTTGGCGAAAAGGCCAACTCACCTGATTAAAGTTAAACTCCCGCGGCAGAGACATGGTTCAATATCCGGTGGTAAGGATTTAATCTGAAATTGGTTTTCGGATTCCGTCGAGCCGAGAGTAGCACTTTTCCGATCAGGCACGGCTACGGCCGCCGTGCACATTTGTTTTATGTAAACTATACCTTTTTTAGACGCCGTTTTGTCGTTTTTTAAATACTTTATTATAAAAAATCTGATACGTGTACTCAAATTGCGGTTTTTATTTATGGCACCGCTATCATTATCGCAATTTCGTGCCTTTATAAGGTTCTTGGCACTTTTCTATGTTAAGCGAACGAGTGTCAGGTTGAAACTGAATTGCACTGAATAAGCTTGAGCGTGCGCGAATTTTCGATCAATACTTTAGTTGAATGTTGGTAGTTATTTCGAGAATTGTCAGACAGCGGGAGTGCCAACGTTAAATGTAATTTTCTCATTTAATGAATGAATTTTTCATGTACTTTCTAAATATGGATGCCTCTATCCTTGAAGGGGCAGGCAGAGGCAAAGTAGACATCTCTATGTAATAGGAGGCCATCCTATTGCCATATAATAATAATATAAGCCCTGTAATATTACTGTCCCACTGCTGGGCACGGGCCTTCTCTACTAATGTCTACCACGCTGGCCTAATGCGGGATGGTGCACTTCACATACCTTCGAAATTCCTGTGAAGAAATTCTCGGGTATGCAGGTTTATCACGATGTTTTCCTTCACCGTTATAGCAAGCGATATTTCACAATGAAAATACACTTAACATAGAAAAGTCAGAGGTGTATGCTCCATTTTGGGGTTGGGCTCGAACCTCCGACACTTGTCTCGGCAGTTCGTACCATTCCCAACTGAGCTATCGCTGCTATCCTATTGCCATGTCTGGTACAAATTCCAGACTGTGGTGAATAGAAACTCAATATCACTTTGCTTCACCCGGGGATCGAACCCGAGACCTCAGAACGGTAGTCGTACCGAAATACAACTAGGTCACCGAGACAGTTTATTTTCTAAATATATAATTATTTTTCGTTTTTTAGAGACCATTGAAGTTATCAGTTATTTTTTTCTACCTGCCTATAACTCACCTTAATGTGGGGTCGGCATAACACACTTTTTCAAGCATGTTGCAGAAATTATTTGGCTTAATTTTCACGGCCGATAGCCTGTCTCACGTCAACCCCTAGATCCAGTCCCGGGAAAAAAGTTTAGTCATGAAACTCACAGACGTAGAATCCTAGTTCCTACTTATATATAATACATACATCCTCAGCCAAATATCTCTAAGGGGTAGGCAGTGGCGCAACAAGAGTTAAGTGCTATTACTCGCTAGCGACTCCATACAATATTTGTATGAGAAACACCCGAACGCCTCTAGCGGTTACGCTGGGAACTGACGTTTTCCGTATATATTTTACGTCCTCGGTCACGTAAATACGTGCAACAATCTCATGGTGGAGCTACAGATGCAGTGTGTCACTTTGCAGTGCTCATTTTTTTTATATCAGACACTGGCAAACGAGCAGATGGGTCACCTGATGGTAAGTGATCTCCACCACCCATAGACACCCAAGACACAAATAATCATGGGGCGTTGCCAACCTGCATGACTCCGTGGCGTGGTGGTATTTCGGTACGACTAAGGTTCTGAGGTCTCGAGTTCGATCCCCGAGTCGGGCAAAGTGATATTGGATTTTTCCATATCAGCCCGGAGTCAGGAATTTGTGCCCGATATGGCGATAGGCTCGCCCCCTATCACATCTGAAACGGAACTAAGCTCGGCGAAATGTGTGTGTTCTAGTTCGCTAGTACGCCTCTGCCTACCCCTTCGGGGATACAGGCGTGAGCTTATGTTATGTTATGTTGCCAACCTAAAAGTAGGGAAAAAGGTTTGGGAAAGGGACGAGGAGAATTGTGCCACCGGAAATCTCACTCACCGAACAAAACACCACAGCGAGTTACTACACCTACAGTTTTCTGTGAGACTGTGGTATCAAACCGGTCGGCGATCGATTCATGCTGTAGTAATTTTCATCCAATCCCACCAGCTTCCATTACAGCCTCCGTGGCGCAGCGGGCGAGTAACCGACTGTGAAGCGAGAGGCCGCGGGTTCGATCCCCGCACCGAGACAAATGTTTGTATGGCCTACAGATATTTGTTTCGGGTCTGGGTGTTGTGAGACCGAATGTCGCTCGTAGTTCCTGATACCCACGACACAAGACTCGATCTTAGTGAGGGGTCAGGACTGTGTATGTGACAGTTGGGTGTTATATATATATTAATTCCTGTCGCTTCCCTGTCGGCGTACCTGCCATATCCCGTTCCCTCTTCACGGCCCACAACCTCTTACCGTTCCATTCCTCTTTCCCCATATGACCCTATTCTGATGATTGTATAACCTGCCTCCCTGATTCCAAATTCATAGCATTCTATAATATTATAATACATACTTAAATCTAAATTATGCTTTTTTGACGTCATAAGTGCTTTTATATGCCCACGTTATCATTAAAGATTTTTATTTATTTAACTATCTACAGCATGTAATCGGTAAAAAAGTACATAAGCTCACGCTTGTATCCCCGAAGGGGTAGGCAGAGGCGCACTAGCCAACTAGTACACCCACATTTCGTCGAGCTTAGTTCCGTCCCAGACGTGATAGGGGCGAGCCTATCGCCATATCGGGCACAAATTCGAGACTCCGGGCTAATATGGAAAAATCCAATATCACTTTGCCCGATCCGGGGATCGAACCCGAGGCCCCCGGACAGTAAAAAAAATGAAACCAAAATAATTTTATACACATTTATTTACTTAAGAATGACTAGTATAAGACCACTTAAATGCATAGACAATAGACACACATACATACACATATACAATTATAAATACAACATGAATTTTTGTTTACCTTAAATCTTAAGCACCCCAATTTCGACCAACTTCCAAAAAGGAGTAGGTCCTCAATTCGTCTGTATTTTTTTTTATATATGTCACGCGATATCTCCGCCAAATGTGGACCGATTTTCAAAATTCTTTTTGCGTTCGATAGAGCTTATTTCAAGGGTGGTCCCATAAATTTGGTCACGATCGGATTTGAAGTCAGTTCGTTTAAGTCAGTCGGTCAGTTAAGTTTTTCAACTTGTGATTATTCTTAACAAACTACTTCAGGTTTTCGGGTATACAAAAACTCACGGTGTAGGCAATAGGTATAATAAATCGGGGTAACTTTGACATTAACGCCCAAATGGTCAAACGCTACTCAACTTTAACGGCTTCTTGTATTGATTTTCGCCATACAATTTTGACAGATAAGGCGGCATTAAACGACATAAGGCGACCTTAAGTGTATGAACATTCGGCGGTAAGAGTTCAATATCAGCATTAGCCCACGAAATATTATTTTTTGGAAATTGGGTACCTGACTATGTTTGATTTTATACGCTAATTTATATGTAATAGAAACTAAAAACAAAATAGAATCATGTAGATTTTCGCGGGCTATTACTGAGCATTCGGCATAAGAGAAAAAAAAAAACACAAGCTCCTGAACAAATAAATACACCCAACAATCGCTCACCAGGGACCTAAAAAAAAATGGACGCAGCGCTAGGAACATAACATAAGCCTGTATCCCCAAAGGGGTAGACAGAGGCGCACTAGCGAACTAGAACACCCACATTTCGCCGAGCTTTGTTCCGTCCCAGATGTGATAGGGGGCGAGCCTATCGCCATATCGGGCAAAAATTCCAGACTCCGGTCTGTCATGGAAAAATCCAATATCACCTTGCCCGACCCGGGGATCGAACCCGAGACCTCAGAACCGTAGTCATACCGAAATACCACCACGCCACCGAGTCAGTCATTGAACATTGAAAGTCAAACAGGGTTTTCGCCCCATTCATTCAGTCGCCGCCATTACATTTTGATAGAATTAGCCGAGAACCATGCTTCACTTTTAATGTTCCAAGCACTCCGCCCATCTACGACTACAGAACGAATGGGCCGGCTCGACCGGTTAGATACCACTGTCTCACAGAAAACTGACGTAAAGTGGCAGCTTGCTGTCGCGTTTTTTTTTTTCTCCACCGCCCATAGACACCCAAGGTACAAAAAGAATCATGGGTGCGTTACCAACCTAAAAGGAGGGAATGGAAGGGGAGGGATGGGGATTGGGAAAGGGAGTGGGGAAATGGGCCACCGGAAATCTCACTCACCGAACGAAACCCGACAGCAAGCTGCCACTTTACGTCGGTTTTCAGTGAGACAGTGGTATCTAACCGGTGGAGCCGGCCCATTCGTGCTATAGACGTTACTGTCTACAGCATGGCTCTACCACTTGGAAATTTTCGTTTCGTTCGGTCAGATTTCCGTTGTCCCATTTACCCCCCCCCCCTCCCCTTCCAAATCCCTTTTCCCTCCTCTTCCATTCCCTCCTTTTAGGTTGGCAATGCACCTATGATTCTTTGTGTCGTGGGTGTCTATGGGCGGTGGAGATCACTTACCATCAGGTGACCCATCTGCTCGTTTGCCAGTGTTTACTATAAAACAAAATTTTTTTTTACGTCCATGTCCCACACATAGCCCTGACCCCATAGTAAGATATGAGTTTTGTGTAGAGTATCAATAACTACGAGATACGCACGATCTCACAACACCCACAATCCACACCGAAACAAATATCTGTGGATCATACATTTGTCTGGTGCGGGAATAGAACCCGCGACCTCTCGCTTCACAGCTTCTCATCTACTGCGCCACGGAGGCTGTCAACTCAATTTTTTTTTATCCGGGCACGGAAAAATGACTACACTGCACCTGATGGTACGCGTAGTGCAGTCCAAAAAACTAACGATCATTGACAAACACTGTGTTTATCAGTGGTCGTCAGAATCATGCCGGCCTATTTATGCTTCTTCACACTCCGAATCCGAAGAGGGATGAAGCAAATCGAGGGGCTTGCGACAAGACAGGCGGATGACCGATGCAGATACAGGGATACCCCATACCCGTCTCAACCAACCATCACGTCATGCCGCAAGCCCCTCGAGAGAACCGGAAGTACACTGGCTGATGGAACGCGAACCACACGCGGAGTGTGGGTCACTATGGCAGTTACGGGCGGATACGAATATCCTACCACCAGCTAGATCAGTCACATATCTGAATAACACTATAAATCACAGTCCGAGTCAAAGTTACCCTGATTGACTATCTCTGAATATCTTAACTCTGACCTATACATAATCCCTTACTTATAACAATATTTACGTGCTAGTTATCTTCAAGAATAGCTTGTCCCTTTCCTTTTCAAACCATGTGATGCAAGGAAAAATCACCAGATCGGGGTTGACGCTCGATTCGAACTTGAATTCGATTCGGTTTTATTTATTGACTTCAAATTCCACCGAAGTCAAGTTAAAAAGTGCTTTAATGTCACGTTAAAATTGAAATAAAACTATTTTTACGGATTTTATCACGATTTGGTTTTAATTTTTATTCCCGACGGTTCCAAGGCTTTGCAGTCTTCGTGGTCATGGGTTGGACTAAAAAAAAAAAAATTAAAACCAAATCGTGATAAAATCCGTAAAAATAGTTTTATTTCAATGAATAGCATTCGCGTAAACTTAAGAAATCAGTCTGTTACATATTTTGTCTTTTTTTTGTGTTCTCCCACTTATTGTTGCCTGAGACATTGGCTGAATAAAGTTTATTTCTTTCTTTCTTTCAGTCACGTTAAAAATTAACAAATGGCAAGTTCTTGAATATTATGTTAAAAAGAGCAACGTCAGAGTTTCTTGCCCGTTCTTCTCTGGCGAAACAGCCTTCCGAACAGGCGGTAGAGTCAAAATTTGACGGAATCTAAATAATGTTTGAACATTTCATGGATTCAATAAATGATTTTGATTTTGATTTATGCAACATGAGCGCACATTAAAAATAGATTTCGGTGGAATTTTAAGTGAATAAATGAAACCAAAGATTTTCAGATGGATCTGTTGGAAGGAGGATCTTCGTGGGAGGCGTATGTTCAGCAGTGGACGTCCTATGGCTGATGATGATGATGATGATGAAATGAAACCAAATCGAAATCACAATCGAATCTAGTGTCACGAGTAAGAGGGCAGGCAGTACTATCGGGCCAGAAGTTCAAATCGTACCAGACGTACGTTCCCGTGGACGGCCCAAACGCTGGCTGGACATTTTGGAGGAAGATATGAGATATGGTCTTTTTTTTTATAGCAGAGATTGGCAAACGAGCAGATGGGTCACCTGATGGTAAGTGATCTCCACCGCCCATAGACACCCAAGACACAGAAAGAATCATGGGTACGTTGCCAACCTAAAAGGAAGAAATGGAAGGGAAGGGAAAAGGGATTGGGAAAGGAAGGGGGCCAAATGGGCCACCGGAAATCTCACTCACCGAACGAAACGCGACAGCAAGCTGCCACTTTACGTCGGTTTTCTGAGACAGTGGTATCTGCCCGGTCGATCCGGCCCATTCGTGCTGTAGACGTTACTGTCTATAACGTGGCTCTACCACTCACACTCACTGTGGATGCTAAAGAGGGAGCGAAGTGAAAGAAAGAAAGAAATAAACCTTATTCAGCCAATGTCTCAGGCAACAATAAGTGGGAGAACACAAAAAAAAGACAAAATATGTAACACTAAGAGGTAACAAATTTGTTGGTTACAAAGTAAAAAAAAAAGAAAAAGAGCACACAAAAAAAAACATCATGAACGTGCACATATCCTAAACCATCCGTGCCCGAGACATGACTAAAAAGGCCACAGGCTCAGTATTCGCCAAGTAGAAGTAGGTATCTACCTGACACTGGTATTCTGCCAGGGCCAAAGTGGACGTTTAAGTAGGAAGGTAGAAAAGGCCGGAATGACGCCAAACAGAAAGAAAGTGATGCAAGGTAAGTGACATTATTCATAAAGATAAAAAGAGCGTATTTGTTATTATAACATAACATAACATAAGCTCACGCCTGTATCCCCGAAGGGGTAGGCAGAGGCGCACTAGCGAACTAGGACACCCACATTTCGCCGAGCTTAGTTCCGTCCCAGATGTGATAGGGGGCGAGCCTATCGCCATGTCGGGCACAAATTCCAGACTCCGGGCTAATATGGAAAAATCCAATATCACTTTGCCCGACCCGGGGATCGAACCCGAGACCTCAGAACCATAGTCGTACCGAAATACCACCACGCCACCGAGGCAGTATTTGTTATTATAAGAGGCAATAAACTCACGCCGATATCCTGGAAGGGGTTCTGCTTATCCCTTAAGGGTAAAGGCGTAAGCTTATGATAAAATTTCATCTATTTTACACTCAGAATGTAACTGAAACTATTTTTTTCTATTTATAGTAAACACAATAAAATTAATAGACAAAATAGATGTATTACTTTAATTATAGTATATTTGAGTGCAATATTTTACGGATTCTATCGCTATTTATGGTTTAATTTTAATCCCTTTTGGAAAGGTTTACAGCATTCGTGGTCACGGGTCGGCCTGAGGTGTCAGTTGTCCAAAATGTTACAATAACTGCATTCATTTTAAAATAATAAAAAATTAAAACAAAACGCGATAGAATCCGTAATAAAAACTTAACTGACCGACTTCCACTTTACCTATCGTGACCAAATTTATATGGGACCACCCTTGAAATAAGCTCTATCGAACACAAAAATAATTTTGAAAATGGGTCCACATTTGGCAGAGATATCGAGTAACATACATAAAAAAATACAGACGAATTGAGTACCTCCTCCTTTTGTGAAAGTCGGTTGAAAAACGAAACCAGATTGAACAACTACCAGAGGGCCTCGCGTAATTTAATATGTCCGCATAAAATTTAGCTCTTTCCCCGCCACTGATTAAAACAAATCGCGATAGAATCCGTATAAACTAGTTTTATTTCAATTTCTTAAGTTACAAGAAATCAACGACTCCAATCACTTGTACAAGTATATTAGAAATTCAGTTCATCTGAACAAGTTTGAGTCTCGGTTGAATTGAGACTCAATAAAACGTCCGACTTCACAGTCGACTTAAACTCAGACGTTTGAGTCTGCGTCGAAGTGAGATTGAGACTCGACGGACTCGACGATACACTGTCGAACAATTTATAGTTAAACTTCGGCGAGTCGTACAAACACAAGCACGTTTGAGTCTCTTTTATACTTAAGTCGGGGGATTGAGTCTCGTTCGTCAAAGTCTCTTTATTGGAGCGGCTTAAGCCAAACTCTACAGGAAACGTTTGAGTCTGTATATCAGAGAGAGAGACTGTCTCTGAAAAATACTCATCCTCACTGGTCTGGGATTTTAGAGACAATAAATCTTCAAAAACCGTTTGTGTAGATATTTCATCCCTTTTTATTTCCTCGCCGTCACTTTTCAAAGACCACGACGGCAGTGCTACATCATTTTTAATATTACACTCCGGACTGTGAGTTTGAGTCGCGAAAGTCCTTTTTGGACTATCGCAAAAGTCATAGTCACTTTTAACCCTTTTTGTTTCAACTTGTAATTTCGACTTTCGCTTCTCCGCCTTGTATTTTTTGTGTAAATCTGGATGCTTTCTTAATAGATGTACCAGATATTTCTCCCTAGATTTATATTCTGTATTACACAATTCACAAGGGTATTTTAAATTACAGCTTTTCATATGCCTCTTATAATCAGGCTGGGCTGAAAATCTCTCGCTACAGTATCCGCACTGAAATAATTTACACCTATGCACTTTTTTGTAATGTTGGTTGAGGAATTTGCGTCTGGTAAAACATTTTTGCTTATCAGAGACGGCGTTATAATTACAACTAGCGACTGAGCAGTAAAACTGGGTTTCTATGACGAAATCATTCTGTTTTTGGTGGTTTTTTATTAAATGCTGTAGGAGATCGTACTTTTTTATGTACCCTCCTTTACAGTCATATGGACAGGGCAGGTAAATTTTATCTTGATTGTCTGGAGAAGTTATTGAGATAGTTAATTTATCAGTTAATGAGTGCGATATAATTATTTGTGTTGGGTCTGGATCTGTTTCCGGAGGTTTCTGTAACAAAGAAATTTGGTTTAAGCACAGTAAACAACACAGTAAGAATAACACCCTGCCCGACCTGGGAATCGAAACCAGGACCTCCTTGTCCACAGCCCATATAAGCTGTCAGTAGACCAAGTAGGCGACCAGAAGCATTAATAATTATTATACGTATATTATTATTTATGGTAAGGATGTATGCAGCAGTACAGATGAATGATCAGCTCCCCTCTTCTGGACCATTTCCCCCCTTAAACCCCCATAATAACAATACCCAACACTCAAGACAAAATTTCAAAAAGACAAAAGACAAAATGTCTAAATATTTAGACCTGACACATGAAGTTACTCGCATGTGGGATGTGGATTCGACAATCATTGTTCCTGCCTCCGTGGCGTAGTGGTATTTCGGTACGACTACGGTTCTGAGGTCTCGGGTTCGATCCCCGGGTCGGGCAAAGTGATATTGGATTTTTCCATATCAGGCCGGAGTCTGGAATTTGTGCCCGATATGGCGATAGGCTCGCCCCCTATCACATCTGGGACGAAACTAAGCTCGGCGAAATGTGGGTTTCTAGTTCGTTAGTGTGCCTCTGCCTACCCCTTCGGGGATACAGGCGTGAGCTTATGTATGTATGTTAATAATAATAACACAACACTGATAATAACAAACAGTACATACATATGACGTATACCTTGGCCGTGTTCCTCAGGAGCATGTCCGACTCGAGACACTGCAGGCGGAACCGTTTGCACACGCGCAGGGTCTCCTCACAAGCAGCACAGAGCAGCTCAGATATACCATCGTCACGACCACCCTGGAACAATGGTAGTACTTCTTAACATAATATATCGAAAAATACATAACCTCTGGCTAAATGCCAAATAGGCAGATTGCAAGAAAATAAGGAGACATTTTTTTATTTTATTTTTTATAGCAGAGATTGGCAAACGAGATGGATCACCTGATGGTAACTGATCTCCACCGCTCATAGACACCCAAGACAGAAAAAGAATCATGGGTGCGTTGCCAACCTAAAAGGAGGGAATGGAAGGGGAGGGAAGGGGATTGGGAAAGGGAGTGGGGAAATGGGCCACCGGAAATCTCACTCACCGAACGAAACGCGACAGCAAGCTGCCACTTTACGTCGGTTTTCTGTGAGACAGTGGTATCTAACCGGTCGAGCCGGCCCATTCGTGCTACATTAAAAACAAAACAAAAAAACAACATAAGCTCACGCCTGTATCCCCGAAGAGGTAGGCAAAGGCGCACTAGCGAACTAGAACACCCAAATATGGCCGAGCTTAGTTCCCTCCCAAAGTTAAAATAAATAATGACAAGTTTATAAAAATTCACTGACCGAGTTCCAATTTACCGATCATGACCAAATTTATATGGGACTGAGGTGTCAGTTGTCCAAAATGTTAATGTTACAATAACTGCATTTATTTTAAAATTATAAAAAATTAAAACAAAATGGGATAGAATCCGTAATAAAAACTTGACTGACCGACTTCCAATTTACCGATCGTGACCAAATTTATATGGGACCACCCTTGAAATAAGCTCTATCGAACATAAAAAGAATTTTGAAAATCGGTCCACATTTGGCGGAGATATCGAGTAACATACATAAAAAAAATACAGACGAATTGAGGACCTCCTCCTTTTGTGGAAGTTGGTAGATAAATACACCCAACAGTCACACACATAGTCCTGATCCCACACTAAGATAAAGTCTTGTGTTGTGGGTATCAGGAACCTAGAGAGACTTTTGGCCTCACAACACCCAGACCCGAAACAAATATCTGTGGGCCACACAGACATTTGTCTCGGTGCGGGAATCGAACCTGTGCCTCACGTTTCACAACCGGCTACTCGCCTGCTGCGCCACAGAGGCTGTCTATTTTTTTTTGGTTCAGAGAATGTACAGCATACCATAGGCTCACCTATCACATCTAGAACGGAATAAGGTGGGTAAAATATGGGTGTTGTATCCAGAAATACATTGTGGTACCTACAATACCAAATCCATCTAACTGAAAATATATATTGTTGACTTTGCGACTAACTATATTGACAGCTTTTTCACAAAAAACTGACGATTTTTCAAGATGTCTGACTAGCTATTCTTTTGAGTAATGGATTTTTTTGAGTAATGGATTTTTATGAGTAATGGATTTATTAAACACTGTCATTGGCAAAATCATCAACCTTTGATGGAGGCCATATTTTTAAAATAAAGAAGAAGAAAGAATAATGGATTTATTAAACACTGTTGTTGGCAAAATCATCAACCTTTGATGGAGGCCATATTTTTAAAATAAAGAAGAAGAAAGAATAATGGATTTATTAAACACTGTTGTTGGCAAAATCATCAACCTTTGATGGAGGCCATATTTTTAAAATAAAGAAGAAGAAAGAATAATGGATTTATTAAACACTGTCATTGGCAAAATCATCAACCTTTGATGGAGGCCATATTTTTAAAATAAAGAAGAAGAAAGAATAATGGATTTATTAAACACTGTTGTTGGCAAAATCATCAACCTTTGATGGAGGCCATATTTTTTAAATAAAGAAGAAAACTTAAAAAACAAACATTTTAAAGTAAAAAATAATAACAATTTCTTATTTCTCTTTGGAGTCAGTGCTGAGGCCGAAGCAGATTAAATGAAATGGCACCGACTTCAAAGAGAGTTAAGAACTTGTTCTAATTTTTTACTTTTAAGTGTTCATTTTTGAAGATGGTTTTCAGTTTCGTTAAACTTTAATTATTATTTGTCTTATTTCAGTGTTCAGTAGCCTGTAATATTGAAAGAATTATCCATGAACTCCTAATAGTTAAAGAGTTATATTTTCCATCAGCTCAGCAACATGATATGATGAGTACCAGATGCAAATACCTGAATAGTTTTAGAAAATATGTAAAACTCTCTATGGGTCCCTATAAAATTTGAGGGTTGCCTTCGTTTTTTCTAGGATCCCATCATCAGATTCTGACTTGGTGCCAATGGGACCATCTGGGACACTTTTAAACAAAAAAAGAATTTCTCGAATCGGCCCAGGCGTCTTTGACTAATCGGGGAGTATACATAAAAAAAAAGATTCCGACGAATTGTAAATCTCCTTTTTTGAAGTCGGTTAAAACAGTTTATACTTGCCGGTACATACCTACAAAAGATTTAAGTTGATTGTTTTCTATCTGTATGAATTTTGAATCAATGGCAAATAATGTAGGTACAGCTTAAGGGCTTTGAAGGCGGTTTTTATGTTTTTGTTATGATATACAACAAATTTACCTCCACATCAGTTAATTTGAAAAAATCTTCGGCTAAGCCCCACTGATACATATTTTTCATTGGGCTTGTATATGTTAAGCACCCGCGGCAAACGAGCGCGAATTCCGACAACGGAGACTGTATTTTCTCACTAGGATTCGACATTTTCACGATTATTTACTAAAGTATAGGATTAGAGGGATTTTTATATTATCTTAGAACATTTCCAAAATAAAATAGCGATATCAATTATCAATCTGTTTTGTTGTCGGATGTTTTATCTGGCCAAAGTTGATAAAACATAAAGCCACAACAACTGTTTTATCGTTAGATCTTTTCAAAGGATATTTTTTTATTAATATATAAACAGCATACTATTTACTCAAATAGTTCTGTCTTTATTTTAATTAAAATTATATTTACTGTGTCTTCGATTCAATTAATATTTTTCAAAATTGACATAAAGTATTGTGTGAAATGAAATGCTTTGGTTGCGTTCAAAAAATATTGATCTTCATCCTAAATAAATAATATAATTCTATAATGAAATTTTGATAATTATATTTTATGTAATATTTTTTTGTACTTTTTTTGGAGTAAACAATCAATACTATTTAATTTTTCGAAAGGAGCTATTTAGACAAGTACGTGTCAAGTCAATGGCTGTTTGTTTATTTATTTTATTGTTTCGAAAAAAGAACATCGATCAGTCAAATTAGACATTTTTGGCTCAGCTAAATTTACAAGAGTATGATCGTCTCACAATAAGGTAAATAACAATTTATATATGTGGTCTTTCAGATAAAAATTGGGATATAAACATAAAACAAGACCACCGTAACGAAGTTGTTTATTTTCGGGAACGTGGCTTCAATCGCCGGGTGTTCAGGTCGGTCGCCATTTGCGCCACGAAATCGGACGCGTATTGTGTGGTGTCCTTGCAAATTATAGGTTATAGTGGCGAATTAACCATTTTTTAGAGTTATATGAGTTCAAAACGTTCTGTAAACTGTGTTAAGACTGTTTTATGTTCACAAATATCTACATGTTCGTGCAATGTGTGAGTATAAGTGTTTATTTTATATGTCGTATGTGGCCAGTACACGTGCAAAGGGAAGTTAATAAAAATTTCACGGTATAAAAAATAATTTACACCACCAAGGCATTTTTTCTTATCACATCGCGCGAAATTAATTTTGGCGCGAGACGTATGTATTGATTATTAATGATGTCGGTCATTTATTTATTTTTGTTACTAGGTTGATCTATTTTTGGATTGGGATGCACTGGTATAAATTACGACAATGTTTTATTTTGTTCGTATTTACAAGTCGCGCACGTGTCATAAACATGTTTAGTGGAAAGTTTCGATGTGTTAGAAAGTGGTATTTGTTAAAAACCGGGCCACCTTTCATTTGTTGACGTGCGGTTTCATAATATTGAATCGTGTCGACCGTCGACACTGCATCGACAAAGATCCGTAATCACGGCTAATCTTGTTTATTTTTTAATTTCGCATCAACAACGCAAGTGAACATCGAATCATACAGCCTTTATTTACTCAACTTTAAAACACATTAGTGCATACTCATTTTACGTCTGTTAATTATATATTTCTTCTACATTTCAGCTGTAAAGGACACCAGAAATGAATATAGAAACCACAAACAAAACAAAAGACATTGATTACCTTATGATAACAGTGCCTATAGAAAATTTTAAAAGTAAAAACTGTACACCTCAGTGAGATAATCTGTTCTAAATTTGAATAGTAATTTTTTAAGCATAAACCAAACGGCCAGTATTTTTATTTAATTTAATTTTGCTAATGGCCAGTATTTTGTAATTGTTAAATGTTAGAATTTTAATGGATTGAAATAGTTAGTGTTGGACAATAAGTGAAATTGAAAAAGTAAAACTAAAAGTGTTACAAGAATGAAAATTCCAGAGACTTCGGCTAATGTTGGGGCTTATTATGGCAATGAGGAGAATGGACAGTGGCAGGTAATACATTACTTAACTTTAAAGGTACTATAAATCATAAAGTAATTGACATTTGTATATGGGCAATCCACACCTTGCCAAAAAAGGTTAAAAAATACATAATAAATTATGATAAAACCTCCTTCGGTCATGGGCTTCTCATCGCAACAAGGTTGACCTTGGCGTGACCCTCATCTGGACACCGGTGTCCGCTCCGCCCGAAAGAGGTTAATTACCAAAAGTTTTGTAAAGTTACTTGAAAACTTATCCAATCTTGCCCAAATTCATATGAGACCATCCGTTGAATAAGTTCTAAATCTAAATAAAGAAGAATAAAGCTCTAATGAAAAAAAACTTGAAAATTGATTCACATTTATTGTAATTATAGAAAAAACAGAACCTTCTATTTTTAAAATTGATTGTAAAATGGCGAAGAAACAAGATTTTTTAATAAGATTGAGTATAGTACAGCCCAAAAAGACAAGCAATCACCAAAACTCATTATCAACGAGTTTTTTTCCTTCTACCTGCCTTCATCCCACCTTAATGTGGGGTCAGCGCAACTCACTTTCAAGCATGTTGCAGTAATGATTGAGGTTAGTTTTTACGGCCGACCTGAGAATCGAATCCAAAACCTCCCGGTGCACTGCCCATACATACTTAGACCAAGAAGGCGATGGCGACCCTTGAAATAGATAGATATTTTTTAGATACTTTTTTTTATATAGCTTCTAGCTATTTTTTTATTATTTATTTTCATTTATTCTATCTACATAATCAGTCCACATTTGGCTGAGATATCGCGTAATATACATAAAAAAATACAAACTAATTAAGGACCTTCTAATTTTTTGAAATCAGTCGAAAATATATGAATTTTGAAGTTTTCGATGGCTTGACCAAAATTGATGTAGTTTATGTATTTGCAGCCTAACGGCGTGATCATCGACAGCGGGGTTGGCGGTGGCGTGGTGGGGAGCGGCGATGCGGGGATACATCGGGCGCCGGTGTACCCAGTTCATATGCCCAGGGCTCAGGTGCCAGGTAAATACCGGCTTTACGGACTTTAGCATTCTTACATAACGACGGTCCCTACGTACAAAGCGACATGTCAAAAACTGAGGTTTTCAGGAGAACGAAATGAAGATTATTTATAAGTTTAAGATTTATCATACTTGTTATATTGTTCGATTAGTATTTAGAGTAGAATTATTAGAATACAAAATAATTAAAATATATATATAGTTACAGTGACAGCCTCCGTAGCGCAGCGGGCGAGTAGCCGGCTGCGAAGCGAGAGGCCGCGGGTTCGATTCCCGCATTGAGACAAATGTTTGTGTGGCCCACAGATATTTGTTTCAAGTCTGGGTGTTGTGAGACCGAAAGTCTCTCATAATATCTGACATCCACGATACAGGTTATACCTATTGTGGGGTCAGGACTAGGTGTGTGACTGTTGGGTGTATTTATATTTTATATTTATAGTTATGAGCGTATGGATAATCTAAAGCTGTATATGCAATAAAAAATATGACATTTTGACTTGTCTTTATATATGTAGGGACCGTCGATAAATATGTGTATAAAATCAAACATAGTCAAGTACCAGAACCGTCACCCAACAGTCAAGTACCTAATTATCAAATCAGAATTGGGTACTGCAATATGCTTCATTTGAAATAGATTTTTATATGTAATGTCAAATAAAACAAAAAAAGAAACCCTTCTGTAAAAACTGCATCGAAATTGTTTGAAAAATGAGGCAGTAATTAATGTTTTGAATTCTGGAGTGAGGGCATATTGGAGATATCTTGCTATCCCTTTCCAACGCACGTACCGTTATGGCGTGACGTGATTATACTGATACTTCTCTTTCCCGCAGATTGAAGGTTACACCAAAAAAGGTTACGTCAAAAGGCTTATAACTTTTTTATTTTTGAGAAAATTTCAATATTTCTGTCTGTGCTGTATTTTAGATTACGTAAACATATAAAATTAAAAAAAAAAACAAAATACCCAACCATATAAAAGAAAGTAAATATTTGTTTGTTGATTTATGGATCCATTTCCAATTTGCAGAATAAATGATTTGTTTCACAGCTGCTTACGTGATGGCGGGCGCGTACTACCCGGGCGGGTACCCGGGCGTGCCCGCGCCCCCCGGGCCCCCCGCCGGCCCCCCGGGGCCCCCCGGCCCCCCCGGGCCCCCCGCAACACACGACGCCTTCGAAGACTACATGTGGATGGAGCACGAGGAAGAATTTGACAAACAGGTAGAGTATAACACGAATATCGAATGTCTTGCAGCCTCCGTTTCGTAGCGGGCGAATACCGGCTATTGAGACGCCGCGGTTGTGTGACCCACTATCTAGCTGACGCAACGACCCAAAATGAATCCTGGCCTCCGACACTAAAAGACGCCACTTCTCCCTATCCCGCGAAATCTCTTGCCACTGGGTCGCTGAGAGCTCGCGTAAGTTCTTTTCTACTTCATCTTTCCAGCGGTATCTGGGACGACCTACTGGTCTGCGTTCAATCGGGCGTCCCAGGTATGGTCTTTTTATGGATCCTCTCCCATTCTCTACATGGCCGAGCCAGGGGATGTGTGGCCCACAGATTTTTGTTTTGGGTGTGGATCTTGTTAAACCTGACGTCTCTCGTAATTTCTGATGGCGGCCTCGACTTTACATCCGGTTACTCCCGCTGCGCCATCAAGGCTGTCAAATATGAGAATATTTCTTCGGCTTCCTTTAAAACTGTTCACGCGTCGCCATTGTTTGTTTCCAGGTGATGCAGCAGTTGGAAGAGGAAGCGTTGATGGAGCAGTGCATAGAGGCCATGCTGGAGGATGAGCAGCGGGAGAGGAACAATAGGCCCGTGGCCAACGGACACAAGCAGCACCACCCCACGTGAGTTGCATACATTGTTGCCTATCCCACTTCTGATACACAGGCCTCCTCGACTAATGAGTGGATGAGAGTTGACCACGCTGTAATGCGGTATGGTACATTTCACATACCGAGTGGCGCCATAACTTACTTGATAATAAGTTATAATAGCGAGTGGTAGAGCCACAGTGTAGATAGTAACGTCTACAGCACGAATAGGCCGGCTCGACTGGTTTGATACCACTGTCTCACAGAAATCGACGTACAGTGGCAGTTTGCTGTCGCGTTTCGTTCGGTGAGTGAGATTTCCGGTGAATTTCCTTTCCCAATCCCTTTTTCACCTCCCATTCCATTTCGTCCTATTAGGTTGGCAACGCACCCATGATTAAATGTCTTGGGTGCCTATGGGCGGTGGAGATCACTTACCATCAGGTGACCCATCAGCTTGTTTGCTAGTCTCTGATATAAAAAAAAACTAAGGTCAACACTGAAAAAAATAATTATTCGTACAAAATAAATAGCAAAAGGTTAGTTGCTAAGTGTCACACCATTTATACTGTGTAAAAGCAGTGTAATACGCGCTAGTCTACATGTAGGTAAACTTCAGTAGGTACGATGCGTGGCGCTTAATGTGAGGCGGCGCAGCACACTTTTTCAAGCATGTTACAGAGATGATTTGGCTTAGTTTGTACGACCGGCCCCCTGCCTACGCGAATCCAATCAATCGCTCGCCATCCCACTTCTGACTCATGTAATGTTGCAGCACGAGTAACGGAGCTCCATCGTTGTCGCTTGAAGAGACAGTGTCCCGGTCCACGTTGAACCCGCTAGCTGCTGAGTTCGTGCCCACACGCGCCAAACCACCGAACACAGGTATGGTGCTTGCTATCCTGCCTAAGCCGCGGTACCTTAGTGTCCTGATTTATTTATTTATTTATAAGCTCACGCCTGTATCCCCGAAGGGGTAGGCAGAGGCGCACTAGCGAACTAGAACACCCACATTTCGCATAGCTTAGTTCCGTCCCAGATGTGATAGGGGGCGAGCCCATCGCCATATCGGGCACAAATTCCAGACTCCGGGCTGATATGGAAAAATCCAATATCACTGCCCGATCCGGGGATCGAACCCGAGACCTCAGAACCGTAGTCGTACCGAAATACCACCACGCCACCGAGGCAGTCCTGAGTGTGTAGTGTCCTGAGATGGAATAGTTTTTGAGCCTCACTAGTGCAGAGGCGCTAAGGCGAGAGGCCAGCCGTGAAAGTTGCCCGTGGGTGTTGTTACAGTGTGTGTCAGAGGGCTTTTAAATAAATAGCTTTTCGACCGATTTCCACAAAAGGAGGTCCTCAATTTGTCTGTATTTTTTTTTATGTATGTTACTCTATATCTCTGCCAAATGTGGACCGATTTTCCAAATTCTTTTTGTGTTCGATAGAGCTTATTTCAAGGGTGGTCCCATATAAATTTGGTCACTGCCTCGGTGGCGTGGTTGTATTTCGATACGACTACCGTCCTGAGGTCTCTGGTTCGATCCCCATCGGGCAGTGATATTGGATTTTTCCATATCGGCCTGGAGTCTGGAATTTGTGCCCGATATAGCGATAGGCTCGCCCCCTATCACATCTGGGATGGAACTAAGCTCAGCGAAATGTGGGTGTACTAGTTGGCTAGTTCATATCTGCCTACCCCTTCGGGAATACAGGCGTGAGCTTATATATGTTTGTTATATGGGAGTAAATGAGCAAGTGTCACCATTTTACATTTTAATATATTTTTAATTTTCAGAGGAAACAAAATCTGAGCCTCCCGAGGCGCCGCCGCAGGAAGTGCCTCAGAAGGAACTCGAACCTGCACCAGTGGAGCCAGAGACGAGGGTCGATACCGCCGAAGAGCCTAAAACGGAAGGTCAGTGCTACATTGTAGTATTAATCTTGTACCACTGAAGGGTACGCCACGCTGTAGACAGTAACGTCTACAGCACGAATGGGCCGGCTCGACCGGGCAGATACCACTGTCTCACAGAAAACCGACGAAAACTGTGACTGTTGACGGCGTAGGTGCTGTGAGACCGAAAATAATTTTTTTTATTGATCACGGAGGCATGTAAAAAAAACACTTATGAAAGCAGACAACAACACAAGCGAATTTTGAATTAAGATTAATATAATTTACATTAACTCGCTATAAATTTGAAGACAGGCAAGCATGTACGGACATATAACGATGGGATGGCTAACATAGGGTGATAAGGGGAGATAGGAATAAAATAGAGCATACATCTCTGACTTTTTTATGTTAAGTGTGTTTTCATTGTGAATTATCGCTTGCTATAACAGTGAAGGAAAACATCGTGAGGAAACCTGCATACCCGAGAATTTCTTCACAGGGATTTCAAAGGTATGTGAAGTGTACCAACCCGCATTAGGCCAGCGTGGTAGACTAAGGCCTAACCCCTCTCATTAGTAGAGGAGGTCCGTGCCCAGCAGTGGGACAGTAATTGGGTACTTGCCAATTTTTCTAAATTAATTTTATATGGAATTGACGTCATCTAAAATATAGAACAGAAAGAGATATTGAAATATTCTTAAAAATAAAAAAGTTATAAGCCTTTGAAGCTTGGTAACCTTCAAACTGCAGGAAAGAGAAGTATCAGTATGATCACGTCACGCCATAACGGTACGTGCGTTGGAAAGGGATAGGAAGATATCTCCAATATTGGCCACTCCAGAATTTAAAATAATAATTACTGCCTCATTTTTCGTACCGAAATACAACCACGCCACCGAGGCAGTCCGACTACGGTTCTGAGGTCTCGGGTTCGATCTCCGGGTCGGGCAAAGTGATATTGGATTTTTCCATATCAGCCCGGAGTCTGGAATTTGTGCCCGATATAGCGATAGGCTCGCCCCCTATCACATCTGGGACTGAACTAAGCTCGGCGAAATGTGGGTGTTCTAGTTCGCTAGTGCGCCTCTGCCTACCCCTTCGGGGATACAGACGTGAGCTTATGTTATGTTATGTCTTTCCAGAACCAGCACCACCACAAAACGAGCCGCCGGAAGTGAGCGCGGCCGATGTGCAACCAATAACTGACAAGTCACAGGAGAAAAGGCCGAGGGAACCAAAAAAGGACACGAGGCCCAAGCCGGAGGTCAAGAAACTTGTCAAAACTGAGGTAATAGAATGTAGCGATGGAAATAACGGCTTTTTGTCATCAGGTTATGTTGCTTAGGCTTTTTTAACCGACTTTAAAAAAAGGAGGGGGATAACAATTCGTCGGAATCTTTTTTTATGTATGTTCCCCGATTACTCGAAGACGCCTGGGCCGATTCCAAAAATACTTTTTTTGTTTAAAATGGTATACTTCCCTGTTGGTCCCACTGGCACCAAGTCAGGATCTGATGGGATCCTAGAAAAAGCGAAGGCAACCCTCAAATTTTATAGGGGCACATAGTGTATTTTATATATTTCCTAAAACTATTCAGGTATTCGCGTTTGGTACTCATCATCTCATGTTGCCGAGCTGATGATGGAAAATACAATTCCTTAACTATTAGGAGTTGGTGGATAATTCTTTCAATATTACACTTAAAATAGATTTAACAAAAATTTAAAACCGACGTTAAAAACGAACACTTAAAAGTAAAAAATAACAATTTCTTACTCTCTTTGGAGTCGGTACCTTTTTATTTGCGATTGTATTTCGGTACGACTACCGTCCTGAGGTCTCGGGTTCGATCCCCGGGTCGGGCAATGTGATATTAGATTGTTCCATATCAGCCCGGAGTCTGGAATATGGCGACAGGCTCGTCTATCACATCTGGGACGGAACTAAGCTCAGCGAAATGTGTGTGTCTTAGTTCGCTAGTGCGCCTCTACCTACCCCTTCAGGGATACAGGCGTGAACTTATGTATGTAACAAAATTGTATGATTTTTCAGGTGAAACCGAAACCTAAAGTGCAAACAATCAAATCTGAGACGAAAGTGCCTCCCAAGAAGAAGGAAGTGAAGGTCGTGAAGAGCGAAGTGAAGGTGGAGGAGAAGCGGCCGGAAGTCTGCGAGGAGAAGTGCGAAGAAGTGCAACCCCAGCCGGTGGCAACGGAAGCGCCTAAGGTACTTTGACAATAATAATAATAAAAAATAATATTATAGTAGGATTGCTAATTAAACGGAGTAATCTGACATTTCAGATGTTACCATTTTTTTATGAAATTTAAATAGTACTGTGGTAAAAAGATCAAGATTATTTAAACATTTCAATTCAGTGAACCATTTCATTCTTTCATTTTCTAAAGTCCAACTTAAAGTCGTAATTCCTGCCTAATGTGTTATTACTACATGTTTATTGAAATTTAGTCATAGTAAATTACTTCAAGCTAAGTTATGGCATGTCTACTGGAATTATAGTCATGGTTCATTATAAATAAAACTCACAAAAGCTATGGATGTCCTGAGCGTAATTTTTCTCAAATAATAAAAGTAATATTTGTATTTTTTATTCTTATCATTTCGCGTATCTGTTGTGATTATTTACGTAATCTTATTGACACGGTCTTTTAATCGATGGGTTAAGCTGAAATTTATAAAAATACGCAATAAAATTCTAATTTTGCAAGGTAGTGCTGAGTTATTGTTTCTTTGAATGATAAAAATTGAACTAGATCAATCACGATGTTTTGAAAGTAAGCAACATTATTTTGGAAAGTGACATTTCGATCTGTCAGTTTACTCCGTTTAATTAGCAATCGGACTATAGCCATGTCGATGTCTGACAGCCTCTGTGGCGCAGTGGGCGAGTAGCCGGCTGTGAAACGTGAGGTCGCGGTTTCGATTCCCGCACCGAGACAAATGTCTTTATATATCATGTCTGGACTTTAAAAAAGGCCATAACCCTTGAGTTTGTTTCGGCATTTCTTCTCAGGGATAGCCACGAAATGCCGATGATTATTTTTTTCAATATATACCCGTAATTGACATGTAAAAGTGATATAACATAACATAAGCTCACGCCTGTATCCCCGAAGGGGTAGGCAGAGGCGCACTAGCGAACTAGAACGCACATTTCGCCGAGCTTAGTTCCGTCCCAGATGTGGTAGACAAGCCTATCGCCATATCGGGCACAAATTCCAGACTCCGGGCTGATATGTAAAAATCAAATATCACTGCCCGACCCGGGGATCGAACCCGAGACCCCAGAACCGTAGTCGTACCGAAATACCACCACGCCACGGAGGCAGTAAAAGTGATATAAAATATCCTATTTGCGGAATAAATGATTTGAGTATTGGGTGATCCATCTGCATCATAAAGAATTTCGCGCCCATCGCTTAGTTTGTTATTGATATTTATTTCAGGCCCAATCCCCGCCCATCGAAGACCCCACAATCCCAAAACCCATCAACTACGCGGCGGCTGCTAAGGCGAACAAGCCCAAGACGAAAGCCCCCTCGCCCCCCGCTTCAGACAAGTCCACGCCCCCTCCGCAGGCTCCTCCCAAGATCAAGACTCTCGACAAGAAGAAGGAGAAACCTCCTGTCAAGACAGAGAAAGTCAATGTGCAGAGAAAGAATTCAACAAAGTGAGTTGTTAAATTGGAATTTGTGACCGATATGGCGATAGCCTCGTCTATCACATCTGGGACGGAACTAAGCTCGGCGAAATGTGTGTGTTCTAGTTCGCTAGTGCGACTCTACCTACCCCTTTGGGGATACAGGCGTGAGCTTATGTTATGTTATGAGTTGTTAAAATTAGGTACTTGACTATGTTTGATTTTACTGAATGCCTCGGTCCTGATGTCTCGGGTTCAATCCCCGGCGAGGGTAAAGTGATATTGGATTTTCCCATATCAGCCCGGGGTCTGATATTTGTGCCCGATATGGCGATAGGCTCGCACCCTATCACATCTGGGACGGAACTAAGCTAGGCGAGATGGTTGTCTAGTTGGCTAGTGCGCCTCTGCCTACCCCTTCGGGGATACAGGCGTGAGCTTATGTTGTTGATTTTATACTCATACTAGCATTTGGCCGCGGCTCCGCACGCGTAGTTTGTAGGACCGAAGGGTAAAGGTTTTGATTAGTCGATCCGATCTGTCGTTTTAGGCTAAATATTCTACACAACAATATTATTGGTAGCGAAAATCAACATGGCCGTCACTTTTCAGTTGTAGTACCAGATCCAATATGAATATTAAAGCTCTTTGTCCCTATGCCTTCTTTCTACCTGCCCTTTTCCCCACACCTTAATGTGGGGTCGGCGCAACGCATTTTTTAAAGCATCTCACAGAAAACCGACGTAAAGTGGCAGCTTGCTGTGGCGTTTCGTTCGGTGAGTGAGATTTCTGGTGGCCCACTTCCCCTCCCCTTCATTTCCCAATCCCTTTTTCCCTCCCCTTCCATTCCCTCCTTTTAGGTTGGCAACGCACCCATGATTCCTTATGTGTCTTGGATGTCTATAGGCGGTGGAGATCACTTACCATCAGGTGACCCATCTGCTCGTGTGCCAGTCTCTGCTAATAAAAAAAAAGAAAAAGATGTTGCAGAAAGGATATGGCTTAGTTTTACAGACTGCCTGACGTCAATGGGGGATCCAACTTCAAACTTTGCCAAAGTTTTTAACTGTGTAAATTCCAAAAATGCTTTTTATCAAAGTTCAGTGGAATCGGTCGAAACTGACCTTTGTGAGGCCTCAACGAACAATATGCCACAAAGAACTAAACATATTATTCCATGGTGGAAAGAAGAACTGACCCGACTTAAAAAAGATGCCGTCACTAAGAAAAGAAGAATTAGGAATGCAGCGCCCATTCGCAAAGAAATGGTCGTCCGGGTTTACCTGCAGGCCAAAGAAAAATACGAAACGTACCTAAATGAGGTATAGTCATTCAAAATATGATGACGAGGGTACATATGTACCTGATTTGAGACATATTTTAAACAAGATCACAATTTTCAAAACTTATTTATTTATTTATTTATTTATTTATTTATTTATTTGTTTCAGGCTACTAAGGCCCATAGATATATACCTTACAAACTAACATATAATATAAAATAATTACATAAATGTGTTAGTAATAAAAAATAATACTATATTAGTAACACTAACACTTCACTTCACTAGTGCACAATGTCTGTGCGCGCTCATGTGGCACTTGTCCGCGGAAGCGACGGAACACCACGCCCTGCGGCCAGAAATTCTCCTCCATCACGAGTTGCAAGATGAAATTCGGCACTCGCACCACAAACGCCTTGAAACCGACGTTGCGGCGCGACTCCAGCAGCTGCACTCTCAGCGAGTACCTCGTCTTCTGGCGTACATACTCCGCAATGTTCTCCGCCTTTGTGGTGTAGTGTAGGCGGGAGATGTACAGCGGAGTGGTCGGCATCGCGGCACGTATACTGAGGTTAGATGCCTCAGTACCGGTACCGCTGCGGTTCTTGATGGCTGGTTGACGACGCTTCCTTCTATGCACCGTCACGAAACCATCCTCAATCGCTCGGTTCGATGCCGCATCCGGCACGGGCTTCGGTACTGGAGCGGTAGAGCCGCTCTCGGTGACGTTGGCGAACCCACATGGTTGTGGTTTCACCGGTGCTGCAGGCGCAGGCAGCAACACGGGGTCGATGACTCGGGCGGCGGTACGTGAAGGAGCCGCGGGGACGGTCGCGGGGCCGCGGGCCGCGCTAGACGCGAATTCCGCTGACTTAGCAAACGACGAAGGCGACGGCGTCAAAACCGCTGACGAATAGCTAACACCCGATATATCGAGGCCAGCTCCACGACACGTGTTGACATTACATGCCTCTGTTGGTGACCTAATTTCCGTCGCAGTATTACGCAACTCGCTTACTTCCTTGCGTAAATCAGCGACGGCAATCTGGGAAGCATCTAACTGCCGTTGCACATCTTCCAGGCGGGACTTCAAAAGGACAATGTCCTTTAGAAGGCAAGTTACGTCGACGTGGTCGAAAGTAACGGGAGGGAGCTTATTAAGGTCCCTCGCCACAAACATCGGCACGTCGTCCGGGTCGGTCTCCTTGAGCAGCGTGATAATATCCTGCACGCTTTTCTTAGTCCCATCACGGCGGCGGGACACCATCTGATCACGCTTGTTCAGCGTGGTATACAGCAGCAGCTTCGCAGCTGCTATATCCTCCTCGCTGAAGTTCGTAGAGCAGATCTGGATAGCTGACACCTCATCCATCACGTCCAGTTTCTGCTGCAAGAACGCCAGCAGCTCATTCGCCACAAGTTTCTCACTCATGACGACTAAATTCGAGCGACGGCTTGCGCCGCGCTATACGTACGATAAATGTAAATAAAATGCGTCAGCAATGCGTCCGCATTACAACGCGGCACAAATGAGACTGAAAAACTTAATAGACTGACTACAAAATGTATCTATCGTGACCAAATTTATATCGGACTACCCTTGAAATAAGCTCTATCGAGCACGAAAAGAATCTTGATAATTACAAGTTTAACGGACCGACTTCAAATCCGATCGTAACCAAATTTATATAGGACCACCCTCGAAATAAGCTTTATCGAACACAAAAATAATTTTGAAAATCGGTCCACATTTGGCGGAGATATCGCGTTACATAAATAAAAAATATACAGACGAATTGAGGACCTTCTCCTTTTTTGAAGTCGGTCGGAAATCGGTCCGATCGGCAAATTTTTATTTGATTAATTTTGTTTCTTTGACGGAAGTTCAACAGCCATCAACACGTCAAAATTATTCTTTAAATAAAATATATCTGGAGAGTTTTACGGGAAGTCTGACAGAGTGGGCGTCGCTTGTTCAAATAATTTCATATTGTCTGGAGTTGTGTTTGTTGTTTTAAAGTGATGTGGTTTTATTACCCAAATTCATCATCAATTCAAATCATTTTTTTTTCTTTACAGATAAAGAGCTTATATCAAGACGTTGTTATATGACACGCCGGTGAGTCCCACACGAGCGAAGTTCACGCCATAGACAATAATGTCTGTGGCCAGTGGAAAATAAAAAAAATATATATAATTAATATGTAAAATTGTCCTAAAGTAAATAGTTATGTGAATATTAGTTAAATTAATTAGTATTTAATGAATATTGTGCATTGGTTAACACGAAACGAAATAATTTAATATATTTAATATTACTTGTGATTTATGTCATCCAAAACTTATCAGATATCAATAAATAAATAAATAACACCCAACAGTCACACACATAGTTCCGACCCCACACTAAGATACTTAGTTCACAGAAATATTTAAGTTTTCCCAAAAATAAAAAAGTTATGATAATTTAAAATCTCGCTTTGTGAATTACAGGAACCGTCATATAATTTACTTTATTTTTAATATTTCTATTTGTGATTTATGTCATCCAAAACCTATCACAGAAATATTTAAGTTTTTCCAAAAATAAAAAAGTTATAATCGTTTAAAATCTCGCGTTGTGAATTATAGACATATAAACCGATAAATTTTCAATATTTTTATTCGTTATTTGTCATCCAAAACTTAAATAAATATCAAAATTGTCTCAAAAATAAAACGTTATTTAAAATCTGGGCTAAGGATCGCCGTTAAGTAACAAAGTGACGTATTAGTGAGCAGTGACGTCATCATAACTGCGAGAAAGGGATAGCAAGACATCTCTTGCAGAATTTGAAAATGAATAATTTCAAGCGATTTTAATGCAGTTTTTACAGACGGGTTTACTCATTTCATTTGCTATTAAATAAATAATAAAATAATAATATTAGCCCTGTAATATTACTGTCCCACTGCTGTTCACGGGCCTCCTCTACTAATGAGAGGGGTTAGGCCTTAGTCTACCACGCTGGCCTAATGCGGGTTGGTACACTTCACATACCTTCGAAATTCTTGGAAGAAAATTCTCGGGTATGCAGGTTTCCTCACGATGTTTACCTTCACCGTTATAGCAAGCGATAATTTACAATGAAAACACACTTAACATAGAAAAGTCGTCGGTGTATGCTCCATTTTGTGTTTGGTCTCGAACCTCCGACACTCGTCTCGGCAGTCCGTACCATTCCCCACTGAGCTATCGCTGCTTCATTATTAAATAAATAATGTTACATAACCAAAAATAATTTGCTTCTAAAACAATCAATTTTATCACAATGTGTTGTGCCGATGATCCCTCATATTCGGAAATATGAAGTTAGCTGATGCATAATATTTATACTATTTAGATGTATGCATTGTGTCTCACTTACTCTATGGCTATTATAAATAATAAATAAATAACACCCAACAGTCATACATAGTCCTGACCCCACACTAAGATCTAGTCTTGTGTCGTGTATCAGGAACCTAGAGACTTTCGGTCTCACAACACCCAGACCCGAAACAAATATCTGTAGGCCATACAAACATTTGTCTCGGTGCGGGGATCGAACCCGCGGCCGCTCGCTTCACAGCCGGCTACTCGCCGCTGCGCCACGGGGGCTGTCGAATTATAGATGCGAAAGTTTGACTGGATGTTTTTACAACAGTAACTGGCAAACGAGCAGATAGGTCACCTGATGGTAAGTGATCTCCACCGCCCATAGACACCCAACAAAAAATCATAGCGTTGCCAACTTTGAGGGAAACAGGGATTGGGAAAAGGGTGCGGAATGGGCCACCGGAAATCTCTCACCGAACGAAACGCGCCAGCAAACTGCCACTTTACGTCGGTTTTGAGACAGTGGTATCAAACCGGCCGAGCCGGTCTATCTAGCGTGGCTCTATACTCAAACACGTCAGAATGGATATGGATAAAGCACAGATATAGATTACAGTCTGGATTAGCATGTAGGCTACTTCCTACTCCAAAAAATATAGATATATTTGTTTATTTCGACGCTAACGAAGTCGCGGGCAGCAGTATGTTAAAAATTAATGTAGGTCACGTCATTCATGTTGTCAATTTTAAATTAGGCTAATATTAAGGATTTATATGTTGATTACGTCTTTTTTCGTCGGTT
This sequence comes from Clanis bilineata, assembly GCA_036417725.1. Lineage (NCBI taxonomy): Eukaryota > Metazoa > Arthropoda > Insecta > Lepidoptera > Sphingidae > Clanis > Clanis bilineata. The sequence continues at coordinate 6,822,758 of CM071138.1, read as the reverse complement.
AAACGTAGATAAAGATGACGTATTATTACATGTAAAATTTTATACATCTAATTTGTCGAATTAAAAGAAAATTCAGTGCAAATATAGTATATTTAGCCACTAGAATAATGACGTTTTTTGCCATGTGGATCCAACATGGACATAATTTTCTAATATTGAGGTATGAGGAAAGCGGAAACTTTGTTGGATTATGAATCTTGAGTTTTATACCTTATTTAAGCATTATTGTTCTGATGTTTCCTAAAAAAACAAATTAAAATATAGACATTTTCATAGTAGGCATCTTTTATCCCTTATGGATATAATTTGATCCAATACGGACATAGTTTGATCCAGTATGAACATATTATCCTTTATGGACATTTGATCAACGGACATTTTTCATCCATTATGGACATAATTTGATCCAGAACGGACATAACTTTATCCAGTACGGACATATTTTAATCCAGTACGGACATATTTTAATCCAGTGCGGACATATTTTAATCCAGTATCGACATATTACGATCCAATACAGTTTATTGATCCGCATTTAACCAAATCGTATTAACGGATTTGAATATAATTTTGCTGTTAATTAACGTCATTTTTCACATCGCGTTATATGAAACCGCGTGCACAAAACCGCGGTAAGTGAGACACAATTGTACAAATTAGTACCCATAGTTATGTCTAAAAAGACAGAATGACTTGTTTTGAAGGTTTGATGTTATTAAGAATATTAAATTTCGCATACTAATGCTGCGTGTACAAGAATTTTATATAAATAATGGACCGATATAACATTTTTTGTTTGCCAATTGGGTACTTGACTATGTTTGATTTTATACACATATACAGATGTAATAGCAAATAAAATAAAAAAAGAAACCCTTCTGTAAAACTGCATCGAAATTGGTTGAAAAATGAGGCAGTAATTCATATTTTAAATTCTGGAGTGGGGGCATATTGCAGATATCTTGCTATCCCTTTCCAACGCACGTACCGTTATGGCGTGACGTGATTATACTGATACTTCTCCTTCCCGCAGTTTGACGGTTACATCAAACTTCAAGGCTTATAACTATTTTATTTATGAGAATATTTCAATATTTCTTTTTGTTTTATATTTCAGACGACGTAAATTTCGTATAAAATTAATTTAAAAAACGAGTCAAATACCCAATTCCCTTACAAAGTTAGCACTAATGAATAAATTGTTTATATTTGGAGCCTTAAACTCTGTCTGATTTCCTAACAGTATCTACCTGATATTTAATGCTACTAATTTTTGTATCTGTCATTATCAACGATTATATAAAAAATAAGAGGATTTGGCATTAATACGAAAATCGTGTTTACTATGACTCCGATTCCGCCATTTTAGTTTCGCGATCTATTTACATGAAAGTTGTCACCGTGTCATAAGAATTAAATAACGTATAAATACTTATTGATTTTATTGTAAATACGGTGTTTTATTTACAATAATACTAATTTCGGAATATGATATATTAACGGAATCTTTCTTTCACAAAGTCGCCATTTTGGTTTCGTTCCATACATTAGGAATGCTTCATTTTTCGTAGTTATGCCTCGTCCTCTTATTTTCCTTTAGTCATTGGTCATTATATAATGTTTTGTCTCGCTTACTCCAACCTAGACTGAACACTAAGACAAACATGTACGATTTTAGCAAGGCTCTAAATATCGAATATATAAATCATTTTTAAAACCTCAGAAACTCCGAAAGCAAATAAATATATATAAACGTCGTTCGTTAGTTGATATATTGTAAATTTTACTCTGTTAGTAATGTATTTAGATGTAAAACGCAGCCTTCATCTAGTAATAATGTAGGAAAAATGGCGGCGTAGTTGTGGAAGCGTCTTGTAGGACATTATTATTGGGGACTTAGATTAATGACATGCTACCTATGGACACATATAGTCTTATTGCTAAATAATCTGAGTAAACTGACAGATCGAAATGTCACTTTACAACATGATGTTGCTTACTTCCAAAACGTAATGATTGATCCAATTCAATTTTTATCATTCAAAGAAACAATAACTCCTCACTAGCTTGCGAAATTAAAATTTTATTGCCTGTTTTGGAAAATTCATCACCCTTCGACTAAATGCCGAAGGGTGATGAAAAAGTGGCAACATTCGAAATGTCATTTTACTCCGTTTAATTAGCAATCGGACTATAGATAGCTAATCCGTCACAAACGTGTCATTCATTTGGAGATATTTTGGATCTAGTTAGCCGAGGCTTCCATCGCAGCACCGACTGTCATTATAATTTTAAAAAAGCCTTCCTGCTCACATGTCACAAACACATTAAACAGTATATAGACGGGTCAGAACTAAGCTCGGCGAAACGTGGGTGTACTAGTTCGCTAGTGCGCCTCTGCTTACCCCTTCGGGGATACAGACGTGAGCTTATGTATGTATGTGTATGTAGACGGGTCAACAGCGCGAAACTTGTGATCCAAAAGTTGTAACTTCGTCATAAGTCACTCAGTCGTATTTGAAATATACGCGTGCAAGCATAATAATGTTTAAACAATAAAACTGTCTTCATCATCATCAGCCACAGGACGTCCACTGCTGGTCATGGGCCTAAGAAAACTCTCACATGATTCTCAAATATTAACATTAGGGTGAAATTGGAATAAGCGCCCTCGCTTTGTAATTGGTAGAAGGAGATATTGACTTTGAGATCATTTTTTTGCATGGAAACTTGCTTGATAGCCCAATTGCGGAATGACATTTTGTTTGAGACTATACTTCTAGGTGTTAAAATTCCTTCGTTCATCGCATATAGTTTGAGCATATTTAACTTTTTTCAGGTATAAAAAGTCTGTTGGGATTTCAGTGATTGAATAATTTCTTTTTGATAATTTTATGATAATTTTGACATTTAAAATATAACAGAGACATTGAAATAATCTCCAGGTGATTGTTTTTCAAGATGTCTGACTAGCTATTTTTTTGAGTAATGGATTTATTAAACACTGTAGTTGGCAAAATCATCAACCTTTGATGGAGGTCATATTTTTTAAATAAAGAAGAAAAATCTCAAAAAAGTTTAAGCCTTAATGACGCCGCGGCCATAACGATGCGTGCGTTCGATAAGGATAACAAGATATCCCACTCTTGCTTTTAAAATATGAATTACTGCCTCATTTTTTATCCATTTTTGATGCAGTTTTTACAGAAGGCTTTATTTTTTGTATTATTTGCTATTACATATAAAATAATGTATAAAATTAATAATAGCTAAATACAATGTAGCTTTTTAATGGTTACAGTTAAATTTCTTTTTCTAATGTAATAAATCAATTTTACGGATTTTTTCGTGATATTTTTATAAACAAATGCGGTAAAATCCTTAAAAATATTGCTCGGTACATTATGTCGTTTAATAAGCAATAGCATTGTCTCAAAATTACCTTCTATTTCAACTTTTTGTCCTATAAGACGCTTTCCCGCCTTTTTTGCGTTTAAAAATATATTTGTGTATAAGGCACTTGAGCTGTCTAAATTTTAGTTTAGTTTAGTGTATTGATTTTGTAAATTTGGGAAAAATTGGCCGCGGAGCAGTCGCTCTGGCAATGACAAGAGAAAAATGAGGAATTGGCATAACTACGAAAAAACGTGTTCCCATTGCGGCCGGTTCCGCCATTTTATGATCACGATTTGTTTACATTGAAGTTGTCACAGTATCTTAAGGCTTAATAACGTTTGCTTTAGTGATTTTAATATAAATGCGGTGTTTTATTTATATTAATTCTAAGTTTGGAGCGTGAAGATGTCAAACTGCTATTTTGGTTTCTCCATACATTTATACACGTTTTTTCGTAGTCATGCAAAGTCCTTATTTTTCTTCCGTCATCGCTCTGGCTGTTATCGACAATTAAAGCTTTTAGTATAGACAAGATAGTTTCTTAGTAAATATTATAACTTGATTTTAAGTCCCAATTTTGTGCCGCGTTGTATATAAATTACCTAGAAGTGACGTCACAGGAATAAAAACGTAAAGCCCGGTCTTTGCACTAAAACATAACACGTGCATTTTTTATCTATGGTCCATTGTTCTACGAGCAGGTGACAGCTAAAATCGTTGTTTTGCGTATGTTTTTTTTTTGTTTTTTTTTTTCGAAAAAGCTAGTGCAGGAGACCTGGCTTTAGAAGCACATGGGTGACTTGTCCCTTGTATGGTTTGTCACACAGTTGTCGCGTAATTGCTCATCCATACTAGTGACTAGTTACGGTGACATGTCATTAGTGCGGGCTCTAAGATTCGCATCGTTTGAATGACATAAGCCGTGTCGCCTGCACATGTTTTATCGAAACAAAACACTAAAGCACCTACACAAAACAAAATTTCATTGTCTCCTGCTCATGTAACAATGAACCATAGACAAACATTTGTAGTACTATCATGTTTTGAGTAATGTTTTTGTCCAGGAGACGCGCCTTTACCTTTACTGAAACGGAACTCAAAATATTAAGTCATAACTAATAATGGTTCTTGATTATAATTTATAAAAAAAAACGTTCTTTCGACGTCAGATTGTATCTACGCTTTTGCATATATTTGGACCCAATATTCGCGCGGATAATTCGATCACTTCTCTAAGTTTTTTTTTTATCACAGGGAAATTGTAGACTTATGATTAAAAATATATTTTAGTGATTTATTTGTTTAGCGAGAAATTGCAATGTTTTAATCATCTAGACATATGAAATTTTCATTTTAGCTCTTAAATTTCGGTATTCGGACCAAAAGTGTTTAGATTTGAAATGTAGCTGTTTTTTTTTTCTTTTCAGGCAAAGGCTTTTGGTCCGAACTGACATGTATCGTTATTATATTTGTATCTGATAAAATATTGAAAATAGCATGCGTAAAGATAAGAGATTGTAAATTAAAAAAAATAGTTGTTAAAGAGTGTGTGTGTTTTAATTTATTACCCTTTTTTTTACATGGGGAAATCTTTGGTTCAGACTGCCTCAGTGGCGTTTTTTTTTTTGTAAACGAGCGGGTGGGTTACCTGATGGTAAGTGATCTCCACCGCCCATAGCCACCCAAGACACAAAGAATCATGGGTGCGTTGCTAACCTAAATGGAGGGGATGGAAAAGGGAGAAGGGAAATGGGACACCGGAAATCTCACTCGCCGAACGAAACGCGACAGCAAGCTGCCACTTTACATCTAACTTTACTGTCACTTGACTTTACTGTCTACAGCGTGGTTCTACCACTCCATATATATTTCGGTACGACTACCGTCTCGGTCTCGGGTTCGATCCCCGGCGAGGGCAAAGTGATATTGGATTTTTCCATATCAGCCCGGAGTCTGGAATTTATGCCCGATATGGCGAAAGGCTCGCCCCCTATCACATTTAGGACAGAACTAAGCTCGGCGAAATGTGGGTGTTCTAGTTCGCTAGTGCGATTCATTCTATAAAAAATGCAATATATAAAAGTTATTTCAAATCACCAGTATGCCGACGATGATTTTATTATAGCAGAGACTCAAACGAACATGTGGGTCACCTGATAATCTGCACCGCCTATAGACATCCAAGATACAAGAGGATCGTAGGTGCGTTGCCAATCTAAAGAAAATGAGGAAAATAGGGATTAAGAAAGGGGGGAAATGGACCACCAGAATCTCATGGTGCGTCAATGACTAAAGAAAAAATAAGAGGACGCGGCATAACTACGGAAAATACGTGTTTACTATGAAGTCGATTCCGCCATTTTAGTTTAACGATCTATTTAAATTTAAGTTGTCACCGTGTCATAAGAATTAAATAACGGATAAATACCAAAGACTTCTATGTATACTACTAGACTGGCTGTTCGGTACATAGAATGTGCGCACTAAGTCTCTGTCAATCGACCTCAACTCACTATAGAAATCTGCTCTTTTCCTTAGCTGTGAAACGTCAAACACTCGCCGTCACGTGCCACAATTTTACTTCGAAACAGCTTGTGATAAATACTTATTGATTTTGTTGTAAATAAGGTGTTTTATTTACAATACTAATTACGGAATATTAAGATGCCTAACTGTTAAATTAATGGGATCTTTGTTTCGCAAAGTCGCCATTTTGGTTTCGTTCCATAGATTAGGAATGCTACACTTTTATGCCCTGTCCTCTATCTTCTTTTGTATTACGGCCAGTTTCAATAAACGATCTCAGTTTAGAGTGCAGATAGATCGCGATTATGAACCATTCAAATCACGTCATTTGACGGAATCATGTTTAAACTGCGTTCTTATTGGCTAATTTTTGTAATCTATCTGCACATTCGAACTGAGATTGTTTATTGGAACTGGGCGTAAGTGGCGCGTACACACTGGCCGAACGACGGCGAAAGAATCTATGCCTGTTGCGTTCACACAACTAAACTTTGCCTGTAGTGTAAATGAAACAGGCATAGATTCTTTCGCCTTCGTTCGGCCATGTTTTGTTTAAAAAAAACATGTGCAGGAGACACGGCTGTACAATACACGTTTTTTTCTTAATCATACCAAGTCCTAATTTTTCTTTTGTTATTAATGTATGCCAATAAAACACCAAAAACTTTTCCATTTTTTTTATTTTAATAATCTTTCTATACTTAATACCAACATCATAATATAAATATTACACTACCATACGATAAATGAAAATTTTTCACGATTTTATGAATTTCTGTTTTTAAAATCTGTTAAACATTTACCCGACTATGAAGACTATGAAGAAGGGTTATTGTGTGGGCAGACGAGTAAGCGGGTCACCTAATAGGAATGAAAATAAAATTCAAAAGAATTGTGGGTGTTGCCAACGTTTAAAAAAAAATGGAAGATAGGGATGGGTTAAAGTTGAAATATCGCTTCCTGGTTCTAGTGGCAGCATATATGGGCTGTGGACCGGGAGATCCTGGGTTCGATTCCCAGATAGGGCAGATTTTCTAAATTTGCCCGGGGCTGAATCCCCGGAAGGGGTTGACGTCAGCTATGCAACCTATCGTAAAAACTAAAAGCCGAATCCATTCTGCACGAGTTGGAACGGAAATGAGCTCGGTGAAATGGGTATTTTAGTTCGCCATTTCGCCTCTACCTACCTTCGGGGATGTAGGGGTGAACTTATGTATGTAATAAATTGAAGATATATAGGTGTCCCACCTACTGTAATATAAAATAATACATAAATAAGATTTTGTCTTTTAAAAACTGCTTTATATTTTAGTCAATTTTTAAGTCCAAAAATATTTTTTGAACAAAACGATTTTTAAATCGACTTTAAAAAGAGGTACTCAATTTGTATTATTTTTAAGATAATAGCCTTTTAATGGTACTATCCCACTTCTGATGTTGGGTCTCCTCTACCAATGTGAGGGGTTAGGCCTTAGTCTGCCACGCTGGCCTAATGCGGGTTGGTAGTCTTCACATATCGCAATTCTTGTGGAGAAATTCTCAGGTATGCAGGTTTCCTCACAATGGCTCTCTTCACCGTTACAGCAAACGATAAATTCGAAGATATGTGAAGTGTGACGTGCCGCATCACAGCGTGGTAGATTAAGGCCCAACCCCTCAGTAGTAGAGGAGGCCCAACATCAGAAGTGGGATAGTATTATTACAGGGCTAATTTAGGAAATTCATCTATTTACCATTTTGAATAGTGAATACATACAGGTTTTTGAATTCTCATCAAAGTAAAATTCATTTAACAATAGATTAGGTTTTTACTAAGCAACTTAGAGCCACTTGCAGCGCTATTACCAATCTAGAGTTAGTCCTAAACTCAATTTATCCCACAGCTCATTCCCATATTTAAAGTGAGATTTGGGATAAATCGAGATTTATTGAAATTGTACTGTAAGTCGCCCTTAAAATCAGAAATGACCACAGTGCTCTTGATGGTAAGCGCAGTACACTAAAACTGACAATGAGTTCATCGGCGGTCACCACAATTCTGCCGTCCTCAAGGTTAAGTGCCGTTAAGTGAATAACCCTAATTTAGAGATGTATCCCAAAAAACGTGGAAAATATAGTCCCTAGATTTTATAGACTTGTTACGCCTACATACTAGAACCATCTCTCGCCGAATACGCCGCGTTGCATCCATAAATGTGCAGAACATTCTACAGCGTTCGAGCCGCGCCGAGTCGGGCCGCGTGACGTCACGCGCCGATAAGAGATCGACGAGTATAAAAGGCGTGTGTATGTGTTGGCGACACAGTGTTTCTTCGGAAGCGATCGAGTGCGAACAACGAGCGACAAGCGAATATTCGGAGCGAGTATTTCGACGCGTATTGTGTGCAATACAGTGTTGGGTTCTTTAATAAAGTGCTGAGTCAGTTTCGAGAACAGTCGGCGTTTAATTGTTGTCCTGAACCCCGTTAGCCCGTAACAGACTTATGGTTATTTTTAATCTTAAAGTAAACAAGTTATTAACTGCCGAATGGTCAAACGCTACTCAACTTTAACGGCTTCTTACATTGATATTCGCCATACAATTTTAACAGATAACGTTAAACGACATAAGGCGACCTTAAGTGTATGAACATTCGGCGGTAAGTCTATTAAATATAAAAATTCCACAGTCTAATAAACATCTAAGGAAAATATTTTCCACGTTTTTTGGAGACATCTTAAAATTAGGTTTACTTAACGGCATTTTAGCTCTTGGACTGCAGAATTATGCCGACCTATTACGCTTCTTCACACTTCGAAGAGGAAAGAAGCAAATCCCTGTGCTTGCGACAAGACATGACCGATGCAGATACAGAGATGTACCCCCAAACCAACACAAAATACATCAAATCATGTTACAAGCTTTTGAGAGAACTTTTTTTTATAGCAGAGATTGGCAAACGAGCAGATGGGTCACCTGATGGTAAGTGATCTCCACCGCCCATAGACACCCAAGACACAAAAATAATCATGGGTGCGTTGCCAACCTAAACGGAGGCAATGGAAGGGGATTGGGAAAGGGAGTTGGGAAATGGGCCACCGGAAATCTCACTCACCGAACGAAACGCGACAGCAAGCTGCCACTTTACATCGGTTTAAGAACTGCGGGCTTAGACAAGTGGCTTTTGCACTAGTCGAATAGAATAGTCGAACAGAATAAATGTATGGGAATGACATAAGAGTACGCTATACGTGACGTACGGCCAAGCCCGCTGGATACACACTGACTGATGGAACACAATCCACACAAAAAATGTGGGCATATCAGCTGTAAACCAGAAAAGCCTGGGTTAAATTCGTAGGCAGTGGCGGAATTATAGGGTGGCAGGGCTGGCATAATGCCACGTGCCTCTGGCCCGAGGTGCCGCGAGCTTATGTTATGATTTAACTCATTCAGGTGATTTATTAAAATTCAATTATTCCGTGACTATTTTTACGGGTGCCCCATCAATATATTATACCCTAGATGCACAGTTCTTTGCAAATATCCTCCTAAAACGTGGTCTCAGGAATAAAACAAAGAAAACGATCACAAATTCTAATTAAATCAACACAAATATAACCCTAAGCACGTGTTATAAAGTAGGTTTTTAAACGAAATGAGCAAGCGTTCTTTAATTTGAATTTTGAAATTTAGAATTCTATCGACCTCGGACTGTATGCAAAACGAGTGCTTAAGCACTTCTTTGCTGTCCCATTTTCCGAGCGTCAACTGTGCATCTAGGTAAATAATATATCGATGGGGGGCCCATCCAATCAATTAGCCACGAGCCTCAGGTATAGTTACGCCACTGTTTCTAGGTTTATATTTAACAATTTATCCAAGACTGAATTCAGGTGTTGATGTCAGGCAGGCAACCATAAAAACTAAGCCAAATCGTGGCTGTCAAACTTGAAAAGTACACCAACCCCACATAGGGATGTTCGGAAGAAGATGAAAACCAAACGGCATACTTCAACACATTTACAAATTGAGCACCTCCATTTTGTCGTCGGTTGATCGTGAATTTTGTAACCAATATCGTCCACACTCCGTTACAGACGTGTTGTTGGTCGCGAGTCGGTTGTCAGTTGTTATTGGTGCGCCGGCGTCGCGCTGTGCTCTCTGTGCTCACGCCAGTGTCTTTCAACAAACTTTTTAATATAATTATATGATTTTGAGTCTTTCTCGCCTAGTACATTGTCCACCTGAAAAAATAAAATAATATTAGTCCTGTAATAATTCTATCCCACTTCTGATCTTGGGCGTCCTCTACTAATGAGAGGGATTAGTCCTTACCCCCTTATTCATAATAAATTAGTAGAGCGTAATAAGACCGCAATAGTACGTTTCATAAAAATTGTATTCATAATGGTTTACTAGCGTTAAAACGTTCCAATGTTCGATAGTGAAAACATGGCCGATTCCAGTCGGCTGTCTCAAGTTTGATATTCTTTCTTAATGACATTAATTTTGTTAAAGTCCCTAGACTATCTTGGTGGGGTCCTAATGGGATCCTAGCCCCATCTAAGATTTATATATATTTTATTGATTGTTTCCAGCCAAGACTTCCTATTTGTTTCAAAGATTGCCAGAGATAATTTTTTTTTCTGTAACCAGCAACATTGTATTCGATAAACATATTTCAGTTATCTTTTAGCTAAAGCAGGCAAAAGTAGGGTCATGCGTTCTATAAGACCAGAATTTCATTATGAATTGGTTAGTCTACCACGCTGTAATGCAGTATGGTACACTTCACATACCTTCGAAATTCTTGTGGAGAAAATAGGAACCCTCACAATGTTTTCCTTCACTGTTATAGCAAGCAGTAATTGATATAATTAAGCTCGGCGAAATGTGGGTGTTCTAGTTCGCTAGTACAGCTCTGCCTACCCCTTCGGGGATACAGGCGTGAGCTTATGTATGTATGTAATTGATATTAAATACAAATTTAATGTTAATGAGGTCATCTATCCACCTAAAGGTGCGAGGCGGGCGAGCAGCCGGCTACGAAGCGAGAGGCCGCGGGTTCGATCCCCGCACCGAGACAAATATTTGTGTGGCCCACAGATATTTGTTTCGGGTCTGGGTGTTGTGAGACCAAAAGTCTCTCGTAGTTCCTGATTCTCACGACACAAGACTCGATCTTAATGTGGGGTCAGAACTATGTATGTGACAGTTGGGTGTTATTTATTATTTATTTATTAAAGGTGACAATGAAGTCTGTAGAAGTGGCCTCTTCAATCAATCTGGAAGTATTTGGTGGAGCCCTACGCAATGGCATAACTACAGGGTGGCACGTCAGCAGAATGCCACGGGCCATCGACCATAGGGGGCCCCAGCGGCGGTCGGAAGGAGCACTCGGACCGAAAAATACGTGACCATATAAGCAGCCGCGACTGAAAAGCCCTCCATCCAAGGAATGTGCCATGGACTCTCAACACTGACTGCCTCGGTGGCGTAGCTGTATTTCGGTATGACTACCGTCCTTAGGTTTCGGGTTCGATCCCCGGGAAGGGCAAAGCGATATTGGATTTTTCCATATCAGCCCGGAGTCTGGAATTTGTGCCCGATATGGCGATAGGCTCGCCCCCTATCACACCTGGGACGGAACTAAGCTCGGCGAAATGTGGGTGTTCTAGTTCGCTAGTGCGCCTCTGCCTACCCCTTCGGGGATACAGGGGTGAGCTTATGTTATTGGTGCTGAATTATCCATAGTATTCTACCTATCCCACTTCTGATATCGGGCTCTACTAATGAGAGGTGTTAGGCCTTAGTCTACCACGCTGTAATGACGGTACACCTCACATATAGAAATTCTTGTGGAAAAATTCTTGAGTATGCCGGTTTCCTCACGTTATTTTGCTTTAACGTTATAGCAAGCAATAATTCATATTGAATACACACTTAATATGGTCATTTGTCTACCTAAAGGTGACTAAAATACTTACATAAGCTCACGCCTGTATCCCCGAAGGGGTAGGCGAACAGGCGCAATAGCGAAATAGAACACCCATATTCGTCGAGCTTAGTTCCGTCACAGATGTGATAGGGGGCAAGCCTATCACCATATCGGGCACAAATTTCAGACACCGGGCTGTTATAGAAAAATCCAATATCACATAGCCCGACGCGGGATCAAACCCGAGACCATGGAACCAACTACACCACCAAGGAAGTCTAAAGGTGACTACAACCTGATAAGAGGTGCAGAAAGTCGCTGTCTTTCACCAGCTGTATCAGAAAATCTTTGCGGGAGCCCTATGTCCAGCGGTGGACGATCTGTTCAGTTACACAGTAAAGTTGGTGCATGGTCTTGTTGGTCTCGAACCTCAGACACTCGTCTCAGTCTGTACTACAACTGAGCTATCTCTGGTTTTGAACCCGTACCTTATATGGTGGTGTGATGATGACGTCGTTGTATACGCGTATATTCTGTTCCGCCCAGGACACGTTGTCGATGACGCGCGCGATCGCCAGGAACAACCGCTGACCTTCAGGGTCCAGGCACGCTGATAGAGCTGACACCTGCAATATTACAATGTTAACTTATCTTTCTTTTGTTTTATCCATGCAATGTTACAATTTACTCTCTTGTTTTATCCAAGCATGCCAAAGTGTTTGCCGCTTCCAACAGGTCGATCCGGAAATCTTTGGGGGAGGCCTATGTTCATCAGTGGACGTCCTGTGGCTGATGAAGATGATGATGCCAAAGTGACTACACTGCACCTGATGGTAAGCATACTGCAGTCCTAAACCAGGGAGCACCAAACAACGAGGTTATTAGCAATCACCATAATGATGCAGGCCTAATTATGCTTCTTCACATGCTAAAGAGCATGACTGATGCTGACACAGGGATGTACCACCATACTTGCCCCATAAAGTTGTTATTTATATACTTGTAGTATGCCAAAGATTTCCAGATTGACCTGTTGGAAGCAGCCTGCCTAAATAGACTCATACCGGGCACAAATTCTAGACCCCGGGCTGATAACATAAGCACCCGACTGTATCCCCAGGTGTAGGCAGAGGCGCATTGGCGAACTAGAAAACCCACATTTTGATTCCCGCTAGGTGGCACGATTACGGTTCTAAGGTCTCGGGTTAGATCCCTGGGTCGGACAAAGTGATATTAGATTTTTCAATATCAGCCCGGAGTCTGGAATTTGTGCCCGATATGGCGATAGGCTCGCCCCCTATCACATCAGGGACAGAACTAAGCTCGGCGAAATGTGGGTGTTCTAGTTCACTAGTGCGCCTCTGCCTACCCCTTCAGGGATACAGGCGTGAGCTTATGTCTGTATGTATGTAAGAATCAGGATCATCATCATCAGCCATAGGACGTCCATTGCTGAACATAGGCCTCCCCCAAAGATTTCCAGATCGACCTGTTGGAAGCGGCTTGCATCCAGCGACTTCCTGCGATCTTTATCAGGTCGTCTGTCCACCTTGTAGGTGGACGTCCTATGCTGCGCTTGCCGGTACGTGGTCTCCACTCGAGAACTTTTCTGCCCCATCGGCTATCAGTTCTACGAGCTATGTGCCCTACAACTGCCAAAATCTGTATATTTAGGAACAATGACAGTATTTCACTTTACAATAAACATGCAATAACATGATACCAATATTGCGATGTGATGCAATATTACACCAGCACTCAAAAACTGTTTAATTCCTTCTTTATACATTTACTATCTAACTTAATAAGATATTTCAAATAGGAGGTGAATTGAAGCACCCACATTTTGTTAAGCTTAAAATAGCCGACACATATTTGAATTGATTTCCAGTTAATGTTATGCATATCTATAAATGCTAGATCTGTATTCTAAATTGTATTATTATTAGTTTTTAAGTTAATATTTGTTTGCAATGTTGGTATGCTGAATAAATAAATAAATAAATAAAAGCTTCTTATAGGCTCTATTGCTAACAGCCACCAGATGTCTTCTACTGAACATAGATACAATTTGCTCACTTTTTTTTTCCAACCTTACTTTCTTTATTGACCATGTTGCAGGATTCTGCCAAGATTTTACAACAGACCCGTGGATCCAGTCCCGGTTAGTGTTGGAAAAGCGCTATACCCCACTTGGGAATCAAACCCAGGACATCTTTCACAGACGACAAACATTCCCACTAGACCAAGGCAACTCCCATTCGCTTAATATTCTTTCTTTCTTTCTACCTGCCCTTATCCCACCTTAATGTGGGGTCTGCGCAACACACTTTTTCGAGCATGTTGCAGAAAGGATTTGGCAGTTTTTACGACCGGCTGCCTGCCTAACGTCAACCCCCTCTGAGGAATCCAGACCCGGGCAAATTAAATTAGAAAATTAGCTTTGCCCGACATGGCAATCGAACCCACGACCTACCAGTCCACAGCCCATATATACTGCCACTAGACCAAGGAAGCGACTCCCATTAGCTTAATATTACTTATCATTATAACTAGCTGTGATGGCTTAGCTGGAAGTAGTGTGTAGTACCTTATAGGGAATGAACCTGTCTCTTTCATCAAGTTATCTTAATAACGGACCAACTTCAAATCCGATCGTAAGCAAATATATATGGGGCCACCCTTAAAATAAGCTCTATCGAACATAAAAAGAATTGTGAAAATCGGTCCACATTTGGCCAAAATCGCGTAACATACATAAAAAAAATACAAACGAATTGAGGACCTTTTCCTTTTTTGAAGTCGGTCAATCAAATCAAAGTCGGAAAATACTCACCAATCTCCGTTTATGTTCTATCGTGTTCCGTACGCGAGTGTTTAATTTGTGAAGGTTTAGCGAGGCCGGCGGCTCTGGCACAGTGGTCACTTCCTTCTTTATCTGCACGTCGCTCACCAGCGACAGGTTCACAATATTCACATCGTGGCGTTTTGGATCACCGCTCGAAGAAGGACACTTTAGAATAAGCATCTTCGTCTGAGGATCAAAAGCTAACACTTCCCCCTCAATACTTTCGTTGTAGCACGTGCGTGTGGCCACTATACTGCCGATCGTGAAGCAGTCTGACACCACGGTGGACATTTTCGCGCGTTTGTGCAGTTTATTTCATAGAATGTTTGGATTTTTGGAAATGTGTGTTTGTTGCGATGTGCGATCCGCCATGGAATTTGACAGGCACAGATTATGTGCGGCGTTTCGTTTCACGTAATGTTTACTTTCACTTTTACTGTTTGCAATAGTATTGCAATAAATATTTATTATCTATTTTGACCTATTACTTAATTTTATATTTACATCAGGAAATAGATGGTTGAATACATAGAAAATAAAGTACAAATAATTGATTCCACAAGTTTAGTCGATTAAATCGATTTTAGTCGATTACACAAAAAACTTTTTTAAAAAATCAAATGGTAAATTAAAATTAATCTTTCGTTGGGTGTGTTCACGCCGTAGATTCTGTCGTTTCCAGACAGAGCATGGGGCAAATATAAAACGTCCTTCGGCAAATGTAATGGGGAACTTGCACGAAAATTATAACGAGAAATTGTGTTGATAAATCAATAAACAAAACCTTGAAATGTGCTATGAAATAATTGATATTTTACAAAATATCTTAACTAGAAATTACGTGTAATGGAACGTTATTGCAAAACCCAAGTGACGTCGTTGCATTAGGCAGTGTTTCCAGGTTGGGGTATTTCTCCCAATTTTGCGGAAAACTGTTGTTATGTTTAGTATGGTGCTTGATGAATGAGATTTCGGGGGTCCTCCTCTTTCCAAATTATTTTCTTAATGTAAATTTCCCACCTCTCCGCACAAGATTCAAGAGTGCAACTTATTTTTACTTCGTTAGTTAATGAAATAGCTTTAACATTTTTGGGGAAATTTTAAACGATAGGCAATTATAGCGGTTCAAACGTCATTCCAGACAAGGTCACTAGACGTCAGTGTCAACTGAGATGTCGACAAAAAGCAATTTTTAAGCTGTGACGTCACGTCATTTTTTAGCGCGGGGTTTTGTAAGTCATATTTAGACTTGCGATAATTAAATGATTTGTGCATATTTTTATGTTTTTGTTTCTGGTGTGTTTATTTGAGACGTAGTTCTTTATAATGAACCAATAAAAAAATTACACGCAAGTTCCCTATTCATAGATTATATGGACCTACTTAAATTATCTTATTTATCTTTGCTTTGGATTTGATATGTTGATTTGAGCGCCCACTTTTCGGACACCTCCCAGTGATGTTATATACGTAACATAAGCTCACGCCTGTATCCCTGAAGGGGTAGGCAGAGGCGCCCTAGCGAACTAGAACACCCACATGTCGCCGAGCTTAGTACCGTCCCAGATGTGATAAGGGGCGAGCCTATCGCCATATCAGGCACAAATAGACTCCGGACCGATACTGAATAGAAAAACACAATATCACTACCACACTGGGAATCGAACCCGACGCGACACATCAAGACGCGAAGGTAGTCGTACCGCGGACGCAATACTACTTCCACCGGGATAAGAGTATAAAAAATAACTACTTAAGCCAGGTCTCCTGCTCTGAAACAATACACAAAACACCTACACAGAACATGTTTCACTGCACATTTTTGTCTATGGTTCATTTCCCCATGAAGAGGAGACAGCGAAAAACATTGTTTTGTGTAGGTGTTTTTATATTTCGAGTAAAACATATGCACGAAATGCGATTTGTTTTCCTACTCATAAAATTTTAAAACTTGATAAATGCATGTAAAATCAACACATTGTTTATTTGGTTGTCGTAATGTATATTTTTGGATTCGTACAGGATACAACGATAACTGTGTACCTACTGTTATCACGTGGTACATTTACATTATACATATAATTATCTATATCATTCGTGTCGGTAGTTACATCGACGCATTGTCGGCATTTAAAATAAACAACTATTTTTATCCATTTATTATAATTGGGTTTTCTCACAGGATTTCTATTGTCGCTGGATGCAGGCCGCTTCCAACAGTTCGATCTGGAAATCTTTGGGGGAGGCCTATGTCCAGCAGTGGACGTCCTGTGGCTGATAATGACTATTGACAAAACGGTACAACTACCGTCTTGAGGTTCGGGTTCGATACCCGGTGAGTGCAAATATTCTTTATTTCTACTTAGTATCCGCCCGGAGTCTGGAATTTGTGCCTGATATGGCGACAGGATCGCCCTGTAGGGGAGAGCAGGTAGGATTCGTACAGTTTTTACTCCTAGTCCCATAAAATAAAAACTTATTGGTATTTCAAGATAGTTTCAATGCTAACATAATACCTGTATATTTAGCTTAAATCATGTTATAGTTCAGGATTAACACAAATCAATTTGGCATTGATATTCAAGCTTTTACAGAAAATGAAAAATGTACGAAAGCACCCCGCACGCGGGGTAGCTTCGTACACCGCGTGGGGCACATTCGTACATAGTGGGGAGCCTACGTACACGATGATAATAAATACATTTTTTGCAAAAAATATATTATGTTTAATGAGATCAAAAGAGCATCAGTTTCAAGTAATAAGTAACAATACTGTTATTTAGCAAATTATTCATTGTAAAAGTTTAACATTTTTCATAAAATCTTCTTATGTTCCTAATGAAACTAATCAACACTATAAAAAGAATCTTAAGGCTAACAAATCGAAATCTTTACGAGGTCTATCTACTATTGAATATTGAACAAAGATCTTTGTCGAAGCTATAGATATTAGCAGTTCTTGTTGTTAAAGCAGTTTATAGTAAGCTATCTAATATAATGTTTGTACCTATATTATGTTGAAGCATAACAAATTGATACTATGCTTTGTATATAGTCTAGCGGCGATAACTTAGGAAACGTACCCATTATCCGTTATCGTTACCCATTTTTTACCATATCGCCGAGCTTATTTCCGTCCCAGATGTGATAGGGGGCGAGCCTATCGCCATATTGGGCACAAATTCCAGACTCCGGGCTGATATGGAAAAATCCAATATCACTTTGCCCGACCCGGGGATCGAACCCGAGACCTCAAAACCGTAGTCGTACCGAAGTACCACCACGAAACCCCTCTTATTAGTAGAGTAGGTCCGTACCCAGCAGTGGGACAGTATATAATACAGGGCTAATGATGATGTATATAGTCTACATAAACACACGCGGGGTACATTCGTACAGTACGAATGTACCCCACTTATAACTGTACGAATACACCCCAACACATAAAATCAATAAATTAATTTAAAACAAAAATACCCATTATAAGTAATCCAAATTTGATGTTTATATTGTAAAAATAAGACATTGTGCACATACAATAATAAAATATATTAAATGTTCGGGGCAAAGCTTGCTCTTACAACGACATTTAAATGTAAGTCCAAAAATTACTTACATCGAGCGAAAACACCTAATGGCTCGTTTCGGCAAAAGCAGCAGCCGCATTGCCCTGCCTCCCCGCGGTAAGGCTATGCGTATGAGCAGGACTTATGGACACAAATACAAATGCTTCGACGTGTTTAGTTTAAAAGATATGACTACTGTACGAATGCTCCCGCTGTACGAATGCT
Source organism: Clanis bilineata (assembly GCA_036417725.1). Lineage (NCBI taxonomy): Eukaryota > Metazoa > Arthropoda > Insecta > Lepidoptera > Sphingidae > Clanis > Clanis bilineata. Next base: position 6,804,276 of record CM071138.1, on the reverse strand, counting down.
ACCTGCTTTCCCCTACCATATCTGGGTCCAAAAATAAGCTCGACGAAATGTGGATGTACCAATTCACCTCTGCCTTCTCCTTTTTTTATCTCGCAAACGAGAAAATCTGTTCTCTGCTCATCCTTATGGCAAACAGGTCTGATGATACCCACGACCTCTCGCTTCACGGACTCGCCCGCTGGCCGCTATCTGACCAATAATCTTACAATCACTCCAATGTTTATTTTTTATTGCAGAGACTGGCAAACTAGCAGATGGGTCACCTGATCGTAAGTAATCTCCACCGCCCATAGACACCCAAGACACAAAAGGAATCAAAATGTAAAAAAAGGCACAAATATGAATAAATTTTGTTTAATTTTACGAAACAAAATCTTAACACATTCAATCACAGCTTATAATAATTTTATCAGCTTCTATAGAATGGAAATATTCAAACATTGGCAAAAATCAAATGCAATGCAACCATTTCAAAGCATAATAAAAACTGGCCACGTCATTTGCCTTTCATGGCTGAAAGAATGCACATTCCTTTGTCACAGTAATAAAAAATCAAACACATCCAATGTGAAAAAAACATTACAGGCTGTATGATCTACAATTCCTTTGTCCATTGTTTGAAATGAAACATGTATCAACCAAATCATGACTAATATTTAAAAAGTTTATGCATTTGATTTTTGCCAAATAACAGCATATTTTCGAATTGCAAAAACAAACTATTTATTGAAATATTAATCAAAAGATTCAATCGACAGAATAAACAAAATCTAAAGTTAATAAAAGTTTTTAAAAGGATCATGACAAAGAATCAAATTCAGCATATGTCTGTATTTTTAAAGTTATTTTTGCAATTCGAAAACATGCCATGAACTTTTAAAATACACTTAAACTATATTATAATATAAAAATATTGCTAAAAGTATTTTTTTTCCGTTGTTGCAGTTGGTGACTATCAAAATACTTATTATAAATAATTATTGACGTAAAAAAACATTTCGGATATTTTTTTTCCTAATTTTCGTAATATTTAATAATTACACGAATTTTCAAGTATAATAACAAGAAAATCTCTATAATTCCAAATGCAAAAATATGTATGTGAAACACCGCCATTTTCTTTTTTGATCACCAACTGCCACAAAGGAAGTATTACCAAGAGATTTGTGTACAAGAAGGGAAATACAAAAACGTGTACCTAAAATCTAGGAATACAATATTTTGCTTTTTTTAAACATTTTTTCGTATTAATAATATAATTCTAAGACTACCCACGTATAAAAAAGGCGGCACAGCAATCATTACACGGCTGAGCGAAAAAAAGAAAAAAATCGGCTCAACATTCGGCTTCGGTTTCGGTATGCGAACCCGAATTTTTTCTCGAAAACTCGACTCTCAACTTCAACCATTAGCTTGTGCTAAATGTCTCTCAGTCGTAATTTCTAATTAGCGTCGAAAAACAAAAAAATCGGTTCGGACTTTTTTTTGTACAAAAAATTTGAAAAAATTTTTTCATTCCAAAGACAAAATCCAAGCTAACCGAAAATTCGTTTTGATTAAAAAAAAAAACGTTTTTATTAATATTTTAGCGCGTGTAATGATAATTGTTGAGCCAACGCAATCTAGGACTTCTAATAAAAGCAGAATAATTGAAATATAATTTTATTTTCATAGCTATTAGAAATTTTGTGGTAATAAATATTATGCCATACTTTTCTGCCTTTATCCCACACCAGTGTGGGGTTAGACGCATCCCACTTTCTAAAGTATGTTGCAGAATTGATTTGTGTTAGTTTTTACAACCCCCATAGGGGAAGTAAGTATTATGCAATTTTATTAAAAATATATTATAACCATTGAAATCGCCAAAAATATACGGGCATATACACGGCTTACTTTTTTTACTTAAAGTTCAGAAAAAATACAAATTAATAACACTAATTTTCGCTTTTAAAACTTCAAAAACGCATTCCGAAAATATAAAAATCCGTAAAGATAAACAAAATTTTAACTCTGAAACGTACATTGATGCCGTCCTTTTTTGGTTTGACAAATAAACTTTATTTCTTTCTTTTCTTTCTTTCTTTCTTTCTTACATAACAGTAGCAAAGCACGGATATAAAAAAAGATGGACGGAGAGCTAGAAACATAACGTATTGATAAATCGAATGAGCCGAAAACCCTGCTTCACTTTCAATGCTCCAGCGCTCCGTCCATCTTTTTTTACGTCTGTGTAGCTAGGGATGACATTTTTCAAAAGCTTTCTCTTTCAATATGCACATATAACACAATTTAGCAAAGGTAAGCCGGGAGGAATCGTGTTATAACCTCACGCCATCAGTACATACATAAAGGCCGAAAAGACCGTAAAGTCCGAAGAGTCCAGGATTGCGTCGGCCCGAGCCCGGTGCATCAGTCTTGTGCTTCGCGTCTAATTGATAATTATCAATCTAGGCGGCAGCATTCCCTTCTTACTCAGCCACACTCTGCGAAAAGACCACAAAAGACCGTCAGGATGTATTGAAAAGACTGAGTAGACCATGTTATTTTTAAACAATTGGGTACTTGACTAGTGTTTTTAATTAATTTTATATTGAATTTACGTCGTCTAAAATATAAAACAGAAAGAAATACTGAAATATTCTCAAAAATAAAAAAGTTATAAGCCTTTGACGTTTGGTGTAACCGTCAAACTGCGGGAAAGAGACACAGTACAGCCACGTCACGCCATAACGGTACGTGCGTTGGAAAGGGATAGCAAGATATCTCCAATATGCCCAGAATTTATAACAAGAATTACTGCCTCATTTTTCAGCCAATTTCGATGCAGTTTTTACAGAAGGGTTTCTTTTTAGTTTTATTTGCTATTACATATATGTGTATAAAATCAGACATAGTCAAGTTCACAATTCCAATTATTATAAATCAATTTCAAGTATTATATTGCATAATAAAGGTTTGTTACTATTTCAAATTGCATTGTATCTCATTCAATTATCAAATACCAATCATTTATTCTGCAAATAGTGTGTTATATATCATTTATATCATTTTTAGCATGTCATTTATGATTTATATGTTTAATAATAAATACGTCAGCATTTCGTGGCTATGCCTAAGAATATGTCGAAACAAACTCAAAGGTATAAATATTAGGGGATATTGTTATTTTACGTGAAAATTGATAAAGTAAAAAAGCTTTATTGTGGAACCACTGATATAGCATATAGAGACTTTATTTGCCATAGGTAATGTAAAGTGTAAAGAATACAATATCCAAAGTATAACTGTATGGTGTAAAGTGTATAGTATAAAGTGCATGATGTACAATGTAAAGTGCACAATATACAGTGCAAAGTGTAATATATACAGTGTAAAGTGCACAATATACAGTGTAAAGTGTAATATATACAGTGTAAAGTGTACAATATACAGTGTAAAGTGCACAATATACAGTGTAAAGTGTAATATATACAGTGTAAAGTGCACAATATACAGTGTAAAGTGCAAAATATACAGTGTAAAGTGCACAATATACAGTGTAAAGTGCAAAATATACAGTGTAAAGTGCACAATATACAGTGTAAAGTGCACAATATACAGTGTAAAGTGTACAATGTACAGTGTAAAGTGTACAATGTACAGTGTAAAGTGTACAATATACAGTGTAAAGTGCGCAATATACAGTGTAAAGTGCACAATATAGAGTGTAAGGTTGTCTCACCCGATGCCCGCCCCGAGTATGAGCGAGACGATGTTGGTGACGAGCACGGCGGCCACGGCGCCGCGGCTGAACAGGCACGTGCGACGGACCGACAGGCAGTGGCTCTGAACGAAACAACACACCACATCACTCACGCCCTTTATCCAGGGATAGGTAGAGGCGCAACTGTTGCACCCACTTTCCTTCTAAATATATAAAAAAATAACAATAATAAACATACATACATAAGCTCATGCCTGTATCCCTGAAGGGGTAGGCAGAGGTGCACTAGCCAACTAGAACACCCACATTTCGCCGAGCTTAATTCCTTGAAATAAAACTATTTTTACGGATTCTATCACGATGTATTCAAGGCTTTGCAGTTTTCGTGGTCACGGGTTGAATAAAAATTAAAACCAAATCGTGATAGAATCCGTAAAAAAGTTTTATTTCAATGAATAGCATTCGCGTAAACTTAATAAATTAGTATGAGCTTAATTCCGTCCCAAATGTGATAGGTGGCGAGCCTATCGCCATATCGGGCACAAATTCCAGACTCCGGGCTGATATGGAAAAATCCAATATGACTTTGCCCGACCCGGGGATCGAACCCGAGACTTCAGAACCGTAGTAACGCCACCGAGGCAGTTTAAACAAATAAATAGTTATATTCTGAATCATATATCTCGACAGCCTCCGTGGCGCAGCGGGAGAGTAGCCGGCTGTGAAAAGTGAGGTCGCGGGTTCGATTCCCGCACCGAGACAAATGTCTAGCCCATAGATATTTGTTTCGGATCTGGGTGTTGTGAGACCGAAAGTCGCTCGTAGTTCCTGATACAGGTTACACCTAGTGTGGGGTCAGGACTATGTATGTGACTGTTGGGTGTATTTATTTGATTGACTGCCTCGGTGGCGTGGTGGTATTTCGATACGACTACGGTTCTGAGGTCTCGGGTTCGATCCCCAGGTCGGGCAGTAATATTGGATTTTTCCATATCAGCACGGAGTGTGGAATTTGTGCCCGATATGGCGATAGGCTCGCCCCCTATCACATCTGGGACTGAACTAAGCTCGGCGAAATGTGGGTGTTCTAGTTCGCCAGTGCGCGTCTGCCTACCCCTTCGGGGATGCAGACGTGAGCTTATGTTATGTTATTTAATTACCTGCTGCATGACAGGGGGCGCCAGCTGCTGCTCCAGGACTTCAATAGAAGACGTTGCAGAGGGGGGCCCGCGAGCACTCACCGGGTGCTTAAACCGCCAGTCCCTAAAACAACAGCAAAATGAAGCTAGCAAGAGATTTGTATAACAGTGACTGGCAAACGAGCAGGTCACCTGATGGTAAGTGATCTCCACCGCCCATAGACACATAGCCCCTTACTTATAAATATTTTAGCGCTGCTTATCTTTAACCATAGGTTGTCCCTTTCATTTTTAAACAATGTAACGCAAGAAAAAAAGTGCCAGGTTATTCGGAACCATTTGCTCAGCTAAAAATGCTGTTTTAAGTAAGGCACATAATACACAAAAATAATTATGAGTGAATTGCCCCCCAAGAATAGTGATTGGGAAGTGAAATATTTATATGTAGGGTAATTGAAATAAGTCAGAGCAAAATCTAAATGCGCTCTATTTTGACTATAAGTATGCTTTATTTTGACTATAAGTGGATCTGTATTTTGACTATAAGTGCGCTTCATTTCGCCTCTAAGGGCGCTTTATTTTGACTATAAGTGGATCTGTATTTAGACTACAAGTGCGCTTCATTTCGCCTCAAAGGGCGCTTTATTTTGACTATAAGTGGATCTGTATTTTGACTATAAGTGCGCTTCATTTCGCCTCTAAGGGCGCTTTATTATGACTCTGGGAGCGCTTTATTTTGACTATAAGTATGCTTTATTTTGACTATAAATACGCTTTATTTTGACTATAAGTGGATCTGTATTTTGACTATAAGTGCGCTTCATTTCGCCTCTAAGGGCGCTTTATTATGACTCTGGGAGCGCTTTATTTTGACTATAAGTATGCTTTATTTTGACTATAAATACGCTTTATTTTGACTATAAGTGGATCTGTATTTTGACTATAAGTGCGCTTCATTTCGCCTCTAAGGGCGCTTTATTATGACTCTGGGAGCGCTTTATTTGGACTATAAGTGTCCTTCATTTTGACTATAAGTGCGCTTTATTTGGACTATAATTAGTGAGCTTAAGTTTGACTGTAAGTGCGCTTTATTTTGACTATAAGGGCGCTTTATTTCGACTTTAAGAGCGCTTTATTATGACTTCGAGAGCGCTTTATTTGGACTATAATTAGTGTGCTTCAGTTTGACTGCACATGCGCTTTTTTACTGTAAGTGTGTTTTTTTACTATAAGTGCGCTATATTCTGACTATAAGTGAGCTTAATTTTGTTATTTAAACTGCGCTTTGGCGACAAGTGCGCTCTATAAACACTATAAGAGTCACTTACTTCGGTGGTAGCTGGTCAGGTCGACTGCTCCACTCCCACACCCAGTCGTTGGAGTCATCCTGAGGGTAGAAAAAAAATTAAAAGGTTTAAAACCGACTTCGCCACCACAATCGAGAATTTCCATTACATGCCACCGGTGGCCGAGACGTCCGTCACTATTTAAAGGGAAAGATTGGCTCTGACCCGCGAAATTCAAATTTTATTGTTTTTCTTTTTAATTCAAGCTCTATTGTCAATATAAAAAAAAACAAAGAATTTAAACTTTTTGCTGAAACTTTGTATTAGGGCAGAATAACGCCAGGCAAAAATTGGCAACAAATAAAACAAAAAATAATGAGTGCTTACCCGCCAGCAGTTGATGTAAACTCCTTTCAACTCGTCCTCAGTGGAAGGTTCCAGGTTCGGACTGTTGGGGGGAGATTTTGGGCTGCAACAAAATTTAGAATACAATAAATACATATATATATCTAAACTAATATGTCTGTCTCGGTGGCGTGGTTGTATTTCGGTACGACTAACGTCCTGAGGTCTCGGGTTCGATCCCCGGGTCGGCAAAGTGATATTGGATTTTTCCATATCAGGTCGGAGTCCAGAATTTGTGCCCGATATGGCGATAGGCTCGCCCCCTATTACATCTGGGACGGAACTAAGCTCGGCGAAATGTGGGTGTACTAGTTCGCTAGTGCGCGGGGATACAGGCGTGAGCTTATGTTTTTGTAATATTATAAAGAGAGATTTGTTTCTTGCATTTTTTTATAACAACACAACACAAGGCAAACCATTCTTAAAGATAAGAAACGCGTAATTTTTTTTACAAGTAAGGGGCTATCGCCCAAATGGTCAAACGCTACTCAACTTTAATGGCTTCTTACATTGATTTTCGCCATACAATTTTGACAGATAACGCGGCCTTAAACAACCTAAGGCGATCTTAAGTATGAATTTTCGGCGGTATGTATGCTATAAATAAGTAGATTTCTATACACATCCCGTCGCGCCATTTCCCGCCAATACCGAAACCAGTTCACACCAGTCTAGAGTTCTAGACTGGAATGTGGAACCAGTTGTACTGGTCTTGTACTCTACAACACCTGGTTGGATACATACATACATATACACTCACGCCTGTATCCCATAGGGGTAGGCAGAGACAATTGAGCGCCACAAGCTACGATCCTGACACTTCTTTTGCCTCATCCACATTCATGTATCGTTTCATACATTTCCGCCGGTTGAGGGTACTCCGAACTTGCCCTTTACGAAGGAGATCGCTTATTTGATCCATATAGGATCGTGTCGGGCGCCCTCTTCTGGCCCTACCATTCACTTTAGCACGATAAATACCTTTCGTAAGTCGCCTTTCATCCATCCTCTCTACATGTCCAAACCACCTAAGCATCTAAGCATCCGGTTGGATGAGGGTTATATTTCGACCGACTTCCAAAAAGGAGGAGTCCTCAATTCAGCTGTTATGTATATTACGCGATATCTCCGTCAAATGTGGACCGATTTTCAAAATTCTTTTTGTGTTCGATAGAGCTTATTTCAAGAGTGGTCCCATATAAATTTGGTCACGATCGGATTTGAAGTCGGTCCGTTAAGTTAAACTTATGATTATGTACAGGCGCCGTTGTGTGCGTGGCTTTTTTGTGGCGTCCGTTTAACTATAGGCGAGATGGTGTCCTTTTTCTCACATCCGTGGTTCTAGACTGGAATGTGGAACTAGTTGAACTGGTCTGTACTCTACAACACCCGCTTGGATGAGGGACATTTTTAGAACATCGTTTCTATGTTCATCCCTCGGGATTGTGAATACAGTATATATCAGTGTTAAGATTACCTTATTGTGTACGTACTTACTTTTAAAATAGTGCGTGCTTCGGAGATAGCACGGTATCGGATGGCCGAGTGGTACGATTTCGCATAATTGTCAAATTAATTATATTTATTTTAACTACCCTCTAAGTAATTCAGAATATTTGTAGAAGGTATTTCTTTATTTACTTATTTTAGATTAGAGCGGGAGCTATTATTATTGAGTTAGTCTCCCTTTGGAGCTGGAAGTGTACACAACTAGTTTGAGATATACAGTAAAGTTGTGTAGCGAATATAGTGCATATAAGAGGCACGTTTTAACCTAATCTTACGTTAGTATATGAGTGGTAGAGCCACGCTGTAGACAGTAACGTCTACAGCACGAATGGGCCGGCTCGACCGGGCAGATACCACTGTCTCACAGAAAATCGACGTAAAGTGGCAGCTTGCTTCCGGTGGCTCATTTCCCCCCCTTCCCTATCCCAATCACTTTTCCCTCCCGTACAACTCCCTCCTTTTAGGTTGGCAACGCACCCATGATTCTTTTTGTGTCTTGGGTGTCTATGGGCGGTGGAGATCACTTACAATCAGGTGACCCATTTCCCCGTTCGCCAGTCTCTGCTATAAAACAATCAAAGTGCAAAACACTGCGTGCACATCGTATCGATTGCATTCACGACCGATAACGCTCGTGTAGAGTTACTTGCGGCTAAGCAGGCGCCGACATAATGCGCCTTTACACTGTACGATAATGTCGTACGACGATGTCGTGTCGGGTTGAGGTGAGGGAGGCCGGTGCTACCGAACGGCCCGACGAAAGACCAGAGGGTCAGCCATAAGTTTATCTGACATTTCACGTTAACGACTCCGTAATATATTATATACCTCTGTGGCGACATCTCTACAATGCGCGCCGAACCAACTTACACGCATCGAACGTCAGCGCACAACAGTACAGGCTTCAGCTACAGAACAACAGATAGAGCCATCACATTCTAAATCACGGTGGCAAAGTTTACCGCAGACGTAGCATATATACAACCTCCGAATATGAACCATAGGAGGGCACGCGGATGGGGGGCGGTCAGGCACTACACCCGCCTGATGAGGAGATCTCCCCTCTGGTGGAGGAACACCGACACCCGTTCCTCTACACCTCTATAATCACAAGTTTAAAATCTTAACGGTCCGACTTCAAATCCGATCGTTACCAAATTTATATGGGACCACTCTTGAAATACAACTACGCCAGCGAGGCTGTCAGTCAGTTTATTATTAAACTTTTCGGCCGACTTCAAAAAAAGAGAAGGTCCTCAATTCCTGTCTTGGACCGATTTTCAAAATTCTTTTTGTGTTCGATAGAGCTTATATAAAGGGTGGCCTCATATATATATATTAATATAATTTGGTTACGATCCGATTTAAAGTCGGTCCGTTAAGTTTTTAAACTTGTGATTATATTTTACTCTGCCTGGCAAATATCGAGGATATTTGCGCCGGCAGATAGTCCAGCGTAACAGAGCATCCGCGATGGTGCGTTCCTACGGCTTCCGACCTACTCTCTTAATTAGTGCATACTGCATGTAATTAACCACATTCTTTTAATACTATCTTTCAACCCGCCCTTATCCCACCTTAATGTGGGGTCGACCACTGACGTATAACAATCACAAGTTTAGAAACTTAACGGACCGAATTCAAATACGATCGCGGGAAAATATATATATCAAATTCAAATTCAAAACATATATTTATGAGAACGGGTATAATAGGTCTTAAAAAAATATAAGTACATATACAGATACAAATATAAGTATATTATATATATATCTCTTTTTTTAATGGCAGAGACTGACAAACGGGCAGGTGGGTCACCTGATGGTAAGTGATCTCCACCGCCCATAGACACATAAGACACGAAAAGAATCATGGGTGCGTTGCCAACCTAAAAGAAGGAAATGGAAGAGGAGGGAAAAAGGGATTGGGAAAGGTAAGGGGGAAATGGGCCACCGGAAATCTCACTCACCGAACGAAACGCGACAGCAAGCTGTCACTTTACGTCGGTTTTCTGTGAGACAGTGGTATCTGCCGGGTCGAGCCGGCCCATTCATGCTGTAGAAGTTACTGTCTACCGCGTGGCTCTACCACTCAAAGATATATATGAGAATATAGAAGATATAGGTATATGGGACCACCCTTGAAATAAGCTCTATCGAACACAAAAAGAATTTTGCAAAACGGTCCATGTGTGCGGAGATATCCCGTAACATACATAAAAATACAGACGTATTGAGGACCTTCTCCTTTTTGGAAGTAGGTAGAAAATACCTACAAATTATTTTATTCAAAAAACTCATAATCGAGTTACTGTACAAAAAATATTCAGTCAAATCGACAACCGATTTTTGAGTGGTAGAGCCACGCTGAAGACAGTAACGTCTACAGCACGAATGGGCCGCCTCGACCGGTTTGATACCACTGACTCACAGAAAACCGACGTAAAGTGGCAGCTTGCTGTCGCGTTTCGTTCGGTGAGTGAGATTTCCGGTGGCCCATTCCCCCCGTCTTTCCCAATCCCTTTTCCCTCCCCTTCGATTTCCTCCTTGTAGGTTGGGAACGCACCCATGATTCTTATTGTGTCTTGGGTGTCTATGGGCGGTGGAGATCACTTACCATCAGGTGACCCATCTGTTCGTTTTCCGGGCTCTGCTATAAAAAACACATAACATAAGCTCACGCCTGTATCAACGAAGGGGTAGGCAGAGGCGCACTAGCGAACTAGAGCACCCACATTTCGCCGAGCTTAGTTCCGTCCCAGATGTGATAGGGGGCGAGCCTATCGCCATATCGGGCACAAAATCCAGACTCCGAACTGATATGGAAAAATCCAATATCACTGCCCGACCCGGGGATCGAACCCGAGACCTCAGAACCGTAGTCGTGCCGATATACCACCACGCCACCGAGGCAGTCATACATAGTACTATACTACATACTATAAAAAACATACATAGTATACAAAATATTGAGTCGAATCGACAACGTTCTCGTTTCGAAGTCGCGCTCACCTGCCCTTGACGCTGGACGCTCTCGAATGCCTCACGGACGAGTCTCGGCTCTCGCGCTGTGCCTCGCGCAGTAATCGAATGTATTCATTCTCCACGGCCGCGAGACCTCCGCCAGAGTTCAGCTCCACCCATGATTCTGCTGGCGAAAACATTTATTTTTATTTAAAATCAAAATCAAAATATTTATTGAATCCATGAAATGTTACTACATTATTTAGATTGCGTCAAAGTTCCTCTACCGCCTAGTTCGGAAGGCCGTTTCGCCAGAGAAGAACGGGCAGGAAACTCTGGCGTTGCTCTTTTAAATGCTAGTTGACAATAATTGCTTATAAAGTACCATATACAAAAAAGATATATAAATTAGAGCAGCTAAACCACCAAGAAAATACATATCGCCATATCGGGCACAAATTCCAGACTCCAGACTGATATGGAAAAATCCAATATCACTTTGTCCGACCCGGGGATCGAACCCGAGACCTCAGAACCGTAGTCGTACCGAAATACCTCCACTACCTTCGCGCCACCGAGGCAGTCACTTTTATTTAAAAAAAATTTTATGCCGGAAAATAAATTTCCACGCGAAGGATGTCTATACATACGAATGTATGTGGGAATGGAACGTATGATGTCTGAGTGAAATGGAACTGAGAGTGAATGCATGAACGAGGAAGGAAGATTGAGAGAATGAACGGGGAGTGAATGGACGTTGGTTAGACGGTAACGAGGTACGGTGTTAAGAAATGGTGAAAAAAAGGAAGAATAAAAGAAATTATTAAGAACCAACGCATTTTATTGGGAAATTGATTTACCCGGTACTACATGTATATACAGAATCAAGAACCTCTCCTTTGAAGTGTGTTAGCTAATCTACAATAACTAGGTACGTATGTATATCGTGAATGTCGTTGAAATTGCCCTTGCGATAACAAGTACGACCTCAAATCGATTCGTACTGCAATGCACTCATTAATATTCACTATTGTTTACTTCACTTTGTTTTGCGTCGATGGAGTTTACGTTTAACCGACTTAAAAAAGAGGTAATCAATTCGTTTGTATGTATATTTTTCTCCATGAAAAGTAGAAGGTCCTCAATAGTAGTATAACATAACATAAGCTCACGCCTGTATCCCCGAAGGGGTAGGCAGAGGCGCACTAGCGAACTAGAACACCCACATTTCGCCGAGCTTAGTTCGGTCCCAGATGTGATAGGGGGCGAGCCTATCGCCATATCAGGCACAAATTCCAGACTCCAGGCTGATATGGAAAAATCCAATATCACTTTGCCCGACCCGGGGATCGAACCCGAAACCTCAGAACCGTAGTCGTACCGAAATACCACCACGCCACCGAGGCAGTCTTCTTCTTTTAAAACCTGAAAACCGACTTCAAAAAGTCGGTGCCTTTTTATTTAATCTGCTTCGGCCTCAGCACCGACTCCAAAGAGAGTAAGAAATTGTTATTTTTTACTTTTAAGTGTTCGTTTTTGATCGGTTTTCATATTTTGTTAAATTTTAATTATTATTTATCTATTTTTAGTGTAATATTGAAAGAATTATCCACCAACTCCTAATGGTTAAGGAGTTATATTTTCCATCATCAGCTCAGAAACATGAGATGATGAGTACCAGACGCAAATACCCGAGTAGTTCTAGAAAATATATAAAACAATATGGGTCCATATAAAATTTGAGGGTTGCCCTCGTTTTTTCTGGGATACCATCATCAGAACCTGACTTGGTGCCAATGGGACCACCTGGGAAGTATACCCTTTTAAACGAAAAAATAATTTCTCGAATCGGCCCAGGCGTCTTCGAGTAATCGTGGAAAATACGTAAAATAAAGATTCCGACGAATTGTTAACCTCCTCCGTTTTTTGAAGTCGGTTAAAAAATAATTACTTCCACGCGTGTGCGATGATTTAACCAGTGTCAAGATAAATAGAACAAATATGTTTTCACAATGACCATGAGACCCAGATGTGGATGATCTCAAGGTCCTGCTGGGATTATGGCGGTAATTCATTCCAGCGCGGTGCCCCTCAGATGACCTTCACTCGGCGAATCGACCGAACAAAGCCAGCCAACGCACCAACCAAAACTCATCAAACATTACCGGTTAAAGAGTGTCCACATTATACTGTCCATCTTCACTGCAGTTTGATGCATTAAACCACATCACTTAAAACAACAAACACAGCTCTAGAGAATAATATGAAATAATTTTAACAAGACTGCCTCGGTGGCGTGGTGGTATTTCGGTACGACTACGGTTCTGAGGTCTCGGGTTCGATCCCCGGGTCGGGCAAAGTGATATTGGATTTTTCCATATCAGCCCGGAGTCTAGAATTTGTGCCCGATATGGCGATAGGCTCGCCCCCTATCACATGTGGGACGCAACTAAGCTCGGCGAAATGTGGGTGTTCTAGTTCGCTAGTGCGCCTCTGCCTACCCCTTCGGGGATACAGGCGTGAGCTTATGTATGTATGTAATTTTAACAAGCGACGCCCACCCTGTCAGACTTCCCGTCAAAATCCACAGGAGTCGTAACTCTTATTATTATCAGCAGCTTGCTAGTCTCATCGTGCGGTTGCAATAATATGTTATCAACACATGCACAGAGCATGCTGCATTGTTTACATGTATTAGTTGTCATAAAATCGTCTGACTGAGATTTAATGTTATCAGTGACGAAAATTTTAAATGCATTCTTTGTTCTTTAGTCGTTAGCGAAGCAATATTATCGGGGAAACTCTACGTCTGAAATCTATACTGCGAACTTCGACTAATGCCGGTTTCAATAAACAATCTCGGTTCGAATGTGCAGATAGATTACAAAAATTAGCCAATAAGAACACAGTTTGAACATGACTCCGTCAAATGACTTGATTTGATTGGTTCATATCGCGATCTATCTGCACTCTAAACTGAGATCGTTTATTGAAACCGGCCGTAAGTCAAAGAAACGAACTCAGTGAGGATTTGGATTTTTTAAATCCAACTTTGACTTAATCAGAGTCATTATTTTTTTCTTTCTTCCTTTCTTTCTTCTTTCTTCTTTAACACGTATAAAACAATATACAGATTACCTACATTTTAGAAGTCAGTTAAAAATAGTGAAATGATTAATAATTCACTATTTTCGCACAAAACATGGCATTTTAGTTAACTTAACGCGTTCCTTTATTGTACAAAGCTCCATCGAACCGGTTCCAAACCCATTATATAATAATAATGTTATACAACCGGTACGCCATCGCGTCCTTCGCGCTATCGTGCAACCTCCCACGCATTTATGATGTCCTGGTAATCGCCCAAGCATAATAGATTCAGAAATCGATAAAAATCCAGTTTTTTATGTTAGTCTTGGACTGGTATGGTCTCATAAACCGAAAATACATTTGGACATTTACATTTTTAGACAAATGACACCTTAGTGACCCGTGACCATGAAGGCTGCAAAGCTTTCGAAACGTCGGGCATAAAAATTAAAACCAAATCGTGATAGAATCCGTAAAAATAGTTTTATTTCAATGAATAACATTCACGTAAACCTAAGAAATCATTACTTAAGTCATGTAAACATATTTTTTAACCGAGCATTGAATATTTACTACACTACCATGTGATAAGCGCAGTGCAGTCAAAAAAAACAGTCACAGTTGTCGCAAGTCACAATCAACAATTCATTGGTCACACCAAAATCAAGCCTTACATTGGTTCTTCACACTCCAAAGAGTAAAGAGCAAAAAAAGCACCTAAAACAGGACAAGCGGATTATCTATGCAGGCACAGTGACACAATAATGTACCCGGCACAAGTCACAACCAACCATCAAGTCATCACAAGATTTGTTGGACCGCATATCCCTCGTATTTGAACCAACGACCCAAAACTTTATCATAGGATTATGTGTGCCTACTGCTTATTATTGAAATCCTGGCATGGTAGACTACATATTCATAACAGTCGCCAGGATTACGCCGGCCCAAAGGCATTAAACGTATTGAATCTCTGCGCCGGCCTAAACCGGACTTCGTGACATAGCGAAATCGCTAGAAAAATTCAAAAAATCTCATATGTACTAAGCTAATATAGTGCTGAACAAAGTAAATGTATCATTCAATTCCATGATAAATTGTCATGGGAATAATTGACTAACCGATTAATCGATCATCGTCATCATCAGCCACAGGACGTCCACTGCTGAACATAGGCCTCCCCCAAAGATTTCCAGATCGACCTGTTGGAAGCGGCCTGCATCCAGCGACTACCTACGACCTTTATCAGGTCGTCTGTTCACCTAGCGGGTGGACGTCCAACGCTGCGCTTGCCGGTACGCGGTCTCCAATCGATTAATCGGTCACATCTTTAAAAATAATCGATTATCCACTTCACTACTCTAAGATACCGATTTTTCCCCCATTATACGTTAATTTAGCAAGCCTCTTTTGTAACACAACACTAAACATTTACAAACAGTACAGAGTAAACCTTTATGTTGGGTTTAAAGATCTAGTCCATTATCATGTGGATGGCAAATGTTTGCACATTTTGTTATACCCGTGATTACATCGTATTTGACTATGACTATATGGGCGCATCTGCATTACACCCTCAATTAAGAAACAAAAATATAAAGTTGTTACTATCTGAAAAACTAAGATCATTGTAATTTTGGAGTGAATTACGTTCTATTAATCATTTAATATTATTTGCTGTTTTATCTGAATGTTTAAATTGTTTTAAAGCTATGTTATAAAGTAACTTTCAGTAACCGGATATATGTTTATGTAATAATTATTGAACTTATAAAGCATGTCGTAAATTTATGTTTTATCACTCTAAAGTGATTTTAATATTTATCTGATTTTATGGTTTGGATTACAATTAACCAATATCATACTTTAAATTAATAATGCTTGGTGGATATCCGCCGACTGTAATTTTATGTTACATTGTTATAGCGTTGTTTTAATTACGCTGTGAATTAATAACAATTCATTATTTAAAGGCCTAGAGAACTCTTAGTTTTTATAATAATTATTTGTCTTGTTTTAAACTCGTTTCAAAGAAAATCATTAATGTTATCGATTATTAACAAAAACTCGGACGGTATTTCTATTATAAGTTTCCTATTTAAAGCCATCGCTGTCCAGCAGCAGTGACAGTAATTTCGTGTAAATGATGTTTGATACATGCAGTGCTACTTTGTGTAAATGTGTAATAATAAGTTTAGTTGTCAAAAAGTGCTATAAGTGGTGTTGTGAACTTCTGTGACTCGTTTTACTGACTTTTGGAAAATATAAAAGATATGTTTTTGTATTACGCCATGAATATGGGTGGTTGCCCGATATGGCGCCGACAACTACTATGTGGGCCTTGGTTATGGAATGGAAGCTCTTAAGTCTTTATGCTCTCCTAGTACTTTGTAAAAAAATTGGTGGGTGTTACAAAGCTAGCTTAGCAAATTTTTTCGAATCACATTTAGGGCGACTTGCAACGCTATTACTAATATAGAGTTAAACCTAAACTCGATTTATCCTACAGCCTACACCTATCTTTAAATCAAGATTTGGGATAAATAGGAATTTATCACGGAGCTGCAAGTGGCCCTTAATATTCAGTACAATAAATAAATACACCCAACAGTCCAACCTGGGCCTGACCCCACACTAGGTATAACCTGTATCGTGGGTGTCAGAGACTATGAGAGACTTTCGTTCTTACAACACCCAGACTTGAGACAAATATCTGTGGGCCACACAAACATTTGTCTCAATGCGGGAATCGAACCCACGGCCTCTCGCTTCACAGCCGGCTACTCGCCCACTGCTTCACGGAGGCTGTCACGAAATTAATATTATTTATTTTGATGATCTTGAGCGATAATTGCTTGCCATTTGTCAAATTGATTCTTTAAATCCATACTCAAACTGTGCTCCGCGGACCCCTAGGGCTCCACGAAGCATGTGTAGGGGCTCCAAAAGAATACAAATTTAATGAGAAAAAAAAAACAAAATATTTAAATACACTGAACGCCAAACCTGATGAGAATTCAACACTCTTGTATCAAACCCGATATCAACCCATTGATGAAAAATACGAAACAGTTTCATACCTCCCATTAGATATTTAATTATCTTTTATATTTTATTTTAATATACATTATGCAAGCGTTAAGTTATAACATGATTATTAATAAATAATGCACATTAACAAATTTCAGGGGTCGAAACAATTTTATAGACCAAAAGTCTGATCTGACTTTATTTGACCATTACTGAACGAAACCCGAGCAGTATGATAAATGTTGTTTACATCAAATTGAAAAAAAAAACGCAAAATATGTATCAAATATATGAATGTATGAAATAAAAAAAGGGCATCAGGCATGCTAGGTGACAACAAAAACCTTGGGAACCCCTACAATACACCATCATATCTTTTTTAGGTACGTTCCTAATCAATCAACGCCAAAAATCTGAAAAACTGACCATTTTCGAAAAGAAAATGACAAACTTGGTCAGCAATGTACAAAAATATGACCTTGTGTGATTGATTTGACCGGTTTCGACCCCTGAAATTATTTTTTATATTCGGGCTCCGTCGAATATTTCCCTTTCCAAAACGACGGTCCCTACGTACAAAGCGACATGTCAAAATGTCATATTTTTTATTGCATATATGGCTTTAGATTATCCTATCTATAACTATATAGATATATTTTTAATTATTTTGTATTCTAAAAATTCTAATTTAAATATTAATCGAACAATATAACAAGTATGATAATTCTTAAACTTATAAATGAACTTCATTTGGTTCTCCTGAAAACCTCAGTTTTTGACATGTCGCTTTGTACGTAGGGACCGTCGGAAAGGGTTCAGTCTCCAAAAGCTTGAGAACCACTGCTCTAAATAAAAGATATCTGAGCTATTTTAAAATCGGCTCTATGTGACAATTTTTTTTTTCTCAAAATGTATTACAGTACCTATTTACGTATTTGATCGTAGAATTAAGATTTTCTACTAAAATTAAGATGAGATAAAATTATACCAATAGCAAATATTTTTCTATTTTATTTATGCCATTTTGTTCTAACATTTGCAAGGTTAATGAATACATAATGGTTTCATAGCGTCATCTTTAAACAGATGGCTTAATATTTATTTTAAGGTAATGTTTCTCATTTAAACTACGATGAATGTTATTTATTAAGAAAAAATGTTCTTTTTACCTAAAAAATATATTTGTATAGGTATCTAATGGTTTTAAAAGCGAAATTAATGTTTCTTCTTATAAAAAGGACTATTTCGCAAATTGAGTTTTTCAAAATTATGAAAGATTTTCTTTTCGTAATTAATCACAAAAAAAAATTATTTTGCTGAATGAAAAAAATTATTGTGACGAATCCAACGTCTCTACCAGGAAATCATAAACTCCGACAAGTCTGAGCATCAACAACGTCTTTATCGCAAATATTTCAACACCCTTGCTTCCTTTGTCATCCCTTAACAAAGAAATCAAATTACCCAACTCGTCCGGAACAATACTTTTCGGCTCAGTCATTTTGCACAACACTTCACAGCACAAAATTATTTTTTAAAAAATCTCCAAAATTTTCACAATCCAAAAGACAGCGCAATAATATTTTTTTTCACAAATTTAACAGCGCAACCACACTACACGGCACGACCGCACTCGCCGAGTGCCGACGGCGTACTAAAATAGAGACGCGCGGTAAACAAAGCGTGGAGGCATGGCGTGATCGTGCGCAGGACTTGTTTACATTCTGTGTGGACGTGTGCTAGGGCGCGTTTACACGGTCAGTTTTATTTAAGGTAGGACCGGACGGGCAAAAATATTTTGATCCTTTTTTGGGCAGGTTTTTTGTAGCAGAGGCCGGCAAGCAGAAAAGTGGATCACCAAATGGTGATTTGCATCGCTCATCATTACACATACCATAACAAAGTCATTCAACAGTATATAGACGGGACAACAGA
Organism: Clanis bilineata; assembly: GCA_036417725.1. Classification (NCBI taxonomy): domain Eukaryota; kingdom Metazoa; phylum Arthropoda; class Insecta; order Lepidoptera; family Sphingidae; genus Clanis; species Clanis bilineata. The sequence goes on along the minus strand of CM071138.1, from coordinate 6,785,213 downwards.
ACAAAACTTGTGATCCAAAAGTTATAACCTAGTGGTCATAAGTCGCTTAGTTTATTTGAAATATAAGCGCGCCAGATCGGCCAGCGGAATAATTTTGAGAGAATAAACTTGTCTTGCGTGATTCTTAACCATTCACAAAATATTCTAGGGTGTAAATTGTAATTGTAATAATCGCCCTCGCATTGTAATAAGTAGTTGATGGCGGCACTAAAGTTTGAGATCATTTTTTTAGTATGGAAACTTGCTTGATAGCACCTCCATAGTTAGAAATATTAAATCTTTTTGATTTCATACATAACTTAAAGGAATAAAAGGAATAAAATAAAATTAAAGGAATAAAAGAGTATGTCCGTTATAAACCCCCAGTACCATATTTTTGTTTAATCCCACCAAAGCAAAGCAAGCTAAAGCGACTATACTTGATGGCAAGGGCAGTGCAGTCAAAAAAACACAAACCACTGACCGTATCAGAGGCTTCAGAGGCCACAATAATCCTGCCTGCAAAAAACCATCTTCACTCCAATGAGAGAAGAATCAAATCAAGGGGCGATATGAATCTTATCTTTTTGTATAAATTAGTATGAAAATAACTTAAGGGTTAAAGAAAATGTCAAGGAAAACCACGAATAATAATCAAACAATACTCAATTAGATATTCATTCGAGCATATTAATTACATAGGTCATTACTGAGTCTTATATTGTGGGAATAGATTTTAAAAGAATACTGATTTTATATATCTAAATGTAAATAAATACCCAATATGCAGGTTAAAGCAGCGATACCTCAGTTGGGAATGGTACGGACTGCCGAGACAAGTGTCGGAGGTTCGAGACCAACCCCAAAATGGAGCACACACCTCTGACTTTTCTATGTTAAGTGTATTTTCATTGTTGTACTATTGTTGAAACTATGTATTAAGTCAAAACCATTGTAATAGTGCAGATGTAAATACTTTTATAAGAAATAAAGAAATTATTATTATTATTTTCATTGTGAAATATCGCTTGCTATAACTGTGAAGGAAAACATAGTGAGGAAACCTGCATACCTGAGAATTTCTTCACAGGAATTTCGAAGGCATGTGAAGTGTACCAACCCGCATTAGGCCAGCGTGGTAGACTAAGGCCTAACCCCTCTCATTAGTAGAGGAGGCCCGTGCCCAGCAGTGGGACAGTAATATTATAGGGCTATAGATCTCAACCATAGTCCTGACCACATACAAGTTTAACCTGCATATTGGCTATTTGGACATACGAGGAGTCCCTCGGTCTCACGACACCCAGTCAGATGGATGATAGAGGTAGAAGACTTTTTGAATTCAATTTCAGTTTAGAAAGAAAAGATAGAAATAGACTGTGAAACCAAAACAATCACTGCGTTAACAAGCAGGTGGGTAACCTGATGTTAAGTGATCTCCACCGCCCATAGACACCCAAGACACGAAGAATCACAGGTATGTTGTCAACTAATCCGTCAGAGGCGGCACATATATATGTTACATAAGACCGCCCGTGACTATTTGTTGACATTGTCAACAAGACATTCCGCGGCCCGCCAGCTATCTGCTTGGGTAGAATAAAGTATGAACAACTAACATAACAATCCTATTGAGGTAGATAGCCCGCCGAATCGCGATACCGTCTCCTGGCTCAGTTATAAGAGGAAGCGGTAGGTCAGTCAGTGACAAAACATCCAGGTTGTGGAGGAGAATAATCTTTTCTTCGCCTACTTGAGTGCGGTGAATATAGCTTAAAGTAATAATAATATTTATTTATTTTCTCCCACATAAAGTTCTATTACAATAATGAGTTAGATCACAAAAATATGTCATCAAATAGTGATATCATTAACCTTTTATTGAATTAATAAATGTGGGAGTCAGGAACCCAAACTAGGATACCCTGTGCTATGAATTCCTGGCCCCACCCTCACGGAAGTTTGGTGTATAGTGACGAGGTTTTATGACATATTTATACACTACAACAGGAGATATTCTTGTACTAAAATTAAAAAAAAAAGACATTTAGACACGGATTAAGAGAGGGAAATAGGGATTGGGAAAGGGAAGGGAATGTCCCTCACCGATCGAAACGCGATAGCGAGCTGCCACTTTACGTCGGTTTTCTATGCGAGTGGTATCAAACCAGTCGAGTCGGCCCATTCGTGGTGTAGACGTAACTGTCTCCGTGGCTCTACCACTCAAATTAATTAACGTACCGACTTCAAATCCGATCGTGACCAAATGTATATGGGACCACCCTTAAAAATCGGTCCACATTCGGCGGAGATATCGCGTAACATACATAAAAAAAAATACAGACAATTTCTTAGGTTTACGTGAATGTTATTCATTGAAATTAAACTATTTTTACGGATTCTATCACGATTTGGTCAGTCTGACCCGTGACCACGACGTTTCGACGTTATGGCATGACGTGATATATAGATACTGAAGAGATACTGTTATATACTGATACTTCTCTTTCCCGCAGTTTGAAGGTTACACCAAACTTCAAAGGCTTATAACTTAACGATTTCTTAGGTTTACGTGAATGTTATTCATAAATAAAACTATTTTTACGGATTTTATCACGATTTGGTTTTAATTTTTGGGTCTGACCCGTGACCACGAAGGTTGCAAAGCATTCGAAACGTCGGGCATAAAAATTAAAACCAAATCGTGATAGAATCCGTAAAAATAGTTTTATTTCAAATACAGACGAATTGAATACCTTCTCATTTTTGGAAGTCAGTCGAAAAGGACACAGCCGATGACCCTAATCTCCAGCCAGTTTTTTTGTCATCCATCATATCATACAGAGGTGACTCGGACATTTCTCTATTGTTAAATGAGTCATGAGTCATGACCTCAAGATCTTTAGCTATTGTTTCACGAACACAAAGGGTGGTAGATGTCATATTTTAGGGTTCCGTAGCCAAATGGCGAAAACAAAACCATTATAATTTCATAATGATTTCTTAGGTTTACGCGAATGTTATTCATTGAAATAAAACAAATTAAAAATTAAAACCAAATCGTGATAGAATCCGTAAAAATAGTTTCCATTTTCTTATAACATACATACATAGACTCACGCCATTTTTCTATAGGGGTAGGCAGAGACAAGGGTTTTCCACTTGCTACGATCCTCACATATCTCTTTCGCCTCATTACATTCTTCATGCGTGCACGATTTCGGTTTTTAGTTTAGGTTTAATTTTCTTATTCTTTTAAAATAAATCGCTTCCACGCATTTGCGATAATTCTGCCAATATCAAGGTAAATAGAGCAATTATCATGTTTTCGCATGAGACCCAGATGTGGACGATCTCAAGGTCCTGATAAGATTATGGCGGCTATTCCTTCTAATGCGATGCCCCTCAGATGACCTTCACTCAGCAAATCAACCGAATAACGCCAGCCAACGCACAAAGCAAAACTGATCCAAGATCACCGGTTAAAAGATTCCAAATTATACTGTACATCTTTGCGGAAATTTGGTGCATAAAACTACATCACTTTAAAACAACAAACACAAATTTAGACAATAATCTATAAATTCATACGTGAAGCGAAAACTTTGTACCCCTTTATATGAGAATTGCGCGAACGGAAGAACGTAAAATTTACCACAGTCAAAATTTATATGGAGAAGAAGTGAGTAAAGCAATTTTTTATGAATTATGGTAGAATTTCGACCACTGGGCGACCAATCAATCAATTAATCAATAAGCCCTTTATCCTTAGCATGTTTGATATATTCTGTTACCATTTTACAGAATATATCTGAGTTCAGTGTGCTTTTTGGCAAAGGCCTCCTCCAACAATTTCCATTGTATCTATCGTTTGCAACTCTTCTACAGTTGATATGTACCATAATAAAATTGATTTGATTTGACCGACGTGACGTGACTTTCGGGCGACTACTAGTCAATACATATAATAAGAATGTAAATATCGCGTGTCTGTACATTGTTTAGTTTTTTTTTGTTTCTGGGCCGATTAACTTCAAAATCGATATCTGGGTCGCCCCGTGATTTCAACCGACGGAACCGATGTCAAAACTGTCAAAAGTGGCCGCCATTTTGATTTTCTTTGTTTTTGGGCCGATTAACTTCAAAATCGATATCTGGGTCGCCCCGTAGTTCCAAACGTCGGAACCGGTGTCAGAATTGTCAAAAGTGACCGACATTTTGTTTTTCTTTGTTTCTGGGCCGATTGACTTCAAAATCGATATCTGGGTCGTCCCGTTGTAGAACATTTAGACAAAAACGACAGGGTGGATCGACAAATCAAAAGATTTTACCGTTGGCCCTACAAAATACGCGTGCGAAGCCGCGGGCAAAAGCTAGTATGAAATAATTTTAACAAGCGACGCCCACCCTGTCAGACATCCCGTCAAATATCGATTAGATATTTACATTTCTGAAATCATCATAAATACACTTTACGTCGATAATCTACCATTTGAGACGCACGCAGTGGTGCGATGAGGTGATTCGCCAGCCGCCACGTGTTCAGCATAGTGTGCCAAATATGTCATGACTAGTAGTACAATGTACGCGTCAACGAAAATAAAAGTCAATTTATTGTATTAGGGAAGTGAAATCAGAAATGGCTCTGTCTGGCCTCGACGGTGTAGACGACCTGTGTTTTTAAAGATTTTGACCGAAGCTATGTTACTCGATATTTTTGGCAACTGGGTACTTGACTATGATTGATTTTTTTTTTATAGCAGAGATTGGCAAACGAGCAGATGGGTCACCTGATGGTAAGTGATCTCCACCGCCCATAGACACCCAAGACACAAAAAGAATCATGGATGGAAGGAGGAATGGAGGGAAGGGGATTGGGAAAGGGAGTGGGGAAATGGGCCACCGGAAATCTTACTCACCGAACGAAACGCGACAGCAAGCTGCCACTTTACGTCGGTTTTCTGTGAGACAGTGGTATCTAACCGGTCGAGTCGGCCCATTCGTGCTAAAGACGTTACTGTCTACAACGTGGCTCTACCAATTAAGATTGATTTATATGAAACAGCAAATAAAACAAAAAATAAACCCTTACATTGGCTAAATCATCGCATATGCGTGGAAGCCATTATTTTTTTACAAGAAAATCTTTGCTTAGTCTGTCTGTCAGTCTGTTTTTCTTGTAAAAAATGGCTCTGACTAAGTAGAAGTTCGATTTAACAATTCCAAACCCTCACTAAGTTCGTTTCTTTGACTCAGACTTAGTCGAAGTTCGTTCTATACTCTATAGATCTCAGCCTAAGTTCCACTGGTCGATTGAGTTACTTTCAAATTATAGTGTAAACGACTGCCTCGGTGGCGTAGTGGTATTTCGGTACGACTACGGTTCTGAGGTCTCGGGTTCGATCCCCGGCGACGGCAAAGTGATATTGGATTTTTCCATATCAGTCCGGAGTCTGGAATTTGTGCCCGATATGGCGATAGGCTCGCCCCCTATCACATCTGGGACGGAACTAAGCTCAGCGAAATGTGGGTGTTCTAGTTCGCTAGTACACCTCTGCCTACCTCTTCGGGGATACAGGCGTGAGCTTATGTTATGTTATAGTGTAAACGTGATTCATATCTTGTATACATATTGCCGACGTGACTGTATGTTCGTATCCAATGAGATTTAATATTACTAAATATAGAGGGGCTATTAAGCAAGTTTCCATACAAAAAAAATTATCTCAAACTTCAGTACCGCCATCAACCACTTATTACAATGCGAGCGCGATTATTACAATTTACACCCTAGAGTGTTCTTGTTCGCTAGTGCGCCTCTGCCTACCCCTTCCGGGATATAGGCGTGAGCTTATGTTATGTATGTTACACCCTAGAATGTTTTGTGAATGGTTAAGAATCACCCACATTTCGCCGAGCTTAGTCCCGTCCCAGATGTGATAGGGGGCGAGCCTATCGCCATCAGGCACAAATTGACTCCGGGCTGATATGGAAAAATCCAATATCACTTTGCCCGACCCGGGGATCGAACCCGAGACCTCAGGACGGTAGTCGTACCGAAATACAACTACGCCACCGAGGCAGTCAGTCAGTTCATTATTAAACTTTCGACCGACTTCCAAAAAATTCATCTGTATTTTTTTATGTTTTACGCCATATCTCCGCCAAATGTGGATCGATTTTGAAAGTTCTTTTTGTATTCGATAGCGCTTATTTCAAGGGTGGTCTCCATCAATGTATTATACCCTAGATGCACAGTTCTTTGCAAATATCCTCCTAAAAAGTTGTCTCAGAAATAAAACAAAGAAAACGATCACAAGTTGTAATTAAATCAACACAAATATAACCCTAAGAACGTGTTATAAAGTAGGTTTTTAAACGAAATGAGCAAGCGTTCTTTAATTTGAATTTTGAAATTTAGAATTCTATCGACGTCCGACTGTAGGCAAAACGAGTGCTTAAGCACTTCTTTGCTGTCCCATTTTCCGAGTGTTAACTGTGCATATAAAGGTAAATAAAAAGGTAAATAATATATCGATGGTGGTCCCATATAAATTTGGACACGATCGGATTTGAAGTCGATCCGTAAGTTTTTAAACTTGTGATTATATTTATCCAGTATTCGTGGTTAATTTGTATGAAACGCATCTTACGTGATGCGACGCGCGTACATCTGAGGCACAGTCACAAACCGGCTGAAATTAGCACAACGAGCGACGAGCCGACAAGCGAATATTTACATAGAAAGCTGCATAATTAATATTATGCAATTAAACAGCGATAGCTCAGAGGGGTACGGGTTGCCGAGACGAGTGTCGGAGGTTCGAGACCAACACCAATAATCACAAGTCTACAAACTTAACCTTCTCTTTGAGTGGTAGAGCCACGTTGTAGACAGTAACGTCTACAGCACGAATGGGCCGGCTCGACCGGTTAGATACCACTGTCTCACAGAAAACCGACGTAAAGTGGCAGCTTGCTGTCGCGTTTCGTTCGGTGAGTGAGATTTCCGGTGGCCCATTTCCTCCCTCCCTTTCCCAATTCCTTTTCCCTCCCCTTTCATTCCCTCCTTTTAGGTTGGCAACGCACCCATGATTCTTTTTGTGTCATGTGTTTCTATGGGCGGTGGAGATCACTGACCAGGTGATCCATCAGGTGACCCATCTGTGCGTTTGCCAATCTCTCCTATAAAAAAAAATTCAGACGAATTGAGGACCTCCTCCTTTTTGGGAAGTTAGCACAAAACCAGACTTTTGTCATGCTTGGTGATCAATAATTATTGACGGGTCATAAATATGATCAGTACCGGATCTAGGTTTTTTAAAAGCGGTGGCAAGCTGCCAATATGCCCGATTTTACCGCCTCTCAAATCCTGCCGCCCGGGACACGTGCATTCCTTTCAACCCTAGCTCCCGCACTGAAGCCGTGTTAACCTATGATTAATTAATCATCAGAATATTATCCAAGTTTTTTGACAATCGTTTCAGAAATCCCTCCCTACCTAAAAAGTAACACCCCTACCTAAAAAGTAACTGATCCCTACCTAAAAAGTAACAGAAACTAACTCTACCATGTAAAATAGTACCAGGAGTATATAAAACGTAAGACGTTATGCCATGAGCAAGCCTCCTCTAGTTAATAGACAAAGTGCTAACTCCACTATTGTACTAGGCTTACATAAAATTCAGAAGGTGTTCTCGTTTTTATTTACAACATGACAAACTGTATTTTGACGTTGGGGAGTTAAGAAATGGTCCAGAATGCACAATGCAATCATTCAATGAAGTCAATTGACCCATATTACATGCACATGCAATGATATGTAGACACAATAGCGAATGGTCTGAAAAAGGTCGTAGCTATCATAATAATATGACTAACGGCCGGTTTCAATAAACGATCCCAGTTTAGAGTGCAGATAGATCGCGATTATGAACCAATCAAATCAAGTCATTTGACGGAGTCATGTTCAAACTGTGTTCTTATTGGCTAATTTTTGTAATCTATCTGCACATTCGAACTGAGATTGTTTATTGAAACCGGGCGTAAGAGAACTATATTTAGCAAATACATCACCTACTTATGACTACCTACTTCAATGGCGGTCCTATCGTCCTGAGGTCTCGCGTTCGATCCCCGGATTGGCAGTGATATTAAGTTTTGTTTTCAGATCAGTCCGGAGTCTGGGATATGTGTCGAGATGGCGATAGGCTCGTCTATCATATTTGGGACGGAAATGAGCTCGGCGAAACGTGTGTGTTCTAGTTCGATAGTGCGCCTCTGCGGGGATACAGGCGTGGGTGTGCATCTATGTACCTCAAATAATGAGATTCGTCTCTGCTTATTAAATTCGGAGATACAAGCATGAATTTATAGTCTATCTGCAACCCAAGACTTTGTCCACATGGAATCTATGCACTGAATTCAACCCTCCCAAATAAAAGTAGCTTAACCGGCGAATATTTATACATTTAAGGCGCCATATCTCGTTTAAGGCCCACTTATCAGTCAAAATTGTATAGCTTAATCAACGTAAGAAGCCGTTAAAGTTGAGTAGGGTTTGACCATTCGGGCGTTAGTTACTCCTAACGTCAGCTATCTGCCAGAGAAAGTTGCGTCAAAATCGGTTAAGCCATCTAAGATATTTAATCCTGTAGCCACAACTGTCTACAGTGTATTATCAACTATACCACCAACGAGAGCTGGTAAAAAAATCTGGCACCTTTTTTTTTATAGAAGAGGGGGCAAACGAGCAAGTGGGTCACCTGATGTTAAGTGATCACCGCCGCCCGTAAACATCCACAATACCAGGGGAATCATGGATGCGTTGCCGGCCTTTGAGGTAGATATAGGCTCTTTTCTTGAAGGTCCCTAACTCGTATCGGTCAGGAAACACAGCCGCCGAAAGCTGGTTCCACAAGCACGTTGCACGCGGAAGAAAGTTCCTTGTAAAACGCACTGTTGAGGAACGCCATTCATCCAGGTGGTAAGGATGAAACTTCAGCTTGTAGCGTGTGGTACGATAATGGAATTCGGCGGCTGGTATTAGGCCAAACAATGAACCGGAAACCTACCATTTAGTTCAATGAACGCATCATTGTACCAGGTTGTCAGAAGTATAAAGAGGTATACGTTTATTTACATATAATTTAGCACATCATTATCTAATTATATTTAAGTTTTGTTGATGTTTTCGCTTCAGAATCTCACGTATGGTCTGTTTGTCTGTCCATCTATAAGTAGATAATATTGTTTTGCGAGCAAACATGTTTTTCACGAAGATATTTGCGGATGTTTTCAAGGACACGGCGTTTGAGAAAGGTGACTTGTTCAGCCTGTTTCATTAAATACTTTGGCCAAATCATTTTAAGCGGAGTGTCTTGCACTAAAACATTACACAAAACATAACATAACATAAGCTCACGCCTGTATCCCCGAAGGGGTAGGCAGAGGCGCACTAGCGAACTAGAACGCCCACATTTCGCCGAGCTTAGTTCCGTCCCAGATGTGATAGGGGGCGAGCCTATCGCCATATCGGGCACAAATTCCACACTCCGGGCTGATATGGAAAAATCCAATATCACTTTGCCCGACCCGGGGATCGAACCCGAGACCTCAGAACCGTAGTCGTACCGAAATACCACCACGCCACCGAGGCATTACACAAAACACCTACGCAAAACGTGTTTTCTCTACACACTTGTATCGGTCCATTGTCCTGCGAGCAGGAGACAGCGAAAATCATTGCGTATGTGTTTTATTCGAGTAAAATAAGGTGCAGAAGACGCGCCTTTATACCAAATTAAAAACATCATCATCATCATCAGCTATAGGACGTCCACTGCTGTACATAGGCCACCCCAAAGATTTCCAGATCGACCTGTTGGAAGCGGCCTGCATCCAGCGAAAAACATATTAAAAAACATATTAAAAACATATTAAATTAAAAAATTCGCTTTGCCCGACATGGGAATCGAATCCACGACCTCCCGGTCCACAGCCCATATATGCTGCCACTAGACCAAGGAGGCGACATTGTTGACGGCATAATACGATGATTATTATCATCGTGAATGGTGTACGGACACGCAATATTATCATTTACGTGTACGTATTTCACAACGCAATATGTTATGACTCATTATAATATTATGTTCAATAATATTGATTCGATGATATTTAATAAACGTTATTAAAGAGACTCACAATACAATATGTTTTTATACAGATGTTCAGATTCACGCCTGTTTCCCTAAAAGAGTAGGCAGAGACGTAGGCATAGGATATGACGATAGGCTCGTCTATCATTATCCGGAGGCCTAGTTTGTAAAACGAAATCCGCAGTTGCGGACTTCGTTCCGGACGTTTTGCTATTCTATGTGGCTCTGACTATGGGCCGCATTAAAACGCTCACAGTCACTCAGCGAGCTATGGAAAGGGCTATCTATACTCGGTGTTTCTCTACGCGATCAAATCAGGAATGGGGAGATCCATAGAAGAACAAAAAGCCCAGCGGATTAGCAAGCTGAAGTGGCAGTGGGTAGAGCACATAGCTCGTAGAACCGATAGCTGATGGGACAGAAAACTTCTCGAGTGGAGACCACGTACCGGCAAGCGCAGCATTGGACGTCCACCTGTGAGGTGGACAGACGACCTGATAAACGTCGCTGGATGCAGGCCGCTTCCATCAGGTCGATCTGGAAATCTTTGGGGGAGGCCTATGTCCGTCCGGGGAGCAGTGGACGTCCTGTGTCTGATGATGATGATGTGGCTCACGTGTCCGACCGATGTCGGTGCTATAAGTTACGTTTCGGATAATGCTATGCTGGAAACCGTTTGACAGCCCACTCTTCGGTGTATGATATTTATTTGATTCACGTGCATCTATATTAGTCGGTGCGGTAGAGTATCGTTCATCCGATAACGTTTTATAGAATAGACACCCTGGGACGGAACTAAGTCCGGCGGAATGTGGGTGTTCTAGTTCGCTAGTGCGCCTCTGCCTACCGTTTCGGGGTTACAGGCGCAGTCTATGTACAAAATACAATTAAGAGAACTCGTAAAGTCATTAACATTAACATAAGCTCACGCCTGTATCCCCGAAGGGGTAGGTAGGCTTCTGGCAGAAGTGCACTAGTGAACTAGAACACCCACATTTAGCTTCACAGCCGAGCTTAGTTAGTTCCTTCCCAGATGTGATACGGGGCGAGCCTATCGCCATATCGGGCACAAATTCCAGACTACGGGCTGATATGGAAAAATCCAATATCTATTAATTTATTTATTTAATTTTATTAGGAAATCAAACAGTACAGTTATACAAACAACATTAAAATAATGAAACGAATACATAGACCAGTAAAGTTTCCACAAATATGTTAGAAAATATATAATAACCACTTTGCCTTTGCCGGGGATCGAACCCGAGACCTCAGGACGGTAGTCGTACCGAAATAGAACCACGCCACCGAGGCAGTCTAGTCAGTAAAGTCATTAATGGTGGATTAAAAATCACTTTATAGAGGCATAATGACTATTGACAAGACAGTGATAAGCGAGGCGAGTCTGAACTCACGTACTGAGTTCAGAGTATTGACCTTTAGCTTTACAAAAATATTGTTATCATTTTGCCAAGATGGCCCTTGAATTCACTTTGAACAAAATATCTTACTATAATAACTGCGAAAGTGTGTATGTATGTTTTAAATAATAAATAAATAAATACACCCAACCATCGATATATTATTTACCTAGATGCACAGTTGATGCTCGGAAAATGGGACAGCAAAGAAGTGCTTAAGCACTGGTTTTGCCTACAGTCGGACGTCGATAGAATTCTAAATTTCAAAATTCAAATTATAGAACGCTTGGTCATTTCGTTTAAAAAGCTACTTTATAACACGTGCATAGGGTTATATTTGTGTTGATTTAATTAAAACTTGTGAATTTTTCTTTGTTTTATTTCTGAGACCACTTTTTAGGAGGATATTTGCAAAGAACTGTGCATCTAGGGTATATTATATTGATGCACCCAACAGTCACACACATAGTCCTGACCCCACACTAGGTGTAACCTGTATCAGAAACTACGAGAGACTTTCGGTCTCACAACACCTAGACTTGAAACAAATATCTATGGGCTACACAGACATTTGTCTCGGTGCGGAAATCGAACCCGCGACCTCACCTTTCACAGCCGGCCACTCGCCCGCTGCGCCACAGATGTAAAGAAAAAGAAGGACACCATCTCGCCTATAGTTAAACGGACGCCGGAGAAGCCACGCACACAAACGCGCCTGTACAAAAGTGACCTACGCACACGCCATTATGTTTCGAATGTCGATAGATCAATGAAAAAATGGACCGAAAACCCTGCTTTGCTTTCAATGTCCCTAGCGCTCCGTCCACCATTTTTTTACATCCGTGTATATCTGTTACTCAATAACACCAGAACAGCTGAGCGGATCTGGATGAAGCATTGATAGAACATAATCAACTGCAACTTGCTCGAAAAAGTGTGTTTCGCCGACCCCACATTAAGTTGGGATAGGGGCAGGAAAAAATAAAAAATATTGACATGCAATTTAAATCGAGTTTAGGGCTATGCTAGTCGTCCTTAGGGCCACTTGCAGCTCCGCAATAAATCTCCATTTATCCCAAATCTTGATTAAAGATATGAGTGAGCTGTAGGGTTAATCGTGAGGTGTAACTCTAGAACGCTCTAAAAAAACAAAAAAAAAATCATTCGTTAATATCCCACTGCTGGGCATGGGCCACTAATGAGAGGGGTTAGGCCTTGGTCTACCACGCTGGCCTAATATGCAGGTTTCCTCACGGTGTTTTCCTTCACCGTTATAGCAAGCGATAATTGTATGTTTGTATGGCCTACAGATATTTGTTTCGGGTCTGGGTGTTGTGAGACCGAAAGTCTCTCGTAGTTCCTGATACCCACGACACAAGACTCGATCTTAGTGTGGGGTCAGGACTATGTATGTGACTGTTGGGTGTTATTTATTTATTTATTTATTTATTTAATTCACAAAGGAAACTTAACATAGAAAAGTCGTCGGTGTATGCTCCATTTTGGTGTTGGTCTCGAACCTCCGACACTCGTCTCGGCAGTCCGTACCATTCTCAACTGAGATATCGTTGCATAAAAAAAACAAATTGCGACATTTTGTTTGTTAATTTTACTTTATATTATATCAGAATTTGCACAAAATATGATTAAATAATAATCAGCTGATTTCCGTGTTTTCCGAACTGGTATTTTCCTGACATAGGATAACCTTTTGACATAATATCAGCTTGTACCTCCGTGATAAAGATAAAATGTAGCAATCTGGCATGACTACAGTTTATGTCAAGATTATATAAGTGTCACACTGTTGAGTTTTGTTTATAAGACAAGCCGACTCGACTGGGCTGGTACCATTGTCCTACAAACCACGCTGAACTAAACTGGTTACATTTCTATAGTCTTTCTTTCTTTCTACCTGCTCTTATCCCACGTTAATGTGGGATCGGCGCAACACACTTTTTCAAGCATGTTGCAGAAGCATTTGGCTCAGACTTTTTACGACCGGCTGCCTGTATGACGTCAATCCCCACCGAGGGATCCAGTCCCGAGCAAATTAAATTAGAAAATTCAACCCAGGACCTTCCGATCCACAGCCCATATATGCTGCCACTAGATCAAGGAGGCGACTAGAGTGTTTAGGCGGTAGACTATAATTTCTATAGTCTATCTTTCTTTATTTACCTTTTTTAATAGATGGGTAATTCGTGGTGACGTTGGTGTTGCGGATGGTCAGTGGTGATCACTTACCATCAGGAGATCCACTGCCTCATACTTAAAGCCTCGAACCTACCCCAACCAGCTGACCAATATTACCAGGATAGCATCAACGGTTAAGAAATTCGTCGGTTTTCCTCGCAAGAATGCTGGCGTATCGATCGCGGGGTCATCAAACCGCGACCTACAAGGTCAGACGGCTAGACGTTTGCATCGACCTCGCCGGTTGGTGCGATGACCTGACGCTCCCGCTTCATGCACCCCAAGTTTTATGTTTGCCTGGTAGTGGTACGTCATTACTGATAATGGATTTTCCTTTGCGAAAAAAGCAGAGTACGGGGAACAAAGAAAACGAAATAAGTTGAATAAATAAAGATGTAAATGAATCTCTAGACTCGAAAAATTCAAATCCAGAATATTATGTAGGGGAGACTGTGGTACATCAACCTTCACTCGTCTGGTAATTAGATGAGACATATTTTTTTTTCAAATATCATTTATTACAAACACGCCTAAATATATGTAAGCTTGCATATAGAAATGTGTTCATAAGTATTTTCATTAAATTATTTATTTTTTCATAACCTTCACTTCACTCTTTTGATAACCGAAAAAAAAAATTAAATGGTAGATTTTACATGGAGAATAATTATGCCTTGGTAGGATTGCTTACTTATTATTCATGGCTACTTGGCAAACATGAACAGACCTATTTCAATATAAGTAACTACACCGATCTGATAACCAATAAAAAATGGTATAAGAAAGATAACAGAATTACAAATTAATCGTATAAGGGTTGCCTGCAAAAAATCGTTATTAAAAAAAATAGCCATGCACACTGGTAAGCTGTTATAGGCATGTTTGTAAATAATTGATATTTCATAAAATATATGTCTCATCTGCTTACCAGATGAGTGAAGGTCAATGTACCATGGTCTCTTAGACCATCAAAAAACGAAACAAGGCCGAAAACTTGTGGAGCACACCAATTTTGTCTCGTCCGTGTATGGAACCCACGACCTCTCGTTTCACAGCCGAGGGTATCATAATCATAGCGTTTGTAAAACGGCCAAAGTATATGCTTTCAGCTAAATGTAAAATAGGGGAGGGAGGTAGGGGTGTCAACGGGGGTTGTTCTCAGCCCATCACCCCGTCACAAAATGGCAACACATCCGTGTTCCGGACCACTGAACCGCACAAACTTGACGTATGTTAAAAATATATACCGAGTGGCGCCAAATGAGTAACATAGTATTTTTTTCAATTTTTTTTACAAACAAAATAAATAGCAACAGTTCACGGTTATTTATACTATGTAAAAGCGGTAATATACGCGGACAATAAATAAATGTAGGTAAACTTTAGTAGGTACGGGGCACGGCGCTTACATCAAAGTACGATAATTAAAATTTGATGTTAGGTCGGCGCCACTACATGACATAATAACGGAGTCGCCTCGTTGGTCTAGTGGCAGCGTATATGGGCTGTGAACCGGGAGGTCCTGGATTCGATTCCCAGGTCAGGCGGAATGTTTTTCTGTGTTGGCTGTATTCCATTTGCTTGGAACTGGATCGCACAGTTAGGAGGTGACGTCAGGCAGGCAGCCGGTCGTAAAAACTAAGCCAAATCGTTTTTAAAACTTGTTTGAAAAAGTGTGTTGTGCGGACCTCACATTAAGTTGGGATAAGGGCAAAACATTGAACATTACATAGACAGGACAACAGCACAAAACTTGTGATCCAAAATTTGTGACCTCGTGGTCATAAGTCACTCAGTCGTATTTGAAACATACGCGCGCAAGGTCGTGCCAGCGTAATAATGTATAGACCAGTGGTCGGCAACCTTTTGGCAGGCAGGGGCCGCAAGGTGGCAAAATACAGTAAAGGCGGGCCTCACCACATATTTTCTATCTATAGAGGTATCATCTATAACATTTTAGATATTTATGACTAATTTACAAAACAATCACGGGCTGCGAATAGGATTTCACGAGCCGCATGCGGCCCGCGGGCCACGTGTTGCCGACCGCTGGTTTAGACAATAAAATTATCGCATTAACATCGCTAATATTGCCCACGCATGTGAGTGAGTGGTAGAGCCACGCTGTAGACAGTAACGTCTACAGCACGAATGGGCCGGCTCGACCGGGCAGATACCACTGTCTCACAGAAAACCGACGTAAAGTGACAGCTTGCTGTTGCGTTTCGTTCGGTGAGTGAGATTTCCGGTGGCCCATTGCCCCCCTCCCTTTCCCAATCCCCTAACCCTTCCCTTCCATTCCCTCCTTTTAGGTTGGCAACGCACCCATGATTCTTTTTGTGTCTTGTGTGTCTATGGGCGGTGGAGATCACTTACTATCAGGTGACCCATCTGCTCGGTTGCCAATGTCTGTTATAAAAAAAAAAACGCATTTTATAATAAGTTGTAGATACTTTGATACTGACGTTTGAGATCATTTTTTTTATATGGAAACTTGCTTGAGAGCTTAGTTTGTAATATTAACCGCCGAATGCTCTTACACTTAAGGTCGCCTTATGTCGTTTAAGGCCGCCTTATCTGTCAAAATTGTATGGCGAAAAACAATGTAAGAAGCCGTTAAAGGTGAGTAGCGTTTGACGATTCCGGCGTTAATCTCTTTGGATAAAGGCAAGTAGAAAGAAAGGTTTTTATAACTTGCAAAACGTACCGATTAAATTCGCATCATTGTACTAATCCCACCATTGTACTAAACCCACCGCATCCCACACATTTCGTAAGTTTATGTGCACTGAATTTGGCAATCATCCAGCTTGAAATAGCAAGTGACGTGTCATCCATCTATATTTGGACTTTCAGGAAACGTATTTGTCCTTTTCGCTTATAAAAAGAATGACTCAAGCTATATAGGCAAGTTTGTTTGTTTATTTGTTTGTTTGTTGTGTGGGCGTATTCCGCACCCAGCTCATATAGGCTCACGCACAGCCCCAAAGAGGTAGGCGATAAGCGAACTATAACACTCACATTTCGCCGAGCCAAGTAGCGTCTAAGATGTGATAGACGAACGACATAACATAAGCTCACGCCTGTATCCCCGAAGGGGTAGGCAGAGGTGACCTAGCGAACTAGAACACCCACATTTCGCCGAGGTTAGTTCTGTCCCAGATGTGATAGGGGACGAGCATATCGCCATATCGGGCACAAATTCCAGACTCCGGGCTGATATGGAAAAATCCAATACCACTTTGCCCGACACGGGGATCGAACCTCAGGACGGTAGTCGTACCGAAATACAACTACGCCACCGAGGCAGTCTAGATAGACGAGCTGAAGGGAAATATCATTTGTGAGTAGTAGACCTACGCTGTAGACAGTAACGTCTACAGCACGAATGAGCCGGCTCGACCGGGCAGATACCACTGTCTCACAGAAAACCGACGTACAGTGGCAGGTTGCTGTTGCGTTTCGTTCGGTGAGATTTCGGTGGCCTATTTCCCTCCCTTTCCCAATCTCTTTTCCCTCCCCTACCATGCCCTCCTTTTAGGTTGGCAACGCAACTATGATTATTTTTGTGTCATGGGTGTCTATGGGCGGTGGAGATCACTTACCAACAGGTGACCCATCTGTTCGTGTGCCAGTCTCTGCTAATAAAAATAAAAAAAAAAACAATGTGTTTATCCGTGGTCGTTAGAATCATGCCGGCCTATTTATGCTTCTTCACACTCCGAATCCGAAGATGGAAGAAGCAAATCGAGGGGCTTTCGACAAGACAGGCGGATGACCGATGCAGATACAGGGATACCCCCATACCCGTCTCAACCAACCATCAAGTCATGCCGCTAGCCCCTCGAGAGAACCGGAGGTACACTGGCTGATCCTGGAACGCGAATCACACACGGAGAGTTGGTCACTGTGGCAGGTTTTAGCACCATGTGTACAGTGGTCGCCATCCGGTCGGATACGAACCTACCACCAGCAAATATGGAGAAGAATCTTATATGGAGAAGAAGTGCATAAAGCTATTTTTTTATGAATAATGGTCGAATTTCGACCGCTGGGGTAACAATAGTTGTCTAAAAAGGCACTGTGCAGCATTTCTAGAACTAGTAATCTTAAAAAGGGCGTTAAGTACATCAACACCGAACTCTCGAAAAATTCGTAAAGACGGTGCCAGATGTAAACAGGTCAATGACATTGATTTCGTAAATGCATTATTTTTGTCACTTTAAATATCTTGATGATTTACAAGTGCTTTCACCTTCAGACAGACATTTTTCATGTTCAAGTGCATATGATTCATTTTTTTTTCCGATTATAAAACTGAGATATTTATTCGTAAACATATATTTTTTACCGATTTTATAAAACGAGGAGGTTACAGTAATAAACACTAATAAGACTTATATCCATATATTTTTTTTTTATAGCAGAGTTGGCAAACGAACAGATGGGTCACCTGATGGTAAGTGATCTCCACCGCCCATAGACACCCAAGACACAATAAGAATCATGGGTGCGTTGCCAACCTAAAAAGAGGATATGGAAGTGGAGGGAAAAGGGATTGGGAAAGGGAGGGGGAATTGGGCTACCGGAAATCTCACTCAGTGGTATCTGCCCGGTCGAGCCGGCCCATTTGTGCTGCAGACGTAATTGTCTACAGCGTGGCTCTACCACTCTACTCTCCATCTGGGAAGGAACTAAGCTCTGCGAAATGTGGGTATTGTAGTTCGCTAGCGTGCCTCTGCTTGCCTTTCGGGGATAAAGGCGTGAACTTATATTATATGTAAAATGTACGGTTCTTGTGAGATGTCCACCGAAACTAAGTCGCGACCAATAGATAGTATGCAATATAAAGAGATTTAATATTACTAAATATGGAGAGGCTAGTAAGCAAGTTTCCATACAAAAAAAATATCTCAAACTTCAGTACCGCCATTAACCACTTATTACAATGCAGGGGCGATTATTACAATTTACACATCACATCACATAAGCTCTCGCCTGTATCCCCGAAGGGGTAGGCAGAGGCGCACTAGCGAACTAATACACCCACATTTCGCCGAGCTTAGTTACGTCCCAGACGTGATAGGGAGCGAGCCTATCGCCATATCGGGCACAAGTTCCAGACTCCGGGCTGATATGGAAAAATCTAATATCACTTTGCACGACCCGGGGATCGAACCCGAGACCTCAGGACGGTAGTCGTACCTATACACAACCATGCCACCGAGGCAGTCACACAATTTACACACTAGAATATTCTGTGAATGTTCAAGAATCATATAATAATAATAGCCCTGTAATATTACTGTACCACTGATGGACACGGGCTTCTTCTTCTAATGAGAGGGGTTAGGCCTTAGTCTACCACGCTGATCTAATGCGGGTTGGTAGACTTCACTTACCTTCGAATTTCTTGTGGAGATACTCTCGGGTATGCAGGTTTCCTCACGATGTTTTCCTTCACCATTATAGCAAGCGATATTTCATAATAAAAACACACAACATAGAAAAGTCAGAAGTGTAGGCTCCATTTTGGGGTTGGTCTCGAACCTCCGACACTCTTCTCGGCAGTCCGTACCATTCCCAACTAAGCTGTCGCTGCTTCATCACATAAGACAATTTTATTGTCTAAACATTATCACGCTGGCACAACCTTGCGCGCGTATGTTTCAAATACGACTGAGGGACTTATGACCACGAGGTCACAACTCTTGGATCACAAGTTTCGCGCTTTTGTCCTGTCTATGTACTTTATTTATGTATTTATTTATTTAGACGCAAAACAGTATACAATCATATGCACTTATGAAAGTTTAGTTATAGTTACTTAAAACTAGATTATATGCTAAAATATGCGCCCTAATGTAGATTATTGTATAAAGTGGGGACTACACTAAATATACTTTAGGTCACAAGTTAAATTAACAACTAGAAAATAACATCATAGTAGCGTAAACCTAATTATTGTAATTAAATAATATTTTTCTTATACTCTTAGAGAAAGATTCAAACCTGCCATTCATAATGTCGAGATCTTTGTATTTTTTCGCCAGATCATTATAAGAGCGACACATCCGGATAATTGGATTGTAATACGAGGTATTATTCCTATAGACTTGCAATGCGAAGATGTTAAGATTACGGATTTTAAATATATTACACTACTGAATATTTTTGACGCAATACAATTGCGTACTTGACTACGTTACATTTCATACACATTTTTATATGTAATACCAAAAATAAAATGAAAAACTTCTCTAAAAACTGCATCGAAGTTGGTTGAAAAATGAGGCAGTAATTCATATTTTAAATTCTGCAATAAGAAACAGTAGGGGCGTAGTGGGGATATCATGATATCCCTTTCCAACGCACGCACCGTTATGACCGTGACGTGATTTTACTGATACTTCTCTTTCCCGCATTTTGAAGGTTACACCAAAATACAAAAGCTTATAACTTTTTAATTTTGAAAGTATTTCAATATTTCTTTCTGTGCTACGTTTTAGATGACGTAAATCTTGTACAGGTCGATCTGGAAATCTTTGGGGGAGGCCTATGTTCAGCAGTGGACGTCCTGTGGCTGATGATGATGATGATGATGATGAAATCTTGTATAAAATCAATAAAAAACACTAGTCAAGTACCCATTTACAATATCGAGGCCGTATTTCGTTATCTCTTATCTTATCATCTGGGGGGGTACTTGCGTGGATTTGCTCTCCATTTCCTATTGTGCAAATATCGCGCCATTTTTATCTAAAGTATACGCACGTGAAATGTAACTAGATACAGATATCTTGTCATTAATTAATATTAGGTAATGAACGCGAGGTCCACTATACTGAGATAGCAAATTCAAATCTTTATTTAGTTCTGCCTCGGTGGCGTGGTGGTATTTCGGTACGACTACGGATCTGAGGTCTCGGGTTCGATCCCCGGGTCGGGCAAAGTGATGTTGGATTTTTCCATATCAACCCGGAGTCTGGAATTTGTGCCCGATATGGCGATAGGCTCGCCCCCTATCACATCTGGGACGGAACTAAGCTCGGCGAAATGTGGGTGTTCTAGTTCGCTAGTACGCCTCTGCCTACCCCTTCGGGGATACAGGCGTGAGCTTATGTATGTAATCAGTACCAAGCATTTTTTACAAAAACCAACGACCCGATCCGGGAATCGAACCCAGACCTCCCGGTTCACAGGCCATGACTGCCACTAGACCAAGCAGGCGACAAAGACTTGTAACTAGATATCCCAAATTAGGTGTCACATATCCATTCACCGAGCCAAGGTCACGCCGGCAGACCGTGACCTGTGTTATTTCCTTATTTTTTATGGTCTGTGGATTCATTTAACACGCCAAAGAGGTCTAGATAAGGTTTCCCAGGTTCCTGATCCTGGAAACTACCGGAAAAATTAAATAGCTCCGCGCCGGAATGTCGGCAAATACAGAGAACTCGGATATGGAAGCTAATTAAAAACAAAGAGTTACCTATGTTTAAACAATTTTGTATGATTTTTTTGGCTGGTTGTTTATCTCCGAAACGGCTGAACCGATTTTGACGGCACTCCCAATGACAGATAACTGTTATAATAAGTAACTTTAAGAGAAGTATTAGGGTTTAGGGGCGAACTCCACGCGAAGTCGCGGGTCGCAGCTAGTTATAGGCAAATAAAATATGTTTATAATAATAAAAATATTATAGAGGATAAGCATATAATGATAGCTGAGTTGCAAATGGTACGGACTGCCGAGACGAGAGTTTCGAGACCAACCCCAAAAACAGCATGTGTCAGGAAACCCTGTATACCCAAGAATTTCGAAGGTATGTGAAGTCTACCAAACCGCATTGGTTCAGCGTGTTGGACTAAGGCCTAATCTCTCACACTAGTGTCGGAGGCCCGTGCCCAGCAGTGGGACAGTAATATCACAAGGCTTTATATTTTTTTTAGAGAAGACTGTATGCTGTAGTCAAAAATGTCAACAGCATGAGACTACCACTCATACACAGTACTGTCCAATACCACCAGCTCAATAAACTGGCTAAAACCCAACTCACAAAAAACTATTTCCGTAAACTCCTGTTTTTTCATAACATAATCCCAAGTTTAAAAACTTAACGGACCGACTTCAAATCCGATCGTACCTAAACTTATATGGGACCACCCTTGAAACAAGCTCTATTAGTAGGGGAGCCCAAGCGGGGATTTCGGGATTTACTAAAGCGCGTCAGATTAATATACAGGGGGATACCTTGTACCCGGTTAAGTACCTCCACAAAACATGAGGCCCATATATAAGGCCGCCCGTGAAGGATACAGGATCAGATTAGTAAAAAAAAATTGACCATCAGAAATTCTCGAGCGCGTCAGATTAAGGTAGGGTGAGTTAATTACATCCTAAAAAGTGTATATTCCACTAATCTGACAATTTGAGAGTGACGTAAAAAAAGGGGAGGGCAACAAAGTTGTAAAAAAAAAACGTCATCTCGACATTCTCGAGCGTAGCTAATTTTTTTTTTATTTTGAAGGAAATAATTCAAGAATAATGAAAAATATATAATCTGACGATTTCCGCAAGCCGAAATAATAAAAATTCGTCGATAAAGTTAAATGCGTGCAGTTGCGTGATGCCTACATTTCTTTCTCCGCGCTTCTATTCCTCTCTCACTCTTTCTCTATCTATTACTCTCTCACTCCGTCCCCACTCTGGTTTCTGCTTCCTGAGCTTTTCAATTAATTAAGTTCAATGATTTAAAAAAAAATATATATATTTTGAAAGTGTTTTTTTTTGGAATAACTTTTAACCGGCTTTATCGATCAACTTCAAAAACTAATCCGCCTTTGAGCTTGAAAAACCACGTCGATCGCCACCTAGCTGGTCAAAAACGGTTGATTCGTTCGAGAGATATCGTGAACGAAGGAAACCCGAAAAAACACTTTTTCGGTTTTTTCGGGATTACTCCGAAATTTGTGGTTCGATCAATTAAAATTGCTTATGAGGTTGATAAAACTGCGTCGAATGCCGCCAACCGCGTGAAAATCGGTTATCCATTCAAAAGTTATTGCGGTTTGAAAATTCCAAAAATAGTGTTCTATGAAATTTCTATTTCTTTGAACTCAGCAAGCTCAAAATATCACATAAATTATATTTTGAGCTCAAAAATGTCATAAGTACAATTTTAAGAGCCCAAGAATGGAATTAGCGGGAACTTGCAGGGATGGCCTTTAAGGTGAACCGTTTTTCTAATTTTTTTTTGTCAGATCAGGCCAATCCCTCTAGATAATCGTCAGATTATGAGACAGTACGTTTAGAACATAAAGATGAACCATATATATCTTAATCTGACGCGCTTGAGTATTTCAAAATGGCGAATTTTTTTTGCACATTATGAAAATGGCCGCGAGTTTGCGTCCCATCGAAATCGTCAGATTAGTGAATGAGAGCTTTTTTTTGGTGCACTTAAAACTCCGTTAGAAAATCTGACGCGCTCGATAATTTTTTTTTTTTTCATTTTCAACCCTTAAATACAACCACTCGCATCATGCAAACGATCAGATTAACATACGTACATTATTAAAAATACGTAGGGCATTGATGCTATCAATATCTGACGCGCTCGAGGATGTCCATGCAACAGTTTTTTTTTACATATTTAAAAATCTATAGCCGCTTCCCCCACCGATGTAAAGGTATATATCATATAACATTTTTTTCTTCATATCATCTAAGCTTTGCATCCCAATAGGTCTCTACGACGCTCGAGTAAATCCCCATTTAGCATCGTGGGCTCCCCTACTATATGGAACACAAAAAGAATTTTGATAATCCACATTTGGCGGAGATATCGAGTAACATACATAAAAAAAAATAATACCGACGAATGGAGGATCTCCTTTTTGGGAAGTCAGTCGAAAAGTAAAGGGGGCGATATTAGGTCACCCCCCCTCCCCTCCCCCCACGGCAATACATCGACTTTTAGTAATTACGTACCAGGCCACCATAACTCGCAAGGAAGTGTGCCAAAACAATGACATGGCTAAATTAGAAGACATCTGTTATAGCAATTAACTAAGTCGTCAGCGCTAATTAGAGACCAAAATAATGATTTTGTTATGATGGCGTCCTATTCTAGATTACTTTTAATTAAGTGGAATGCTAAGACTTCTATGTATTTACTAGACAAGCTGTTTCGAAGTAAAATTGTGGCACATGACGGCGAGTGTTTGACGTTTCACGGCTAAAGAAAGAGCAGATTTCTATAGTGAGTTGAGGTCGATTAACAGAGACTTAGTGCGCACATTCTATGTACCGAACAGCCAGTCTAGTAGTATACATAGAAGTCTTTGGTGGAATGTAATGGAATTTGTATGATATTAATGTCTTTCAAAATTCTCTTCATTATCATCAGCCATAGGACGTCCACTGCTGAACATAGGCCTCCCCGAAAGTTTTCCAGATAGACCTGTTGGAAGCGGCCTGCATCCAGCGACTTCCTGCGACCTTTATCAGGTCGTCGGTCCACCTTATAAGTATCTCTTAACCCATCAAAATTGCTATAAGAGGTGGTGGTAACCCAGAGTCAAAGTTCAGATATGTGACTCGCATTAGGTGACCGATTTAACCGCTCAGTCCCATCGACATCTCGACACCAATTGTACCAAAATAAAACCAATTTATTTTAAATTAAATAATGGGTTTTATCCGTCTGTACTTACGAGGTATAGTTGAGGACAAAAATATTTTTAACCGATTAAAAAAAGACGCTGGTGGTAGGATATTCGTATCCGACCGGATGGCGACCACCGTACACATGGTGCTAAAACCTGCCATAGTGACTCACACTCCGTGTGTGGTTCGCGTTCCACGATCAGCCAGTGTACTTCCGGTTCTCTCGAGGAGCTTGCGGCATGACTTGATGGTTGGTTGAGACGTTGGTCTGCATCGGTCATCCGCCTGTCTTCTCGCAAGCCCCTCAATTTGCTTCTTCCCTCTTCGGATTCGGAATGTGAAGTAGCATAAATAGGCCGGCATGATTCTGACGACCACTGATAAACAGTGTTTGTCAGTGGTCGCTAGTTTTTTGGACTGCACTACGCTTACCATCAGGTGCAGTGTAGTCACCTTGCCGTGCCCGGATAAAAAAAAAGACGGAGGTTCTCAATTCGTTATCTCCGTATACCGAGTGGCGCCGACATAACACAGATATAAATTACAACGTTGAAGGCTTTGTACCAAAAATCAGTCGAATAGGTGAAATAGTTTTTCAAATCAAATCAAAATATTTATTGAATCCATTAAATGTTCAAACATCATTTAGATTCCGTCAAATTTTAACTCCACCGCCAGTTCGGAAGGCTGTTTCGCCAGAGAAGAACGGGCAAGAAACTCTGACGTTGATCTTTTTAACACCAATTTACAGTCGGTTACTAATACAGTACAGCACCAGATACCGAAAGACCTTAAATTAGAGCAGCTAAACCATGATAACACTACATATTATTGGATATAGGACAAAGTAACATACAAGATACACTGAGTGACCCCCATAGCCACGGCAAGTTGAGCTGAATCAAACAAGCAAAACAGTCCAGGCCGACCAGTCTCCACAAGCAGCACCCGTTCACGAGTATGACGCATGTGCCAACCATCGACCTCTTCAACCATGTTGCAGGAAAGTGATCAAGTGTTTAGTCACAGGATTGACTTTTTACCTCTAGTTTTGTAAATTTTTGCACATGATTACGTTCGGTACAACCTAAAACAGCTGATGTTAGGAGTCAAAGACTTTTGTCGATAACAAACATGAACGCACTTGTCCGGCATGCCTTGGTCTTGGATGCGAAGTTCACGTGCCGCGTACCTACTGAAGTTTACCTATATTCTACAAGTTTTATACATAACAATAAGTATTTTACACAGTATAAATGGTGTTACATTTAATAACCGAACTTCTGCTATTTATTTTGTTCTAAACATTTATTTTTCACTACTGACTGCCTCGGTAGCGTGGTTG
Source organism: Clanis bilineata (assembly GCA_036417725.1). NCBI lineage: Eukaryota > Metazoa > Arthropoda > Insecta > Lepidoptera > Sphingidae > Clanis > Clanis bilineata. Next base: position 6,759,440 of record CM071138.1, on the reverse strand, counting down.
TATTTCGGTACGACTACCGTCCTGAGTTCGCGGGTTCGATCCCCGGCGAGGGCAAAGTGATATTGGATTTTCGACCGACTTCCAAAAAGGAGAAGGTCCTCAATTCGTCTGTACTTTTTTTATGTATGTTACGCGATATCTCCGCCGAATGTGGACCGATCTTCAAAATTCTTTTTGTGTTCGATAGAGCTTCTTTCAAGGGTGTCACAGGTATTCGTTTGTGTCAAGTGACATTTGTATGTCTGGTATTTCAAGCAAAGAAAATGTACATTGATGTGTGTTAGAAGGCTAAGTGTGAAAGAACTAGGAATAATTGCAGAGCAAGGAAAAAATCGCAACTTCAATATTAAATAACTATATTTCTTAAATTACATTGGTGGCTGCACTACAATATATACACACTCCACTCCTTAATTAATTACCTTTACAATCAAAACCAGACAATCTACTGATGAATTAAAATTTAAAAAGAACTTAGTATATCTAAGTACATGTATAATTCTTAATTAAAAAAAAAGAATGCTCGACTAGATCACGGTACGAATGTGGGTTATTGGAATGGAATTTCGGTCGTCTAGAATCGCCAGAACATCATATATAGATTACAAAAAAAAATACGGTACTTCTCATGGTAGTTAAGTAAAGTTGGGCGCCGTTAAAATAAAAGAAAAGAACAAAGCAGGAAGACGATTCACCGCGCTGAATGCGACGCTGGGCACGTGGTGATGAGCACGTGGTTTTCCTGATCACCCCAGGTCATCTACGGCTACCTCGTCGCCCTCCAAGGCACGAGGGCCCCCGGCCGCTTGGTGTTAATGCCTTATACAGCCTCCTTTGACCTCCGTGGAAGCCTTCGCCACCAGCGAAGCTCCCCCCCCCCCAACGGACGCAGCCCGAAACAGCCACCACGGTGTGCTGCAGGACCACAAAAAAAATCACTCGTCAAGCACCGTCACACCACGGTTTGGGGAATGCCAAACCGCAAGCCCAAAATTACAACACTTCAAAATACAAACTCAAAATACAACATTTCACTTACGTTCTGGGGAAAACAGAGTTGCAGACGATGTTTTGCTCTGATGTCTACCCTCGTGGATCTCGGCCCAGGCTGCGCCCGCCGGGATCCGTCACTCGGAGATTTCTCTAGCTGCTAGCTCGTCCAAGAAAAAGAAGAAAAAGGCCGGAGCGACTCTGTCACGGCTTTTAAACCATTCCTCCTCCAACAAAGCCGCGCCCACACATTTCCGACTCAAATTCGAGAACATTCCAGCTAAAATCCTCCATAGGAAGTAAGTCGATATGTCTACACAATAAGGCGAAAAATTCCATACACTAACAATGGATGTAAGACCACAAACTATGATCGACATATGTCAACTTCCGTAACATAGACAATCCACAAAATTTTTTTAAATGTCGCTGTTCGAAATATCGTCAACGACAGACCGCAGAACTAGTTCCAAAATAAATTAACAAGCGTTTCTCGGCATCGCGCACAGATGGCATTACCAGTATTTTTTTTTATGTAACAAGGGTGGTCCCAAATTGGTCACGATCGGATTTGAAGTCGGTCTGTTAAGTTTTTAAACTTGTGATTATTCCATATCAGCCCGGAGTCTGGAATTTGTGCCCGGTATGGCGATAGACACGCCCCCTATCACATCTGGGACGGAACCAAGCTCGGCGAAATGTGGGTGTACTAGTTGGCTAGTGCGCCTCTGCCTACCCCTTCGGGGATATAGGCGTGAGCTTATATATGTATGTATGTACGGCTGGTCTCAAGTATTGGCTAAATAAAGTTTCTTTCTTCTTCTTCTATTGACGTTACAGTTTTTTTATTGCTGCGGAGTAACGTAAAAATACCTATGTTGTGTTGTTGAACCAATATTTTGGTCACAAGTATATATCCAATTTCGCACAATGCCCCTGTGGTGGACCATTATCTTCAATCTACCACTTGACATAACATCACTGAGTCATGTTATATAAATAGAGTACTATTATTATCATATTACAGGCGATAGCTCAGTTGTGAAATTGTGAGTGATACGGGCATCATTTTACAGGCGATAGCCCAGTTGGGAATGGTACGGACTGCCGAGACGAGTGTCGGAGGTTCGAGACCAAGAAGAGCATTCACCTCCGACTTTTCCAAGCGTGTAAAATACATAAAAGCATGCATCGACGACTTTTCGACTGACTTCCAAAAATGAGAAGGTCCTCAATTCGTCTGTATTTTTTTTATGTATGTTACGCGATACCTCCGCCAAATATGGACCGATTTTGAAAATTCTATTTGTATTCGATAGAGCTTCTTTCAAGGGTGGTCCCATATAAATTTGGTCACGATCGGATTTTAAGTCGGTCCGTTAAGTTTTCGACCGAGTTCCAAAAAGGAGAAGGTCCTCAATTCGTCTGTATTTTTTTATGTATGTTACATGATATCTCCGCCAAATGTGGACCGATTTTGAAAATTCTATTTGTATTCGATAGAGCTTATTTCAAGGGTGGTCCCATATAAATTTGAGAAAAATTACGTTCGGCACATTCATAGCGTTTGTAAGTTTTGTTTATAATGAATCATGACCATAATTCCAGTAGACGTGCAATAACTTAACATGCAGTAATTTACTATGACTATAATTCAGTAGACATGCAATACTAATCACACTCTAAGCAGGAATTACGACTTTGAGTTGGATTTTAGAAAATGAAAGAATGAAATGGTTCACTGAATTGAAATGTTTAAATAATCTTGATCTTTTTACCGCAGCACTATTTAAATTTCATAAAAAAGTGGCAACATTCGAAATGTCAGTTTACTCCGTTTAATTAGCAATCCTACGAATTTTGGCGGGAATTCTGACGGTGCGGGTGGTCGCTTGTTTTAATGATTTCATATTTTAGTCTAAAGTTGTGTTTGTGGTTTAAATGTGATGTGTATCTAAGCAATAAACATCAACGAAGATGGACAGTATGTGGAAGCTTTGAAATAAGTGATTTTGAATGCTTTTTGTCGGGTGGATGGGTCAACCATGTTCGATTCCTCCGCTGCGAGAAAATCGTCTAAAAACATCAAACTGGAAGGAATTGACGCCAAAACTTGAAATCGAACACATCCGACTTCATTGCACTTGCGAAAACTTAGATGTAGGAAAACAATTTCCTTAACTTGACATTGGCATAACGTGTTTCAATTGCCATAAAAAAAAAAAATAGCAATCCTACTAAAGGGCCTCAGGCGTGGCGGTAGCGGTAAAGCGCTATTCCCGCGAAAACAAAAAGAAAGGCGTAGTGTAGCCACTTCGCCGTGTTCATATAAAGAAGAAGGCGACACACGACTTTTGCTTATCGTAATCTACTATTTTACGCATGTGCGATAAGGCAATGTTTAAGAAACAAGGTCGGCCTTATCGTTCAAGTTAAATTGCGATGATAATTCGTTTGTTTTCATTAATGCGCAGATAAACGGGTCACCTGATGATGTGTAAACACTGACTAAAGCTCTTAGTATACCGACGGTCCCCACGTACAAAGCGACATGTCAAAATGTCATATTTGTTATTGCATATATAGCTTTAGATTATCCATACGCTCATAACTATATAGATATATTTTTTAATTATTTTGTATTCTAAAAATTCTAATTTAAATACTAATCGAACAATATAACAAGTATGATAATTCTTAAACTTATAAATGAACTTCATTTCGTTCTCCTGAAAACCTCAGTTTTTGACATGTCGCTTTGTACGTAGGGACACTTATAAATTATATACATAACATAAGCTCACGCCTGTATCCCCGAAGGGGTAGGCAGAGGCGCACTAGCCAACTAGTACACCCACATTTCGCCAAGCTTAGTTCCGTCCCAGATGTGATAGGGGGCGAGCCTGTCCGCCATATCGGGCACAAATTCCAGACTCCGGGCTGATATGGAAAAAGCCAATATCACTTGCCCGACCCTGGCATCGAACCCGAGACCTCAGGACGGTAGTCATACCGAAATACAACCACGCCACCGATGCAGTGAGTTTAATTAATAGTCAGTCTAGATATGGGACAATAGAAAAAAATTATGGCGGATATGCGGTCAGTGCCTTCATCCGCTTTTAAACCGACGCGACATCAAAACCGGAGGTACTTAGAGCGACGGTTTTTATGTATGTTACTCAATGGGCCTTACTTATAAAAATAGGTTAGCTGAGCAAATGGCTAAGAATATTCTGTCACTTTCTTCCTTGTGTCACATTGTTTGAAAATAAAAGGGACAGGCTATTCTTTACCTCGGTGACTGACTGACTGCCTCGGTGGCGTGGTGGTATTTCGGTACGACTACGGTTCTGAGGTCTCAGGTTCGATCCCCGGGTCGGGCAATGTGATATTGGATTTTTCCATATCAGCCCGGAGTCTGGAATTTGTGCCCGATATGGCGATAGGCTCGCCCCCTATCACATCTGGGACGAAACTAAGTTCGGCGAAATGTGGGTGTTCTAGTTCGCTAGTGCGCCTCTGCCTACCCCTTCAGGGATACAGGCGTGAGCTTATGTTATGTTATTTATTTTGCACTACTACTTGTATCTCAACAGTCATTATGTAATTTATAGTTTGATAATAATCATTGATGATTGATGTCTGATTAAATAAACCCAACGGTCACTCATAGGCTGAGATTTATAGAGTGAACATTGTCTAAGTTGAAGTCAAAAAAACAAATTCAGTGAGTATTTGGAATTTTTAAATCAAACTTTGACTTAGACGAAGTCATTTTTACAAGAAAATCTTTGCTTATTCTGGCTGTCCCTGTTTTTCTTGTTGAAATTGGCACAGACTAAGACGAAGTTCGATTTAAAAAATTCCAAATCCTCACTGAGTTTATTTGACTCGGACTTAAAATCAAAGTTTGCTCTATAAATCTCAGCAATAGTCCTGACCCCACACTAGGTTTAATCTGTATCAGGATCTACCAAGGACAGTGGCGTGCAGTCCAATTAGGCAACAGATACTGTCTAACCTGACAATTTGCTATTTACCCACATAAAGATTAATCATGATCAAAACCCATTTTTTTCTAAATGGCATCACCTGGCTTATATTTTAAATTGTCTTGGGGACGATGGTGATGATGATGGTAATGTAGCAGTTGAAGTAAAACATTTTGAAGTTTTTCTCTACCCTGATCGTAATGCCTATGCACTCCACCGACCAGGGACTTATGACCATGTAACACATACCTGACACAAATATGTATATGTTGAACACACACACATTTGTGTCTGTGTAAAAAACAAGAAATTGGAAATCATTTCAGGATTTTCAGGACAACTTTGAAAGAAAGAAAGAAAGGAACTTTCTTTATCTGGAATTTAAATTACACATAACCAGAACATAACTGTTTCTTAAATTAACTTTATATACTGATGAAGAAATCTAAAAATCCACTACTAGAATAATGAAAAAGTAAAAACCAGTTTAAAAATAAAACCACATTTGGTTCTGTATTTGTTATCTTAGCTATTTTTAGAGCTTGCAGAAATCTAGACTGCAAGCGAAGGACTAATTTGGCGTCATAAATGTGCGGATTTCAGACATAAATACCAGGAAAACATAAACAGGAGGCGCATGTAAAATGGTTGGTGCATTTTATACCATTTAAGAATAAACAATAATTAATTATTTATTTTAGCATGAAGCTTAGACTTTGTGATAAACAAATAAAACATCGATAACAAAACGTCTGGGAAATTTTATAAACAACAAACAGCATGTTTTAGGAAGATATAATGTATATTTTCGAGAGTACCAGGACATCATGAAACGAAAAAGGTCACATATCCACAAGTGTACCCACGTAACCCGACCGATTGCGGAAGTCCATTGACACGTAGTCCTCTTCGCGAGATAGCGTTTGCTAAACAAAGCTGGTTAACAAACTCCAATCACGTACGCAAATCATGACGTATATTTATGTTTTATTGACCTCGTCAGTTCAAACGCCATTTTTCGAAATAACACTATACATCAAAACGTAAACATTGCCTGAGAATGCAATTACGACATAATTAAAGTTGTTATCCTTGAATGCGCTATGTACAAGTTTCGTCACCTCAGACAACGTTTGTTTTCATTCCATTGTTTATATCGCACTCACCGCTCAAATCTTCGATTGTGTTCAGTTTTCGCGTCGCCATCCTTCGAAACACCGACACAAATGTCCTTCGAGTGTTTTTATTAAGTATTTATCACTTTCGAACAATATTCGCGAAGGTTTATATCTGTTTTCTGCGAGATTCCGACGCAGAAAACAAGTCGACACAAGGCTCTTTGTTTGTATTTTGCGTTGTTTTGATTTTCCGTTCTATTCCGCGGTGACAGGAGCATGAAATTTGTAGTCATTCTGATTGGTCAGTCACGTAAAAATTTGAACCAATCACCATCTTTTACGTAAGTTTAAGAAATCGTGATTGGTAGAAAGTTGTGGTGTGTATTTAATGTGGACAGCACAAAAAAAATGTCAAGGCCATTTATTCCTTGGCTTTTTTTTTCTATATTATTTTTGGCTTAGTAACATTTTTTCGTTTTAGTAAGTGGTGACCGCTTGGTGCTTACAAAGCAAATAGTAATATATTTACTACGTTTAGACAGTAAAACTGTTTTTGTTGAGGTAAAACGAGGTGAAAGAACTTAGTCGTGGCAGATCATGGACAAGTAAACAGCTGGCATCCATCACTAAAATCTACATTGTCTATTCCTCAATTTTGCAAAATTGTTTTATGACGTGACTCTCGGAATCCGATATTTCCAAAAATATTAACTGAAAACTTAAAAATATGAGTGTAAACAGTGCGGAAGACGATTTCATTTTAGCTGATAATCTAGAAGATGCCGAAGTGCCACGGTAAATAGAGTAATTTTATTGTTAAATCCGTGTTATTTCTGTACTTTGCTGACAGCTGATTTCTGGCGGTAAAGTTGAATGGCGCCAAATAGAGCATTGCATGTCGTATTCATTTTGGGATGTTTTTCATAAAATTTACTGAGTTTGAGTGGTGAATGTGCAGGAAAAAGGCGCGTGGTGAATATTCATCGCGAAAAAGTTGGAGTTTGATGGACAAGAAGACAAGTTACGAGGTATGTAGACATCAATTCCCGCTCTTTTTACGTCCCCTTTTTGGTTATGATTTATGTTTTGGAGTGAAATACTGTGATATTTATAGGTCTTAGTCACCTATGCTAGTGTTTATTGCGTGCTAGTGTCTTAGGAACTATTTTGAATCGTGAAATAAGTGTTAACTTCAAAGATGATTGCCGAAATTTGATCGGGGACGCACCCACTAAAATATTTGATGTTATCACCTCATAGGACTAAAATAGCTTTTGCAGCAACTTGTTAGACTGTTTAAGGTACATTTCGGCTTGATAAATCCACATTGTATCGTGTTTAAACGTCAAAATATACAGATTCCATGCTTGAAGTATTCTTGAACATTTCGTGGTTATAATCTTGATAAATACTTGGTGAGAGTGAGTATTATTGACTGGATCGGGAGGTACCAGGATCGATTCCCAGGTCGGGTACTGCGATTTTAATCACACGATTTGCATGGGACCCAAGAACAGAAAACTTAAACTGCATTCCAGAAATGTTCCTGTAAACTTATATTTTTGAACTAGCTGACCGGCGCAACTTCGTCTGCGTATGAGAGAGAGAGTTGAAAGAGTGAGTCGTAGGCACCTATAGCACAATCATTCTAAAAGAGGTAATGGGATGATCTACTTCGGCCGTCAGTCAACCTGTCTCTCACACCGTCAGTCACACCATCTGTCACCCCGTCTGTGACCCCGTCTGTCACCCCGCCTGTCACCCCGTGTGTCACCTCGTCTGTCACCCAGTCAGTCACCCCGTCTGTCACCACGTCCGTCACCCTGTCCGTCACCCCTTCTGTCACCCATCTGTCACCCCGAAATGATTAAATTACTAAAATGGCTATTAAAAAATAAGGGTTGATCGTAAAAGGGTGAAAATTGAGGATTGTATGTATTTTTGTATGTTGTATCGTAAAAAAATAGAAATTAAAAATTTTGTTTAAAAAATAAAAAAAAAATTTAGGGGTGGACTACCCCTAACATTTAGGGAGATGAAAAATAGATGTTGGCCGATTCTCATAGATACCGGATAAGCACAAAAAATTTCATCAAAATCGGTCGAGCCGTTTCGGAGGAGTTCAAGTTCGAACACCGTGACACGAGAATTTTATATATTAGATATATGCATAGCTAATAGCATATCCATATACAAAATTATAGGTTTATATATAAACCTATAAAAAAAAAATATAGACCAAAGACGTAAAGTGGCAGCTTGCTGTTGTTTCGTTCGGTGAGTGAGATTTCCGGTGGCCCATTTCCCCACTCCCTTTCCCAATCCCCTTCCCTCCCATTCCATTCCCTCCTTTTAGGTTGGCAACTCACCCATGATTCCTTTTGTGTGTTGGGTGTCTATGGGCGGTGGAGATCACTTACCATCATGTGACCCATCTGCTTGTTTGCCAATATCTGCTATAAAAAAAAAAAAAAATGGGAAAGTCCTTTGCCCACCAGTGGGAGACAATAGGATATAATAGAATAGAACAATATTTAATGATTTATGCTCAGGTACTTCAAGAGATGGGTGTCAGTCTACTGGAACCTGATGATAATGAGGGAGCTGAATCCGGGACATCCATGGGGGTGGTAAGTTGTCTTAAAGCCCTATTCACACGATAGTTAAATAATAAAATAATAATATTAGCCCTGTAATATTACTGTCCCACTGCTGGGCATGGGCCTCCTCTACTAATGAGAGGGGTTAGGCCTTAGTCTACCACGCTGGCCTAATGCGGGTTGGTAGACTTCGCATACCTTCGAATTTCTTGCGGAGAAATTCTCGGGTATGCAGGTTTCCTCACGATGTTTTCCTTCACCGTTATAGCAAGCGATATTTCACAATGAAAACACACTTAACATAGAAAAGTCAGAGGTGTATGCTCCAGTTTAGGGTTGGTTTCGAACCTCCGACACTTGTCTCGGCAGTCCGTACTATTCCCAACTGAGCTATCGCTGCCTTAGTTAAATAAACGCTGCGTTAAAACCCAACGCTGACTTCAAAAAAGGAGGAGGCTAACAATGCATTGGATTCTTTTTTTTATGTATGTTCCCCGATTACTCGAAGATGCCTGGGCCGATTCGTGAAATTCCTTTTTTGTTCAAAAAGGTATACTTCCCAGGTGGTCCCATTGGCACCAAGTCAGGATCTGATGATGAGATCCGAGAAAAATCGAGGGCAACCCTCAAATTTTATAGGGACCCATTGGTATTGGTATTGTTTCCTAAAACTATTCAGGTATTTGCGTCTGATACTTATCATCTCATGTTGCTGAGCTGATGGATAATATAGCTCCTTAACTATTAGGAGTTCATGGATAATTCTTTCAATATTACAGGCTACTGAACACTAAAATGATGTAAATAAAAATTAACGTTTAAAACTGAAAACCTACTTTAAAAACGAACTCTTAAAAGTAAAAATAAATACATAACATAGGCTCACGCCTGTATCCCCGAAGGGGTAGGCAGAGGCGCACTAGCCAACTAGTACACCCACATTTCGCCGAGCTTAGTTCCGTCCCAGATGTGATAGGGGGCGAGCTTATCGCCATATCGGGCACAAATTCCAGACTCCGGCCTGATATGGAAAAATCCAATATCACATTGCCCGACCCGGGGATCAAACCCGAGACCTCAGGACGGTAATCGTACCGAAATACAACCACGCCACCGAGGCAGTAAAAGTAAACAATAACAACAATTTCTTACTCTCTTTGGAGTCGGTGCCTTTTCATATTTTCGGTTTTCAAGTCAGTTTCCAGTTTTTTTATCAACGAACATTAAAATCTCTTGTGTGAATTTTTTAGAGGTGACTTTATTTACCAGTTTACAAAAAACAATTGTCCACAGCACCACAGACTAACGGTGAAGCGGAAGCGGGACATAGAGAATGTAAACCCTAACATAAACACCGCGCCGTCTCCGTCGCACCGCGTCAAGTGCAGCCCGCGCAGTCCCAGGATCAAAACCAGCCCGGGACCTTCCAAGAAGAGCCCCAGGAGTTGTGATAAATGTGAGTTCATGCAGTGACAGTGGTAGATTAAAACTGAACCTTGATGACATGGCTTTGCAAGGCCCTTTGGTTAATAATTTATAATTATTTAATATTATTATTAATGCATTTGCCCAGCAGTGGGACACAAATGGCTAATAAATAAATAAATAAATAATATTATTACTAACTATAACTATAGGCGCTTGCCAGCCTCTGTGGCGCAGTGGGCGAGTAGCCGGCTGTGAAGCGAGAGGCCGTGGGTTCAGACAAATGTTTGTGTGGCCCACAGATATTTGATTCAAGTCTGGGTGTTGTGAGACCGAAAGTCTCATAGTCTTTGACAACCACGATATATGTAGGTTACACCCAGTTTGGGGTCAGGACTAGGTGTGGGACTGTTGGGTGTATTTATTTATTTATATTTATGTTGAATATTTTAATCATCTTAAGAGGGTTTTTTTACAGCTGACTGGCAAACAAGCAGATGGGTCACCTGATGGTAAGTGATCTCCACCGCCCATAGACACCCAAGACACAAATATTCATGGGTGTGCCAACTTACAAGGAATGGAAGATGAGTGAAAAGGGGTTGGGAAATGGGGGAATAGGACCTTCGGAAATCTCACTCACCGAACGAAGCGCGACAGCATGCTGTTACGTCGGTTTTCTGTGAGACAGTGGTATCTGCCCGGTCGAGCCGACCCATTCCTGCTGTAGACGTTACTGTCTATAACGTGGCTCTACCACTCAAAACAAGTTTCGACACATTCTAGTTATAGGATTATATTATGATGTATTGTTAATACATAAATACATAAGCTCACGCCTGTATCCCCGAAGGGGTAGGCAGAGGCGCACTAGCCAACTAGAACACCGACATTTCTCCGAGCTTAGTTCCGTCCCAGATGTGATAGGGGGCGAGCCTATCGCCATATCGGGCACAAATTCCAGACCGGGCTGAAATGGAAAAATCACTTTGCCCTCGCCGGGGATCGAACCCGAGACCTCAGAACCGTAGTCGTACCGAAATACCACCACGCCACCGAGGCAGTTATAGGATTATTATTATGATGTATTGATATTACTAACTTGATTTTTGTTTCAGATAAGTCAGCCTTATCGGAGCAGCAGTGGCTGGACTCGACCGTGGTCTCCGGCGAGGGGGTGGTGGATGAGGAGACTCCGCTGGGCCGCTGCGTGAGTGCAGACTACCTGCCGCAGAGAACTGGCCCCGCTGACCCACTGCGGACACCACAACGTGAGTCATTACCACCAGTTATTGGAGTGCTTCACGCTGTAGACAGTTACGTCTACAGCACGAATGGGCCGGCTCGACCGGTAAGATACCACTGTCTCACAGAAAACCGACGTAAAGTGCCAGCTTGCTGTCGCGTTTCGTTCGGTGACTGGGAATTGGGTACTTGAATGTAGTAACCAATATTAATGAATTTCTGTAGGAACATGATTTATCATCGAAATAACGTATGCAATAGGAAATTATTAAAAATATTCCAAGGACATTTTTATTTTAGTAATTTAAATACGACTGACTTGACTGCCTCGGTGGCTTGGTGGTATTTCGGTACGACTACGGTTCTCAGGTCTCGGGTTCGATCCCCGGGTCGGGCAAAGTGATATTGGATTTTTCCATATCAGCCCGGAGTCTGGAATTTGTGCCCGATATGGCGATAGGCTCGCCCCCTATCACATCTGGGACGGAACTAAGCTCGGCGAAACGTGGGTGTACTAGTTCGCTAGTGCGCCTCTGCCTACCCCTTCGGGGACACAGGCGTGAGCTTATGTTATGTTATGTAATTTAAATACTAAAAAAATATCTGTGAGTCACGTGATTGTAAACACCAATCACAATGCATGATGTCAGATTACTCATTTTCTTGCATATTTGTTCGACAACTGACTACCTCGGTGGCGTGGTGGTATTTCGGTACGACTACGGTCCTGAGGTCTCGGGTTCGATCCCCGGGTCGGGCGAAGTGATATTGGATTTTTCCATATCAGCCCGGAGTCTGGAATTTGTGCCCGATATGGCGATAGGCTCGCCCCCTATCACATCTGGGACGGAACTAAGCTCGGCGAAACGTGGGTGTACTAGTTCGCTAGTGCGCCTCTGCCTACCCCTTCGGGGATACAGGCGTGAGCTTATGTTATGTTATGTTTGTTCCACAAAAGCCTAAAACCAACGCGGATGTGATCGACGATCGATATCTGATCGACGAAATATCTGACCCGTTTTTTTAGTTTGAAATCATAAATGTTATTTCCTCAATGTCTTTTGTAAAAGCGATTTTGTATCTATAGTAAGAAACAATGACGTCACCCGTAGCCACAGTTAACAGGTAGCGTTTTGGCGGCAAACTAAATTATACATATTAATTTTTGCTTTTTTTAACTAAATATATGAAAATAAATTACGAAATATTTATTTTACATGTTTAGGATAAACTAATAAATATACTTTTAAAAAATAATGCATTTTTTAAAATAATAAAATAAGGCATTTTTTTAAAAGATTATTTAAAAAAAAATATACTTTTTAAAAAATGCCCTGTATACTTTTTAAAAAATAGTCAAATACCCAATTGGGTTCTTGACTACGTTATGTGCAAATAAAACAAAAAAGAAACCCTTCTGTAAAAACTAAATTGGTTGAAAAATGATGCAGTAATTCATATGTATGTCATAGTGATGTGATTATACTGATACCTCTCTTTCTCGCAGTTTGACGGCTTCAAAGGCTTATAACTTTTTTATTTTTGTGAATATTTCAATATTTCTTTCTGTGTTATATTTTAGACGACGTAAATTTCATATAAAATTAATTTATAAAAAATAGTCAAGTACCCAATTAAACTTTCGCTGTTGTGGGAATGAAACGGGTATGATTCGTTTGCCTTCGTTCAGCCCGGTGTGGATGCGCCATTATGATTTTCCTCTACCGAAAAATGCTCAACGCTGCTAAAGAAGTGTTCATTTGACGAGTTTTGGCGGGAATTCTGACGGTGCGGGTAAAGTTGTGTTTGTGGTTTAAATGTGATGTGTATCTAAGCAATAAACATCAACGAAGATAGACAGTATGTGGAAGCTTTGAAATAAGTGATTTTGGATGATTTTTGTCGGGTGGATGGGTCGACCATGTTCGATTCCTCCGCTGCGAGAAAATCGTCTAAAAAACATCAAACTGAAAGGAATTGACGCCAAAACTCCAGCAGGGCCTTGAAATCGAACACATCCGACTTCATTGCACTTGCGAAAACTTACATGTAGGAAAAAAAAATCCCTAATTTGACATTGGCATAATGTATTTCAATTGCCATAAAAAAAAAATTGTTCATTTCAAAAATCTTTCAGCCCTGGGCGTAGAAGAGGAGTTAATCTTAAGCAGGAGACACAAGCCGGAGCCGTCTGGAGTGAATTCCTTCGACATATTGTCTGAAGAGATGATGCTGACCATCTTCAGGTGGCTGCCGAAGCGGACCCTCGCACAGTGCATGACCGTCTGCAAGAGGTTCGTACTTCTTCAGTTTATGGTCGCCTGGTACTTCGGATTTAAAATTATCGAGGCTTTTCTAGATCTCCTATAGTTTCATGATATCCTGGTACTACGTGATGGTTATTGTTCATTTTCAATGACATTTGCACAATTTAGGGACCCCCCCTGATGATTTAAGTTAGGTTGGAGATAATGCTGACTATCTTCAGGTGGCTGCCGAAACGGACCCTCGCACAGTGCGTGACCGTCTGCAAGAGGTTCGTACTTCTTCACACTCTATGATAACCTGGTACCTGAGTCTTTTAAATAACTGTATTTCTAGGTTTTCAAAGGCTTTTTTAGATAATCTCCTTTAGTATCATGATGATTTGAGTTAGGTTGGATGATGCTGACCATCTTCAGGTGGCTGTCGAAGCGGACTCTCGCACAGTGCATGACCGTGTGCAAGAGGTTTGTACTTCTTCACAGTTTATGACCGCCTGGTACTTGAGATTGGAAATTATCATATTTTTTAGGTTTTTAAAAGGATTTTTTAGATAATCTCCTTTAGTATCATGTTATCCTCGTGCTATGGTTATGGTTAGTGCTCATTTTCGGTGACTTTTCCATAATTTAGGGACCCCCCCTAATGATGGCTTAGGTTAGATGATGCTGATCATCTTCAGGTGGCTGCCGAAGCTGATCTTTGCTCAGTGCATGATTTTGCAAGAGGTTTGCACTTCCTCACAGTTTATGATAACCTGGTACCTGAGTCTTTTAAATTACTGTATTTTTAGGTTTTTTAAAAGGATTCTTTAGAATATCTTAAAAGTTTTAAGATATCCTGTTACTATGTGATGGTTATTGCCCATTTTCGGTAACTTTTTCCATAATTTACGGACCCCTTTTCAACCTACTTCCAAAAAGGAGAAGGTCCTCAATTCGTCTGTATTTTTTTATGTATGTTACGCTATATCCCCGCCGAATGTGGACCGATTTTCAAAATTCTTTGTGTGTTCGATAGAGCTTATTTCAAGGGTCCCATATAAATTGGCCACGATCGGGTTTGAAGTCGGCCTGTTAAGTTTTTAAACTTCATCATCATCATCAGCCACAGGACGTCCACTGCTGAACACAGGCCTCCCCCAAAGATTTCCAGATCGACCGTGATTGTTTAATTGATTCAATATGAATTTATTTCCAGATGGTACAGGATGGCATCAGACGAGACTCTATGGCAGCGGCTCGAACTCGGCAACAAGGCTATACAGAAGGACGCGCTCGGCAGGATACTCGACAGGAAGCCCACCGTCGTACGACTCGCCAGCACTGAGGTAACGCACGGACAGACACTATAAACCTTAACAGACCACCTTCAAATCCGATCGTGACCGAATTTATATGGGACTACCCTAAGATCTATCGAACACAAAAGAGTGGTAGAGCCACCCCGTAATGCATATATAGCTTTAGATAGGGAACTTGCGTGTAATTTTTTTATTGGTTCATTGCAAAGAACAACGTCTCAAATAAACACACCAGAAACAAAAACATAAAAATATGCACAAATCATTTAATTATCGCAAGTCTAAATATGACTTACAAAACCCCGCGCTAAAAAAGGACGTGACGTCACAGCTTAAAAATGCCTTTTTGTTGACATCTTAGTTGACACTGACGGCTAGTGACATTGTCTGGAATGACGTTTGAACCGCTATAATTGCCTATCGTTTAAAATTTCCCCATGCCGAACAAAAATTTCCCCAATTATGTTGAAGCTATTTCATTAAATAACGAAGTAAAAATAAGTTGCACCCTTGAATCCTGAGCGGAGAAGTGGGAAAGTTACATGAAGAAAATAATTTGGAAAGAGGAGGACCTCCAAAATCTCATTCATCAAGTACCATACTAAACATAACAGTTTTCCGCAAAATCGGGAAAAATACCCCAACGTGGAAACACTGCCTAATGCAACGACGTCACTTGGGTTTTGTAATAACGTTCCATTACACGTAATTTCTACTTAAGATATTTTGTAAAATATCAATTATTTTATCCTACAAATTTCATCATAGCACATTTCAAGGTTTTGTTTATTGATTTATCAACACAATTTCTCGTTATAATTTTCGTGCAAGTTCCCCATTGTCCATACGCTCATAACTATATAGATATATTTTTTTAATTATTTTGTATTCTAATAATTCTACTTTAAACACTAATCGAACAATATAACAAGTATGATAATTCTTAAACTTATAAATTCTTTTCGTTCTCCTGAAAACCTCAGTTTTTGACATGTCGCTTTGTACGTAGGGACCGTCGATTTGTCTCTGCGGGAATCGAACCCGCGGCCTCTCGCTTCACAGCCGGCTACTCGCCTTCTGCGCTTCGGAGGCTGTCAAAGTTAAGTTTTGAAACTTGTGATTATTTTCAGGTGGGTGAATGGCGGCCGACGAGCCCGGCCACCCCCTCCCGCATACAGTTCCTGGACCTCAGCATGGCCACCATAGACCTCACCACCTTGAACCATCTGCTGGAACGATGTCCTGCACTCAGGAAGCTGAGCCTCGAGAGTGTGCAGCTCAGTGATACAACATGCAAGCTTATAGGTGACGATATTTATTAAGGACAACTACAGGTCGTTAACCTCATACGGACACCGATGTCCAGACGAGGGTCACGCCAAGGTCGATCATATTGCCATGCGATTTTGTACCATATTAAGAATGACTACAGCGGCCTGAGCAGGAAAAATTCTGACAACCGTAAATGTATTCAAACTCGATACGCGTCTATTAGTGCGTTCCACTTAGCGTTCACAACGATCACGCTCACGACCGCAGTTTTTACCGTTCCACTTGCTTGTGAGCGTTACTGTCGTAAACTCAAGTGGAATGGATTATAGAGCGTTTTGAGCGTGGAGGTAAATAATACAAACGGCGAGTTAATAAAAATAATGCAAAATATTTAACAGGTTTGGTTATAATCTCTAAGCCTTGAAAATAAACTTGATTAATTATTGTTTAAATCGATTATATTGAAAAAAAAAAAAAAAAAATTTTTTATATCCACGGCAGAAACATTCACTTTTACTAAAATATATATTTCCGCATGAAATAACGTAAGCTTAACGGTCGCCATTTTTGATGCATTGAATTTTGAAAACGCCGCTAATTTTCTCAACGATCACGACGACCCACCTTTTTAGATGGGTCTTCGTGAGCTTCGCGTGAGCGTAAGTCATGACGTCATAAGTGACGTTTTCGCCGCGACCACAACGACCGCGGTCGTCATGTGGAACGGCTAAAAGAGCATTTTGATCGTTGTGAACGCTTAGTGGAACGCACTGTATGAAATATTAACCAAACGTCATCAGTGCGCAGCGAACTCGAATACATTTACTTTAGTTTTTCGTGCTCGGGCTACAGGTCGTTAAAATAACACTAACGAATACTGGAACACTACTCAACTTTAATTGCTTGTTACATTGTTTTACGCCATACAATTCTAATAAGATAGCCTTAAACGACATAAGGCGACCTTAAACATAAGCTCACGCCTGTATCCCCCAAAGAGGTAGGCAGAGGCGCGCTAGCCAACTAGAACACCCACATTTCGCCGAGCTTAGTTCCCTCCCAGATGTGATAGGGGGCGAGCCTATCGCCATATCGGGCACAAATTCCAGACTCCGGGCTGATATGGAAAAATCCAATATCACTTTGCCCGACCCGCGGATCGAACCCGAGACTTCAAGACAGTAGTCGTACCGAAATACAACCACGCCACCGAGGCAGTCTTAAGCGTATGAACATTCGGGGGTTAATATAACAAAGATGAAATTCCCATTTATATTTTTTGTAATACATATTACGTAAAATCGAAACCATATAATCGATTATCAATTCTATACGTAGTAATCGAGTGACCACATCGACCCACAATTTTGTAGTGATGTAGTATGGTGTAATGATGTCTAGAAATCGATATCGATAAAATCTTTCTTTCTTTCTACCTGCCCTTATTCCACCTTAATGT
Organism: Clanis bilineata; assembly: GCA_036417725.1. Lineage (NCBI taxonomy): Eukaryota > Metazoa > Arthropoda > Insecta > Lepidoptera > Sphingidae > Clanis > Clanis bilineata. Next base: position 6,741,771 of record CM071138.1, on the reverse strand, counting down.
GGGGTCGGCGCAACACACTTTTTCAAGCATGTTGCAGAAAGGATTTTACTAAGTTTTTACGACCGGCTGCGTGTCTGACGTCAGCCCCCTCTATGGGTTCCAGTCCCGGGCAAATTAAATTAGAAAATTCGCCTTGACCTACATGTGAATCGAACCCATGACGTCGCGGTTCAGCCATATACGCTGCCACTAGACCAAGGAGGCGACGTCTATCCGTCGCCTATATCGCCATATCTGGCACAAATTCCAGACTCCGGACTGCGGCCTGAGCAGGAAAAATTTTGACAACCGTAAATGTATTCGAACTCGATGCGCGTCTTTGAAATTTGTATGAAATATTAACCAAACGTCATCAGTGCGCAGCGAACTAGAATACATTTACATTTACATTAGTTTTTCGTGCTTGGGCTACTAATATTGAAAAAATCCTATATCACTTAAGCCGACTCGGGAATCTTACCCGAGACCTCAGGACGGTACCCGTACCGAAATACAACCACGCTACCGAGGCAGTATTGCTGAATGATGTGTTAATTTCAGGTAAATGCACTAGTTTAGAAACGTTGAACCTGACGATGGCTCAGGGCGTCAACGCTAGAGGACTCTCGGTGCTATTAAGAGGCTGTGTCAAGTAAGTGGATTTTTTTATCGACTGGCAAACGAGCAGATCGGTCACCTGACGGTAAGTGACCTACTACTTCATTTTGACCGACTTCCAAAAAGGAGCAGGTCCTCAATTCATTTTAAATTTTAATATATATGACTACCTCGGTGGCGTTGTGGTATTTCGGTACGACTACTGTCCTGAGGTCTCGGGTTCGATCCCCGGCGAGGGCAAAGTAATATTGGATTTTTCCATATCAGCCCGGAGTCTGGAATTTGTGCCCGATATGGCGATAGGCTCGCCCCCTATCACATCTGGGACGAACTAAGCTCGGCGAAATGTGGGTGTTGTAGTTCGCTAGTGCGCCTCTGCCTACCCCTTCGGGCATACAGGCGTGAGCTTATGTTATGTTATATATAATTTTAGGTATATATCAACCAAATGTGGACCGATTTTCAAAATTTTTGTTTGATAAAGCTTATTTCAAGGGTGTTCCCCATCGATATATTATTTACCTAGATGCACAGTTGACGCTCGGAAAATGGGACAGCAAAGGAGTGCTTAAGCACTCGTTTTGCATACAGTCGGACACCGATGGAATTCTAAATTTCAAAATTCAAATTTAAGAACGCTTGCTCATTTCGTTTAATAAGCTACTTTATTACACGTGCATAGGGTTATATTTGTGTTGATTTAATTAGAACTTGTGATCTTTTTCTTTGTTTTATTCCTGAGACCACTTTTTAGGAGGATATTTGCAAAGAACTGTGCATCTAGGGTATATTATATTGATGGTGGTCCCATATAAATTTGGTCACGATCGGATTTGAAGTCAGTCCGTAAAGTTTTTAAACTTGTGATTATTATAATAAATGTTTTCCACGCATTTGCGATGATTCTACCAAAGTCAAGGTTCGATCGCACCAAGGTAAGTGATCTCCACAGCCCATAGACACCCATGATTCTTTTTGTGTCTTGTGTATCTCGGTGGAGATCACTTACCACCGATCTGCTCGTTTGCCAGTCTCTGCTATAAAAACACTACAATTTTTAGCTTGAAGCTCCTCATCTAAGCCGCGGTTTACCGAATGGCGCCGATGTAACGACATTAAATCATACCAGTTATAATAGTTAAGCAGGAATGATTTTTTATGTTCTCAATTTTTACACATGATGTACGTTCAGGATGATCTAAAACAGCTGATATTAGCGATCAAAGACTTTTGTCATTAAAAAACATGAACATACTTGTCTTGTGCGACTCGGATGCGAGCACCGTACCGTGTACCTACTGAAGTTTACCTACATGTAGGTTCATCCGCGCATAATTTATTTATTTTGAAGGTACACTCACAGCACTAGATAAAACATACATAACACATAAGCTCACGCCTGTATCCCCGAAGGGGTAGGCAGAGGCGCACTAGCGAACTAGAACACACACATTTCGCCGAGCTTAGTTCAGTCCCAGATGTGATAGGGGGCGAGCCTATCGCCATATCGGGCACAAATTCCAGACTCCGGGCTAATATGGAAAAATCCAATATTACTTTGCCCTCGCCGGGGATCGAACCCGAGACCTCAGAACCGTAGTCGTACCGAAATACCACCACGCCACCGAGGCAGTCACAGCACTAGATATTACAACATTATCAATTCTATAAGTAGGTACATTTCTGATATGTGCGCTAGATAGAGGCATACACAGCTCCAGTATAAATGATGTGACATTTAGTAAGCGAACTTTTTTTTATGTTTGAAAAATTGATTTTTTCAGTATTAATGCTAGTTTTTTTTATTGGTGCGGCGAAATTTAAAAATACCTATGTTACCCATTATCAAATTTAATGTCTTTATGTTGGTTACTCTGTATATCACAATTGGGAATGAAGGTGTGAGCTTACGTAGAAAGCCTCCGTGGCGTAGCGGGCGAGTAGCCGGCTGTGAAACGAGAGATCGCGGGTTCGATTCACAACCAAGACAAATGTCTGTGTGGCTCACAGATATTTGAAATAAAACTATTTTTTACGAATTCTATCATGATTTGGTTTTAATTTTTATTCCCGACGTTTGTCCCCATTTTGGACAAATGACACTTCAGTCCGACCCTTGACCACGAAGACTGAAAAACGCCTTCGAAACGTCGGGAATAAAAATTAAAACCAAATCGTGATAGAATCCGTAAAAATAGTTGTATTTCAATGTATAACATTCGCGTAAACTTAAGAAATCACCACAGATATTTGTTTCGGGGTCTGGGTGTTGTAAGACCGAAAGTCTCTTGTAGTTTCTGATACCCACGATACAGGTTACACCTAGTGTGGGGTAGTGATGTGTGATGGAATATGTGAATAAAAAGAACTAGGTAAATTAGATTTATATAATGATACAACGTATAGCAATGTTAAACGGTAGACATAAAGCAAGTGAGATGACAAGGTGTTGTCAAACTATTACTTCTTTTTAAATGAGTTTAAATATACACCATATAGTTCTAACAATGTGGATATTCGATTTTTTTTAAAGACGTAATCAATTAATCAGTTAGTCAATTATTATCTCAGCCTATCGCCGTCCATTGCTGGACGTAGGCCTCCCCAAGAGAGCGCCAACCATCCCGGCCGATTTAATAAGACAACTTTTATAATAATCGAGTACGATAAATAATCGATTAATCGATTATCAACATCATTAGTGTGGGGTTAGGACTATGTGTGTGACTGTTGAGTGTATTTATTTATTTTATTATGTGTATGTTTACTTCCAGTCTCCAGTCTCTGAACATCTCGTGGTGCAACTTGAGTGACACGTCACTGGACGTGCTCGTGACGTCACTGCCGCAGCGGTTACAGAGGCTCAACGTCAGCGGGGCGAGGGCGATGACCGACGAATGTGAGTACACACCTCAAATTCACGTTTATAATGCACATTGGATATTTTATAGCACTTTTAATATGGGTGTTCTAGTTCGCTAGTGCACCTCAGACTACCCCTTTTGTGATACAGGCGTGTGCTTATGTTTAAAAGAAAAAATCGTTTACAGTCACGTGACTCACAGATAATTAATATAAGTATTTAAATTACTAAAACAAAATTATTCTAGGAGTATATTCTTTTTGATTATATGACTGCCTCGGTGGCGTGGTGGTATTTCGGTACGACTACGGTTCTGAGGTCTCGGGTTCGATCCCCGGGTCGGGCAAAGTGATATTGGATTTTTCCATATCAGCCCGGAGACTGGAATTTGTGCTCGATATGGCGATAGGCTCGCCCCCTATCACATCTGGGACGGAACTAAGCTCGGCGAAATGTGGGTGTTCTAGTTCACTAGTGCGCCTCTGCCTACCTCTTCGGGGATACAGGCGTGAGCTTATGTTATGTTATATTCTTTTTGTGTCTATCAGGTGACCCATCTGCTCGTTTGCAACACTGAGGGGAGTTGATGGTGCTTGGTGTATTATTATCGATGTCGTTATCATGTTTCGCAGTGGTGACCCGGCTGTGCGCGCGATGTCCCCGCGTGGTGGAACTGGACCTGTCGGACTGTCCGCGAGTGGGTGCGGAATCGATCCCGCGCCTCGCTGCCTTGTCGAGACTGGAACATCTCGCGCTAAGCCGTTGCTACCTCATGACTGTATTCGCGCTCGCGTCAGTACACATTATATTACTATTATGGCGCGTACACACCGGCGGAATGAAGGCGTATAACGTACTAATCTATATTGTATTTAGAAATAAGTTGACATTTTAAATTGTAATTTTATATATTATGTATTGTCTGGACTTTAAAAGAGGCCATAACCCTTGAGTTTGTTTCGGCATTTCTTTTCAAGGATAGCCACGAAATGCCGACGCCATTATTACTTTATCAATGTCTTAAAATCAATATATACTCGTAATTGACATGTGAAACTGGTATAAAATATCCTATTTGCAGAATAAGTGATTTGAATTTGAATATACTTGTTGCGTTCACACAAACAAACTTTCGCTGTGTGTAAATGAAACAGGCTTCGTTCGTTTGCCTTCGTTCAGTGTGTACCCGCCATTATACTATGTTATTCGATTATAATAATAATAATAAAATAAAAAGCCCGTTTATTCCATAACCATGAACATAAGTAGGTATATATAAAAACAAAATTTAATTAATACTATTTTTAACTTTTTTTTTATGGTTTGGACCCCTCTCGGGTCTCCTCCAGTTTTTGCCATTTATCTCTGTTTTATTTTATTCGATTATTATGATATAACTAATTATTAAAGGTATTTATAAATACATACATATCACACGAACACACGTGTGTGTATATATCAAATACATAATAATAAGAAAGTTATATAATACAATTGCAGACAGCTATCGGCGGCGGTATCGCTGCAGTACCTGGACGTGTGGGGCATGTTGCAGAGCGCGCCGCTAGCTACACTACGAGCCGCGCTGCCCGCCGTGCATCTTAACCATTTCATGTTCAGGTGGGATACTGACTTAATAACGTGATATATATGCGGGCGGAGACTCAACACGACATAAGTGTTGTTGTTTGATGACATACGTGACTTATCCTTAAGGGGTTTGTGACTTAATAATAACGACATATGTTCAGGTGGGATACTGACTTAACAAAAGGAAATATGTGAGGGCGGAGACTTAACACGACATAAGTGTTGTTGTTTGATGATATACGTGACTTATCCTTAAGGGGTTTGTGACTTAACAATAACGACATATGTTCAGATGGGATACTCATTTAACAACATGAAATATATGAGGGCGGACACTTAACACGACATAAGTGTTGTCATTTGATGACATACCTGAATTATTCTTAAGGGGTTTGTGACTTAACAAAAACGAAATATGTTCAGGTGGGATACTCACTCAACGTGAAATATGTGAGGGCGGAGACTTAACACCACATAAGTGTTGTTGTTTGATGATATACGTGACTTATTCTTAAGGGGTTTGTGACTTAACAATAATGACATATGTTTAGGTGGGATAGTCACTTAACAACGTGAATTATATTATTTGATGGCATATGTAACTTATCCTTAAGGCCGCGGTCGAGCCGGCCCATACCTGCGGCGTGGCTCTACCACTCAGGGCCTTGCTTATAAAAACATTTTCGCTTAACTTTTTGCTTAGAATAGCCTGTCACTTTTCCTTGCGATACATTGTTTAAAAATGAAAGGGACAACCTATGGTTAAAGATAAGCCGCGCTCAAATATTTTTATAAGTAAGGGGCTCAGTCATTAACGTTTGTTTTTCGTCCACAGTGCTATCGCGCGGCCCACAGTCGGCACCAGAAGGACGTCCATATGGGGCCTCAGGACAAGAGACTGAACTGTATTAATATTACTGTATATTTTAATTGGGTCCTTGACTATTTTTTTTAATTTAATTTTATGTGAAATTTACGTCGCCTGTTGTTGAGGTGTTGAGGTGGTTTGGGCACGTGGAGAGGATGGATGAAAGGCGACTTACGAAAGGTATTTATCGCGCGAAAGTAAATGGAAGGGTCGGAAGAGGGCGCCCGAGGTGAACATACATGGATCAAATAAGTGATCTTCTCCGAAAAGGGCAAGTGAGGAGTACCCTCAACCGGCGGAAATGTATGAAAAGATGCATGAGTGTGGAAGAGGCAAAAGAGGTGTGTCAGGATCGTAGCTTGTGGCGCTCAATAGTCTCTGCCTACCCCCATGGGATACAGGCGTGAGTGTGTATTACGTTGCCTAAAATATAGAACAAAAATAAATATTGAAATATTCTCAAAAATAAAAAAGTTATAAGCCTTTGAAGTTTGGTGTAACCTTCAAACTGCGGGAAAGAGAAGTATAAGTAAAATCACGTCACGCCACAACGGTCCGTGCGTTGGAAAGGGATAGCAAGATATCTCCACTATGCCCCCACTCCAGAATTTAAAATATGAATTACTGCCTCATTTTTCAACCAATTTCGATTTAGTTTAGTTTTTAGAGAAGGATTTTTTTATTTATTTATTTGCTATTACATATAAATTTGAGCATTCAATCAAACATACTCAAGTACCCAATTATGGAGAATCATTTGAAAGTAAGGCGAGAGAGATTCAGAATTGGCTATTGTAGATTATTAAACTAAATAATTTATCGAATTTTTAGAGTACACTTGGAATTGGAAATTGTGTCGATGTCATGGTCTAAGAGACCGTAGTACATCGACCTTCACTCATCTGATAACCAGATTTTATAAAATGTCAATGATTTACAAATACCCCTATAATAGCTAGCATATCGAATTGTTCATGGCTGTTTTTTTGCAGGCAAGCCTATAGGGTTGATTTTGTTATCCATTTATCTTTCTTATAACATAAAACTCATATGCTACCAATTATGATAAAAAAAATATTGGTTATCAGTTTGGTATTACTTATCTTGACATACCTGTCCGTACCTGCTTGCCAAGTAGCCATGAAAAATACGTAAGCAAGCCTACTAAAGCATATTCTACATGTTAAAAACAACTATTTAAATTTTTTATATTTTTTTGGTTATCAAAAGCGTGAAGGTTATGAAAAAAATTTCATTAAAAATAGCCATAAAAACATTTCGATAGGCAACTATTATAGGCGTATTTGTAAATAATTTTGATAAAAAAAATATGTCTCATCTGGTTATGAGTGAAGGTCGATGTACCACGGTCTCCCCTACCATCAATATACTATTGTTATTTTGATCTTTCGGAAACCAGCGGCCTGAGCAGGAAAATTTCTGACAGCCGTAAATTTATTCGAACTCGATGCGCGTCTATGAAATATTAACCAAACGTCATCAGTGGGCAGCGAACTCGAATACATTTACATTAGTTTTTCGTGGTCGGGCTACAGATGTAACTTAACCTGGCTATAATAAAAAATGTTTATTGGTCACGTAGGCATATGAAAAGCACTTATGATAAGTTCCAACAAACAAGGTCTAGATACATTTATATAATAATGATGTTATAATCACAAGTTTAAAAACTTAACAGACCGACTTCAAATCCGATCATGACCATATATGGGACCACCCTTGAAATAAGCTTTGTCGAACACAAAAATAATTTTGAAGATCGCTCCACATTCGGCGGAGATATCGCGTAACATACATTAATATATATATATATACACAGACGAATTCAGGACCTCCTCCTTTTTGGAAGTCTGCCGAAAATACTATCAATTTAGAAAACAAGCAGACAGGTATGGATAAGGGGTTGTGATTTGTAGGAAAAGGAACGGGATATGGCAGGAATGCTAGAAGGGAATTGATAGGAAGCTTGTAGGATTTGACTGGAAAATGGATGAGGAAAATCACGCCATGGAAGCTTGGACTATAGAACCAAAAACCCCTTCTGGAATAGATGTGAGACTATTTATGCCTACTTATTATATTGATGAAGTTATACTGAATTTTTGCATTAGGTGCTATTTTGAGTAACTACAGAAATTCATGATTTTTTTATAATTACTCACGCAGACTATTATTTAGATAAGAAATAAGATAAATCAGTGTTTTATAGTAAAAATGTTTTTATTAATTAGTGTTTTATTTTACATTTAATAGTATTTATATTAGCAGCAAGAGCTCAGTTGGGAATGGTACTGCTGAGACGAGTGTCGGAGGTTCGAGACCCCAAAATGAGCATACATCTCTGACTTTTCTATGTTAAGTGGGTTTTTTCATTGTGAAATATCGCTTGCTATAACGGTGAAGGAAAACATCGTGAGGACACCTGCATATCCGAGAATTTCTCCACAAGAATTTCGAAGGTATGTGAAGTCTACCAACCCGCATTAGGCCAGCTTGGTAGACTAAGGCCTAACCCCTCTCATTAGTAGAGGAGGCCCGTGACCAGCAGTGGGACAGTAATATTACAGGGCTGATATTATAGTATTAATATTACATACTAGCTAGTGAAAATTGTCGCCTCCTTGGTCTAGTGGCAGCACATATGGTCTGTGGTCCAGGAGGTGGCGGGTTCGATTCCCAGGTCGGGCAACGCGAATTTTCTAACTTAATTTGGCTGGGACTGGATACCTCAGAGGGGTTAACGTCAGGCAGGCAGCCGGTTGTAAAAACTTATCTTATAGATCATCCATTAACAGTGATATACTTATTCAGCCATTTTACAATCTAGATTCTTAATTAACAATCAGTTCTTGAAGGTTCTCTTAGCTTTCTGTTCAGCCGCATCGCTGGCTTGCACAAATGTTCGTTTGAGCTTGTTCTTGCGACTCTCTTTGTATTTTGCTGATACTTTCTCAGCTAGCTTGGCTATCCTTGTCATTGTTTGTGGAGGATACCTGTAAGTAGAAGTTTTAAGATTATCCTGACAGCCTGAGTGTCACCAAATTGTCTTAACACATAACATAAATAGACATAAGCTCACACCTGTATCCCCTAAGGGGTAGGCAGAGGCGCACTAGTGAAATAGAACATCCACATTTCGCCGAGCTTAGTTCCGTCCCAGGTGTGATAGGGGGTGAGCCTATCGCCATATCGGGCACAAGTTCCAGACAGCGGGTTGATATGGAAAAATCCAATATCACTTTGCCCGACACGGGGATCGAACCCGAGACCTCAGAACTGTAGTCGTACAGAAATACCACCACGCCACCGAGGCAGTCAATAATCACAAGCTTAAAAACGTGTGACCTTGCTCCTTAAGTTCTTTGACTGCCTCGGTGGGTGGTTGTATGTTTTGAAATGTGGGCGTACTAATTTGATAGTGCGCCTTTGCTTACCCCTTTAGGGATACAAGCGTAAGTTAATGTTTTGTTGAAGAAGTGATCCCTGTTTGTAATCCATTTGAATATACATATTTACAGGTTAAACCAGCCCATTCGTGCTGTAAACCCACAATCACTAGATTATAAGCAATAATCACATACCTGCATCCCAAGAATTCAATGTTCGTGTACAGTTGTGCTAACGTGATCAACTCGGCCTCCTCGAACTTGTCCTTATGTTCTATCATGAAGGAGCGCCTCACCTCCCATTGCTCGTCAGATTCGTGCTCCGTTCGGAGCGAGTCTATGTCGATTTGAGTTTTCATTTTCGCAATTTTGTGTACGTTTTGAGGTTATGTTAGAAAATTGCGACAAAATGGATGGTGTACGAAAAGTATTGGAGTGTACGAGCGTTATAAGTACAATTTTAATAACCCGGGAACTGAGATGAACTGAATTTGGGAAGTTAAAGGAAATAGAAGTGAAAAAATTGTTTTGTTTTGAGAGATTCCCAGCTGAGCTGATGACAAGAATCAAGATGCTTGACGCTGATAGAGAGGACCAAACAGTGGTTTGTGATATATCGATGTAATCATTTCGAGAAAAATAATTGTCTAAATTATCGAGGTTCTACATGTAATTTAGTTCGTCCCTATCGGTCATTGACCTTTTTGCGGGGTCAGTAAAGTTCAATGCTCACGGGTGGGATCAAAATTGCGAGCTATGACCCCATATACCATTCTAAGCTACATAAGCTATTGTTATTAAGTAATTTTTTGTCGAATCAAAAGTACAGTTTCTAACTCTAGAATACAAGAGTTTATTGCAAAAATAAAAATCACACAACAGCTGTTCATAAAATTGAAAATATATTTTCATCACTGGCAACCTTATATTGACGTGTAACCATACCAAATTAAACAGTCGAATTTTAAATTCGATTCATCATCAAATTCTATGACAGAAATGCAAATATCAGCGCGATTTAATTCAGTCGCGTTATATACAAGAACTTTTGTTTGTTTTCAATACAAGACGATTTTATTTGCGAGTTTTTTAATTTTATTTGAAGGTAATTATGAATGGTGTGTCAAGTTTTATTATTTCTAAATGACGTGATACGTTTTAAAAGTGTCGTCCGCCAGCAAATACGACGGCGCAGGTAATTTTATATCAGTCTTTGTTAGTCGAAAAATTCAGCAAGGAAACACATTATTCCGCTCTGATTACCCCGCAATCGCCTTTGAAAGTAAATAGGCAACGTTTTAGGATTAAAACGCGGAGAATGGCGTTTTCTTTCCGTAGAATGTTGTCTAATATAAGTTATTTTACGAAACCGCACGATGAAAACGAACCGCCGAGCCAAGTGGGCACGTTTTGTGGCGAAGTTGGGCCGAGACGTCGACACACCACGTTCTCATGTTCAGAAGACGCGAACAACCAAAACTACGAACGAACAGAACCAGATTCGACATCTAAACAAGTCAAACTGCCGGAGAGCGTGCGTAACTTCGGAGCAAAAAAAGGTTCCTTTTCAGACACCGATATACTCGCAGTGAACACTGATAAAAAAAAAGGACGGTGTAAGAAACTTAAACTGGACATCAAGAAAGCCAGCCAGTCTATGGTGGAGTCTTTAAACCGGTCTGATAACGACAGTTCGAACGTTGAGAACACTCCAAAGCATATACTCCTGAATTGCAGGAGTGCTGAAGTGTTTAGCGAGAGACTGAAGAAGTTTGACTTTGACCGGTCTTTTGATATCTCAGACACAACATCTGAAGCATCATATACTGAAGAAAACATCGATTTAGACTCTATCACTGACAATACTGATACGGAAGTTTCTGGTGACGAAATAAAGATGTGTAGAAAAGTTGATGGGCCTCCGTCAGCTACTCCTGAATCATTCGGAGACGTCGAAGACAAGAATGAGGAGGAACGGATGAATCTACTCCTAAACTACCAGATGAAGTTGGAGAAAATTGAAAGCTTCCTCCAAAACTTGCTGTCTGAATTCCAGTTCCATATTGAAGTTTCTAAAATATTCAACACTAAATCCATTGTAGCTTCACTCCCTCCAGATGTAAAAGCACCTGCTTTAGACGAGCATAACACCATATCCCGTGGTATAAGCCCATGGAACATAATAATGGAGAAGGAAGATCAGCAATCAAAGAAAAAACTCAAGAAACAATTATTATCCATGAAGGAAAGCATTGACAACTTCATCAAAGTACATTTCCAGAGAGAGGATCAACCAAGACGGTTCTTAAGACGGCATAGGAGCATCACTTTCGATTTGCACAAAGGCCAGCGCATCCATAGACAAAACAAAGTCAGCGATAAGAAGAAAATGAAGCACTACGACTTTCCAGACCTTCGTGAGGCTATGGTCAACCTTTTTAGCACCAAGGAGGATTTAAGCTTGAACATAACACCTTTCCCAAGTGACTGTGAAGATATGAGCTCACCAAAATGTACTTGTAAGTGTCATATGTCCCAAACTGGCTCTGAGACTCCGGTAGAAACAAATCAGTCAATTTCATCATCTTTAGGCAACTTTACGCTAGATTCTACCACATTATCAGCATATTCAGATACACTAGAAGAGATGAGCTACAACAGTTTTCAAGATTCAAGTCTCTATTCTACGTTAATTGACAAATCAGCAGTCGAACGACTCACTTTCTATATCCAAGTGCATTCAATACAAATTAACTGTGAGTTGAACTATGGTTTTGAATCTAAAAACAACATTATTTTCCACTGCCCGTCATGTAAACTCAGTTTGAATGATGAATATGATTTGCTAAGACACATATTAAGCCAAAAACACTGTGAAAAAATCCACTTTTTGTACAAAACCGCGTATATAAAGAAATGTGTGGCTACAGGGAACGAAATTATGCCCAGCACGGTCCTCAATCCAATGACAATGTATAGGGATGATAATAAAATTGTGTGCTTTGGTGACGCAGTGTATGCTTGCTCGTTATGCTTTGATAATTTCATCGTTGGAGAATCCGTTTTGATGGCACACTGTTCTGATAAGCTTCATGTTAGTAGAAGGGAGAGATTGGCGGAGTATTTTGAGTAATTTATCATAAATCTCTGAAGATTGTATTAAAATTGATTGTGGGATGTTACTATGATATTTGTTTGTGTGAATTTATTGACAACTTGACTTACAATATTACACACAAATTTCCCTTAATTTATTTGAATAGTTTGTACAAATTACTGACTATACATTTTTCGTTTGTATTTATCGAGTTAAATTAAATTAAATAAACATCTTTATTGGTCACATAGGTATGTAAAAAGCACTTGCGACAGTTCTAAACAATTCTAGATTTTTTTTTTTTAGTACAATAATCTGTCACCTAAGTGGGACAATAAGCTGTAGGTAAGCAGATGTTAATATTAACATGTACAGGAGTGCGACCTGTGTTATCCTGTTCATAGATATAAATTAGAATAATATTATTTACATTATCATGCTATATATTTGAAGACAGGCAGGCAAGTATGGACATAATAAAGATAGAGCTATTAATTTGAATAATATTCTTGTTTAAATCAAGTATCAATTTATTTCTCAGACATGAATATCATAGTAGTAAATGTCTTAGAACCATAATAATCAATTTTAATACAATCCCTTTAAAATAAGAGCAATAATAAATACACTATAATTGTCATTTAAGAGTTTAAGATATTTTTTTCATTTCGGCTATATTTGGTATTAAGGTTCTTTTTATATATTTACATCCAGTTGACATAAAAATACACCTCAATTAAAAGTTTTTTTTAAATATACATTGATAATGAAATACAAAATATATTAAGTAAATGACATTTATACTCAAAATCAAATATTTTTAGTCACTATTTCGTACATAACAATATTATATAGTATGGTCTACGAGACCCTAAAAATTCAAATAAGTTAAGCAAAACATTAATTTTGTTTGCAATTTTTTTTTTTCAAAAAACACGCAAAATATGAAAAAATCTTTTTAAAAACTTTTTTATTTTACGTGAAATACTCAATATCCGCCTAGGGTTTTTTGAACCTCAAAAAAGAAAACATTTATGTAATATTATTATAATTTTAGATTCATAAATCATACCGTCCCTTTTTTTGCAGTGTAGTTTTACATTCATGATTCTGATATGTGATTTTGTGGACATTACATTTGTATGAATAATAATACTAATTTTAATTTCAAAATAACTTACTAATTTGTAAACTAAAATAAATAACATACAATATATATGAAATTTTAGAAAAATATTTAAAGAACAGATAAACCACTTTTATATCGACATTCGACAGTATTTTGCCTTAAGATAAAAAAAATAGGAAAATTGCGCACTTAATTTTTTTTATTATCTGTCGAATAATATTGTAATATATTTTTTAAATAAAAAATAAATTATTTTTTGATTCCATTGATCAACAATGAAGAAAACTCAATAGTTCTATTATAAACCGACATCCGTGGCTGCGAGTAGCCGGCTGTGAAGCGAGAGGCCGCGAGTTCGATTCCCGGATTGAGACAAATGTTTGTGTGGCCCACAGATATTTGTTTCAAGTCTGAGTGTTGTGAGAGCGTGCGTCTCTCATAGTCTCTGACACCCACGATACAGGTTATACCTAGTGTGGGGTCAGGACTACGTGTGTGACTAGCGGGTATATTTATTATTATTATGAAATGTAATGGTATATGCAGTTTGATGTTTTTGTTTTTCATTAACATTTTCCATTGACTAATTAATTTATTAACATCAGTGAAACTATACTATGTGATCTACACTGTCGTTTTAAGCTTATTACTATTGACTAGTTTAAAAATCGCTTTTATTAACAATATGTCTGCAAAATCACATACCAAAATGCTGTTTATAAAAGAAATCTAAAAAGACTGGTTAAAGGGTAGTTTTTTTTGTTAAATATAATATTAAAAAACTGTACAACAAACCCTTTAGAAATAATGGATTATAAATTTTTTTTTTAAAAAAGATTTTTTTTTTTATGTAAATATAAAGGTTTTCCTATTTTTTTTTTCAAATCAAAACTTGACTTCCTATCCTCAAAGACTGATTATTCTTTTTTAATTTTCTTAGATCGCTTATTTTAATGTTTCTAGTGCTTTTTGTATTGAAAAGCGAATAATGTTATAATAAGTTTTTATTTAGGTGCTGTAGGTTAAAAGTTTGTAGAAGAGGAAATTGTATCAATGTTTAGATATATCAATATTAATATGATATTTAAACAGTAATTAAATAAAATGATATCTATAGAAATTTTGATTATTTTTGTGGACTTTATTGTAAAAAAATCATGTAATAAATCTAAAGCATAATACTTGTAAGATTATGATTCATTGTAATTTACGAAGATATGCTGATTTCTTAAGAATACTGTTTTTATGGATTCTGTCACGAGTCGACCCGTGACCAAGAAGACTGCAAAGCCTTCGAAACGTCGGGCATAAAAAATAAAACAAATCATGATAGAATCCGTAAAAATAGTTTTATTACAAAGATATGTCTAAACATTAGATATTTATTCCTATGATTCTCATTTGTAAGTCAATTGTTATAACGACTACTGCCAATAACAAAATAAAAGTATTATTATATTTTTTTGTTTTTATTTTTTCTTTTTCTCTGAAAAGTCTGGGTACCTATATGGGATACAGGCGTTGTATTATGTATATTATGTATTATTAATTATTATTTGTTTTTTATATTGGTTTTGTTTAATATATTATGTTTCGCTTATATTAGATTCATTGTTTTTTTATTACTAATATTAGGGTTTAGATAAAGCCATGTCTCCTGCATTAAAACATTACACAAAACATGCATTTTTTATCTATGGTCCATTGTTCTACGAGCAAGTGACAGCTAAAATAGTGTTTTGCGTATGTGTTTTTAGGGTGTTTTGTGTAATGTTTTAGTGTAGGAGGCCCAGCTTTAGTATTTCACGAAACATTGCACAAAATCACATACGTAAAACAACGATTTTAGCTGTCTCTTGCTCGTAAAACAATCGACCATAGATAAAATATTCATGTTTTGTATAGGTGTTTTGGGTAACGTTGTAGTTCAGGAGAACCTCACACACTTTGGTAGATTACGCTCAAAAGATACCGCCTCAAAAAATAGATGTCAGTAGTAGATTTTAAGATTTTTTTCCATAATTTTTATAGAAATCTATTTTACTCAACTTTCATCAAGCGTTACTTATATCTATACGTCACTATCTCGAAAATAATGTCACTTTAGGTATTATTCTGATGAAAAATGCAGACATAAATACATCATGTATTTTTTAATTAGTTTATTTCCTTTAATGAAATTATTTTATTTAAATAAATCCATAAAAGGGTTTAAGAAATATATGTAAACTTTGGATTCCCAAAAACTTTACTACTCGTGCGTGAGAAAGGTTCTCACTTTCTGTGATATGGAAAAAGCGAATGAAAAAAAAGTAAGGATAAAACAGGGTGTACCACTTTTGATATACGATTTTTATACTTTTATACATTTTGTAACCTTGGTAGATTAATGTATTTTTTAACTATTTGTCTATATAATCGGAGAATATAATATACATATCTGTAGTGTTATCTATAGTATGTAATCAAAGACTTACGGCCGGTTTCAATAAACGATCTCAGTTTAGAGTAGTTAGATCGCGATTATGAACCAATCAAATCAAGTCATTTGACGGAGTCATGTTCGAACTGTGTTCTTATTGGCTAATTTTTGTAATCTATCTGTACATTTAAACTGAGATTGTTTATTGGAACCGGGGGTTAAAAGTCTCTGTATGTAATGTAATATGTATAAATACAATGTAAATGTAGTAATGGATACAGGCCAACAGTGACGTGCGCAAGCATTCAGTTTAGAGTAGAAAAAAAACTTGCATAATATTTTCTTCAATTTTTGCTTTACTGCAACCATCATCATCCCCGTGTCGATTTAAAATATAAGCCTGGCGATATTGTGACAACCTGGTTTTGGTAATGATTATTCTTCCTTAAATAAATAACAAATGGCGCGTGCACACCGAGCCGAATGAATCATGTCTGTTTCATTCTCACAACAGCGAAAGTTTTTTTGTGTGAACGCAACAGGTATAGATTCTTACACCTTCGTTCAGCCGGTGGGTGCCCGCCATATACAAAAACGTAGACGCTAGCGAGAAACATATAACAACTCGTGATTGAGCTATTAGGCTACTGTTATTTAAGGAAAAGAGTTATCACGGGTGCTGAACGGAGAGCAATATTTAGGTCTTAGACAAAAGAAGATTGAGGCATAACAACAAAAAAATGAAGCATTCCTAATGTATGGAACGAAACTAAAATGGCGACTTTGCGAAAGAAAGATCCCATTAATATAACAGTTAGGCATCTTTTTCATATTCCGAAATTAGTATTATTGTAAATAAAATATCGTATTTACAGTAAAAGAAATAAGTATTTATATGTTATTTAATTCTTAAATGTAAATAGATCGAGAAACTAAAATGGCGGAACCGGCTTCATAATAAATATGTATTTGTCGTAGTTATGCCGGGTCCTCTTATTTTTTCTTTTGTCATTGATCTAGGTAGTCTCCGGTTTTCTCGAGGGGCTTGCGATACGACGCGACGTGATGGTTGTTATAATCGGTATAATGCAGTTATATAGCAAAATGTATTCTTTATAGCTTTTTGTAGTGCGTAAATGTTAAAAAACTGCAATCATAAAAAAAGTAACTATGGTCTGGTAAATTAAACTATCCGTGTGACGGGGATCCCTTGCAAATTTATGGCTGTTAAATTAACACAACCACGAGTGATTCCGAGTGACACACATAGTCCTGAGTCCTGACTCTGCACTAGGCTGTGAAATGCGATAAGATATTACGAAAATCATCTCGAAGTTTTTTGTTTATATTGTAAGCACATCTTTTTTATTAATTTCATAGTAATTTTCCGCCAAAGATAATAAAACCATGGAGTTTCCTAATTTTGCCGCACGCATAGAAAAACTTGTCAAGCTATTTTTATTAATAAATATTTATGTATAAAAATATATTATTCAAATAGAACTAAGAATGTAACCTTATGTAACTATAGAAATATTTTTGTATAAAACACCATAGATTAATAAAATTAGCACTTAGTGCCAAAGCAATAAATCTAGATGTGAAAATGTGCCAAATTCCCTCCAAAATTGCAAAAAACATGGACCGATTTGTGATATTTTTCAAAATGGATAGCATGTTAGTGAGACTAAACATAATATTTTTTTTAAATACTGTGATTTGAAAAATTACAATCTTTGATAGTATATTCCTAAATTCATTTGTAGTCTTTATTGAGTGTAAAGGAAACGAAAACAAGTGTCATTAATTACTTGTTATTACAAAAAAACATGCCACAGAAAATGCGAAATAACTTTTTGTCAAAATGTAAAAAAATACTGATAAAAACGCACGCGCACTCCTCTGATGCGTGGTCGTTGACCTCGAGCGTCAGCTGATTTATTTCATGCATATCGTGTCCGTAATTTCTTGCACGTTACCGCCAGTTTTCCGTTTCGGGATTGTCATCCTTACACTCGGTATAATTGTCAAAATACAGCAATATAATGCTTTAAATTCTAAAACACTAGTCTTCCTATTGATAAAAATAACATTGTATGTTTAGAATATAAAAAAAAAAATGTTTTTATTAGTATTTGGTATACTGCTTCTTTTAGTATTATTATAATAGTGTTGAAAGAATATTGTATCAATTAAATAGCTTTAAGGCTGATGTATATTTCATTGTATTAGAAATAATTTCTGACCAAAATTCTATGAAATAATTTTTGACTTTCTGAAGTCGGTTAGTTTTGGTAAATATTATTTTTCCATATTTTTTGACAGCCTCCGTGGTGCATCGCGCGAGTAGTCGGCTGTGAAACGAGAGGCCGCGGATTCGATCCCCGCACCGAGACATTTGTTTCAGATGTGGTTGTTGTGAGACCGTGCGTCTCTCGTAGTTTCGAAAATGAAATAAAACTATTTTTACGGATTTTATCACGATTTGGTTTTAATTTTTATTCCCTCAAGACACTGTGAGCTCGTACTGCGTAGATCGGAACATAAACGGTTAACTTTTTTAAATATGTATAATTCTAAAATGAAGGTAGATTTTGTCATACTAACATTCTTGGACAAATGACATCTCAGTCCAACCCGTGACCACGAAGACTGCAAAGCCTTCGAAACGTCGGGAATAAAAATTAAAACCAAATCGTGATAGAATCCGTAAAAATAGTTTTATTTGAATTTCGAATTTGACTTCGACTGGACTTCATTTAATGACTTAAAATTCCACCAAAATGGAGTTAAAAAGTGCACTAATGTCACGTTAAAAATACCAAATCACATATTCTTGAATCTAATGCAACATTAGCGCACTTTTTAACACGATTTCGGTGGAACTTGGAAGTCAATGAATGAAACCAAATCGAAGTCAAAATCGAATCGAGAGCCAGCCTCCCTAGTTATAGTAATACCTAAGCGAGGTCAGGACTATATATTTGAATGTTACGTGTATTTAAATAAATAAAACCCGACAGTCGCATACATAATCCTGACCCCACACTAAGATCGAGTCATGTGTCGTATCAGGAACTACGAGAGACGCGCGGTCTCACAATACCCAGACCCGAAAGAAATATCCGTAGGCCATACAAACATTTGTCTCGGTGCGGGGATCGAACCCGCGGCCTCTCGCTTCACAGCCGGCTTCTCGGCCACTGTCATTTATTGTTTATTCATTATGCATATCAGTTATTTTAGCGTGATTGAATTTGTGTAAAACCCACACTAGGTGCTGATTTATTACTTCACATAATTTCAGTAGGATTTATAATTAAAAAAATGTAATTCATAACTTTCGTTTTATTTTTATACAAATGGACATATATTGTTGTGATTCAAATCAATAAATAAATAAACTCGCGCCTTTATCCCCGAAAGGGGAGGAATTAGAAAACCTACATTTCGCCGATCTCATATCAGACACAATTCCAGACTCCGGACTGATATTGAATGGATAACATATTTCAGCCCGATCCGGGAACCGAACCAGAGCCCTCAAGACGACGCGGCGGTTTTACCGCGCATGCAATAACACTAGCCATCGAGGTAGTCATTTTTATTCAAATTTCAAAGTCACTTATAATCCTCTCACAAGCCTTTCTGAATGGCGTCGTGTGGTTTTCTAACAAATTCTTTAAATATTTCACATTTAAAGCTTTGTTCATTTGTTTTTCTGTCTGTAAATAGGCTAAGAAAAGCTTTCCATAATGCCTATCATTTCGACATAACGTGTTATGTTGGACTAAATGTGAAAAAATGTAATTTTGCACTTCATCACACTTTGTGCTAAGTTTATACATGTTTAATATCGTGGGAAGGTGATTTACGAAGTTTTCCGGCGATAATTTTATGTAAATAATGTTTATTAAAAATTCCCTTTGCTCGGTTTCGTTTAAAAAAGTTAAAAAGTCGGTAATTATCTTGCTCGGTATTCCGACGTCTTGAAATAAGATTTCTAAAATAATTTTAAATAATTTCGCATGTTTCTTGTGTATTTCAACTAAAAAATCCAAGTATTGCCTGTTATATTCACGTTTTAGACAATTTGGGAGAAATAGTTTGCAAAAATTCTCCAGAAAATCGTATTCAGAGTTCTTAATAACATGTTTGCAAAGTCTCTCAATAGATGGCGTTGTAAGGCGTTCTGAGAGCGTAACAAACAAATCCCGATTTTTCGTACATTCTTCAACAATATAATCCCAACGCGATGCAGGATCAGTTTCTATAATATCTATAATTTCTTCATAACCGCTCACAAAATCACTTCTCATTTCTACATCACAAGACATAATAGCGGGAGTTTCTTCATCTGGCGACAAATTGAGGTTATGTTTTGGTTCCGAATAGTTCTTTCTTCGAAAAGCAAGCATCCATTTGTTGTTAACATCAGGTGGTGCGGCGGCGGCGATGCATTTTTCTAATAACTTGTTTGAAGATGGGCAAAATGTGTAATTAAAAGACATTTTTTCGTATCAAAACAAACCGCGATGACACTTGACAATTTGACATTAATTTTGACACATTTGACAGATGACACCTGAGTGACAGCCTTTGACAGCAGATACAGTGTTGCTTATATAAAAATTACCATTATATCGATTTTAGTGTGCCTTCGTAATATAATACAATTGATAATAAACGTTATTTTTCAATATTACCGCCTAATCACCCGCTGCACCGTGGATAACGTCATACAGCAGCGTAACTGTACTGTTTAGGTCCCGTGGCAAATTCATAAGATAAGACCCCTTATACCGAAGCTTTTTAGCCCGGGCTCTCATTCCAGTCGAGGCGTACATACGTATGCTCACACCAGCAGGTCGATTCTCTAAAGTTTCATATGTGAAAACAACGTTGCAGAAACGATGTTTTCATTTGATGATTTGATTTGATGATTGAGATTTGATGTTTGAATTCAGCAAGGTACAAAGCGCACGCACTAGCGCTATGCGTGGTGACGGCGCTTATGCGAACTAGGTCTCTTGCGCGAGGCGTTTGACATAAATGTACGGAAAATGATAATCTAAAACACTAAAACCCAACAACGTTGAACGCTCCGTCGATCTCAATCGTGTGCGCTGCGGGAGCTCGTCGTCGATGGCAACATTGTGACGTTTCTCAGGGAATCGACCTGCTGTATCCCTAAAATGATAGATAAAGCTGAACAAGATAACTAGATGAATGCGGGTGGCATTCAGAAAGCCTTTTTCTCAAGACAATGGATGTCCTTGGACCGTGACTCTTTAAGGCGGATATTAGTTAGGTATTTACCTTGTTTTTAGATTCCAGTAGTTTAACCATGAGGTTTTTGACGTTTGTCCCTATTATGTAAACCCAAATCTAACCAACACTCGAACACCTCGAGCGGTTACACCGGAAATAAATGTATTTCATTCACAATCGATAGAAACTTAAAAAAATAACTAATAGAGTCCTTAATATATTATATAATCGATTACAATAAAATTATTTTTAAACTAAGCAACACTACCACCAGACAGCTGCCCAAACAAGAATTTGATGACAAAAAAAAAACAGTCATCAATCCGACAGCAAAGTGGAAGATCGCCGGTTTTACAATCATTGTTATTTGTTACGTATTTCAAATATTTCTTTTTATGGTGTTTTCCTTGATAGCGTAAGTATTTATGTTATTTATTTCATATTTTTCTATCATTGCATACATTCTTCATTTTATTGTACTTTAAAGATGTTGGGTATGCGAAATTGATTTCAATTTTTTCCTTGTGCTCATACCTACTGGCTAGGCTACCTATAGTCGATCTTACCGTGTCAGGTTATTGTTACACAATAACTAGGGTTTTTGAATAAAATAATAAAGTGTAGTCACGATGGTAATTCCAGAAATGTAAGCACTTATCAATCCACTTATCAATTACCTATGTCTTGTTTCATGTTTTTAATGCGGCATAATCCCGTAGCAAATGTAACTTATGTTTAAAAATTATATAGATATACCATACTTAGGTAGGTTGTGGTTATATTAAACCTAGGTAGCTGCCTCGGTGGCGTACATACATACTTGTAATGCGTGGACGGTAAGTCCGTCCCTGAGGTCTCTGGTTCGATTCCCGGGTCGTGTAAATTGTTGTTGTTTTCTTTACTTCGTATCAGACTGCCTCGGTGGCGTGGTTGTATTTCGGTATGACTACCGTCCTGAGGTCTCAGGTTCGATCCCCGTGTCGGGCAAAGTGATATTGGGTTCTTCCATATCAGCTCGGAGTCTGGAATTTGTGGCCGATATGGCGATAGCGAATCAGCCCAGGCGTCTTCGAGTAATCGGGGAACATACATAAAAAAAATCCGATGAATTGTTAACTTCTTTCTTTTTTGAACTCTGTTAAAAGAGGCACGGGAGACGCGCCTTCAAAACAGCATATTTTCTTTTGCTAAAACATTCATTATTAATGATTTTTATGGGCGGCAGTGATCACTGAACATCAGTTGAATCACTAGCTTGATTGCCCCTTCTTTTCGAAAAAGAGGGGGCCTCTTCTTTACTCTCCTGGATAATGAGTGACATTTCACTATTTTGCTAGTACCTAGTACCTACCTTATGCATGTAACATGTTACAGCAAGGATCCGGCTTAATTTTTACCGACCGGCTGCCTGCCTGACGTCAACCCCCAAAGATCCAATCCCAGGTAAATTGCGTCAGAAAACACGTAAACAACTTGGGATTCGGACTCAGGACCACCCGGTCCACAGTCCACATACGCTTCCGCTAGCTAGATAGACTAAAGAGGCGACAAGTTTTTAAAAGACCACCAAAAGGTACCTCTTTTTTTGTGAATAGGGGTTTCCATGGGGGCACGATGGTAGTCGACAACTTACCATCAATTTGACCTCCATTTGCCCCCATCTTATAGTAAAAAACACTAAAAATACCGTATTATTAACCACCAGGTACCAGGATATCATAAAAACGCAGTAGTTTAGAATTAGAACGCAGGGCATGTCCGCACTCCGCGCATGCGCATTCTGTACCATTGACATGGTTCACCGTTAGCTCCGTGTAAAGCTTAGATTGTGTAAAGAAATGGAACTTGACTTTGGCATAATGTGTTTCTATTGCCATTAAAAAATAAAAAGAAATTCCGGCAAAATATGGGCCTTACATAAAAACAGTTTAGCTGAAAAAATGGTTAAGAACTGTCACTTTTTCCTTTTGTCACATTGTTTGAAAATAAAAGGGACAGACTCAACTAAACTGTTTTTTCAGTAAGGCCCTATGTCTATAGGCTTCGTGGATCGGTCTATTAGCCGGCTGTGAAACGAGAGGCCGCGGGTTCGATCCCCGGGACCAACAGTTGTGTAATCTACTATTATTTGTTTTGGATCTGGGAGTTAGAGTTTAGGCCGAAAGTCTCTCGTAGTTTCTGATATCCATGACACAAGAGTATCTTAGGTCAGCTATGTGTATGACTTGGGTGTATTTACTGATTTCTTAAGTCTGACCTGTGACCACGAAGGCTGCAAAGCCTTCGAAACGTCGGACATAAAAATTAAAACATAGAATCCGTAAAAATAGTTTTATTTCAATTGAGTGTATCTATTATTTATTTATTGATAAAAGTTGTATATTTATTGAGGATTAACTGTGCCGGTTTCCTCAATATTTTCCTTCAGCGAGCTGTAATAATTAATAGATATTTATAAAACAGCTTTGAGTTAGAGCCACGCTGTAGACAATTACGTCTACAGCAAGAATGGGTCAACTCGACCGATTTGATACCACTGACCGACGAAAGAAAACCGACGTAAAGTGGCAGCTCGCTGTCGCATTTCGTGACTGAGATTTCCTGCAGCCCAATTCCCAATCTGTATTTCCCTCCTTTTAGGTTGGTAACGCATCTTTGATTCTCTTTGTGTCTAGAGTGTCTATGGGGCTATGGGCCAGCCGTCTGCTCGTTTTTCAGTCTCTGGAAAAATTGTAATAAAAATATCTGGGTTTTACCCGACGCGACGCCGCTCGTAAAAAACGATAAAAAATAATCAGAATTTAGTAATACTCTGTCAGGATTTTTATTTTTTAATAACATATTTTCTACTCTTATTTGATTTTAAGTTTGATACCTATTACCTATTACCCATATTTACCTGCCTCTGAACGTAACGTTTGTTATAAAATATGTTTTATTTCCCCTCTCTTTCACACAGAGGCGCATTAATTCAATTTTACCGCCCATATCACCATAGACTGAGCCGAATCAAATAATACTTCATATGTTAAAATCCGTCAAGGCGTTGAGGCTGTAGAGCGTGCTAAAGAAATAATCATACATAAACAAACGCTTGAAAAACATTATAAGTAAAAAATTCAGTATATCCAAAAGACATTTAATAGTATATAGACGCGACAACAGCACAAACTTGTGATCCAAAAGTTATGACCTAGTGGCCATAAGTCGCTCAGTTTATTTGAAATATACGCACGCCAGGTCGGCCAGCGAAATAATATTGAGAGAATAAACTTATCTTACGTGATTCTTAACAATTCACAAAATATTCTAGCGTGTAAATTGTAATAATCGCCCTCGCATTGTAATAAGTAGTTGATGGCGGTACTGAAGTTTGAGATCAATTTCTTTGTATGGAAACTTGCTTATATAGTTGGTAATATTAAATATCTTTGGTACATGCTCTTGACACCTCTCGAACATGAATTCAAGTGTGGTAGAAGGGTAACTATCAAATGATGCATAGCACAAGACGTGACGTCACTACCCTGGTTGTCCATTATGGTGCAGCCGTGCGAGGGAGACAGAAAGATGTTCCCACTACGCGCTTATTGCTCATGAGAAGAAACAAAATACTATTTGCTCATTTTTCAACTAATTTCTGATCAATTTTAAAATTAATCTCAAACGTCAGTAACGCCATCTACTACATAACAATACGAGGATGATTATTACAATTTGCACCCTAGAATGTTCTGTGAATGTGCAAGAATCACATAATTTTATTGTATAAACATTTTTTTTTAATGGCAATTGTAATACATTATGCCAATGTCAAGTTAAGTGTATACATTTTTTTTATGGCAATTGAAATACATTATGCCAATGTCAAGTTAGGGAAATTGTTTTCCTATATCTAAGTTTTCGCAAGTGCAATGAAATCGGATGTGTTCGATTTCAAGGCCCTGCTGGAGTTTTGGCGTCAATTCCTTCCAGTTTGATGTTTTTTAGACGATTTTCTCGCAGCGGAGGAATCGAACATGGTCGACCCATCCACCCGACAAAAAGCATCCAAAATCACTTATTTCAAAGCTTCCACATACTGTCCCTCTTCGTTGATGTTTATTGCTTAGATACACATCACATTTAAGCCACAAACACAACTTTAGACTAAAATATGAAATCATTAAAACAAGCGACCACCCGCACCGCCAGAATTCCCGCCAAAACTCCTGTATAAAAATTATTGCGTTGACACGACCTTGCGCGCGAATATTTCAAATACTAACCGCCGAATGTTAAATAAATAAATAAATAAATGTTCATACAGTTAAGGTCGCCTTATGTCGTTTAAGGCCGCCTTACCTGTCAAAATTGTATGGCGAAAATCAATATAGGAAGCCGTTAAAGTTGAAGAGCGTTTGACCATTCGGGCGTTAGTGACTTATGACTTATGACCACGAGGTCACAACTTTTGGATCATGTGCTGTTGTTTGTCTATGTTCTGTTTAATGTCTTTGCACTCAAATGATGTTGCAATTTACCGTCATTTATCTTGATTTGTAGGTCAATAGGCGTTATCTACACATTTCTTGACGACTATCTTAATATCAATCGATATCACATCTCTTGAGAGTTTTGTAATAGATTTAAAGTAGGTATTTAATTGAGAAGATACCACAATGTATTGTAGTTAGGTGTTGTCTTTCAAACTCAATAGAAGCCGACGTGTTTAAGGTTAGTACAACGTGAAGTCAGTGACGTGCACAGGTATTCAAATTAGAGTAGACAAAAACTTGCATAATTATTTTTTTCAATTCTTTCTTCATTATCATCATAATAATCACCCACGTGCCGTTTTAAAGTATAAACCGAGTGTGGCTATTTTGAAAACCGTTTGTTTTGGAGATGATTTTTTTTTAAATTATGTAGTTGACAAATGGGCAGGGTAGACAGTGTCTCTTTGTCTATATAGACCGCACGCCACTGTGTGAAGTTAAATAATAATTATTATCATGCATCGTAAATACTAACCGAACGAACGTTCGCGAATTTATGCCTGTAGCATTCATACAACAATTTCTCTGTTGTGTGAATTGGTGTGTACACGGCATTAAACATGCATAGCTCACGCCTGTATCCCTGAAGGAGTAGGCAGAGGCGCACTAGCGAACTAGAACGCCCGCATTTCGCCGAGTTTATTTCCGTCTCAGTTGTGATAGGGGGCGAGCCTATCGCCGTATCGGGCACAAATTCCAGACTCCGGGCTGATATGGAAAAATCCAATATCACTTTACCCACCCGGGGATCGAACCCGAGACCTCAGAACCGTAGTCGTACCGAAATACCACCACGCCACCGAGGCAGTCAGTCAAAAGGCACAAATTAATATCAGCCTTGTAATATTCCCATCCCACTTCTGATGTTGGGCCTTCTGTACTAATGAGAGTGGTTAGGCCTTAGTCAGCCACGCTGTAATGCAGTTGGTAGAACTTCATTGAAGTCACATGGGTATAATTAATAACATAACATAACATAAGCTCACGCCTGTAACCCCGAAGGGGTAGGCAGAGGCGCACTAGCGAACTAGAACACCCACATTTCACCAAGCTTAGTTCCGTCCCAGATGTGATAGGGGGCGAGCCTATCGCCATATCGGGCACAAATTCCAGACTTCGGACTGATATGGAAAAGTCCAATATCACTTTACCCGACCCGGGGATCGAACCCGAGACCTCAGAACCGTAGTCGTACCGAAATACCACCACGCCACCGAGGCAGTCAATAGTATAATTAATAAAAGTTACGAAAAACAAAACCGAATTTAAAAATTTAGTAAACATAATCGCAAGTTTAAAAACTTACGGACTGACTTTAAAACGATCGTGATCAAATTTATATGGGACCACCCTTGGAATAAGCTCTCCGCCAAATATGAACCGGTTTTCAAGACATTATTTCAAGGGTCACATATAAATTAGGTCACCATCAGATGGAGTTAGAAGTCGGCCAGATAAGTTGTTAAAGTTGTGATTATTTGAAGATTTATTTATAATTTAAACTCCTGACTGCCTCCGTGGCGTGGTGATATTTCGGTACGACTACGGTTCTGAGGTCTCGGGTTCCATCCCCGGGTCGGGCAAAGTGATATTGGATTTTTCCATATCAGCCCGGAGTCTGGAATTTGTGCCCGATATGGCGATAGGCTCGCCCCCTATCACATCTGGGACGGAACTAAGCTTGGCGAAATGTGGGTGTTCTAGTTCGCTAGTACGCCTCTGCCTACCCCTTCGGGGATACAGGCGTGAGCTTATGTTATGTGTTATGTTATGTTTAATAATTTAAACTTTTTAATTTTATTAGAATTGTCCCAAATCATAGAGCTACGTATATCCCCAAATATAAACATAATTTTGTTACAGGTGACCATGCTAAGCGTCTTGCTTCTTTTGGGCAGCCTCAGCGCTGTGATATCAGTGCCTCTTCATGACAA
The DNA here is from genome assembly GCA_036417725.1 of Clanis bilineata. NCBI lineage: Eukaryota > Metazoa > Arthropoda > Insecta > Lepidoptera > Sphingidae > Clanis > Clanis bilineata. The sequence goes on along the minus strand of CM071138.1, from coordinate 6,714,055 downwards.
GATCACTCCGAGGGACGGCGAGGCTTGCGGATATGAGGTGAGTTATAAAAACTTCACGGATCGACTTCTAAAAAAAAAAAACATTAAAAATCTTTATTAATCACGTAGGCGAGTTTTGGCGGGAATTCTGACCGTGCGGGTGGTCGCTTGTTTTAATGATTTCATATTTTAGTCTAAAGTTGTGTTTGTGGTTTAAGTGTGATGTGTATCTAAGCAATAAACATCAACGAAGATGGCCAGTATGTGGAAGCTTTGAAATAAGTGATTTTGGATGCTTTTTGTCGGGTGGATGGGTCGACCATGTTCGATTCCTCCGCTGCGAGAAAATCGTCTAAAAAACATCAAACTGGAAGGAATTGACGCCAAAACTCCAGCAGGGCCTTGAAATAACTTGACATTGCCATAATGAATTTTAATTGCCATAAATAAAAAATCACGTAGGCATATAAAAGCACTTGTGACCTGTTGAAAAAAGCATAATTTAGATTTAAGTATTTCTTATAATATTATAGAATGCTATGAATTTGGAATCAGGGAGGTAGGTTATACAGTTAGAAGAATAGGGTCCTATGGGGAAAGGGGAATGAAGAGGTTTGTGGACCGTGGAAAGGGAACGGGATATGGCAGATATGCCGACAGGGAAGCGACAGGATAGAAGTTGGTGGGATTGGATGAAAATACTACAAACCCCTATCCTAGCTAACCTACCAACCTTTCTCTAGCTACCTACGGTACCTACTACCTACTTCAAATCCGATCTTGTCCAAATTTATATGGGACCACCGTTGAAATAAGCTCTAACGAACACAAAATAATTTTGAAAATCGGTCCACATTCGGCGGAGATATCGCGTAACATACATAAAAAATACAGACGAATTGAGGACCTTCTCCTTTTTGGAAGTCGGTTGAAACCATAATCTCACGCCTATGTTCCCGAAGGTATAAACAGACAAACTAGCGAACTAGGACACCCATATTTCGCCGAGCCTACTCCCGTCCCAGATGTGATAGGAATTGAGTGAGTTCGGTCGGTGAGTGAGATTACCGGCCCAATATCCCCTTCATTTCGCAATCCCTATTTCTCTCAAAGGAGGGAGGTTGAGAAAGAGGTTGGCAAGGATCTCATGATTTTTTTTGTCTTGGGTGTCTATGGGCGGTGGAGATCACTTACCATCAGGTAACCCTGCTCGTTTGCTAGTCGCTGCTATAAAAAAAATGTAACAGGAAAATTGAAGCTCTAGATATTTTTTTAATTGCAACGCTATTTTTCGATTAAATGTCGATTAATTTATGCCGTTAGCCTTAAATGATAACACGACATCAAGTAGTCGATTTGCATTTGAGTATTCGGATGTTAAATAGATAAAACAGCGCGTTAAAGCTTGCATGGACCCCTGGGCACAAGAACTGGGGGGGCACTTGGAGAGTAAAAAGATCGTGTAACGGTCGGTTTCAATAAACAATCTCAGAATGTGCAGATAGATTACAAAAATTAGCCAAGAAGAACACAGTTTGAACATGACGTGATTTAATTGGTTTATAATCGCGATCTATCTGCACTCTAAACTGAGATCGTTTATTGAAACCGGCCGTTAGTCGAAGCTCGCTATATAGCCCTTTACTTATAAAAATATTTGAGCGCTACTTATCTTTATACCATAGGTTGTCCATTTCAGTTTTAAACAATGTAACCATCGATATATTATTTACCTAGATGCACAGTTGACGCTCGAAAAATGGGACAGGAAAGAAGTGCTTAAGCACTCGTTTTACCTACAGTCGGACGTCGATAGAATTCTAAATTTCAAAATTCAAATTAAAGAACGCTTGCTCATTTCGTTTAAAAACCTACTTTATAACTGTTGAGGTATAGATCCAATGCCCATGTTACAATAGTTAAGTCCTTATGTTATGTTGTCATTGGTTTATAAGTTTATGGTAAGAAATGTCAGAGAGGTTAATGAGCTTCTTCCGCTAACCAAAATGTAGCCGCCATGTATGTGTAAAGTAATTAAATAAAAGTGAAGTAATATGTTATAAATATTTTATTAAAACTACATAAGTCTCCCAGCACACACGATCCAAACCTCGACAGTGGTAGCAGAGCGTGGTTCCCGTGGTTCCCGTGCTTCCCGTGCTTATCGTGATTCGCCGTGTTTGTTCGTCCACGCCATTAGTCCACGCGGTATTTGAAGATGGCTGTCGCATCGTAAGAAATCAAAGTAAGAAACTCATAATTAATCTGAATCAGTATGATGAAAGAAAAATATTCAGTCGAGCCCTTCAAAGGCACTAATTTTAATACTTGGGCGTTTAGAGTACGCAGTATACTAAGAGAAAATTTAGTATTGGACGCCATTGAGAATGAGAGTTATGGCGCGAAGGAAGAAAATAAGGCATCTGAAGCGAAAGCACAGGCTATTATTATTGCTTGTGTGGCGGATAGCCATATAGAGTATGTAAAGAAAAGTAGTGCCCATCAAATGTTTCACAATTTAGAAGAAAATTTTAAGAAAAAAGGTGTGAGGTCAAAGTTATATTTGAGAAGACAGTTGTCGGATATGAACTTCAAGGAGCACGAGTCTCTGATGAAACATTTAGTAGAAATGGAGCAAATCTTTACTGATCTTAAGGAATCTGATTCAGAATTAAGCGAGGAAGAAAAAGTAAATTATGTCTTGTTGTCAATGCCAAGGTCATATGAAGGAATTATTACAGCATTAGAGACACAAGAGGATTTGAAACTAGATTTTGTGAAAAATAGGCTGCTGGGAGAAGAAGAAAAGAAAAAGAAATTTAACGGAAAAGGAAATGATAGAGAAATTAATTGTGGGAACGCATTTAACTGTTATACATGTGGAAAACCTGGTCATAAGAAGTATCAATGTACAAGAAATGTGAATTATATGCAAAGGAGGAATAACTATAATCAAGGAAGAGAAAATTATAATCAAGGAATGGAAAATAATCAAGAAAGAAAAGAAAATTATACAAGAGAAAGAGGATATTTTAATAACCCGAGGGGACGTGGTAATAACACCCGAGGACAAGGATATAGAGGAGCCAGGAATTCAGGGAGAGGACACCAGTCATATACAGCGGAGAATAGTACAGCGAAGCATGGAGCGGCTAATAATTGTGAAGTGAATAAGTGTAATATGGACATTAAGGATAAATTAGTGTGGTATATAGATTCTGGCTGTTCAGATCATTTAATAAATACAAAAGATATGTTTTCTGATTATAAAGAGTTGAATAAACCTAAAAATATAGCATCGGCAAAAAATGGTGTAATGTTAAAAGCGGTAGGAATAGGTAATATATAGGCAAAAACATATGTTGGGAAAAAGCCTTCTAATTGTACTATTAAAAATGTTTACTATGTGCCAGACTTAAGAAAAAACTTGTTATCAGTTCATAAATTAGAAATTAATGGTTTAAAAGTTTGTTTTCAAGGAGGTAAAGTTAGAGTTTATAAAAATAATGGCTTATTAATGATTGGGGACAGTGATGGTTCATTGTATACTATAGAAATGCAAGTGGATTTTTCGAAATGTAATTATACAGAGTCATATAGTAACATGACAGAATTATGGCACAGACGTTTTGCACATTTGGGTATTAATAACATTAATACATTATTGCATAAAAATATGGTAAATGGTTTAAATGATATAAAAGGTAATAAAATTGAACATATGTTGTGTGAACCATGTTTACTCGCAAAAATGACAAGACAACCATTTAATAAGCAGGGTTACCGAGCAAAGAAACCTTTAGAGTTAGTACACACAGATGTTTGTGGACCTATAACCCCTACAGATAGAGAAGGTCATAAATATTTTGTTACATTTATAGATGATAACACACATTTTTGTATGGTATATTTAATGCGTCACAAATCAGATATTTTTTGATAATTTTAAGAAATATTTTTATTATGCAACTAAACATTTTAATGCAGATTTATTAAAGTTACGATGTGATAATGGTAGAGAATATATATCTGGGGAATTTCAAAGATTTTGTTTAAATAATGGTATAACATTACAGTATACAGTACCGTATAATCCTGAGATGAATGGGGTAGCAGAAAGAATGAATAGGACACTTGTAGAAAAGACTAGGACAATTTTATTGGAATCTAAATTAGCAAAAGAATTCTGGGGAGAAGCAATTTTGTATTCAGCTTATGTAACTAATAGAAGTCCAACTGTAGGAAAGGATAAAACTCCAAGTGAATTGTGGGAAGGTAGGAAGCCGGATGTTTCAAATTTTCGTGTATTCGGATGTATAGCATATAATCATGTACCTAAAGAACATAGACAGAAATTAGATAACACAGGGAAACGAATGATAATGGTAGGTTATAGTAGAACAGGGTATCTATTGTATGATGAGGAAACCGAGAAGTTAGTTCATGCTAGGAATGTAATATTTGATGAACGTCAAAAAGAAGAACCCTTAGTTCACTTACCAGCTGCATCCACAGATATGTATACACAGGAACAACAGAGAGAAAAAGTTACATTTGAGGATGAAAAGGAGTCGGAGAGAGAAAATTATGAAACAGAAAATGAAGAGCAGGAAGTAATAGATATATCAAATACAAAAGAAAAAGAGCAGAAGAATACTACAGAAGATGAAAATAATAAAGGATTGAAACATAATAGTAGAATGAAAAGGCAAACAAGAAAACCAAAATGGCAAGAAGATTATGAAGTAAATATGGATGATGATAGTGATGATGCGTTATTTGCTCTACTAAGTATGAATCAAGAGGTACCATTATGTTATGATGAGATAAATGAAAGACCGGACAAGCTAAAATGGGTAAAAGCAGTACAAGAAGAATTAAAAGTATTAAAAGAAAGTGAAACTTGGAAAATAGTACCAACACCGAAGAAAGAAAAATTATTAGACAGTAAATGGGTATTTACAAAGAAAAATATAGGAAATGAAGAAATATATAAAGCAAGATTAGTAGTACGTGGATTTCAACAAAAGGATAATTTAGAAGATATTTACTCACCTGTTTTAAAATTACAAACGTTAAGAATATTATTGTCAGTTGCAATGTATAGAGATTATGATGTACACCAAATGGATGTAAAAGGGGCCTTTTTATATGGTAACATTAATGAAAACGTTTATTTAAATTCGCCACAAGGCTTAAATGTACCTGAGGGATATGTTCTGAAATTAACAAAATCACTATATGGGTTAAAGAAATCACCAAAGTATTGGTATGAAAAATTTCATGAAACTATAACTAAATATGGGTTTAAACGTTCTGTAAATGACTATTGTTTGTATACTAAAGGGGAATTGTACTTATTATTATATGTTGATGATTTGTTAATACTAGGAAAAGATAATTTGCAAATTGAGAATGTTAAAAGGTTTTTATCATCACAGTTTAGAATGAAAGACTTGGGAAATGAGAATTTAACATACTTGGGAATTTCAATAATTAAGAAACAAGGAGAAATTCATATTAATCAGATAAATTATTTGCAAAGCATTTTACAGAAATATGGTATGGAGAATTGTAAAGGTAGTGACACGCCTATGGAACTTAATTTTAAATTTGATGAAAATTGTAATATTGATATGAGTTATGAACACAAATGTAGATCATTGATAGGTTCTCTTATGTATGCAACAGTGGGGTCACGACCTGATTTAACAACTGCTATATGTTATTTAAGTAGATTTCAGTCTAAACCATGTGAAAATTTATGGATAGCTTTAAAAAGAGTGTTGAGATATGTCAAGAAAACTGTTAATTATGTGTTAGTTTATTCAAAAGATAATAACTAGAGTAATGTCACCAATTTTAGGATATGCAGATGCTGATTATGCTAGAGATTCAGATAGGAAATCCACATCAGGATATATATTTCAAGTTTATGGAAATACTGTAATTTGGAGATCTAAGAAACAAACTACAGTAGCATTGAGTACAACTGAGGCAGAATTAATTTCTTTATGTGAGGCTTCTATGGAGGCATGTTGGATTGTAAAATTATTATCAGATTTAAATGTAAAAGTAGACTGTGTAACTATTTTTGAAGATAATCAGAGTACTATGAAAACGGTAAAGAATCCAGATCAAAAGAGATTAAAGCATTTAGATATAAAATATAATTTTGTTAAACAAAAGGTAGAGGAAGGACTTATTAAGGTAGAATATGTAAACACTAGGGCCTTTATTCATAATAAAACCCCTAATGAAGATATAAACTCATATTGGTAAAAATGCATTTTAAGCCTATCGAAGGTTCGATAAAATTCTTTATTCATAATAGTTTACTATAGCTCCATTACCTAAAATATATTTACCGTGTCACAATGTTGCTAGTACATAGATAAAACGTAATTTTAACAAGTTTTGTCTCTGGAAAGTCATGGAACGAGGGCCTAATAAAAAAAACAATCATTCACGCGCGTCTTGCGCGCGCAATTCGAAATGGCAAATGGCGACCATGGCGACCAGTTTAGTTTGTTTATATATTTATTTAATTAATTTAATCAAAGTAAAACTATGTTTGTTGCATGTGAAGTGATTTTGTTTTATGCAATACCTAAACATCAACGAAGATGGGTAGATTATGGATATTTGGAAATGAAATTTAGATTTGGAGGATATTCCTTGGAGCGTATGAATGAAAAGAAAGGGGGCTTTCAAATCGTGTAAGAAAAATACCCTGCCTTCTCTGAGAATGGAATTCAGGACCGGACTTTCCAGTTCACAGCGGCTTCAACAGAACCGTCTAAAACCCATTGTATTGAAGAATAATTAGGCAACATGCGTGCATAAGTATTTTTTGTTGAATAAAATTTAATAAAATTCATCATTGTATTTTTGAAGTGTTTTATTTCTCTTGATTTATTCATGTGACGCTATACGTGTTTAGATAATGATGATATTGAAGAAAAAGATGTTTTGTTGAAATCAAGGTATGTAATTAAATACCACACGGAAAATATTAAATACTAGCTGACTTCAAACAAATCTATCCTACGGAGACGCTACATTTTCTGGAAAAAAGTAGCCTATGTGTTATTCCTTTATAAATAAATACATCCTAGAATGTTCTGTGAATGGTGAAGAATCACTTAAGACAGGTTTATTCTCTCAATATTATTACGCTGTCCGACCTGGCGCGCGTATATTTCAAATAAACTGATCGACTTATGACCATGAGGTCATAACTTTTGCATCACATTTATTTGTCTTGTTGTCCTAGACGTTTTTATTCTAGACTATAATCCATTTCTTTACCGAATTAAATTCAGATCCGTTCAACCATTCTGGTGTGAAAGAGTAACAAAACATCCATAGTCTAAGCACCCATACAACCTCACAAACTATCGTGTTTATAACATTAATTGCATTTGATAGAAGTCTCTCTGAAGTCTAGAAGCCTGCCTTGGTGGCGTGGTGGTATTTCGGTACGACTACGGTTCTGAGGTCTCGGGTTCGATCCCCGGGTCGGGCAAAATGATATTGGATTTTTCCATATCAGCCCGGAGTCTGAAATTTGTGCCCGATATGGCGATAGGGTCCCCCCCCTATCACATCTGGGACGGAGCTAAGCTCGGCGAAATGTGGGTGTTCTAGTTCGCCAGTACGCCTCTGCCTACCCCTTCGGGGATACAGGCGTGAGCTTATTTTTTATGTTTATGATAGAAGTCGCGCGCACCCTCAAATTAATCTCAACCAAAACTGGTGGAACGTCAATTACGAATCAGTTGATAGAAATCGGCCATATTTTTTGCTATTGAAGCTTTAAAGTAGGGTGCCAGCTTCTATAAATTGCAGACATTTTATGGGAGATTTTGGGAACGTTTTAACGCTATTGAGCTATTATGAATAACAATTTTTCGGAAACGTCCTACAGCGGTATTATAGCGTCCCACTAAGTCATTATGAATAAAGGCCTAGATATCAGCTCGCAGATGTATTCACAAAACCTGTTAGTAGAGATAAGTTTATTCAATGTATGTATGAATTAGGTTTGAAACATGGACATTGAGGGAGAGTGTTGAGGTATAGATCCAATGCCCATGTTACAATAGTTAAGTCCTTATGTTATGTTGTCATTGGTTTATAAGTTTATGGTAAGAAATGTCAGAGAGGTTATTGAGCTTCTTCCGCTAACCAAAATGTAGTCGCCATGTATGTGTAAAGTAATTAAATAAAAGTGAAGTAATATGTTATAAATATTTTATTAAAACTACATAAGTCTCCCAGCACACACGATCCAAACCTCGACAATAACACGTGCTTAGGGTTATATTTGTGTTGATTTAATTACAACTTGTGATCGTTTTCTTTGTTTTATTTCTGAGACCACTTTTTAGGATATTTGCAAAGAACTGTGCATCTAGGGTATAATATATTGATGAATGTAACGCAAGGAAAAAAGTGACAGGTTATTCTTAACCATTTGCTCAGCTAAAAATGCTGTTTTAAGTAAGGCCCATAGTTTTTTTTTTTTTATAGCAGAGATTGGCAAACGAGCAAATGGGTCACCTGATGGTAAGTGATCTCCACCGCCCATAGACACCCAAGACACAAAAAGAATCATGGGTGGGTTACCAACCTAAAAGAAGGGAATGGAAGGGGAGGGAAGGGGTTTGGGAAAGGGAGTGGGGAAATGGGCCACCGGAAATCTCACTCACCTAACGAAACGCGACAGCAAGCTGCCACTTTACGTCGGTTTTCTCTGAGACTGTGGTATCTAACCGGTCGAGCCGGCCCATTCGTGCTATAGACGTTACTGTCTACAGCGTGGCTCTACCACTTATAAACTTATTATTGGAACCAGGCGTATGTTGCCAGGAATGTTATTGACATTTGACGTATACAGTGTAAACTGTATAACACAATATACTATCACTGTGACCTTTAAACCGCGATAACTGATAACGTATATAAATTAACCTCAATGATAATGAAAATATGTTTGTTGCCGTTTTAAGGGTAAAGACAGCCTCTGTGGCGCAGTGGGCGCAGCCGGCTGTGAAGCCAGAGGCCGCAGGTTCGATTCCCGCATTGAGACAAATGTTTGTATGGCCTACAGATATTTGTTTCAAATGTAGGTGTCGTGAGAGCGTGCGTCTCTCATAGTCTCTGACACCCACGATACAGGTTATACCTAGTGTGGGGTTAGGACTAAGTGTGTGACTAGCGGGTGTATTTATTTATTTAAAGACTTACGGGGAAGAAGTCGTTTCCTTTGTCTAGTGGCAGTGTAAGCTGTGAACCGGGAGGTCCTGGGTTCGATGCCCAGGTCGGGCGGGGAGTTTTTCTAACACTATTTGCTCGGGACTGAATCCTGCAAATGTTGATGTCAGGCAGGCAGTTGGTCGTAAAAACTAAGCCAAATCCTTTCTGCAACATGCTTGAAAAAGGTGTTGCGCCGAGGATAGGTAGAAAGAAAATACTTAGGGAAAAGCCAGCACTAGTCGTTAATTTTTCTATTTAGTGTTTTTTGGAATTTGCAAATCAACATTTTTGTTATAATCTTTGTACCTGCCCTTATCCCACCTTGAAGTGGGGTCGGCGCAACACACTTTTCAAGCATATTGCAGAAAGGATTTAGCTTAGTTTTTACTACCGGCTACCTGTCAAACCTACTCTACGTGACCCAGTTCCGGACGAATAGTTTTAGAAACACCCGGCCCGACCTGGGTTTCGACCCCAGGACCTGCAGGTTTCCTCACGATGCTTCCTTCACCGTTATAGCAAGCGATAATTCACAATGAAAATACACTTAACATAGAAAAGTCAGAGGTGTATGTTCTTTTTGTGGTTGGTCTCGAACCTCCGACACTCGTCTCAGCAGTCCGTACTACCAACTGGGCTATTGATATTTAATCACATAACGTAACACATAACATAAGCTCACGCCTGTCTCCCCGAAGGGGTAGGCAGAGGCGCACTAGCGAACTAGTACACCCACATTTCGCCGAGCTTAGTTCCGTCCCAGATGTGATAGGGGGCGAGCCCATCGCCATATCGGGCACAAATTCCAGACTCCGGGCTGATATGGAAAAATCCAATATCACTTTGCCTGACTCGGGGATGGAACCCGAGACTTCAGAACCGTAGTCGTACCGAAATACCACCACGCCACCGACGCAGTCAATTGAAAGTGATATTTAATAAAAAAAAATAAACCGGACAAGTGCATGCTACATATCTGATCACGCATAGTACAGGGTTCCGAAGTAAGGGTAACTATTTTTTCTACCTGCCTTTATCCTATATTAATGTGGGTTCGGCACAGCACACTTTTTCAAGCATGTTGCAGAGAGGATTTGGCCTACTGTTTACGACCGGCGCCTGCCTGATGTCAACCTATAAGGAATCCAGTCCAAATTAAATTAGAAAATTTGCTTTGCCCGACCTGGGAATCGAACCCAGGACCTCCCGATACACAGCCCATAAGTGCTGCCACTAGACCAAGGAGGCGACCGTTACTAACTGATTAGACATCATTTTAAGTGCATGGTCCATAAACTCATATTTATTAACTGTTTTACATAACTAACAACTTCATATAAGTGATATTGAAAATAACTTGTACGATTTTTTTTTTTTGGTCGTCTATTACTCATTAACTTGTAAAGCCTTATTGGCCGCTTTAGTTTTCCTTTGATATTCATGATATTTCCTACTACTGTGAATTTTTTCACGTATCCAAAACCAACCATTTCGGAAATATAGAGGGGAGGGGACGCTCTACTCTACCAAATTTTTTCACTTTAAAGCTTAATATTTCGCAAATAGAGTCTTTAATCGAAAAATGGTTTTTGCAAACTCGCATTGTTTTTGAAAGACCTATCCAACGATACCCCACACCATAGGATGGTCGAGAAAAAAAATTCACCCCCATTTTACATGTAGGGAAGGCACCCCCAAAAAACTTCTTTTCCAAGATTTTATTCCACGACTTTGTTAGTTTTATAGATATGTATACTCGTGCCAAATTACAGCCTTCTAGTACTTATAGTCTCTGATATAGTCTCTGACTGCCTCAGTGGCGTGGTGGTATTTCGGTACGACTACGGTTCTGAGGTCTCGGGTTCGATCCCCGGGTCGGGCAAAGTGATATTGGATTTTTCCATATCAGCCCGGAGTCTGGAATTTGTGCCCGATATGGCGATAGGCTCGCCCCCTATCACATCGGGGACGGAACTAATCTCGGCGAAATGTGGGTGTTCTAGTTCGCTAGTGCGCCTCTGCCTACCCCTTCGGGGATACAGGCGTGAGCTTATGTTATGTTATGTTAGTCTCTGATATAAACAGTGGTCAGACAGACGGACATGGCGAAACTATAAGGGTTCCTTTTTTGCCATTTCGGCTTCGGAACCCTAACAAACTATGTCACGCTAATGTTTTATATTTAGGCTAATTAAATTATTGTAAATAAACACTCAGAAGTATGTTATATTAATTACTTTGTTAATCGTGTTACCTTAATAATATTTTAATGATAATATACATCAACATAATATACCCTAGATGCACAGTTCTTTGCAAATAGCCTCCTAAAAAGTGGCCTCGGTATTTATAACATAACATAAGCTCACGCCTGTATCCCCGAATGGGTAGGCAGAGGAGCGCTAGCGAACTAGAAGACCCACATTTCGCCGAGCTTAGTTCCGTCCCTGATGTGATAGGGGGTGAGCCTATCGCCATATCGGGCACAAATTCCACACTCCGAGCTGATATGGAAAAATCCAATATCACTTTGCCCTACCCGGGGATCGAACCTGAGACCTCAGAACCGTAGTCGTACCGAAATACCACCACGCCACCGAGGCAGTCGATTTAGTAGGGTTTTATAATAAATAACAAAAACTGGAAGGAAGTCGCTGGATGCAGGCCGCTTCCAACAGGTCGATCTGGAAATCTCTGGAAGAGGCCTATGTTCAGCAGTGGACGTCCTATGGCTGATGATGGTGATGATGATGATGATACATACGTTGATTTATATAATTGTTGTGTTATATTTTATTGTATTGACTTGTCATAAGAGCTATTTATTAGTCTAAGTGATTAATAAATAATTTCATTTCATTTCACGCCGAAGGGGCACATAAAGGCGAACTAGAGAACTAGAACAGGCACATTTCACCGAGATTATTTCCGTCCTAGATGTGATAGAAGATCCTATGGCTATATCGGCCACAAATTCTAGAATCCGGGCTGATAGTAAACAGAAAAAACCTAATATTACTGCCCGACTTCGTGATCGAACTCTAGACCTCAGGAGTCAGGACGGAAGTCGCAACGCATTACGACTTTGATAAGAAACAAGAGTCTTAGGCTGATGGACTTTGAAGTCTAATTCAAAGTAAGGAACTCAGTGAGGATTTCGACTTAGTCCGAGTCATTTTTTACAAGAAAATCTTAAGTTTAAAATTGTAAGTTTTATTTCAATTTTATTTCAAGAAAATCTTTGCCTAGTCGGTCTGTCAGTCTGTTTTTCTTGTAAAAAATTATTCACACTAACTCAAAGTTCGATTTAACAATTCCAAATCCTCACTGAGTTCGCTACTTTGACTTGACGTAGTCGAAGTTCGCTCTATAGATCTCAGCCTAAAGACGTTGCAGCGTTATTACTAACTAGCTCTTGCCCGCGGCTCCGCACGCGTATTTTGTAGGGCCAATGGAAAAATCTTTTGATTTGTCGATCCGCTCTGTCGTTTTAGTCTAAATATGGGCGACACAGACATCGATTTTGAAGTCATTTGGCCTAAAAACAAAGAAAAACAAATGGCGGCCACTTTTGAGAGATTTGACAGCGGTTCTGTCATTCGGAACCACGGGGCGACTCAGATATCGATTTTGAAGTAAATCGGCCCAGAAACAAAGAAAACCAAAATGGCGGTCACTTTTGACAGGTTTGAGAGCGGTTCTGTCGTTCGTAACCACTGAGCGACTCAGATATCGATTTTGAAGTCAATCGGCCCGAAAACAAATAAAAACAAAATGGCCTCCACTTTTGACAGGTTTGACAGCGGTTCTGTCGTTTGGAACCGCGGGGCGACTCAGATATCGATTTTGAAGTCAATCGGCCCAGAAACAAAGAAAACCAAAATGGCGGTCACTTTTGACAGGTTTGAGAGCGGTTCTGTCGTTCGTAACCACTGAGCGACTCAGATATCGATTTTGAAGTCAATCGGCCCGAAAACAAATAAAAACAAAATGGCCTCCACTTTTGACAGGTTTGACAGCGGTTCTGTCGTTTGGAACCGCGGGGCGACTCAGATATCGATTTTGAAGTCAATCGGCCCAAAAACAAAGAAAAACTAAATGGCGGTCACTTTTGACAGGTTTGGCAACGGTTCTGTCAGTTGGCAACACGGGGCGACTCAGATATCGATTTTAAAGTTAATCGGCCCATAAACAAAGAAATACAAAATGGCGGCCACTTTTGACAGTTCTGACAGCGATTCTGTCATTCGGAACCACGGGGCGCCTAAGATATCGATCTTGAAGTCAATTGGCCCAGAAACAAAGAAAAACAAAATGGCGGCCACTTTTGACAGTTCTGACAGCGATTCTGTCGTTCGGAACCACGGGGCGACCCAGATATCGATTTTAAAGTTAATCGGCCCATAAACAAAGAAATACAAAATGGCGGCCACTTTTGACAGTTCTGACAGTGATTCTGTCATTCGGAACCACGGGGCGCCTAAGATATCGATCTTGAAGTCAATTGGCCCAGAAACAAAGAAAAACAAAATGGCGGCCACTTTTGACAGTTCTGACAGCGGTTCTGTCGTTCGGAACCACGGGGCGACCCAGATATCGATTTTGAAGTCAATCGGCCCAAAAACAAAGAAAAACTAAATGGCGATCACCTTTGACAGGTTTGGCAGCGGTTCTGTCAGTCGGCAACACGGGGCGACCCAAATATCGATTTTGAAGTCAATCGGCCCAAAAACAAAGAAATACAAAATGGCGGCCATTTTTGACAGGTTTGACAGCGGTTCTGTTGTTCTGAACCACGGCGTGACTCAGATATCGATTTTGAAGTCAATCGGCCCAAAAACAAAGAAAAACAAAATGGCGGCCACTTTTGACAGTTCTGACTGCGATTCTGTCATTCGGAACCACGGGACGCCTAAGATATCGATTTTGAAGTCAATCGGCCCAAAAACAAAGAAAAACAAAATGGCGGACACTTTTGACAGTTCTGACTGCGATTCTGTCATTCGGAACCACGGGACGCCTAAGATATCGATTTTGAAGTCAATCGGCCCAGAAACAAAGAAAAACAAAATGGTGGCCACTTTTGACAGTTCTGACAGCGGTTCTGTCGTTTAGAACCACGGGGCGACTTAGATATCGATTTTGAAGTCAATCGGCCCAAAAACAAAGAAAAACAAAATGGCGGACACTTTTGACAGTTCTGACTGCGATTCTGTCATTCGGAACCACGGGACGCCTAAGATATCGATTTTGAAGTCAATCGGCCCAGAAACAAAGAAAAACAAAATGGTGGCCACTTTTGACAGTTCTGACAGCGGTTCTGTCGTTTAGAACCACGGGGCGACTTAGATATCGATTTTGAAGTCAATCGGCCCAAAAACAAAGAAAAACAAAATGGCGGCCACTTTTGACAGTTCTGACAGCGGTTCTGTCGTTTAGAACCACGGGGCGACTTAGATATCGATTTTGAAGTCAATCGGCCCAAAAACAAAGAAAAACAAAATGGCGGCCACTTTTGACAGTTCTGACAGCGGTTCTGTCGTTCGGAACCACGGGGCAACTCAGATATCGATCTTGAAGTCAATTGGCCCAGAAACAAAGAAAAACAAAATGGCGGCCACTTTTGACAGTTCTGACAGCGATTCTGTCGTTCGGAACCACGGGGCGACCCAGATATCGATTTTAAAGTTAATCGGCCCATAAACAAAGAAATACAAAATGGCGGCCACTTTTGACAGTTCTGACAGTGATTCTGTCATTCGGAACCACGGGGCGCCTAAGATATCGATCTTGAAGTCAATTGGCCCAGAAACAAAGAAAAACAAAATGGCGGCCACTTTTGACAGTTCTGACAGCGGTTCTGTCGTTCGGAACCACGGGGCGACCCAGATATCGATTTTGAAGTCAATCGGCCCAAAAACAAAGAAAAACTAAATGGCGATCACCTTTGACAGGTTTGGCAGCGGTTCTGTCAGTCGGCAACACGGGGCGACCCAAATATCGATTTTGAAGTCAATCGGCCCAAAAACAAAGAAATACAAAATGGCGGCCATTTTTGACAGGTTTGACAGCGGTTCTGTTGTTCTGAACCACGGCGTGACTCAGATATCGATTTTGAAGTCAATCGGCCCAAAAACAAAGAAAAACAAAATGGCGGCCACTTTTGACAGTTCTGACTGCGATTCTGTCATTCGGAACCACGGGACGCCTAAGATATCGATTTTGAAGTCAATCGGCCCAAAAACAAAGAAAAACAAAATGGCGGACACTTTTGACAGTTCTGACTGCGATTCTGTCATTCGGAACCACGGGACGCCTAAGATATCGATTTTGAAGTCAATCGGCCCAGAAACAAAGAAAAACAAAATGGTGGCCACTTTTGACAGTTCTGACAGCGGTTCTGTCGTTTAGAACCACGGGGCGACTTAGATATCGATTTTGAAGTCAATCGGCCCAAAAACAAAGAAAAACAAAATGGCGGACACTTTTGACAGTTCTGACTGCGATTCTGTCATTCGGAACCACGGGACGCCTAAGATATCGATTTTGAAGTCAATCGGCCCAGAAACAAAGAAAAACAAAATGGTGGCCACTTTTGACAGTTCTGACAGCGGTTCTGTCGTTTAGAACCACGGGGCGACTTAGATATCGATTTTGAAGTCAATCGGCCCAAAAACAAAGAAAAACAAAATGGCGGCCACTTTTGACAGTTCTGACAGCGGTTCTGTCGTTTAGAACCACGGGGCGACTTAGATATCGATTTTGAAGTCAATCGGCCCAAAAACAAAGAAAAACAAAATGGCGGCCACTTTTGACAGTTCTGACAGCGGTTCTGTCGTTCGGAACCACGGGGCAACTCAGATATCGATTTTGAAGTCAATCGGCCCAAAAACAAAGAAAAACAAAATTGCGGCCACTTTTGATAGTTCTGACAGCGGTTCTGTCCTTTGGAACCACGGGGCGACTCAGATATCGATTTTGAAGTCAATCGGCCCAAAAACAAAGAAACAAATTTTCAACCCCTATTTCATCCCTTTGTAGGATACAAATATATCACACCTCATTTCTGTCCTTAGCGCTAATATCTATCTAACTATCCTCATACCAACTTTCTCAAAAATCCGTTCAGCGGTTTCTGGATTCCCATAAAAAATTTCATCCCCTATTTCATCCCATTAGGGGTTGATTTTAAAAAAGTAGCCCATTTGTGTCTTTGAACTCAAAGATGTCCACTATCCTATGCCAAATTTCATAAAATTCAATTAATTAGACCTAAAATCCCCATATAAAACTTTCAACCCTTATTTCATCCCTTTAGGGGTTGATAAAAAAAAATGAAGTACCCCATTTGTGTCCTTAGGGTCAAAAGTATCCTCATCCCAAATTTCATCAAAATCCATTAAGCGGTTCCAAAATTCCCATACAAACTTCCACCCCCTATTTCATCCCTTTAGGGGTCGAATTAAAAAAAATAAAGTACCCTATGTCCGTCCTTGGGGTTCAAGGTACCCACATACCAAATTTCATCAAAATCGGTTCAGCGGTTTAGACGTGAAAACGCCACAGACAGACAGACAGACAGACAGACAGACAGACAGACAGACAGACAGACAGACAGAGTTACTTTCGCTTTTATTATTTAGTAAGGATGTAGAGTTCTTACAGCTTATTTCTATATTTAAATTGAGATTTAGACAGCCTCCGTGGCGCAGCGGGCGAGTAGCCGGCTGTGAAGCGAGAGGCCGTGGGTTCGATCCCCGCACTGAGACAAATGTTTGTATGGCCTACAGATATTTTTTTCGGGTCTGGGTGTTGTGAGACTAAAAGTCTGTGGGGTGCATATTGCAGAATTGCATTATACAAGGTACGCGTAAGGTGACGGGCAAAGGGCAGTCGCTCGCTGCCTGCGTAGCGGATAAGTGTAATACATAAAAATGTATTAATTAGTAATAGTGGTGCAAATAAATATCATATTGGACTATGTGCTGTAATTATTGAATCGCCTAATAACAGTATCTACAAGTCTCTCTTAGTCGATCTTAGTGTGGGGTCAGGACTATGTATGTGACTGTTGGGTGTTATTTATTTATTTAGATTTGGGATCAATTTGTTTCAGAGTTGTCCAGTAACTGAGAGCGATGTATTGAACGTCCATATAGTAGCGCATACACACGACGACGTCGGCTGGCTCAAAACATTGGACCAGTATTACTATGGAAGTTAGTATGGGCCATTACTTTGTATCAATAGATTTTATGCGTGTTAACATAACATCACATAAGCTCACGCCTGTATCCCCGAAGGGGAAGGCAGAGGCGCACTAGCGAACTAGTACACCCATGTTTTGCCGAGCTTAGTTCCGTCCCATATGTGATAGGGGGCGAGCCTATCGCCATATCGGGCACAAATTCGAGACTCCGGGCTGATATGGAAAAATCCAATATCACTGCCCGACCCGGGGATCGAACCCGGGACTTTTATGCGTGTTGTATTATTTTAATTAATAGCTTACGTTTTTTATGCGAGCATGGCAAAGTGACTGCACTAACCTGATGGTAAGCGCAGTGGAGTACAAAACCAGCGACCACCGACAAATAATAGGTTTATCGGTAGTTACCAAAATCATGTCGGAATATTTATGCCTCTTCACACTCCGAAGAGAGAAAAAGCAAACTGAGAGTCTTGTGACAAGATGCGCGGGACAGATGCAGGTTCAGATAGATATTGTAGTAGTTTATATGTTATAATGTATTTTGGTTGTTGTTTGCCTCGTTGGCGTGGTGGTATTTCGGTACGACTACGGTTCTGAGGTCTCGGGTTCGATGCCCGGGTCAGGCAAAGTGATATTGGATTTTTCCATATCAGCCCGAAGTTTGGAATTTGTGCCCGATATGGCGATAGGCTCGCCCATCACATCTGGGACGGAACTAAGCTCGGCGAAATGTGGGTGTTTTAGTTCACTAGTGCGCTTCTGCCTACCCCTTCGGGGATACAGGCGTGAGCTTATGTTATGTTATGTTGTTGTTGTATGTGTGTGTAGAAAATAAATGGTTTAATGGTTTAACCTCATACCAACACAACCAACCTGGATGGTGACTTGACAGTCATGTCGCATGCCCCTCGAGAGAACCGAATATTCACCAGCTGATAGAACACGATCCACTAGGAGTGTGGGTCACTGTGGCACCATGTATACTCTGGTTGTGCTATTAACACAATTATAATTGTTAAGTCCTTTAATGTTTAAGTTATGTATGAAATCAAAGAGATTTAATATTACTAACTATAAGGGGCTATTAAGCAAGTTTCCATACAAAAAAAAATATATCAAATTTCAGTACCGCTATCAATTACTTATTACAATGCAAGGGCTATTATTACAATTTACACCCTGGAATGTTTTGTGGATGGTTAGGAATCACGTAAGATAAGTTTACTCTCTCAATATTATTACGCTGGCCGGTCAGACGCGCGTATATTTAAATAAACTGAGCGACTTATGACCACTAGGTCATAACTTTTGGATCACAAGTTTTGTGCTGTTATCCCGTCTATATACTGTTGAATGTCTTTGTATGAAATAAAAGTAAATTATCTATATTTTCAACCAAAATTGTTGATTTCGTTTCAGGTAAGAATAGAATACAGAAGGCTGGTGTTCAATACATCATAGACTCTGTCGTTAAAGAGTTATGGGAGGATCCCAAGAGAAAGTAAGTAGATATCTTGCTATTCCTTCGTAATTTTCTTTTTTTGGGCGGTAACGTCACAGTTTGTTAATGCGTCACTTGTATTGCCCTTTCCACCAAATTATAAAGACCTTTATAATTATAAACTTTTTATTTTAGAAAGGTCTCAACGATTCTTTTTGTGTTAGATCTTAAGTGGCGGAAATTATTGTAAAAATTATTAAAACTAAATTAGTCAACTATTACATTTTTTACTTCCGTCGTTGTTATAAGTTTAAAGTGTGTATCTGTCTGTCAGGCATCGTAGCTCGGATGAGCCGATTTTCATTTAGTTTTTTTGTTTAAAAGGTGACTTCATTTGGAGTGTTCTTACCACGGTTCTTAGTAGCATCTACTCTTATCATGATTTTCAAAGTGGAATAATGAATCTTTTTCTTAGATCAGAAGTATTCCGAGATTTCAATGATATTATTGTAACATAGTGAACTTAACTTGACGCTGCAACTTCATCTGGTTTGGATTAAACAGGATACGCAATTACTCACTAATTTACATAAAAGAGCGTGTTTAGGCTCATTGGAGTGGTTGCAATAGGGGTTTTTATCTAGGTTTTAAATCTTTAATTTATAGCGTGATATTACACCAGTGGTTATGTTTCACATCTGCCAGGCGTTTCATAACAACTTATTTTTATAACTGCCTCGGTGGCGTGGTGGTATTTCGGTACGACTACGGTTCTGAAGTCTCGGGTTCGATCCCCGGGTCGGGCAAAGTGATATTGGATTTTTTCATATCAGCCCGGAGTCTGGAAATTATCCCGATATGGCGATAGGCTCGCCCCCTATCACATCTGGGAATGAACTAAGCTCGGCGAAATGTGGGTGTTCTAGTTCGCTAGTACGCCTCTGCCTACCCCTTCGGAGACACAGGCGTGAGCTTATGTTTTATTTTTATAAATTCCGCCCGATAACTTTTCACTGTAACATACGATGTTCCGTTGCATTGAAAGTTCAGGAACCGCTGGTCTAAATATAATATCTTTTTATCCGCAGGTTCATTTACGTAGAGACGGCATTCTTCTGGAAGTGGTGGGTGCGCCAGACACACGAGATAAGGGAGAAAGTACATACGTTAGTCAGACAAGGACGGCTGCAGTTTGTCGGTAAGTACGTCATGGTTGATTGAACTTATAAAATACTGTAAGTTCTCAATTAACCCTCCCTTTTCCCTCCTCTTCCATTTCCTCCCCTTAGGTTGGCAACGTACCCATGATTATTTTGGTGTCTTGGGTATCTATGGGCGGTGGCGATCACTTACCATCTGGTGACCGATCTGCTCATTTGCCAGTCTCTTTTAAAAAAATATGCTGTGGACCGGGAAGTTCTGGGTTCGGTTCTCAGGTCGGACAAACCGGTTTTTCTAATTTAATTTCCCCGGGACTGGATCCCCCAAACGGGTGTTGATGTCAGGCTGCCAGCCGGTTGTATAACCATAAATGTTTCCTGCAATATGCTTGAAGAAACTGTATCGCTGACTTAACGTTAAGGTGGGGATAAAAGCAGGTAGAAAGAAAAAGGTGTTTAACTTTAATACTTACCATTTCTTCCTCACGTAAAATAGTTTGACATAACATACATAAGCTCACGCCTGTATCCCCGAAGGGGTAGGCAGAGACGCACTAGCGAACTAGTACACCCACGTTTCGCCAAGCTTAGTTCCGTCCCAGATGTGGTAGGGGGCAAGCCTATCGCCATATCGGGCACAAATTCCAGACTCCGGGCTGATATGGAAAAATCCAATTCACTTTGCCCAACCTGGAAATCGAACCCGAGACCTCAAGATGATAGTCGTACCGAAATACAACTACACCACCGAGGTAGTCTAAAATAAAATAGTTTGACTGTGAAAGAAAAAATATTTATACTATGTACAAAGACTACAGTACTTAAAAATCTACTTGTCTTTCGTTTAGGCGGTGCGTGGTCCATGAATGACGAAGCTGCTTCCCATTACCAGAGCACCATCGATCAGTTCACGTGGGGATTAAGGTAAGAATTCAACAGTAGACGCCAGAATATTACTCTTCAATATTCATGAGATAGTCCTCATTTCGTTGTTATTTTATCGTCCGACATCAAAAAAGGAGAAGGTCTTCAAAATCGTCTGTTTTTTATTTTTCGACGGACATCAAAAAAAGAGGTCCTCAATTCGTGTGTAAGTTTTTTTTATCTATGTTACCGATATCTCCGCCAAATGTGGACCTATTTTCAAGATTTTGTGTTCGATATAGCGTATTCCATGGGTGGTCCCATATAAATTTGGTCACGATCGGATATGTTTTGGAGCCGGTCCGTTATGTATGATATTTCCAGCAAATGCAAACCAATTATAAAGATTCTTTGTGTTCAATAGTTTATTTCAATCCCATAGTTACTCAAGATCTTAAGGTCCCCTTCTCGTGAATTTGCCACGGGCCCCCAATAGTATGTTTACGCCACTCATTTCCCGGAAGTCCCGAAATGTGTTATTTTTTCCTGGCAACTGGGGAACGGAAAAACTTACAAAAGAATAAATTAAGCCTTTTTAATATAAGGAGAGAAACCAAAATAGTGACTTTACGAAAGAAAGATAATTAGGTAATATAATCACAAGTTTAAAAACTTAACGGACAGATTTCAAATACGATCGTGACCAAATTGATATGGGACCCTTGAAATAAGCTCTATCGAACACAAAAAGAATTTTGAAGATCGGTCTACATTCGGCGGAGATATCGCGTAACATAAGTACATAAATTCCTTTATCTATTATCATAATGCAGCGTAGTGACAAGAGATGTGTGCTGATCGTGACTCACCAATGGTTGCCATCTGAAAATCAGCGCTTCAGCGCACAGTGCGTTGCAGCATTTTAGCTGAGATGGGAGCTTTTGCGGCCTCACACAACTGATCTTTGGGGCACCTTGTGCCTATGTATTATACTTATACTTATTCTGTCTTGCTTTACACTCTCATATGTGTGTTAGTAGTTTATTTAAGTGTAACTTTTAGCATAGCATCTCTGTATATTGTGTGAGAGATCGCAATAAATTTCTTTTCTTTCTTTCATAAAAAGATACAGACGAATTGAGGACCTTCTGATTTCTTAAGTTTACGCGAATGCTATTCATTGAAATAAAACTATTTTTACGGGTTTTATCACGATTTGGTTTTAATTTTGAGGACCTTCTTCTTTTTGGAAGTCCGTCGAAAAGGTAATATAGCAATTAGGCATCTTCTTCACATTTCGAAATTAGTATTATTGTAAATAAAACACCAAATTTATAATAAAATGTTATTTGTTTTAGCAAACTGAACGAAACATTCGGCCTCTGCGGTCTGCCTCGTGTAGGCTGGCAGATCGATCCGTTCGGTCATTCTCGGGAATTCGCCTCACTGCTATCAGGAATGGGGTACGACGGACTGTTCCTGGGTAGAATTGACTACCAGGACAAAGCCAAGAGGCTCCACGACCAGGATATGGAGATGCTGTGGCGGGGAGATGATGTGCTTGGTGAGAAATGATTTATTTTTTGTAGCAGAGACTGGCAAACGAGCAGATGGGTCACCTGATGGTAAGTGACCTCCACCGCCCATAGACACACAAGATATAACAAGAATCAGGGGTGCGTTGCCAACTTAAAGGAGGAAATGGAAGGGGAAGGAAAAAGGGATTGGGAAGGAGAGGGGGGAAATCTCACTCGCCGAACGAAACGCGACAACGAGCTGCTACTTGACGTCGGTTTTCTGTGAGACAGTGGTATCTGCCCGGTCGAGCCGGCCCATTCGTGCTGTAGACGTTACTGTCTACAGCGTGGCTCTACCACTCAATGTCATGCTCTCAATGTAATTTTTCGTCCACAGGTAAATCATCAGACATATTCACTGGAGTGCTGTATAATACCTATTCACCCCCGCCAGGGTTCTGTTTCGACATACTTTGTGACGACGAGCCTATTGTTGATGACCCTGACTCCCCACTCTTCAATGTGGACGATAAGGTAAGAGCTATGTACTATCCCAAGAGCCCAGAAACCTAAATCATATTTTATTGAATCTCCACATAACACAGTTTCGCTAAAGACTGCCTCAGTGGCGTAGTGGCGAGTGAAGAGAGGCCGTGGCTTCGATTCTTGCACAGACATGTTTGTAGGGTCCACAGATATTTGTTTCGGGTCTGAGTGTTGTGAGACCGCGCGTCTCTCGTAGTTACTGATACCCACGATACAAGACTCTCATCTTACTGTGAGGTTAGTAGGGTAGCTTTTGATACGATTCGATTTCATTTGGGACTTAAAATTTCACCGAAATGTAATTAAATAATGCGCTAATGCATTAATATCGCTGGATGCAGGTCGCTTCCAACTAGTGGATCTGGAAGTCTTTGGCTTATGCCCAGCAGTAAACGTCCTGTGGCTGATGATGATGATGATGATGATGAATGCGCTAATGTCGCGTTGAAGTCAAATCGAGTATCAAGACAAGAGTCAGGGTCCATCCCCCTGACTTTTGATACTCGATCTGATTTCGAATACGATTTTATTTCATTTAATTACTTAAAATTCCATCGAAATTGAGTTAAAAAGTGCGCTAATGTCATTGGATTCGAGAACTTGTGATTTGGTAATTTTTAACACGACATTAGCGCACTTTTTAAATCGAGTTTGGTGGAAGTTTAAGTCACTAAATGATATCGAATCGTAATCGAAATCGAATAAAGTGTCAAAAGTTACAGGACTATGTGACTGTTGGGTGTTATTTATTTATTTTTGGATATGTGTTTCATGTCGCCTCCTTGGTCTAGTGGCAGCCTTTGGGCTGTGAACCGGGAGTCGAGTGTGGGTGTTGTAGTTGATACCTACGACACGAGAGTCGTGTCTTACTGTGGGGTCTTTTTTTAGTAAATTCAGGAATAACGCCCTTTTAAACTATTGTTAAACAATACATTGAAACCTTAAAAATAATGATTACGTTACTAAATCAAGACGAGTAATTTATAAATATTAGATAAATAACAACAAAATGTCTTATTTGCGATAGGCTCGTTCCATATCACATCTGGGACGGAAGAGAGCCTGACGAAATGTGAGTGTTCTAGTTCGATAGTTCGCCTCTGCCTACCATTTCTGGGATATAGGCGTGAGCTGATGTACCTACATTTGGTTATAGGTATCAAAATTTATAAACTTATCCAGGGTAATGTCCGAAAGTTATAAAACAAAAAATATTCTGGTGACTATGGGCGAAGATTTTCACTACCAAGACGCAGCTATGTGGTTTAAAAATCTTGACTTGTTAATACAGTGAGTTTACGATTACTTACCAGTTATTAATAGATATTATCGTATCATGGGTATTTATTTTAAGTTTTCACTTTAAATTACTAACAGTAAGTTAATATCTATATTTTGGGGATTAAGCAATTCATACCGCGTGCCATGATAATGTGCTAATCGCTTTGCATGGAAATTGCATGGCATGACTAAAGGAACAACTTAAAAACGGCTTTAAAAGTCTAATCGTGTTTTCTATGCTATTAGTTTGTATGGTACTTTGGGAGTAAGTTTTGTCGAACAAAAAGCATCCTGAAAATCAGTCGGTTATTCGCATATAATATACATAAGAACGACGAATTGAGATCCTCCCGGATTTTAAGTTTATTAAACACTTACATTATCTCCGCCTCGGCTAAAAGGCCCTCATGAAATCGCCATGGGTCCCTAAAGTATGTGTAGTTACGCCACTGATTACTTGTTGTGGAGATACATCTGTATCTGCGTCGGTCATCCGCCTCTCTTGCCGCAAGCTCTGATTTATTTCTTCCCTCTTCGTAGTGTGAAGAAACATTTATACAGACATCATTCTGGAGACTACCGAAAAACCCATTGGTCGGTGGTACTGCCCCCTTACTCTTAACACCCGATTCGATTGTGATTTCGATTCGGTTTCATTTATTGAGTTAAAATTCCACCGAAATCGACTTTTAAAGTGTGCTAATGTTGCATAATATTCGAGAAGTTGTCATTTGGTAATTTTTAACGTGACATTAGAGCACTTTTTAACTCTATTTTGGTCGGATATTAAGTCACTTACGGCCGGTTCTAATAAACAATCTCAGTTCGAATGTGCAGATAGATTACAAAAAATAGCCAATAAGAACACAGTTTGAACATGACTCCGTCAAATGACGAATTCATTTACGGTCGGTTTCAATAAAAGATCTCAGTTTAGAGTGCAGATAGATCGCGATTTTTGAACCAATCAAATCACGTCATTTGACGGAGTCATGTTCAAACTGTGCTCTTATTGGCTAATTTTTGTAATCTATCTGCACATTCGAACTAAGATTGTTTATTAAAACCGACCGCTAGATGGCGTTGTTCGCAATTACATCGCGCTATGGTTGCGTATTGTAAGTTTCACTAAAAGATATTGCTTGAAATTCCCTGTATCTATCTCAGTTCAATTATCAGCGATAAATATTTGTTTATCGCTTATTTTTGAAAGTGTTTGGTGGAACGAAGGCCTTTTTGCCTTGGGAAATTGAACACTGAAGTCTGAAAACTTTGTAAACAGATATTGTTTGTAATTTCAATCTTTAACGGCAGGTTTCAATAAACAATCTCAGTTCAAATGTGCAGATAGATTGCAAAAATGAGCCAATAAGAACACAGTTTGAACATGACTGAGTTGACTCCGTCAAATTACTTGATTTGATTGGTTCATAATCGCGATCTATCTATTCTGCACTCTATAGATGCCTACGACTCATTCTTTCCACCCTCTCTCTCCTACGCAGACGAAGTTGCGCGGGTCTGCTAGTATAATATAACTAGCTGACCCGCGCAACTTCGTCTGCGTATTAGAGAGAGGGTTGAAAGAGTGAGTCGTAGGCACCTATAGCACAATAATTCTAAAAGAGGTAATGGGATGATCTACTTCGGCCGTCAGTCACCCCGTCTCTCACACCGTCTGTCACCCAGTCGGTCACTCGTCTGTCACCACGTCCGTCACCCCGCCTGTCACCCCGTCTGACACCTTGTCTGTTACCCAGTCGGTCACTCGTCTGTCACCACGTCCGTCACCCCGCCTGTCACCCCGTCTGTCACCTCGTCTGTCACCCAGTCGGTCACCCGTCTGTCACCCCGTCTGTCACCCAGTCGGTCACCCCGTCTGTCACCCAGTCTATCACCCCGTCTGTCACCACGTCCGTCACCCCGTCTGTCACCCCATCTGTCACCCCGCCTGTCACCCTGTCTGTCACCCCGCTGGTCACCCCGTCTGTCACCTCGTCTGTCACCTAGTCGATCACCCCGTCTGTCACCAGTCTGTCACCCCGCCTGTCACCACGTCCGTCACCCCGTCTGTCACCCCGTCTGTCACCCCGTCTGTCAACCTTCTGTCAACCTTCTGTCACCCGTCTGTCACCCCGTCATTTACCTCGTCAGCCACTCCGACCGCCACCCCATCAGTCAACCTGTCAGTCACCCCGTCATTCCTCACGTCGGTCACCCCGTCAGTCATCTCATTAGTCACCCCATCAATCACCCCGTCAGTCATCCCTTAGTCACCCTACCATTCATCCTCTTGGTCAACACTAAAATATTTTTTCAAATCGAACCAGTAGTTTCTGAGATATAAAATTCCCCGCTAGCAGCATTTTTCATTTCTGCTCCGCTTCTATTGGTCATAGCGTGATGTTATATAGCCTATAGCCACCGTCGATAATTGGGCTATCCAAAACAAAAAGAATTTTTCAATTCGAACCAGTAGTTTCTAAGATATAAAATTCCCCGCTAGCAGCATTTTTTCATTTCTGCTCCGCTTCTATTGGTCATAGCGTGATGTTATATAGCCTATTGCCATCGTCGATAATTGGGCTATCCAACACAAAAATAATTTTTCAATTCGAACCAGTAGTTTCTGTCTGAGATATAAATTTTCCCGATTTGGTAAGATTTTTCATTTCTGCTCCGCTGCTATTGGTCAAAGCGTGATGTTATATAGCCTATAGCTATCCTCGATAAATAGGCTATTCAACACAAAAAAAAAAAATCAATTCGAACCAGTAGTTTCTGAAATATAGTCTTTTCAACATTTTTCATTTCTGCTCCGCTCCTATTGGTCATAGCGTGATGTTATATAGTCTATAGCCACCGTCGATAATTGGGCTATCCAACACAAAAATAATTTTTCAATTCGAACCAATAGTTTCTGTCCGAGATATAAATTTTCCCGATTTTGCAACATCTTTCATTTCTGCTCCGCTCCTATTGGTCAAAGCGTGATGTTATATAGCCTATAGCCATCTTCGATAAATAGGCTATCCAACACAAAAAGAATTTTTCAATTCGAACCAGTAGTTTCTGAGATATCGCCTTCCCCGGTTTTAAACATTTTTCATTTCTGCTCCGCTCCTATTGGTCATAGCGTGATGATATATAGCCTATAGCCACCGTCGACAATTGGGCTATCCAACACAAAAAGAATTTTTCAAATCGAACCAGTAGTTCCTGAGATTAGCGCGTTCAATCAAACAAACAAACAAACAAACAAACAAACTCTTCAGCTTTATAATATTAGTATAGATAATCGTAATATTAAATGTTTCATTCTGCCGTCTGCGCTCGACTTCCCCAAAGCCCGAAGACTTCGGTTCCATCAAGCATTCTCAAAAATTATCGATATCTGGGTTAACCTAACCGAGAACCGATTTTGATGATACCGTACTTTTAACTTCAATACGATTCATATAAACTACACTGCGAAACCATAGCGCGTTTTAATTACGATCAACGCCATCTAGCGGCTTGAAGTTAACCCGTCAGAGGCGGCACATATATATGTTCCATAAGCGTATGGGCCACCGGAGGCCGAGCCGCCCGTGACTATTTAAACTGAAATAATAAAATAAATGTACATAGAAAGCTAAAACTATCATTATTTCCACAAGTGAGAACTCAAAATGAATGCTGGAGGCATTTGTCGAACCTAGGACTTGACCAAGTACTCTAATGTGGCGATTAATATTATAACCTCAAAAACATTATTGGTCACGGGCTTAGAGTAATTACGTATGATATTTCTATGGTCACGGGTCAGACTGACCCGTGACCACGAAGGCTGCAAAGCTTTCGAAACGTCGGGCATAAAAATTAAAACCAAATCGTGATAGAATCCGTAAAAAATAGTTTAATTTCAATGAAATAAATTCACGTAAACCTAAGAAATCATAACATTATTTTTTTCAACCGCCGAAAGATGGCGCCGCTTTTGCGCGCGAATTAGGACAATATGTCTAAATCTGTATCAAAACTAGCTTTAAATACACTTTTATCACGTAAATATAATCAAATATGCCCATTATTATTTATGATGTATCAATTTGTTTGAATTTTAAGCGTTTTTATGGTGATTTACAATAATTTGTGTTTTTATTCGTATATCGCGATATGGTTGTGTTATAGCGTCACGGTATGATGAAGGCATTTGCGTTCTAATCACAGACAGACGGATACCAGTATAGGGTTCCGATTTTATTGTATTTTTGCCAGCATTCTTATACTAAAATATGGATGTTGTTTTGACAATGATTTTAAATTATACTAGGCAGTTTTGGCGGGGATTCTGACGGTGCGGGTGGTCGCTTGTTTTAATGATTTCATATTTTACTCTAAAGTTGTGTTTGTGGTTTAAATGTGATGTGTATATACATACATACATACACACTCACGCCTGTATCCCATGGGGGTAGGCAGAGACTATTGAGCGCCACAAGCTACGATCCTGACACACCTCTTTTGCCTCTTCCACACTCATGCATCTTTTCATACATTTCCGCCGGTTGAGGGTACTCCTCACATGTGATGTGTATCTAAGCAATAAACATCAACGAAGATGGACAGTATGTGGAAGCTTTGAAATAACTACAAAATAAAAATAAATACTTTATAGTTTATAAAGTTGGTATCAATAAAGCCCCGTCTCCTGCACTAGCTTTTTCGAAACAAAACACTAAAAACACATACGAAAAACAACGATTTTAGCTGTCACCTGCTCGTAGAACAATGGACCATAGATTAAAAACTTAACTGACCAACTTCCAATTTACAGATCGTGACCAAATTTATATGGGACCACCCTTGAAATAAGCTCTATCAAACACAAAAAGAAAATCGGTCCACATTTGGCGGAGATATCGAGTAACATACATAAAAAAAACCGACGAATTGAGGACCTCCTCCTTTTGGGGAGTCGGCCGATAAAAAATGCATGATTTGTGTAAAATTTCGTAAGGCTCATAGTTTTTTAATGGAAACTTCAGGAAACTTGAATTTGTGACGAAAAAAATGTTTCTGGCTCTCGGATCAGTTTCATTGAGTACATTTGCAAACCACATATAGGATAGTTAAATATATTGAGCTTATACAAAGCTATTCCTACGATAATTATGACGATTCACAGGTCGTTAAAATCCTCGTGTTTATTAATTGATTAAAAAAATTAAGTACAATTTTTTTTTAACTTTACCACACGGACGAAAAAAACCGATGGATGGAGCGCTAAGAATATTCAAAGTGAAGCAGGATTTTCGGCTCATGCGATCAGTAGCCGCCATTACGTGTTGATAGATCGAATGTGCCAACTCTGCTTCATTTTGAATGTTACTAGCGCTCCGTCCATCTTTGTTTTAATTCCGTGCTTTACCGTTACTCTCTTATTCCCGGTTCCAATAAACAATCCCAGTTCGAATGTGCAGATAGATTACAAAAATTAGCCAATAAGAACAGTTTGAACATGACTCCGTCAAATGACTTGATTTGATTGGTTCATAATCGCGATCTATCTGCACTCTAAACTGAGATCGTTTATTAAACCGGCCGTTAATCGCTTTCCTGTATGTGTAATTTTTATTGCTACCAACTTTATGGAACATCGGTATAACTACGAAAAAAATGTGTTTTGATTCATCTTTAAACCGAACTTCGTCTTAGCCCGAGCCATTTTTAACAAGAAAAACAGACTAAGCATAGATTTTCTTGTAAAAAATAACTCGAAATAAGTCAAAGTTCGATTTAAAGGAACTTGCTTGATGGCCTGTCTATAGCTTGTAATATTACATCTCTTTGCAACCGTAAGTTATTTATTTTCACATAACATAAGCTCACGCCTGTATCCCCGAAGGCAGAGGTGCACTAGCGAACTAGAACACCCACATTTCGCCGAGCTTAGTTCCGTCCCAGATGTGATAGGGGGGCCTATCGCCATGTCGGGCACAAATTCCAGACTCCGGGCTGATATGGAAAAATCCAATATCACTGCCCGACCCGGGGATCGAACCCGAGACCTCACGACGGTAGTCGTACCGAAATACCACCACGCCACCGAGGCAGTCACACACAAGTTTATTCTCTCAATATTATATTACGCTGGCCGGCCTGGCGCGAGTATATTCTAAATAAACTGAGCGACTTATGACCACAAGGTCATAACTTTTGGATCAAAAGTTTTGTGCTATTGTCCCATCAATATAATATACCCTAGATGCACAGTTCTTTGCAAATATCCTCCTAAAAAGTCGTCTCAGGAATAAAACAAAGAAAAAGATCACAAGTTCTAATTAAATCAACACAAATATAACCCTATGCACGTGTAATAAAGTAGCTTTTTAAACGAAATGAGCAAGCGTTCTTAAATTTGAATTTTGAAATTTAGAATTCCATTGGCGTCGGACTGTATGCAAAACGAGTGCTTAAGCACTCCTTTACAGTCCCATTTTCCGAGCGTCAACTGTGCATCTAGGTAATTAATATATCGATGTATTGTCCCGTCTATATACTGTATACTGTTGAATGTCTTTGCCAACAGTGAGTTATTTATTTTCGTAGATTGACAACTTTATAGCAACTTGTCGCAAAATGGCGTCGATGTATAGAAGTAACAATATTTTATTGACGATGGGAGATGACTTTCACTACCAAGACGCAGCGATGTGGTTCAAAAACCTAGACAAATTGATAGAGTAAGTGACGGACTGGTTTCCTAAATAACAATTAGGTTTCTATAGAGCGAACTTCGACTAAGTCTAAGTCAAAATAACAAACTCAGTGACGATTTTCGCTTAATCTGAGTCATTTTTTAAAAGAAAATCTTTGGTTAGTCTGTCTGTTTTTCTTTTAAAAAATGACTCGGACTATTTATTTTTATTTATTTATTAAGCAAAACCACATCATATATATTATAATAGTTACAATTTAGCTTAGTATATAGAAATATAATATAGTCTGATATATATGAACATTTAAGGTTTGCATGACATTGTTTAAAATAGTGGCATAAAATATTAATAAACGTTATAAAAACTTATTAAATAGAACACAGTACAATATAGTATCATCATTATATACCTAGTTAAAGTAGTAAGATTTGAATTATTTATAGTGCAAATAATTTACATATTATCTATTTAAGAACTTCTTTTTAATTTTGTTTTTGAAATTAGCAAATGAGTTGTAGCAGCACAGTGCATTCTTGAACAATGACGCATATCGAAAATATGTGTGAACCAAACTTGGATTTGTTTATATCCATGTCAATTACACCTACTTCACCTACTTGTGTACGGTACTTAATATGATTTGTTAATTGTTAAGTTTGGTATTTACAATGTGTTCTTTGTTCCCTATGCATTCCTTTGTATTTGATTTGCTATTTTAATAAATATTTGGTGAGAGCGAGAGGCACAGCGACCCTTTACGGGATAGAGCAGTACAGTGAATCTGACTAGTTACCTTATATACGGTGTTAGAAAATTCAGTACACAGTATTCCATTTGCATTGATCGTGCACGCATAGTTTGCCTCTCTGAATCGCTCACACTTTACTGGCACCCAAGTCTTTTAATTAACCGTCAACATTACTCGATACAAGACAACTGCCAAAGAGTCATGAAAGATATCAAGTCAAAGTTCCATTTAACAATTCCAAATCCTCACCGAGTTCGTTATTTTGACTACGACTTAGTCGGAGTTCGCTCTGTAGATCGCAGCCTTAAAGCTCGTGGTAAGATATTTGTATCCGGATGGTATAGCTACGAAAAAAACGTGTTTAAGCCGGATCCGCCATTTTAGTTTCTAATGTCATGTCATCACCGTAATAACGGAAATACTTATTGATTTTAAGATAAAGACGGTGTTTCATTTATAATAATACTAATTTCGGGATGTGAAGATGCCTAACTGCTATATTAATGGTATCTTTCTTTTGCCAAGTCGCCATTTTGGTTTCGTCCATACATAAAACCGAGTCTCCTGCACTAGCTTTTTCGAAACAAAATACATAAGCAAAACAATGATTTTAGCTGTCACCTGCTCGTAGAACAATGGACCATAGATAAAAAATGCATGTTTTGTGTGATGTTTTAGTACAGGAGACCCGGTTATAGGCATACACGTTTTTTCCGTAGTCATGCCAAGTCCTTATTTTTCTTTTGTTATTGGGTTATGCAAGCTGTTTGCTAGTTTTTCGCCTTGTTCAAATGCTTCTTTTCATTCCCGTGAATGTACGAGAAATAAAAAAATCATTTACACTAATTGCAACAATTTTAATATTTTCATCTCGGATCATATTAATTGTTTTGTGGTCATGGCCCCCAATAACTTTGTCTGGATTCGTCCGTGAATTTGGCATATAAAAATATGTAACTTAATATATAATATTATCAAACTGAAAAGAGTTTTTACCTAATATGTGGAAATTTATTCCTTTTTTTCTACCTATCGTTATCCATGATAATATAATACTCTGATTAAAACTGTTAAACCTGATTTTTCCAACGTAATCCTACAAATACCACCCAACAGTCACATATAGTTCTGACCCCACAGTAAGATACGAGTCTTGTATATTAACATAAATAACACTCAACAGTCACACACATATAGTTCTGACCCCACAGTAAGATACGAGTCTTCTGTCATGCATAAACATAAATAACACCCAACAGTCACATACATAGTCCTGACCCCACAGTAAGATACGAGTCTCCTTTTGTGCATCAACATAAATAACACCCAACAGTCACACACATAGTCCTGACCCCACAGTAAGATACGAGTCTTCTGTCGTGCATCAACATAAATAACATCCAACAGTCACACACATAGTTACCCCACAGTAAGATACGACTCTTCTGTCGTGCATCAACATAAATAACACCCAACAGTCACGCACATAGTCCTGACCCCACAGTAAGATACGAGTCTTCTGTCGTGCATCAACATAAATAACATCCAACAGTCACACACATAGTTACCCCACAGTAAGATACGAGTCTTCTGTCGTGCATCAACATAAATAACGCCCAACAGCCATACACATAGTCCTGACCCCACAGTAAGAAACGAGTCTTCTGTCGTGCATCAACATAATTAACACCCAACAGTCACACACATCGTTCTGACCCCACAGTAAGATACAAGTCTTGTAACGACCGGTTTCAATAAACGATCTCAGTTTAGAGTGCAGATAGATCGCGATTATGAACCAATCAAATCAAGTCATTTAACGGAGTCATGTTCAAACTGAGTTCTTATAGGCAAATTTTTGAAATCTATCTGCACATTCGAACTGAGATTGTTTATTGGAACTGGGCATATATCAACCTATGTAACGCCCAACAGTCACCCGAACGAACGTTACATAGAGCGTTACTGCTCAGTCGCATTCAACCGCCAACAAAATAAAGTGCTCAGTGCGCTTAAAGAAGTTTTCACTTCAAGAATATGGTTTTGATATTGGTATTGATTGTGGGCTCCTTTTCCCGCACTTAGTTCGTTAAAAAGAATCGAACCATTGTCCGTGTCTTTAATGCCAGCTAGAGATCTAGCCAGCCTAGCTCCGACCAGAAGCGCTGGATCCTCCTGGTGTCTCCAGTCTTCTCGGAGCTTCCGAGAAGACGAGAAATATAGACCAATTCAGACTGCTAAAAACGCTCAGATGGAATTCGTAAAATAAATAGATGTTTAAACCACAATCACTTTTAATACAACCACTTCTAATAATAATCATTGATGATTCCGATACACTTTTAACAAGCTTAACACTTGACACTTTTTACACAATACTCGCTAGCCAGCTGAAAGTTAACACTCGAATGACAATCACTGCGACAAACAAGCGCTTATATTAAAATGAACTGTCAATTCAGTGGCAGGGATAACCAAAGTACCTTCAAAGATATGATGTGATGTTAACGTTATTAAGTACCGCCAAACTAGGAATATCATATGGTGTGGACTGATGAATGTAACACTCCTTTTTAATCTCCATTGATAAGATGCTCTTTACAACAGATCGCTGTATTCTTAGACTACGTAAAGAATCAAGCTTTGCACTACCGTACAAATAACGTTATTGTCACTATGGGAGGTGACTTCACGTACCAGGACGCAAGCATGTGGTACAAGAACTTAGATAAACTTATAGAGTGAGTATTCAGCTTATAATCACAAGTTAAATAGAGGTTAATTGAAAACCTCCTCATTTTTGAAGTCGGATAAAAATATTTTTTTAAAGGTAGATCTTCTTAATAAATGGTTTCCACGCATTTGCGCAAATTCAAGTATTATGTCTGCTTTTATGAAAATAATTGTAAAAAAACATGACTCTCTTTTCTTAAAAATGTCAATAATTATATTTTGATCTTCTTACTGAATTCTTAACGGTGTGATTAGTCACGCAAATTAAATTCATATTTAAAATAATTTATTTTGCAAATAGGATAATTCATATAACTTTTACATATTCATTATATCTCTTGGAATTATAGCAACGGCATTTTATAGCTACCTCTGTTAGGTAATGGCGAAACAAATTTAAGTGATATCGCACAACGATAGGATATTTTAAGTGGGGGTCATGACCACGTCGCCACGCCTTGAGTCCGCGCATGTGTTTGTTTATTGGCTTGCTTTTATACATTTGCATGTTGGTTATAACTTAAAGCGGGAAATTAGCACTAACCCTCGAATTTATAATTTTATTGTTTTTTGGAAAATTCAGATCGATATTTTGTTATAGTGATATAATGAGTCGCCTTCTTGGTCTAGTGGCAGCATGTATGGACTGTGGACCGGGAGGTCCTGGGTTCGAATACCAGGCCTGGCAGAGCAAATTTTCTAATTTGTCCGGGACTAGATCCCTTATTGGGGGTTGTCGTCAGGCAGGCGGCCGGTCGTAAAAACTAAGCCAAATCCTTTCTGCAACGTGTTTGAAAAAGTATCTTAACGGAATAATGGATAAGGGCAGGTAGAAAGAAAGAAGAAAGGTAAACAAAATCTCATATTATAACTAAACATCGATCGGCAATTTCCAAAAAGTGCATAATCATTTTAATTACTGCTATAAATTAAGTCATAAAAATGTAAAAAAAAAACTTTATTTCACTAAATATTGAAATTGTATTACACTTTTTCTTTTTTTTTGTACAATATTTAATTTGGCAAATATTAATTGTTTAATTTGGTCATTATGTAACCATTTAAGGATGCAATAAGAATAATGTATCGAAAATGATCAGCTATAAGGATAATATTGTAAGTTGCGTTGATGGTTCTTTAATAAATAAATAAATATTTCAGGTACGCTAACTTAAAATCTGCAAAGGATGGTATGAATATAAAATTATTTTACTCAACGCCTACATGTTATTTGAAGTCTGTAAGAGACGCCAAGTAAGTACCTACTTGTAATCAACAGGATGTTTCACAAAGTTGGTATTAATAATAACTGCACATATAGGGCCATACTTATAAAATAATTTTAGCTGAGCAAATGGTTAAGAATAACATACATATGCTCACGTCTATATCCCTAAAGGAGTAGGCAGAGGCGCACTAGCGAACTAGAACACCCACATTTCGCCGAGCTTAGTTCCGTCCCAGATGTGATAGGGGGCGAGCCTATCGCCATATCGAGCACAAATTCCAGACTCCGGGCTGATACGGAAAAATTCAATATCACTTTGCCCGACCCGGGGGTCGAACCCGAGACCTCAGAACTGTAGTACCGAAATACCACCACGCCACCGAGGCAGTTAAGATTAGTCTGTCCCTTTTATTTTCAAACAAAAAAGTCACAGACTTTTCTTTACCATTTGCTCAGCTAAAATTATTTTATAAGCAAGGCCCATAGAGGGGAAGGCGAGCAATATATCGGTAAAGTTTAAAATTTTGTAAGACTCATAGTTTTTGAATAATGGAAACTTGAATTTGTGACGAAACTTTTTTCTGGTTCATTGGGTCAGCTGCAGTACATTTGAAAACTAACTATTGGGTAATTAATTATTTTTAGCATACACACAGCCATTCCTATGGTAATTTCTATTAAAGTTATACTATATTGTGCAAAATTGAATAAGATTTCTGTTTGGTCACGACATATTTAATAGAACGTAAAACAACGGAATAAAACAATACAATAAACTACATAATTCAAAAACAGAACCCGAGAGGAAATACAATGCACTCTAGCGGATTCTAAACACAACATTGGTGCGTTTACAGATACACCTTAGAATATTTAATCAATGTAGTTTATGGAGATACCTATAAATTTATTCATTTAATAATTTCGACGATTTACAGGTCACATTCTTATTTTAAAATCCCCGTGCTTAATAATTGATTTAAAAAATTTGTTCAAGTTTTATTTTTTAACTTTACCATTACGCTTTAAATCGTTCTCCCTGTATGTGGAATTGTTATTTGTACCAACTTTACGAAACACCCGGTATAAGTTTTTGAAATATGGCCCCTTACTTATAAAAATATTTAAGCGCTGCTTATCTTTATACCATAGGTTGTCCCTTTCATTTTTAAACAATGTAACACAAGGAAAAAAGTGACAGGTTATTCTTAACCATTTGCTCAGCTAATAATCGTTTTATAAGTAAGGCCCATTATGGCATCAAGAACATTTTTTTTTATGGGTTTTGATCATTTATGCGTAACACGGACCACGGTCCAATTTATGGCTGGATCACTGCTCGTTTGCCAGTCTCTGGTATAAAAATGTATTTCAGTCCAGTGCTGGCAATCAAGCAGGATGATTTCTTCCCATACGCGAGCGACTCCACAGCATATTGGACTGGGTACTTCACTTCGCGACCTACCACTAAATGGTTCGAGCGAGAAGGCAATAATTACCTACAGGTATGATGTAGAAAAAGCGATGGAAATAGCGGGTATTTTTTAATTAGGTTATAACGTTTACGCTTTTTATACAAAGCTATTGTTTTAAGTCGCTATTTAAAGCTCCCAGTTATTTTTAGCCGATACAGTTTAGTAGCAAGCTTGGTCTTGTGTAAGTATATATGGACTGTGGACCGGGAGGTCTTGGGTTCGATTCGCAGGTCGGGCAAAGCGAATTGTTTAATTTGATTTGCCCGCGACTGAATCCCTCGTAGGGGGTTGACGTCAGGCAGGCAGCCGGTCGTAAAACTAAGCTGTATAATTTTTAGTAACATCTTTGAAAAAGTGTGTCGCGCTGACCCCACATTAAGGTGGGATTAGCCCAGGTAGAAAGTAAAAAACAGTTTTAGTAGCGTATAGGTTAGCTTTATTATTAAACGTGTTTTTCTCGTAATATTTCCCGATCGTGGTCGTTGTATTATTGTCAGCGTTTTCTCGATTATATTATCGTATTGAAAGCCTAAAAGCTCTCAAGAATAACGTTAGTAGTGTTTTTCAAATTACTATTAATGGCGCTTTTAAAAAATAATGATATTTCAATCGGTTTCGTTGTAACGTTTATAACTACTATCTACCCTAACAATTTGGTAGAACTCTCAAACAGAAAGAGTATCTGTATTATTATAATTACGTCACGGCCATAATGGTAGCGTTGGAAAAGGGCCCATTGCCCCACTCTAGCTCATTCTTTTCTTTCTAACTGCTCTTATTTCAGCTTAATGTGGGGCCAGCGAAACACATTTTTTCAAGCATGTTACAGAGAGGATTTGGCTTAGTTTTTACGACCGGCCGCCTGCCTGAAGCCAACCCCCTATGAGGGATCAGTATATTCCCGTCACGGACATAACGGTAACATTGGAAAGGAGTAGCAAGATATCCCCACTCCGCCCCACTCTTGCTCATTTATAAAATGAATTACTGCTTAATTTTTCAAGCGGTTTCGATGCAGTTTTTACAGATTTCCATTTTGATCCTATTTTGCAGGCTAGTCATAATGTTTCCTTTACTTTTTCGACATACATTCCAAAAAGGAGGAGATCCTCAATTCGTCTGTATTTTTTAATGTATGTTACGCGATATCTCTGCCAAATGTGGACTGATTTTCAAAATTATTTTAGTGTTCGATAGAGCTTATGTCAAGGGTGGTCCCATATATTTTGGTCACGATCAGATTTTAAGTCGATCTGTTAAGTTTTTAAACTTGTGATTATTACAGATTTCATTTTTGTTTGTTTTTGTTCCTATTTTGCTGGCTAGGCCTAATATTTCATGTATTCTTTTTCCAGATGGCGAAGTTTAAAATATAGTTTTTAAAGGTTTTCTTTTTATGCTTATTTTGTTTGCTATTCATAATATTTCTTTTACTTTTTTTTGCAGATGGTGAAGCAGTTACAAGTATTGGCAGGCCTAGAAGAGCATAACAAGTTTGTTTTGAACGAATTGAAGAGTGCCATGGGTAAGTATATATATATGTACTCTTATACTACCTAAGCCGTATCTTTGTCTAGTGGCAGAATAGGCTGTGGACCAGAAGGTCCCGGGTTCGATTCCCAGGTCGGGGAAAGCTATTTTTCTAATTTGATTTTCCCGGGACTGGATCTCTTAATGGGAGGATTAGGGCAGACAGGCAGCAGATCGTAAAAACTAAGCCAAATCATATCTGCAACATGCTTAAAGTACGTTGCGCCGACCCCACATTAAGCGCAGATAGTAAGATACAACAGAAGTTGTCTGAGT
Organism: Clanis bilineata; assembly: GCA_036417725.1. Classification (NCBI taxonomy): domain Eukaryota; kingdom Metazoa; phylum Arthropoda; class Insecta; order Lepidoptera; family Sphingidae; genus Clanis; species Clanis bilineata. The sequence goes on along the minus strand of CM071138.1, from coordinate 6,675,100 downwards.
CATTTTTCAAGAAAATCTTTGCTAAGTCTGTCTGTCAGTCTGTTTTTCTTGTAAAGATGGTAGGACTACGTCAAAGTTTGATCTCAGATTTAAGTTGACGTTGTATCTTACTATCTGCGCTTAATGTGGGGTCGGCGCCTTACGACCGGTTTCAATAAACGATCTCAGTTTAGAATGCAGATAGATTGCGATTATGAACCAATCAAATCGAGTCATATGTCGGAGTCATGTTCAAACTGTGTTCTTATCGCCTAATTTTTGCACATTCGAACTGAGACTGTTTATTGAAACCGGGCGTTAATCGAAGTTCGCTCTATATATGTCCGCCTAAGTTCGCCGCTGGTTTGATTGTAGGTGTGATGCAGCATCACGACGCCATCACGGGAACTGAGAAAGAACACGTCACCCATGATTACGAGAGACTTCTGAACCAAGCCATTGACGACGTCATGATCATAGCGCGACAAGCGTTCAAGTGAGTCACTCATAAAACCGCGTCTCCTGCCCGCCTACCTTGCGCGCCACGAGAACATTTTGCCCCTTACCTATAAAAATATTTAAGCGCTGCTTATCTTTAACCATAGGTTGTCCCTTTCATTTTTAAACAATGTAACGCAAGGAAAAAAGTGACACGTTATTCTTAACCATTTGCTGAGCTAACGCCCGAATGGTCAAACGCTGCTCAACTTTGAAGGCTTCTTACATTGATTTTTGCCATACAATTTTGACAGATAAGGCGACATTAAACGACGTAAGGCGACCTTAAGTGTATGAACATTCGGCGGTAAAAATGCTGTTTTAAGTAAGGCCCTTTATCGACGCTTTCTGTCCAGTTATAACCGGTTTTCTCTATTTATTTACGAACACTAACATGCGTCCTAGTTTATTTTCAAACAATATTGTAGACAACATCTCGACCTAGCGACACGTAATGGCGGCGACTCATCGAATGAGCGGAAAACCCTGCTTAACTTTGAATGTTCATGGAGATCCTTCCATCTTTCATTTTACTTTCGTGATCTCGACAGTCGATTATCGTGATATCTCGTGGCGCGGATTCTAGGCGGGCTGCATTAGTTTTTCTCGAAATATTACACGAAAACATACGCAAAACAACGATTTTTAGCTGTTACCGGCCGTAGATAGTCACGGGCGTCTCGGCCTCCGGTGGCCCATACGCTTATGTAACATATTTATGTGACCGCTCCGACGGGTTAAGCCACGTCTCCTGCACTAAAACATTACACAGAGACACACACATTTTATTGCAGAGATTGGCAAACGAGCAGATGGGTCACCTGATGGTAAGTGATCACCACCGCCAATAGACACCTAAGACACAAAAAGAATCATGGGTGGAAATACTGAAATACAATGAAATATTCTCAAAAAAAATTATATGCCTATAAAGTTGGGTGTAACCTTCAAACAACAGAAAACAGAAACATTAGTATATTCACATCACGATCATAAGGGTACCGTTGGAAAGGGACAGTAAGATATCCCCAACTACGCATCCAGTTTTGCTCAATGCATTGTGTGTGAGTGTGTGCGAGCGTGTGTGAATGTGTGATAGCGATGGAAATAGCGGCTGCTTTTTGTCATTAGGTTATGTAGCTTAGACTTTTTTTAGAAACGCTATTTAAAGCTCCCAGCTATTCTTTCGCCGTGCAGTCACAGGCCACCTAACAAGTTTAGTAACGAAAAAAAGCGCGGGAAACATTCGAAGTTGGCGGGTGTCTTTTTTTCAGTTTTATTGTAAAATATTAATTATTGTTTCAAAATCAGTCAGATAAGTTGTATATTGTATATATTTTAGATTATTTATTTCTTATAGTGTACTGTGTGTATATAAAACTATTGGTAAGTCTCTATAAATTTTATTAGAGGACTGGTGGGTGGTATGAACGAGCCTCCTGACCCTGGGGGTGATGTTCCCCAACCATCGAAATATGTAACTGTAGAAACTTCAAGTATGGACACTGATTGTTCAGTGTCCATGACAGGTAAAAGAAAGAGGACACGATTGCACAAGGTGTGCAAAACATGCAACAAAAAAAAACGTAAGAACACCATGGCTGCAGATCCAGGTAGAACTGGATGTCACTGTGAAGACAGTGACGAAAAACCTACTGAAAACTCATCGCCCCTTGAGTCGCCAAATTCGCCAGCTATTCCAACTCTGCCTACTCTTTCACCTTTAACCGGAAATGCTGCAAGAAAAGAGTATACAGCATTAGATGTCTCTCCATTTGTTGTACATGTCGTTAAAACTGGATCAGGAGACATTAACTTGCATCCAATATGCTTTGGGAGATTTTTACATAAACACCAAATACAGCAAATTGTTCAAGGCAGTCTGAAGCGTATTGGACGCAATAAAATATCTATGGCTTTTACCTGCCACACAGCTGCAAACTCTTTTTTGAAACATCATGCTCTATTAGAGAAAAGTTATGAAGCTTATGTTCCATCATTCAATATAACACGAATGGGACTTGTTCGAGGTATTCCTGATGACATGACTCTAGAAGAAATAAAAGATAATATCAGTGTTCCTTTGGGCTGTGGAGACATACTAAAAGTAAGACGGTTAAATTATAAAACTATTGTAGATGGTACTCCTACCTGGAAACCCTCACAAACAGTGGTCTTGACATTTGATGGTCAGATCCTTCCCACTAGAATTTTTATGTGTTTTAATTCCCTTAAAGTTGATTTATATATATACCCTTCTATTCAATGCTATAATTGTTGCCGTTATGGTCATACAAAAGATACTTATAGATCAAAACCAAGGTGTTACAAATGTGGACAAGGACATACAGGTACATCTTGCGATTGTGATAAAGATGACAGTTATTGCTGTCTTTGCGGTGGACATCACATCGCAATCAGTAAGACTTGCCCAGAAGCTACTAGGCAATCCAACATAAAAAGGTATATGGCCCAAAACTGTGTATCCTATTCTGAAGCATCAAAGGTTCATCCTCCTGTATCAAAGTCATATTCGGACGTATTGAAATATCCCTCTTCTCCATCACCTGTACTCAACAGCCAGGATAACAGACATGCAACCACTCAACCATTGCAAAGCCACTCTTACAAAAAAACCGTTTTCCAGAAGCCCCGTACTCCTCCGAAATCTATTAAAGGTTATGATCGAGTAGCTCACCAGGCTGTTGTGGGTGACTATAACTCACCCTCTTATTCTGACGGATGTGCCTTTAAACCTGTAAATAAAAATGATTGTACTATGCCTGAACAACAATCTGTGGCTGATTTAATCATTACTTTGGTTACTTCATTGTCACAAACTATACCACCGTCCAACGTTGCCCCTTTATTGAAAACAATAATTGACATATTTAATAATGGCTCACATAAACAAGATTCTGCAATGGAACTGCAGAAGCGTAATAAAGAACAAGTCTGATTTAATTTATCTTATTAATAAATTTGAACCTAATATTATAACTTTATGTGAGACGTGGCTAAAACCGGAATTTAATTTTAAAATTCCTGGTTATTCATGTCTCAGAGAAGACAGATCAGATGGGTACAGCGGTGTTGCTATACTCATCAAAAAATCCCTACATTTTTCCCAATTCGACCTACCATCTCATCATAATGACTTTTCAATAATAGCTTCTATCGTAAATAACATTTGTATTGTTTCGATTTATATTCCTCGCCCCTGTCCTTCTATTTTCCAAGAATTAAATAATATTATTTCTATCTTGCCTAAACCATTTTTAATTTTAGGTGATTTTAATTCACATCACCAGTCATGGGGTTGTTCAACCACAAATACCAATGGAAGAGATCTGATTGATATTTTGGACTCTTACAATCTCTGTATTTTAAACTCAGGATCTCCCACCCGTCGTACTAAGCCTGACGAAGGACTCAGTGCTGTGGATTTATCAATTTGCACATCTAATTTGGCTTCTTCTCTTACATGGGAAAGCCTTTCTTATGCTCATGGTAGTGACCACCTTCCAATTTTAATCCGTTTCCCCCCTACTCATAATAATAAATCTAATGCTTCACAGTCGCCACGTTTAAAATATTTACTAAAAGATGCAGATTGGTACAAATATAAATTACGATTAGATGAAAAAATAACTCAGCTTCCCGATATTAAAAACAATAATGAAACAGTATGTTCTGTGGCTCTTGCTAGGGCTATAACTGAAGTCGCAGATGAGGTGTTCCCAATAAAAAAAAACAGGAGTTCAGGGATTCCGTCGCCGCCATGGTGGGACCGAGAGTGCACAGACGCTGTAAACAGGAGAAAGGAAGCTGAAAAGGCGTATTGTACTAATATGACTTCTGAGAACTTTGATTATTATACCTTAGTTTCCAAACAAACGAAAAACTTACTTCAAAGGAAAAAATCTGAGGGTTGGAAATCCTTTTGTCATTCTATATCTCCTGACACCCGTCCGTCAATTGTCTGGCAGAATATCAGAAGATTTAGATCAGCCTTCAGTAACAGTTCTGTCTGTGCACTTTCACCTTCTTTAACTGAAGAGTTTTTGGATTGCCTGGCGCCTCCTACCGTTCCTGAGAACCTTTATCTATATACAGGTTTAAAATCAGATGATTATTTAAACTCCTTATTTTCATTGTCGGAGCTTAAGGGTGTCTTAAGCAGCGTCAGAGACTCTTCCCCTGGCGAGGATGGCATTCCCTATTCATTTCTCTGCAATCTTAGTGAAGCTGCTTTAATTTATTATTTAAACATTGTCAACTCTTTTATGATAACTGGTAACATACCAGAATCATGGAAATTGCAAACTGTGTTGCCTATTTTAAAACCCGGCAAAAACGCATCCCTTGCCTCATCTTATCGTCCTATAGTTCTATCTTCCGTACTATTAAAACTTACTGAACACCTGGTTAAAAATCGTTTAGAGTGGTATATTGAAAGTCAACGCTTACTGTCAGAAAGCCAGTATGGTTTTCGCAAGGGAAAAAGCACTATTGATAGTATTAGTATTTTTGTGTCTGATATTCGCCTGGCTTTTTCTGAAAATAAATCAGTAGCTGCAACATTCTTGGATATTACGTCTGCATACGATAATGTTGTGCTTTCGGTCTTAATTAAAAAGATGTCCGACCTTAACGTACCTATTATGCTTACTAATTTAGTTACTAATTTATTAAAAGAAAGATTTATTAACATTTGTCCTGATGACGATACCAAATTCTCTAGAACTGTATCTAAGGGTCTGCCTCAAGGATCAGTCCTAAGTCCCTTATTATACAATATTTACACATATGATTTAGAATTAGCTTTAAATGGTTCCGTTAAAATTCTACAATATGCAGACGATCTTCTTTTATATACATCAGAAAATGTTATTACTAATACTAGTACTTCAATGTCTTTGGCTATGGGTTTTTTAGAGTCCTGGATGACGTCAAATGGCTTGGATCTTTCCACGTCAAAAAGCACTCTAGTTTTATTTAGTAGAAAACGTATTCTTCCTGTAATAGAAGTTAAATACAAAGATTGCCCTATTCCTGTAAAAAATGAAGTAAAATTTCTTGGTCTTGTATTAGACTCAAAACTTACAGGTTCTCAACATTGCGACTATTTAGTTACCAAGTGTGAACGTAATTTGAATATATTACGATGCCTTTCAGGTGTTTGGTGGGGGGCACACCCAACTTCATTACGTCTCATATATAATGCTTTAATTAGAAGCCTTTTAGATTATGGCACATTTATTTTGGAACCAGGTAATTTAGCAGCTTTTAAAAAACTTGACGTAATCCAGAACAAAGCTCTTAGAATAATTGCAGGTGCAATGAAAACCAGTCCAATTAACGCTTTGGAAGTTGAATGTGTAGAACCTCCTCTTAAACTTCGACGGCAGTATCTATCAGATAGATTTCTGTTTCGTGCCTTCCAATTTTCCCACCATGTTCTTTTTTCAAAATTACAAACGCTTTCTGAATGTGTTACAACTTCTTCATTTTGGATCAGAAAAGAGCTTCCTTGTTTAATTATTAGCTTTCGTAAATTTATTAGCTTTCAGACTCCTGTTTATCGCTCGGCTTCCCTTCCAATATTTATGGTTTCTTTTAAAGCTCTTTTAGTCTCGCCAGTGTGTTGCTACTTGTTGGACATTGATAAAGATCACCCTGACACGAATACACAGTTTAATGAATTAGTAAATCAGAAATGGCCTCATTTTCATCATATTTTTACTGACGCTTCTAAACATTCTCTGACTGATCCTGGTGGCGTGGGAGTTTATCACCCTCGTTATAATATAATCCAAAAAATAAAACTTCCTCCAGAAGCTTCAGTCTTTACTGGGGAATGTTATGGAATATACAAGGCATTGGAATACATACTTATCGCAAAAATTAGTAAAACAGTTATTTTTTCTGATTCATATAGTGCCCTTCAGGCTATTGAAAAGTTTCCATTTAAATCAAAAACTCACTATACAGTCATCACGAAGATAAGAGAAAAACTTTTAGAATGCATATCTAATGATTTTACAGTAGTTTTTACATGGGTCCCTGGTCATGCAGGTATAAAGGGAAATGTAACAGCCGACCGCTTGGCGAATGAGGCGATTACTAGTGGCGATGTATATCCCTTTATAAATTATTGCTCTGATCTGGCTTCTCTTCCTAGTACTTTTCTCAGGGAATCCTGGGTCAAGCATTGGGAAACTAGCAGTCAGATTAGAGGTAAATTATATTCTCAAGTACAGTTGGGCATACCTGAGAAGCCATGGTTTTCAAAGTTAAAACTTGGCAAGAGAGCTACAAGTACATTAATAAGAATGCGCTTGGGTCATGTGTCCTCGCCAGCTCATCTTGCCAGGTTTCATATTGGCAGTGGAGCTTGTCAATGTGGTGAGGAAGCTGGTGACCTTAATCACATTTTCTTTGCTTGTCCACTTTATAATCGTTCCTCCTTCATAAACCAAATAATTTCCTTTAGAGTTCCTCTTCCCACTTGTATTTCTTCCTTACTTTTGTACAATGAAAATATTTTTAAAGCTTTATCTTCATTTATTATACAAAATAATATTAAATTATAGGTTGTATTTAGTGTATATAACATTATTAATATATTGTATATTTTGTAATATTTCCGTTTTCCTTCCTATAAAAAACTTTCCTGACTTATTTATCCCACATTCCGAATTATTTTCCCATTTTCCGCGTATATATGTTTCCCCAACTTTATTGACATTGGCGTAGCACAACAACCCAGTGCTTGTTGCCATTAAAAAAAAAAAAAAAAAAAAAAAAAAAAAAAAAAAAAAAAAAAGTTTAGTAACGTTTTAAGAATTGAGCGAGCAAAAAAAAATGGTCGCCACGCCACAATAATGTGGCTTTAAAAAAATAATACTATTATTTAAACCACTTTCGTTATAACGCCCTTGACTCATGTATGTGGTTAACTTAAGCTTTGTTCTGTTTACAGTAAAATGAGTCAAGGAGATGCGCTCAAGCCGCCATTATTAAACTTCTCTAGATGTCGCCTCAACGAGTCCAGCTGCTTCGAATCGGAGCATAGCGACAGTTTCATTGTAAGTACATCATCAGCCACAGGACGTCCACTATTGGACATAGGCCCCAAAGATTTTTAGAGCCATGATCTTTGCAAATATATAATAATAATAATATTAGCCCTGTAATATTACTATCCCACTTCTGATAGTGGGCGTCTACTACTAAAGAGCGCCTAAGATCTATAAAGCGAATTTCGACAAAGTCAAAATAAAAAAAACCAACTCTGAGGATTTGGAAATATTAAATTGAATTTCGACATGGAATCAGTTTTTACAAGAAAACAAACTGACAGATTAAACAAAGTTTTTCTTGTAAGAAATTACTCTAACTAAGTCGAAGTTAGATTTAAAAGTTTCAAATACTCGAGTTCCTTTTATTTAGTCAAAGTTATGTCTATAGATTTTAACCTTAGTCTACCAGGCAGTACCGGATCTAGGTTTTTTCAAAGCGGGGTCAAGCTGCATTTTCCCGATATTACCGCCCCAAAATTAAGGCCCCCTCCAGATTTTGCCGCCTCCCAAATACGGCCCCACGGGGCACGTGCAACCTCTCCCCACCGCTTGATCTAGCACTGCTACCACGTTGGCCTAATGCGAGTTGGTACATCACATACCTTCGAAATCCTCATGATATCAAAATAATCATGAGTGCCAACGTTAAATAGGGATTGGAAAGAGTAGAGGAGTTGGGCTACCAGAATTCTCACACAACCAACGAAATGAAACAGCAAATTGCCACTTTTTTTTATAGCAGACTGGCAAACGAACAGATAGGTCACCTGATGGTAAGTGATCTCCACCGCCCATAGACACCCAAGACAAAAGGAATCATGGGTGCGTTGCCAACCTAAAAAGAGGAAATGGAAGGGGAGGGAAGAGGGATTGGGGAAGGGAGGTGGGGAAATGGGCCACCGGAAATCTCACTCACCGAACGAAACGCGACTGCAAGCTGCCACTTTACGACGGTTTTCTCTTAGACTTTGTTATCAAACCGGTCGAGCCCATTCGTGCTGTAGACTTAACTGTCTACAGCATGGCTCTACCACTCTAAACACATCCCAATTCACCACACGTTTTATATAAAATGTATTTCAGGTAACTGTATACAATTCATTAGCTTGGGATATTAAGGAAGCGGTCAGGATACCAGTCCTAGAAGGCACTTACGAAGTCTACGCGCCGAATGGTAAAAACATTATTATATACGTAGTCATGTCTGTAGCCGTCTCCTTGGTCTAGTGGCAGCATGTATAAGCTGTGGATCCGGAGGTCCTGGGTTCGATTCCCAGGTCGGGCAAAGTAAATTTTCTAATTGAATTTTCCCGGGACTGGATTCCTCATAGAGGGGTGACGTCAGGCAGGCGGCCGGTCGTGAAAACTAAGCCAAATCGTCTCTGCAACATGCTTGAATAAGTCTGTTGCGCCGACCCCACATTAAGGTGGGATAAGGGCAGGTAGAAAGTCATGTCTGTAGCCCCGGCCGGAGGGATAGGTAGAGGCGATTTTGAGTACTAGAACGCAGAATTCGCCGAGCTCATTTCCGTTCCATATGTGATAGGTAGTGGTCGGCAACCTTTTGGCAGGCAGGGGCCGCAAGGTGGCAAAATACAGTAAAGGCGGGCCTCACCTCATATTGTCTATCTATAGAGGTATTAATCTATAACACTTTAGATATTTATGACTAATTTACAAAACAATCATCACGGGCTGCAAATAGGGTTTCACGGGCCGCATGCGGCCCGCGGGCCACGTGTTGCCGACCGCTATGATAGGGGATAAAGGATCGAGCTATATCGGCCACGAATTGCAATTTCCAACAGATACTGAATAGAAAGTTCTATATCACTGCCCTCGTCGGGGATCAAACCCGAGACTGCAAGACGGTAGGCGTACCGCGTAATGTTGCAACGCCATTTAGGTAGTCACGGTTCACATTTTTTATGTAAACATTATGCTAATGCGTTGGCTGTTGGCGGGACGACACTTTTTCAGTTCTTACCCTGGCCTTATTCCATATCGAAGTTGGGTCAGTGCAAGAAACTTTTTCAAGCGTGTTGCTGAAAGGATTCGGTTCAATTTCTTACAATCGACTACCCTGTCAACCCGGGGGATTCAGTCCCGGGAAATCCCAGGAACTTCCTGTTTACACATATATTTTGGCAATAGACCAAAGAGGCGACATAATAAAATAACAATATCAGCCCTGTAATATTCCCATCCCACTTCTGATATAGAGTCTCCTCTACTAATGAGGGTTATGGCCTTAGTCTACCACGCTGGCCTAATGCGGGTTGGTAGACTTCACATACCTTCGAAATTCTTGTGGAAACATTCTCGGGTATACAGGTTTCCTCACAATGTTTTCGCTTTTCCTTCACTGTTATACCGAGCGATAATTCATAATGAAAACACCCTTTAAAAAGGTAGGTCTCTAACCCCCGATACTAGCCTCGGTAGTCCGTACCGTTACGCAATATCCCAAATGTGGACCGATATTCAAAATTCTTGTAAATTCTTCGTGTTCGATAGAGCTTATTTCAATGGTAGTCCCATATAAATTTGGTCACTATCGGATCAAGTTGGAAGTCGGTCAGTTAAGTTTTCATTTAAAATTAATTAAATTTACAGGTGAAAAAATCGACACCCAGTTGTTGTCGATCCCATCGGCCATCATCAACATACCAACACGACAGTCTGCAGCAACCCACGAAATTGTCTTCATAGCCCATCTTCACGGCTTAGGCATCAAATCATTCTACGTTAAAAAAGTTAAGAAAACCAAAAGGGATATGCACGAGTATTATTCCATTAATTCCAACGATAATGTAATTATACATAAATTGGATGATTATGATGTGCTGGGAAAAGATAGTGAAGTTATACGTATGAAAAGAGATACGACAGAAGTGGGCATTGGTTTCTCTTATTATCCAGGCTGTGTTGGAGATAATCGAACACCAGCCAATAGAAGCTCCGGCGCATACATATTCAGACCGAACGCAACAGCGCCAAAACAACTGAATGTCGTTAAAACAGAAGAATACAAAGGAATTATTGTTGATGAAACAAGAGTTACATACGACAAAAACGTTTTCACAGTTAAAAGGAGTTATAAAGAATTTGATTTTATTGAAAACGATTGGTTAGTGGGACCTATAGATATTGACGATGGTGTGGGCAAAGAGTTCGTAGTTAAATACCAAACTAGTATTATTAATAACGGTGAATTTTACACAGACTCAAATGGCAGACAGGTTTTGAAAAGAAAACTTAATCAAAGACCTCAATATAATGTTACGTTAGCAGAACCCACTGCTGGGAACTATTATCCCGTTACAAATGAAATATACATTGAGAATGGAGAGCGGAGACTGACAGTTTTGACTGATAGAGCTCAAGGAGGAACTTCGTTAGTCGAAGGACAAGTTGAACTTATGTTACATAGACGATTACTACATGACGACGCGTTTGGAGTTGACGAAGCTCTGAATGAGACAGCAAATGGGCAAGGACTGGTTGTTAGAGGGAGACACAGAATATTTACGACTAAAGATGAAGTTTTGTTAAGGAAAAACATACTACAGATGCATCAACAGCCGTTAATTTTTGTATCGAACGCGCACATCCCCTTCGATCAATGGCTGACATTGGATAATTGTCATATTTTCTTAAAAAATACCCTTCCCGATGGATTGCATTTGCTAACTTTAGAACCATGGGGCACCAAATTGTTGCTAAGATTGGAAAATTATAAGAAAACAGATATGCAAATCGATATAAGCACTCTATTTAACGAAATAAAAATCAATGGCGTCCGTGAAACGGCTTTGGCGGGAAATCGTTGGAAGGATGACGTAAAAAGTTTTGATTGGCGCAAAGAAAGCGAGTTTGCGGCCAGCTTCAACGATGTCTATGGAAGTTTTGGTGAAAGTCATGTGTCCAGTAATGGACATGTATCTCGCGATGAAGGTTTTAACATCTGTCTTAAAGGCAAAGAAATAAGAACTTTCATTGTCGATTATGATTTGATTAAGATAAAGAAATGATTTATCAATAAATTTTGATTCTGTAATATGTTTTTATTTCATTTCATTTTATCAATAACATTGTAAATCTGTAATAAATATGTCGCGCAAAGTGTTGCTAGAGGGGTAATATATCTAGCGTAAGTCATCGTGACATACTGTAGACATTGTCGTAGACAGATTTCACTAAAACGATCACCAAAAAAAAACAATATAATATTTGAGCATGCTCAATAGAACACCAACATCATCGGCAACACCAATATTTGAGCACAAGCTAACGCCAATACCAAAACCAACGCCATTACCATCACCAACTCCTATACCAACAACAATACCAAAACCAACGCCATTACCAACGCCAACACCAACTCCTATACCAACAACAATACCAAAACCAATGCCAACACCAACGCCGAAACCAACACCAACTCCAACACCAAAGCCAATACAATACCAACACTAATACTAACGCTAATAGCAATGCCAACACCAAACCCAACACCGACGCCATTACCAACGCCAACACCAAAACCAATACCAACACCAACACCAATGCGAATAGCAATGCCAACACCAAACCCAACACCAACGCCATAACCAACGCCAACACCAAAGCCAATACCAACACCAATACCAACGCGAATAACAATGCCAACACCCAACCCCAACACCAACGCCAGTACCAAAGCCAATACTAACACCAATACCGACGCCAATATCAATACTCAACACCTACCACTACAGCAAACACCGAGGCCTACAGCAACGTCAATAACAACACCAACGCCAATCAACGCCCAACGCCAACATGTGGGGATTAGCCACCACTATTTTGTTGTTATTTGGAGATTAAATAGAACACTGTATGAAAAAAAAAACTTTATTAAAAATACAAAATTAAGTTGCTTATAATATGTTGTTTACACATTAAAAGGCTACACAAGCTAGGCGCGGACCCACACACCGCGGAACCGCAATGATACCTCTCGTGCCAATGGCAACAATCTATAATAATAAATGCCACCTGTCATCACGTCACCTGTGTGACATATAAAGGATGATATAGATCAGACGTCTAAGTAGTAAAATCAAGCAAAGTGAGATAGATAAATGCAGTTTACAGTGTGAGTGATAGGAGACAGACGAAGAATTTATATCTCGTTATGCGTATGCGTTTTTATTGTCTGACACCAACTCGGATTTGGTGTCAGACAACAAAGTCGCATACAACATCAATAGAATTAAGGGTGACCAGAAAAACAAAAACTGAATTTCCCAAATAACTGGAAGTTTACATTATGTCGCGTCTCCTGCACTAAAACATTACACAAAACACCTAAGCAAAACATGTTTTCGCTACACATTTGTATCTTTGGTCCATTGTTCTTTGAAGAAGAGACAGCGAAATTAATTGTTTTGCATATGTGTATATGTATTTTGTTTCGAGAAGAACACTTTTTCAAGCATGTTGCAGAACGGATTTGGCTTAGTTTTTACGACCGGCTGCCTGCCTGACAACCCTTTCTGAGGGATTATTAACCAAAAATAAACTTGTTAGTTATTGCTGTACTGACGCTTTTAAATGTTTATTACCAAAAATGGAAAAAAAAATACTATGAACTACATTCCAAATAAATTATGGGTACATTTTTCCAACATGGTATCCCTGTGTCTTATATCGACGGTCCCTACGTATATAAAGACAAGTCAAAATGGCATATTTTTTATTGTAGAGGTATATATGGCTTTAGATTGTCCATACGCTAACTTATATAGATATATTTTTTTAATCATTTTGTATATAATATAATAATAATTCTACTTTAAATACTAATCGAACAAGATAACAAGTATGATAATTCTTAAACTTATAAATACTCTTCATTTCGTTCTCCTGAAAACCTCAGTTTTTGACATGTCGCTTTGTACGTAGGGACCGTCGATATTCTGTCCCTTACGGGTATACGCGCATGGTTACTCTATTCATTCTTTCTCTAATTATGAAGACACACTCACAAACCACTACCACCAAACAAAGCCCCGCAGTACAGCGAGGGTGCACCTCCAACCTATCGGCCTTTATATAAATCTTAAAACAAAAATAAAAACTAGTTGCCAGGAGTACCCAAACTAGGCTAAGCCTGTATCTTGGGATACCAATTTTAACTTAAAAATCTAGATTTTAATAGTGGTAACCCTAAAGTACCATGCCTCTTTGGGCATACATATTTAATTAAATACATACAAGATATAAAATACATAAAATTATAGTATAATTTTAAGTAGGTTATACATTAATTTTATTACAGTAATACATGTCTGTAATGACAATAAAGTTTGTTGAAACTTGTAATTATTTCTTTATTTATTGAAGTTGCATCAACTAAGCAGAACCATTGAAACATTACACAAATTAAATACATTAACATGGTTGAGTATTACTTTTACAATACACATTTTTACTATTAATTGAAATAAAACTATTTTTACGGATTCTATCACGATTTGCTCCAACCCTGACCACGAAGACTGCAAAGCCTTCGAAACGTCGGAATAAAAATTAAAAGCAAATCGTGATGGAATCCGTAAAAATAGTTTTATTTCAATGTATATTTGCGTAAACTTAAGAAATCAGTACTTTTACTATTCTCTAGATCTGTGTTTGTTGGATTTAAGTTATGTGGTTTAATGCATCAAACTACAGTGAAGATGGACAGTATAATGTGGAATCTTTTAACCGGTGATCTTCGATGAGTTTTGCTTTGTGCGTTGACGGGTTTGTTCGGTCGATTAGCCGACTGAAGGCCATCTGAAGATCGCGCTGGAAGGAATTACCGCCACAATCCCAGCAGCAGGACCTTGAGACCATCCACATCTGGGTCTCATAGTCATTGTGAAAACATAATTTACACGAAACATTTGTGGAGAGCTAAAGAGAATAGAAAATGAGTCTGCCTAGTATTAGTGAAATACTTGTGCAATTGTAAAAATAGATCACTGATTTGAATTCTTTAGTTTTTCTGGTCTAAATAATTTATTGGTTTGTATAGTAACATGCATTTGAGTTTTTAAATTACCACTTCGTGCACATACATAATTACAGTATTGACATTCAAAAGTCTTTTCGCCTGTATGAATTGTAATATGTGCCTTTAAATGGGCATTTTGTATACTAAAATTGGTCGATCTGGAAATCTTTGGGAGAGGCCTATGTTCAGCAGTGGACGTCCTATGGCTGATGATGATGATGATGATGTATAGTAACATTCTATTTAGTGTAATCTCAAAGATCCATCGGCATGATGGTTGAGTTCGCAGAGGAGTTGTGTTCGCAGCAGCAATTTTACCCACATGTACCCATAAGTGTCTTTTAAGAGCGCTGCTTGTTTTAAATTTCCCATCACATATATTACATACATGTTATACATTGTTGCATGTTGTGTTTACATCCCTATATTGTACACCTAGTTTATTTTGGTTTTAAGTGTTAATGTATGAATGTATTGGTGTAACAATTGTACAATAAACCTTTTTAAATAAATAAATAAATGTCTTGTCGCCTGTATGAGTTTTAATATAATAATTTAAACCATCACTTCGTGCACATGCATAATTGCAATCTTAACATTTAGAAGCCTTTTCGTCTGTATGAACTCTAACATGTTTCAACATATGTGTCTTTAAATAAATTTTTTGTGTAAATGCATAATTACAGTATTGACATATATAAGGTTTTTCGGCTGTGTGAGTTCTAATTTGTTTCTTCAAATTATCACTTCGAGTACATACATAATTACAGTATTGACTTTCAAAAGTCTTTTCGCCTGTATGAATTGTAATATGTGCCTTTAAATGGGCATCTTGTGTAAATGCATAATTACAGTATTGACATATATAAGGTTTTTCGGCTGTGTGAGTTCTAATATGTTTCTTTAAATTATGACTTCGACCACATACATAATTACAGTATTGACATTCAAAAGTCTTTCCGCCTGTATGATAAGTAATATGTGCCTTTAAATGGGCATTTTGTGTAAATGTATAATTACAATATTGACATCTATAAGGTTTTTCGCCTGTGTGAGTTCTAATATGTTTATTTAAATAATCACGTCGTGCAAATACATAACTGCAATATTGACATTTATAAGGCTTTTCGCCTGTGTGAGTTCTAACGTGATTCTTGAAAGTAGTATGATGCGGAGATGTATAATTACAGTATTGACATTTAAAAGGCTTTTTACATGAATTAATTTCAAAGTTGTTTAAATTATCACTTTTTGTAAATTTTCGATTATTTACAGAACTCTGATTTGTTTTAATTTGAGTATTTTGGTTAGTAATTACAGGTTTATGTCCGACAATATGTTTGATAAGAAGAGCTTTTGAATTACATGTTTTACCACATTCATTGCATATAAAAGACTTCTTATTATCATTAACTAATACTAGCTTACTTTTTCCGTCAGATACTATCTTGGTTGACATATCATTATCAGCTACGATGTTCGTTTCAGTTTCGGAGATGTTTCCACTCTTCTCACTTGCAACAGACTCTGCCTTATCTTGTTCACAGTTATGTTTCTTATTCAGCTTAAGCATTTTGTTTAGGTGTGTACCTTAAGAATACAAAAAAATAATAACTGTAGCAGAATATATTTGAAAAACCAGCATAAATACCGGTAATGTAGAAACAAATGGTACAAAAAAAGAACAATCAATCAAGGAACCTTCAATAATATTAGTATTATAAGTTTACAATACTATTTGGAAAGTAATGAAAAGGCTATTAAATAACAAACTACACGTCACGCATTTTGTTAACCCGTCGCTAACTGTATCGTATAGTACTAGTATATACAGTGTTGTAAATTTCATATTGTAGAACATTCGAGATTAATATATCGAATGGCGCTGACATAACGACATTAAATCATCCCAGATATACATTATAATATTAGAAAGCCTTGTACCAAAATCACTCGAATAGGTGAAATAGTTTAGGGTCAGGATTGATTTTTAGTTTTCTCAAATTTTGCACATGATGTAAACCAATAAACAATATACAATTAATAAAAAAACAATTAATATTTGTACGCTGGAAACGGCAGAATACTATGAACGATTATTCAATCATTCGATTATAATATACAACAACCATGTAACAGTATTCGAACAAATAAACTAATTATCATTATAACCGCGGCGACCTAAAACAGCTGATCTTATCAGTCAAAGACTTTGGACGATAACAAAAATGGACCTGTCCGGCGCGACGTGGATGCGAGGGCGCCGCGTACCTACTGAAGTTTACCTACATGTAGATTTTCGCACATTCTACCGCTTTTACGGAGTATAAATTTAGTAAGCGAACTTTGGTAATTATTTAGTTCGAAAAATTGTTGCAATAAACTTGGCCATATCTTTTTCACAGTTATGTTTCTTATTCAGCTTAATCTTTTTGTTTGGGGGTGTACCTTGAGAATACAAAAAAATGAATCTAATTGTAGCAGAATATATACAGTATTTTTTTTTACTGGGACAGTAATGGGAAATCAAAATTCATAGGAGATATAGAGAAATCGTCTTAGGAACCATTTGCTCGTCTTATGTGGAAATAATTTGGCATACTCAAATTTTTGGTCAAGGGTGACTTGTGTCTGAAAATTAATGGAAATAAAAAAAAATCAATTTTTTGATCAACTCAGCTTCAAGTCAGGATCATTTCACTGTATCGAAAAAAATCGGGACATTGAACGTTGGTCAAATGTAATAAAATATTTTTCATACAAATTATTACTAAACTAGTATGATCCTAACACTGTTGCTAAATAAATGTTCAACATGACCTCAATCTTACTGAATGCAGAAATGCAGACACATTTCGGAACAACTCTTGTATCCTTAGGTAAAGTTTTTTATAGCAGATATTTTTATTAGCAAACGATTATATGGGTCACCTATTGGTGAGTGATCTCCATCCACTCAATTTTTTTACTTTACTGTATTGGCATATTAATATATTATTGTATTTAGAAGCAAGTTGTCATTTTTAATTGATTTTATATATCATTTATTGTCTGGACTTTGAAAGAGGCGATAACCCTCGAGTTTGTTTCGACATTTCTTTTCAGGGATAGCCGCGAAATGCTGACGCCATTATTGTTTTATCAATATTTACTCGAAATTGACATGTACACAAGCTAACGCCTGTTTCGCCGAAGGGGTAGGCAAAGGCGCACTAGCCAACGAGTACACTCACATTTTGCCCAGCTTAGTTTCGTCCCATTGACATGTAAAAGTGATATAAAATATCCTGATTGCAGAATAAATTATTTGAATTTGAATTTAACAAAAATATACATACCGGATTACTAACAACTGTTTCAGTTAAAGAACTCACTGTACATACAGTTGTGGTCATATAATTAAGAACGATTTGAAGTACCTACTAGATTACTACCCGTCGGAGGCGGCAAATATATATGTTCCATAAGCGTATGGGCCACCGAAGGCCGAGTCGCCCGTGACTATCTACAATCTATATCATGTCATGTGTAGCTAAGTTTTTAAGAGTAATTAATTATGTCACGAAATAGCCACATAAATAGGGTATCCAGGATAAGGAAAATAGATAAAATCGCAGATTTTTTTAAAATATTTATTCTCTATAACGAATTCAAATAGTAATGAAGCAGGACAAATAATTAAGATCGATTTATTAAACTCATCGAAAGTTGTTTTAAATGAAACTTAGATTAAATTAATCACATTAATATGGAACGCGTGGAGAAAAAGGCAATTTGTTACATTTTAAACTGAAATTGATAGTCTATAGCATGTCCACGGCTTTTAATTACTGCTTTCTTCTTCTTTTTTTTAAAATAATTCCATGCATTTGCGATGATTTAGCCATCAAGATCAATAAAGATTTTTATTTTTATTTTTCAAACATCATATTCTTACCCATATGTACCGGTAAGTGATTATTCAGACTCCTGCTTGTCTTAAACTTCATGTCACATATTTTACATCCATATGCCTCGTTACCTAAATGAGTTCTAATGTGTTGCTTTAAATAATTACTTCGTGCACATGCATAATTGCAGTATTGGCATTTAAAAGTCTTTTCGGCTGTGTGAGTTCTAATATGTCGCTTTAAGTCGAGTCAGACACGCGGTGGCAGTCACGGGTCGGGTCTCAGACACGCGGTGGCAGTCACGGGTCGGGTCTCAGACACGCGGTGGCGGTCACGGGTCCAGGGTCAGACACGCGGTGGCGGTCACGGGTGGAGTCTCAGACACGCGGTGGCGGTCACGGGTCCATGGTCAGACACGCGGTGTCAGTCACGGGTCGAGTCTCAGACACGCGGTGACGGTCACGGGTCGGGTCTCAGACACGCGGTGGCAGTCACGGTTGGAGTCTCAAACACGCGGTGGCGGTTACGGGTCCAGGGTCAGACACGCGGTGTCAGTCACGGGTCGAGTCAGACACGCGGTGACGGTCACGGGTCGAGTCTCAGACACGCGGTGGCAGTCACGGGTCGAGTCTCAGACACGCGGTGGCAGTCACGGGTCGGGTCAGACACGCGGTGACGGTCACGGGTCGGGTCAGACACGCGGTGGCGGTCATGGTTCCAGGGTCAGACACGCGGTGTCAGTCACGGGTCGAGTCAGACGCGCGGTGACGGTCACGGGGCGAGTCAGACACGCGGTGTCAGTCACGGAGCGAGTAGGACACGCGGTGGCGGTCACGGGTCGAGTCTCAGACACGCGGTGGCGGTCACGGGTCGAGTCTCAGACACGCGGTGGCAGTCACGGGTCGGGTCTCAGACACGCGGTGGCAGTCACGGATCGGGTCTCAGACACGCGGTGGCGGTCACGGGTCCAGGGTCAGACACGCGGTGTCAGTCACGGGTCGGGTCTCAGACACGCGGTGGCGGTAACGGGTCGAGTCTCAGACACGCGGTGTCAGTCACGCGTCGAGTCAGACACGCGGTGACGGTCACGGGTCGAGTCTCAGACACGCGGTGACGGTCACGGGTCGGGTCTCAGACACGCGGTGGCGGTAACGGGTCGAGTCTCAGACACGCGGTGTCAGTCACGCGTCGAGTCAGACACGCGGTGACGGTCACGGGTCGAGTCTCAGACACGCGGTGACGGTCACGGGTCGGGTCTCAGACACGCGGTGGCAGTCACGGGTCGGGTCTCAGACACGCGGTGGCGGTCACGGGTCCAGGGTCAGACACGCGGTGTCAGTCACGGGTCGGGTCTCAGACACGCGGTGGCGGTCACGGGTGGAGTCTCAGACACGCGGTGGCAGTCACGGGTCGGGTCTCAGACACGCGGTGGCGGTCGCGGGTCCAGAGTCAGACACGCGGTAGCGGTCACGGGTCGAGTCTCAGACACGCGGTGGCAGTCACCGGTCGAGTGTCAGACACGTGGTGTCGGTCGCGGGTCGGGTCTCAGACACGCGGTGACGTTCACGGGTCGAGAGTCTGACACGCGGTAGCGGTCACGGTTCGAGTGTCTCGGTGTCGGGTCGAGTTTCTGACACTCGGTCTAGCTGTCGGGTCGAGTGTCTGACATTCGGTCTCAGTATAACTTTTTTAACATAGACATTTAAACGAGCATGACTACCCAGACCGAGTACAACAATCAGTTAGAAACCACCTTTCAGCAACATGCTTAAAATAAAGCGTATATATGATGCGTCGACCCGACATCTATCTAATATTATAAAGCTGAAGAGTTTGTTTGTTTGTTTGTTTGTTTGTTTGATTGAACGCGCTAATCTCAGGAACTACTGGT
Source organism: Clanis bilineata (assembly GCA_036417725.1). Taxonomy (NCBI): domain Eukaryota; kingdom Metazoa; phylum Arthropoda; class Insecta; order Lepidoptera; family Sphingidae; genus Clanis; species Clanis bilineata. The sequence continues at coordinate 6,654,712 of CM071138.1, read as the reverse complement.
TCGATTTGAAAAATTATTTTTGTGTTGGATAGCCCAATTGTCGACGGTGGCTATAGGCTATATAACATCACGCTATGACCAATAGGAGCGGAGCAAAAATGAAAAATGTTTAAAACCGGGGAAGTCGATATCTCAGAAACTACTGGTTCGAATTGAAAAATTCTTTTGTGTTGGATAGCCTATTTATCGAGGATGGCTATAGGCTATATAACATCACGCTTTGACCAATAGGAGCGGAGCAGAAATGAAAAATGTTGCAAAATCGGAAAAATTTATATCTCAGACAGAAACTACTGGGTCGAATTGAAAAATTCTTTTTGTGTTGGATAGCCCAATTATCGAGGGTGGCTATAGGCTATATAACATCACGCTATGACCAATAGGAGCGGAGCAGAAATGAAAAATGCTGCTAGCGGGGAATTTTATATCTCAGAAACAACTGGTTTGATTTGAAAAAATATTTTAGTGTTGACCGAGGGGATGAATGGTAGGGTGACTAAGGGGTGACTGACGGGGTGATTGATGGGGTGACTGATGGGATGACTGACGGGGTGACCGATGTGAGGAATGACGGGGTGACTGACAGGCTGACTGATGGGGTGGCGGAGGGGGTGACTGACGAGTTGAATGACGGGGTGTCAGACGGGGTGACAGATGGGGTGACCGACTGAGTGACAGCCGGGGTGACAGATGGGGTGACAGACGGGGTGACAGACGGATGACAGAAGGGTGACAGACGCGGTGACAGACGGGTGACAGACGGGGTGACAGACGGGTGACAGACGGGGTAACGGACGTGGTGACAGACGGGGTGAGAGACGGGGTGACAGACGTGGTGACCGACTAGGTGACCGACTGGGTGACAGACGGGGTGACAGGCGGGGTGACAGACGGGGTTACAGCCGGGGGACCGACGGGGTGCCGACGGGTGACCGAAGTGGTGACAGACGGGTGACAGACAGGGTGACAGACGCGGTGACAGACGCGGTGACAGACGGGGTGACAGAAGGGTGACAGACGGGTGGCAGACGGGTGACAGACGGGTGACAGACTGGTGATAGACTGGGTGACAGACGGGGTGACCGACTGGGTGACTGACTGGGTGACAGACGAGGTGACAGACGGGGTGACAGACGGGGTGACGGACGTGGTGACAGACGGGTGACGGACTGGGTGACAGACAAGGTGTCAGACGGGGTGACAGGCGGGGTGACAGACGGGGTGACAGAGGGTGTGATTGACGGGGTAAGAGACGGGGTGACAGACGGTTTGACAGACGGTGTGAGAGACGGGGTGACTGACGGTCGAAGTAGATCATCCCATTACCTCTTTTAGAATTATTGTGCTATAGGTGCCTACGACTCACTCTTTCAACCCTCTCTCTCATACGCAGACGAAGTTGCGCGGGTCAGCTAGTTGAAGTATATTTTTGTAACTACTAACTATTATGGATCCAGATTATTTAATCCAAGTATACATTGAATTTACGTGCCGGATTGCAACTCGCACATGTGTGCGACACACACAGGCGCAGCGCTGTCATAAAATACCTAAACTCGAGCGGAAAGATTTTGCGAAAGCGCTCTTAACCAGAACTATTATTTATATATTTTTTCACCCACCCTTTGACCGGAAACCCAGGCGTGAGATTATGTATACAGTGTACCTATGTAGATTTAAAGTAACAAGTATAATTAAGTAAAAGAATTTACATACTTAACTTTTATCTGTAAATCACTTGACTTAAAACAGCACTCACGACGCATGACGTCACATTACTCATTTTTCTTGCATATTTGTTCCAAAGGGACCTAAGACTTATTAATCTGAGCTAACATAAGAAAGTGCCAACTGTATATACATTTTCCATATTTTGGTTAAAACTTAAACCCGGATCGATAACTGATCGACGAACTATCTACATAGACTTTTTAGTTTTGAAAACATCAATAACTTAAAGCCGCGTCTCCTGCACTAGGTTTTCTCGAAACATTATACAAAAACATATACGCAAAACAACGCTTTTAGCTGTCACGTGCTCGTAGAACAATGGACCATAGATAAAAAATGCATGTTCGGTGTAGGTGTTTTGTGTAATGTTTAATGCAGGAGACCCGGCTTTAGTGCAGCTTGAAGCCGCGTCACCTGCACATGTTTTTTTTTCGAAATGAAACGTTAAAACAACGTATATCGCTGTCTTCCGCTCATGGAACTAGGGACCATAGACAAGAATACCATGTTTTGTATAATGTTTTAGTGCAGGAGACGCGGCTTTATTATATGCACCTTTAAACGTAATATTTTGTATACCGGCATATTTGCAGTATTCTTATTTAAAAGGCTTGTCTCCTGTGTGAGTTTTGATATGTTCCTTTAAATGATAATTTTGCGCCGATGCATAATTACAGTATCGACTTTGAAAAGGTTTTTCGCCATTGTGCGTTCTTAAATGTCGCTTTAAGTCAGTACTTCTCACACATGTATAAGTATTGTCATTTAAAAGATTTTTCGCCTATGTGAGTTCTAATGTGATACTTTAAACCAGCATATTGCGCACATGTATAATTACAGTATTGACATTTTAAAGGCTTTTCACCTGTGTGAGTTCTAATATGTTCTTTTAAACGACTATTTTGCGCACATGTATAATTACAGTATTGACATTTAAAAGGTTTTTCGCCTGTGTGAGTTCTAATATGTTCTTTTAAACGACTGTTTTGCGCACATGTATAATTACAGTATTGACATTTAAAAGGTTTTTCGCCTGTGTGAGTTCTAATATGTTCTTTTAAACAATTATTTTGCGCACATGTATAATTACAGTATTGACATTTAAAAGGTTTTTCGCCTGTGTGAGTTCTAATGTGTTCCTTTAAACTAACATATTGCGCACATGTATAATTACAGTATTGACATATAAAAGGTTTTTTGCCTGTGTGAGTTCTAACATGTCGCTTTAAATTACCACGGTACACAGACGTATAATTACAATATTGACATTTAAAAGACTTTTTACATGAATGAATTTTGAAGTTGTTTAAATTATCCCTTTTTGTAGATTTTCCATTATGTACAGAACTCTGATTTGTTTTACTTTTAGTATTTTGGTTAGTAATCACAGGTTTATGTCCGACAATATGTTTGATAAGAAGAGCTTTTGAATTACATGTTTTACCACATTCATTGCATACAAAATACTTCTTATTATTATTAACTAACACTAGCTTACTTTTTCCGTCAGACACTATCTCGGTTGACTTATCATTATCACCTATGATTCTTATTTCGGTGTCAGAGATGTTTCCACTCTTCTCACTTGCAATAGACTCGGCCTTATCTTGTTTACAGTTATGTATCTCATCCAGCTTACGCTTTTTGTTTGAGGGTGTTCCTTAAGAATACAGGAAAATATAACTGCAGCAGAATATATTTTAATAACTTAAATACATAAATAAAAGGCGCAGGGAAAGAAAAATCAATAGGAGTCTTTTCAATATTTAGTTTCGTAATGCCATTTATAAATAAACTAGCTGACCCGCGCAACTTCGTCTGCGTATGAGAAAAAAGGTTACAAAGAGTGAGTCGTAACCATCTGTAACACAATTCTAAAGGAGCTAATGGGATGATCGCTACTAAACTAAACTTCGAGAGAAAGTACGTGACTTCGGTCATTCCGTCAGTCATCCCCTCCGTCACCCTGTCAGTCACTCCGTCGATCACCCCGTCAGTCATCCAGTCACCCCGTGGGTCACCATGTCAATCACCCCGTCAGTCACCCTGATAGTCACCTCGTCAGTCACCCTGTCGGTTACCCCGTCAGTCACCATGCCGATCACCCCTTCAGTCAACCGTTCCGTCACCCCGTTGGTCACCACGTTAGTTACCCCAACAGTCACCCCGTCAGTCATTACGTCCATCACGCCGTCGGTCACCCCGTTAGACACCCTGTCCGTTGTCCCGTCGGTCACCTCACACCAAATATCTAAAACCATTAAGCGGTTACAAAAGTCCCATACAAATGTTCATCCCTTATTTCAACCCATTAGGGGTGTGATTGAAAAAAATGGATTATGTCCGTCCTCGGTGTTAAAGGTATCCTCATACCAAATTTCATCAGATTATATGAAGCGGTTCTAAGATACTCATACAAACTTTCATCCCTTATTTTATGGGTTGATTTAAAGAAAATAAGTATGCAGTTGTTTTTTAAATTACATAAATTACTAAAATTTTGACATCTATAGCTTCAACGGTTTAGATTTTCGATACAACAGCTTTTCACTCTTTTCACCCCTTCAATCCCTTCTTAGAACTCACCTACGTCATAAAAGGAAGCCGTGTGTAAAATTTCACATTCCTCACTCCGATAGTTTAGGCTGCACGTTGAGCATCAGTCAGTCAGTCAGTCAGACAGTATTGACTTTTATATATATAGATAAAAGTCTTTTAGGTGACAAACTACGTAATTCATATGATACTGTTACGCCGACATACTAGCCGTCTCCCATCGAACGCCGCCGCGCCACGTTGCATCTATAAATGTATAGAACGTTCTACAGCGTTCGACCCGCGGCGAGTCGGGTCGAGTCGCGTCGCGCGCCGAACTACCGATAAGCGATCAGCGAGTATAAAAGGCGTGTGAGTGTGTTGGCGGAACACAGTGTTTCTTCGGAAGCGATCGAGTGCGAACAACGAGCGACAAGCGAATATTCGGAGCGAGTATTTCGACGCGTATTGTGTGCAATAGTGTCGGATTCTTAAATAAAGTACTGAATCATCTTCGAGAACAGTCGGCGTTTAATTGTTGTCCTGAACCCCGTTAGCCCGTAACAATACTTTCTATACAGAGTGACGCTAACTAGCTAACCTAGCCCTAACTGTATAAATACGCCACTGACCTTAACTTCAGTAAGTACGAGGCGCAGCGCTCGCATCCGAATGGCGCTGGACACGTGCGGACCAAAGACTTCTATGTATTTACTAGACAAGCTGTTTCGAAGTAAAATTGTGGCACATGACAGCGAGTGTTTGACGTTTCACGGCTAAGGAAAAGAGCAGATTTCTATAGTGAGTTGAGGTCGATTGACAGAGACTTAGTGCGCACATTCTATGTACCGAACAGCCAGTCTATAGTCGGATTGCTAATTAAACGGAGTAAACTGACAGATCGAAATGTCACTTTTCAAAATAATGTTGCTTACTTCCAAAGAATAGTGATTGATCTAGTTCAATCCTTATCATTCAAAGAAATAATAACTCAGCACAAGCTTGGAAAAATTAGAATTTTGTAGCGTATTATTAGAAAATTCAGCTTAACCCTTCGACTAAATGTCTTTGCGTAAATAATCATAACAGATACGCGAAATAATAACAATGAAAATTATAAATATTACTTTTATTGTTTGAGAAAAATTACGTTCCGCACATTCATAGCTATTGTAAATTTTGTTTATAATGAACCATGATTAGAATTCCAGTAGACATGCTATAACTTACCATGCAGTAATTTACTATGACTATAATTCAGGAGACATGCAGTACTAATCACACATTATGTAGGAATTACGACTTTGAGTTGGACTTTAGAAAATGAAAGATTGAAATGGTTCACTGAATAGGGTATTACACTATTTTTTGAAATGTGTTTTAATGCGATCATAAGGTAATAATATACTGCTAAAAAAATTACAACATTTTTATTCAATCGATAAGTGCCTTAAAAATGTGTTTTAATTTTATACCGCGCGTAATTTGGCGAAAACGCTAACGTGCGTGAGAAGCCATTTTTCTTCCATAGTCAAGACGTCATTAGGAATGTAAACAAATACGCGTAATATTGGAATTGTAAATTATTGCAATTTAAGAATGAGTTATTAACCTGTGTTGTTCCTGAATGCGAGAATATAAGTGTAAAACAGCGGACACGTTGTGGATTGAAGTGTCAAGTAATGTAAATATGAGAAAAACTTGGTTAAATGGATCACGTGAAAAGAGTTTACTCCGTACATTATTTCAAGTTTAATCTTAGATAGTTTATGTTTTCATGAAATGTCGTCGGTTTCTAGGACACTATTTAAGTAAAAAGTACACGAATAATAAAATATAATACAAAAGCAACCTAATGTTGATCACTTGATACTTTGTTTTCATGACTGTATGACGTAAAATCATGGCGGCTACTATATCGCTTAGTAAAAGAACAGATACAAAAACTCAAAACTTTGAATTGTATTATAAAATGTATTTTATCATTTTATGAACTAACACTAACATTTTCCGACTGCTTATTGCCTAAACTATGTCATTTGTATAGTTTTAAATATTTTCACGTATAGAGTAAAATACCCTATTGAAATGTTTAAATAATCTTGATCTTTTTACCGCAGCACTATTTAAATTTCATTAAAAAGTGGCAACATTCGAAATGTCAGTTTACTCCGTTTAATTAGCAATCCTACTATAGTAGTATACATAGAAGTCTTTGGTGCGGACATGTTTGGTATCGACAAGTCTTTGACCGCTAATGTCAGCTGTTTTAAGTCGCCCCGAATCTCTTTTGTGCTCCGAACGTAATGTGTTAAAGTTATGAAAACCTAAAATAAATTTTGTTTCTGAATTGGGTACTTGGTTATGTTTAAATTTATACACAGTTTTATATCCAACTAGCTGACCCGCGCAACTTCGTCTGCGTATGAGAGAGAGGGTTGAAAGAGTGAGTCGTAGGCACCTATAGCACAATAATTCTAAAGGAGGTAATGATATGATCTACTAAACTTCAAGAGATAGTACGTGACTTCGGTGCGGTTCCGTCAATCACCGCGTTGGTCACCCCGTCGGTCATTCCGGTAATCACCCCGTTGGTTACCTTATCGGTCACCCCGTCGGTCACTCCGTTGGTCACCCTGTTAGTCACCCCGTTGATCACCACGTCGATCACCCCGTCGGTCACGTTTTGGTTACCCCATCAGTCAACCCATCGGCCACCCCGTCGAACACCCCGTCGGTCACCTTTTGGTTACCCCATCAGTCAACCCATCGGCTACCCCGTCGAACACCCTGTTGGTCACCCCGTCAGTCATCCCGTCGAGTACCCCGTCGGTCACCCCATTGGTCACCTTTCGATTACCCCACCTCTTCCGTCACGCCGTCGGTCACCCCGTTGATCACCCTGCTGGTCACCCCGTTGGTCACCGCGTTGGTCACCCCGTCGGTCACTGCGTTGGTCACCTCGTCGGTCATTTTGTCGGTAATTTCGTCGATCACCCCGTTAGTCACCCCGTCGGTCACCTTTTGGTTACCCCGTCAGTCACCCTGACGGTCACCCCGTCGATCACTCCGTCGGTCACCCCGTCAGTCACCCCGATGGTCACCCCGTTGGTCACCACGTCGGTCACGCCGTCGGTCACCCCTTCATTCACCCCGTTGGTCAACACTTAAAGAATTTTTCAATTCGAACCAGTAGTTTCTGAGATATAAATTTCCCCGCTTTTGCAACAATTTTTATTTCTGCTCCGCTCCTATTGGCCCTAGTGTGTGTGTGGCTCCTTTTACATTGGCAACGCACCAATGATTGTTTTTGCATCATGGGTGTCTATGGGCGGTGGAGATCATTTACCATCAGGTGACCCATCTGCTTGTTTGCCAGTCCCTGCTATAAAAAAAATGATCGACATTTCTCCTCAAAGCAAGTATACTAATTAGCCTTAGGCTGTGGTTTATAGAGTGAGAATAACTTGATTTTCCCAGGATTGGAAGTCCAAGAGGTTGACGGCAGATAAGGAGCAGGTCATAAAAACAAAGCCGAAACTTTTCTGCGACATGTTTGAATAAGTGCGACGCGCCGACCCCACATACATAATGGCAGGTGGAGAGAAAGAAAAGAAACTCACCGTCATCATGTTCATGTTCAACCAACGCTTCACTCGTGTCACTGTCGTCCAGATACTCTATCACATCGTCCGGTTCCGGTATTTGTAATGAGTGCAAATCGGTGACCACCAACGGATCCACCAGACCGTTTGCCAGCCTGTCTGTAACACTGAAGGATTTCAGATCCAACTGCAACAGAAAACATCACTTATTGATTTCTTTGTCCTGTATTGCATTGTATCCATTACAAAGGTCGTTAAAACTACGCCAAATCTACCCTGCAACATGCTTGAAAAAGTGTGTTACACAAACCCTACATTAAGGTGGCTTAGTGGCAGTTAGAAAAAGGGTAGAATGGAGTGTGATTTGTTCAGTTTGTCAGTTTTTATTTTTAATTGCAAAAAACATATTAATTTTCAACATTGAATAGATGCAGATCAAATGAAAAGGCATCAAATGATATTTTTTTTAAGTACATACGCCTCCAGTTATTTCCAAGATCTGTTCCAAAATGTTCTGAGACTTCTGTGACTTTATAATGAGCTGTCGACATTTCTGTAGCTGATGATAGCACAAGTAACATGCTAACAGCCTCCCGCCCTCACCAACCTGTGGATTAGAATACATCCTATATTAATATTATAAACGCACACATTTGTGAGTATGTTTATATATATTTTGATAAAACTTTACAGTTATGCCAAGTGACGCCGACATAACGACATTAAATCATACCAGATATACTTTACAATGGTGCAAGGCCTTGTACCAAAAATCTGTTGAATATGTGGAATAGTTGAGGCACAGGATTGATTTTTTAGTTTTGTAAATTTTTGTACATGATGTACGTTCAGGATGATTTAAAACAGCTATTAGCGGTCCAAGAGTTTGTCATTAACAAACATGAACAGACTTGTCGGGTGGGACTCGGATATGAGTGCCGCGCCGCGTACCTACTGAAGTTTACCTACATGTAGATTTTCACACATTATACCGGTTTTACTCTGATAAATGTTGGGACATTTAGTAACCGAACATTTGCTATTTATTTTATCCTAAAAATCTATTCTTTCAGTATTGTCATTACAGTTTATTGAAGCTGCAGTGAAATTTACAAATACCTATGTTATCCATTATCAAACTTACTGTTGTTATGTTGGCGCCACTCTGTATAAATCATTCTCCTTGTATGTGGAATTATTATTGGTACCATCTTTATGAAACATCCGACAGTATATATTATCTTAAACTGGAATTTGCTAGTTTTACAATGTCATGTGCTTAGATGCCTAAGAGATCTATATATATTTTTTATCAGAATTAAATACCATATGGACCAAATACTGTGATTATTATCCCATATTGGTATTTTTTTTTATCCGGGCACGGCAAAGTGACTGCACCTGATGGTAAGTACAGTGCAGACAAACAATGGGTTTATCAGTGGTCGCCAGAATCATGCCGGCCTATTTATGCTTCTTCACACTCCGAATCCGAAGAGGGAAAAAGCAAATCGAGGGGCTTGCGACAAGACAAGCGGATGAACGATGCAGACACAGGGACACCCCATACCTGTCCCAACCAACCATCAACTCATGCCGCAAGCCCACTGTTGGTCACACAAACATTAGTCTCGGTGCGGGACTCGAAACTGCAGCCTTTCGAATGTCAATAATCTAAGCTTACCTTTCTATTTATCAACATTTCATACACATTTTGAACTTCCGAGCCCGATATTGGATGCATTCGTATATTATCAATCAAACACACACGGCACAATTCATACATTTTCTCGACACTTATTTATTATTGAACAACTATAAATAATGTAAGAATTACCAATAGAAGTCTTTGAAGAATTATGAATAATTTGAGTTTATAAACACCAAGTTCCAAAAAGATACAAATCCCTAACTTGACATTGGCATAATGTATTTCAATTGCCATAAATAAAATAAAAAAGATACCAATCAGTAGCGATGAAACAACGGCTGACTTTTGCCATTAGGTTATGTCGCTTAGGCTATTCTTACAAAGCTATTACTTTAAATCGCTATTTAAAGCTACCAGCTATTCTCCGCCGCGCGACTTTAGTAACTTATAGGTTACTTTTTTGATAGCGGCTACTTGAATCGCCACAGCTGTATTGAATAGCCGCAGCTATCTTGAGTCGCCGTCTTGATAGCAGTAAGCTTTATTACGAAACACGGTTTTCTCGTTCTAATATTATTTTGTGAATCGCGGTCATTTTATTGGTGCCCGCGTTTTGTTGATGTGCTTGTTGTATTTTGGATCATAACTTGTTCTTAATTCTTATTTGGATATTTAATAACATAATTTTGTTTTAATGAAAAAGGTAGTTTTATACAATATTAATGTAAAGTTTTTATTAGCATCATTAAAGCGAGTTATGAAACAATTGACGTTTTTAAGGAATAAATTCTTAACCGGGACTCTCCGAGTTTCGAGCAGTGCTCAAACAAATCTGCGTAGGAGTTCATGAAGCAGTGTCAACAAACTAACTGCATCGCCGTAAAAGCGACTAGCATTTACACACATATTAAATTATGATGGTCATCACTTTCTAGTTGAAATAAGAATAAAAAAGTATTTTTAAATCAGTATCATTACATAGCTTTTTCGTCTACAAAATAATAAAGGTCGTAGGTTGCAATTCGATACGACCAAAAATACGCCTTATTATCCAGAAAATAAAGATCGAGTATCCAATGTTTATAAACCGAATTGTCGACTTTTGAAATGGATCTACTTACCTTGACTGCAAATAGTTTCCAAAAAAAACCACTAGATGTTGTTAAACAATTTGAATTACGTAATAATTTATCACTTAAAATTACTAACCCATGATTCATAATATTCCAGCTTATTTCTATAGATGGCAATCGAAAATTGTGTCTAAAAGTCGCTAGATGTCACTATAGCAAATTGATACAATCTTCAAACGTATTAGACATTAGTTTTAGCAAATTCTTATAGATGGCGCATACAGTCTCTGTCTCTGATCAATTTTAAAAACCTGAAAGCTTTTCAATAACGTTAGTAGTGATTTCCAAATCGCCACTAATGTCGTTTTAAAAAAATAATTCTATTACTTAAACGGCGGTCGTTGTAACGACCATGACTAAATCAACAAGTACCATAGATCCATAGATGATCGAAATATGTTGTAACAAGATAGCGAACTTCATAATCGTGAAGGTTAAAATATAAACCTAACGCCAATGTGCTAAGAACTATATTCAACTACAGTTATTACCTGTTCATTTTGACATCTTAACGCTTGGCCCTCTAACTCTCTCTGAGTCTAAGCTCCGAGTATACTAAAACATATTTTCTTCTAACTTAGTAGAAATTGGTATTCTTGACAATATTCTTTTTTAAATTCAAATAGACTTTTAATAAAATATACTCTACATACATCGTTAAATAATTTAGTAGTAATGAAGATTGTGACCTCTGTTTACTTTTTTTTATTGTTTCAATATTTAATCAATGGTATAATTATTTCTACTAACAATAGAGTAGAATGATTTATTTCTTATCAGCAATACCATTGAATAAGGCCGTATTGATATGTTTTCGGCTGAAGGACTCTGTATCCATGGCTAAGAATAAATATAAAAAAAAGAAAAGAAAAAAGGCCATATTGTTTTAGGACCGTCACAGGAATTTTGGCGGGAATTCTGTCGGTGCGGGTGGTCGCTTCTTTTAATGATTTCATATTTTAGTGTAAAGTTGTGTTTGTGGTTTAAATGTGATGTGTATCTAAGCAATTTAACATCAACGAAGATGGATAGTAGGTATGTGGAAGCTTTGAAATAAGTGATTTTGGACGCTTTTTGTCGGGTGGATGGGTCGACCCTTGTTCGATTCCTCCGCTGCGAGAAAATAGGGAACTTGCGTGTAATTTTGTTATTGGTTCATTGTAAAGAACTACGTCTCAAATAAACACACCAGAAACAAAAACATAAAAATATGCACAAATCATTTAATTATCGCAAGTCTAAATATGACTTACAAAACCCCGCGCTAAAAAAGGACGTGACGTCACAGCTTAAAAATTGCTTTTTGACGACATCTCAGTTGACACTGACGTCTAGTGACCTTGTCTGGAATGACGTTTGATTCGCTATAATTGCCTATCGTTTAAAATTTCCCCATGCCGAACAAAAATTTCCCCAAAAATGTAGAAGCTATTTCATTAACTAACGAAGTAAAAATAAGTTGCACTCTTGAATCTTGTGCGGAGAGGTGGGAAAGTTAGATTAAGAAAATAATTTGGAAAGAGGAGGACCCCCGAAATCTCATTCATCAAGCACCATACTAAACATAACAACAGTTTTCCGCAAAATTGGGAGAAATACCCCAACCTGGAAACACTGCCAAATGCAACGACGTCACTTGGGTTTTGCAATAACGTTCCATTACACGTAATTTCTAGTTAAGATATTTTGTAAAATATGAATTATTTTATACTACAAATTTCATCATAGCACATTTCAAGGTGTTGTTTATTGATTTATCAACACAATTTCTCGTTATAATTTTCGTGCAAGTTCCCCATTGTCTAAAAAGCATCAAAACTGGAAAGAATTGACGCCAAAACTTCAGCAGGGCCTTGAAATCGAACACATCCGATTTTATTGCACTTGCGAAAACTAAGATGTAAGAAACAAAGTATAAACAATAATAAAAAGTATACGGCTGAAGGACATTGTATCCATGGCTTTGAACAAGTTAAAAAAAGGCCGTTACAGGACTTTTTGGCGGGAAGTCAACTGAGGCGGCAACTTTAAACTTGCAGTAGTTTTAATTTAATTTCACTAGTATATTATCTTGTAAATAGTTTGATTGTACATGTTATATTGCAAAATGGGTCCTCCCAGCGATGGTGAGGACCCTGGAAACTAAGAAGATGAAATATACAAAGATTTCCAATGACGGTGTTAAGGCGGGAGATAAGGAAAAGTATACAGTTTTTATTAAAACACATTACTAAAGATTATTTTTGGAATATAGTAGTTCCGAGTACATAGTGTATGTTGATTCTACATAAAATAAAAAGGTGGGTAACAAAAATCCAATCACCCTCACAAATATGTTCTGCAACAATGTAAAAGGCATAATTGGAGTGCACCAACTCGATGCACTAAAAATCGGTGTATCCTTTAAAACAGCAGCAGCAGCAGTTTACTAAAAATGGAAGAAATAATACATAGAAATAAATTAAAATCATTTATTCAATCATACCTACCTGAAAAAATAGGAGTATTAAGATTTGTTCCTAAAGAAATAAACAATGAAGACATTTATAACAATATTTCGGACAGCCTCCGTAGCCGACAGCCTCCGTAGCGCAGTGAGTGAGTGGCCGGCTGTGATGCGAGAGGCCGCGGGTTCGATTCCCGCATTGAGACAAATGTTTGTGTGGCCCACAGATATTTGTTTCAAGTCTGGGTGTTGTGAGACCGAAAATCTTTCATAGTTTCCGACAATCACGATACAGGTTATACCTAGGGTGATAGTAACATTTGCCTCAACTATATTGCCCCAGTACGCTTATATTAAATTATTTCGATACCAAATAAATCTGTACATTCCACCCCTGCTACAATGTTTTTTAATTTCAATTATTCAGCTAAGATTTGCAGAGGAGTCCAAAATTGATCATCATGTGCCGGACAACACTCATACAAAGAATGTGACGTGGAGGAGATCACGTGTATTAATTGTGAAGGTAACCACTTAGGGCGACTTGCACCACTATTACTAACCTACGGTTAGTCCTAACCTCAAGTTAAATTGAAATAGAAATATATGAAGGACATGTAATTCGTTACATGTAATTAATTTAATGTCACCATATATTATCTGTAATTAGATGTAGTACATTATATGTAATGAATTACATGTCCTTCACATATTTCTATTTCAATTTAACTTGAGGTTAGGACTAACCGTTGGTTAGTAGTAGTGGTGCAAATCGCCCTTAGCGGTATTGAGACTGCCCAGTGAAAAAAAATAAAATATAAGAAAAGAAGAATAAATACTTACAGAATTCGTATGCCACTGTTGTGAGTACCCCCAACCTACATATAATGACAAATCTTTTCCCATGTTACCCACCAAAAGTAATGTTAATAATAACAAAGTTAATGAGATGAGTGTACAGGAAATAGTTTATAACAATATTATTATTCAGGCGATAGTGAAGTCTCTTGTGACTTTAGGGAATAGTTCTGGAAATACTCCACTTACCAGTATGAAAATAAAAGATTTTTTTTATCAAACTTAATATAATGGATAAATATCTACATATCATACAATTTAACATACAAAATGTACAGAATAAAAAAGCCTTATTACAAAACTTGTTACAAGAAAAAAATGTGGACATATGTTTACTTAATGAAGCTTGGTTGAAAACTGATTCTAGAGTACCACATTTTCTATATTATAATTCTATTTTAAAAAAATTTAGAATTTATTTATTTATTTTATTTATTTATTTATTTTAAGAAGGCTTACAGACTAATTACATTGGTATATAATACATGTGTATATAATCAAGTTGCTAATAACAAGCCTCCACATTTGAGTATACATAAAAAAAAAACTATCATCGGTGTTGATATAATATAATTAACATAATTTGATACATGTAATAAGTTTGGCCATAATAGTGTTGGCATATTAATTAAACAACATTTAAAATATAATATTGTCGACACATCATTTTCTGAACCCATTCAAAATATTTGCATATCAATAACTATACATCATTAGGTAAGTTATATGTTTTGTGTGTATATTGTCCTCCTCATCCTACTAGGTTTGATAGTAATAAAATGAAAAAGTTACTGTTAGAAACTCCTATTTCTTTTATCTATGGTGGGGACGTCTGCAGTCACACAGAAGGGTGATAAGCTCACTTATCAGAACTATTTCACTCTTCATCCCAATCCGGGTGCTACTCCACTTTTGCTTTGGAGGCAACCAAACTACGAAACAGCCCGCGAGAGGTACGTCACCGTTGGGTTTTGGCTGTGGCTCAGACTAGCCTTTGGGCGTCATGGAGGTCTTCCAGGTTTGCAGCTTTCAGGTCCACCCACGGCTGCCCAGCACATCCGCCCAGACAAGCCCCGCCACGTCAGTCGGTTAAGACCTCTGTGGCAAGACCGCCTGGGCGAACCGCGCCCAGCTTGTACTATGTGAATGTGCCCACATACTGTCCCACATTTAGGCGGAAAACCTCCTAGTTGGGATGCAGCACCACCACTCCCCCTCAGCTAATCATGGTAGTGTCCACCCTGGAGCACTGGTTTTACTGGTGCTACTGCAGTGTGCCCCCTACAAACCTTTGTGTGGCCTTACAAAACCTGATAATGTCTTCTAATTTGTGCTCCCATAGTGAACGTCGGAGTGACTGTCTGGTTGATTCACTGGGTGAGACGGGAGAAACATATAGGGTGACCAACGGTGTCACTGACGGGGTAGCCGACGGGGTGACTGAAAGGGTAGGAGTGACTGACAGGGTGACGGTCGGAGTGACTGACGGGGTGACCGACAGGGTGACTGACGGTGTGACCGTCGGGGTGACTGACAGGGTGACGGTCGGAGTGACTGACGGGGTTACCGACGGGGTGACTGACAGGGTGACGGTCGGAGTGACTGACGGGGTTATCGACGGGGTGACTGACAGGGTGACGGTCGGAGTGACTGACGGGGTGACCGACGGGGTGACTGACAGGGTGACGGTCGGAGTGACTGACGGGGTAACTGACGGAACCGGACCGAAGTCATGTACTTCCTCTTGAAGTTTAGTAGATCATCCCATTACCTCCTTTAGAATTATTGTGCTACTAGCTGACCCGCGCAACTTCGTCTGCGTATGAGAGAGAGGGTTGAAAGAGTGAGTCGTAGGCACCTATAGCACAATCATTCTAAAAAGGTAATGATATGTTTTGCTAAACTTCGAGAGATAGTACGTGACTTCGGTGCGGTTCCGTCAATCACCCCGTCTGTCACCCCGCCTGTCACCTCGTCTGTCACCCCATCTGTCAACCCGTCTGTCACCCGTCTGTCACCCGTCTGTCACCCCGCATGTCACCCAGCCTGTCACCCGTCTGTCACCCCGTCTGTAACCCGTCTGTCACCCCGTCAGTCACCCTATCAGTCACCCTGCCTGTCACCACATCTGTCACCCCGTCTGTCACCCTGCCTGTCACCCTGTCTGTCACCCTGCCTGTCACCCCGCCTGACACCCTTCTGTCACCCCATCAGTCACCCTGTCTGTCACCCTGCCTGTCACCCCGTCTGTCACCCTGTCTGTCACCCTGTCTGTCACCCCGTCTGTCGCCCCGTCTGTCACCCAGCCTGTCACCCATCTGTCACCCCGTCTGTCACCCCGTCTGTCACCCGTCTGTCACCCCGTCTGTTACCAGTCTGTCACCCCGCCTGTCACCCGTCTGTCACCCCGTCGGTCACCCCGCCTGTCACCCCATCTGTCACCCAGCCTGTCACCCATCTGTCACCCCGGCTGTCACCCGTCTGTCACCCCGCATGTCACCCGTCTGTCACCCCGTCTGTCACCCCGTCAGTCAACCCATCAGTCACCCCGTCAGGTATCCCTTAGTCACCCCATCATTCAACCCGTCGGTCAACTCTAAAAGAATTTTTCAATTCGAACCAGTAGTTTCTGAGATACCAACTTCCCCGGCTTTAAACATTTTTCATTTCTGCTCCGCTCCTATTGGTAAAAATAGCGTCAAAAAGAATTTTTCAAATCGAATCAGTAGATACTAACGACACTCAATTGTTTTGCCTTCCCGGAACCTCTCCACTAATACTTGAACTTTATGGTATGGTATTAAAGTTCAAATTGACTTTTAAGTATTATTACGAATCGATTGTATGGGAGTACAGAAAAGTGTTGTTTTTAGACTTTTTCAGACAATTTTTCATTTTTTTCTCTCCGTAAGAACCATCCTCGTACTTCGAGGAATATTCTAAAAAAAGAATTAGCGAAATCGGTCCAGGCGTTCACGCGTGATGCGATGACAACGGAAAACGGGTTTCATTTTTATATATATAGATAGGTGCCTACGACTCACTCTTTCAACCCTCTTTCTCTCATACGCAGACGAAGTTGCGCGGTTCAGCTAATATTTCATAAAATCTGAAGGAAAATCTTTTCTTAAGTGATTTTGCATTTACTTGATTTGATTATAAATACGACTATTACTGGTGTACACCAAGAGCTCGAGAACTCCAAACGCACGACACAATATAATGGATGAGTTTTTTCTGCGCAAGTCCACTAAAACATTAAAAAGGAATCTTTGATTCGCGTTGACTTTGTTGGACAAGTTGATGTAGCAAAAGCTTACCTCTATATTTTTTTCCGATATTCAAAAACTATGCTTTACGAAATTTTGACTTTACTTAATTGCTATCTTCCCTTTAAGTGTAGTTGTTATTGATACTAACTTTTTGCAACCTGTATCTACTTGCTGTAAGGCATGGGCGTCTGAGTGGAATAATAAAGCGCTGATTTAAGTTGTCTTCGCTGGCAACACTACTCGGCGAATTTACTTAACTATATGTACCAATAAGTGTCGACTCAGAACGTTGCTTGTTTTAAACTTCATGTCACATATTTCACATGTATATAGCTTCTCATCTGTGTGAGTTCTTATATGCTTCTTTAAATGTTCATTTCGTGTACATGCATAATTACAGTATTGACATTTTAAAGGCTTTTCACCTGTGTGAGTTCTAATATGTTCCTTTAAACGACTATTTTGCGCACATGTATAATTACAGTATTGACATTTAAAAGGTTTTTCGCCTGTGTGAGTTCTAATGTGATCCTTTAAACTAACATATTGCGTACATGTATAATTACAGTATTGACATTTAAAAGGTTTTTCGCCTGTGTGAGTTCTTGTGTGATTCTTTAAATTAACAGCTTGCGCACATTTATAATTACAGTATTGACATTTAAAAGGTTTTTCGCCTGTGTGAGTTCTAAGATGTTTCTTTAAATTACCACTGTAAGCAGACGTATAATTACAGTATTGACATTTTTTACATGAATTAACTTCAAAGTTGTTTAAATTATCCCTTTTTGTCAATTTCCCATTATGTACAGAACTCTGATTTGTTTTACTTTTAGTATTTCGGTTAGTAATCACAGGTTTATGTCCGACAATATGTTTGATAAGAAGAGCTTTTGAATTACATGTTTTACCACATTCATTGCATATAAAATACTTCTTATTATTATTAACTAAGACTAGCTTACTTTTTGCGTCAGACACTATCGCGGTTGACTTATCATTATCAGCTACGATGCTTATTTCGGTGTCAGAGATGTTTCCACTCTTCTCACTTGCAATAGACTCGGCATTTTCTTGTTCACAGTTATGTATCTCATCCAGCTTACGCTTTTTGTTTGGGGGTGTACCTTAAGAATACAGGAAAATATAACTGCAGTAGAATATATTCGAATAACTAGTAATACATAAACATTTTCAATATTCTTTTTTTTAGAATCGAATTTGGCAATCGAGCAGGTGGGTCACCTGATGGTAACTGATCTCTACCACCCATGGACACCCAAGACACAAAGGAGTATGGATGCGATGCCAGCCCAAAAAGAGGTGATCAAAGATTGGGAAAGGCATGGGGGGCAATTGGGCCACCGGAAATCACACGCACCGAATGAATCTCAGCAGCGATATAATGTTAGCGATATTTTTTTTTTTCGTATTTTCATATTTTCAACAGATACGCGTAATAATAACAATGAAAATTACAAATATTACTATCTGGATTAAAGGGTCAAAAAAGATTAATTTATTTTTATGTAATATGTTTATGTAGGAAGGCGGACCCTGGCAGAAGGCTGGGATAAGGCCAGGCAGAAAGAAAGTAATATTGAAATAAAACTATTTTTACGGATTCTATGACGATTTGGTTTTAATTTTTAATCCCGACGTTTCTATTAAAGACAATTGAAATTAAAAAAACATTATATTTTCAATAGAGAAGATGGTTAGAAGCTTTCACAAGCCTGGGATCCAATTATACATTTAATCAAAACGGAACCCAAAGACCAGCTGCCAGACCTCAAGACACTGTGAGCTCGTACTGCGTAGATCGGAACATTAACGGTTAACTTTTTAATTTTGTATAAGTCTAAAATGAAGGTAGATTTTGTAATACTAACATTCTTGGACAAATGACATCTCAGTCCAACCTGTGACCACGAAGACTGCAAAGCCTTCGAAACATCGGGAATAAAAATTAAAACCAAATCGTGATAGAATCCGTAAAAATAGTTTTATTTCAATGAATAGCATTCGCGTAAACTTAAGAAATCAGTATAGAAAGTAATGTGTTTATATAATATCACAAATTATATATTGTTATAATGGATAATTAGCCCGTGAGTACAGCAAAATACTAGAACTATTAAATCTTACCACTATTACCAACGTACAGTTAGTTAAATTGAAAAAGAAATATATGAATGACATGTTAGTAACAATTGTGAAAGTCGCCCTTAATTAATTGAAATTAACAGTCCCCTGGCATCAGCCGCCTGTCGCATAACAAGACAAGAGGTGGTGTCCAACTTCAGGGGGCTAAAATTTTTTGAAATTTCATTTGTAGCTATTTAGGAACGTTTTGTTTGTAACCGGAACTATTATTTAAAGAACTTTGTATATATTTTTTTACCCACCCTTTGACCGGAAACCCAGGCGTGAGATTATGTATACAGTGTACCTATGTAGTTTAAAGTAACAAGTATAATTAGGTATAATAATTCACATACTTATTTTTTATCTGTAAATTACGTGACACAAAACAGCACTCACGATGCAAGACGTCACAATACTAATTTTTCTTGCATATTTGTTCCACAAGGAGTTGAGACTTACTAATCTAAGCTAACATAAGAAAGTGCCAACTGTATATACATTTTTCATATTTTGGTTAAAACTTAAACCCGGATCGATAACTGATCGACGAACTATCTACATCGATTTTTTAGTTTTGAAAACATCAATAACCTGAAGCCGTGTCTCCTGCACTAGGTTTTCTCGAAACATTATACAAAAACATATACGCAAAACAACGCTTTTAGCTGTCACATGCTCGTAGAACAATGGACCATAGATAAAGAATGCATGTTTTGTGTAATGTTTTAGTGCAGGAGACCCGGCTTTGGTGCAGCTTACGCCGCGTCTCCTGCACATTTTTTTTCGAAACAAAACACTAAAAAACTTATTTCGCTGTCTTCTGCTCATGGAACTATGGACCATAGACAAAAATACCGTGTTTTGTATAATGTTTTAGTTCAGGAGACGCGGCTTTATATGCACCTTTAAACGTAATATTTTACACACAAGCTCACGCCTGTGTCCTATGATATTTTGTATACAGGCATATTTGCAGTATTCTTATTTAAAAGGCTTGTCTCCTGTGTGAGTTTTGATATGTTCCTTTAAACGATGACTTAGCGCAGATGCATATTTACAGTAACTACATCTAAAAGGCTTTTCATCTGTGTGAGTTCTAACATGTCGCTTTAAATGATCATTTCGCGCAGATGCATAATTACAGTATTGACATCTAAAAGGTTTTTCGCCTGTGTGGGTTCTAATGTGATTATTTAAAGTAGAATGATGCGCACTTGTATAATTACAGTATTGACATTTATAAGGCTTTTCGCCTGTGTGAGTTCTAATGTGATTCTTTAAAGTAGTATGATCCGCACATGCATATTTACAGTAACGACATCTAAAAGGCTTTTCATCTGTGTGAGTTCTAACATGTCGCTTTAAATGATCATTTCGCGCAGATGCATGATTGCAGTAACGACATCTAAAAGGTTTTTCGCCTGTGTGAGTTCTAATGTGATACTTTAAACGAGCATGTTTCGCACATGTATAATTACAGTATTGACATTTAAAAGGTTTTTCGCCTGTGTGAGTTCTAAGATGTTGCTTTAAATTACCATCTTGCGAAGATGTATAATTACAGTATTGACATTTAAAAGGTTTTTCGCCTGTGTGAGTTCTAACATGTCGCTTTAAATGATCATTTTGTGCAAATGTAGAATTACAGTATTGACATTTAAATGGTTTTTCGCCTGTGTGAGTTCTAAGATGTTGCTTTAAATTACCACTGTAAGCAGACGTATAGTTACAGTATTGACATTTAAAAGGTTTTTTACATGAATTAATTTCAATGTTGTTTAAATTATCCCTTTTTGTCAATTTCCCATTATGTACAGAACTCTGATTTGTTTTACTTTTAGTATTTTGGTTAGTAATCACAGGTTTATGTCCGACAATATGTTTGATAAGAAGAGCTTTTGAATTACATGTTTTACCACATTCATTGCATATAAAATACTTCTTATTGTTATTATCTAATACTGGCTTACATTTTCCGTCAGACACTATCTCGGTTGACTTATCATTATCAGCTACGATGCTTATTTCGGTGTCAGAGATGTTTTCACTCTTCTCACTTGCAATAGACCCGGCCTTATCTTGTTCACAGTTATGTTTCTTGTTCAGCTTACTTTTTTTGTTTGGGGGTGTACCTTAAGAATACAGGAAAATATAACTGTAATAAAATACATAAACAAAAGATGCAGCGAAAGAAAAATCAATAGGAGTATCTTTAATATTCTTGTTTTATAGCAGAAACTGGCAAACGTGCAGACGGGTCACCTGATGATAAGTGATCTTCACCGCCCATGAACACCCAGGATATAAAAATAATTGATTCGTTGCAAGAATTGGTAAAGGCAATTAGGCCCACGGAAACCTAACGCAACCAACGAAACTCCGAAACGATATTATGTTAGCGCTAATATTTTTTTATTATTTTAATTTTTTTTAACAGTTACGCGAAATAATTCGAAATAAAATTGCAAATATTACTTTCGGGATCAAATAAATCATATTTTATGTTTATGTAATAACACAACAAGCTCACGCCTGTATCCCCGAAGGGGTAGGCAGAGGCGCCCTAGCTAACATACCAACCAACTTTCTTAAAAATCCGCCGGGCGGTTTCTGATTTCCCATATAAACTTTCATCCCCTATTTTATCCCTTTAGGGGTTGATTTTAAAAAAGTACCCTATTTGTGTCCTTGAGCTCAAAGGTATCCACTATCATACCAAATTTAAAAAATTCCATAAACACCTCATTCCTTTAACGTTAGGTAAAAAAAATAAATACTCCATTTGTATCTTTAGGATCAAAAGTATCCTCATACCGAATTTTGTCAAAATCCCTAGACGGTTCTAAAATTTCCGCACAAAGCTTTATCCCCTATTTTATTATGAGCGATTTAAAAAAAAATAAAGTACGCCATGGCCGTCCTTGGGTAAAAGGTACCCTGTTACCAAATTTTATCATTATCGGTTCTGCGGTTTAGCCGTAACAATGCCATTTATTATTTAGTATATGGATGTAACTCAATTTCTACTTTTCTAGACAAAATTGTGCCGTAATAAGCCGTGATATAACAATATAACATTATACATTTCATTTTGATTATAAGTGTAAAAATAATTTATTAGCGTTAGACATCAATATATTATACCTAGATGCACAGTTCTTTACAAATATCCTCCTAAAAAGTGGTCTCAGAAATAAAATTTATAATTAAATCAATCATTCTATTTAAAAACCTACTTTATAACATGTGCTTAGGGTTATATTTGTTTTGATTCAATTACAACTTATGATCGTTTTTTTTGTTTTATTTCTGAGACCACTTTTAAGGAGGATATTTGCAAAAAAATGTGCTTCTAAGGTATAATATATTGATGGTTAAAGTGGACGTTTTTGGGAACGTTTTAACGCTATTGAGCTATTATGAATAACAATTTTTAGGAAATGTCCTACAGCGGTATTATAGCGTCCCACTAAGTTATTATGAATAAAGGCCTTAGAATTCTATCGACGTCCGACTGTATGCAAAACGAGTGCTTAAGCTCTTCTTTGCTGTCCCATTTTCCGAGCGTCAACTTTGCATCTAGGTATATAATATATCGATGGTGTTAGATTAATAACTTTATTAGCAAATGTAAATAATAACAAAGTTAATGAGATGAGTGTACAGGAAATAGTTAATAACGATATTATTATTCAGGCGATAGTGAAGTCTCTTGTGACTTTAGGGAATAGTTCTGGAAATACTCCACGTACCAGTAAGAAAATAAAAGAAATATTTTTATCAAACTTAATAATATAATGGATAAATATCTACATATCATACAATTTAATATACAAAATGTACAGAGTATAAAAGCATTATTACAAAAGTTGTTACAAGACTAAAATGGGGACATATGTTTACTTAATGAAACTTGGTTGAAAACTGACTCTTGAGTACAATATTTTCAAAGTTATAAATTTATTTAAAAATTCTAGAAATGGCCATAATGGAGTTGGCAACAACATTTAAAATATGATATTGTCGACACATCATTTTGTGAACCCATTCGAAATATTTGCATATCAATAACTACATCATTAGGTAAAGTTATATGTTTTCTTCGTATATTGTCCTCTTCATCCTACTAGGTTTGATAGTAATAAAATGAAAAAGTTACTGTTAGAAACTGCTATTTTTTATATTTATGGTGGGGACGTCTGCAGTTGCACAGACGGATGATCAGCTCACTAATCAGAACTATTTCACCCTTCATCCCAATCCGTCTGCCCACATACCGTCCCACCCTTGGGCGGAAAACCTAATTTTTTTTTATGTTGTGTATGAAATATTGTCAGGTCGTCGGTCCACCTTGTAGGTGGACGTCCTACGCTGCGCTTGCCGGTACGTGGTCTCCACTCGAGAACTTTTCTGCCCTAGTCATCCGTTCTACGAGCTATGTGCCTGGCCCACTGCCATTTCAACTGGCTAATCCTCTGGGCTATGTCGGTGTCTAAGGTCGGAGGAAGTCGCTGGATGCAGGCTGCTTCCAACAGGTCGATCTGGAAATCTTTGGGGGAGGCCTATGTTCAGCAGTGGACGTCCTATGGCTGATGATGATGATGATGAAATATTGTACAATTAAGTTCCCCATGCAATATGTATGTAGCTTTAAAGTAACAAGGTATAATAATTCACATACTTAATTTTTATCTAAATCACGTGACTTAAAACAGCACTCACGATGCATGACGTCACATTACTCGTTTTTCTTGCATATCTGTTCCACAGGGACCTAAGACTTACTAATCTGAGCTAACAGAAGAAAGTGCCAACTGTATATACATTTTTCATATTTTGGCTAAAACTTAAACGCAGATCGATATCTCATCGACGAACTATCTACATAGATTTTTTAGTTTTGAAAACACCAATGACCTAAAGCCGCGTCTTCTGCACTAACTTTTCTCGAAACATTATACAAAAACACATACGCAAAACAACGATTTTAACTGTCACATGATCGTAGAACAATGGACCATAGATAAAAAATGCATGTTTGGTGTAATGTTTAGTGCAGGAGACCCGGCTTTGGTGCAGCTTACGCCGCGTCTCCTGCACATCTTTTTTCGAAACAAAACACAAAAAAACGTATTTTGCTGTCTTCTGCTCATGGAACTATGGACCATAGACAAAAATACCGTGTTTTATGTAATATTTTAGTGCAGGAGACGTGGCTTTATATGAACCTTAAATAACATATAAATTGATTGATAAAAAATATTTGCAATATCTCACTAGACCGCCATTTCTTCTGCTGTGTTATTAATTCATTGACCGTGGGCACGGCCTATTCACGCATATAGGTTTATAGGAGTATGTGTATATTTATCTTATTTAAAACTTAATATTTTGTATACATGCATATTTGCAGTATTGTTATTTAAAAGGCTTGTCTCCTGTGTGAGTTCTAATGTGATTCTTTAAACTAGCATGTTGCGCAGATGTATAATTACAGTATTGACATTTAAAAGGCTTTTCGCCTGTGTGAGTTCTAATATGTTCCTTTAAATTACCATTTCGCGCACATTTATAATTACAGTATTGACATTTAAAAGGCTTTTCGCTTGTGTGAGTTCTAGTATGTGCCTTTAAATTACTATTTCGCGCACATGTATAATTACAGTATTGACATTTAAAAGGCTTTTCGCCTGTGTGAGTACCAATATGTTCCTTTAAATGACTATTTCGCGCACATGTATAATTACAGTATTGACATTTAAAAGGTTTTTCGCCTGTGTGGGTTCTTATGTGTTTCTTTAAACTAGAACGATGCGCACATGTATAATTACAGGATTGACATTTAAAAGGTTTTTCGCCTGTGTGAGTTAAAATGTGATTCTTTAAATTAGCATGATGCGCAGATGAATAATTACAGTATTGACATTTAAAAGGTTTTTCACCGGTGTGAGTTCTAATATGCTCCTTTAAATTATTACTATGCGCAGATGTATAATTACAGTATTGACATGTAAAAGGTTTTTCGCCTGTGTGAGTTCTAACATGTCGCTTTAAATGATAATTTCTTGCAAACGTAGAATTACAGTATTGACATTTAAAAGATTTTTCACCTGTGTGAGTTCTAATGTGTTCCTTTAACTGATTACGATGCGCAGATGTATAATTACAGTATTGACATTTAAAAGACATTTTACATGAATTAATTTCAAAATTGTATAAATTAACCCCTTTTGTCAATTTTCCATTACGTACAGAACTCTTATTTGTTTTACTTTTAGTATTTTGGTTAGTAATCACAGGTTTATGTCCGACAATATGTTTGATAAGAAGAGCTTTTGAATTACATGTTTTACCACATTCATTGCAAATAAAATACTTCTTATTATTATTAACTAATACTGGCTTACTTTTTCCGTCAGACACTATCTTGGTTGACTTATCATTATCAGCTACGATGCTTATTTCGGTGTCAGAAATGTTTCCACTCTTCTCACTTGCAATAGACCCGGCCTTATCTTGTTCACAGTTATGTTTCTTGTTCAGCTTACGCTTTTTGTCTGGGGGTGTACCTTAACAATACAGGAAAATATAATAGTAATACATACACAAAAGACTCAGGGAAAAAAAACAATAGGAGTATCTTCAATATTCTTGTTTTATAGCAGAAACTGGCAAACGTGCAGGTGGGTCATCTGATGATAAGTGATATCCACCGCCCATGAACATCCAAGATATAAAAATAATCCATTCGTTGCCAGCCTAAAGGGATCTAAAATTGGGAAAGGCAATTGGGCCGCCGGAAATCTCATGCACCGAATGAAACTCAGCAACGATGTTATGTTAACGCTAATATTTTTTATTCTTTTAATTTTTTCAACAGATACGCGAAATAATTTCAATGAAAATTTCAAATATTACTATCGGGATTGAATAAAAAATATTTTATTTTTATTTAATATTTATGTATATATGTATATATCACAAATTATGAATTATGTCGTTGCGCGTACAATACCGCGTAAGAGCAGTTAGTAAATAACGCGCATTTACATTTTTACAATTTGACAGAAAGAAGAAAAAACTGAATAACTTTGGAATTCATAATTATACTAGCTGACCCTCGCAACTTCGTCTGCGTATGAGAGAGAGGGTTGAAAGAGTGAGTCGTAGGCACCTATAATCCAATAGTTCTAAAGGAGGTAATGGGATGATCTACTTCGGCCGTCAGTCCCCCGTCTCTCACCCCGTCAGTCACACCGTCTGTCACCCCGTCTCTTACCCCGTCACTCACACCCTCTGTCACACCGTCTGTCACCCGTCTGTCACCCAGTCGGTCACCCCGTCTGTCACCCAGTCTGTGACCTGCCTGTCACCCCGTCCGTCACCCCGTCTGTCACCCGTCTGTCACCCAGTCAGTCACCCCGTCAGTCACCCCGCCGGTCACCCCGCCTGTCACCTCGTCTGTCACCCGTCTGTCACCCCGTCTGTCACCACGTCGGTCACCCGTCTGTCACCCCGTCTATCAATGTATCACGCAGCGGCGCCATCTACTTAAAATATTGGTTTGTAGTACATGCTATGTATCAGAGATGGCGCTGTAGGTATGTGAAAAAAGATTTTCCCGCTTTTCTGTTGAAATTTTTCCTGAATTTTCTTAAACCTCACGGAGCCCGAGACCTTTCCAACGAATGCAAAACCGTGGAAATCGGTTCGTGCGTTCTGGAGTTATAGCGTCAGGAAGGAAAACCCGACTTATTTTTATATAGTAGACTAGTAGACCGCGCAACTTCGTCTGCGTTACATATGAGAGAGAGGATTAGAGTGAGTGGGTTACAGGCACCTATAAAACAACTTAATGAAATTAAATAAAGAAAAATCAATCCTAAAGGTACTGGGATTATCTACGTTAAGATTATAACATAGGCTTAAGGCTACTAAACTAAACGTTGAGAGCAAGTACGTGACTTCGGTCAGTCTGTCAGTCACCCCGTTTGTCACACCATCACTAAATAATGACATTAATATTTATACGATACTAACGTCACTCAATTGTTTTGCCTCCCCGGAACCTCTGCACTAATACTTAAGCTTTATGGTATGGTATTAAAGTTCAAATTGACTTTTAAGTATTATTACAAATCGATTATATGGGAGTATAGAAAAGTGTTGTTTTTAGACTTTTTCAGCCGATTTTTAAAATTTTCTCTCCGTAAGAACCATCCTCGTACTTCAAGGAATATTCTAAAAAAATAATTAGCGAAATCGGTTGAGCTGCTCTCGAGATCGAGGCGAATCCTCCACAGCTGGATCTCATCGGCTCTAAATGTTTCCCTCAAAGCGTCTAGCTAGCGTTTTTAGGGCATTCACTGTGAAACTCTGATGCGATTTCTTAGTTTCTTTAAAACGTGACCATACCATCATAAATGACATAGCTGTAGTTTATCTGCGACGTTGGGGATAATCCCCACAACATCGTCAGCTTCGGGAGTCAGGACGTGGATCACCGTAACATAACGCTTAAAACAGGCCACGCAACACACCCATATAAGTGTACAGGCCTGATGATGGTCATTAGTCATATACAAAAAAGATTTAACCCGTCGGAGGCGTCTCATAAATATGTCACATAAGCGTATGGCCCACCGGAGGCGGAGCCGCCCTGACAATTTTTTTTTTTATGGCAATTGAAATACATTCTGCCAATGTCAAGTTAGGGAAATTGTTTTTCTACATCTAAATTGTCGCAAGTGCAATGAAGTCGGATGTGTTCGATTTCAAGGCCCTGCTGGAGTTTTGGCGTCAATTCCTTGCAGTTTAATGTTTTTTAGACGATTTTCTAGCAGCGGAGGAATCGAACATGGTCGACCCATCCACCCGACAAAAAGCATCCAAAATCACTTATTTCAAAGCTTCCACATTCTGTCCATCTTCGTTGATGTTTATTGCTTAGATACACATCACATTTTAACCACAAACACCACTTTAGACTAAAATATTAAATCATTTAAAGGAGATGTTTCATTTCTGGCTGAGGTTTATAACATAAGATCAAAAAACGAAGAAAAAATAGGTGATTTTAGAAAAAATAACGATTGCATTAATTTGTTAGCGTAATAAAATGATATTCATTTTATAAGATTATGCATTTGTTTTTTGCAATGGCAGTCATGACATTGTTACGGAATAGCCACAGCTTAATGAAAACGGACGCATCGTTCAAAAACTACGTGAAGACACGAATTATTCAAGTTTATAATTGGCTTAGAGCTTGATTTTTTCACAGCGCCAATATGAATTTCAGCTTGATACCTCCACGTGTTCCTGAGAAAAAGGGTCGTTACAGACAGACTGACGGACAACAAAGTGATCCTATGAGGGTTCCGTTTTTTCCTTTTGAGGTACGGAACCCTAAAAATGTCTGTTTTAACTCTCGAGTGTTCAATTTAAACTCTGTTTTAAGATTTTATGAAACTTTATTTATTTTAATAGTAACAATTCATACAGTTGCATTTATTAAACTAAACTTAATTTATTACCAATAATAACTAAACGCCCTAACATTAATGTCAAATATTTTATAAAATCTGAAGGAAAATCTTTTCTTGTGATTTTGCATCTACTTGATTAATTAAATACGACTATTACTTTGTGTACACCAAGAGCTCGAGAACTCCAAACGCACGACACAATATAAAGGCTGAGATTTTTCTGCGCAACTCCACTACAATATTAAAACGGATCGTTGATTCGCGATAACTTTGTCGGACAACAAGTTAATGAAGCAAAAGCTTACATTTTATTTCCATAATTCAAAAACTATGAGCTTTACGAAATTTAGACTTTACTTAATTGCTATCTTCCCTTTAAGTGTAGTTGTTATTGATACTAACTTTTTGCAAACTGTAGCTACTTGCTGTAAGGCATGGGCGTCTGAGTGGAATAATAAAGCGCTGATTTAAGTTGTCTTCGCTGACAACACTACTCGGCGAATTTACTTAACCATATGTACCAGTAAGTGTCGACTCAGAACGTTGCTTGTTTTAAACTTCATGTCACATATTTCACATGCATATGGCCTCTCACATGTGTGAGTTCTTATATGCTTCTTTAAATGTTCACTTCGTGTACATGCATAATTACAGTATTGACATTTAAAAGGCTTTTCGCCTGTGTGAGTTCTAATATGTTCCTTTAAAAGACCACTTTGCGCAGATGCATTATTGCAGTATTGACATTTAAAAGGCTTTTCAGTTGTGTGAATTCTCATATAATGTTTCTTTAAATTACCATTTCCCGCACATGTATAATTACAGGATTGACATTTAAAAGGCTTTTCGCCTGTGTGAGTTCTAATATGTTTCTTTAAATGATCACTTTTTGAACACGCATAATTGCAGTATTGACATTTAAAAGGCTTTTCGGTTGTGTGAATTCTTATATGTTTCTTTAAATAAGAATTTTGTGTACATGAATAATTACAATTTTGACATTTAAAAGGTTTCTCGCCTGTGTGAATTCTAATATGTCGTTTTAAACTTATATTGCGTGCACATGTATAATTACAGTATTGACAATTAAAAATCTTTTCGATTGTGTGAATTCTCATATGTTTTTTTAAATGATCATTTCGTCTACATGCATAATTACAGTAATGACATTTAAAAGGCTTTTCACCGGTGTGAATTCTAATATGATTCTTTAAAGTAATGTCTTGTGTACTTGCATAAGGGCAGTATTGACATTTAAAAGGCTTTTCACCTGTATGAATTCTAACGTGATTCTTTAAATTAGTAACTTGCGCACATGTATAATTACTTGGTCTACTGAGAGCATATAATGTAAGTTGTCATCGTGTCATATGACTTAAATAACGTATAAATTTGCATTACATCTATAAATATATAAGACATTCAAATCTGATGGAAAGGGTAACCGTCAAATGATGCACAGCACAAGACATGACGTCACCTCCCAGAATATCCATTACGATTTACGGAGCAAGCGTGCGACGGAGATGGGAACATCTTTCTATACATAAAGGAGTATATATTCTATACATATAGGAAACATAAGGGATCTTACTTGAGCCGGGTCTCCTGCACTGAAACATTACACAAAACACCTACACAAAACATGCATTTTTTATCTATGGTCCACTGTTCTACGAGCAGGTGACAGCTATAATCGTTGTTTTGCGTGTGTTTTAAGTGTTTTATTTTGAAAAAGCCGTGCAGGAGACTCGACTTAATCTGAGCTAACATAAGAAAGTACCAACTGTATATACATTTTTTTATATTTTGGTTAAAACTTAAAAGCGGATCGATAACTGATCGACAAACTATCTACATAGATTTTTTTACTTTTGAAAACATCAACGACCTAAAGCGTGTCTCCTGCACTAGGTTTTATCGAAACATTACACAAAAACACATACGCAAAACAACTATTTTAACTGTCACATGATCGTAAAACAATGGACCATAGATAAAAATACCGTGTTTTGTGTAATGTTTTAGTGCCTTTAAACGTAATATTTTGTATACATGCATATTTGTAGTATTGTTATTTAAGAGGCTTGTCTCCTGTGTGAGTTCTAATAATATGGCTGTTTAAATCAGCATTTTGTAAAGATGTATAATTACAGTATTGACATTTGTAAGGCTTTTAGCCTGTGTGAGTTCTAATGTGATACTTTAAATTAGTATGTCGCGCACATGTATAATTACAGTATTGACATTTGTAAGGCTTTTCGCCTGTGTGAGTTCTAATGTGATACTTTAAATTAATATGTCGCGCACATGTATAATTACAGTATTGACATTTGTAAGGCTTTTCGCCTGTGTGAGTTCTAATGTGATATTTTAAAGTAACACGATGCGCAGATGTATAATTACAGTATTGACATTTGTGAGGCTTTTCGCCTGTGTGAGTTCTAATGTGATATTTTAAAGTAGCACGATACGCAGATGTATAATTACAGTATTGACATTTGTAAGGCTTTTCGCCTGTGTGAGTTCTAATGTGATACTTTAAACTTGAACCATGCGCAGATGTATAATTACAGTATTGACATTTAAAAGGCTTTTCACCTGTGTGAGTTCTAATATGTTCCTTTAAATGATGATTTTGTGCAGATGTATAATTACAGTATTGACATTTAAAAGGATTTTCGCCTGTGTGAGTTCTAATGTGATTCTTTAAACTAGAACGTTGCGCACATGTATAATTACAGTATTGACATTTAAAAGGTTTTTTGCCTGTGTGAGTTCTAATGTGATTCTTTAAACTAGAATGTTGCGCACATGTATAATTACAGTATTGACATTTAAAAGGTTTTTTGCCTGTATGAGTTCTAATGTGATTCTTTAAATTAGAATGTTGCGCACATGTATAATTACAGTATTGACATTTAAAAGGTTTTTCGCCTGTGTGAGTTCTAACATGTCGCTTTAAATTACATTCTTGCGCAAATGTATAATTACAGTATTGACATTTAAAAGGTTTTTCACCTGTGTGAGTTCTAATGTGATATTTTAAACTAGAACGATGTGCAGATGTATAATTACAGTATTGACATTTAAAAGGCTTTTCACCTGTGTGAGTTCTAATATGTTCCTTTAAATGATGATTTTGCGCAGATGTATAATTACAGTATTGACATTTAAAAGGATTTTCGCCTGTGTGAGTTCTAACATGTTGCTTTAAATTACTATCTTGCGCACATGTATAATTACAGTATTGACATTTAAAAGACATTTTACATGAATTAATTTCAAAATTGTTTGAATTAACCCTTTTTGTCAATTTTCCATTACGTACAGAACTCTTATTTGTTTTACTTTTAGTATTTTGGTTAGTAATCACAGGTTTATGTCCGACAATATGTTTGATAAGAAGAGCTTTTGAATTACATGTTTTACCACATTCATTGCATACAAAATACTTCTTATTATTATTAACTAACACTAGCTTACTTTTTCCGTCAGACACTATCTTGGTTGACTTATCATTATCAGCTACGATGTTTATTTCGGTGTCAGAGATGTTTCCACTCTTCTCACTTGCAATAAACTCGGCCTTATCTTGTTCACAGTTATGTATCTCATCCAGCTTCCGATTGTTGTTTGGGAATGTACCTTTGGAATACAGGAAATATAACCGTAGCAGAATATATTTGAATAACTAGTAATATATTTTTTTTAATATTCTATTTTTATAGCAGAAACTGGCAATCGAGCAGGTGGATCACCTGATGGTAACTGATCTCCACTGCCCATGGACACGACATAAAAATAATGGATGCATTGCCCAAAAAGAGGGGATCAGAGATTAGGAAAGGGAGGGAGGTAATCACACGCACTGAACGAAACAGCAGTGATATATGATGATGTTGCAATGATATTTTTTTCAACAGTTCCGTGAATATAACAATGAAAATTGCAAATATTACCATCGGGATTAAAAGGTCAAAAATAATTATTTATTTATTTATTTAAACTGTATATACATGATTATATGTATAAATGTGGACTTAATGCCAAGGGCATTCTCTGCCAGTCTTCCTATGGGTGAGGCAGAGAAGAGGCAATGTGGGTGTATATAAATATATTATGAGAAGAAAAACTTAGAGACCGAAGTAGACAAACTACAAATATTATTAATTAAATATTAATATTTATATAAATATATATATATATATATACAGGGTGTTTCATAAAGTTGGTACCCATGAAAAGTCCACACATAGAGCCGGTGATTGGCAACTTTTTCGTGAAGTTAAAAACTCCATAGGCCTTATAGTTACTGAGCAATCAGACTTCGAAAATAATATGAAATCTTTCGTTGTGATGACCCTAGATCAGCTGGCAGCGGTCAACAACACATGGTTACAAAGACTAAATAAAACTAGATGTGTCTAAACCTGCACACAAAACTTTACTAACTTAACGAAATGAACGAATGGAACGATTTAGTTTTGTGCGCGATGACTAAAATTGAAGCATTTTACATACTTAAAATTTATACGAATATTTTTTTAAAGTAAATGCGTAAATTATAATATTACACTTGCTTAGTGACAACAAAGTATTGATCAACTTTTCACTTCTTTCATTTAAAAGCACCTCTACATGTCTAAACTAATTAGGCATGTATCAAATCGCCCATATTTCACAACGAACATTCACTACTCTTTGCTAGTCGCGTGCGCAGAGGGGTAGGTCACTGTCTCTTGCTATACCTATGAAGTCCACGTGGACTGTCGCAAGAACTCAAAGAAAAGTCGGTAGTTTATCGCCAATCAGACATTAGCGGCACATATTTCAAAAGCGGTAGCTGTGTCTTTTGAGTATTGCCTGTATTACCGCGCTAGGGATGGGCGGTTGACAAATATTAAATATGCAATGAATTAATTGATTCAATCGATTAGAATGATTCAATATTTAATACCAAAGTTAATTCATTATTCTAATTAAAATTTACATCCGTACTTATCCTAATTTTCGCTTTCTACAAATGAAGTACAACTTTTACTTGTATGAATATGATGCATTGTCTTAATCTTTACGAACTATTTTATTTTCTGAGCTGATACGAATAATATGGTGATTGCAATAACTTTACCCAAAACCTGGACTTCGGTCAAGCATTCATACAGGTTTTTTTTCACCTACCTGAATTTCCATTAAAATTATTCGAATATTTAGTACCTAGTTCTAATGATTATCCGAATAGATCATACTAAAGCATCACTATGTTTGAACTGCCATATTTCCGCGGCACTTTTTTAACTCTTTGCCAATGCGCCGCTACGTGCAGCAATCCTTTGATAGGAAGCCGGCGCATTCCTTGTCGGCAAACTTTTCGCCGTCAATAAAAACACACTACACGACAGAACGCTAAAAAAATATGAAAATAGATAATATGGTTCTGCATAATTTTGTAATTGTAGTTAATGTTGATTTTTATCCTATAATACGGCCTTTTTTTTAATGATGCTTGATGCGGATAAATAAAAATGTATCAAGAAGTTTTTTTAAATTTCCGTTGAATGTTTTTTTTTCTTCAGTTCATAGTAGCTATGGGCGCATCTGCATTACACCCTCAATTAAGAAACAAAAATATAAATTGTTCCTATCTAAAAAATAAGATCATTGTAATTTTGGAGTGAATTACGTTCTATTTATCATTTAATATTATTTGCTGTTTTATCTGAATGTTTAACTTGTTTTAAAGCTATGTTATAAAGTGACTTTCAGTAACCGGATATATGTTTGTGTAATAATTATTGAACTTTTAAAGAATTTCGTAAATTTATGTTTTATCACTCTAAAGTGATTTTAATATTTATCTGATTTTAAGGTTTGGATTACAATTAACCAATATCATACTTTAAATGAATAATGCTTGGCGGATATCCGCCGACTGTAATTTTATGTTACATTGTTATAACGTTGTTTTAATTACACTGTGAAATAATAATAATTCATTATTTAAAGGCCTAGAGAACTCTAGTTTTTATAATAATTATTTGTCTTGTTTTAAATTCGTTTCAAAGAAAATCATTAATGTTATCGATTGTTAACAAAAATCGGACGGTATTTCTATTATAAGTTTCCTATTTAAATCCATCGCTTTTCAACAGCAGTGACAGTAATTTCGTGTAAATGATGTTTGATACACGTAGTGCTACTTTGTGGAAATGTGTAGTAATAAGTTTAGTTGTCAAAAAGTGCTATAAGTCATATTGTGAACCTCTGTGACTCGTTTTACTGACTTTTGGAAAATATAAAAGACATGAGTTTTTGTATTATGCCATGAATATGGGTGGTTGCCCGATATGGCGCCGACATAGCCTATCGGGGTTTCTTAATTATGCCTTGTTGAACTCTACCGCCATATTGAAAATTATGTACCTTCATTTCGGCAGTTGCTAACTAACCGTAAAGTTGTGAAGTCGCTCTCAACTTTTATAAAAATGTCGCAATCGAGTGTGTATTTGAATAGCGAGTACTATGAAATGATTTTATGTGTCGGTGCTGCTGGGGGTAGCTGTCGTAGGGGTCGGGAGCTGTATCGGTGGCGTTTCATCGAGGCACGTTTCATCAAAATCCGCTTTTGAATCAGTAACCCCACAAATGTTAAGAAACACTAGATCCTTGATATACCACAGAATAATTAAGTGTTTGGAAAAAGGAGGAGCTCATTTCGAACCCTATTTGTGAAGTAAGTGTTCATAGAAAAGTGTAGTGCAAAGTTCTTTGTGCTGCACGAAACGCAACATGTGGTAAGTGGACAATTACACTACTAATCTTTTAATACATTGTTCAAACTCAGTACATGACGATTCTTCTCTATTAAAGGAAATAAATTACATTTAATAAAAAAATAATCCTCATAGAAAGCCACCACGCTGCCGCGGCGTCACCGCCCGTGCTGTCTGTTGGAGTACAAAGATAATACCGCGCTCTGTGGTGTATGTACCTACACCGCGCGTCGCGTCGTCAATGAAGTCAGCTGATTAGGGTTGCACGATTTATTATTCCACAAATATTAAGTATGAAACGTATACAAATTCGAAATCGCGTGATAATTTTTTTTTCTCTTCACGGATATGTTGTTAGACAGAACCTCAATCTGTGTACCTTTTATGGATACCAACTTTATGAAACACACTGTATATATATATACAGGGTGTTTCATAAAGTTGGTACCCATGAAAAGTCCACACATAGAGCCGGTGATTGGCAACTTTTTCGTGAAGTTAAAAACTCCATAGGCCTTATAGTTACTGAGCAATCAGACTTCGAAAATAATATGAAATCTTTCGTTGTGATGACCCTAGATCAGCTGGCAGCGGTCAACAACACATGGTTACAAAGACTAAATAAAACTAGATGTGTCTAAACCTGCACACAAAACTTTACTAACTTAACGAAATGAACGAATGGAACGATTTAGTTTTGTGCGCGATGACTAAAATTGAAGTATTTTACATACTTAAAATTTATACGAATATTTTTTTTAAAGTAAATGCGTAAATTATAATATTACACTTCTAAGCAAGTGACAACAAAATATTGATCAACTTTTCACTTCTTTCATTTAAAAGCACCTCTACATGTCTAAACTAATTAGGCATGTATCAAATCGCCCATATTTCACAACGAACATACACTACTCTGCTAGTCGCGTGCGCAGAGGGGTCACTGTCTCTTGCTATACCTATGAAGTCCACGTGGACTGTCGCAAGAACTCAAAGAAAAGTCGGTAGTTTATCGCCAATCAGACATTAGCGGCACATATTTCAAAAGCGGTAGCTGTGTCTTTTGAGTATTGCCTGTATTACCGCGCTAGGGATGGGCGGTTGTTGGTTATTAAATATGCAATGAATTGATTGATTCAATCGATTAGATGATTCAATATTTAATACCAAAGTTAATTCATTATTCTAATTAAAATTTACATCCGTACTTATCGTAATTTTCGCTGTTTACAAATGAAGTACAACTTTTACTTGTATGGATATGATGCATTGTCTTAATCTTTATGAACTACTTTATTTTCTGAGCTGATACGAATAATGTGGTGATTGCAATAACTTTACCCAAAACCTGGACTTCGGTTAAGCATTCATACAGGGTTTTTTTCACCTACCTGAAGGTAGTATTAATTTCCATAAAAAATATTCGAATATTTAGTACCTAGTTCTAATGATTATCCGAATAGATCATACTAAAGCATCACTATGTTCGAACTGCCATATTTCCGCGGCACTTTTTTAACTCTTTGCCAATGCGCCGCTACGTGCGGCAATCCTTTGATAGGAAGCCGGCGCATTCCTTGTCGGCAAACTTTTCGCCGTCAATAAAAACACACTACACGACAGAACGCAAAAAAATGATGAAAATAGATAAAATGGTTCTGCATAATTTTGTAATTGTAGTTAATGTTGATTTTTATCCTATAATACTGACTTTTTGAATGATGCTTGATGCGGATAAATAAAAACGTATCAAGAAGTTTTTTAAATTTCCGTTGAATGTTTTTTTTTTCTTCAGTTCATAGTAGCCTATCGGGGTTTCTTAATTATGCCTTGTTGAACTCTACCGCCATATTGAAAATTATGTACCTTCATTTCGGCAGTTGCTAACTAACCGTAAAGTCGTGAAGTCGCTCTCAACTTTTATAAATATGTCGCGATCGAGTGTGTATTTGAATAGCGAGTACTATGAAATGATTTTATGTGTCGGTGTTGCTGGGGGTAGCTGTCGTAGGGGTCGGGAGCTGTATCGGTGGCGTTTCATCGAGGCACGTTTCATCAAAATCCGCTTTTGAATCAGTAACCCCACAAATGTTAAGAAACACTAGGTCCTTGATATACCACAGAATAATTGTTAAGTTTGTTAAGTGTTTGGAAAAAGGAGGAGCTCATTTCGAACCCTATTTGTGAAGTAAGTGTTCATAGAAAAGTGTAGTGCAAAGTTCTTTGTGCTGCACGAAACGCAACATGTGGTAAGTGGACAATTACACTACTAATCTTTTAATACATTGTTCAAACTCAGTACATGACGATTTTTCTCTATTAAAGGAAATAAATTACATTTAATAAAAAAATAATCCTCATAGAAAGCCACCACGCTGCCGCGGCGTCACCGCCCGTGCTATCTGTTGGAGTACAAAGAGAATACCGCGCTCTGTGGTGTATGTACCTACACCGCGCGTCGCATCGTCAATGAAGTCAGCTGATTAGGGTTGCACGATTTATTATTCCACAAATATTAAGTATGAAACGTATACAAATTCGAAATCGCGTGATACATTTTTTTTCTCTTCACGGATATGTTGTTAGACAGAACCTCAATCTGTGTACCTTTTATGGATACCAACTTTATGAAACACACTGTATATAATTAATTCATTTTCATGTAATATTATGTTTCTATAATATCCCCTCTCATTGGTAGAGGAGGCCCATGCCCAGCAGTGGGACAGTATCATCATAATATCACAAATTATAAGTTATATATTGTTATAATAGGTAATATCCCCTGTAACCCTGTAACAGCAAAATAACAGAATTCTATTAAATTTTCTACAACCAGTAATTGAATTAAAATTAAACAGTCCCTTGGCATCAGTCGCCTGTCGCATAACAAGACAAGGGGTGGCGTCCAACTTCAGAGGGCGAATGATTTAAAAACATTGTCGTCATTGAGGAACGTACCTAGCTTTCACCTAACCTTTGAGCGGAAACCCAGGCGTAAGATTATATATGTTCATGCAATAATAATAATATCAGACCTTCAAAATTACTGTCCCACTGCTGGGCACAGGCTTCCTCTACTAATGAGAGGGTTTGTAGACTACACATAGGTACTTCGAAATTCTTGTGAAGAAATTCTCGGGTATACAGGTTTCCCCACAATGTGTTCCTTCACTGTTAATTCTTTGTACACCTTTTTAAGAGTATTGGCAGGTGGAGAGAAAGAAAAGAGACTCACCGTCATCAGGTTCATGTTTAACAAACGCTTTGTCACTGTCGTCCAGATACTCTATCACATCGTCTGGATCCGGTATTTGTAATGAGTGCACATCGGTGACCAGCAACGGATCCACCAGACCGTATGCCAGCCTGTCTGTAACACTGAAGGATTTCAGATCCAACTGTAACAGAAAACATCACTTATTGATATCTTTGTCCTGTATACATCGCAAAGGTCGTCAAAACTAAGCCAAACCCTCTCTGCAACACGCTTGAAAAAGTGTGTTACACGAACCCTACATTAAGGTGGCATAATGGCAGTTAGAAAAAGGGTAGAATTGAGTGTGATTTGTTCAGTTTGTCAGTTTTTATTTTTAATTGTACAAAAACATTTTGAAGTACATACGTCTCCAGTTATTTCCAAGATCTGTTCCAGAATGTTGTGAGACTTCTGTGACTTTATAATGAGCTGACGACATTTCTGTAGCTGATGATAGCACAAGTAACATGCTAACAGCCTCCCACCCTCACCGACCTGTGGATTACAATATATCCTATACTAATATTATGAACGCACACATTTGTGAGTATGTATTTTTGTATTTCTTTCAATAAAACTTTACAGTTATGTCGAGTGACGCCGACATAACGACATTAAATCATACCAGATATACTTTACAATGGTGCAGGGCTTTGTAACAAATATCTGTTGAATATGTGAAACAGTTTAGGCACAGGATTGATTTTTTAGTTTTCTCAATTTTTGTACATGATGCACGTTCAGAATGATCTAAAACAGCTGATATTAGCGGTCAAAGACTTTTGTCAACAAACAAATATGAACAGACTTGTCTGGTGCTACTCGGATGCGAGTGCCGTGCTGTGTACCTACTGAAGTTTACCTACATATAGATTTTCGCACATTATGCCAGTTTTACACAGTATAAATGTTGGCACATTTAGTAAGGGGAACATTTGCAGTTTATTTTATTCTAAAAGTTTATTTTTTTAATATTGTACCAACTTTATGAAGCATCCGATAGTATAATAGTGTTAATATTATCTTAAACTAGAATTTTCTAGTTTTAACATGTCATGTGCTTAGATGTCTAAGAGATCAATATATATTTTTTATCAGAATTAAATACCATATGGACCAAATACTGCGATTATTGTCCCATATTGGTATTTTTATCCAGGCACGGCAAAGTGACTGCACCTGATGGTAAGTACAGTGCAGACAAACAATGGGTTTATCAATGGTCGCCAGAATCATGCCGGCCTATCTATGCATCTTCACACTCCGAATCCGAAGAGGGAAGAAGCAAATCGAGGGGCTGATGACAAGACAGGCGGATGAACGATGTAGACACAGGGACACCCCATACCTGTCCCAACCAACCATCAACTCATGCCGCAAGCTCACTGTAGGTCACATAAACATTTGTTTCGGTGCGGAAATCGAACCTGCAGCCTTTCGCATGTCAATAATCTAAGCTTACCTTTCTATTTATCAACATTTCATACACATCTTGAACTTCCGAGCCCGATATTGGATGCATTCGTATATTGTCATCCAAACACACACGGCACAATTCATACATTTTCTCGACACTTATTTATTCTTGAACTAAAAATAATGTTAAGAATTATGAATAATTTGAGCTTAGAATTTGAGTTTATATACACACCACCAAAAACCTTAGAGAAAGAATATATAGAATGATATAGAATTATACAGTAGCCATGCGCGTATACCCGTAAGGGACAGAATATAAGACAGGGATACCATGTTGGAAAAATTTACCCATCATTTATTTGAAATGTAGTTCATATTAACATTTTTTTTTGTTCATTTTGTTTGGTAATAAACATTTAAAAGCGTTATTACAGCAATAACTAACGAGTTTATTTTTGGTAAATAATCCCTCAGAAGTCGCCTTCTTGGTCTAGTGACAACATGTATGGGCTGTGAACCGGGAGGTCCTGGGTTCGATTCCCAGGTTGGACGCTTCTTATTTAATTTGCCCGAGACTGGATCCCTCATTGGGAGTTGACGTCAGGCAGGCGGCCGGTCGTAAAAACTAAGCCAAATTCTATCTGCAACATGTTTGAAAAAGTGTGTAGCGCCGACCTCACATTAAGGTGGGATAAAGGCATGTAGAAAGAAATAAAAAAATCAAAAAGATATAGAACACAAGTTGTACATTAAGCCGCGTCTCCTCCACTTAAACATTACACAACACATGTACACAAAACATAAGGAGCTGGGGAGTACATGGTTTCTTCTTTTTCCGGCCTTAATCCCATTTCTATGTGGGGTCGGCTCTCCTAATCGTGTGTCTCCAGAGGTGTCTATTCTGGACCGTCGACGGGTCTATATTATTATATTCTAGGTATTTATTAACTACAGCAATCCATGTTAGTCGGGGTCTTCCGGGCTTTCTTACTGTGTTTTTGTGTTTCAACACTTTTCTAGTCATGTGGTCCTCCGGTCTTCTCATGACGTGGCGTACTATCGTAGTCGCGACTCCGTAAGCTTGTCCTGAATAGGCGTTACTTTAAACGTTCCCCGGATATAGCGAAGCGTAGCAGACACATGGTATTTCTATTTTTTTTTTGTCTGTGGTCCATTGTTACATGAGCAGGAGACAATGAAAAAATCTTGTTTGATGTAGGTGTTTTTCGTGTTTTGTTTCGAAAAATAATAATTAATAATACTCGAAACAAAACACAAAAACACATACGCAAAACAATTAATTTCGCTGTCTCTTCCTCGAAGAACAATGGACCATAGATAAAAATGTGTAGCGAAACCATGTCTTGCTTAGGTGTTTTGTGTAATGTTTTAGTGCAGGAGATAATGTAAACTTCCCGTTATTTGGGAAATTAAGTTTTTGTTTTCCTGGTAACACTTAATTCCATTCGTGACACCAAATGCGAGTTGGAGTCGGACATTAAAAACGTATACGCAGAACGAGATAAAAAATAATTCGTCTGTCTCTATCACTCACACTCTAAACTGCATTTATCTATCTCACTTATGCTTGATTTTACTACTTAGACGCCCGATCTATATCATTCTTTGTCTAAGACCAAAAACATCACGTTCCAATCCAAATTCCAAAGATACCAATCAACGAGTACCATAGATCCCTTAAATTATAGAAATATGATTGTAACAAGAAAGCGAACTTCATAATCGGGAAGGGTATAAACCTAAAGCCGGGTCTCCTGCACTAAAACATTAACGTATATACATGCATTTTTTATCTGTGGTCCATTGTTCCACGAGCAGGTGACAGCTAAAATAGGGAACTTGCATGTAATTTTCTTTTCAGTTCATTGATAAGAACTAGGTCTCGAATAAACACACCAGAAAGAAAAATATTAAAATATGCACAAATCATTTAATTATCGCAAGTCAAAATATGACTTTTAAAACCCCGCGCCAAAAAAGGACGTGACGTCACCGCGTAAAAATTGCTTTTTATTGACTACTCAGTTGACACTGACGGCTACAATGACGTTTGAACATTGCCTAGAATGACGTTCGAAC
This sequence comes from Clanis bilineata, assembly GCA_036417725.1. Lineage (NCBI taxonomy): Eukaryota > Metazoa > Arthropoda > Insecta > Lepidoptera > Sphingidae > Clanis > Clanis bilineata. Next base: position 6,612,291 of record CM071138.1, on the reverse strand, counting down.
CGCTAAAATTGCCTATCGTTTAAAATTTCCCCAAACCGAACAAAAATTTCCCCAAAAGCTATTTCATTAAATAATGAAGTAAAAATTAATTGCACTCTTGAATCTTGAGCGGAGCGATGGGAAAATTAAACGAAGAAAAGAATTTGGAAAGAGAAGAACCTTCGAAATCTTGTTCATCAATCACCATACTAAACATAATAACTGTTTTCCGCAAAATTGGGAAAAATACCCCAACCTGGAAACCCTGCCTAATGCAACGACGTCATTTGTGTTTTGCAATAACGTTCCATTATACGTAATTTATAATTAAGATATTTTGTAAAATATCAAGACGTATTTTATCCTACAAATTTCATCATAGCACATTTCAAGGTTTTGTTTATTGATTTATCAACACAATTGCTCGTTATAATTTTCGTGCAAGTTCCCCATTGTTGTTTTAGGGCCCTCTATCTCTCTCTGAGTATACGAAAAAACATTTTCTTCTAACTTAGTAGAAATTGGTATTCCTGACAATATTCTTTTTTAAATAAAAATACTTTTAATAAAATATACTCTACATACATCGTTAAACAATTTAGTAGTAATCAAGATTGTGAACTCAGTTATTTTTTTTATATAGTTTTCAATATTATAATCAATTGTATAATTATTTCTACTAACAATAAAGCAAAATGTAGCTTGCTACTATAGTCCGATTGCTAATTAAACGGAGTGAACTGACAGATCGAAATATCACTTTCCAAAATAATGTTGCTTACTTTCAAAACATAGTGATTGATCTAGTTCAATTTTTGTCATTCAAAGATACAATAACTCGGCACTAGTTTGCAAAATTTGGATTTTATTGCGTATTTTTAGAAATTTCAGCTTAACCCATCGATTAAAAGACCATGTCAGTAAGTTTACGTAAATAATCACAACAGATAACGCGAAATGATAACAATGAAAATTACAAATATTACTTTTATTATTTGAGAAAAATTACGCTCAGGACATTCATAGCTTTTGTAAGTTTTATTTATAATGAACCATGACTATAATTCCAGTAGACATGCCATAACTTAGCATGAAGTAATTTACTATGACTATAATTAAATAGACATGCAGTACTAATAACACATTAGACAGGAATTATGACATTAGGTTGGACTTTACAAAATGAAAGAATGAAATGGTTCACTGAATTGAAATGTTTAAATAATCTTGATCTTTTTACCACAGCACTATTTAAATTTCATAAAAAAGTAGCAACATCGGAAATGTCAGATTACTCCGTTTAATTAGCAATCCTACTATAATATTAATCTGTGGTAGAATGATTTATTTCTTATCAGCAATACCATTGAATATTGATATAAGGCGAGTAGGGATGATCGACATTGGAAAAACATCGATTCTAACATCGATTCAAAAGTATGGATGTACAATAAACATCGATATGTCAAAAAATGACGTTTTCTGTAGCAAATAAAACTGTCTATTCTATTTATATTTTATTCATTTCTTATTTTTTATTAGTGCTCATTTTTATTGAAAACACAATACAGGACAATTTTTAACATTTCCAGTATTTTTTGGGCACACTCTGTAAAAAAATAACTTTGTCAGGTGTTTTCCCTTTAGTCTGTGCATTTATGGTGGTAGCGTGTGGTGAAAGATGAAGTTGTAGGCAGGTGTAGGAAGAAATGAAGTCGTAAGCACAAGTAGAAAGTTTATTACACACACGGAAGAAATAGTTCACACCACAAAGTAGAAAACCATAAAGTTTAGAAATAGAAGGAGTAGAAAAGAGTACAGGTGATAGAACGTACAGATGAGCGACAGTTAACAGCAATTAGCAAGATTCGCGAGTTGGTATGCGCAAGCGCAGGTTAGCAGGCAACACGGGCTTCGCGGCAAAAGATGTGTTCCGACTGGGGACTACCTAGGGATGATCGATATTCATCGATGTTTAAGAAACATCGATATTTAGCTGGAAAATATCGATGTTTTGACATCGATGTTTTGATTTCGATAACATCGACACATCGATGTTATGAGAATAAAATATCGAAACGTCAATATATTCTTTAGGGCCATCTAGCGTTGGATGGACTAGCTGGGGACTAGATAACTATGAGTTCAACTATTTAGCACTAGATGACACTGATCAACATCATCGAAGTAAGCCATGACTGCCATACGAATAGTTATTTTTTTGCATTTCCTAAGGGATTAAAAAAAACTGTCAACTTCAATGCACAGACTAACGTCCGGTTCCAATAAACAATCGCAGTTTGAATGTGTAGATAGATTACAAAAATTAGCCAATAAGAACACAGTTTAAACATGACTCCGTCAAATAACTTGATTTATTTGGTTCATAATCGCGATCTATCTGCACTCTAAACTGAGATCGTTTATTGAAACCCGCCATAAAGGGAAAACACCTGGAAAAGTTATTTTTTTACAGAGTGTGCCCAAAAAATACTGAGCATGTTAAAAAAAATCGTGTATTGTGTTTTCAATAACAATAAACACATAAATTAAAAAATAGGAAATGAATAAAAAATAAATGGAATACACAGTTTTATTTGCTACAGAAAACATCGATGTTTTGAAATATCGATGTTTTGCTATCGATGTTTATCGTACATCGATACTTTCGGATCGATGTTAATATCGATGTCAACATCGATGTTTTTCTAATATCGATCATCCCTAGGACTACCGTGTCGTGAGCGCGGCAGCCGACGCGGCTCGTTCGGCTTCCTTGCCCCGCGCGCCGTGTCGTCGCATAGAAAACCGGTCGAGCGACCGAGGTGGTGGAGCGTTTCCAATGCACAACAAACTCGTAAAATAATATCGACATTAATAAATCACATTTTGTTATTTGTTTTGTCTTAGTGTAATTTAAGTAGTTTAAGGTTTGTTTATTTGTAGTTTTTATTTAGATATTTAAGATTACATGAAATAAATAATAAATTGTGATCTGTTGTAAATATGTAGATATTAGATTTGTAAATACGTCGATATGTAATTGTGTAAATATGTAAATATATGATATGTAAATATGTGGCAATGTGAATACATGATTTAATGTACATGATTAAATCATGTATTCACATTGCCACACATTGAAGTGGACAGTTTTTTTAATCCTTTAGGAAAAGCAAAAAAATATCTATTGCTATGGCTTACTTCGATGATGTTGATCAGTGTCATCTTGTGCTAAATAGTTGAACTTATAGTTATCTAGTCCCTAGCTAGTACATCCAACGCTAGATGGCCCTAAAGAATATATTGACGTGTCGATATTTTATTCTCATAACATCGATGTGTCGATGTTATCGAAATCAAAACATCGAAATTTTCCAGCTAAATGTCGATGTTTATTGAACATCGATGAATATCGATGGCATCTCTAAAGGCGAGTTTTGGCGGGAATTCTAACGGTGTAGGTGGTCGCTACTCGCTTGTGATTTCATATTATAGTCTAAAGTTGTGCTTGTGGTTTAAATGTGGTGTGAATTTATGCGATAAACATCAACGAAGATGGACTGTATGAGGAAGCTTTGGATTAAGTGCTTTTGGACGCATTTTTTCTGGTGGATGGGTCGACCATGTTCGATTCCTCCGGTGCAAGAAAATCATCTAAAAAGCATCAAACTGGAAGGAATTGACGCCAAAACTTCAACAGGGCAATGAAACCGAACATATCCGATTTCATTGCACTTGCGAAAACTTAGATGTAGGAAACAAAGTATAAACAATAATAAAAAGTATACGGCTGAACGACATTGTATCCATGGCTTTGAATAAGTTAAAAAAAAGCCCGTCACAGGACTTTTTGGCGGGAAGTCAACTGAGGCGGCGACTTTAACTTGCAGTAGAGTTTTGATTTAATTTTACTAGTACATTATCTTGTAAATAGTTTGATTGTACATATTATATTGCAAAATGGGTCCTCCCAGCGATGGTAAGGACCCTGGAGACGCAGTAGATTAAATATACAAATATTTCCAATGACGGCGTTAAGGCGGGAAATAAGGAAAAGTATATAATTTTTATTAAACCAAATTACAAAAGATTATTCTTGGAATATATTAGTTCAGAGTACATAGCGTATGTTGAATCTACAGAAAATGGAAAATTGGGTAACAAAAATCCAATCACCCACACATATAATAATATGTTCTGCGACAATGTAAAAGGCATAATTGGAGTGCACCAACTCTATGCACTAAAATCGGTGTATCCTTTAAAGCAGCAGCAGTTTACTAAAAATGGAAGAAATTATTATACATAGAAATAAATTAAAAGCATTTATTCCATCATACCTGACAAAATAGAAGTATTAAGATTTGTTCCTAAAGAAATAAGCAATGAAGACATTTATAACAATATTTCGGACAGCCAGCGTGGCCGACCGCCTCCGTAGCGCAGTGAGTGAGTGGCCGGCTGTGAGGCGAGAGGCCGCGGGTTCGATTCCCGCATTAAGACAAATGTTTGTGTGGTCCACAGATATTTGTTTCAAGTCTGGGTGTTGTGAGACCGAAAGTCTCTCATAGTTTCTGACAACCATGATACAGGTTATACCTAGTGTGATAGTAACATTTGCCTCAACTATATTGCCCCAGTACGCTTATATTAAATTATTTCAATACCAAATAAATCTGTACATTCCATCCCTGCTACAATGTTTTAAATGTTTAAAATCCAATCACTCAGCTAAGATTTGCAGAGGAATCCAAAATTGTTCATCATGTGCCGGACAACACTCATACAAAGAACGTGACATGGAGGAGATCACATGTATTAATTGTGAAAGTAACCACTTAGCGGTATTGAGACTGCCTGGTGAAAAATAAGATAATAGAAGAAAAGAAGAATAAATACTTACAGAATTCGTATGCCACTGTTGTGAGTACCTCACCTACATATTATGATAAATATTTTCCCATGTTACCCATCAAAAGTAATTTAAATAACAAAGCTGATGAGACGAGTGTACAGAAAATAGTTAATAACGATATTATTATTCGGGCGATAGTGAAGTCTCTTGTGACTTTAGGGAATAGTTCTGGAAGTACTCCACCTACCAGTAAGAAAATAAAAGAAATATTTTATCAAACTTAATATAATGGATAAATATCTACATATCATACAATTTAACATACAAAGTGTACAGGTACAGAGTAAAAAAGCCTTATTACAAAACTTGTTACAAGAAAAAAATGTGGACATATGATTACTTAACCCGTCAGAGGCGGCACATATATATGTTCCATAAGCGTATGGGCCACCGGAGGCCGAGCCGCCCGTGACTATTTAATGAAGCTTGGTTGAAAACTGACACTAGAGTAACACATTTTCCAAATTATAATTTTATTTTCAAAAATTCTATAAGTGGCCATAATGGTGTTGGCATATTAATTAACAACATTTAAAATATGATATTGTCGACACATCATTTTATGAGCCCATTCAAAATATTTGCATATCAATAACTACACCATTAGATAAGTTATATGTTTTGTGTGTATATTGACCTCATCCTACTAGGTTTGATAGTAAAAAAATGAAAAAGTTACTGTTAGAGACTCCTATTTATTTTTCTATGGTGGGGACGTCTGCAGTCGCACAGACGGGTGATCAGGTCACTTATCAGAACTTTTTCACCCTTCATCCCAATCCGGGTGCTACTCCACTTTTGCTTTGGAGGAAACCAAGCTACGAAACAGCCCCCGAGAGGTACGTCACCGTTGGGTTTCGGCTGTGGCTCAGACTAGCCTTTGGGCGTCATAGAGGTCTTCCAGTTTTGCAGCTTTCAGGTCCACCCACGGCTGCCTAGCACGTCCGCCCAGACAAGCTCCGCCACGTTAGTCGGTTAAGACCGTTGGGTTTCGGCTGTGGCTCAGACTAGCCTTTGGGCGTCATAGAGGTCTTCCAGTTTTGCAGCTTTCAGGTCCACCCACGGCTGCCTAGCACGTCCGCCCAGACAAGCTCCGCCACGTTAGTCGGTTAAGACCTCTGTGGCAGGACCGCCCGGGCGACCCGCGCCCAGCCTGTATGTGAATACTTGCTGTAAGGCATCGTCTGCCCACATACTGTCCCACACTTAGGCGGAAAACCTCCTAGTTGGGATGTAGCACCACCACTCCCCCTCAGCTAGTCATGGTAGTGTCCACCCTGGAGCACTGGTTTTACTGGTGCTCCAGCAGTATGCCCTCTACAAACCTTTTTGTGGACTTATTAAACCTGATGATGTCTTCTAATTTGAGCTCCCACAGTGAACGACAGAGTGACTGTCTGGTTGACTTACTGGGTGAGAGACGGGAGAGACATATAGGGTGACCAACGGTATGACTGACGGGGTGACTGAAAGGGTGACGGTCGGAGTGATTGACGGGGTGACTGACAGGCTGAAGGTCGGAGTGACTGTCGGGGTGACCGACGGGGTGACGGTCGGAGTGACTGACGGGGTGACTGACAGGGTGACTGACGCGGTGACGGTCGGAGTGACTGACGGTGTGACCGTCGGGGTGACTGACAGGGTGACGGTCGGGGTGACTGACAGGGTGACGGTCGGAGTGACTGACGGGGTGACTGACAGGGTGACGGTCGGAGTGAATGATGGGGTGACCGACAGGGTGACTGACAGGGTGACGGTCGGAGTGACTGACGGGGTGACCGACGGGGTAACTGACGGAACCGGACCGAAGTCACGTACTTCCTCTTGAAGTTTAGTAGATCATCCCATTACCTCCTTTAGAATTATTGTGTTATAGGTGCCTACGACGCACTCTTTCAACCCTCTCTCTCATACGCAGACGAAGTTGCGCGGGTCAGCTAATATTTCATAAAATCTGAAGGAAAATCTTTTCTTAAGTGATTTTGCATTTATTTGATTTGATTATAAATACGACTATTACTGGTGTACATCAAGAGCTCGAGAACTCCAAACGCACGACACAATATAAAGGCTGAGGTTTTTCTGCGCAAGTCCACTACAACATTAAAACGGATCTTTGATTCGCGTTGACTTTGTTGGACAAAAAGTTGATGTAGCAAAAGCTTACCTCTACATTTTATTTCCAATATTCAAAAACTATGCTTTACGAAATTTAGACTTGTTGCTTAATTGCTATCTTCCCTTTAAGTGTAGTTGTTATTGATACCAACTTTTTGAAACCTGTATCTACATGCTGCCAGGCATGGGCGTCTGAGTGGAATAATAAAGCGTTGATTTAAGTTATCTTCGCTGGCAACACTACTCGGCGAATTTACTTAACCATATGTACCAGTAAGTGTCGACTCAGAACGTTGCTTGTTTTAAACTTCATGTCACATATTTCACATGCATATGGCCTCTCACCTGTGTGAGTTCTTATATGCTTCTTTAAATGGTCACTTCGTGTACATGCATAATTACAGTATTGACATTTAAAAGGCTTTTCGCCTGTATGAGTTCTAATATGTTCCTTTAAAATACCACTTTGCGCAGATGCATAATTGCAGTATTGACATTTAAAAGGCTTTTCAGTTGTGTGAATTCTCATATAATGTTTCTTTAAATTACCATTTCCCGCACATGTATAATTACAGGATTGACATTTAAAAGGCTTTTCGCCTGTGTGAGTTCTAATATGTTCCTTTAAATGATCACTTTTTGTACACGCATAATTGCAGTATTGACATTTAAAAGGCTTTTCGCCTTTATGAGTTCTAATATGTTCCTTTAAATGACCACTTTGAGCAGCTGCATAATTGCAGTATTGACATTTAAAAGGCTTATCGCATGTATGAGTTCTAATATGTCGTTTCAAACTAATATTGCGTGCACATGTATAATTACAGTATTGGCAATTAAAAATCTTTTCGATTGTGTGAATTCTCATATGTTTTTTTAGATGATCATTTCGTCTACATGCATAATTACAATAATGACATTTAAAAGGCTTTTCACCGGTGTGAATTCTAATATGATTCTTTAAAGTAATGTCTTGTGTACTTGCATAAGGGCAGTATTGACATTTAAAAGGCTTTTCGCCTGTGTGAATTCTAATATGATTCCTTAAAGTAATATTTTGTGTACATGCATAATTGCAGTATTGACATTTAAAAGGCTTTTCACCTGTATGAATTCTAACGTGATTCTTTAAATTAGTAACTTGCGCACATGTATAATTACAGTACAGACATTTAAATGGCTTTATAGATGTATGAATTTCTAAGTTTTGTTTCAATTTGTGGATTTTTGTAAAATTTTCATTATGCGCAGAACTCTGATTCGTTTCACACGTAGTATTGTGATGATTAGTGATAGCAGGTTTATGCCTGACAATATGTTTGATAAGAAGATCTTTTGAATTACATGTCTTACCACATTCATTGCATATAAAATACTTCTTATTGTTATTAACTAATAGCTTCCTTGTTCTGTCACAAGATATCTTGGTTGACTTATCTTTATCAGTTACGATGCTCGTTACAGTTTCGGAGATGTTTTCACTCTGCCTACTTACAAAAGACTTGGCTTTATCTTGTTCACAGTTATGCTTCTTATTCAGCTTACGCTTTGTGTTTTGGGGTGTACCTTTAGAACAAATACAACTGTAGCAGAATATATTTGTATAATTATTAATACAAAAACAAAAGGCGCATGGAAAGAAGAATCATTAAGAGTCCTTCCAATATTCCGTTTACAATGTCATTTAGAAGGAAATTAGTAGCTTTTATGTAACAAAATCAATGATATTTTCGACCGACTTCAAAAAAGGAGGAGGTTCTCAATTCGTCTTTATTTTTTATGTATGTAACGCGATATCTCCGCCAAATGTGGACCGATTTTCAAAATTATCTTTGTGTACGATAGAGCTTATTTTATAGTAATACAATCTACATCCTTATATAGTACATACCGGTTGGCGCCAACCTAACAACGACATTAAATTCAATAATGAGTAACATAGGTATTTTTAAATTTCGTCGCACAAATAAAAAAAAGCTCTAAAGTCAACACGGAAAAAAATATTTTTCGAACGAATACTACAAAATAAAACAAACAAAAAAGAAACCATTCTCTACAACCGCATCGTAATTGATTGAAAAATGTGTCAGTAATTCATATTTTAATTTGCAAGAGTGGGTCCGTACTGGGGATAGTATAATAGTAATATTGGGGTGTCCGAGTCGCTTCGTTGGTCTACTGAGAGCATATAATGTAAGTTGTCATCGTGTCATATGACTTAAATAACGTATAAATTTGCATTACATCTATAAATATATAAGACATTCAAATCTGATGGCAAGGGTAACCGTCAAATGATGCACAGCACAAGACATGACGTCACCTCCCAGAATATCCATTACGATTTACGGAGCAAGCGTGCGACGGGAATATATATTCTATACATATAGGAAACATAATGGACCTTACTTAAGTCGGGTGACCTGCGCTGAAACATTACACAAAACATACATTTTTTATCTATGGTCCACTGTTCTACGAGCAGGTGACAGCTATAATCGTTGTTCTGCGTGTTTTTTTTTTCAAAAAAGCTCGTGCAGGAGACCCGGCTTTATAATAACACTAGCTGACCCGCGCAACTTCGTCTGCGTATGAGAGAGAGGGTTGAAAGAGTGAGTCCTAGGTACCTATAATCCAATAATTCCAAAGGAGGTAATGGGATGATCTACTTCGGCCGTCCGTCATCCCGTCAGTTACCCCATCTGTCACCTCGCCTGTCACCCGTCTGTCACCCAATCTGTCACCTCGTCTGTAACCCCGTCAGTCACCTCGTCGGTCACCCCGTCCGCCACCCCATCAGTCAGCCTGTCAGTCACCCCATCAATCACCCCATCAATCACTCCGTCAGTCGCCCCACCATTCATCCCGTGGGTCAACACTAAAAGAATTATTCAATTCGAACCAGTAGTTTTTGAAATATCAACTTCCCAGATTTTCAACATTTTTAATTTCTGCCCCGCTCCTATTGGTCATAGCGTGATGTTATATAGCTTACAGCCATCCTTGATAATTGGGCAATCCAACACAAAAATAATTTTTCAATTCGAAGCAGTAGTTCCTGAGATTAGCGCGTTCAATCAAACAAACAAACTCTTCAGCTTTATAATATTAGTATAGATTTTAGCTGAGCAAATGGCTAAGAATATTCTGTCACTTTTATCCTTGTGTCACATTGTTTGAAAATAAAAGGTACGGGCTATTCTTAACCATTTGCTCAGCTTAACTGTTTTTATAAGTACGGACTAAAGCCCTATATTATTTAAGCCGTGTCTCCTGCACTAGGTTTTATCGAAACATTACACAAAAACACATACGCAAAATAACGATTTTAATTGTCACATGATCGTAGAATAATGGACCATAGATAAAAATACAGTGTTTTGTGTAATGTTTTAGTGCCTTTAAACGTAACATTTTGTATTCATGCATATTTGTAGTATTGTTATTCACAAGGCTTGTCTCCTGTGTGAGTTCTAATAATATGTCTCTTTAAATGAGCATTTTGTAAAGATGCATAATTACAGTATTGACATTTGTAAGGCTTTTCGCCTGTGTGAGTTCTAATGTGATATTTTAAAGTAGCACGATACGCAGATGTATAATTACAGTATTGACATTTGTAAGGCTTTTCGCCTGTGTGAGTTCTAATGTGATACTTTAAATTAGTATGATGCGCACATGTATAATTACAGAATTGACATTTGTAAGGCTTTTCGCCTGTGTGAGTTCTAATGTGATACTTTAAATTATTATGTTGCGCACATGTATAATTACAGTATTGACATTTGTAAGACTTTTCGCCTGTGTGACTTGTAATGTGATACTTTAAACTAGCACGATACGCAGATGTATAATTACAGTATTGACATTTAAAAGGCTTTTCACCTGTGTGAGTTCTAATATGTTCCTTTAAATTATGATTTTGCGCAGATGTATAATTACAGTATTGACATTTAAAAGGCTTTTCACCTGTGTGAGTTCTAATATGTTCCTTTAAATGATGATTTTGCGCAGATGTATAATTACAGTATTGACATTTAAAAGGTTTTTCGCCTATGTGAGTTCTAACATGTTGCTTTAAATTACTATCTTGCGCACATGTATAATTACAGTATTGACATTTAAAAGACATTTTACATGAATTAATTTCAAAGTTGTTTGAATTAACCCTTTTTGTCAATTTTCCATTACGTACAGAACTCTTATTTGTTTTACTTTTAGTATTTTGGTTAGTAATCACAGGTTTATGTCCGACAATATGTTTGATAAGAAGAGCTTTTGAATTACATGTTTTACCACATTCATTGCATACAAAACACTTCT